>OZ059826.1:42699267-44156935 GCA_964057195.1 Orthosia cruda
GAAAGTCGGCAACATTATCGGAAGGGTAGATTATCCATAAGTACCTTATCTTACAATAGATGTTTTCTGGCTTCTCTCATTTTCATAATGTAGGTGGTTATTCTAATGGATAGTCGGGAATATATATAACTGAAACGTTAATTAATATGGAAAATATAAAGCGCTATTCCTCTCTCCTAGACCCTGACTGTATCTAGAATGTAGCTGTGCCCGACAGGGTCCATAATTGTTTCTGTAATTTATATTTACCACCTGTATGTTTGTTATGGATCATGGATGCAATACATTTAATTTGAATTTCAAATAACCCCAGTTTTTTGGAATAGAATTTCACGAAATTAATGTGCCAAATTGTGTTTGATTGGCCTTTGACTATTCATTTAACCAATAACAGCAGTAGATATCTCTCTGTGCGCACATTTTGAGTTAAGTGTATAATTTTGGTCTAGAAACTGGGGAATACCTAAGCTCGACTTTTCATTACAATCACTACATTAGAGTTGGTAGTACTATGTACCTTCCTACATGTTACCTATCATCACTCAGCCTCTCATGTTTATTTGGGATCAGTTTACAACTTGCTCAGGGGTTGAGAGTAGGTAGGTAGTTCTCTTTAGGTTCAGAAGCATATACCTACGTATTGAGTAGCTACTTAATGCCATTAATAAAGTAGATAACTAAGTAAACGATATCTAGCAGAATACATATTCAATCATAGTTACTAGAAAGAAGATTTGATTTTCCTATCTCTTTTTGATTAAAACCGGGATTATTACAGCCTGGAACTACCCACGTTTATACTATGTCAATAACGGGATAATTGCTCTGAAAGTTATAATGTTTCTAGATAATAATAATATGAATAAGGTTAATAATAATAACCTCGCAAGGTTGTCAACTTATGAGGTGTGAATACAGCAGTCATTGTGCCGATTGTCGTGCCAACGGCATAATAGCAAAGAGCCTCGACGAACATCTGAGGAGACTCTCGTTGGGCAGTTGGATCAAGGATTTGATCCAGATAGCGGTACTCCTGGACAAGGTGCATATCGTTAGGAGATTCTTCTCTCAGGAGCCCTACCCACCGGTAGCTTGGACCCTGTTCCCGATCCCGGCGGGCTACCATTTTTTATATTTTAAAATATATTTTTTTAATTTATTTTTACAACTTAATGAAAAAAATATGTACATAAATTGAATAAAGCATTGCATATATTGTATATTATGAAAAAAAAACTTTTTTTTTTATGCTAGTATTTAAAAATGTAAAAGTATGTAGGTAAGCTCATAAATGGAAAAAAGAACATAATAATGAATAATAACAACGGTTCTCTACGTAGAAAGTTGGGCATCTACTTTTAATTACTTTTATTTAATTAATTTGTCAAAGCTTGTTTTTATTGCTAAATTCAATTATTTCGTCTTTCTTTAACTTGTTGTTTCGTGATTATAATATAATTAAGACGTGATTAGTTTAGGATGTTTCATTTTGATGAGAATAATGAACAATATTTTTCCAAATCGTAAATGAAGATGGTGGAATGAGCTTTAGATTTAAACGGTGGACCGAGATAAATTCAAACAAAGGCTGCTTGGATTTAAATCTATGGACACCTTGTTCACCTTCATTGATTACCCAATTGCAGCCGTATTGCGTAAGTGAATACGGCAACACAAAGAGTTTGACCGCTATTCAATCGACCATATCGACCAATCACACAGACGGAAATCCATATCGCGTCATTCATCTCGCATGTGTGTAGATATGGTCGAATGGATAGCGGTCAAACTCTTTGCGTTGCCGTATTCACTTAGGCAATACGGCTGGAGACACATAATAAAACAACGTTCCTGCGATGAGATATTCTATTAAATATACATACCTTCATTTAAAAGTTTCGGGAATGGATGATTTGTTTATGGTTCCAAATTCAATATTTTGTTTTTTTTTTGTTGTTAGGTTGGCACATCTGTTTTCCATTTTGGTGCGGAGTTTGAGTTACATCTGTTATTTAGATTAAATACAGTGCTGTTTTTAATTATATCATATCTAGTGCGTTGCGTATTGCGAATTTATATACATAATGCACAAAACATCGAACAAAAAGTTTGTCTTAAATTTTGCATCGCCAATGTAATTTCGTGTTCGAAGTTACTGAAAATGTTACAGAAGGTTACGGTGAATCTACTTTATCAAAAAACACATGCTTATGAGTGGTACAAAGTGTTCAAAAGCGGTCGAGCAGTGATCGAAGATTTGCCTCGCTCTGGTAGGCCATCAACGTCTGCAACTGAAGTTAACATCGCAAAGGTGACTGAAAATCCTCATCCAAGTTTGAGAGAGATAGCCGCCGAACTTTCTGTGTCTCAGAGTCGGTCCGTACCATTTTAGATAATCACTTGTTTATGAAACATGTTGCCGCTTGGCTAGTCCCAAAAGAACTGAATTTTCTCCAAAAACTCAATCGCATAAGAGTCGCTGAGGACATGCTAGAACGATTCAATTCCGATCCAACATTCATGAAACGCATTATTACTGGTGAGATGAGATGAGATGACACGTGGGTTTAAGAGTTTGACATGCAAACTAGTTAACAAGCTTCGGAATAGCGCCTTCCAACTGAACCGAAACCGAGAAAACCACGCCAAAGTCGATCAAAAGTCAAAGTTATGTTGATTGTTTTCTTTGACTATCGCGGTGTTGTGCACTCGGAATTCTTGTCAGAACGTCGAACGGTAAATAAAGAATATTATTTGAATGTTATGCGGCGTTTAAGAGAACAAATTAGACGAAAAACGCCAGATTTGTAGAAAGAAAATTCTTGGATTTTGCAGTTTGCTCCATGATATGCCTTCGCACAAGGCCATTATTGTGAGAGAATTTTAGACCACAAACTCATCAAATATATATATATATATATATATATTATATACTTTATTGTACACCACTGAAATAATTACAGGACAAAACATTTATAAAGATAAGTGTACAATGGGCGGTCTTATCGCACAGGGCAATCTCTTACAGACAACCTTTGGATGGACTGAACGAGAGAAGATAGACATAGGGCTGTCAGTGTACAAAAACTATACTAAATAATATTACTTAGATATAACATAAAATACATACATACGAATAAAATAATATACTAATAAATATCAAATATAGAACAGAGAAAGGAGAAGAATAGTTACAGAGTTAATACCATTGAGTAACCACCTTATTCTCCAGGTATGGCTCCAGCCGACTTCTTTCTTTTTCCTTAACTCAAATTTCGTGGCACCCGGTTTCATTCGGTAGAGGGAATTAAAGGAGTATTCGCGGCGAGAACTGAACTCGATTCTGGAAAAAGCGTTTAAAAAATGTTTTGATTGGATTATTCGTTGGCGTAAGTATATCGTTTCTGAAGGAGCATACTGTTCGAGTTTTAACCGAACACTCAGCGAAAATGCATAATTGCATCAAACGCAAGTATGCACATTCGCTCGATTACCAAAATGTGAACCAGTTCGCGTTCAGATCTCGTCAGAGACACCACATACTCATAACCAAACCATAACCATTTTACCATCCTTTTTACCATTAATTTAGTTACATAGTTTACCATAATTTACCATTTCGTGTATTTAAGTGTTATATAGTGATTCAATATAGTTGTTTCCCTTATAATCCAAGACTTTAACTTTACCATATCCTATCATTACAAGAAAGGTGTGTTAGGTCACCATAGCGCCAAGCACTACTTTCTACATGGTCCTTCGAGCATTTAATTACACAGTGACTACCAAGTCATATAGTGCCACGCAAACCAGGAGATCGCTGCAATTGGGAGAACCACGGATTGCAGAGACGGTCGGTTGGAGCATAAAGGTCAGATCAAACCAGTTATATTAACTAATCATTACCAATTTTTTTCTCAAACCAACTCTTAACATGGATTCCGATACTCTGTTCATCAACCAAACGGAGCTCTATGAAATCCTGGACAAGTTCTTAACCAACATAAAGAAGGATGGATCCGAGAGGAAGACCATCGAAAATTACAAGCGTAAGGCTGATGTGTTGGAAGCATACTGGCACACCTACCAACAAAACCATAAGAAAATGTGTCAGTTTGCGGATGTTGAGCACATTTACTTCAAAAAGGGATGTTTCGAAACAGTCCAGGAAGTTTATTTCAAAATAAAGGAGATAATTGATAAAACCATGTGGCAGTTAGGCACAACGCAGCTGCAGGAAGAAAGCCCCCGTAGACCAAAAGCGGAGGAGGTACAGCCATTACCAGGTGTCCGGGCTAAGTCACAGCTAGGCGCTGACCATCTTCGGCCGGAAGATGAGACGGCGCAGCCACCACCAGGTACGTCGTCTCGCTATAAGGAGTCCACGCAGCGAGAGAACTTTCCCCATACAGAGAGAGGGTCCAGCAAGCTTAACGGGTTGGTAAAGAAGCAGATTATCAATTTCAAGGCGTTCATGAGAACCGTGAGTAGTATAGAAGTAGACAAGTTCGAGAATCAATGGCAATTCGAGAATGCTCTAAAATCACTGGATAGCCGATGGGGTGAGATTGACAGACTTCATTGGGAAATTGAAGGTGAGGATGGAGGCGACGATATTACGTACCAAATGGAATTCTGCAAGCATGAGGAAAAGTACAGTGATATGATAAACGACATCAACAAAAAGATGTGGGCAGTGAAGCACCGAGAGAAGTCAGCTCCGACGATGGACATCCCCGTGTTCAATGGAACTTACAACCAGTGGGTTCCATTCAAAGACTTATTTAGCGAAGCGATCGATAAAAACCCGTCGATGTCTAATGCGCAAAAAATGCAGTTCTTGAAGAGTAAGGTGACTGGGGAAACAGAGCGTCTGATTCACCATTTACATATTAGCTCTGACAATTATCAGGTATGCTGGGAAATTTTAAGCCATAGATATGGTAACAAGAATTTGATTTTCACGTCACATATTAATATCCTACTTGGGCTTCTCAATATACAACAGCAATCGCTGGCTACGATTAAGAAGCTGCATGACGTAACCAAGGAGACGTTACACGCTATACAGAATCTGGGAGTGGATATAGCAACTTGGGATCCACTTCTAGTGCACCTACTAGCGCAAAAGCTGGATAATGATACCTTCACCGAATACATAGAATCGGTCAAGAATCCTAGAGAGCTACCCGATCTGCAGGAGTTCCTGGAATTCTTGGAGAAAACATTCACAGCGCTAGAAGCGTCTCGTCGCAAGCAAGAACCAGGCAACCAAAAAACCACGCCGCATCAACCATTCCCATACAGCAACCACAACCAAAACCAGAAGAAAATTTTTGAACGAAATAACCATCAATCAGGCAACAAAGAAAACACAAAATCAAATGCTTTACACGTGTCGCGGTCGATAACCTGTGCATTGTGCAATTCTGACCACGGATTGTGGCGTTGCCCTGATTTTTTGCAAATGACGCACGAGCAAAAATTAAATAAGATTGAGCAATTAAATTACTGCCAAAACTGTCTATGCAGTCATAACAAAAAACCATGTCAATCGAACAAACGATGTCGTAAGTGCTTAGCTACACACAACACACTACTTCACGAAGCAGTGGAAAAACAAAGTCCAACTGCGTCAGCAGAAGGAACCACCAACAATGTTGTAACCAAAAAGAGCACATCTAGGTTATCTCACGCGTCATGGGATGATATATCGGAAACACTTTTAGCCACCGCTATTATAAAACTCAAGGGAGCTAATGGAACACAACACAAGATGAGGGCTTTAATTGACCAGGGTTCTCAACTATCGTTAATAACTGAAAACGCAGCCCAGATCTTGGGATTAAAGAGGGCTCATTTCAAAGGTCAAATATTCGGCGTCGGTGAAAAAGAAAATAACGCGAAAGGAATGTTACAGGTAACACTCCAGTCTGCAAATAGTGAATTTACCTGCGACACGAACGTTATTATTATGAATAACTTGATCAAGCGATTGCCAAATAAAACGTTTACCAAACCAACAACATGGAACCATATCCAAGGGATACAATTGGCTGATCCAGAGTTTTACGTAAGCAGACCCGTAGATATGAAAAAATAAAATAATGTTAGGAGGTATCTTGAGAGGAGACAACGACAAGCAACCAATCGCTCAACAGACGCAAATAGGATGGCTACTCTGTGGATCCATGATACCACACTACCAGTGCAACGTGGTTCTTAACAACACAGAAGATCTTCTGAAATATTGGGAGAATGAAGACATACACCAGAAGATAGAGATGTCCAGAGATGACCATGAGTGTTTACAGTATTTTATAAAAACCACTAAGAGGCTTGAGGACGGAAGGTACGAAGTCCGACTGCCACTCAAACCGGAATACAAGGACAAGTTGGGCGCAACCAAACCGCAAGCATTAGCTCAATTTAGAAACTTGGAGAAGAAATTTGAGAGGAACAGCGCATTGAAGAAAGATTACAAAAGGTTCATGGACGAATATTTTGCATTAAACCACATGATACCATGCAACATTAACCAGGCGCCCGAATGCTACTTACCACACCATGCAGTCATTCGGGCTGAATCTACCACTACCAAGTTGAGAGTAGTTTTTAACGCCTCAGCAAAGTCTTCATCAGGATACAGTCTAAATGACGTCATGTACAGGGGCCCTAATATACAGAAGAATCTTCAAGAGCTTATCCTGAAATGGAGTAGTAACGAAGTATATACAATTTCAATTTGTATATACTTCGGACTTCGAGAAGATGTACAGAATGATCCGAGTGCACCAAGAAGATCAAGCTTACCAAAAGGTACTATGGTGAGAATCAAATAAGCAACCAATACAATCATTCCTGCTCGTCACGCTTACATACGGAACCAAACCAGCAGGATTTTTAGCGATGATGTGCTTGAAACAATTGGCGTCCGATGAAAGACAGAAGTTTCCTGATGCAGCAAAAGAATTAGAGGACAGCTTCTATATGGACGATTTTTGCGGAGGGCGTCACTCAATGGAAGCAGCAAATAAACTGAAATCAGATCTCATAAAATTATGCCGATTGGGAGGATTTAATCTAAGAAAATGGACCTCAAACAAACCAGAGCTATTAACCGATTTAGAGAGAGAGCAATGTGACATGTCAACATACGAGTTCAAGCAGAGCGATTCGACCAAAACTTTGGGTCTCTGTTGGAACCCACAGAAAGATAATTTTATTTTCAACTCGAAAATAGAACCCGAATCACCAGCAATTATTACCAAAAGAGCTCTACTTTCGGATATTTCGAAGCTGTTCGATCCATTAGGGTGGTTAACCCCCCTGAGTACTACCATGAAACTACTGTTTCAAAATGTCTGGTTGTCTGACATAAAATGGGATGACCACCTACCCGAGGAAATGAACTCCGAATGGACAAAATTAAAACAAGAATTGCCGGACATAAACACTATAGAAGTCAACAGATGGCTGGGAATGGGAGAGAACCAAAATATTGCATTGTATGGATTCTGCGACGCATCAAACAAGGCATACGCATGTGTAATCTACTGCAAGGTAGTAAAGAAGGAAGGGACAACCATTACATTAGTTGCGGGAAAGGCTAGGTTAGCACCCATAAGCAAAGTCATATCAATACCAAGACTAGAGCTAATGGGCGCTCATCTTTTAGCTCAGCTAATGCAAAAAGTACAAAATTCCTTGTCAGAATACCCAACGGATGTCTACTGTTGGACTGATTCAACTGCAGTACTAGGATGGATACAAGGAGATCCAGCCCGATGGAAACCATTTGTAGCAAATCGGGTAAAAACCATCACCAAAACCATACCATCAAAACATTGGCAATATGTGAAGACGACAGATAATCCAGCTGACTGTGCAAGTCGTAGTTTGACTGTCAGGCAACTCAAAGACCACAAGATATGGTGGCAAGGGCCGTCATAGTTGCCATCATACACCAATCAAGAAAATCACCAAACCAAAGGTTTGGTGATTTTCTTGATTGGATGGAGACGGCTTTACTTCTAAATTCGTCCCGTAAATACGGGACGAATTTAGAAGTAAAGCCGTCTATTTTAAACCAAACCAACGCGGTAGTCATTGGACAACCAAGAGAATCGCTAACTACTGAAATTACTAAACATTTGATAAACAAATATAGCTCCATTACAAAAATCATACGTATTTTTGCGTGGATACTGCGATTACCTACCTTGAACAAACAAGTTCGCCGACCCTACCTCGAATTACACGAGCTTCGCCGGGCTAAACAGCTGATAATCAAAAACGTTCAGCTGGCAGAATTTGCAAACGACCTAGATTCTATAAACAAACACGGAAGAGTGCACTCCAAAAGCAAGATTTTGAGTTTGAATCCTACCATAGATGAACGGGGCATTTTACGTGTGGGTGGGAGATTAGAAAACGCCCACATGAGTCTTGAGATGAAACATCCCATCATCTTACCTCACGACCACCCGTTAACCACATTACTTTTCGATCAAGCTCATAAATTAACTTTCCATGGCGGAGCGCGTCTAACGCTAGCAAACCTTCGACAACAGTATTGGATTGTCGGCGGATACATGGCAACTAAAAAGTTTATAAGAAAATGTGTCATATGCAGAAAACAAAATCCCGTGCGGCAGCACCAGCTCATGGGAGATTTACCAGAACCAAGAGTGAATCCCGAACATGCGTTTTATCACTGCGTCGTAGACTACACAGGCTTTGTAGAGGTCAAGGCTAATAAAGGACGGGGAATTAAAACTACGAAGGGGTACATAGCAGTTTTTATATGTATGGTCACGAAAGCGGTTCACTTAGAGCTCGTGTCAGACCTGAGCAGCTCCGCCTTTTTGGCAGCTCTAACCAGAATGGCTGCCAGAAAAGGGGCACCACGACATATGTACAATGACAACGGCACTAACTTTGTGGGAGCAAACAGGATGATACAGGAAGAATTTAACCAGCTTCGTGAAGTATTCAGTGAAAATTTTATAAACGAGATAGCAGAGATGGGCATAGAATGGCACTTTAACGTGCCTATGGGAGCGATGGTCTACGGGAGCGAGCAGTACGCAGTCTGAAACATCATCTCAAGAGGGTCATCGGTCAACAAAGACTAACCTTCGAGGAGTACGCCATATTGTTAGCTAGACTAGAAGCGTGCCTCAACTCACGACCTCTTTGCGCGATATCAGAGGATCCCGATGATATAAACTTCCTTACACCAGCTCATTTCTTATCAGGAAGACCAGGAACAACTGTAATAGAAACCGAGCAAGATGCCAGACCCAGGTGGCATCTAACCAACAAATTATTCCAAGATCTTTGGAAACGATGGAAGACTGAATACTTGGTACAACTATCATCTAGAAGTAAATGGATGGAACCACAGAAAAACATCGGAATTGGGGATCTAGTAGTTATTCATGATGAGAATCTGCCTCCAGGAAAATGCGCTCTTGGACGTGTGGTCGACACACATCCAGGAAATGATGGTCTAACCAGAGCAGTTTCATTAAAAACCAAAAATGGGGTCATGAAACGCCCTATTGTGAAACTCTCAGTTTTGCCCGTTGACCAGAATAACGAAAATATAACAGAACCAGATATAAAACCAACAACCAAATTATCAGAAGGAAAAAGAAAACCAAGGTCAAAAATCGCAACTATAGCAACTGTTTTACTGAGTTTTTTTACGCTGATCTTACCATCTTACGGTTTAGACGCCGTGAAACCATTTCCAAACAACCAAACGCTTTATTTTGACCCTATTTCAAAAGTACAATTAATCAGGGATAAATGGACATTAGTCATGTACTACGACATGGGACCCTATTGGACAGGCATAAACACTTATAACAAACTAGCCAATTACCAAGAAAACTTGTGCGCAACCATAGAAACACAAAACCATTGTAATACGATCGTGCAGCGAGCCCGGCACGATTACCAGGAACTCCAATACTACAATGAACTTTTGCTCACACAGCATTTTGATATCCACGCTAGACGGCGACGCGCCACGGGGAAGACGGGTCGGCGCCGACGAGGCCTAACCAACGGTATCGGGTATCTAGCGAATGACGTATTCGGAGTGTTGCACTCGCTTTTTGCAGACCAGTATGAAAAGGACATTGAAACCATACATCGCAATGGATGTGGCGCACGGGGCTATGTCGCCTGTGCCGGAAGGCTTCCGCTGGGCCTCGTGGCGAGGGATCCCGCCGGCAGCACACCGCGGTGACTCCGCTGACTCCGAAACCAACCAGAAGACGTCAATCATATAGTGAAGTGCTCAGTGCCAGTGATCTAAAGAATAAAAGTGAAATCGGTTTTCGTTTACATAATTATGCCAAACGCTGGCCTAGTGCGAAGGTGCGAATTATAGTTCGCTAAAACGGGACAAAAAATATAAGGACACAGGCAATCAAAATATTGCTTTTACTGTAGAGGACTATATAGTGTAATTTTAAACCACCATGAATGTTTTTATAATTATAGTTATTTAAGTAGACCAATATGCTTTCAATTTTTGCCTTTTATATTATCAATGTTGTTAAGCTTACCAGATAAGAATACTAGAAACTAATATGTTTAAGTAATTTAATGTTATATACACACCATATCATCATCCCGCATTTCTTCTCGCTCTTGGGAATATGTTTGAGTTTTAACCGAACACTCAGCGAAAATGCATAATTGCATCAAACGCAAGTATGCACATTCGCTCGATTACCAAAATGTGAACCAGTTCGCGTTCAGATCTCGTCAGAGACACCACATACTCATAACCAAACCATAACCATTTTACCATCCTTTTTACCATTAATTTAGTTA
This sequence comes from Orthosia cruda, assembly GCA_964057195.1. Taxonomy (NCBI): domain Eukaryota; kingdom Metazoa; phylum Arthropoda; class Insecta; order Lepidoptera; family Noctuidae; genus Orthosia; species Orthosia cruda. The sequence continues at coordinate 42,710,122 of OZ059826.1, forward strand.
CATAGTTTACCATATTTTACCATTTCGTGTATTTAAGTGTTATATAGTGATTCAATATAGTTGTTTCCCTTATAATCCAAGACTTTAACTTTACCATATCCTATCATTACAAGAAAGATGTGTTAGGTCACCATAGCACCAAGCACTACTTTCTACACATACTTTGAAGGCGATAATATATTTAGATGAATAACTAACATTTTGTGTATTATTGATCTTTTCCCGGTAATTTCTTGTCAGAGTAGTATGTTCGTAGAAATAGAAAATACGTTAGTTTTATGATTCCTTCAGCTTTCAGCAGCTGCAAGCTTTCATGTGAATTAGGTAGGCACTAAACTAACTTATCTACCTTAACCATCTTACATCCAGAAAGTTTTGCAAATACTTCCTAACTACAGATGATATCAGAACTAAATCTACCTGGCATTCGGCTTTAACATCTCTAAGGTCCTCCATTCCTAACGTAGAAGGTTCTTAAGTACTTAATAGAGCAAAATAACCGCCGGACCTTTCAACCCTAAACAAAATAGCACGACTGCCCGATAAACAAGAAGAAGTAGCACGTAGGAGCACTAACTAGTCTGAATTCTCTGGATGCATTCATTCGGAGACGACAAGAGTAATTACTTACAAAACTTTGTAACTAGATTACTAACTTTACTTTGAGGACTCGTATTCGGGATGTTTCAGACCAGCTTGGGGGATAAGGCGGTGTTTACATGCTAGTGGCGTTTACAGCGGGGCGTGTAGCGAGTATGTCAACACGTTGCTGGCACAGACCGGTTATCAAGAACTCTTTTAGTATGTACCTCCTCTTTTATACTTGATGTTGTTTATCAAATATTCAAAGGGGTAATATGACTGGCATCAGTGGCATGACATGATAGCAATGGTTTACGGTGAAGAGTTTTGTCATCATAGCATACGAGTACTTCATTACCACCTCTAGCTAATCAAATGAGTCTGTACGCAACCAAAACTGGCAGTTGTACAGAACTATAAAGCATTTTTCACTCCGCTGCTCGCTTCGCCCTGTGAACGTATCGCAACTAAGTTAGGACCACGTAACGTGATATGGCTCTAGGCGCTCGCAGCTGGCCAGTTACCAGTTACTCTCAGATGTTATGTAAATTCTGTGGTTGTGCCCCATTACAATTTTCAAGGATTCCTTATTCCATTTGCCTTCAGGGCTCTGATAGTTTGAGTGATACTTCACCGAACTGATTAAGTTCTGAGTACCTACCTACGCCAGTGTCACGTTTTTGAGATAAGTCTTATTATTGCCATTGTCCACGTAGGTAATTGTTATACCTAAACTGTTTTATATACTCGTATTTTTTCGTGGATGTCATGGAAACATGCCCTTTACAAAAACTTCTTAAATTATCTCCAGTAATCCTGAAGCTTTATAGACTACTATTAATTACAATAATCTTAAATACACATTTGTCCATGATATTTACAGAGTACATTTACGAGTCCGTTTCCTTGAACACTTTATGAAATTAAATTCTCAAAAGGAAATGACCCAACGGAGCTTAACGTGACAACAAAATATATAGGTAATTCCGTGGAAATGTGACCAGTACCTATGATTTTAAAGCTGATCATGTTGGGAATACGTAGATATCTCTATCTATGTCGAAACTTGCATAGTTACGAGATAGATAGAGGCAATATAACATTTCAAATCGCAGTTCGATAGCATAATATGTGGTGTTGAATTTGCGATAGTGTACGTGCCACAGCCCGCTCGTTTCGGGGTTAACGACAAGTTCTCAGCTTAATAGAGCTCTCTGATCGTGATAGACCAATTGCAACCATCAATATTAATCAAACAATTAATTAAATATGATTCTAAACTACGGAAATTTTGGACGAGCGGAATGTTACTGTCCGAAGTTTTAGCTCTCATGTTGTATAAATACACCTTTGACCTGTGACGTGCAACGCTGCGGGCTAGGCTTCAGGGAATAGCGCATCGTGTATAAAAGACTGAAAAGCTCGTAGTAAATACTGAGAGCCGTTCTTAGTTAGACAATGGAGAACCTGCAACGTTTAATTTAGAAACTAAAAAGTACTAGGAATCTAAGTTACTTCTTTCTCAGTAAATAAGAAAACATAAATTAGCAGTAAAATGAATTAAGTCTAAAGCCTTCCAACATTGACGAGAAAATCCAGGTTATCGCGACACTCATCTTAATGATAGGACAGCCATTGCTCGCAAATTATAATTTTATTCATAGTCTTACAGCGCACTCGTTAAACGCCATGACGATGAATAAACATCCAGAATAAGGTGATAAACAGGAACGTCTTGGTCATTTTATTCTTGGACTCTGATCCCAAGTCATTAAGTAAGCTCATACGTACTTGGGAACTTAAATAATTCTACTTGAATGTAACTACTGATGTACTTATTAAGGCCTAATGGTCCGAGTACCTTCAGAAATGGGGTAGAAATGTAGATGTAAGATTAAACTAACACGTGTGTTCCCTTTAAATGGCGCAAGAGTAAAAGAATAGTTCGCTATGGATCTAGATTTCGTTTAGCCCTTTGCTATTGAAGCAAAGCTTTTGTACTCCTACGGACTGTCGTTTCGTACCAGATTTGTAAGTCCGATTTCTAACACGAAAGACTTTTTATATTTGCTAAATTTTCGGCAATCATTGAGATATTTAATTCGTACCCTACCTATCTAACGGTTTTCTCACTGAGATAAAGATCTTAAAGCAAATATGGGCCGATGCTGGCAACCAAATGCGTGTAAAGGTGGTCTGAGGAGTAAATATCTGCCATTACTGATTCGATCTCTGCGTCTGTTTATATGGGCCCCTAAGTATCTCATTTGTAGGGGAATTGAGCTTAGAACGAGCCTCTGTAATCGGTTCCGTTCATGAGAGTTGTTAACAGGAACAGGTAACATGATTACTATTGTCTTTATTATTTCGTAAATGTACTAGACCTAACTCCCTGACATCGTTACCAATGCTGGTAGAGATGCTTAAATTCTATATAATAAGACGACAAAGTATCAATGTAACAGAAATGTCCGTCCAAACTAAGATAGGGAGTGTTCTGAAGAAACTAGCATTTCCAGTCTACAGAGTTCCGACTTTAATGAATTAAGAAACAAGTTACTAGGTTGCATTAAGTTAATGCTCGCGGTTAAATGCTTAGTTCAAGTTATTTGCTTTAGCTTGTTCGCCGCTCTTAAACTGATTTACTCTTTCGACTTCTTTCTTAGAACGTGCTGTTTTATTTCGGTTAGAATGAGAAGTTTTCTTATAACAGCTGATGAGCACTTTGTATTCGTTTAGTTACTTTAATCCTTTGAAAACAGCTGTGGATGTTGAATTTCTCTATTAGATTATAAGAGATAGACAATATAATGTAAGCGAATTATTCTTGAAGACTTGAATGAGTACAAGACAATGAATTTCTTTAAAAAGACAATTACCTACTTTATTGCACATGCAACCTCAATAAATCTTTTCTTTTTTATGTCTAATTATAAAACATTGGGTACCTACCTAAGTTACTAGGTCGCACTAGGTAGGACTATAACAGCGTCGCCGAATGTCTCAAAGTCAATTTAGTGTCATCATCAACAAAGTAATATAATATTTTAACCGTAAAATGGTGACGTTTTCCACAGCAAAGCGGCGAGGATTTTACGGCTTTATTTTAGTGCAGCCGTAGGACAGACGATAAATTTTTCCGTCAGCATTGCCTTCAGGTTGAGTCACCGTCCTGACTCTAATTTAATGGCGCCTTTATAATAATAAAACATACAATGGCTTGCAGAATTTAATTTTCTATGTAATTTTTCGTGACCTCGGATGACGGAGAAAAGCGCCATTAGCTCCCATGGGTATCTACTACTTAACGCGACTGTGGGGAAATCAAAAGGATCTGTAGCGTATAAAGCAATTTCTGCGATCACTTGTCTATTGCTTGACGCGAGTACCTGTATCTGTGATTTGTACCAAATGGTACCATAAGGACGTCTTAAAGTTCCTAATTAAAATATGGGGCAATATTATAAAGCTATTAAACTATGGAACAAAATCCATAGGAACTAAAGACAAGCCTATCTCCGGCCTGTTTGTAGGTCAACGCGTGTAGTTTGCAGTGGACGGTTATGCAATTCCGTTTATTGTATAATTTCAGCGAGCGAGCTCTGTTGCCATTGAGCGAGTCATTTCTCGGCGCTCTCATTACGGAGAATGGTCAGCCATGTACTTGCGTACATCTATACTCCTACTACCTGTGTGTACCTGGTACCTGTTACATTCAGAAGGTTACAGGATTTCTACCTGTTACATCCAGAAGGTTACTTGATATACCTACCTGTTACATTCTGCAACTTCGACTCCATATCTTGTTTCTCCTACGTGACCAAACTAAAGCTTTTTAGAAACTACTATTATAAGTGGTAGTGTGGAAAGCTTTTAGCTTAGTTTCGCTTGCTTAGTCTGCTTTGTCGACGTTACGTTTTTAGCAGTGCTGAGCTATACTCAAGTTGGTACTACGATTTAAGAATTATGGATGGAGCTCGTTGGATGAAAAGATCTTTGCGTAATAACTCTTTCTCTACATTATCATGCTAAAGATACTGTGTCGAAATTACGTAGATATTAAAAGAGTATTAGCAACCCCCGAACTTCACCCATCAACAGCACATTTTACCCAATACCTTTTCACTTCCTGTGAGATATTGAACACCACAGATCTGGACGAATATGGCCATTTGTTTATTTATTTGTGCTAACAACACATTGCCTCAATTTCCCTCTTATGACAACTGCAATAGGAAATAAAATAAAGATGCAACAAGCAGACATTTTTGTCGAGGAACTTTCTGCCCATATTGCATGTTCATTGGATTCTAACATACAATGATCGGGCTTCAATTAAATTACGTACAAAGCACTGTATGTACGTGATCGCTTGCACCAGCTACTACCCAGTAACGAAGTCGAGCTGTCTGCTCGTCCGACTTGTGTTCGAGTGTCGAGTTTCCCATCAGTTGAACACATGAGTTTTTTTTAAAGGATTAGTTTTTCAATAAATCATCGTTGTTTTTTGTGGTTTTCATGATTTATTTAAAAAAGTTTTCGTTTATATTCAGGTCTATGTAAGTATTTGATAAATTCTACAAGCCTCTTTTACTACAGTAACGTAGTTAGGTAACTACCTACTCACAAAGTTGTCAACATGTTTTTAATTAAACATCTATTTAAGTAAAAGGAAAATTAATGAAAGCCCAGGAGACCAAATCTCCTAGAATCTTTCTCTTCCTTTAAATCCGGGGACAGTAAAGACACAAATAATTATAGACCAGTATCCGTGTTGCCGGTTTTCAGCAAGGTATTTGAGAAGATAATGCTTAATCAAATGCTCATTCATTTTAATACGAATAACATCTTGCATGATAAACAGTATGGTTTCACCAAAGGACGTTGTACAACTGACGCTGGTGTCACCCTATTAAAACACATCTTTAATGCGTGGGAAGAGTCGCAGGATGCCATAGGTATCTTCTGCGACCTGTCGAAGGCGTTTGATTGCGTTAATCATGAAACATTACTTCTGAAACTTGAGCATTACGGGCTAGGTCAATCAGCGTTAAGTTTGGTTGAATCTTATTTAAGTGATAGACAGCAATTAGTTCAAATAAACGTTGTGAATTCGTCGGGGTTAAACGTGAAAATGGGGGTACCCCAGGGCTCAATATTAGGTCCTTTCTTATTTTTAATATACATAAACGATTTACCCCGTTTATTGGAAAACAAACTAAACATGGTGTTATTTGCTGATGACACATCTTTAATTTTTTTAATAAATAGACGTACTTGTCAGGTTGACGACGTAAATAACGCGCTACGGCAGGTTCAGGATTGGTTCACTGCAAATAATTTAGTTTTAAATGGTAAAAAAACCAAGTGCGTTAAATTTTCCTTGCCGAATGTAAAAAGTACTGATTGTGACATTATCTTAAACAAGGAGAAGCTAGAATTCGTCGATAAAACGATTTTCCTGGGGATCACGCTAGACTCAACGTTACAATGGGGTCCTCATTTAATATCACTTGCAGGGCGGCTAAGTTCGGCAGCTTATGCTGTTAGAAAGATTCGTCAATTTAGTGATGTAGATACCGCGAGGCTGGTCTATTTTAGTTACTTTCATAGTATAATGTCTTACGGTATTTTACTATGGGGAAGGGATGCAGACATTGAGTCTATTTTTATTCTGCAAAAACGAGCCATCAGAGCGATATACAATCTTCGCCGGCGCGATTCTCTAAGGGAACTGTTTAAGGGCATTAACATCATGACGGTTCCTTGTCAATATATTTATGAAAATATCATGTACGTGAGAAAAAATTTACATCTTTTTAGTAAAAACGGAGATAGACATAATTACATTACTAGAAATAGGGACCAATTAGTTCAACCAGGTTTCAGACTGGCTAAAGTAGCCTCTTCTTTCATGGGGTACTGTACAAAATGTTACAATAAAATTCCTCCCCACATTCTAGAACTGAATGAGACGAAATTTAAAACTTGTATAAAACGCACACTATGCAGGCAGGCATATTATAAGTTGGGAGATTACATCACTGATAAAAATGCTTGGCTCAATGCTAGTCTTGCTCCACAACCACTAGGGCGCAAAAACAAGTGATATGCAGAACATTATTGTTTTGTAGAATTGTTGGACCTGCTGAAGACTGTATGAATATATTTGTATTATATAGACTCAATTTCTTTTAGTATAGTATAACTGCGCTGCACGTGTGTGAATACTATGTACCCAACTGTAAATCTACCATTTGCTGTACCTTGGTGTCGTTCGTTGACTTGTGTTTGCCCTGGCAGTTGAGTGTGTCATGCTCTCTCAAATGTCTCTCTGATGGTGGCGTGTGTGTTGGATCATTCGGTTCCCTTCATGATGGTTGAGCTGGGTGGTGCCGTTTCATGCGTCATGTTCGTGAACGGGCGCCGTCAGTTGGGATTGGTCTTTTTTTTTTTTTTTCCTTTATTTATCAATTATACAAAAAGTTATAGGTTTATTCGTATTAGATAGCAACCAAAAACCACTAAGGTTTAAACTTGTGCTATCGTGAGTCTATTAGTATGTTTATTTATGTGCTATATATATAAAAAAAGAACGCTAAAGGCGATAACAATTAATGACAACTCAAACTAGTTAAAGACCTATATTATTATTTAGGTCCTTAACTAGCTTGTACCACAAACATCACTGCATTATCTAAATAATACTTAAATAATATTGTTTAAGCTTAAATTTTATATTTTTGTCTGATATACAATTATTTATTTCTGAGGGTAGACTGTTAATAAGTCTCGGTATAATATAAGCAGTAGTTCGCTCACCATACGTGTTGTTTGCGCGCTGTGTACGAAGCCTATTCTCAGAAATTGCCCGCGTGCGTACAGGATGTTCAATTATGTTTCTTAAAGATTCATTGAAAAATTGTTCTTTTAATAATCAAAAAAATACTTGTGTATGAACTGGTAAGACTTTACAGTGTTTAAAGAGGCCATTTATATCGTCGTGAAATTGATTTCTAATTTTGGGAGACACTACCGTTTTTAAAATTTGAACTTGAATTTTGTAAATCTTATCAAGATAGGTTTTGTAGGTACGACCATAACTACTAAGCCCATACTGGATGTAGGATTCAGCCAGTGCGTAATATAGCATAATCTTCACTTTGAAGGGCAAACGGTTCTTTAATATTGTAATATTAGCAATAATAGCCGATATTATAAATGGATGTGCCCATACAAAAAAAACTACAAACATTTATACATATATAGTCTCAAATTATTGGGCATTTTGTTTGAATTTGGCGCCGAAAACAGCGTTTTTTTTTGACAATGACCATAACGCTTTCTAGCGCTTTTTCTCTCTTTTTGCTTTTTTATCTTTTTAAAGAACTAACAGCGTGTTTTTGCTTAGACGAGTTGGCAGCACTGGTTCAGCTACTGTAACGTAACCTTAAGACGACGACTAACTCCAACGACCTTGAGGGAACAAAACGCGTCCTCTTTTCACACCCGCGCGACCCAAAATTAGTCGTTTTTTGTACTTTCCTTATTATTCTATGACTTTAAAGAAAAAGCTTCAGATGAAAATGTAGATAATTAAATTGTCTTTGAGATGGTGTCGATTTCATAAAAATACGCCCAGCGGTTTTGGTGCGATTGTCGTGTTTTTGTCCGTTTTAGACATAACTTTACAAACTATTACACTTTGTTATACAAATAAAACTCAAAATTTTATGAGTAAATGCATAACAAACAGTACATGCTATCAATTCGCGGATGATACTTGCCTTGTTATTGCTAACAAAAATCCTCAAATAGCATGTGAACGCTTGCAACTCGATCTGGATGCTCTAACAAGGTGGTGTCATGATGCTGGCCTAGTGCTTAATGCAAGCAAAACCAAACTTTTAGTTATTAAATCTCCCTACGTTAGAAAGTTGCCCTTACGGAACCTAATAGCCCATGACCATGACTGCTTGCATGCCGTCAATATGACCAATTGTAACTGTCCTCAAATAGATGTTGTCAATAAACAAACATACCTTGGAGTAGTTATAGATGATACGTTTAACTGGAGTCATCACGTAGAACGTGTTTGCGATAAACTTCGACAATTTCTTGCTAATATTACAATATTAAAGAACCGTTTGCCCTTCAAAGTGAAGATTATGCTATATTACGCACTGGCTGAATCCTACATCCAGTATGGGCTTAGTAGTTATGGTCGTACCTACAAAACCTATCTTGATAAGATTTACAAAATTCAAGTTCAAATTTTAAAAACGGTAGTGTAAAAATTAGAAATCAATTTCACGACGATATAAATGGCCTCTTTAAACACTGTAAAGTCTTACCAGTTCATACACAAGTATTTTTTTAATTATTAAAAGAACAATTTTTCAATGAATCTTTAAGAAACATAATTGAACATCCTGTACGCACGCGGGCAATTTCTGAGAATAGGCTTCGTACACAGCGCGCAAACAACACGTATGGTGAGCGAACTACTGCTTATATTATACCGAGACTTATTAACAGTCTACCCTCAGAAATAAATAATTGTATATCAGACAAAAATATAAAATTTAAGCTTAAACAATATTATTTAAGTATTATTTAGATAATGCAGTGATGTTTGTGGTACAAGCTAGTTAAGGACCTAAATAATAATATAGGTCTTTAACTAGTTTGAGTTGTCATTAATTGTTATCGCCTTTAGCGTTCTTTTTTTATATATATAGCACATAAATAAACATACTAATAGACTCACGATAGCACAAGTTTAAACCTTAGTGGTTTTTGGTTGCTATCTAATACGAATAAACCTATAACTTTTTGTATAATTGATAAATAAAGGAAAAAAAAAAAAAAGACCAATCCCAACTGACGGCGCCCGTTCACGAACATGACGCATGAATCGGCACCACCCAGCTCAACCATCATGAAGGGAACCGAATGATCCAACACACACGCCACCATCAGAGAGACATTTGAGAGAGCATGACACACTCAACTGCCAGGGCAAACACAAGTCAACGAACGACACCAAGGTACAGCAAATGGTAGATTTACAGTTGGGTACATAGTATTCACACACGTGCAGCGCAGTTATACTATACTAAAAGAAATTGAGTCTATATAATACAAATATATTCATACAGTCTTCAGCAGGTCCAACAATTCTACAAAACAATAATGTTCTGCATATCACTTGTTTTTGCGCCCTAGTGGTTGTGGAGCAAGACTAGCATTGAGCCAAGCATTTTTATCAGTGATGTAATCCCCCAACTTATAATATGCCTGCCTGCATAGTGTGCGTTTTATACAAGTTTTAAATTTCGTCTCATTCAGTTCTAGAATGTGGGGAGGAATTTTATTGTAACATTTTGTACAGTACCCCATGAAAGAAGAGGCTACTTTAGCCAGTCTGAAACCTGGTTGAACTAATTGGTCCCTATTTCTAGTAATGTAATTATGTCTATCTCCGTTTTTACTAAAAAGATGTAAATTTTTTCTCACGTACATGATATTTTCATAAATATATTGACAAGGAACCGTCATGATGTTAATGCCCTTAAACAGTTCCCTTAGAGAATCGCGCCGGCGAAGATTGTATATCGCTCTGATGGCTCGTTTTTGCAGAATAAAAATAGACTCAATGTCTGCATCCCTTCCCCATAGTAAAATACCGTAAGACATTATACTATGAAAGTAACTAAAATAGACCAGCCTCGCGGTATCTACATCACTAAATTGACGAATCTTTCTAACAGCATAAGCTGCCGAACTTAGCCGCCCTGCAAGTGATATTAAATGAGGACCCCATTGTAACGTTGAGTCTAGCGTGATCCCCAGGAAAATCGTTTTATCGACGAATTCTAGCTTCTCCTTGTTTAAGATAATGTCACAATCAGTACTTTTTACATTCGGCAAGGAAAATTTAACGCACTTGGTTTTTTTACCATTTAAAACTAAATTATTTGCAGTGAACCAATCCTGAACCTGCCGTAGCGCGTTATTTACGTCGTCAACCTGACAAGTACGTCTATTTATTAAAAAAATTAAAGATGTGTCATCAGCAAATAACACCATGTTTAGTTTGTTTTCCAATAAACGGGGTAAATCGTTTATGTATATTAAAAATAAGAAAGGACCTAATATTGAGCCCTGGGGTACCCCCATTTTCACGTTTAACCCCGACGAATTCACAACGTTTATTTGAACTAATTGCTGTCTATCACTTAAATAAGATTCAACCAAACTTAACGCTGATTGACCTAGCCCGTAATGCTCAAGTTTCAGAAGTAATGTTTCATGATTAACGCAATCAAACGCCTTCGACAGGTCGCAGAAGATACCTATGGCATCCTGCGACTCTTCCCACGCATTAAAGATGTGTTTTAATAGGGTGACACCAGCGTCAGTTGTACAACGTCCTTTGGTGAAACCATACTGTTTATCATGCAAGATGTTATTCGTATTAAAATGAATGAGCATTTGATTAAGCATTATCTTCTCAAATACCTTGCTGAAAACCGGCAACACGGATACTGGTCTATAATTATTTGTGTCTTTACTGTCCCCGGATTTAAAGGAAGAGAAAGATTCTAGGAGATTTGGTCTCCTGGGCTTTCATTAATTTTCCTTTTACTTAAATAGATGTTTAATTAAAATCATGTTGACAACTTTGTGAGTAGGTAGTTACCTAACTACGTTACTGTAGTAAAAGAGGCTTGTAGAATTTATCAAATACTTACATAGACCTGAATATAAACGAAAACTTTTTTAAATAAATCATGAAAACCACAAAAAACAACGATGATTTATTGAAAAACTAATCCTTTAAAAAAAACTCATGTGTTCAACTGATGGGAAACTCGACACTCGAACACAAGTCGGACGAGCAGACAGCTCGACTTCGTTACTGGGTAGTAGCTGGTGCAAGCGATCACGTACATACAGTGCTTTGTACGTAATTTAATTGAAGCCCGATCATTGTATGTTAGAATCCAATGAACATGCAATATGGGCAGAAAGTTCCTCGACAAAAATGTCTGCTTGTTGCATCTTTATTTTATTTCCTATTGCAGTTGTCATAAGAGGGAAATTGAGGCAATGTGTTGTTAGCACAAATAAATAAACAAATGGCCATATTCGTCCAGATCTGTGGTGTTCAATATCTCACAGGAAGTGAAAAGGTATTGGGTAAAATGTGCTGTTGATGGGTGAAGTTCGGGGGTTGCTAATACTCTTTTAATATCTACGTAATTTCGACACAGTATCTTTAGCATGATAATGTAGAGAAAGAGTTATTACGCAAAGATCTTTTCATCCAACGAGCTCCATCCATAATTCTTAAATCGTAGTACCAACTTGAGTATAGCTCAGCACTGCTAAAAACGTAACGTCGACAAAGCAGACTAAGCAAGCGAAACTAAGCTAAAAGCTTTCCACACTACCACTTATAATAGTAGTTTCTAAAAAGCTTTAGTTTGGTCACGTAGGAGAAACAAGATATGGAGTCGAAGTTGCAGAATGTAACAGGTAGGTATATCAAGTAACCTTCTGGATGTAACAGGTAGAAATCCTGTAACCTTCTGAATGTAACAGGTACCAGGTACACACAGGTAGTAGGAGTATAGATGTACGCAAGTACATGGCTGACCATTCTCCGTAATGAGAGCGCCGAGAAATGACTCGCTCAATGGCAACAGAGCTCGCTCGCTGAAATTATACAATAAACGGAATTGCATAACCGTCCACTGCAAACTACACGCGTTGACCTACAAACAGGCCGGAGATAGGCTTGTCTTTAGTTCCTATGGATTTTGTTCCATAGTTTAATAGCTTTATAATATTGCCCCATATTTTAATTAGGAACTTTAAGACGTCCTTATGGTACCATTTGGTACAAATCACAGATACAGGTACTCGCGTCAAGCAATAGACAAGTGATCGCAGAAATTGCTTTATACGCTACAGATCCTTTTGATTTCCCCACAGTCGCGTTAAGTAGTAGATACCCATGGGAGCTAATGGCGCTTTTCTCCGTCATCCGAGGTCACGAAAAATTACATAGAAAATTAAATTCTGCAAGCCATTGTATGTTTTATTATTATAAAGGCGCCATTAAATTAGAGTCAGGACGGTGACTCAACCTGAAGGCAATGCTGACGGAAAAATTTATCGTCTGTCCTACGGCTGCACTAAAATAAAGCCGTAAAATCCTCGCCGCTTTGCTGTGGAAAACGTCACCATTTTACGGTTAAAATATTATATTACTTTGTTGATGATGACACTAAATTGACTTTGAGACATTCGGCGACGCTGTTATAGTCCTACCTAGTGCGACCTAGTAACTTAGGTAGGTACCCAATGTTTTATAATTAGACATAAAAAAGAAAAGATTTATTGAGGTTGCATGTGCAATAAAGTAGGTAATTGTCTTTTTAAAGAAATTCATTGTCTTGTACTCATTCAAGTCTTCAAGAATAATTCGCTTACATTATATTGTCTATCTCTTATAATCTAATAGAGAAATTCAACATCCACAGCTGTTTTCAAAGGATTAAAGTAACTAAACGAATACAAAGTGCTCATCAGCTGTTATAAGAAAACTTCTCATTCTAACCGAAATAAAACAGCACGTTCTAAGAAAGAAGTCGAAAGAGTAAATCAGTTTAAGAGCGGCGAACAAGCTAAAGCAAATAACTTGAACTAAGCATTTAACCGCGAGCATTAACTTAATGCAACCTAGTAACTTGTTTCTTAATTCATTAAAGTCGGAACTCTATAGACTGGAAATGCTAGTTTCTTCAGAACACTCCCTATCTTAGTTTGGACGGACATTTCTGTTACATTGATACTTTGTCGTCTTATTATATAGAATTTAAGCATCTCTACCAGCATTGGTAACGATGTCAGGTAGTTAGGTCTAGTACATTTACGAAATAATAAAGACAATAGTAATCATGTTACCTGTTCCTGTTAACAACTCTCATGAACGGAACCGATTACAGAGGCTCGTTCTAAGCTCAATTCCCCTACAAATGAGATACTTAGGGGCCCATATAAACAGACGCAGAGATCGAATCAGTAATGGCAGATATTTACTCCTCAGACCACCTTTACACGCATTTGGTTGCCAGCATCGGCCCATATTTGCTTTAAGATCTTTATCTCAGTGAGAAAACCGTTAGATAGGTAGGGTACGAATTAAATATCTCAATGATTGCCGAAAATTTAGCAAATATAAAAAGTCTTTCGTGTTAGAAATCGGACTTACAAATCTGGTACGAAACGACAGTCCGTAGGAGTACAAAAGCTTTGCTTCAATAGCAAAGGGCTAAACGAAATCTAGATCCATAGCGAACTATTCTTTTACTCTTGCGCCATTTAAAGGGAACACACGTGTTAGTTTAATCTTACATCTACATTTCTACCCCATTTCTGAAGGTACTCGGACCATTAGGCCTTAATAAGTACATCAGTAGTTACATTCAAGTAGAATTATTTAAGTTCCCAAGTACGTATGAGCTTACTTAATGACTTGGGATCAGAGTCCAAGAATAAAATGACCAAGACGTTCCTGTTTATCACCTTATTCTGGATGTTTATTCATCGTCATGGCGTTTAACGAGTGCGCTGTAAGACTATGAATAAAATTATAATTTGCGAGCAATGGCTGTCCTATCATTAAGATGAGTGTCGCGATAACCTGGATTTTCTCGTCAATGTTGGAAGGCTTTAGACTTAATTCATTTTACTGCTAATTTATGTTTTCTTATTTACTGAGAAAGAAGTAACTTAGATTCCTAGTACTTTTTAGTTTCTAAATTAAACGTTGCAGGTTCTCCATTGTCTAACTAAGAACGGCTCTCAGTATTTACTACGAGCTTTTCAGTCTTTTATATACGATGCGCTATTCCCTGAAGCCTAGCCCGCAGCGTTGCACGTCACAGGTCAAAGGTGTATTTATACAACATGAGAGCTAAAACTTCGGACAGTAACATTCCGCTCGTCCAAAATTTCCGTAGTTTAGAATCATATTTAATTAATTGTTTGATTAATATTGATGGTTGCAATTGGTCTATCACGATCAGAGAGCTCTATTAAGCTGAGATAAGATTTAAGATTTAAGCGAAAATCACAAGGAGTATTTTTGCGCAAGGAGGTTGTATAGCATTGAGATGGTCGAATATATTGGTGTGTACTAAATTCAAACAGTGATTAAAAGAGCATTTTATTCATTGTTTTCAGTGAATAAAATAAGCTTTTTAGAGGGGGAATGGTATAATAGTACATTATGGTACAAGTGTGTAATGTTGGTGATTACCGCTGAGGCGCCATTGAGACCCGAGCCGTTAGGTGAGGGTCTTAAGAGACCCGAGGACGGTAATCATCAATACACACGTGTATCATGCGACGTTTTTCAACACACTTGTGAAGAAAATAATACAAAAAAATCATTTCCAACAGTGAAATCGAGTTGTGATTTTATTTTTCGCAATCGCGGGCAAAATTAATCAGTTTTCCTATGCGCGCGCATCTAACAATGGCGATCGGCCATTGACTAAAAAGAATGAGTTTCTTTTTTTTGGCTTTTCGCGGATAGCGTTTTAGCCACGTACAAAATGGGGAATTTCAAGTTTTCTTTATTACAGACAAAAACAAAATTTATATTTCAGTGAAAGTTTTATTTATTAAACACGTATAAGTTGAAATTATCTATTTAAATACGAAGTTGCATGAAATGTGCTGCATTTGTACTATTGAGCACGATCTTTTTGTATCAAAACTTTTTAAGAACAAAGCAAGTCAACCAATAAATTAAAAAAAAATACTCTATAACTCACTTGTGAATAATAGGAATGAAAAAGTCACAGTTTGATAAGAGGTGTCATTATGCGCCTAATTGCGGTGAAATTAGAGCCACTTTATGAGCAAGTGTGTTGAAAAGATTATTTTTATTATAAATAATAAGGTATTGATAGGCTTTCGTTTGACCACTATCTCACCTGATAGTAAGCTTTGACGTGGTCAAAGATGGAGCATGGTTGCCTAGAAGTAACCTATCCACTCCTGACTTAAAGACCCCAGATTGTAGCTATAAGAAAACATGGACTCCGGCAGGGAACTGATTAAGAACTTTAGTTACCTATGTTTGTAGCTTAGGTACCTGTCTTATTATAATATAACTTTGCGAACTTTAATCATCTGTATTTTGAACAATTACCTATATATATATCCTATTATCTTTCCCACCAGTCTAAAAAGTCAACGTAGAGTTTACTTTAATAACAAAATCCTTAATTTCAGCAACATCCTGAGTAATACACCCATAAAAAATACACGAGCCACCGCTTTTACGTCTGATAAAAATCAAATTGATAAAAAAATAAACAGAGAGATCCTTCAACCAGCCAATAATTCAGCAGGCACAGAGCCGAACTGGGACGGATCTTGTATCTCGGCATACTTCGCCATACTCCTTGAATGATACGTAGAAATTTGCAAAAATGTAGGAAAATTATGGGCCAAAAAATTCTCATTTTTATATTTTACTTAATTTGAAATTAAGTAAAATATAAAAATGAGAATTTTGGTATTTTTGAAGCCTTTAAAATTTGGATATTGCAAACTTTTACAGCAGCCCGGTGTAATTAGAGGCACATTAAATGGGTTGCCATGGCTTGGGCTATAATCTCGCCATCTCTCTCTTTATAATGCCCGTCGTTAGAGACGCTCCCAATTCCACTGCGTTTCTTTTTATTTTGTTCGCTTATGCTATACCGACTTATGTACAGGCAGTACAGGCTGATATCTATAGGAGTATTCTTTGAAAGTGGATGTATGTGCGATGTGCGGGTCATTAGATGGATCCCGAATTAGGGCCGTTCAAACATGTTGCAAGGTCGTACGGCCCGTTTTTAATACAATTTATTTTTATATGTACCGCTCTCGTTGTCTCATAGGACATTTAATTTTCGAAACAAAATCTGCTCCTTTTTCCCCTTTTGTAACAGACGAACGATCATCTCTGATGTAAATACTTACAAATGTTAACTTTTTATTCAGCTATGTCAGAA
Organism: Orthosia cruda; assembly: GCA_964057195.1. NCBI lineage: Eukaryota > Metazoa > Arthropoda > Insecta > Lepidoptera > Noctuidae > Orthosia > Orthosia cruda. Next base: position 42,726,792 of record OZ059826.1, read on the forward strand.
CCAAAAGGAAAAGTTTGATACACAAAGGAACAAGCATTCCGAATGTTGATAGAAATTCACCAACTTTTTGTTTTCTTGTAAATTGTGTTATTCCATTTTTCTTTGTCACGTTTTTTATTGTACCTAATTTTTGATTACTGCGTTAATTGAATCTGAATTTTGTTAACAACTTGGAATTGGCTTTTATATTCTTTCAGACTTCAATAAGTGTCTACATAAGACTGGGCAGAATACTATCGCACGAAATAACTTCTTCGTCGGTTTTCTATATTAGTTAAATTAATTTAGTACAGAAAAAAAAACATTATTCCTATCAAAGCTGCGTTTAATAGCTAATCTATTACTTTTATACCATAGATTTAGTATTATTGATATTTTATAATAATTTGATAATTTAATTATTATTACATTTTCTCTTTTTTGTCCTCTTGTGTTTATTAATGTCTTGTTAATTATTTTAAATAAAATGTGGTTATTATTGTTTTGGATTTGTGATTTTATATATGGCTTATTATTTGTTTATTTCTTTTTTATTATATATGACGTGTTTTTTAAATTCTTTTTATCAATTGTAATGTCTTAATGGTAGGTACTTATAATGTTTTATTTAACAAAATTCCTTCACAATTTATGTTGTTCAGAAATAAATTATTTATCACATACAATAGTCTTTGAAAAGCTTATTTTGTGATTATATTTCGTAAATTTGACAAACAGGTCAGCACAATATGAAGAATAGATTAAAATCTCCTTAATATGCCTCTGTCGAATCGTCGCCATCAAAATTGAATAAAATGAGAACAAAAAAGTTCAATATTGGGTTCGCGGCCTCTGTCCTCGCAGGTGCTCGAAATTGCCTAACTTGTTCGATCGACATAGCTGTCAAGCTTTTATTTAATTTCCTGCCTCAACATTGGGAATTATTGGCTGGTTGAAGGATCTCTCTGTTTATTTTTTTATCAATTTGATTTTTATCAGACGTAAAAGCGGTGGCTCGTGTATTTTTTATGGGTGTATTACTCAGGATGTTGCTGAAATTAAGGATTTTGTTATTAAAGTAAACTCTACGTTGACTTTTTAGACTGGTGGGAAAGATAATAGGATATATATATAGGTAATTGTTCAAAATACAGATGATTAAAGTTCGCAAAGTTATATTATAATAAGACAGGTACCTAAGCTACAAACATAGGTAACTAAAGTTCTTAATCAGTTCCCTGCCGGAGTCCATGTTTTCTTATAGCTACAATCTGGGGTCTTTAAGTCAGGAGTGGATAGGTTACTTCTAGGCAACCATGCTCCATCTTTGACCACGTCAAAGCTTACTATCAGGTGGTCAAACGAAAGCCTATCAATACCTTATTATTTATAATAAAAATAATCTTTTCAACACACTTGCTCATAAAGTGGCTCTAATTTCACCGCAATTAGGCGCATAATGACACCTCTTATCAAACTGTGACTTTTTCATTCCTATTATTCACAAGTGAGTTATAGAGTATTTTTTTTTAATTTATTGGTTGACTTGCTTTGTTCTTAAAAAGTTTTGATACAAAAAGATCGTGCTCAATAGTACAAATGCAACACATTTCATGCAACTTCGTATTTAAATAGATAATTTCAACTTATACGTGTTTAATAAATAAAACTTTCACTGAAATATAAATTTTGTTTTTGTCTGTAATAAAGAAAACTTGAAATTCCCCATTTTGTACGTGGCTAAAACGCTATCCGCGAAAAGCCAAAAAAAAGAAACTCATTCTTTTTAGTCAATGGCCGATCGCCATTGTTAGATGCGCGCGCATAGGAAAACTGATTAATTTTGCCCGCGATTGCGAAAAAAAAAATCACAACTCGATTTCACTGTTGGAAATGATTTTTTTGTATTATTTTCTTCACAAGTGTGTTGAAAAACGTCACATGATACACGTTTGTATTGATGATTACCGTCCTCGGGTCTCTTAAGACCCTCACCTAACGGCTCGGGTCTCAATGGCGCCTCAGCGGTAATCACCAACATTACACACTTGTACCATAATGTACTATTATACCATTCCCCCTCTAAAAAGCTTATTTTATTCACTGAAAACAATGAATAAAATGCTCTTTTAATCACTGTTTGAATTTAGTACACACCAATATATTCGACCATCTCAATGCTATACAACCTCCTTGCGCAAAAATACTCCTTGTGATTTTCGCTTAAATCTTTATTTTCTCGTAGTCATGGTATAAAGTATAGTATGCAATTCTTGAATAAAACAGATTTATATCGAGGGCCATGAATCACTCGCGTCGCTCAGGATTCTAACACCTAAATCACTCGCTATACTCGTGATTCAATCATCATGAATCACCTACAGTCGTGATTCAGTTGTTAGATCCTTCAATTGCTCGTTTTTCAACTCATAGGGCCCTCGAATTAAATCCGTCCTTTATTCACTCTTTAACATACGCAATTGTCCCGTCGTTTATAAGGATAGGGTGTTCTGTCGCATTTGTCATGGCTTTAGTTTTAGATATGTTCATCGTTAGGCCTATCTTCTGGCTACCTAGGCCAACAAACCTCTACCACCAATATAAAGTCCAAGGAAATAGATACAGGAATCGGGAAAGCATGGAAATGTTCCTGGGGGTATAAAGAAGTAATGAGGAACAAAGAAACTAAGATAGCTGTCAAAGCAAAGTTGTATAACACCTGCATACTCTCTGTCTTAACATATGGCTGCCAAACTTGGGCACTCACCAAAGTACAAAACAGGAAACTGAAAACCAGTCAGACAGCAATGGAGAGAAGCATACTAAATATAAGCAGATACGACGTTACGACAGAATACGCAACAATACCATCCGAAAACGCACGAAAATTGAAGACGTAATAACCAGAATAAGAAAACTAAAGTGGAAATGGACTGGCCATTTTATAAGAGGCATAGAAAAGTGGAAAAAAAAGTTAGTATTTTGGTACCCAAGAAATAGGAAAAGAAAACGAGGTGGACAGTTTCGAAGTTGGGAAAATATGGACCAGGAATGAGCTAAACTGAACAGAGTGGAAAGAAATGGAAGAGGCCTTTGCCAAGTGCCAAGAGTTGTTGGTGTCACCGACTCGCTAGAGTCGTTAGGATAAGTTTTAATTATTGTAAAAAATAGTGTCTGAATAAAGGCTTATATAATATACTATTTTTCCACGTAAATAAAAAATAGAAGACAAAACACACCATTTCCCAGTTGCTTTTCTAAAACAAGCATGATTCCATAATAGTTTCACAGTGGGCGCCACTATATACAGGACACAACTATAAATTGCCTTCTTGCAGCGTGCAAGCGGGTGTTTCTAGTCACGTTCTCAGTTAGCCTTAGACTTAGCTCCAAGGAATGAAGCTTCGTCTTATATTCTATTTTAGACCTGTTGAGTTAGTACGTCACGATGTGTTTTAGAAATGTTTGTAGAATGATCTAGTGTAGGGGTTTGTGCTTTAGAATTACATTATTATGATTATTTATTTTATTTATTCAAAATTATGTAAATAACACCTTTACACCAATAACGCCAATGCAATGTTACTACCACAAAGATATAAGGACTAACAGAAATACAATTAAAATACCATTAAAATCCAATAAAAAGTTACAATCAAATACTACAATTAAAACTTAATTAAAATACAATCAAACATACAATTAAAATACAATTAAAATCCAATTAACATACAAAATCGCAACAGTGATGTTTCTGCTAACTTGCAGTAAACCTTTCAATTTAGGCAGTTGGGTTAGCCAGAGTTACGAGGCGGCTTGTGTACTGGCCGGATCCCCACCCTGGGACCTGGAGGCGAAAGTACTCGCGTCACTGTATCGGTGGCGCGAGGAAGCGCGGGCGCGGGGCGAGGGGCTGATTCAGCGACATATGGAGTTGCGTCAGTCTCAGCTACGCGAGGTCCTGGTGGCGGAATGGCGGAACAGGCTTTCACGCCCTACCGCCGGCCTCATTACTATCGAGGCCGTCCGGCCAGTGCTCGAGCGCTGGCTCGTGAGGAGGCACGGCTCCCTGTCGTTTCGGGTGACGCAGGTGCTCTCGGGGCATGGTTGCTTCGGGAAGTACCTGTGTCGCATAAACAGGGAGCCGGACGCCCGGTGTCACCACTGCGTCGACTGCCGGGAGGACACGGCGCGGCATACGCTGGCAGAGTGTGCCGCTTGGGAGGAGCCACGCCGTGCCCTCATCTCTGAAGTAGGCAGTGACCTGTCGCTGCCGGCTGTAGTCGAGTCTATGGTCGGCAGCGAGGAGTCCTGGGACGCGGTGGTATCCTTCTGCGAAACAGTCGTCTCGCAGAAGGAGGCTGCGGAGAGGGTGAGGGAGATTTCATCCACTAACCCGATCCGCAGCAGACGCGCCGGGCGTCGGCGGAGGGCGGACAACGCTCTCTTCCAGCCCCCCTAAATGGGTCCAGGGGCGACGGACTCGGGGAAGTCCGTGGCCCCCCAGATATCAGGACCCGAGGTGGTGGCGCGTAGTGTTCCACGCGCGCCCCTCTTAGACGTCGCGGGGGGAGTCCAACACCTCACTCCCCTCCCCAACCCGAGGTCGTGGCCCGCATGGGCGGGCCGGCACTAGCCGGGGGTTGCGGAAGTATCGTTGTTCCCGCGATCCCCGGTGTAGGTGTGAGATGGAACACCGGGGTGGTTTTTAGTTAGTAGGAGTCTGACAGACCCCTCCGCCCCCCAGGGCGGTGGACATCCATTGAGGATTTTCCAAACCGAAAAAAAAAAAAAAAAAAAAAAGCCAGAGAGGCACCCTATACACATTTCGCCAATTACGTGTAAGTCCCATGTGATAGAGTTTATTTCCGTCAAACTGGCGCATATTCAGACTCAAAAATATTGCAGAACCCATTTCCAGAATTTTTGTCTGTTTATTTGTGCACGTGTAACGTAAAATGTACGAAAACAAAGTAAATAACTTTTATACATAAAAATTGTACGTAACTTGAATTATTACTTAGTTTTTATTTCATCGCAACCGGTTCACACTATCAAAAGTTAGATGAATTTAAAGTGTTCAAGTAGTAAAATTATTACAACACTCGCAATTCAGATACTTGGACAGTTAAACTCCATATTCGATAGATGGCGTTGTGAATTTGAAGTATTTTTCTGAATGGCGGTGTTAAGTTTATCCACGAAAGAAAGATCCTAGACAAAAGTGGTAGGTAGGAAGGTAAGTAGGGAAGGGTAGGCAGTAGACGGGAGTGAAGCCGCGGTCACAGCTAGTATCTAATAAATGCCATTCTTCTCCAAATAATTGTATTCCTGTAATTCGAGATCAAGGACAGTAACGTTTTGTATTTGCATAGCTAGAGCCCATAAAATAATGTTGTTATTTAGGTTCCGAGTTATACCTCACTATCAAGGTAACTTTATTCATTTACGGAAATACCCTCAGAAATGTAAGCAAAGAAACATGTAGAAGCTGATAATAATCATTAAGTACTTCTTAAGACTCCGGTTAACAACTGGAACTCTTGCGTGGGCGCGTAGGTATGAGTACCTAAGTTTAACATTAGAACAAAAAGGAAAAGTTATGATTAGATGCCTCCCCAGAACTTCCCAAAACTTTATGAACGTAAGATAATTAGATAGCTATTGTAATTTATTTTGCTTAAAATTAACAATCAGTCGTTCCATTTTCCGGTTCCTCCGGACAATGGAACAACTGATTGTTACTTCGAGGTTAAGTAATAACAGGTGCACGTATCCATCTTGAAGGATAAGCCTCATTTGCCAAGGTTGGTCCATAAATGGGTGGCTTTACATACCGATACGCCTTCGTGTGTCGAAAAGTACATTAAACCGTTGGTCCCGGTTGTCATTTGTAGATTTTTGATAATCGTTATGGTTGGGAAAAGCTAGAAAATGACATGACACCAGTCTTGCTAAGGGATAAGGGATATTGTTTTACACATTCACTGGGTTGTGGTTATCAGATAAGCAGCCCATGTCACTCATCTGCATTCGATAAGACTCATTATTGCATTCGAATAATAATAAAAATAATAACAAATTCCTTCTCACCGGACTGGGTTTCTATCAAATTCTTACACTGTCTCAACTATAAAACTCTTGAACGTGCTTCTCCTTGACATCAAAAAAGCTGAGAGTAAATTGTCATTTAAGCGTAAAATCCGAAACTATTCATTCATTTTTTGACACCTACTTTGAAACTGAAGTAATTTTTCACTTTGTAATGTTTTTATTTGGAAGTCGGTTGTATTTTTTTGCACAAATGTTATTATTTTTCACTTTTTACTTGTGGTACATATCTATAATGCTCTCTGTTATTGCAGAATAGATTACCCAAATAACATGAAACTTGAACATAATAATAATAATAAATAATAATAAATCATTTATTTCAGATTCATCTTACGATTACATCCATATTTGTTAGTACAATTGCGAGCTTACAAACTAGTGTTAGTAAAGTTCATAATTAATAATATACACTAAAAACAATTTACATTACATTCAATAAAACAGTAATTGGCAGGTCTGGGTGGACTCCCCGATGATGGTGACAACTCACTATACGACAGCGTGCAGCCGTATCCAGCGAGCCAGCATCGGAGAGTCCCACCAGTCCGCCAGCGCGAGCAGGATGGTATTGGGACTACCGCGCGTGCGGCGCCTGATAGAAGCGCAGCGTTTGCGTATAATGGCGGCAAAACCGTCTATGTCAGCTGCCGCGAACATCGCAGAGGCGCTGCAGTGGCGCGGCAGCCCCATCAGCACCCGGAACGCGTTATTGTATTGAACGCGCAGATCGCTGTATGTCTGCACATAGCTGGTGAAATAAGAGTGTACCAGCGTGAACTGTACACATTTGGAGCGTACCGGTGATGTTATGTTATGAAATGGCGTAAACAAGAAACATGCGATTACAGCAAGCGCGAGAGATTTTCCGTTGTTTATTGAAGAATTTTGTTGTATATCTCCGAAGTTTAAAATAAAAAAAAGATTCATCAAAATCGGTTCACCTAATAAAAAGGTCTGAGGTACAAACATAAAAAAAAATACAGATGAATTGAAAACCTACTCTTTTTTGAAGTCGGTTAAAAAGCGAGGGATGTGTGCAAGGAACAGCTCAAAAGAGTTCACTATTTCACATCACACACAGTTTCACAGCCAGCATCGCTGCGATTCCTCGCACATCTTTGGTGGGTGGAAACAATCGCTCATTTTCTCACAGCTGCACATAGGAGTATTTGATACTAAAATATTGCCAACAATTTTTTTTTAATTTTCTCTGCCAAATTGTTATAATAAAACACAAGATAATACAGTCTGTATACTGTATACACTTTAATTAAAGCATATTTTTTTTTTTTATCACTATATTCATCATTTTCCGAATTTTCCTCGTCTAGAATACTGCTGCTTTCATCTCTAGTTACTCCAGAACCCAGGAGGCGAAGCAGTTCAATAGTTTCACTACAAAAAGGTTGAGATTTTTTCTTGGTAAATATGCAGGAAAAGTAAACTTGTCGAAAAAAATCATTAAAAAAAAACGCCTTAAAAATTAAACTTGCCAGAATATATCTGATTACGATTCTATTACTTTTGTTAATCGGACTAGCCCAGAAATACGAGTATAACAAAGTTACTCATTTATTAAGCTAGTTTGATATTTTTTTTGCAATTTCTACTGTTTCTAATTTAAGCCATGAAAAAGATTCAAAAGATATAAACATTAGTAAAGCAATGTATAAAATAAGCTACATACCTCCATCACCAGGATCCATCATCAATACTTGTCAATAACTCTTAATTACTTTTTTATATCACCGTGTGAAGCCTGTTTTTTGTATGCGCCGAGAACAGCTAGTGCACCTTAGACAATAGCTATGTTCCGACTGAAGCTGCTGACCAATCGCTAATTCTGGCGCATTGAGATGGCCGCCATGACGTACACCATGTATTCTATTCTACGAAATAATAATATTGTTATTATAGCAAACTTTAAAAAACTGATTATCGGCCATTTTTAGGGTTCCGTGCCTCGAAAGGAAAAAACGGTACCCTTATAGGATCATTGTGTTGTCCGTCCGTCCGTCTGTCTGTCAAAACCCTTTTTCTCAGGAATGCGTGGAGGTATTAAGCTGAATTTATATCAAATGCTCAGGTCTACTGTCCCTTAAAGCTGTGAAAAAATCAAACCTATAAACCAACGCAATCAAAAGATACAGCCGTTTATGCCGCAAATTTTCGACACTCGCAAGGGAATCAAAACCTAAAGGGTACTTCCAGTCGACCTAGAATCTTGAAATTTGGCATGAAGCAATGTTTATAGCACATATAAAGGAAACATTCCGAAATCCTTAAATTTTTAGTTACATCACATATTTTTAGCAAAAATAAAAAAATACAATAACTTGAACTCGTTTGTTGTGATGGGTGAACTTTTACTTATATACCTACAGTTTTGTACGGAACCCTTGGTGCGCGAGTCCGACTCGCACTTGGCTGGCGTTTTAGTATCAAATACCCGTATGTGCGCTGCTACACATCCGCGCACCGCCTAGCTAACTCGCATATCGCTTCTAAAAAAGTAAAAGCTCTCTTATAGATATGAATCTAGTAATGACGAGAGTTTTGTTATTTTACGAGTAAATGGTTTCAGACTATGCATAAATAGTTAATAAACGCTTGCATGTTTAAGGCTGTGTTACAAAATAATCTGTGGTCGGCTGCCGCGGTGACCGGCGAGTCGGAAACTTTAAATGAACATTGTGAACGTTGCCTTAATTAATTTTCGCGTTCAACTGTGTGCTATACTGTAATTAGCGTATTGCCATGTTCAATAAAGGTTAACAATATTTTTGTTATCGATATTATCATAGTTTGGATGTTCTTTCTGTTATAATTACTTTTGTAATAAGAAAACATGCCAAGAAATACCAGCTTACCTTTGTGAACTCAATGCCAGTCAGCGGCTTCCCCCAAGGGAACACGGTACAGGGATAATTAGTAGATATTTTTATCTTATAATTATCCTAATCCAACATTGGACAACTTGTGTGCCAAGTTTCATCCAAACCGGTCCAGCTGTTTTGGCGTAATTGATTAACAACAATATATTAATAAAATTAGTAGGATTAGCAGCCTCGTTGAAGTTTGTGTCAATTTATGTTATTTCTGAAGACGTTTTAATTTAGACAGTGTTTCGCATAGTTGAAGTTACTTTAAGTCAATCTCGTTCTATTCTAAAGCTACTTTGTAATCCCATAAAAGCTTTCTGTCTTTTCTTTCCTTTTTAAGGATAAAAACAACTACAACTTTCCTCTTTGTAATATTAATTAATATAATTACTGAGCAAGACGAAGAATTCTGTAGCAGTCTTAAGACTAAACAGAATATTGTATGCCTGAAAGTTGTATAACTTTTGTACGAGTTTCCTCATATAAGAACGGAAAGTTGTAAAAGCAAGCTACTTAAATAAAACAAAAAACAAAAATATAAACCGACTTCCAAAAAAAAACAACCCGGTAACTGGGTAAAATTCTGGTAGCTGCACATAGTTAGACAGGAAATCGTCCCCAAATTGGTTGCGAAAAGAACAGGCAGATGACCTTCCGGTCGGGGGTGCGTATAAATTTACTTGTATTCCGGGCCCACAGCTCATAGTAGTCGTAGATACTTTGAGATTTTAGGCTTGAGTTCCAGTTGGAGTCCGACTTAGCCCACCGTTTCCCAAACGGAAGGTATCCATGAGGATTTCACCACAATAAAAGAATGCTAATGACCGTTGGATACAGTTTAATCAAAACTCTCATTCATCATTCCATTGATTTGTCGTCGATTTCCAATGTCATATTTCGACAATTTTATTGCTTTACAAAATAGGTAACCGACCTACCCTTATGACATTTTTCTCTGTCCTTGTTTTATTTTTCACTGCAGGCAATATGTTCGCTTTTTTTAAAACATTCACAAACCAAAGTCGTGTCGTTTTGTGTCAGTTATTCAAACAAATTGCGAACAAGGCAAAATGTCGTGATTCTCGTCGAGTTATTCAGTCGAATATCCTACACAATGGTGTATCTCAGATGTATCGCTCGTTAGTACCCGAGCCCACTGAAAATGATTTATAGCTTTAGAAAGGGAGGGACTAGAAGAAGGGGAGAACCTTCCATATTTACTTGTATGCCATGAAATAAATACTGAACAAATTATAGCTATAAATGAAAGAGGGTCGGCTTTGATAGTGTAAGAAACAATGTATGGGTAGATGAATATTGAAATATAAACACAACGGGATAGAGGAGACAGCAAATATAATAAACTTGCTTCTGCCAGCGGCTTAGCCCGCGTAAAATCAGTGGCGACCACCAGAAAAGCGAAGACAAAAGTCCTTGACTAGTGTGTGTTGTCAGTGATCACCTATGGGACTGAGACGTGGTCGCTCACAATGGGCCTTATCAGAAAGATTAAAGTCACCCAAAGGGCAACGGAGTTTCCTTGAGTAATAGTATCAGAAATGATGATATCCGCACGAGAACCAAAGTTACCGACATAGCCCGAAAAATTGCGAAACTTAAATGGCAGTGGGCAGGGCACATTGCTCGCAGAACGGATGGCCGATGGAGCCGAATAGTTCTGGAATGGCGACCGCTAACCGGTGGACAGATGACCTGGTTAAGGATGCGGGAAGGCGCTGGATGTGAGAGGCACGGGATCGGTCAATGTGGCGTCGCCTGGGGGAGGCCAATGTCCAGCAGTGGACGTCTTTCGGCTGAAAAGATGATGATGATGCATAAAAATATACTCCTGGGATAAATAAAGTATCTTATATACTAATCCAGGTAATTGTCTACCCGTAAACCAAGTTTTATCTAAATCCGTTCAACCATTAAGGTGTAAAAAGGTAACAGACTGACAGATAGACAGACCGACAAACAGGCAGAATTATGTGGCATCTTTCGCGTTAATAATATGACTTAAGTATGGAGAATAGATGACAACATACAACACAATCTAGTAGGTATAGTAAAGTGCGTGGCAAGTAGAATACAGAACATGAATGTGGGCTTACAATGAAATTTCAGTGTGTCTTAAGTTTATCAACAAATATTAGCAAACAAGCCCTGTGGGCCTAATATCACCTAAGTTTACTAAGTTCCCTGTAGTTTCTAGTTTTGCTCAGAACTGACAGTTCATTACTGTAACTACTAAGGTACATTGGCTCACTCAAATTAGGCAGTATCATCATAAATGCTACGCCTTTTAGTTGGCAGAACATTAAACTCTTTTTAAGTAGACACGCAAACAAAAAAAAATGGAAACGACAAATGACTACCGCGCCCAATTTGGTTCAAATAAATGTCACTAGATGGCGCGATATGCATTGATTTTTTATTGAATTGTGTCATATTAAAATTTTCTAGAATTGATCATAAAAATTGCATGTTCTTTATTAAACAACTCTCCTAACCAGAAAATTATGGAATATTGGGCTCTATAAGTTTTTAAGCTGACATGGTCACAATCTACTATACATGTACTATATACATGGTAAATATCCCGAAACAAATAATAATTCTAATAATATTGGGCTCTACACATATCAAAGATTATTTAAACGAATCATTTAAATTTGATTCCAATCGATGGCGCGGTTTTAAATTTCTGAGGGATGCCACTCGATTTTTATATTTGTATTATAACACATTTTGGTACAGACAGCAACAGAGAATCATCACCCTTAGAAATGTATCAAAAGCGACATCTATGGACAGGAGGATATACCACGATGTTTACGTGCGCTGCTTGCGCGCCATCTCTGTGATATCAATGAAACTGCTAAGATATTCTAACTAGAAATAAATATCTGACGGCGCTCATGCAAGCGACCGCTAGGTTATATCCATCGCATCATCGCGTCCTACCTATTGATATTTTAAACTTCCAAATGTGTTTAACGAACATTATACTTTTTACAGATTTCTATAAACTCACAAAAGAATTTTTGATTTTTTTAAAATATTATAAAAATTTGATTATGAAGAAGATTGAGGGTAAGCTTATAATTTTGTTAAGTAAAACATGACATAGCATCATAGCATAATTACTCGTCTGCTTGTGTTGTTCGAATAACTTATAATTACAATAACATGATGTCTCGATTGCCAGTGTGTGTTGCCAGTGATCACCTATGGAACCGAGACGTGGTCGCTCACAATGGGCCTTATCAGAAAGCTCAAAGTCACCCAAAGGGCAATGGAGAGGGCTATGCTCGGAATTTCCTTGCGTGATCACGTCAGAAATGATGATATCCGCAGGAGAACCAAAGTTACCGACATAGCCCGAAGAATTGCCAAACTTAAGTGGCAGTGGGCAGGGCACATTGCTCGCAGAACGGATGGCCGATGGGGCCGAAAAGTTCTGGAATGGCGACCGCGAACCGGAAGACGATACGCTGGAAGGCCTCCCACTAGGTGGACTGATGACCTGGTTAAGGTTGCGGGAAGGCGCTGGATGCGAGACGCACGGGATCGGTCAATGTGGCGACGCCTGGGGGAGGCCTATGTCCAGCAGTGGACGTCTTTCGGCTGAAATGATGATGATGATGATGATGTCTCGATTGAGTAACTTTTTAAAAGTGAAAGTAATCGTCCTTTTGGAACTAAATCAAAGTTTAAAGAGTATTGCTTGAGAATTAAATGTCGACGTAAGTGTAACCTAAACTATAATCAATTTATATTTAATTTTTTTGCCATTAGAAATCTAACTTTTTAATTTACTTCTTTATAGTAAAACACAGTTCGTTTATGGGTGCGAAGGTATCAAGAAACTGGTGAAGTAATACACTTTACTTCACCAGTTTCTTGCAGCCAAGGGCCACGTCCGATTGATTACACAAATCAATCCAGCCGTCATCGTGATATTGTGAATAGCCAAACCACGGATTCTTTTACAACCACCCGATCTGGTGCTATAAAACATGGCATTTTGCTTACCACTATCTGAAGACATTTACATGCAACTGGGATCTATATATACCTAATTATAACCCTGCCAAAAAAAAGTAACTAACCAAAGCTCATCTTCAAGCAAGGACAAGATTTGCAACCATTGTTATTTGTTTTAATAATATGGTAAATGGAATGAGATCAAGATTAAAAGTTATAGAAAATAAAGGTTGCCCTCTCCGTTATAAGTATAGGTTTGACCCCACAAGCTACAGTTATTTTTTTATAGTTAATTGTGTTTTGTAAACAGTTTTGATAAATTTCATGAGATGTAAATTGTTGTTCTGTTTGTTTCAATCGTGAGTAACATGTTGGTTCTCTTTTGAAATATTCAAAACTATATCAGTTTTTTCAGTAAATAAATATTTGTTAATCTAAATTGGGTTATTATATTAATTAATACCATAAGAAAAATAAATAATAATGTTCTGTTTTTTTTTGTTCCCGATACCGGTGGGTTACTATTATTTATATGTTTTTGTTGTATAAAAAATAAAAAAATGTAACAACTAAGAAAGAAATTAAATAAAGGACATAATAAATATATATATGAGTTAATCTCCTTTATTTTGAAAGACCGCCTTTTAAGCACCTGATTTTCTATTTTTATTATACCTTCTTCCCCTCAACCCGCAACACCCCTCTATAGCCATACAGTGCTGCCTAAATATGCTGATGTTGGTTAGCGCATGAAAATTTTGTATCAATAAGATAAAAAAAAATTGTTAAACGGGTATCTTGCACGCTTAATTGTGAAATCGATGTCAATAACTACGGAAAACTAACTTCATTGTGGTCACATAGATGGCGCGCTTGCGGCGCATGAAAAAGTCGTAGTATATCCTCCTGCCCATAGATGTCGCTTTTGATACATTTCTTGTGGTGATGATTCTCTGTTGATGTAGGTACAATGAAACTGTAAAAAAGTGGCAAAAATACTACGATTATAAAACAAATCGTCACTGTATTTAAAAAAATAAAAGTAGTTACGAACCGAGAAAACCTTTTTACTTGCAAGTCGCTGCTAACACCCGCCGCCGTGCGCCGTGCATAGCCGTGGAACGGAACCGAACGCGATCGAAGTACTTATAAAAATAATCATCTTAATCAGACGAAAAACGCTAGTTACGTCGGCACGGTTTCTTTGTATGAGATGAGGCATCTGTATACTAGTTAATACTAGTATACAGATATATTATCTGTGCCTAAATAAAAGGAAAATAAATATCTAGGTATTAAAAAAAATACAAAACGATCAGTCTGAGTAAGGGTAATCCATCAGGTATCTCTGGGGACGCTTCAGGTAATCCTGTGATATATTATCCTATGGTAAGCTCACAATCTAATTGTATTTTATCCAATCAATTTCTTTTGGGCGTTAAACACTCGATAGAAGTCGAATAACCTACTTCACGTTTTTGTATGGCAGATTCATTTAACCACTCCACCACACACCACAAACCACTCATCAGTAGTTACAATTAAAATAGCCATTATGTCTTAGCAATAAGCGATTTTCGTAGTACGGTAGCCTAATTGTGTAGTTAAGTGAAATTGGCAAAGCAAAGGGTTTGACCCCATGAAAGAGTACCTAGATATGAACAATCCACTCGTTCCACTAGGATCCCCTAATTCAGTCCTCTAGGGGATTCTACAGCACTCGATGTTCCACTACGATCCCCTATGCAGGGGATTCTATAAGTACTAATAAGTGTCCCTTCTAAATAAAAAAACCACCTATAACGCCTTAGGTAGGACTTGAACCCAACGCCACCGAGACGCTTCGACCAATCACATAGACGGAACCATGCCATCGCGTCTTTCATCTCGCATGTGATTGGTCCTACTCTTTCATGGGGTCAACCTTTTGCCTTGCCGAATTCACTTAGGTAGGCAATTAGGCTGCGGGTTTTCCACAACTGATGTGCGGTTAAATTTACCTACCTATAGATTACTTTGTACGGGAGTCAAACCTAGACTTGATCGGTTTTTTCAAGCAGGTCTTGCCCTTCCTGGCTGAGGTTATCCGATATTTAACTAGGAAAGTAAATTCTATTTCTTTACCTAAGTTAGAAGAATTAAAAGAAAATCTAACCTAAGAAGGTATCTCCCTACAACATAAACCTTCGACTTACAAAATCTCTCAAAGGTTATTTTGTAAACAACGACTGCTACACAGGTTTACAATTTAAGTATAAAGGAACTGCTATAGCTTGCCTTAGCAACAAAGGATAAACCAATATATAAAGCCTTGCTTACTGCTAAAAGATGAACTTAAGCAGAATTCAATTTGCAATGCACAATTCACCGAGTTTGTGAACGATTTACAAAGGCAGCGTCGAAAAGTCACTGCATACACTACGTAAGTAGGTATACAAGGTACCTCTACCTACCAACCCGGTGTTGAAACCCGGTCCGACCTGTTGCTGAATCGATTCGCTGAGGTCGCTTTGTGGCGCACACTCAAGCGAAGGCTTTTCATGTGCCCCGGCCTTTATTTTGACGCTCCTGTACTCAATATTGGCGATTAGGGATTATTTTGTATAAAAGTAAATTTATTTACTTAATAAATAGGCATGTTTTTACCAATATCGTTTATAGATGATTTCATGATTCATAAAGGATGAATAGGCTTTTATATTTTGTAAGGTGCCTATAGCATATATACTTTTTTATTTAAACTATATTGTCCCACTGCTGGAAAAAGGTCTCCCCATAGCCTTCCACAGATCCTCCCGATGTGCTATCTAACAAAGTCAAAATTCTTTATTTCAAATAGGACACTTTTCGTTTCGTTTAAATTCGAAAATTATTTACAAGTTATTATAATTGTTTCTACCGTCCATTAACGGACAAGAAACCCCACGCTTACTCTTAAAAAAAGTGTTTTACAACATTTTCATAGGTACATAAATTATTTTATATATCTACGTGAGGTCGATGCACCCAGAATAACACTACAATTAAACAAATCTAGTATAGGTATAAAGTATTACAAGCACTAACAGGTTAAATCATTCATTTGATAAATAGGAACATGGTTCTCACATACTTACAAATATTAAAAAATAGGTGAAATACCTAATTCAACAACAACGGAACAGTGTGTGTGAAACTTCATAATTAATACAAAATAAAAGGAAATTCAATAACTATGAATAGGTAGTATACTTGCCGGCCTTCCGATCTTTTCCAGCCGATCCGTCATAAATCTTACCTAAGTACTTACCAATTTTTTATTAGTGATGAAATCATACAGCCTGCAATGGTGACATACCCACATATCTTCTTTGCCCGCCTTTAAAGCACAGCGATGCCCATATCTACCTACCAACGCCCTCAACATCTTCAGCTGCTGTACTGTGTCGTCAGCGTTGGCGTGCAAACGTGCGTTAAACAGCGTACGTGATATGGGTCTCTCGAAGTACAGATAGGTATTCATGCATCTCTATCCATAGGTAACCTATGTACCTACGGCATTTAGGTAACTATATACATTTCTAAAAAGTACGTTTACTCCATAAAATTTCCAGTCGATCGGTGTTAGTCGAGGTGCGCAGCAAATTCAACGTAGGTAATTCTATTAAAAGGCTTGAAGCGAGCAAATCGATATAGCTCGGATTATGGTAATGCATGCAGCCCAGTCAAGCTTAGCCGATCACGTTTGCCTTTTTCTTTATGCTTCATAGCGTTTCGTCCAAGTATCTATTCTTGGTTATTTATTTTACTGCCTTTTTAGTTAGGACCTCAGTCAGGGTGGAAAGTCGGCAACATTATCGGAAGGGTAGTTTATCCATAAGTACCTTATCTTACATTAGATGTTTTCTGGCTTCTCTCATTTTCATAATGTAGGTGGTTATTCTAATGGATAGTCGGGAATATATATAACTGAAACGTTAATTAATATGGAAAATATAAAGCGCTATTCCTCTCTCCTAGACCCTGACTGTATCTAGAATGTAGCTGTGCCCAACAGGGTCCATAATTGTTTCTGTAATTTATATTTACCACCCGTATGTTTATTATGGATCATGGATGCAATACATTTAATTTGAATTTCAAATAACCCCCAGTTTTTGGAATAGAATTTCACGAAATTAAAGTGACAAATTGTGTTTGATTGGCTTTTGACTATTCATTTAACCAATAACAGCAGTAGATATCTCTCTGTGCGCACATTTTGAGTTAAGTATATAATTTTGTTCTAGAAACTGAGGAATACCTAAGCTCGAATTTTCATTAGAATCACTACATTAGAGTTGGTAGTACTATGTACCTTCCTACATGTTACCTATCATCACTCAGCCTCTCATGTTTATTTGGGATCAGTTTACAACTTGCTCAGGGGCTGAGAGTAGGTAGGTAGTACTCTTTAGGTTCATAAGCACATACGTACCTATTAAGTGGCTACTTAATGCTATTAAACTAAGTAAACGATATCTAGCTGAATACATATTCAATCATAGTTACTAGAAAGAAGATTTGATTTTTCTATCTCTTTTTGATTCAAATCGGGATTATTACAGCCTGGAACTACCCACGCATATACCACGTCAATAACGGAATAATCGCTCTGAAAGTTATAATGTTTCTATACTATGATTTTTAATTTCGTAGACTAAACTGACATTTGGGGGTTGTCACTTTATCGTTACATATAAATAGTGTCGTACCCTGACTAACCTGAGTGATCGATAGCTGATCGGAAATCGAAGTATATCGAAAATGGAACTATTTCACGGCACCTAAAATACATTTGTTAAGAAACTAGCGGCCCTTATTAAGTTTCTTCTCATTTATGTCAGACTTTATTATAACGATCGTATTTATTTTATTGTTGATTTCATATTAAACACGATAAAAGTTTATGTACCTACAATGTCTCAAAATCAATCAATCAAAATTTCTTTATTCAATTAGGCCATTAAGCGGCACATTCGAACATCAAAAAAAATAATGTAATAATAATTGATTCTACCATCCTGTGTCCATGTATGAATACTGTTATATTTTAATACGTAATATATTATTGTTCAAAAAAACATTTATTTACACCAATTAGAAAAATTAAATTGATGAGTCATGCCACATCGATTCGATGAATCACTATGATTGAGCTTTACCTACAACACTATGCTCCGCGCAAAGTATAGAAATTAAAAATCACAGTATAGATAATAATAATATGAATAAGGGTAATAATAATAATAACCTCGCGAGGTTGAAGACTTATGAGGTATGAATACAGCAGTCATGGTGCCGATTGTCGTGCCAACGGCATAATAGCCAAGAGCCTCGACGAACATCTGAGGAGAGTCTCGTTGGGCAGTTGGATCAAGGGCTTGATCCAGAAGCGGTATCCCTGGCTACACGGCGCGCATCGTTAGGAGGTTCCTCTCTTAGGAGCCCTGACCACCGGTAGCTTGGACTCTGTTCCGGATACCGGTGGGTACTATTTTTAATATTTTTTTTATGATCTAATGTAAAAATATGAACATAAATTGATTATAGGATATATCAATACAAAAAAAGTTTATTTTTTTATTTTATTAAATGTCAAAAGTTTGTAGGCACACAAATTGAATAAAGGCATGGGGTATCAACTCATACAAATTATAATTAGTATTAAAAAAAGATCATAGATGGCAGCATAGGTAACAAATGTGAAAGTAACAATCAATTAAAAATGTTTAACAGCAGATTCAGGCTGAAATAAGTTTAGTAAAAATCAAAACTTGCTTCTTTAATGTTAATTTATCCATTTACACTCATTAATCAGGTTTTTTGAACAAAAAAGATAAGTGAAGACTTTGTATGTTAAATTAGTTGAAAGTAGCCATCGACTTTTCGTTTTGTTTTGAGTTCTTTGCAATAGATGGCGTGTTTCACAATTTGTCCTAAACTATATATCCATCGTAAGATTCATTTTCTAAGATAGTTATTATTTATTATAGGCGTAATTTAAAAGATATTATTTATTATAGGCGTAATTTCAAATATTACAGTTTTGGTCTATTATTTAAAATCACTTTTTTGTGAAGCTTGTTTACACGTCGAATTAACTAGATACCTCGCTGGAACAGGACTCGTATCGCGCTAGGGCCTACTCAAATCGCACGGGTACTAAAATAAGAGATAACGCGACGCGTGTGCCGCTTGCCGTCCGAGTTTACGTGTCGCATAGTAGGTACAGTTTGATTCATACTTAATAACGGCTCGAAACACTTCGTGAGCCACTACGCGCTAGCAATTTCATGTGACAGCGGGGGTGAGGGGTAGGGTAGGTACTGCCATGCTGCGTACCTAACTAAAGTATTAAAAGTAATCATTTTTGTAAAAACATCATGTTCTTTATATATCTAAGTACCAACCTAAAATAAAAAAGCTAATTTAAAAATCAAACACCCGACTGTTTAAAAAGCGAACTAAAAAGCTGTAAACAAGAAAATAACTAGCTGTGCAGTCGGAGGATACATATTCGCGAACTGCCTGATCCGACGGCACAGCACGATTTTTACTTGTTTACAGCTTTTGAGTTCGCTTCCTTTTTGATTTTTAAATTAGCTTTTTTTATTTACAACTTTTAAGTATTTTTTTTTTTTTATAAATTGTTTTAAACATATACGTGGTATGTATTTTTGTAATCACCACTAAAAGCCCTTAATTTTGATACCCCATTCGACGGGTTACAAAGATAAAAAATTGCAACCTCTACAATATGGAGCCCAAAATGCGCCATTTTTTTTTAATGGCACTTATCTAAGAATATTTGGGTGGCCAAGACCTATCTAACGATGTCTTAATTATAAAAATCCGTCATGTGGTTTGAAAGATACGAGGTAATAAAGCATATTACACACATACTTACATACAAGATACGCGCGAAAAACATAACCCTTTCCTTGCAGCCGGGTAAAAAAGGATAGCCCTTATAGTGAATAATAAAATGACATGAAGTAGGTACCTACTTTCTGTCATTCCGTTGCCGCGGAAGCAAGCTAACTACCTACATTTAATTCTACAACGAATTCTACAGTTTTGATTGATTTGGAATATTCGTGAATATTGTGAAATTCGCTACACAATGCGACCACTTAGATTTAAGAAGTTACCGCGGTCTGAGCGGAGTCTGTCCCGAACCGAACATACCTAATGTTATTATTACGAATACGAAGTAAGCGTTCAAGGACAAGACAACTGGCAAATAACGTCTCTGAGTACCTACATGATACGATTCCTCGCTCAAATTGCCATATGATTTAGTATCTAGGCAAACTACTAGATGGCGTTAGAAAACCACAGTCTCGGGCTATTAAAGAGTCACTGGTGCTGCCGCCTGTTAAAAATATGGAGAAAGAAAAAATAGCCCGACCAATAGCCCGACTTATGGAGGTGACATTTCTTTGTATGGGATTGGGTATCTGTACTGTAGTATTATATTATCTTTGATAAAGGACATAATAATGAATAATAACAACGGTGCTATAAGTAGCCAGTTGGACATGTACTTTTAATTAGTTTTATTTAATTAATTTGTCAAAGCTTGTTTTTATTTCCAAATTCAAATACTTCGTCTTTCTTTAACTTGTTGTTTCGTGATTATAATATAATTAAGACGAAATTAGTTTAAGATGTTTCATTTTGATGAGAATTTTTGAGCAATATTTTTCCAAATCGTAAATGAAGATGGTGGAATGAGCTTTAGTTTTAAACTGTGGACCGAGAGAAATTCAAACAAAGGCTGCTCGGATATAATCTATGGACACCTTGTTCACCTTCATTGTTACCAAATTGCAGCCGTATTGCGTAAGTGAATACGGCAACGCAAAGAGTTTGACCGCTATCCAATCGACCAAATCGATTGAGTGATTACACAGACGGAAATCCACATCGCGTCATTCATCTCGCATGTGATTGGTCGATTTGGTCGATTGGATACCGGTCAAACTCTGCGTTGCCGTATTCACTTACGCGATATGGCTGGAGACACATAATAAGTTAAACCACGTACCTGCGATGAGATATTCTATTAAATATACATACCTTCAGTTAAAAAGTTTCGGGAATAGATGATTTGTTTATGGTTCCAAATTCAATTTTTATTTTCTTTGTTGTTAGATTGGCACAACTGTTTTCCATTTTGGCGCGGACTTTGAGTTCAATCTGTTATTTAGATTAAATACAGTGCTGTTTTTAACCGACTTCAAAAAAAGGAGGAGGTTCTCAATTCGTCGGAATCTTTTTTTTTTTTTTTTTTATGTATGTTCCCCGATTACTCAAAGACGCCTGGACCGATTTCAAAAATTCTTCTTTTGTTTGAAAGGGTATACTTCCTAGTTGGTCCCATAATCATCAAGTCACGATCTGATGATGGGATCCTAGAGAAATCGAGGGATCTCCTCAAATATTATAGGCAAACATATAGTGATTTTGGTATTTTCATCAACAATGCAATCATTTGCACTCAGAAAGTATCATTTGGTGAAGTGGAACTGATGAAGAAGACCACAGATGGCCACTGGATCTCCTAAATGCTAAATATGTTACGGGCATAAGATATCTCGAATAGTTAACCGACTATAATGAAGCAAATACTTATAAATAAATGCTACTGGTGAAAATGACACCCTCGAACTGATCTGAAGATGAAGCCGGAAGGTAGGCACTGGAACTCTAATATAAAACAATGTATCCTAGTCGTGTTTGGGCTTATTGGAATCGCCATGAGATGTACTTTGGCTATAAATGATAATCATGTTAATTGGAGGTACCTACCAAAACTAAAAACAGAAAAATAAAAACTTTTTAACAAAAAATCAAACCGACTTCCAGAACAAAAAACAACAAAGCAAAAAATAAATTTCTTTTCCGAAGTCGGTGTCGAAAAACGGGAAAGTATGGATAGGCACAAAAGACACCGACTTCGGAAAAGAAATTTATTTTTTGCTTTGTTGTTTTTTGTTCCGGAAGTCGGTTTGATTTTTTGTTAAAAAGTTTTTTAGTTATATCATATCTAGTGCGTAGCCACTGACCTCTATTATACAAGTACGCTGGACTTCATATTATCTATGACAAAATGAAGAAATTTGATTTTCGCCTTTTTGGCGCTGATAGCAATGTGACTTAACGTGAGAGTCCATGGAACTAATATAAGAGATGGGACACAGCCTTCGGTAAATAATACTTTTATGGGCTTTATCGATAGTTACAATAATTTAATACATAAGAGAAAAAAATCCAGTAATTTTTATTATGATTATTTTTTAAGTAATAGAATAATTGATGTAAAGGTTAACTGAAAAATATTTTCAGTCAGATTGCAAGCTATAAACTAGTGGATAGCTATGTGCTAGTAAAGTTATAGCGCATTACTGTCAGATCACACAGATTTAAATATTGGGATAGGACTACTTAAACCACGTTAAAGTTATTATGTTTGAGCAAGTATCTCCTCGCTCAAGTACACTAGTTAGTTAATAATTACAATCGTTCGGATTCACTCGGTTGGCGCCCATCGGATTCGTGAAGGGAGCATCATATATACAATAACACTGACCTCTATCATACTAGTACGCTGGACTACATATTATCGATGACAAAATGAAGACATTTGATTTTCGCCATTTTGGCGCTGATAGCAACGTGACTTAACGTGAGAGTACATGGAACTAATATTAGAGATGGGACACAGCTTTCGTTAAAAAAAATACTTTTATGGGCTTTATCGATCGTGAGAATAATTAAATACGTAAGAGAAAAACATCCCAGTTATTTTTATTATGATTCATTTTTAAGTAATAGAATAATTGCTGTAAAGGTTAACTGAAAAATATTTTAATTCAGATTGCAGGCTATAAACTAGTGGTGCTAGTAAAGTTATAGCGCATTACTGTCAGATCAGTGAGATTTAAATATGGGGATAGGCAGGAACAACGTATCCTTAAAACTAGTATATTTGAGCAAGTATCTCCTCGCTCAAGTACACTAGTTAGATTAATACTTACAATCGTTCAGATTCACTCGGTTGGCGCTCATCGGATTCGTGAAGGGAACATCATTTACACAATAATAATAATAAATGAGATGGATAATCATTTACAACGGTCGTATTTCTCGCTCTCATCGCTGAGATCCTGTCTCTGTAGTGTTAAAGTGCAAATAATAGTGACATAGCATTCCAGCAAGGTGAAGACTTATATCAGTTTTTAACTCTGTTTCAGATGCAGATAATAAATTGTTTGTCTTCAAAACATTTGTTAATAAAATTATAATTATCATGATATTATTCCAGAATTAATTCTAGGCTCAGGAACATTAAGTTAAATGTACTACGAGAAAGAAGAATAGAAGCTATTTCAAACAAAAGATTGCGCGTAGGTAATTCTGTGACAGCGAGGTAAGCAGGGGGGGAGGGGGTTATGTTCTTACAGATAGACAATCAATGCGCGCAGATGAACTTTTTCTTACTCTTTGAAATTTACACAAACATGGCCGCCCTCCCGCCTCCGCGGTGACGCAACGTCACGAGATACAATAAATTGATAAAATATAATTAAATTAAGCGTGTTTTCAATTTACTGTTGAAAACTCATTCCTTGACTTTTATTTATATTTCTCGAGTTGTTTCAACAGTATCTCAATACACACGAAGGCATTTTATAAGAAACAAAACTAAGTACTCAAACGTGTCACGTTGCAGCGAGCGCTTGCCACAGACTAAGTGAGTTGAGGTACGCGCGCTCTAACGCGTGTTACAAACAATTGAGTTGAGGAGTCTCCTCTAGTACGTAGTATATTTAACTCAATGCTCTGAAACGTTGGGATTGGTACAAGAGTGTGGCCTGTGCTCAGCGGTTTTTAGTTCCAACATACTACGAGAAGTCAATACAGTAGATGACTGATACGCCTTGCCAAGTCTTCTATTTTTATATTAGTGTAATTTAAAAATATCACTAATACTGATATATTAGTTATAATATTATAATATTTCTGGCGAATATATTAGTATTACCTAATTTTGAGAAATATCGGTATTAACCTATCTCTAAATGTGTCAATTTTAGTACCTAATACGCTCGAGCGGGGCGCTTTGAATCAGCACAAAAATCAACTGTCATTTCATATAGTATGTTTAGTCCAGCGTACTTGTATGATAGAGGTCAGTGTACAATAATAATAATAAATGAGATGGATAATCATTTACAACGGACGTATTTCTCGCTCTCTGTAGTGTTAAGGTGCAAATAAGAGTGACATCGCATTCCAGCAAGGTGAAGACTTATATCAGTTTTCAACTCTGTTTCAGATGCAGATCGTGAACGTGGTGATTGGTACAAGAGAGAGGCCTGTGCTCAGCAGTGGGCGAAGTCGGGCTGTGGATGATCATGATGATGATTCCAGAATTTAGTATTACACATTGCTTTTGAACATATTATTACTGATTATTAGGCATTCTGACCTTATAGGTGATGTTCTTCAAAAAGGCCAGGTGCGCAGTACTCATAACCGGCGTGTGTGTATAACTAGATGCATGAATGTGAGTGAAGCAAAAGAAGTATGTAAGGATCGTAACAGGTGGCGTTCTGTAGTTTCTGCCTACCCCCATGGGAAAAAGGCGTCAGTTTATGTATGTATGTATTAGGCATTCATATAACATTCATCACCAATACCAATATGAGATATTTAGTTCCAACATACTACGAGAAGTCAAGTCAATACAGTAGATTAGTGATACAGTGATACACTGATACGCCTTGCCAAGTCTACCTACTATTAGTGTAATTTAAAAATATCACTAATACTGATATATTAGTTACAATATTAGAGCATTTCCAGGCGAATATATTAGTATTATCTAATTTTGAGAAATATTAGTATTAACCTATCTCTAAATGTACAACGGACGTATTTCTCGCTCTCTGTAGTGTTAAGGTGCAAATAAGAGTGACATCGCATTCCAGCAAGGTGAAGACTTATATCAGTTTTCAACTCTGTTTCAGATGCAGATCGTGAACGTGGTGATTGGTACAAGAGAGAGGCCTGTGCTCAGCAGTGGGCGAAGTCGGGCTGTGGATGATCATGATGATGATTCCAGAATTTAGTATTACACATTGCTTTTGAACATATTATTACTGATTATTAGGCATTCTGACCTTATAGGTGATGTTCTTCAAAAAGGCCAGGTGCGCAGTACTCATAACCGGCGTGTGTGTATAACTAGATGCATGAATGTGAGTGAAGCAAAAGAAGTATGTAAGGATCGTAACAGGTGGCGTTCTGTAGTTTCTGCCTACCCCCATGGGAAAAAGGCGTCAGTTTATGTATGTATGTATTAGGCATTCATATAACATTCATCACCAATACCAATATGAGATATTTAGTTCCAACATACTACGAGAAGTCAAGTCAATACAGTAGATTAGTGATACAGTGATACACTGATACGCCTTGCCAAGTCTACCTACTATTAGTGTAATTTAAAAATATCACTAATACTGATATATTAGTTACAATATTAGAGCATTTCCAGGCGAATATATTAGTATTATCTAATTTTGAGAAATATTAGTATTAACCTATCTCTAAATGTGTAAATTTTAGTTCCTGAGAACCTCGAGCGGGGGGCTTTGAATCAGCACAAAAATCAACTGTCATTTCATATAGTATGTTTAGTCCAGCGTACTTATATAATAGAGGTCAGTGTGCGTAGCGTATTGCGAATTTCATAATGGACAAAACATCGAACAAAGAATATGTCTTAAATTTTGCATCGCCAACGGAATTTCGTGTTCGGAGTTACCTACTGAAAGTGTTACAGAAGGCTCACGGTGAATCTACTTTATCAAAAACACGTGCTTATGAATGGTGCAAAGCGTTCAAAAGCGGTCGAGATGTGATCGAAGATTTGCCTCGCTCTGGTAGGCCATCAACGTCTGCAACTGAAGTCCGCCTGGCTCGCGACCACCATCCCACCGGAGTCCGGCGCCAAGCAGCTTGCTGTGTTCCGTCGGTGTGTGGGACTGCCAGTGCCTTTGGGGGAGAAGGAGGATGTCAATTGCGCTGTTGAGAACGGGTCTTGGTCTCTGGGCTAAACTTGCCGGGTAACTCATCTTGGAGGGTAGCGGGATCCGAAGCACGGTGCCTGCCGTTGGCCGATCGCAGTCTTTAGGGGGCCCAAGTAGCACGCCAGCCACGTGCCAAAGGCTGCCCCGCCAACTCGCGAAAAATCCCGGTATGCTCCACCGTGCCAGCTGGCGACTGGATGGGAGGACCCGGTGGCCATATCCGGGGGGGTGCGGGCGTCCCCGCAGTCTCCAAATGAGTTCCCTACAGGTTGGGTTAGCTCCAGTGTTCCACTTGGTGCACTGAGCAGCGCCTCGATAGTTTAACTTCTTCCCCAGCAAACTCTAAAAAAATAAATGACCAAAGCGAAGAAGAATATGGTGAAACAACGGCTGCACTTCCTCCCAATAAAAGTGCACCTCACTAACATCAGGGGGTTGCACTCTAATCTCGATCCGGTCCACCACCACCTTGAGACCGAGAAGCCGCACCTGTTTTTCCTAACGGAGACGAAGATAACAACCCCGTCGGACGTGGCGTACCTCAACTACCCGGGTTACTCTCTTGAACACAAGTTCAAGAAGCAAGCTGGGGTCTGTGTGTACGTCCGCGATGACATTTGTTGTCGTCGTCTCCATTGCTTTGAGAAATCGGGTTTTTCTGCCATATGGCTACTTGTGGACACTGGCGAACAACACAACCAACAGCGAAGCTTAATTTTCTGGGGGACTTTAATGACCATCATAAGGAGTGGTTGTACCCGTACCGGAAAACTGACCATGCCGGGTTAGAGGCGCGCAAGTTTTCTCTATCGCTAGATCTAGCCCAGCTGGTGAATGTGGCAACGCGGGTACCGGATGTTGACGGCCATACACCCAATTGCTTAGACCTTCTGCTGACAACTGATCCGGACAGTCATTCGGTATCGGTCTCAGCCCCGCTGGGAACGTCTGACCATTGTCTGGTGAAATCCGTGCCGACTTGCTCTCCTCCAGATGAAAGTCCTAGAGGCACGAGGCGAGTATGGCGATACGAGTCAGCAGACTGGGACGAGATGCGGCACTTTTTTGCGTCTTATCCTTGGCGGCATGTGTGCTTTTCCTCGGGTGACCTCTCGGGCTGTGCGGACGCGGTTGCGGATGTGATTCGGCAGGGAATGGAGTATTTCATTCCATTCTCCGACATTCCGCTCGGTCACAAATCCCGACCTTAGTATAATTCAGAATGTGCCCACGCTGAGGCCCAAAAAGGGTCTGCCTACCAAGCCTGGGTCGGGGCCCGCGCTCGCAAAGTTAGAGCGCGTAGGGTTCGTGAGAGGAAAAGAGCTTTTAATTCTGCCACCAAGTTCTGCAAGCGGGTTTTGCGTCGGGCACGTTTTGACCATATTGGACGTATTGGGGCCAAGCTGGCATCGTACACTCCGGGTAGTAAACAGTTTTGGTCCCTGTCTAAAGCGGTTGAATCAAATTTCTGTCGTCCCACTTTACCTCCAATGCTGAATCCTGATGGGTCGATTCGATGGATCCAAGCAACCACCTACTGTCCCTCATTGTGACTCTTCGATGCCGGAGATCGCTGTGCACACCAAAGAGGTCCGAAGAGTATTGTGCAGTCTAGACGTGAACAAGGCCAGCGGGCCTGACGGCATTCCAGCAAGAGTACTGAGGCTGTGTGCGCCCGAACTTTCTCCTGTGTTGACACGCTTGTTCCGCCTCTCTCTTGTAAAAAGAACGGTGCCAAAGTCTTGGAAGCTTGCAAATGTACAACCAGTGCCCAAAAAAGGCAACCGTGCAGACCCTCTCAATTACCGTCCGATCGCCATTACCTCCATTCTGTGCAAAGTTATGGAAAGGGTACTGAACAGTAAGTTGCTGACCTACCTTGAAGACAATACTCACCTCAGTGACCGTCAATATGGCTTTCGCCGAGGACGGTCTACTGGCGATCTTCTTGTGTATGTCACGCACTGCTGGGGCGAAGCCATCGAGAGACACGGCGAAGCACTTGCTGTTTCGCTGGATATCTCGAAGGCCTTTGACAGGGTCTGGCACGCAAGTCTACTCAGTAATAATAAATAACTTCCTGCGTATGGCATCCCCGCTGGTTTTTGTAGCTGGATATCAGATTTCCTTTGCGAACGGTCGCTCCGAGTAGTCAT
This sequence comes from Orthosia cruda, assembly GCA_964057195.1. Lineage (NCBI taxonomy): Eukaryota > Metazoa > Arthropoda > Insecta > Lepidoptera > Noctuidae > Orthosia > Orthosia cruda. The sequence goes on from OZ059826.1 coordinate 42,755,037, forward strand.
AGACGGCTGCTCCTCTGACCTTATGGCTATTGATTCCGGAGTTCCTCAGGGGTCTGTTCTCTCTGCAACTCTTTTCCTGCTGCACATCAATGACCTACTTCAACTTGGTATTGCTGGGTACGCAGATGACAGTACTGTTTCAGAGAGATACCTGTCCAGCGCAAGAACCAGCGTGGATGAAGTTCGTTCCTTGAGAGAGACTATGGTAGAGCGGACAGATTTGACCTTAAGCCTTGTCTCCCAGTGGGGTGATGACAATCTGGTCTCCTTTAACGCCACCAAAACACAGGCGTGTCTTTTTACCGCTAAAAGGAGTCTTTTCGATCGGGCGCCTACTTTTCGGGGTGCGTCTGTTCCAGTGACTGATCGGATTGAGCTCCTAGGCATGGAGTTGACATCCAGTCTTAACTTCGGCGCCTCCATTGAGTACAAAGCCCAAATTGCGGCCAAAAAACTAGGCATCCTAAATAGGGTGAAGCGATACTTTACGCCTGGACAGCTTTTAACACTGTACAAAGCGCAAGTCCGATCCTGCATGGAGTATTGCAGCCACCTTTGGGATGGCTCAGCAAAGTATCAGCTTGCCGCGCTTGACTCGGTGGAACGCAGAGCGAAGAGGCTCATCGGCGACATTGAACTGGTGGATACCAAGCTTCACAGCTTGGCTCATCGCCGCAAGGTTGCCTGCTTGTCGGTCTTCTACAGACTGTATTTCGGTGAGTGTGCTCAAGAACTCCACGACCTCATCCCACCAGCCCCCTTCTACCATCGGACATCTAGACGCACTGCAAGTTACCATCCTTACCTTGTTGCCATTCCGCCAATTCGCACCAAGCGCTTCCAAACATCCTTCATAATGCGTACAGCGAAAGAATGGAACTCACTACCTGCATCTGTTTCCGAACGCATTCAACCCGAATCTCTTCAAAGTTAGAGTAAACAGGCTCCTTCTGGGTAAGCTCACTCCATCGTCGACTCTGTCTCTGTCATCTATGACTTAGACTAGAGTTAAGAGCAAAACCATACACCAAAAAAAAAAAGGCAAATTCTTGGATTTTGCAGTTTGCTCCATGATAATGCGCCTTCACACAAGGCCATAATTGTGAGAGAATTTTAGACCACAAACTCAACAAATACCATTGAGCAACCACCTTATTCTCCAGATGTGACTCCAGCCGACTTCTTTCTTTTTCTTAAAATCAAATTACCACTTCGTGGCACCCGTTTTCATTCGGAAGAAGACATAAAGGAGAATTCGCGGCGAGAACTGAACTCGATGCCGGAAAAAGCGTTTAAAAACTGTTTTGATGATTGCATTATTCGTTGGCGTAAGTGTATCGTTTCTGATGGAGCATACTTTGAAGGCGATAATATATTTAGATGAATAACTAATATTTTGTGTATTATTGATCTTTTCCCGGTAATTTCTTGTCAGAGTAGTATATTCGTAGAAACAGAAAATACGTCCGTTTCATAATTCCTTCAGCTTTCAGCAGCTGCAAGCTTTCATGTGGATTAGGTAGGCACTAAACTAACTTATCTACCGTAACCATCTTACATCCAGCAACTTATTTGTTACAGATGATATCAGAACTAAATCTACCTGGCGTCCGGCTTTAAGGTGTCTAAGGTCCTCCAATCCTAACGTAGGAGGTTCTTAAGTACTTAATAGAGCAATATAACCGCTGGACCTTTCAACCCTAAACAAAATAGCCCGACTGCCCAATAAACAAGAAGAAGTGGCACGTAGGAGCACTAACTAGTCTGAATTCTCTGGATGCATTCATCCGGAGACGACAAGAGTAATTACTTACAAAACTTCGTAACTAGATTACCATAATTTACTTTGAGGACCCGTATTCGGGATGTTTCAGACCAGCTTGGGGGATAAGGCGGTGTTTACATGCTAGTGGCGTTTACAGCGGGGCGTGTAGCGAGTATGTCAACACGTTGCTGGCACAGACCGGTTACCAAGAACTCTTTTAGTAGGTACCTCCTCTTTTATACTTGATGATGTTTATCAAACATACAAAGAGGTAATATGACTGGAATCTGTGGCATGGCATGATAGCAATGGTTTACGGTGTAGAGTTTTGATATCATAGCGTTCTTCATTACCACTTCCAGCTAATCAAATCAATCTGCACGCAACCGAAACTGGCAGTTGTACAGAACTATAGAGCATTTTTCACTCCGCTGCTCGCTTCGCTCTGTGAACGTATCGTAACTAAGTTAGGACCACGTAACGTGATATGGCTCTAAGCGCTCGCAGCTGGCCAGTTACCAGTTACACTCAGATGTTATGTAAATTCTGTGATTGTGCCCCATTAGGGACCGCATAGTTTTCAAGGATTCCATAATCCATTTGTCTTCAGGGCTCTGATAGTTTGAGTGATAATTCGCCGAACTGATTAAGTTCTGAGTACCTACCTACGCCAGTGTCAAGTTTTTGAGATAAGTCTTATTATTGCCACTGTCCACGTAGGTACTTGCTTGGTTATGCCTAAACTGTTTTTTATACTCGTATTTTTCCGTGGATGTCATGGAAACATGCCGTTTACAAAAACTTCTTAAATTATCTCCAGTAATCCTGAAACTTTATAGATTGCTATTAATTTACTGGTACCTACATGTATTATTACAATCATCTTAAATACACATTTTGTCCATGATATTCACAGAGAACATTTACGGGTCGGTTTCCTTTAGCACTTTATGAAATTAAATTCTCAAAAGGAAATGACACAACGGAGCTTAACGTGACCAAAAAATATATGGGTAATTCCGTTGAAATGTGTCCAATAGATATGATTTTAAAGCCGATCATGTTGGGAATAGGTAGATACCTCTATCTATCTCGAACCTTGCATAGTTTCAAGATAGATAGAGGCAATATAACGCAGTTCGCAGTTCGATAACATAATATGTGGTGTTAAATTTGCGATAGTGTACGTGCCACAGCCCGCACGTTTCGGGGTTAACGACAAGTTTTCGACTTAATAGAGCTCTCTGATCGTGACAGACCAATTGCAACCATCAAATATGATTCTAAACTACGAAAATTTTGGACGAGCAGATTGTTACTGTCCGTAGTTTTAGCTCTCGTGTTGTATAAATACACCTTTGACCTGTGTGTGACGTGCAACGCTGCGGGCTAGGCTTCAGGGAATAGCGCATCGTAGATAAAATACTGAAAAGCTCGTTGCAAATACTGACAGTTATTCTTAGTTAGACAATGGAGAGTAAGAAACTTAAAACTACGAAGATTCTAACTTACTTCTTTCTAAGTAAATAAGAAAACATAAATTAGCAGTAAAATGAATTAAGTCTAAAGCCTTCCAACATTGACGAGAAAATCCAGGTTATCGCGACACTCATCTTAATGATAGGACAGCCATTGCTCGCAAATTATAATTTTATTCATAGTCTTACAGCGCACTCATTAAACGCCATGACGATGAATAAAGATCCAGATTACGAAGATAAACAGGAACGTCTTGGTCCTTTTATTCTTGGGTTCTGGTCCCAAGTAATTAAGTAAGCTCATACGTATTTGGGAACTTAAATAATTCCACTTGAATGTAACTACTGACGTACTTATTAAGGCCTAATGGTCCGAGTACCTTCAGAAATGGGGTAGAAATGTAGATGTAAGATTAAACTAACACGTGTGTTCCCTTTTAATGGGGCAAGAGGAAAAGAATAGTTCGCTATGGGTCTAGATTTCGTTTAGCCCTTTCCTATTGAAGCAAAGCTTTTGTACTTTTACGGACTGTCGTTTCGTATCAGATTTGTGCCCTATTTATAACACAAAAGATTTTTCTGTTTGCTAAATTTTCGACAACCATTGAGATATTTATTCGTACCTTACCTATCTAAAGGTTTTTTCACTGAGATAAAGATCGTAAACCAAATAAGTGCTGTTGCTGACATTAAAATGCGTGTAAAGGTGGTCTGAGGAGTAAATTTCTACCATTACTGATTCGATCTCTGCGTCTGTTTATATAGGCCCCTAAGTACCTCATTTGTAGGGGAATTGAGCTTAGAACGAGCCTCTGTAATCGGTTTCGTTCATGAGAGTTGTTAACAGGAACGGGTAACATTATCACTATTGTCTTTATTAGTTCGTAAATGTACTAGACCTAACTACCTGACATCGTTACCAATGCTGGTAGAGATGCTTAAATTCTATATAATAAAACGACAAAGTTTCAGTACAGCAGAAATATCCGTTTAAACTTACATAGAGATTTGTCTGAAGAAACTAGCGTTTCCTGTCTACAGAGTTCCGACTTTAATGAATTAAGAAACAAGTTATTAGGTTGCATTAAGTTAATGCTCGTGATTAAATGCTTCGTCCAAGCGTGATTACTTGCTTTACCTTGTTCGCCGCTCTTAAACTGATTTGCTCTTTCGACTTCTTTCTTAGAACTTGTTGTTTTATTTCGGTTAGAATGAACAGTTTTCTTACAACAGCTGATGAGCACTTTGTATTCGTTTAGTTACCTTAATCCTTTGAAAACAGCTGTGCATGTTGAAGTTCTCTATTAGATTTTGAGAGAGAGACAATATAATGTAAGCGAAGAATGTGAAGAATTTAATGAGTACAAGACAATGAATTTCTTTAAAAAGACAATTACCTACTTTATTGCACATGCAAACGAAATTTTTCTGGTAACCTTAATAAATCTTTTCTTTTTTATGTCTAATTATAAAACATTGGGTACCTACCTAAGTTACTAGGTAAGTATAACAGCGTCGCCGAAAGTCTCAAAGTCAATTTCGTGTCATCATCAACAAAGTAATATAATATTTTAACCGTAAAATGGTGACGTTTTCCACAGCAAAGCGGCGAGGATCTTACGGCTTTATTTTAGTGCAGCCGTAGGACAGACGATAAATTTTTCCGTCAGTATTGCCTTCAGGTTGAGTCACCGTCCTGACTCTAATTTAATGGCGCCTTTATAATAATAAAACATACAATGGCTTGCAGAATTTAATTTTCTATGTAATTTTTCGTGACCTCGGATGACGGAGAAAAGCGCCATTAGCTCCCATGGGTATCTACTACTTAACGCGACTGTGGGGAAATCAAAAGGATCTGTAGCGTATAAAGCAATTTCTGCGATCACTTGTCTATTGCTTGACGCGAGTACCTGTATCTGTGATATGTACCAAATGGTACCATAAGGACGTCTTAAAGTTCCTAATTAAAATATGGGGCAATATTATAAAGCTATTAAACTATGGAACAAAATCCATAGGAACTAAAGACAAGCCTATCTCCGGCCTGTTTGTAGGTCAACGCGTGTAGTTTGCAGTGGACGGTTATGCAATTCCGTTTATTGTAGTAATTTCAGCGAGCGAGCTCTGTTGCCATTGAGCGAGTCATTTCTCGGCGCTCTCATTACGGAGAATGGTCAGCCATGTACTTGCGTACATCTATACTCCTACTACCTGTGTGTACTTGTTACCTGTTACATTCAGAAGGTTACAGGATTTCTACCTGTTACATCCAGAAGGTTACTTGATATACCTACCTGTTACATTCTGCAACTTCGACTCCATAACTTGTTTCTCCTACGTGACCAAACTGAAGCTTTTTAGAAACTACTATTATAAGTGGTAGTGTGGAAAGCTTTTAGCTTAGTTTCGCTTGCTTAGTTTGCTTTGTCGACGTTACGTTTTTAGCAGTGCTGAGCTACACTCAAGTTGGTACTACGATTTAAGAATTATGGATGGAGCTCGTTGGATGAAAAGATCTTTGCGTAATGACTCTTTCTCTACATTATCATGCTAAAGATACTGTGGCGAAATTACGTAGATATTAAAAGAGTATTAGCAACCCGCGAACTTCACCAATCAACAGCACATTTTACCCAATACCTTTTCACTTCCTGTGAGATATTGAACACCACAGATCTGGACGAATATGCCCATTTGTTTATTTATTTGTGCTAACAACACATTGCCTCAATTTCCCTCTTATGACAACTGCAATAGGAAATAAAATAAAGATGCAACAAGCAGACATTTTTGTCGAGGAACTTTCTGCCCATATTGCATGTTTATTGGATTCTAACATACAATGATCGGACTTCAATTAAATTACGTACAATGCACTGTATGTACGTGATCGCTTGCATCAGCTACTACCCAGTAACGAAATCGAGCTGTCTGCTCGTTCGACTTGTGTTCGAGTGTCGAGTTTCCCATTAGTTGAACACACGAGTTTTTTTTAAAGGACTAGTTGTTCAATAAATCATCGTTGTTGTTTGTGGTTTTCATGATTTATTTAAAAAAGTTTTCGTTTATATTCAGGTCTATGTAAGTATTTTATAAATTCTAACAGCCTCTTTTACTACAGTAACGTAGTTAGGTAACTACCTACTCACAAAGTTGTCGACATGTTTTAAATTAAACGTCTATTTAAGTAAAAGGAAAATTAATGAAAGCCCGGTGACCAAAACTCCTAGAATCTTATCAATAATATTTATTTCACCAAAAACAACACAACAGATTACAGCATTCTTACAGGCTAGTACTTAAGGCGCCGATTCCCTTGAGTAGCTGATTTTAAAATGAGAATCTCGTCTAGTCGTAATTTTTTGGAAAAATATATGTTATATTAGACCATTTTCTTAATAATATGATCTAAGAAAAGTTTGAGTTTTATTCGTATAACAAAGTGTAATTAATTTGTAAAGTTATGTCTAAAACGGACAAAAACACGACAATCGCACCAAAACCGCTGGGCGTATTTTTATGAAATCGACACCATCTCAAAGACAATTTAATTATCTACATTTTTATCTGAAGCTTTTTTTTTAAAGTAATAGAATAATAAGGAAAGTACAAAAAACTACTAAATTTTGGGTCGCGCGGGTGTGAATAGAGTGCGCGTTTTGTTCCCTCAAGGTCTTTGGCGTTAGTCGTCGTCTTAAGGTTACGTTACAGTAGCCGAATCAGTGCTGCCAACTCGTCTAAGCAAAAATACGCTGCTAGTTCTTGAAAAAGATAAAAAAAGCGAAAAGAGAGAAAAAGCGCTAGAAAGCGTTATGGTCATTGTAAAAAAAACGCTGTTTTCGGCGCCAAATTCAAACAAAATGCCCAATAATTTGAGACTAGATATATAAATGTTTGTAGTTTTTTTTTTATGGTAACATGCATTTTTATTATCGGCTCACTGCACAACTCATAAAACTGATTCAGAATAACTGACAGAAAGTTTTAAATTACTGTGGAGCAATAGAACAAAATTACAAAATGGTTAACGTGGAATCAGTGCTGCCAACTCGAGGAATCCCCAACTCATACACTAAGACACCAACATAAGAAACAAAGCAGCATTTTCTAAAATAATTGTGATTCGTTCCGTATTACGCACATCACAGAATAAATAATAGTAGATGTGCATATCATAATGTGATTTCAAAAAGCGCTAGAGTTAGCGCTAGGCGTTAGAACGCGCTATTGAACAGAAAAAGCGCTAGATATGGCGCTAAAAGCGCTAAGTTGGCAGCACAGAGCCGAACTGGGACGGATCTTGTATCTCGGCATACTTAGCCATACTCCTTGAATGATACGTAGAAAATTGCAAAAATGTAGGAAAATTATGGGCCAAACAATTCTCATTTTTATATTTTACTTAATTTCAAAAGCCTATTTGGATATTGCAAACTTTTACAGCGGCCCGGTGTAATTAGTGGCACATTAAATGGGTTGCCATGGCTTGGGCCATAATCTCGCCATACTTATCTTTATAATGGCCGTCGTTAGAGACGCTCCCAATTCCACTGCGTTACTTTTTATTTTGTTGCGCTTATGCTATACCTACTTATATACAGGCAGTACAGGCTGATATCTATAGGAGTATACTTTGAAAGTGGATGTATGTGCGATGTGCGGGTCATTAGATGGATCCCGAATTAGGGCCGTTCAAACATGTTGGAAGGTTGTACGGCCCGTTTTTAAAACAATTTATTTTTATATGTACCGCTCTCGTTGTCTCATAGGACATTTAAATTTCGGAACACAATCTGCTCCTTTTTCCCCTTTTGTAACAAACGAACGATCATCTCTGATGTAAATACTTACAAATGTTAACTTTTTATTCAGCTATGTCAGAACCAAAAGGAAAAGTTTGATACACAAAGGAACAAGCATTCCGAATGTTGATAGAAATTCACCAACGTTTTGTTTTCTTGTAAATTGTGTTATTCCATTTTTCTTTGTCAAGTTTTTTATTGTACCTAATTAGATTTTGATTACTGCGTTAATTGAATCTGAATTTTGTTAACAACTTAGAATTGGCTTTTATATTCTTTCAGACTTCAATAAGTGTCTACATAAGACTGGGCTCAATACTATCGCATGAAATATCTTATTCGTCGGTTTTCTATATTAGTTAAATTAAAAAAAATGCCATCGTGTGTATTTAGAAATTGTACCAATTATGATACCAAAGTACATAAAACAGAAGGGATCTCATACCATTTATTATGTAAGTACGCAATACGCCTCAATTTACTAATTTATATCATTTTTTTTTCCAATATTCTGATATTAGGCGGTTAGAAAAAGATAACAACATTGGTGGTCAGAATAATGTTTGTTTACATTCACACGCAAGTGACAAACACTAGCTGTCTCTTTTTTTCTTGTTGGTTTTATAAAGCCATCCCTTTCGACTTGTAGTGAAATGTCAGATGAATGAAAAGTGTGTATGTGTGCTGCCGCTGCTGCGCGGCACATTTTTTGTAATTGTTTTGTGAGTGTATAATGTATCTGTTTATGAATATCATTGCTTTTATACTATAGATTTAGTATCATTGATATTTTATAATAATTTGATTATTATTACTTTTTCCCTTTTTTGTCCTCTTGTGTTTATTAATGTATTGTTAATTATTTTAAATAAAATGTGGATTATTATTGTTTTGGATTTGTGATTTTATATATGGCTTATTATTTGTTTATTTCTTTTTTATTATCTTTGACGTGTTTTTTAAATTCTTTTTATCAATTGTAATGTTTTAATGGTAGGTACTTACTTAATGTTTTATTTAACAAATTTTCTTCACAATTTGTGTTGTCTTTGAAAATCTTATTTTCTGATTATATTTCGTAAATTTGACAAACACGTCAGCACAATATGAAGAATAGATTAAAACTTTCTTAATATGCCTCTGTCGAATCGTCGCCAACAAAATTGAATAAAATTAGAACAAAAAAGAAATAAACAAATAATAAGCAATATTGGGTGCCCGGCCCCTGTCCTCGCAGGTGCTCGAAATTGCCTAACTTGTTCGATCGACATAGCTGTCAAGCTTTTATTTAATTTCCTGCCCCAACATTGGGAATTATTGGCTGGTTGAAGGATCTCTCTGTTTATTTTTTATCAATTTGATTTTTATCAGACGTAAAAGCCGTAGCTCGTGTATTTTTTATGGGTGAATTACTCAGGATGTTGATGAAATAGGATTTTGTTAATAAAGTAAACTCTACGTTGACTTTTTATACTGGAAGGAAAGGTGTACAAATATAGGTAGTTAATTGTTCAAAATATAGATGATTAAAGTTCGCAAAGTTATATTATTATAAGTCAGGTACCTAAGCTACAAACATAGGTAACTAAAGATCTTTAATCAGTTCCCTGTCGGAGTCCATGTTTTCTTATAGCTACAATCTGGGGTCTTTAAGTCAGGAGTGGATAGGTTACTTCTAGGCAACCATGTTCCATCTTCGACCACGTCAATAATCAGGTGAGATAGTGGTCAAACGAAAGCCAATCAATACCTTATTATTTATAATAAAAATAATCTTTATACCATTCCCCCTCTAAAAAGCTTATATTATTCACTGAAAACAATGTATAAAATGCTCTTTTAATCACTGTTTGAATTTAGTACACACCAATGATATTCAAATAAATAGATATGTTATGAGCGCGCGCATTTTGAAGACTCGAATAGGTCACAATTGTGACCTTTAATCTTTAGTTTATGTCACGCATGGCGAAGAGCGATAGGCTTTGTTGAAACAAAAACAAAATAAAATAAATGCCATCGTGTGTATTTGTAATTTATTTATTTATTGATTAAAATAAATATTTTTTAATGTTAGATGAATGAAAAGTGTGTATGTGTGCTGCCGCTATGTGCGGAACAATTTTTTCAATTGATTTGTGAGTGTATAACGTATCTGTTTATTTGAATATCATTGGTACACACCAATATATTCGACCTCCATCTCAATGCTATACAACCTCCTTGCGCAAAAATACTCCTTGTGATTTTCGCTTAAATCTTTCTTTTTCTCGTAGTCATGGTATAATAGTATATTATGAAACTAGTGAATAAAGGACGGATTTAATGCGAGGGCCGTAGATGAATCACAAGTAAGTGAAGGATTCTAACGACTGAATCACGACCGTAGGGAGTGATTCATTAGCGAGTGATACAAGTGTTAGAATCATGAGCGACGCGAGTGATTCATGGCCCTCGATATAAATCCGTTTTATTCAAGAGTTGTATACTATATTTTATACCATGACGATTTTATACAAAGAAAGATTGAAGCGAAAAGCACAAGGAATAATAATAAATAAATGGTTTATTACCTTCAAAAATTACAAAAAAATGTGAATCCCTGACCCCTGAGCTAGGTTACAGCACTTGTGTTTCAATCTCTATCTCTAACTCTATCTCTTACTCTTACTCTTTCTCTAACTCTATCTCTAACTGTATATCTAAATCTATCTCTAACTCTATCTCTAACTCTATCTATAACTCTAACTCTATCTCTATCTTTTTTTTTTTTTTTTTTTTTATAAACTATAGGCTAGCGTTTGACCACCATCTCGCCTGATGTTAAGCGATGATGTGGTCTACGGTGAAGCACGCTTGCCTAGAAGAAACCTATTCACTCTTGACTTAAAGACCCCTAGGTTATAGCTGTCAGGGAACAAAGACTCCGGAAGGGAATTCCACTCCTTAGCTGTGCGCACAATGAAAGTATTAGCAAAACGCTTTGTGCGTATGGGAGGGATGTCTACCATGTACCGATGGCGCATGGCCGTACGCCTTGTAGTCCGATGATGGAAAGGGCCAGGCGGAATCAAATTGTGCAGTTCCGTCGCACACTCCCCGAAATGTAACCGATAAAAGACCGACAGACTGGCGACTCGGCGTCGATGTTCGAGGCTCTGGAGCTTTGATGCGACCAGTGCATCGTTGCCAATAAGCCTTTTGGCCCGTCTGTCAATCGACTCAAGTGCATCAAGCTGGTATTTCGCAGATCCATCCCAGAGGTGAGAGCAGTACTCCATGCATGACCGAACTTGTGCTTTATACAAGTTGAGCAGCTGTTCAGGCGTGAAGTACCGTCTCACCTTTGCAAGAATCCCCAACTTTTTTGCAGCTAACTGAGCTTTTGCCTCAATGTAAGGACCGAAGTTGAGGGTAGATGTCACCGTAACACCAAGAAGTTCGAGGTGGTCCGATAACGGCACGGTTACACCACGGAAAGAAGGAGCCGGATGGAATTGGCTCTTCTTAGCGGAAAAAAGACACGCCTGGGTCTTAGCAGCATTGAAACTGACCAGATTGGCATCACCCCATTCGGAGACCGCCTTCAAGGACAAGTTCAAGCGTTCAACCATGGCCTCCCGGAGAGACCGAATCTGAGGCCCAGTAGCCCGTGCGCCGGACACGTATCTCTCAGCAACAGTGCTGTCGTCTGCGTACCCAAAGGTTCCGGGTTTTAGCAGATCATTAATGTGCAGCAAGAATAATGTTGCCGAGAGCACTGACCCCTGAGGGACTCCGGCGTTGATATCTAACTGACCGGACGAGCAGCCGTCGATAACCACTCGGATGGATCGATCCCTCAGGAAGTCCGCAATCCAATCACACAGACCACTAGGCAGACCGAAGGAAGGAAGCTTACCAATGAGGCTTTCGTGCCAGACCCTGTCGAAAGCCTTCGAGATGTCAAGGGAGACGGCTAGCGCTTCCCCGTGGCTCTCGATGGCCTCACTCCAGATGTGAATGGCATACGCTAGAAGATCCCCAGTGGACCGATTTCGGCGGAAGCCGTATTGGCGGTCACTGAGGATGTCGTTCGCTTCTAGGTATGCCAGGAGCTTACCGTTGAGCACACGCTCCATACTCTTACAGAGGATGGACGTTATAGATATGGGTCTGTAGTTGACCGGGTCAGCTCGACTGCCCTTCTTGGGCACGGGTTGAACATTGGCTTGCTTCCAAGCCTTCGGCACTTTTCCAGTCTCTATCGAAAGGCGATATAGGCGTGTCAAGATCGGAGACAATTCAGGTGCACAGGTTTTAAGGACAATTGCTGGTATCCCGTCGGGGCCACTCGCTTTGTTCACATCAAGGCTACGCAGCACCCTACGGACGTCCTTTTGATGGATGCGAATGTCCGACATACTCGTCACACATCCATCAGGAGATGGAGGAGGCTGCGCGCCATCAGAATTCAGATGCGAAGATTCCGCAAAAAGGGAGGCAAACAAGTTTGCCTTCTCCTCAGCGGAGTGGGCCAGTGACCCGTCAGGTTTCAGCAGTGGTGGTAGTGAGGGGCGATAAAAGTTATCTGTAACTCTATCTATAACTCTATCTCTATCTCTAACTATCTCTAACTCTATCTCTAACTCTATCTCTAACTCTATCTCTAACTCTATCTCTATCTCTAACTCTAACTCTATCTCTAACTCTATCTCTAACTCTATCTCTAACTCTATCTGTAACTCTATCTCTAACTCTATCTCTAACTCTATCTCTAACTATATTTCTAACTCTATCTCTATTTCTAACTCTATCTCTAACCATATCTCTACCTCTAACTCTATCTCCAACTATATCTCTATCTCTAACTCTATTTCCATCTCTATCTCCAACTCTATCTCTATCTAAGTTTGTATCGAACATTTTATGCGCAAGGAGGTTTATAGCATTGAGATGGAGTTTGAATATTATATTGGTGTGTTCTAAATTCAAACACCAAAACAGTGATTAAAAGTGCCTAAATAAGCTTTTTAGAGGGGGAATGGTATAAAGTATAGTATGCAACCCTTGAATAAAACGGATAAATATCGAGGGCCATGAATCACTCGCGTCGCTCAGGATTCTAACACTTAAATCACTCGCTATACTCGTGATTCAATCATCATGAATCACTACCTACAGTCGTGATTCAGTTGTTAGAATCCTTCTATTGCTCGTTTTCCAACTCATAGGGCCCTCGATTTAAATCCGTCCTTTATTCATTCTTTAACATACTCAATTGGTCCGCTGTTTATAAGGATACGGTGTTCTGTCGCATTTGTCATGGCTTTAGTTTTAGAGATGTTCATCGTTAGGCCTATCTTCTTGCTACCTAGGCCAACAAACCTCTACCACCAATATAATATCCAAGGAAATAGATACAGGAATCGGGAAAGCCTGGAAATGTTACTGGGGGTCTAAAGAAGTAATGAGGAACAAAGAAATTAAGATAGCTGTCAAAGCAAAGTTGTATAACACCTGCATACTCTCTGTCTTAACATATGGCTGGCAAACTTGGCACTCACCAAAGCACAAAAATGGAAACTGAAAACCTGTCAGACAGCAATGGAGAGAAGCATACTAAATATGAGGAAGTCCGACAGAATACGCAACAATACCATCCGAAAACGAATACAGAATAAGAAAACTAAAGTGGAAATGGACTGGCCATTTTATAAGAGGCATAGAAAAGTGGAACAAAAAGTTAGTATTCTGGTACCCAAGAAATAGGAAAAGAAAACGAGGTGGACAGTTTCGAAGGTGGGAAAATATGGACCAGGAAAGCGCTAAACTGAACAGAGTGGAAAGAAATGGAGGAGGCCTTTGCCAAAGTTGGGCAAACAGACCGAGTTGTTGGTGTCACCGACTCGCTAGAGTCGTTAGGATAAGTTTTAATTATTGTAAAAAATAGTGTCTCAATAAAGGCTTATATTATTATTTATTCACTTGTTGCATAATATACTATTTTTCCACGTAAATAAAAAAATAGAAGACAAAACACACCATTTCCCAGTTGCTTTTCTAAAACAAGCATGATTTCATAATAGTTTCACAGTGGGCGCCACTATATACAGGACACAACTAAATTGCCTTCTTGCAGCGTGCAAGCGGGTGTTTCTAGTCACGTTCTCAGTTAGACTTAGACTTAGCTCCAAGGAATGAAGCTTCGTCTTATATTCTATTTTAGACCTGTTGATTTAGTACGTCAAGATGTGTTTTAGAAATGTTTGTAGAATGATCTTTTGTAGGGGTTTGTGCTTTAGAAATACATTATTATGATTATTTATTTTATTTATTCAAAATTATGTAAACAACACCTTAACAGCTTTAACGCCAATGCAATGTTACTACCACAAAGATATAAGGACTAACAGAAATACAAATTAAAATACCATTAAAATCCAATAAAAAGTTACAATCAAATATTACAATTAACACTTAATTAAAATACAATCAAACATACAATTAAAATCCAATTAACATACAAAATCGCAACAGTGATTTTTCTGCTAACTTGCTAAATCTTTTCATTTAGGCATGTGTGTTAACCAGAGAGCCTATACACATTTCGCCAGTTACGTGTAAGTCCCATGTAATAGAGTTTATTTCCGTCAAACTGGCGCATATTCAGACTCAAAAATATTTCCAAAAAATAATGGTGTTAAAGGAAAACCAACAGAACCCATTTCCAGAATTTTTGTCTGCTTGTCTGTTTATTTGTGCACGTATAACGTAAAATGTACGAAAACAAAGTAAATAACTTTTATACATAAAAATTGTGCGTAACTTGAATTATTACTGAGTTTTTATATCATCGCAACCGGTTCACACTATCAAAAGTTAGATTAATTTAAAGTGTTCAAGAAGTAAAATTATCACAACACTCGCAATTCAGATACTAGGACTGTTAAACTCCATATTCGATAGATAGCGTTGTGCATTTGAAGTATTTTTCTGAATGGCGGTGTTAAGTTTATCCACGAAAGAAAGATCCTAGAAAAAAATGGTAGGTAGGAAGGTAAGTAAGGTAGGGTAGGCAGTTGACGGGAGCTAAGCCGCAGGCACGCAGGCAGCTAGTATCTAATAAATTCCATTCTTCTACAAATAATTGTATTCCTGTAATTCAAGATCAAGGACAGTAAAATTTTGTATTTGCATAGCTAGAGCCCATAAATAATGTTGTTATTTAGGTTCCAAGTTATACCTCACTTTCAAGGTAACTTTATTCATTTACGGAAATACCCTCAGAAATGTAAGCAAAGAAACATGTAGAAGCTGGTAATAATCATTAAGTACTTCTTAAGACTCTGGTTAACAACCGGAACTCTTGCGTGGGCGCGTAGGTAAGAGTAGCTAAGTGTAACATTAGAACAAAAGGGAAAAGTTATGATTAGATGCCTCCCCAGAACTTCCCAAAACTTTATGAACGTAAGATAATTAGATAGCTATTGTAATTTATTTTGCTTAAAGTAACAATCAGTTGTTCCATTGTTAAATAATAACAGGCGCACGGATCCATCTTTAAGGATAAGCCTCACTTGCCAAGGTTGGTCCTTAGATGGGTGGCTTTACATACCGGAACGCCTTCGTTTGTCGAAAAACACATTAAACCGTTGGTTCCGGTTGTCATTTGTAGATTTTTGGCAATCGTTACGGTTGTTAGAAGCTAGAAAATGACATAACACCAGTCTTGCTAAGGCATATTGTTTTACACATTCACTGGGTTGTGGCTATCAGATACTTCAGATAGGCAGCCCAGTTCACTCATCTGCATTCGATAAGACTGAAAGCCGACCGCAAAAACATGCGATAAAGCCGTTTTTCAAATAAATAGTGCCTATATAATAATAAAAATAATAACAAATTCCTTCTCACCGCACTGGGTTTCTATCAAATTCTTACACTGTCTCAACTATAAAACTCTGGAACGTGCTTCCCCTTGCCATCAAAAAAGCTAAGAGTAAATTGTCATTTAAGCATAAAATCTGGAACTATTATTTGTTCTCTCAAACATAGCTCGGTCTTCGTCAAAGTTATTATATTTAAATTTCAGTCTCATTTAGTTTGGTATTTATTATAATATTTATTAGTCTATTGTTTTAGAAATTATATATGTATGTATTTTATTAGTTAGGTAGTTTATTAATCTAATAGTTTAAACATATGAACAATAGTTTATTAGTATTTAATTATTGTTCATATTTTTTATTTTGTACACCTACCACTGTTGTGTCCTTTTGAACCCAAAGGTTGACTAGTAGAGAATGACTTGCTGCATTAAGTCCGCCTATGTATAACCATTGTACATGAAGTTTAAATAAACAATAAAAACAAATTAAAGCGGGGCTGAAAAGTTGGTTTATACGAAATGAATAGCTTGAACTGTTTAACGGGCTCGTTAACGAGTCGTCAGTTTGCGGGTAGTTGTAAATTACAACGCGCTTGTCGCATATGCTCACAATATGTAGGAGTTTAATTGCCAGTATGTTAAAACACTGGATTGCAGTAAGAGGGAACGATTTCGCATCCTATAACTTATTTTATTGATAGTCAAAAACTGAGACTGAACCAAAGAACTACTACGCAGCTACGATACTAATTTAAGATCTAAAATTATATAGACTGCAAATAAGTAGGTTAGTTATGATATTACTGATAGATAGAGATACTACATAAGAGAACCAGGTTTACCGACGTAGCCCGAAGGATTGATAAACTTAAGTGGCAGTGGGCAGGTCACAATGCTTGCAGAATGGATGGTTGACGGGGCCGAAAAGTTCTGGAGGGGCGACCGCGAATCGAAAGACGCAGTCTTGGAAGGCCCTCTAGGTGGAGCGATGACCTTGTCAGGGCTGCGGAAATCCACTGGAGGCGAGACGCACATGACCGATCGAAGTGGTGCCACTTTGGGGAGGCCTATGTCCAGCAGTGGACGTCATTCAGCTGAAATTATTGTGATGTTATCATCAACAGTATCTGTAACAGTACTTTTCAGTCAACTAACAAAAAGTTATGAAAATCAATAATCGAATCTCGAGCGGAAAACACTTCCCATAGGTGTAGTGATTCGGTAAAGTTTTCGTAACAATCCTTACAATTCCATATGGGAGGAACAAAGGATAGTTCTTTTTGTTCATAACATTCCTATTAGGGTGCTTTATCAACAGAGATGTGTGAGGTAGAGTAGTGGAAAAGGAATAGTGTAGCTTGGTATATTAGCAAACAAAAACTATTTACAAAAAAATACAACCGTCCTCCAAATAAAAACACTACAAAGTGAAAAATAACTTAATTTTTTCAAGTCTTCCGAAATTGAAGTTATGTTTCAATTTGCAGTTTTTTTTTTTTCTATATAGGTTCGCGTTTGACCACTATCTCGCCTGATGTTAAGTGATGATATCAATGATATTCAAATAAACAGATACGTTATACACTCACAAAACAATTGAAAAAGTGTTCCGCGCAGCAGCGGCAGAACAACAAGTCGAAAGGGATGGCTTGATAAAACCAACAAGAAAAAAAGAGACAGCTAGTGTTTGTCACTTGCGGGTGAATGTAAACAAACATTATTCTGACCACCAATGTTGTTATCTTTTTCTAACCTCCAAATATCAGAATATTAGGAAAAAAATGAAATAAATTAGTGAATTGAGGCGTATTGCTTACTTACATATGGTATGAGATCCCTTCTTTTTTTGGTATCATAATTGGTACAATTTATAAATACACACGATGGCATTTTTTTTTTGTTTCAACAAAACCTATCGCTCTTCGCCATGCGTGACATAAACTAAAGACTAAAGGTCGCAATTGTGACCTATTCGAGTCTTCAGAATGCGCGCGCTCATATCATATCTGTTTATTTGAATATCATAGGATGATATGGTCGAAGGTGGAGCACACTTGCCTAGAAGTAACCTATTCACCTATTTGGAAGTCGGTTGTATTTTGTAGTAAAAAGTTTTTATGTCGCAGTTTTTGTTCACGTATCTATAACGCTCACAGTTATGCCAGAATAGATTACGCGAATAACATGAAACTTGAACACAATCTGTGAAATTATAGTGTACCAAGGTGAACTGTACACATCTGTGAACTGTTTAAGAGCGTACTGGCGTGATGTTATGTTATGAAATGGCCTAAACAAGGCACATGTGATTACAGCAATCCCGAGAGATGTGCCGCTGTTTATTAAAGAGTTTTGTTGTATGTCTCCGAAGTTTAAAATAAAAAAAGAATCATTAAAATCGGTTCACCTAATAAAAAGTTCTGAAGTGCAAACATAAAAAAATACAGTTGAATTGAAAACCTACTCTATTTTGAAGTCGGTTAAAAAAGCGAGGGATGTGTGCGAGGAACAGCTCAAAAGAGTTTCTTTACTACTCATCCTTGCACCATTAAGTTACACAGTTTCACAGCCAGCATCGCTGAGATGCCTCGCACAGCTTTGGTGGGTGGAAACAGTCGCTCATTTTCACACCGCTGCACATAGCACATATATTTGATACTAATATAAATACAAAATTGTTATCGAAGTCAATTGCATTAAATAAAACACAAGCTAATACAGACTTATATACTTTAATTAAAGCATATAATACATTTTTTTAATCACTATATTCATCATTTTCCGAATTTTCCTCGTCCAGAATACCGCCGCTTTCATCTCTAGTTACTCCAGATCCCAGGGGGCGAAGCAGTTCAATAGTTTCACTACAAAAAGGTTGAGATTTTTTCTTGGTAAATATGCAGGAAAAGTAAAATTGTCGAAAAAAATCATTAAAAAAAAAACGCCTTAAAAATTAAACTTGCCAGAATATATCTGATTACAATTCTATTACTTTTTCTAATCGGACTAGCCCAGAAATACGAGTATAACAAAGTTACTCATTTATTAAGCTAGTTTGATATTTTTTTTGCAATTTCTACTTCTAATTTAAGCCATGAAAAAGATTCAAAAGATAAAAACAATGTAAAGCAATGTATAAAATAAGCTACATACCTCCATCACCAGGATCCATCATCAATACTTGTCAATAACTCTTAATTACTTTTTTATATCACCGTGTGAAGCCTGTTTTTTGTATGCGCCGAGAACAGCTCGTGCACCTTAGACAATAGCTATGTTCCGACTGAAGCTGCTGACCAATCGCTAATTCTGGCGCATTGAGATGGCCGCCATGACGTACACCATGTATTCTATTCTACGAAATAATAATATTGTTATTATAGCAAACTTTAAAAACTGATTATCGGACATTTTTAGGGTTAAGTGCCTCGAAAGGAAAAAACGGTACCCTTATAGGATCACTGTGTTGTCCGTCCGTCCGTCTGTCTGTAAAGACCCTTTTTCTCAGGAATGCGTGGAGGTATCAAGCTGAATTTATATCAAATGCTCAGGTCTACTGTCCCTTAAAGCTGTGAAAAATTCAAACCTATAAACCAACGCAATCAAAAGATACAGCCGTTTATGCCGCAAATTTTCGACACTCGCAAGGGAATCAAAACCTAAAGGGTACTTCCAGTCAACCTAGAATCTTGAAATTTGGCATGAAGCAATGTTTATAGCACATATAAAGGACACATTCCGAAATCCTTAAATTTTTAGTTACATCACATATTTTTAGCAAAAATATAAAAATACAATAACTTGGACTCGTTTGTCGTGATGGGTGAACTTTTACTTATATACCTACAGTTTTGTACGGAACCCTTGGTGCGCGAGTCCGACTCGCACTTGGCTGGCTTTTTAGTATCAAATACCCGTATGTGCGCTGCTACACATCCGCGCACCGCCTAGCTAACTCGCATATCGCTTCTAAAAAAGTAAAAGCTCTCTTATAGATATGAATCTAGTAATGACGAGAGTTTTGTTATTTTACGAGTAAATGGTTTCAGACTATGCATACATAGTTAATAAACGCTTGCATGTTTAAGGCTGTGTTACAAAATAATCTGTGGTCGGCTGCCGCGGTGACCGGCGAGTCGGAAACTTTAAATGAACATTGTGAACATTGCCTTAATTAATTTTCGCGTTCAACTGTGTGCTATACTGTAATTAGCGTATTGCCATGTTCAATAAAGGTTAACAATATTTTTGTTATCGATATTATCATAGTTTGGATGTTCTTTCTGTTATAATTACTTTTGTAATAAGAAAACATGCCAAGAAATACCAGCTTACCTTTGTGAACTCAATGCCAGTCAGCGGCTTCCCCCAAGGGAACACGGTACAGGGATAATTAGTAGATATTTTTATCTTATAATTATCCTAATCCAACATTGGACAACTTGTGTGCCAAGTTTCATCCAAACCGGTCCAGCCGTTTTGGCGTAATTGATTAACAACAATATATTAATAAAATTAGTAGGATTAGCAGCCTCGTTGAAGTTTGTGTCAATTTATGTTATTTCTGAAGACGTTTTAATTTAGACAGTGTTTCGCATAGTTGACGTTACTTTAATTCAATCTCGTTCTATTCTAAAGCTATTTTGTAATCCCATAAAAGCTTTCTGTGTTTTCTTTCCTTTTTCTTTTAAGGATAAAAACAACTACAACTTTCCTCTTTGTAATATTAATTAATATAATTACTGAGCAAGACGAAGAATTCTGTAACAGTCTTAAGACTAAACAGAATATTGTATGCCTGAAAGTTGTATAACTTTTGTACGAGTTTCCTCATGTAAGAACGGAAAGTTGTAAAAGCAAGCTACTTAAATAAAACAAAAAACAAAAATATAAACCGACTTCCAAAAAAAAACAACCCGGTAACTGGGTAAAATTCTGGTAGCTGCACCTAGTTAGACAGGAAATCGTCCCCAAATTGGGTGGGAAAAGAACAGGCAGATGACCTTCCGGTCGGGGGTGCGTATTAATTTACTTGTATTCCGGGCCCACAGCTCATAGTAGTCGTAGATACTTTGAGGTTTTAGGCTTGAGTTCCAGTTGGAGTCCGACGTAGCCCACCGTTTCCCAAACGGAAGGTATCCATGAGGATTTCACCACAATAAAAGAATGCTAATGACCGTTGGATACAGTTTAATCAAAACTCTCATTCATCATTCCATTGATTTGTCGTCGATTTCCAATGTCATATTTCGACAATTTTATTGCTTTACAAAATAGGTAACCGACCTACCCTTATGACATTTTTCTCTGTCCTTGTTATATTTTTCACTGCAGGCAATATGTTCGCTTTTATTAAAACATTCACAAACCAAAGTCGTGTCGTTTTGTGTCAGTTATTCAAACAAATTGCGAACAAGGCAAAATGTCGTGATTCTCGTCGAGTTATTCAGTCGAATATCCTACACAATGGTGTATCTCAGATGTATCGCTCGTTAGTACCCGAGCCCACTGAAAATGATTTATAGCTTTAGAAAGGGAGGGACTAGAAGAAGGGGAGAACCTTCCATATTTACTTGTATGCCATGAAATAAATACTGAACAAATTATAGCTATAAATGAAAGAGGGTCGGCTTTGATAGTGTAAGAAACAATGTATGGGTAGATGAATATTGAAATATAAACACAACGGGATAGAGGAGACAGCAAATATAATAAACTTGCTTCTGCCAGCGGCTTAGCCCGCGTAAAATCAGTGGCGACCACCAGAAAAGCGAAGACAAAAGTCCTTGACTAGTGTGTGTTGTCAGTGATCACCTATGGGACTGAGACGTGGTCGCTCACAATGGGCCTTATCAGAAAGATTAAAGTCACCCAAAGGGCAACGGAGTTTCCTTGAGTAATAGTATCAGAAATGATGATATCCGCAGGAGAACCAAAGTTACCGACATAGCCCGAAAAATTGCGAAACTTAAATGGCAGTGGGCAGGGCACATTGCTCGCAGAACGGATGGCCGATGGAGCCGAATAGTTCTGGAATGGCGACCGCTAACCGGTGGACAGATGACCTGGTTAAGGATGCGGGAAGGCGCTGGATGTGAGAGGCACGGGATCGGTCAATGTGGCGTCGCCTGGGGGAGGCCAATGTCCAGCAGTGGACGTCTTTCGGCTGAAAAGATGATGATGATGCATAAAAATATACTCCTGGGGTAAATAAAGTATCTTATATACTAATCCAGGTAATTGTCTACCCGTAAACCAAGTTTTATCTTAATCCGTTCAACCATTAAGGTGTAAAAAGGTAACAGACTGACAGATAGACAGACCGACAAACAGGCAGAATTATGTGGCATCTTTCGCGTTAATAATATGACTTAAGTATGGAGAATAGATGACAACATACAACACAATCTAGTAGGTATAGTGAAGTGCGTGGCAAGTAGAATACAGAACATGAATGTGGGCTTACAATGGAATTTCAGTGTGTCTTAAGTTTATCAACAAATATTAGCAAACAAGCCCTGTGGGCCTAATATCACCTAAGTTTACTAAGTTCCCTGTAGTTTCTAGTTTTGCTCAGAAATGACAGTTCATTACTGTAACTACTAAGGTACATTGGCTCACTCAAATTAGGCAGTATCATCATAAATGCTACGCCTTTTAGTTGGCAGAACATCTAAACTCTTTTTAAGTAGACACGCAAACAAAAAAAAATGGAAACGACAAATGACACTACTGAATTTGGTTCAAATAAATGTCACTAGATGGCGCGATATGCATTGATTTTTTATTGAATTGTGTCATATTAAAATTTTCTAGAATTGATCATAAAAATTGCATGTTCTTTATTAAACAACTCTCCTAGCCAGAAAATTATGGAATATTGGGCTCTATAAGTTTTTAAGCTGACATGGTCACAATCTACTATACATGTACTATATACATGGTAAATATCCCGAAACAAATATTAATTCTAATAATATTGGGCTCTACACATATCAAAGATTATTTAAACGAATCATTTAAATTTGATTCCAATCGATGGCGCGGTTTTAAATTTCTGAGGGATGCCACTCGATTTTTATATTTGTATTATAACACATTTTGGTACAGACAGCAACAGAGAATCATCACCCTTAGAAATGTATCAAAAGCGACATCTATGGACAGGAGGATATACCACGATGTTTACGTGCGCTGCTTGCGCGCCATCTCTGTGATATCAATGAAACTGCTAAGATATTCTAACTAGAAATAAATATCTGACGGCGCTCATGCAAGCGACCGCTAGGTTATATCCATCGCATCATCGCGTCCTACCTATTGATATTTTAAACTTCCAAATGTGTTTAACGAACATTATACTTTTTACAGATTTCTAAAAACTCACAAAAGAATTTTAAAATTTTGTAAAATTGTCAGGCCGAAGCAAGATTCGAACCTGGACCCTATAACTCACGAGTCAAACTGCTTTGCGCCATTCTGACACTTATAATAGCTGTGAAATTAATCGATATGTTTATAAATCATTCATCACATTATTCATGTATATAGATTAGATTAGATGTATATAGATTCTTTTACCGATTATTTTGCGAATGTGTGAACATTGTAGGCCTGCTAGATGTTAGTAACTTTTTTAGATTTTATATAATCTTTTTTTTTTTTTAGTTTCTTACGACTTATTGTCGGGCCTACGTTGTCCCCCCATAGTACTAATGCTGTAACATGGAAATATTGTAAAACCAAACCATTTTTTAAAAGAGTAACCATGGAGTTTCTTGCCGGTTCTTCTCCATACGACCAACCCGAACCGTGCACCTTTTGTCGACGTTTTATAAGTGCCCATGTAGGCCTAAGTGAAATAAAAAAAAATTATTTTGATTTTTTGATTTTGAATCGATGTCAATAACTACATAAAACTAATTTCATTGTGGTCACATAGATGGCGCGCACAAAAAGTCGTAGCATATCTTCCTGCCCATAGATGTCGCTTTTGATACATTTCTAGGGATGATGATTCTCAGTTGATGTATGCACAATGAAACTGTAAAAATGTGCCAAAAATACTACGAGTATAAAACAAATCGTCACTGTATTTAAAGATAAAAGTAGTTACGAACCGAGAAAATCTTTTTACTTGCAAGTCACTGCTAACACCATCTATAGCCGTGGTACGGAACCGAACGCGATCGAAGTACTTATAAAAATGATCATCTTAATCAGACGAAAAACGCTAGTTACGTCGGCACGGTTTCTTTGTATGGGATGAGGCATCTGTATGCTAGTATTATATTATCTGTGCCTAAATAAAAGGAAAATAAGTATCTAGGTATTAAAAAAAATACAAAAAGATCTGTCTGGGTAAGGATAATCCATCAGGTATCTCAGGGGACGCTTCAGGTAATCCTGTGATATATTACCCTAAGGTAAGCTCACAATCTAATTGTATTTTATCCAATCAATTTCTGTTGGGCGTTAAGCACTCGATAGAAGTCGAATAACCTACTTCACGTTTTTGTATGGCAGATTCATTTAACAAAGGAAGTGAAGGGTGGGTATGGCAAAAAAGACATGAAAGTAGGATTAATGCAGTAGAAATGCGCTCCTTGCGAAGTATGTATGGGGTAACTTTAAATGATAGGTTGAGGAATGAGGTAATAAGACAACGTTGTGGTTTAAAAGAAGATGTAGTGACTAAAATTGAAAAGAGTATGTTAAGATGGTTTGGCCATGTTGAGAGGATGGATGAAAGGCGACTAACGAAATGTATTTACAAGGCAGACGTGAATGGAAACGCCGGGAGGGGACGCCCTAGAAAGACATACATAGACCTTATAGGTGATGTTCTTCAAAAAGGCCAGGTGCGCAGTACTCATAACCGGCGTGTGTGTATGACTAGATGCATGAATGTGAGCGAAGCAAAAGAAGTATGTAAGGATCGTAGCAGGTGGCATTCTGTAGTTTCTGCCTACCCCCATGGGAAAAAGGCGTGAGTTTATGTATGTATCTATGTATGTATTCATTTAACCACTCATCAGTAGTTACAATTGAAATAGCCTTTACGTCTTAGCAATAAGCGATTTTCGTAGTACGGTAGCCTAATTGTGTAGTTAAGTGAAATTGGCAAAGCAAAGGGTTTGACCCCATGAAAGAGTACCTAGATATGAACAATCGACTAATCACATAGACGGAACCATGCCAACGCGTCTTTCATCTCGCATGTGATTGGTCAATTGTTCTTACCTACTCTTTCATGGGGTCAACCTTTTGCCTTGCCGAATTCACTTAGGTAGACAATTAGGCTGCGGGTTTTCCACAACTGATGTGCGGTTAACTGTACCTACCTATAGATTACTTTGTACAGGAGTCAAACCCAGACTTGATCGGTTTTTTCAAGCAGGCCTTGCCCTTCCTTGCTGGGGTTATCCGATATTTAACTAGGAAAGTAAATTCTATTTCTTTACCTAAGTTAGAAGAATTAAAAGAAAATCTAACCTAAGAAGGTATCTCCCTACAACATAAACCTTCGACTTACAAAATCTCTCAAAGGTTATTTTGTAAACAACGACTGCTACACAGGTTTACAATTTAAGTATAAAGGAACTGCTATAGCTTGCCTTAGCAACAAAGGATAAACCAATATATAAAGCCTTTCTTACTGCTAAAAGATGAACTTAAGCAGAATTCAATTTACAATGCACAATTCACCGAGTTTGTGAACGATTTACAAAGGCAGCGTCGAAAAGTCGCTGCATATACTATGTAGGCAGGTATACAAGGTACCTCTACCTATCAACTGTGTGAAAACCCGGTCCGACCTGTTGCTGAATCGATTCGCTGAGGTCGCTTTGTGGCGCACACTCAAGCGAAGGCTTTTCATGTGCCCCGGCCTTTATTTTGACGCTCCTGTACTCAATATTGGCGATTAGGGACTATTTTGTATAAAATAAATTTTATTTACTTAATAAATAGGAATATGTTTTTGCTTACCAATATCGTTTATAGATGATTTCATGATTCATAAAGGATGACTAGGCATTTACATTTTGTAAGGTGCCTATAGCATATATACCTTTTTATTTAACCTATACTGTCTGCACTGCTGGAAAAAGGTCTCCCCCATAGCCTTCCACAGTTCCTCCCGATGTGCTATCTAACAAAGTCAAAGTCAAAATTCTTTATTACAATTAGGACATTAAGCGGCACTTTTCGTTTCGTTTTAAGTCAAAAATTATTTACGAGTTATAATAATTGTTTCTACCGTCCATTAACGGACAAGAAATCCCACGCTTACTCTTAATAAAGGGGTTTTACAATATTTTCATAGGTACATAAATTAATTCATATATCTACGTTAGGTCGATGCTCCCAGAATAACACTACCATTTATCACTTCTACTTATAGGTATAAAGTATTACAAGCCTTAACAGGTAAAATCATTCATTTGATAAATAGGAACATGGTTCTCCCATACTTACAAATAATAAAAATTAGTGAAAAACTTAATTCCACAACAACGGAACAGTGTGTGAGTCAGTTTCTTAAAACAAAAAGGAATAAGTACAATAACTATGAATATGTATATTTTCCGGCCTTCCGATCTTTTCCGGTCGATCCGTCATAAAGTATTACCTAAGTAGCAAATGTTCCGAGTCAGGAGCAATAAGCATACCTACTTACCAGTTTTATATTAGTGATGAAAGCTTAAAGCCTGATTCATTGCCCGCCTTTTAAGCACAGCGATGTCCATATCTACCTACCGCGCTCAGCATCTTTAGCTGCTGTACTGTGTCGTCAGCGTTGGCATGCAAACGTGCGTTAAACAGCGTACGAGATATGGTCTCTCAAAGCACAGGTAGGTGTTCATGCATCTCTATCCATAGATAACCTATGTACCTACGGCATGTAGGTACCTACATTTCTAAAAAGTACGTTTACTCCATAAGATTTCCAGTCGATCGGTGTTAGTCGAGGTGCGCAGCAAATTCAACGTAGGTAATTCTATTAAAAGGCTTGAAGCGAGCAAATCGATATAGCTCGGATTATGGTAATGCATGCAGCCCAGTCAAGCTTAGCCGATCACGTTTGCCGTTTTCTTTATGCTTCATAGCGTTTCGTCTAAGTATCTATTCTCGGTTATTTATTTTACTGCCTTTGCCTCACCAAGGTAGTACCTATGTACCTTCCTGCATGTTACCTATCATCATTCAGCCTCTCATGTTTATTTGGGATCAGTTTACAACTTGCTCAAGGGTTGAGAGTAGGTAGGTAGTTCTCTTTAGGTTCAGAAGCATATACCTACGTATTGAGTAGCTTCTTAATGCCATTAATAAAGTAGATAACTAAGTAAACGATATCTAGCTGAATACATATTCAATCATAGTTACTAGAAAGAAGATTTGATTTTCCTATCTCTTTTTGATTAAAACCGGGATTATTACAGCCTGGAACTACCCACGTATATACCATATCAATAAAGGGATAATCGCTCTGAAAGTTATAATTTTTCTAGATGATAATAATATTAATAATAATAACCTCGCGAGGTTGTCGACTTATGAGGTGTGAATACAGCAGTCATTGTGCCGATTGTCGTGCCAACGGCATAATAGCAAAGAGCCTCGACGAACATCTGAGGAGACTCTCGTTGGGCAGTTGGATCAAGCGTTTGATCCAGATAGCGGTACTCCTGGACAAGGTGCGTATCGTTAGGAGATTCTTCTCTCAGGGGCCCTAACCACCTGTAGCTTGGACCCAGTTCCCGAGCCCGGTGGGCTACCATTTTTTTAATATTTTAAAATATATTTTTCTATACCAATATTATAAAGAGGAAAGATTTTTTTGTTTGTTTGTACCGAATAGGCTCCAAAACTACTGGATCGATTTCAAAAATTCTTTCACCGTTGGGAAGCTACTCTATCCCCGGGTGACATAGGCTACTTTTTATCCCTGTATTCCCACGGGAACGGGAACTACGCGGGTGAAACCGCGAGGCGTACTCTAGTTTAATATATTTTTACACAAAATAAAGCGCCTGCCTGGGCTCGAACCCATGACATACAACTTGTAAGTCGCGGCCGATACCACTGGGCAAATTATTTCGTCACCACTGCTCTCAAAACGGTGAAGGAAAACATCGTGAGGAAACCGGCATGTCCTAGAACCAAAAATTCGAAGACATGTGACATCCACCAACCCGCACTGGGCCCGCTTGGTGGATTACGGCCCATTCCCTCTCACAGAGAGGAGGCCTGTGTCCCAGCAGTGGGAACATTAATAGGCTGATGATGATGATGATGATGATGATGAATTTATTTTTAAAACTTAATATAAAAAATATGTACATAAATTGAATAAAGGATTATTAGTACATTATGGTACAAGTGAGTAATGTTGGTGATTACCGCTGAGGCGCCATTGAGACCCGAGCCGTTAGGTGAGGGTCTTAAGATTAAGAGAGCCGAGGACGGTAATCATCAATACACACGTGTATCATACGACGTTTTTCAACACATTTGTGAAGAAAATAATACTAAAAAATCATTTCCAACAGTGAAAACGAGTTGTGAATTTTTTTTCGCAATGGCGGGCAATGTTAATCAGTCTTCCTATGCGCGCGCATCTAAAAATGGCGATCGGCCATAGACTAAAAATAATGAGTTATCTTTTTTTTGCATTTTCGCGGATAGCGTTTTAGCCACGTACAAAATGGGGAATTTCAAGTTTTCTTTATTACAGACAAAAACAAAAGTTATATTTAAGTGAAAGTTTTATTTATTGAACACGTACAAGTTGAAATTATCTATTTAAATACGAAGTTGCATGAAATATGTTGCATTTGTACTATTGAGCACGATCTTTTTTGTATCGAAACTTTTTTAAGAACAAAGCAACTCAACCAATAAATTAAAAAAAGAAACTCTTTATCTCACTTGTGAATAATAGTAATGAAAAAGTCACAGTTTGATAACAGGTGTCATTATGTGCCTAATTGCGGTGAAATTAGAGCCACTTTATGAGCAAGTGTGTTGAAAAATATATTATGGAAAAAAACAAATGTTATTTTTTTTATAAGCTAGTATTTAAAAATGTATAAAAGTATGTAGATGTAGGTAAGCTCATAAATTGAATAAAGAACATAATAATGAATAATAACAACGGTTCTCCACGTAGCCAGTTGGGCATCTACTTTTAATTAGTTTTATTTAATTAATTTGTCAAAGCTTGTTTTTATTGCCAAATTCAATTATTTCGTCTTTCTTTAACTTGTTGTTTCGTGATTATAATATAATTAAGACGTAATTAGTTTAAGATGTTTCATTTTGATGAGAATTTTTGAGCAAATTTTTCCAAATCGTAAATGAAGATGGTGGAATGAGCTTTAGTTTTAAACTGTGGACCGAGATAAATTCAAACAAAGGTTGTTAGGATTTAAATCTATGGACACATTGTTCACTTTCATTGATTACCAAATGGCAGCCGTATTGCTCAAGTGAATACGGCAACGCAAAGAGTTTGACCGCTATCCAATCGACCAAATCGACGCAATACGGCTGGAGACACATAATAAAACCACGTTCCTGCGATGAGATATTCTATTAAATATACATACCTTCAGTTAAAAAGTTTCGGCTATGGATGATTTGTTTATGGTTCCAAATTAATTTTTTTGTTGTTGTTAGATTGGCACAACTGTTTTCCATTTTGGCGCGGAGTTTGAGTTACATCTGTTATTTAGATTAAATACAGTGCTGTTTTTAGTTATATCGTAATAACTAGTGCGTATTGCGAATTTCATAATGGACAAAAACATCGAACAAAGAGTGTCTTAAATTTGGCATCGGCAATGGAATTTCGTGTTCGGATTTACTGAAAATTTTACAGAAGGCTTACGGTGAATCTACTTTATCAAAAAATACGTTCTTATGAGTGGCACAAAGCATTCAAAAGCGGTCGAGCAGTGATGGAAGATTTGCTTCGCTCTGGTAGGCCATCAACGTCTGCAACTGAAGTTAACATCGCAAAAGTGAAGGAAATAGAGAATGAAAATCCTCATTCAAGTTTGAGAGAGATAGCCGCCGAACTTTGTGTGTCTCACGAGTCGGTCCGTACCATTTTAAATAACCACTTGGGTATGAAATATTTTGCCGCTCGGCTAGTCCCAAAATACCTGAATTTTCTCCAAAAACTCAATCGCATAAGAGTCGCTGAGGACATGCTAGAACGAGTCAATTTCGACCAACATTCATGAAAGGCATTGTTACTGGTGATGAGACGTGGGTTTACGAGTTTGACATGCAAACTAGTTAACAAGCTTAGGAGTAGCGCCTTCCAACTAAACCGAAACCGAAAAAAACATGCGAAACTCGATCAATAGTCAAAGTCATCTCCGATTGTTTTCTTTAACACTCGGAATTCTTGTCAGAAGGTCAAACGGTAAATAAAGAATATTATTTAAATGTTATGCGCCGTTTAAGAGAACAAATTAGACGAAAAAGACCAGATTTGTGGACAGAAAATTCTTGGATTTTGCAGTTTGCTCCATGATAATGCGCCTTCGCACAAGGCCATTATTGTGAGAGAATTTTAGACCACAAACTCAACAAATAACATTGAGCATCCAACTTATTCTCCAGATATGGCTCCAGCTGACTTCTTTCTTTTTCCTAAACTCAAATTACGACTTTGTGGCACCCGTTTTCATTCGGTAGGAGACGTAAAGGAGAATTCGCGGTATGAACTGAACTCGATTCCGGAAAAAGCATTAAAAAAATATTTTGATGATTGGATTATTCGTTGGCGTAAGTGTATCGTTTCTGAAGGAGCATACTTTGAAGGTGATAAAATAAATTTGGATGAATAACTAACATTTTATGTATTGTTGATCTTTTCCCGGTACTTTCTTGACAGAGTAGTATGTTCGTAGAAATAGAAAATACATCCGTTTTATGATTCCTTCAGCTTTTAGCAGCTGCAAGTTGTCATCTGGATTAGATAGGCACTAAACTAACTTATCTACCGTAACCATCTTACACCCAGAAAGTTTTGCAAATACCTCCTAACTACAGATGATATCAGAACTAAATCTATCTGGCGTCCGGATTTAACGTGTCTAAGGTACTCCAATCATAACGTAGGAGGTTCTTAAGTACTTATTAGAGCAATATAACCGCTGGACCTTACAACCCTAAACAAAATAGCCCGACTGGTCTGAATTCTCTGGATGCATTCATTCGGAGACAACAAGAGTAAATTACTTACAAAACTTCGTAACTAGATTACTAACTGGACCCGTATTCGGGATGTTTCAGACCAGCTTGGGGGATAAAGCAGGGTGTACATGCTAGTGGCGTTTACAGCGGGGCGTGTAGCGAGTATGTCAACACGTTGCTGGCACAGACCAGTTATCAAGAACTCTTTTAGTAAGTACCTCCTCTTTTATGTTTGAAGATGTTTATCAAACATACAAAGAGGTAATATGACTGGAATCAGTGGCATGACATGATAGCAATGGTTTACGGTGAAGAGTTTTGTCATCATAGCATACGAGTACTTCATTACCATTCCAGCTAATCAAATCAGTCTGCACGCAACCGAAACTGGCAGTTGTACAGAACTATAGAGAATTTTTCACTCCGCTGCTCGCTTCGCCCTGTGAACGTATCGTAACTAAGTTAGGACCACGTAACGTGATATGGCTCTAAGCACTCGCAGCTGGCCAGTTACCAGTTACACTCAGATGTTATGTAAATTCTGTGATTGTGCCTCATTAGGGACCGCATAGTTTTCAAGGATTCCATAATCCATTTGTCTTCAGGGCTCTGATAGTTTGAGTGATACTTCACCGAACTGATTAAGTTCTGAGTACCTACCTACGCCAGTGTCACGTTTTTGAGATAAGTCTTATTATTGCCATTGTCCACGTAGGTAATTGTTATACGTATTTTTTCGTGGATGTCATGGAACCATGCGATTTACAAAAAATTATTATCTCCAGTAATCCTGAAACTTTATAGATTGCTATTAATTTACTGGTACCTACATTTATTATTACAATCATCTTAAATACACATTTTGTCCATGATATTTACAGAGAACGTTTACGGGTCCGTTTCCTTTAGCACTTTATGAAATTAAATTCTCAAAAGGAAATGATCCAATGGAGCTTAACGTGCCCACAAAATATATAGGTAATTCCGTGGAAATGTGACCAGTACCTATGACTTTAAAGCCGATCATGTTGGGAATACGTAGATATCTCTATCTATCCCGAAACTTGCATAGTTACGAGATAGATAAAGGCAATATAACATTTCACATCGCAGTTCGATAGCATAATATGTGGTGTTGAATTTGCGATAGTGTAGGTGCCACAGCCCGCACGTTTCGGGGTTAACGACAAGTTTAGATCTCTCTGATCATGATATACCACTTGCAACCATCAAATATGATTCTAAACTACGGAAATTTTGGACGAGCAGAATGTTACTGTCCGAAGTTTTAGCTGTCATGTTGTATAAATACACCTTTGAAATGTGTGTGACGTGCAACGCTGCGGGCTAGGCTTCAGGGAATAGCGCATCGTAGATAAAATACTGAAAGCTCGTTGTAAATACTGATAGCCGTTCGTAGTTAGACAATGGAGAACATGCAACTTTTAATTTAGTAACTAAAAAGTACGAGGAATCTAAGTTATGTCTTTCTCAGTAAATAAGAAAACATAAATTAGCAGTAAAATTAATTAAGTCTTAAAGCCTTCCAACATTGACGAGAAAATCCAGGTTATCGCGACACTCATCTTAATGATAGGACAGCCATTGCTCGCAAATTATAATTTTATTCATAGTCTTACAGCGCACTCGTTAAACGATGAATGACCATCCAGAATAAGCAGATAAACAGGAACGTCTTGGTCCTTTTATTCTTGGGTTCTGGTCCCAAGTAATTATGTAAGCTCATACGTATTTGGGAACTTAAATAATTCCACTTGAATGTAACTACTGACGTACTTATTAAGGCCTAAGGGTCCGAGTACCTTCAGAAATTCTACTTGAATTTAATTACTGACGTACTTACTTATTAAGGCCTAATAGTCCGAGTACCTTCAGAAATGGGGTAGAAATGTAGATATAAGATTAAACTAACAAGTATGTTCCCTTTAAATGGGGCAAGAGGAAAAGAATAGTTCGCTATGGGTCTAGATTTCGTTTAGCCCTTTGCTATTGAAGCAAAGCTTTTATACTTTTACGGACTGTCGTTTCGTATCAGATTTGGAAGCCCTATTTCTAACACAAAAGATCGTAAAGCAAATAAGGGCCGTTGCTGACATTCAAATGCGTGTAAAGGTGGTCTGAGGAGTAGGGTATCTGCCATTACTGATTCGATCTCTGCGTCTGTTTATATAGTATATAAGTACCTCATTTGTAGGGGAATTGAGCTTAGAACGAGCTTCTGTAATCGGTTCCTTCCATGAGAGTTGTTAACAGGAACGGATAACATTATCACTATTGTCTTTATTAGTTCGTAAATGTACTAGACCTAACTACCTGACATCGTTATCAATGCTGGTAGAAATACTTAAATTCTATATAATAGGACGACAAAGTTTCAGTACAGCAGAAATATCCGTCCAAACTTAGGTAGGGATTTGTCTGAAGAAACTAGCGTTTCCTGTCTACAGAGTTCCGACTTTAATGAATTAAGAAACAAGTTATTAGGTTGCATTAAGTTAATGTTCGCGATTAAATGATTAGTTCAAGTTACTTGCTTTACCTTGTTCGCCGCTCTTAAACTGGTTTGCTCTTTCGACTTCTTTCTTAGAACTTGCTGTTTTATTTCGGTTAGAATGAACAGTTTTCTTACAACAGCTGATGAGCACTTTGTTTTCGTTTAGTTACTTTAATCCTTTGAAAACAGCTGTGCATGTTGAAGTTCTCTATTAGATTTTGAGAGATAGACAATATAATGTAAGCGAATTATTCTTGAAGAATTGAATGAGTACAAGAAATTTCAAACAATGAATTTCTTCAAAAAGACAATTACCTACTTTATTGCACATGCAAACGACATTTTTCTGGTAACCTCAATAAATCTTTTCTTTTTTATGTCTAATTATAAAACATTGGGTACCTACCTAAGTTACTAGGTCGCACTAGGTAGGACTATAACAGCGTCGCCGAATGTCTCAAAGTCAATTTAGTGTCATAATCAACAAAGTATTATAATATTTTAACCGTAAAATGGTGACGTTTTGCACAGCAAAGCAGCGAGGATTTTACGGCTTTATTTTAGTGCAGCCGTAGGACAGACGATAAATTTTTCCGTCAGCATTGCCTTCAGGTTGAGTCACCGTCCCGACTCTAATTTAATGGCGCCTTTATAATAATAAAACATACAATGGCTTGCAGAATTTAATTTTCTATGTAATTTTTCGTGACCTCGAATGACGGAGAAAAGCGCCATTAGCTCCCATAGGTATCTACTATACTTAACGCGACTGTGGGGAAATCAAAAGGATCTGTAGCGTATAAAGCAATTTCTGCGATCACTTGTCTATTGCTTGACGCGAGTACCTGTATCTGTGATATGTACCAAATGGTACCATAAGGACGTCTTAAAGTTCCTAATTAAAATATGGGGCAATATTATAAAGCTATTAAACTATGGAACAAAATCCATAGGAACTAAAGACAAGCCTATCTCCGGCCTGTTTGTAGGTCAACGCGTGTAGTTTGCAGTGGACGGTTATGCAATTCCGTTTATTGTAGTAATTTCAGCGAGCGAGCTCTGTTGCCATTGAGCGAGTCATTTCTCGGCGCTCTCATTACGGAGAATGGTCAGCCATGTACTTGCGTACATCTATACTCCTACTACCTGTGTGTACCCGGTACCTGTTACATTCAGAAGGTTACAGGATTTCTACCTGTTACATCCAGAAGGTTACTTGATATACCTACCTGTTACATTCTGCAACTTCGACTCCATAACTTGTTTCTCCTACGTGACCAAACTAAAGCTTTTTAGAAACTACTATTATAAGTGGTAGTGTGGAAAGCTTTTAGCTTAGTTTCGCTTGCTTAGTCTGCTTTGTCGACGTTACGTTTTTAGCAGTGCTGAGCTATACTCAAGTTGGTACTACGATTTAAGAATTATGGATGGAGCTCGTTGGATGAAAAGATCTTTGCGTAATGACTCTTTCTCTACATTATCATGCTAAAGATACTGTGACGAAATTACGTAGATATTAAAAGAGTATTAGCAACCCACGAACTTCACCAATCAACAGCACATTTTACCCAATACCTTTTCACTTCCTGTGAGATATTGAACACCACAGATCTGGACGGATATGCCCATTTGTTTATTTATTTGTGCTAACAACACATTGCCTCAATTTCCCTCTTATGACAACTGCAATAGGAAATAAAATAAAGATGCAACAAGCAGACATTTTTGTCGAGGAACTTTCTGCCCATATTGCATGTTCATTGGATTCTAACATACAATGATCGGACTTCAATTAAATTACGTACAAAGCACTGTATGTACGTGATCGCTTGCACCAGCTACTACCCAGTAACGAAGTCGAGCTGTCTGCTCGTTCGACTTGTGTTCGAGTGTCGAGTTTCCCATCAGTTGAACACACGAGTTTTTTTTAAAGGATTAGTTTTTCAATAAATCATCGTTGTTGTTTGTGGTTTTCATGATTTATTTAAAAAAGTTTTCGTTTATATTCAGGTCTATGTAAGTATTTTATAAATTCTACAAGCCTCTTTTACTACAGTAACGTAGTTAGGTAACTACCTACTCACAAAGTTGTCAACATGTTTTTAATATATTATATTTTTAATATATTTTAATAATCTATTTAAGTAAAAGGAAAATTAATGAAAGCCCAGGAGACCAAATCTCCTAGAATCTTATTAATAATATTTATTTCAACAAAAACAACACAACAGATTACAGCATTCTTACAGGCTAGTACTTAAGGCACCGATTCCCTTGAGTAGCTGATTTTAAAATGAGAATCACGTCTAAACGGCTAGTCGTAATTGTTTGAAAATAATATATGTTACATTAGACCATTTTCTTAATAATATGATCTAAGAAAATTTTGAGTTTTATTCGTATAACAAAGTGTAATTAATTTGTAAAGTTATGTCTAAAACGGACAAAAACACGACAATCGCACCAAAACCGCTGGGCGTATTTTTATGAAATCGACACCATCTCAAAGACAATTTAATTATCTACATTTTCATCTGAAGCTTTTTCTTTAAAGTTATAGAATAATAAGGAAAGTACAAAAAACTACAAAATTTTGGTGTGAAAAGAGGACGCGTTTTGTTCCTTCAAGGTCGTTGGAGTTAGTCGTCGTCTTAAGGTTACGTTACAGTAGCCGAACCAGTGCTGCTAACTTGTCTAAGCAAAAACACGCTGTTAGTTCTTTAAAAAGATAAAAAAAGCGAAAAGAGAGAAAAAGCGCTAGAAAGCGTTATGGTCATTGTCAAAAAAAACGCTGTTTTCGGCGCCAAATTCAAACAAAATGGCCAATAATTTGAGACTATATATAAATGTTTGAAGTTATTTTTTTTTATGGGCACATCCATTTTTATTATCGGCTCACTGCACAACTCATAAAACTGATTCAGAATAACTGACAGGAAGTTTTACATTACTGTGGAACAATAGAACAAAATTACAAAATGATTAACGAGGAATCAGTCCTGCCAACTCGAGGAATCCCCAACTCATAGACTAAGACACCAACATAAGAAACAAAGCAGCATTTTCTAAAATAATTGTGATTCGTTCCGTGTTACGCACATCACAGAATAAATAATAGTAGATAGATAGAGCGCTAGGCGCTATTGAACAGAAAAAAGCGCTAGATATGGCGCTGAAAGCGCTAAGTTGGCACAGAGCCGAACTGGGACGGATCTTGTATCTCGGCATACATCGCCATACTCCTTGAATGATACGTAGAAATTTGCAAAAATGTAGGAAAATTATGGGCCAAACAATTCTCATTTTTATATTTAACTTAATTTCAAAAGCCTATTTGGATATTGCAAACTTTTATAGCATGGCAGCCCGGTGTAATTAGAGGCACATTAAATGGGTTGCCATGGCTTGGGAGATTATGGAATCTCGCCATACTTATCTTTATAATGGCCGTCGTTAGAGACGCTCCCAATTCCACTGCGTTACTTTTTATTTTGTTCGCTTATGCTATACCGACTTATGTACAGGCAGTACAGGCTGATATCTATAGGAGTATACTTTGAAAGTGGATGTATGTGCGATGTGCGGGTCATTAGATGGATCCCGAATTAGGGCCGTTCAAACATGTTGGAAGGTCGTACAGCCCGTTTTTAAAACAATTTATTATTATATTTACCGCTCTCGTTGTCTCATAGGACATTTAATTTTCGAAACAAAATCTGCTCCTTTTTCCCCTTTTGTAACAAACGAAAGATCATCTCTGATGTAAATACTTACAAATGTTAACTTTTTATTCAGCTATGCCAGAACCAAAAGGAAAAGTTTGATACACAAAGGAACAAGCATTCCGAATGCTGATAGAAATTCACCAACATTTTGTTTTCTTGTAAATTGTGTTATTCCATTTTTCTTTGTCACGTTTTTTATTGTACCTAATTTTTGATTACTGCGTTAATTGAATCTGAATTTTGTTAACTTGGAATTGGCTTTTATATTCTTTCAGACTTCAATAAGTGTCTACATAAGACTGGGCAGAATACTATCTCACGAAATATCTTATTCGTCGGTTTTCTATATTAGTTAAATTAATTTAGTACAGAAAAAAAAACATTATTCCTATCAAAGCTGCCTTTAATAGCTAATCTATTACTTTTATACCATAGATTTAGTATTATTGATATTTTATAATAATTTGATTATTATTCCTTTTTTTCTTTTTTGTCCTCTTGTGTTTATTAATGTATTGTTAATTATTTTAAATAAAATGTGGTTATTATTGTTTTGGATTTGTGATTTTATATATGGGTTATTATTTGTTTATTTCTTTTTTATTATCTTTGACATGTTTTTTAAATTCTTTTTATCAATTGTAATGTTTTAATGGTAGGTACTTATAATGTTTTACTTAACAAAATTCCTTCACAATTTATGTTGTTCAGAAATAAATTATTTATCACATGCAATAGTCTTTGAAAAGCTTATTTTCTGATTATATTTCGTAAATTTGACAAACAGGTCAGCACAATATGAAGAATAGATTAAAACCTCCTTAATATGCCTCTGTCGAATCGACCCATCAAAATTGAATAAAATGAGAACAAAAAGTTCAATATTGCGTTCGCGGCCTCTCTCCTCGCAGGTGCTCGAAATTGCCTAACTTGTTCGATCGACATAGCTGTCAAGCTTTTATTTAATTTCGTGCCCCAACATTGGGAATTATTGGCTGGTTGAAGGATCTCTCTGTTTATTTTTTTATCAATTTGATTTTTATCAGACGTAAAAGCGGTGGCTCGTGTATTTTTTATGGGTGAATTACTCAGGATGTTGATGAAATTAAGGATTTTGTTATTAAAGTAAACTCTACGTTGACTTTTTAGACTGGTAGGAAAGATAATAGGATAGATATATAGGTAATTGTTCAAAATACAGATGCTTAAAGTTCGCAAAGTTATATTATTATAAGACAGGTACCTAAGCTACAAACATAGGTAACTAAAGTTCTTAATCAGTTCCCTGCCGGAGTCCATGTTTTCTTATAGTTACAATCTGGAGTCTTTAAGTCAGGAGTGGATAGGTTACTTCTAGGCAACCATGCTCCATCTTTGACCACGTCAAAGCTTACTATCAGGTGAGATAGTGGTCAAACGAAAGCTTATCAATACCTTATTATTTAATATAAAAATAATCTTTTCACACACATTAGTGGCTCTAATTTCACCAAAATTAGGCGCATAATGACACCTCTTATCAAACTGTGACTTTTTCATTCCTATTATTCACAAGTGAGTTATAGAGTATTTTTTTTTTAATTTATTGGTTGACTTGTTTTGTTCTTAAAAAAGTTTCGATACAAAAAGCTCGTGCTCAATAGTACAAATGCAACACATTTCATGCAACTTCGTATTTAAATAGATAATTTCAACTTGTACGTGTTTAATAAATAAAACTTTCACTGAAATATAAATTTTGTTTTTGTCTGTAATAAAGAAAACTTGAAATTCCCCATTTTGTACGTGGCTAAAACGCTATCCGTGAAAAGCCAAAAAAAAAAAACTCATTCTTTTTAGTCTATGGCCGATCGCCATTGTTAGATGCGCGCGCATAGGTAAACTGATTAATTTTGCCCGCCATTGCGAAAAAAGATTCACAACTCGTTTTCACTGTTGAAAATGATTTTATAGTATTATTTTCTTTACAAGTGTGTTGAAAACGTCGTATGATACACGTGTGTATGGCGCCTCAGCGGTAATCACCAACTTTACACACTTGTACCATAATGTACTATTATACCATTCCCCCTCTAAAAAGATTATTTTATTCACTGAAAACAATGAATAAAATGCTCTTTTAATCACTGTTTGAATTTAGTACACACCAATATATTCGAACATCTCAATGCTATACAACCTCATTGCGCAAAAATACTCCTTGTGATTTTCGCTTAAATCTTTATTTTTTCGTAGTCATGGTATAAAGTATAGTATGCAACTCTTGAATAAAACAGATTTATATCGAGGGCCATGAATCACTCGCGTCGCTCAGGATTCTAACACTTAAATCACTCGCTATACTCGTGATTAGTCATGTAAACGCATGTTTGACAAATAAAGTTTTTCTTTCTTTCTTTCTTTCTTTCTTTCTTTCAATCATCATGAATCACTACCTACAGTCGTGATTCAGTTGTTAGAATCCTTCTATTGCTCGTTTTCCAACTCATAGGGCCCTCGATTTAAATCCGTCCTTTATTCACTCTTTAAAATACTCAATTGGCCCGCCGTTTATAAGGATAGGGTGTTCTGTCGCATTTGTCATGGCTTTAGTTTTAGAGATGTTCATCGTTTGGCCTGTCTTCTGGCTACCTAGGCCAACAAACCTCTACCACCAATATAATGTCCAAGGAAATAGATACAGGAATCGGGAAAGCATGGAAATGTTACTGGGGGTCTAAAGAAGTAATGAGGAACAAAGAAAATAAGATAGCTGTCAAAGCAAAGTTGTATAACTCCTGCATACTCTCTGTCTTAACATATGGCTGCCAAACTTGGGCACTCACCAAAGCACAAAACAGGAAACTGAAAACCAGTCAGACAGCAATGGAGAGAAGCATACTAAATATAAGCAGATACGACTTTACGACAGAATACACAACAATACCATCCGAAAACGCACGAAAATTGAAGACGTAATAACCAGAATAAGAAAACTAAAGTGAAAATGGACAGGCCATTTTATAAGAGGCATAGAAAAGTGGAAAAAAAAGTTAGTATTTTGGTACCCAAGAAATAGGAAAAGAAAACGAGGTGGACAGTTTCGAAGGTGGGAAAATATGGACCAGGAAAGAGCTAAACTGAACAGAGTGGAAAGAAATGGAAGATGCCTTTGCCAAGTGCCAAGAGTTGTTGGTGTCACCGACTCGCTAGAGTCGTTAGGATAAGTTTTAATTATTGTAAAAAATAGTGTCTGAATAAAGGCTTATATTATTATTATATTATTATTTATTCACTAGTTGCATAATATACTATTTTTGCACGTAAATAAAAAAAATGGAAGACAAAACACACCATTTCCCAGTTGCTTTTCTAAAACAAGCATGATTTCATAATAGTTTCACAGTGGGCGCCACTATATACAGGACACAACCAAAGATAATATAATACTACACACAACTAAATTGCCTTCTTGCAGCGTGCAAGCGGGTGTTTCTAGTCACGTTCTCAGTTAGTCTAAGGGCGAGTTTCTGAAGTCGACGTCACATCTCAAATCAGCTGACAATTTGTCACAAATTAACCAGCCGTCAGTTGTCAGTGAGTTTCTCAACTCTGCATCATCGAGAAATTACGTAATCGCTTGTTACATTTAATCATTTATTTCGGTTGGCTACCCTAGCTAGTATTCATTCAATTCCTTCACTACTATAACGTAATAGTATTTTATCTTGAGCGGCTGGGTTGGTGTAGCCCGCAAGTTAAGCAAACCTTACCAGGGACGATTTTTGGATGGGTAACCACGTTTTTTTTGGTATGCTTTTTTTTGGATAGGTGACCCCACACAGGTTAAGCAACACTTACCAAGGTTTTTTTTGGATGGGTGACCGCTTTTTTTTGGTTCGTTTGTTTTGGATGGCTGACCCCGCCAGGGTAAGCAACACTTACCAAGGTCAGTGTTTGGATGGGTGACCACTTTTTTTGGGTTCGCTTGTTTTTGGATGGGTGACCATGCCAGGGTAAGCAACACTTACCAAGGTCAGTGTTTGGATGGGTGACCACTTTTTTTGGGTTCGCTTGTTTTTGGTTGGGTGACCTTGGTAATGTTAATTAATAATTAATTTTTTGTGGTGATGGTCACCCATCCAAACACTGACCTTGGTTAGTCATCCATAAAAAAGCGATCCAAAAAAAAGTGGTCACCCATCCCAAGACTGACCTTGGCAAGTGTTGCTTACCCTGGCGCGGTCACCACCCCAGCCGCTTCAAGCTAAACACAAATCTATCCAGAAACTGACCTCGATAAGTACTAAATACAGGGTACAGTTAAAATTAATGCGCGTGAGGAAGGTTCGATTCCCAGGTCAGTAATTTATTTTATTTTATTTTTATTTACCTAAATACAAAATAACTATTTTTGATAATTGTGTCAAGTTTTTATAATGAAATTAATTTAAAAAGTTTGTAACATCCTATTTTTTTTAAATCTTGCTAATTAATAATTGATCTAAATTAACATATTTTTTATAACTCAACCCATACCACAGTTTTCGACGACCCCTATTATCTTTTTTATCGTAATATAAGCCTTTAAAATCATAATATTAATTTTAATCTGCGAATAATTGACCAATTTCCAACAATTATAAATTAGGCTCGTTGACAAGAGATTAACATTGAAAATGGTTCTCAGAAACCCAAAACTGCTGTAACATG
Source organism: Orthosia cruda (assembly GCA_964057195.1). Lineage (NCBI taxonomy): Eukaryota > Metazoa > Arthropoda > Insecta > Lepidoptera > Noctuidae > Orthosia > Orthosia cruda. Next base: position 42,797,100 of record OZ059826.1, read on the forward strand.
TGGTTAATTTGAGATTTTTCTCAAATGTGACAAATTGTTAAACGCTTGTCACAGTTGGGTGTTGAGAAACTGAAAGTAGAATTAACAGGCGATTAATCGTCGATTACGTTAACAGCCCGATAATTGAGACGTGGGAAACTGGCAGTTAGACTTAGCTCCGAGGAATGAAGCTTCGTCTTATATTCTATTTTAGACCTGTTGAGTTAGTACGTCAAGATGTGTTTTAGAAATGATTATAGAATGATGTAGTGTAGGGGTTTGTGCTTTAGAATTACATTATTAGGATTATTTATTTTATTTATTCAAAATTATGTAAATAACAACTTAACAGCTTTAACGCCAATGCAATGTTACTACCACAAAGATATAAGGACTAACAGAAATACAATTAAAATACCATTAAAATTCAATAAAAAGTTACAATCAAATATTACAATTAAAACTTAATTAAAATACAATCAAACATACAATTAAAATACAATTAACATACAAAATCGCAACAGTGATGTTTCTGCTAACTTGCTAAACCTTTTAATTTAGGCAGGTGGGTTAGCCAGAGATTCACCCTATACACATTTCGCCAGTTACGTGTAAGTCCCATGTAATAGAGTTTATTTCCGTCAAACTGGCGCATATTCAGACTCAAAAATATTTCAGAACCCATTTCCAGAATTTTTGTCTGTTTGTCTGTTTATTTGTGCACGAAACGTGTGATAACGTAAAATGTACGAAAACAAAGTAAATAACTTTTATACATAAAAATTGTGCGTAACTTGAATTATTACTGAGTTTTTATATCATTGCAACCGGTTCACACTATCAAAAGTTAGATGAATTTAAAGTGTTCAAGAAGTAAAATTATCACAACACTCGCAATTCAGATACTTGGACAGTTGAACTCCATATTCGATAGATGGCGTTGTGAATTTGAAGTATATTTCTGAATGGCGGTGTTAAGTTTATCCACGAAAGAATGACCCTAGGAAAAATGGTAGGTAGGAAGGTAAATAGTAGGGAAGGGTAGGCAGTAGACGGGAGCGAAGCCGCGGGCACAGCTAGAATCTAAAAAATTCCATTCTTCTCTAAATAATTGTATTCCTGTAATTCGAGATCAAGGATAGTAAAACTTTATATTTGCAAAACCCATAAATAATGTTGGTATTTAGGTTCCAAGTTATACCTCACTTTCAAGGTAACTTTAATCATTTACCGAAATACTCTCACAACTGTAAGCAAAGAAACATGTAGAAGCTGGTAATAATCATTAAGTACTTCTTAAGAGTCCGGTTAACAACCGGAACTCTTGCGTGGGCGCGTAGGTACGAGTACCTAAGTTTAACATTAGAACAAAAGGGAAAAGTTATGATTAGATGCCTCCGCAGAACTGCCCAAAACTTTATGAACGTAAGATAATTAGATAGCTATTGTAATTTATTTTGCTTAAAAGTAACAATCAGTTGCACCATTGTCCGGTTCCTCCGGACTTATTGTTACTTCGAGGTTAAGTAATAACAGGGGCACGGATCCATCTTGAACGCTAAGCCTCACTTGCCTAGTTTAGTCCATAGATGGGTGGCTTTACATACCGAAACGCCTCCATGTGTCGAAAAGCGTGTTAAGCCGTTGGTACCGGTTCTCACTTGTATACATTTGATAATCGTTACGATTGTAAGAAGCTAAAAAATTACATGACACCAGTCTTGCTAAGGGATAAGGGATATTGTTTTACACATTTACTGGGTTGTGGCGATCAGATAGGCAGTCCATGTCACTCATCTGCGTTCGATACGTCTGAAAGCCGACCTCAACAACTTGCGATAAAGCCAGGCAGATTGAATTAACAATCAGTTGTTCAAAAAAATCGTGCTTATATAATAAAAACAAATTAAAGCGGGGCTGAAAAGTTGGTTTATACGAAATGAATAGCTTGAACTGTTTAACGGGCTCGTTAACGAGTCGTTAGTTTGCGGGTAGTTGTAAATTACTACGCGCTTGTCGCATATGCTTACGTAGGATTATACTTATGTAGGAGTTCAATGGCCAATATGTAAAAACACTGGATTGCAATAAGAGGGAACGATTTCACTGTATCCTATAACTTATTTTATCTACACTCACAACGTCATGTTCCAAAAACGAATTAAAAAAATATTGTATAAACACGTACTTTAAATTCTTGATACTTGATACGTGAAATTAAAATAAAAAAAACATTACAGTGCAACATTTTCCTTCGATTTTCAAACAACTGCATCATAAAATAACTTATGAATTTATATAGCACTCTTTTACTTTTTAAATAACTGGCGCGTATGAACTTGCCCGCCATACTACATATTTTTTTCCGTTTCCACTTTTGTTTTATTTCAACTGTATGAGTGAAGATAAAGTAGTGTATGCAATGGCATATAATTAGGTATTAAAACACTCGCGTGTTATTATTGTCACATTCGGCTTCGCCTCATGTGATAAACCCACGCTCGTGTTTTAATAACCCCTATTATATGTCCATTGAATAAACTACTATTATTGATAGTCAAAAACTGGGACTGAACCAAAGTATTACTATGCAGCTACGATACTAATTTAAGATCTCAAATTATATAGACTGCAAATAAGTAGGTAGGCTATAATATTATTGATAGGTACTACATAAGAGAACCAGGTTTACAGACATAGCCCGAAGGATTGATAAACAAGAGTGGCAGTGGCACATTGCTTGCAGAACAGATGACGAGGCCAAAAAGTTCTGGAGTGGCGACCGCGAATCGAAAGACGCAGTCTTGGAAGGCCTCCCTCTAGGTGAGGCGATGACCTTGTCAGGGTTGCGGCAATCTAATGGACGCGAGACGCACAGGACTGATCGAAGTGGTCGCACTTTGGGGAGGCCTATGCCCAGCAGTGGAAGTCCTTCAGCTGAAATTATGGTGATGATGACATATCAGTACGTTTCAGTCAACTAACAAAAAGTTATGAAAATCATTAATCGAAATTCGAGCGGCAAACACTTCCCACAGGTGTATTGATTCGGTAAAGTTTTCGAAACAATCCTTATAATTTCATATGGGAGGAACAAAGGATAGTCCTTTTTGTTCATAATATTCCTATTAGTTTGCTTTATCAACAGAGATGTGTGAGGTAGAGTAGTGGCAAAGGGCTTGTGGAGCTTGGTATTTGAGCAAACAAAGAGCTTTATATAAAAAAATACAACCGACTTCCAAATAAAAACATGTCCTTTCTTTGGTATTGTTAGTCGAATCGTTGAGCTCCTTAAATTCTGAGTTGAGCTGCTCGGTTATTGACAAATGCGTGCACTGACTGGACAGGTCCACTCAATCTGGCTGGTTCTTTCCTCAAAATACTATTTCAGACATCAGTCTACATGGTCTTCACATGATCTAACCAAGTTTTTGTCTGGACTTTAAAAGAGACTGTGACCTCTGAGTTTGTTTCGGCCTTTCTTCTCAGTGTAGTCAGATAAGAAACGCCGACCTCATCTAGTTTTAAGAAATATGTTCGACATGTAAAAGTGTTTGTACAAACCAACTTACAGAAATAAAATCATTTATCATTTAAAGTGAAAAATAACTTAAATTTTTCAAGTCTTCCGAAATTGAAGTTATCTTTCAGTTTGTAGTGTTTTTATTTGGAAGTCGGTTGTATTATGTTATAAAAAGATTTTATGTCACACTTTTTAGTTGTGGTACGTATCTATAACGCTCACAGTTATGCCAGAGTAGATTACCCGAATAACATGAAACTTGAACACAATCTATGAAATTATAGTGTACCAAGGTGAACTTTACACATCTGCGATCCCCTTTAGAGCGTACCTACGTGATGTTAAGTTATGAAATGGCGTAAAAAGGAATATGCGATTACAGCAAGCCCTAGAGATTTTCCGTTGTTTATTGAAGAGTTTTGTTGTATATCTCCGAAGTTACAAATAAAAAAAGAATCATCAACATCGGTTCACCTAGTAAAAAGTTCTGAGGTAACAAACATAAAAAAATACAGTCGAATAGAAAACCTACTCCTTTTTGAAGTCTGTTAAAAAAGCGAGGGATGTGTGCGAGGAACAACTCAAAAGAGTCCACTACGTGTCCTTGCACCAATAAGTTACACACAGTTTCACAGCCAGCATCGCTGCGAATCCTCGCACACCTTTGGGGTGTCTTTCATTTTCACTGCTGCACATAGGGGTATTTGATACAAAAATATGGCCAACAATTTTTTTTTTATTTTCTCAGCAAAATTGTTATCAAAGTTAATTGACATTAAATAAAACACAAAATAATACAGACTTTAATTAAGGCATTTTGTTTTTTTTAATCACTATTTTCATCATTTTCCGAATTTTCTTCGTTTAGAATACCGCCGTTTTCATCTCTTGATACTCCAGATCCCAGGGGGCGAAGCAGTTCAATAGTTTCACTACAAATAGGTTGAGATTTGATATGCAGGAAAAAAAAACAAAATCGCTTTGTTTCCGCAAAATCTTTGTTCTTATTTTACTTGCCAGAATATATCTGATTACGATTCCATTACTTTTTGTAATCGGACTAGCCAAAATATAACAAAGTTACTCATTTATTAAGCTAGATTGTTTTTTTTTGCAATTTTTACTGTTTCTAATTTAAGCCATGAACTATATTCAAAAGATATAAACATCAGTAAAGCAATGTACATAATAAGCTACATACCTCCATCACCAGGATCCATCATCAATACTTGTCAATAACTCTTAATTACTTTTTTATATCACCGTGTGAAGCCTGTTTTTTGTATGCGCCGAGAACAGCTCGTGCACCTTAGACAATAGCTATGTTTCGACTGATGCTACTGATCAATAGCTAATTCTGGCGCATTGAGATGGCCGCCATGACGTACACCATGTATTATACTATTCTACGAAATAATAATATTGTTATTATAGCAAACTTCAAAAAACTGATTATCGGCCATTTTTAGGGTTCCGTACCTCGAAAGGAAAAAAATCGAACCCTTATAGGATCACTGTGTTATCCGTCCGTCCGTCTGTCTGTCAAGACCCTTTTTCTCAGGAATGCGTGGAGGTATCGAGCTGAATTTATATAAACTTATAAACCAACGCAATCAAAAGATACAGCCGTTTATGCTGCAAATTTTCGACACTCGCAAGGGAATCAAAACCTAAAGGGTACTTCCAGTCGACCTAGAATCTTGAAATTTGGCATGAAGCAATGTTTATAGCACATATAAAGGAAACATTCCGAAATCCTTAAATTTTAGTTACATAACATATTTTTAGCAAAAATAAAAAAATACAATAACTTGGACTCGTTTGTCGTGATGGATGAACTTTTACTTATATACCTACAGTTTTGTAACGGAACCCTTGGTGCGCGAGTCCGACTCGCACTTGGCTGGCTTTTTAGTATCAAATACCCGTATGCGCGCTGCTACACATCCTCGCACCGCCTAGCTAACTCGCATATCTCTGTTAAAAAGTAAAAGCCCCCTTATAGATATGAATCTAGTAACGACGAGAGTTTTGTTATTTTACGAGTAAATGGTTTCAGACTATGCATACATGTTAATAAACGCTTGCATGTTTAAGGCTGTGTTACAAAATAATCTACGGTCGGCTGCCGCGGTGACCGGCGAGTCGGAAACTTTAAATGAACATTGTGAACGCTGCCTTAATTAATTTTCGCGTTCAACTGCGCTATACTGTAATTAGCGTTTTGCCATGTTCAATAAAGGTTAACAATATTTTTGTCATCGATATTATCATAGTTTGGATGTTCTCTCTGTTATAATTTCTTTTGTAATAAGAAAACATACCAGCTTACCTTTGTCAACCCAATGACAATCTGCCAGTCAGCGGCTCCCCCCAAGGGAACACGGTACCGGGATAATAAATAGATATTATTATCTTATATCCTAATCCAACATTGGACTACTTGTGTGCCAAGTTTCATCCAAGCCCGTCCAGCCGTTGTGGCGTAATTGATTAAGAACAACATATTAATAACATTAGTAGGATTAGCAGCCTTGTTGAAGCTTGTGTCAATTTATGTTATTTCTGTAGACGTTTTAATTTAGACAGTCATTCGCCTAGTTGAAGTTACTTTAAGTCAATCTCGGTACCATCCCAAGTAACAAAAACTAGTTGTATAATAAGCCATAGAACTTTTTAGGCAACACTGTTTTTGGTCCTATAAAACCCCAAAGAAGGTGTATTTTATTCGAAAGTGGCGCATTTATTTCTCCTTCAGTGTTAAAACGAACAAATAGCAATGTTACACATGAGAAATCAGTCATATATACGCTATGTAATAGTGCACGGGTCACAAAATAGTGATGCACTAGTTAATAAGTATCTTTTATAGTACTTTTTCATACCATACGAGAGTTTATGTTTCGTTTACCTCACATTATTCACTCACCATGTATTCTTCTATCATGAGAGTGTAAAGACTTAACAAAATATATTTATTTAATATTTATAAAGGGACTGAAGCAATTTATATTGTATAACTTTTTTTTTTATTATTATATTTGTTTATAGCGTGAAATTATGTGCGACCGCAATTTTACGGATAAACTATGGTTAGGTTTACCATAAAATTTACGTGCCTCCCTTGAATTGTTGAGTTTTCACAAAAAAAAAAAAAACCATTAAAGGGACTTCGAGTTTTAAGCGCCATTATAGCATCATATAAAAATGTCTGAAAATGGTTTTAAAAGTGAGATAAAAAATCTTTTTCAGGACATTATTGTTATTTAATAGCAACATTTATCCACTTTTACGTGTCGTTTTTGTGTTATTAAAGAAACATATACTCTGTCATGATACTAACAAGCATATTATAGGAACTTAAAAGTCATAACATAACAATCTTGCTCTAAAAAAGTGATTGTGTGATATGCTTATTAGTAAAACTATAATAGTCATCTCTAAACCAATAAAGTACAGTTACATTACATAGTAATATTCTGGAACTAAGCTACATCACAAAATCACTCTATAGCAGAGTTTTTTGTAACTACTAACGTACTAAGTACTATAGCAACGATCTGAATATCCTCAATACGACAAGGTCGCCTTATAGTTGAGTGTTCATCACTGCTAAAACGAAACGATTATAGCAGTTCGTTTGTAACCTTTATAACGCAAATCAGATGAATAAAGGCATTTTTTAACAATTTTATACAGCAGTATTATTCTGTACTAGTGATATTAGCGCTTGCTATAGCACATACAATAAAGGTTGTATAAAATGGTGTAGTAAACGTTTACAATCTTTATTTATGGGTCATTTTTGTCCTATAAGCTTATAGAGCAAAATTGTGTTGTCAAACGCTTTTATACAACACGCTGTCACCGCTAAAACCTTTTTAACTCATTTATATGTCTTTTTCGAGATATATGCTCAGATTATAGGACTGCTTTGCTAGTTGGGATACTAAAGCTACTTTGTAATCCGATAAAGCTTTCTTTCTTTTCCTTCGTTTTTCTTCTAAGGATAAGAACAAATACAACTTTCCTCTTTGTAATATTATTTAATATGATTACTGAGCAAGACGAAGACTTAAGTAACAGTCTTAAGACTAAACAGAATATTTTATGGTTGAAAGTTGTATATTTTTTGTACGAGTTACCTCATGTAAGAAAGGAAAGTTGTTGTGTTGTGTAAACCTAGCTTATTAAATAAAATAAAACACAATAATATTATCCGACTTCCAAAGCAAAATACAAAAAAATTCAAAAATAACTTTCGTTTCGGAAGTCGGTATTGCAAAATGATAAAACAAGAGGTATTTGGTACACCGACTTAAAATACGATTTTTTTTTTGTGTTTTGCTTTGGAAATCAGCTAAATTGTTAATGGTTTTTTATTATTTTTAATTTTATCTTTACAAATCGATATTGTTTCATGTACCGGATCGACCCTCCACGAGATTTAAGCGACCAAAATTTAACGGTATAAAGTAAATCGCATGTTATGTTTGTCCCATGTAGTAGGAGGCGGCCTATTGACATCAACTGGCCACGTATCCCATATTTCATATCTGACTTTGTTTCGGCCTTTCTTCTCAGAGTAGTCAGATAGGAAACGCCGACCTCATCTAGTTTTAAAAAATATGTTCGACATGTAAAAGTGTTTGTACAAACCAACTCACAGAAATAAAATCATTTATCATTTATACCATGTATGTATTTATGTATCTATTATGTAGCATATTATGTATGTATTTGTGTTTCTAGTAAGTATTATTTTATCTACATTATGTTTATTGTTGGTATTGTCGCACCACTGATAACCCCATGTCATGTCCAGGTAATCTCTGTCCATTCCAGGTTGCCTGGAAGAGATCGCGGAAAGCGATAAGGCCGCCCTTTGTATGCTTTTAGTACCTTTTTTTTCTTGTATATTATGGTGTGAAATAAAGTGTATATAAATAAATAAACGAAGCAGTCTTTCGAGAAAATCTTTATATTATTATAGTCAAATAAACATTATTATCCCATCCTGTAGGAATTTCAACACAAAACCATCTTCAAATAAACATACGAGTATCTAATGGCTGCAGGAAAACTCGCTGAGAAAATTGGGTGTTTTTGTCACCTATATAATGTGTGTAGCATGTGAGCAATCGCGGTCAGCGCCATTCTGGCTTGTTATGCATGAACATTCCCCGATCGATGATTACCTCGGGATGCAAACTTTTCTTTTCAAAAATCATCATCATCATCATCATATCAGACGAAAGGCGTCCAGTGCTACTAAAGCCTCCCCCAAGCGTCGCCTCATTGACCGATCCCGTGTTTCTCGCATCCAGCGAATCCCCGCAACGTTCACCAGGTCATCGGTCCACCTGGTGGGACGCCTTCCAACTCAACGTCTTCCGGTTCGCGGTCGCCACGACAGTACCTTTCCAGACCACCGGACCAGTATGGTTACCAGTGATGACATATGGCCCTGAGACGTGGTCGCTCACAATGGCCCTCATCAGAAAGCTTACAGTCATTGGAGGGCAATGGAGAGGGTTATGCTCGGAGTTTCCTTGCATGATCGAATCAGAAATGTAGAGATCCGCAAGAGATCCAGAGTTACCGACATAGCCCGAAGAATTGCCAAACATACGTTGTAGTGGGCATATTGCTCGCAGAACGGATGGTCGATAGGGCAAAAAACACTTGAAAGAATTTAGAATGGTCCAACGATCGGTGGAATATTAAATTGCGCTAGGAAACACAAAAATAATCTATCAATATCAGCGTGAAAGCCTCACATATAGTCTTACCATGGTAATCGTCAACCCTGTAACTGGGTAAAATTCTGGTAACTGCACCTAGTTAGACAGAAAACCGTCCCGAAAATGGTTCGGTAAAGAAAAGGCAAATGACCGTCCAGTCGGAGGTGCGTATGAATTTACTTGTATTCCGGGCCCCCAACTCATAGTAGCTGTAGAAACTGTGAGGGTTTAGGTTAGAGTTCTGGTTGGAGTCCGACGTAACCGACCGTTCCCCAAACGGCAACTATCCATATGAGGATTTTCTCACAATAAAAAAGTGCTGATGACCGTTGGATACTGTTTAACTAAAACTCTCATTCATCATTCCATTAATTAGTCATCGATGTCCAATGTCATATTTCGACAATTTTATTGGTTGCCGAAATAGGTAACCGACCTTCCCGTAAGCCAATTATTCCCGTCCTCACTATATTTTTCACTGCATGCAATATTTTCGCTTTTATTAAAACATTCACCAACCAAAGTCGTGTCGTCTTGTGTCTGTTTTTCAAACAAATGCCAACAAGGGAAAATGTCGTGATTCTCGTCAAGTTATTCAGTCGAATATCCTACAGCTACACAATGTTGTATCTCAGATGTATCGCTCGTTAGTACCCGAGCCCACTGAAAATGATTTATAGCTGTAGAAAGGGAGGGACTAGAAGAAGGGGAGAACCTTCCATATTTACTTGTATGCCATGAAATAAATACTGAACAAATTGTAGCTATAAATATAAGACGGTTGGCTTTGATAGTGTAAGAAACAATGTATGGGTAGATGAATAGTGAAATATAAACACAACGGGATAGAGGAAACAACTAATATAATAAACTTGCTTCTGCCACCCGCGTAAAAGTCAGTGGTGACCACCGGAAAAGCGAAGACAAAAGTCTATGACTAGTGTGTGTTGCCAGTGATCACCTATGGGACCCAGACGTGATCGCTCACAATGGGCCTTATCAGAAAGCTTAAAGTCACCCAAAGGGTAATGGAGAGGGTTATGCTTGGAGTTTACTTGAGTGATCGCATCAGTAATGAGGATATCCGCAGGAGAAACAAACTCACCGACATAGCCCGAAGAATTGCGAAACTCAATTCTAGGGGGCCGAGTCACCCACGTCCGTAGGAACGTACCCTTTTTCTGATTCCCTACACGTGGTCCCCGGGTGGTGCAAATCAGGTGACACTAACTGGTGGGAGGCTTCGGCCGAAGGCTTGTGACCACCCACCGGGCAAAGACGTACCGCCAAACGGCCTAGCCGTGTTCCGGTTCGATGCTCGGTGTAGCCAACTAGAGGAGTTGGGTCGAGATAGCTGTTCCACTGCAGGTTGACCAGCCTGACGCGCGCTGTTAGGGATGTATCGGGAGACTAGTCGCGGAGGGTAGCGGGATCCGAGGCACGGTGCGCCGCTGGCCGACCGCAGGTAGTTGGGGGCCCAAGTAGTGTGCCAGCCACACACGAAAGGCTGCCCCGCCAACTGTCGAAAAATCCCGAAATGCGCCATCGTGCTGGTTGGCGACCAGATGGGGAGGGCCCGATGGACATTCCGGGGGGGCTCGGGCGTCCCCGCAGTCTCCAGACTAGTACCCCAATGATGCTGTCCTTTCAGTGCGTGTCTGAAGGTTAGCTGCGTGGAACCTCGTCTCACTTCCAACTCCTCTCCTCCGTTCACTCTTATAAAACCATAAAAGATGTCAAGGAATAGGAAGATTAGTTTTAAACAGCGGCTGCACCCCCTCCCCCACAAAGTGCACCTCACCAACATTAGGGGTCTGCACTCAAATCTCTCTGCAGTCCACTACCACCTGGAGACTGAGAAACCAGCGCTGTTTTTCCTTACGGAGACGCAGATAGCGAGTCCGTCAGACGTGTCGTACTGTTATATCTATCCAATGTACCCTAATATACTTACCCAGCACCTAACTAGCACCGTCAGCTCCTCATCATCATTTCCTCATGCTTCCCGTGTCCAGACCTCAGTCCCTTAGCCAGTCGTCATCCATCCGTCAGACCGAGCACATGTATCTGTGCCGCGCATCCTCGATTATTGTAAAGTACTAGTTTAAATAAATCCCTTAATTCCAGCAGTAATAATTTCTTTTTTTAAAAAGTGGTTTTAAATACCCATTCTAACATTGGTGGCAGCGGTGGGATAGTAAAAATCCGGGAAAACGTCTCGCGAAATACCAAACCAAGAGGATTGCAGTGTTGTGCAGTGCATAAAAACCTTGAGTGACACTCATCATCGTAATCATCCGGGTCAAAAAGTAGCCCAAAAATCCAGGAAACCGTCTCATCACCAGTCCACTGTGCAGTGGTACAGGCAGCAGCACTATCTGTGCATCCTACGGGTCTGCCTACACCCAGCACCGACGAAGATCCAGGCGCGTTCCAGTATCCAGTGTTCCAGTATCCAGTGTTCCTGTGTTCCAGTATCCAGTGTTCCAGTGTTCCAGATTTCCAGTACTCCAGTATTCCAGTCCAGTTCCAGCATCCAGAAAATGCATTGTTTATGGACGCTGTGAGTGACAACATAAAGTGTAATTCATCTAACCGCATTCCATTCTAATCAGTCCGCAACAAATTAACGGTCCCCAGACGGCGACGACTCCAGCCTAAACATCCTTTGTTATTAAATACTGATAAACCGTTGCAGACTGGTTAACAAACTAATTCATTTGGGTTTGCTTGTATAATTTTAATTTATCCTTTTAAGTGACTTATTTCAACAAGAAAAATGGCCAAAACCGATTCAAAGAAGGACCTTAGAGAAGTTAAAGATGACGAAATTCCCCTTAATGTGATTTTAAAGTTCATTAAACCTTTTAACGGTAGCAGAGAAAAACTTAATGCATTTATCCAAAATTGCGACAATGCAATTTCTCTAGCGTCCTCCTCACAAGAGCATATTGTCTTCAAATTCATCATAAGTCAACTCGAAGACAAAGCTCAAAGTGCATGTTCGATAAAAGAGTTCGACACCTGGTGCTCTCTCAAAGAATTCCTAAAAGCACAGTTCGGTGAACGCAAACACTATGCTCACTTATTAACCGAACTCCAAGAATGTAGGCAAGGTAGCCAAGAGACTGTAAGTCAGTTCCACCTACGTATTGAAACATGTTTGTCCCAGCTTTTAACTGAAGTCACAATATCCAATTCCAAAAAGAGCGAACTTTCCGGTAGGGTGGCTGCAATGGAGGACCTTGCGTTACACACATTTAACATAGGCCTACAACCTCGCATAGCAAATATTGTTAGGTGTAGAGACCCTAAGAACTTGAATGAAGCCGTGAACTACGCTATTTCAGAAGAGAAAATCCAACAGTTTACCTATAAACAAAATGCACTTAATAAATTCAATCAAAATAGTGACCGCCGTAGTAGCTCGAACATTTCCAACAATAAAATCCAAAAGCCTCAATTCCCTTCGTCCTCGTCCGTTTGCCGTTATTGCAAAAAACCAGGGCACAACCTGGCAAATTGCAAACTTAGGGAATATAACAACAATAAAAACAAGTATTTCAACCAAAATACCCAACCATCACATAATTTTAAACCCAAAACAGAATTTAAACCCCAAATTAACTTTGTTAATGAAGAAGAAGGCTATGATACAGTGGATAACACTGATTTAAACTAAAAAATGTCCCGCATAGGTGTCGCACGGGACAGCCTTATCTAATAAAAGACGACACCAATACTTCTTTAAAGACCCATGGACGCGGTAACCAGCCCGAAACTCGTGGTCTATCTCCTAATCCTATGACTCATGGACACGGTAACCAGCCCGAAACTCGAGGTCATCCAATCACTCCTTTAAAGACCCATGGACACGGTAATCAGCCAGAAATTCGCGGTCTTCCGATGAAAGTCAAGCAACAGGGTAACCAGCCCCAAACTGTAGACTCTTCGTTATCTAATATCCAAAAGACCCATGGACACGGTAATCAGCCCGAAACTCGCGGTCTTCCGATGAAAGTCAAGCAACAGGGTAACCAGCCCCAAACCGTAGACTCTTCATCATCTTATATACAAAAACCTGAAAAGGAAAAAGTAATTAACCATAAAGTATACGAATTTACATCCAATATAAAAAGTAGATACTTACCCTATGTAAAAGTAAAATCTCCTATTTCAGCCAGTCATTTATCTCTCCTTATTGACACTGGTGCATCTATAAGTCTAATTAAAGCATCAGTAATCGATGATATGACACAAATCGATGAATCAATTAAATATAAAATAAAAGGAATTGATTCTATTGACAACAGTACCTTATCTACTTTAGGACAAATCCCTGTATCCATTACGACATATGATGATAATAATGTTTGCAAACACTCAACCCATACATTCAACGTAATAGACAAAATCAGTCTTCCTTACGATGGTGTTATCGGCAACGATATATTCAATGATTGCTCCTGTCAAATCGATTATGTAAAAAGTACACTTAACCTAAAAAACCTAAAACTTAAGATGTACTTTAATGAACCAGTCTACACTATTACACCACGTAGTGAAACAGTAATAGAATGTACAGTTGCAAATCCAGAAATTAAAGAAGGTTTAATATTAAACCAACACTTATCCGAAAACCTATTAGTAGCAAATTGTATTGTCAAAGTAAAAAATAATAATCGTGTAAACATATCTGTTGTCAATACTTCCAATGAACCAATAACAATTGATTCTGATCTACAATTAAACCTAGAACCCTTCGTAATAAACTCATCAACCCTAGTAGCTACAATGTCTGAATTCCATACTCTTGAACGCACAGAGAAAGTTTTAGAGCTACTCCGTGTATCCCATCTTAACTCAGAAGAGACTGAAGCATTATACTCAGTCTGTTCTCAATTCTCCGACGTATTCCATTTACCTGATGATCAGCTAACTTCTACTGAAGCTATTCAGCATCAAATCAAAACCACTTCCGATAATACTATACATGTCAAGACATACAGATTTCCTGAATACCATAAGATGGAAGTCGAATCCCAAGTAAACAAAATGTTACAACAAGGCATCATAAAACCTTCTATGTCACCATGGTCATCACCAATTTGGGTGGTACCCAAGAAGCTTGACGCTTCTGGCCAAAGAAAATGGCGTGTGGTAATAGACTACCGAAAGCTCAATGACATAACCATTGGTGATTCATATCCTATTCCTAATATATCCGAAATCCTAGACCAATTAGGCAAGTGCAAGTACTTCAGTACCCTTGATTTAGCTTCCGGTTTTCACCAAATTAATATGGATCCTAATGATTCCGTTAAAACCGCATTTTCCGTACCTACAGGACATTACGAATTTACGCGTATGCCCTTTGGACTTAAAAACGCCCCATCTACCTTTCAGAGACTCATGAATACAGCATTATCCGGGCTACAAGGTATCCAATGCTTCGTATATTTAGATGACATTGTAATTTATTCCTATGATATCCCGTCTCACATTAATAACCTGTGTAATGTATTCCATAGACTCCGTCAATTTCAGTTAAAATTACAACCAGATAAGTGCGAGTTCTTGAGAAAAGAAGTTTCGTATCTGGGTCATGTTATTACAGATAAAGGCGTAAAACCAAATCCTGACAAACTAAACGCAGTTCATGAATTCCCTATACCTACATCTCCTAAAGATATAAAATCATTTCTTGGTTTTGTTTCTTATTATCGCAGGTTTATCCCTGACTTCTCAAATATTGCTAAACCCTTAACAAACTTATTAAAAAAGAACGTTGAATTCATATGGTCAAATGAACACCAATTAGCCTTTGAAACCTTAAAAAATAAATTAACTTCAGCCCCATTATTAATATATCCAGATTTTTCCAAATCATTTCTCTTAACCTGTGACGCATCCAATTACGCAATTAGCGCTATCCTGTCCCAAGGTGATATAGGCAAAGACAAGCCTATCGCTTATGCTTCCCGTACTCTAAATAAGAGCGAGTGCAATTATAGCACAACGGAGAAAGAATTGCTTGCAATACTCTTCGGCTGCAAAACATTTCGCCCTTATTTATATGGCAGAAAATTCCTGATCATTACTGATCACCGACCTTTACGTTGGCTTTTCAACCATTCTGATCCTAGCAGCAAACTCCAAAGGTGGAGACTTAAGTTAGAAGAATACGAGTATGAGATAATCTACCGCAAAGGAAAATTAAATAACGCTGCAGATGCATTATCTCGCTATCCTCCTACTAAACTCGTAAATCCCATAAATCCTGTACCTGAACCCTCTAATCAGGATATGAACTTACCTGATCCCAATGAGTTGTCCAATCCAAATAACTCTCCAATGATCCCTTCTGATGATCTTATCCAACTTGAAGATCTAATAGATCCCCTCGTTCAACCTGACAGTTTACCAGAATTAGGTAATCTAGATGACCTAGAAATAACAAATCGAGATAATAACTCACCTTTATCTTCCGCTGATACTTCAGACCTTCCAACACCTCCAGATGTCCCAAGTCCTAGTAGCTTCAGTACCTTAGATGGCAATTACTCAGATTTCCTTAAAATGGCTTCTAAAGACTTTAACCCAAATGTAAATATTATAGAACACAACCAAAGCTTATCTAAAACTGATAAGAAAATAATAATTATCCCTACATCCATAGACATGGACGAATCTGTTCCCTATATACAAGAAATAATATGCAATTTTCCTAACCAAGACGAATTTGCATTATTAGAAAGGTCACTACATTCCTTCTTGAAATATGATTTCGATAACAAAACATATTATTTCCTTTTTACTAAAGTTAATCACTTTGATACCTGTACTTATGAAGACATCTATAAAAGTCTTAAAGCAGTTAGAAACGAACTAATAATCACGTTATTAGGTCAAGAAAATTCCGAAATAGCTATATCCGATTTTAATAACCCCTTCGATAACCATCAGTACCTCAAATTATATAATATGCTCCTATATCTATTTCATAATTCAGAAATAAAAATACATATTTATAAAAATACCATCATATACCCATCGTTAAGCGAAATACCTAAAATCATGAAAGAAAACCACGATTTACCTATAGCCGGTCATTTAGGCCTTTCCAGGATGTTAAAACGCATACAAGAAAAGTACTATTGGAAAACTATGCGAACAGACATCGAAAATTATGTTAAAAAGTGTTCACAGTGCCAAACAAATAAAGCACTTAGAAAAGTAAATCGTGCTCCTATGCAGATAACTTCCCTCTCTACGCATCCCTTTGAGCGTGTAGCCTTTGATATAGTAGGACCATTACCCGAAGCTGGTAATGACAAATATAAATACATCCTTACACTTCAGGATGACCTTACTAAGTTTTCAGCTGCCTATCCAATTACCAACACTACGGCAGAAGAAACCTGTGAATGTTTGGTTCATTTTATCACATTGTTCGGTATACCTAAAACTATACTCACCGACCAAGGTACCAATTTCACAGCTGAACTCTTTAAACAAACCTGTAATCTCCTGAAGATAAAACAACTCTGGTCAACCCCTTA
The DNA here is from genome assembly GCA_964057195.1 of Orthosia cruda. Taxonomy (NCBI): domain Eukaryota; kingdom Metazoa; phylum Arthropoda; class Insecta; order Lepidoptera; family Noctuidae; genus Orthosia; species Orthosia cruda. The sequence continues at coordinate 42,813,908 of OZ059826.1, forward strand.
TCATCCTCAAACTCAGGGTGCTCTAGAAAGAAGCCACTCCACATTAAAAGAGTACTTGAAATCTTATATAAATAACGAACAGAATAATTGGCCTCGTTTCGTTTACACAGCTATGTTGGCCTATAACACAGCAGTCCATTCTACTACTCATTATTCCCCCTATGAACTCCTATTCGGTAATAAACCCTATATATCAGACTCTATTTATGAAGAAACGTCGAATGCTACTTACCCTGAATATGTCCGCATTCTTCAGAATAGATTAAAATATTCACGAATGAAAGCAATAGAACATATACAAAGATCTAAAACAAATTCCAAAAATTATTATGACACGCGTACACGTCCAATCCAATATAAAGTTGGTGATTATGCATATTTAAAAAATCATGTGCGCCTCAGAAAGGCTCTTTCTCCAATATGGAAAGGTCCTTACAAAATTGTAAAAATACACGGCAATAATACCGCATCATTATTAATAAACCGGCGTCATGTCAAACACCACTTTGACGAAATGAAACCAGCTACTTTAATGACAAATAGTTAATCTACATTACTTCTTATTGCAGAATCGTTTACATTTATCCCATCTTGGCGTCAACTGATCAAGAATATATACAACCAGCATCAAACGACGCAGGTATATATTTCGACCCTATTGGCTCCTTAAAAATAACTGACGACACTTTAGATATTATCATACCGATAGATATCTCCTTCATTCAGCCACACCTTGAAAATATTAAAGACATTTTAGGTACTTCCAAATATCTTTGTAAACAAAGTAACGCTTTTTATGAAGATGAATGTCATTACATGTTTCAACCGCTATCATCCCGTTATTCTGATATTGTTAGAGATTTTAACTCCATATCTTACCTTATGTCAAAGAAATATAAAAGGTCAGCCTGGTTTGGTGGCATAGGTACAGTAATTAAACATCTATTTGGAAATATGGACGAAGATGATGCTATTAAATACAGCAATGCTATTCAAGCTGTAGAAAATGATCAAACCAAACTGGCATCTCTAATGAAAGAAAATATAATGATTACAACATCAACATTGTCCTCACTTAAAGAAATTATTGATAAAATTGATGCAAATGAAGCAAACTTAAGTTATGCTATTGAAGCATTGAATCAAGATGTTAAAAACTTAACATTAGTTTCTGATAAGTTATTATTAAGATCTAGAATATCTGAATTATTAAATATCTTAGAAAGTAGTTTGTTAACACTATCATTTAAGTTAGAAGATATTATTAGCGCTATAATGTTTAGTAATAGTCTAATATTTTATACCCATCTATTATTACTCCAGAACAATTGTTTTCTGACCTTGTAAACAACTATAGATTCCTCCCTAGCTCTAAACAATTACCAACCCCTTTAATTTTAGAAAATATCCATATTTTAGAAAACATAGCCGATGTATTCAGTTATTATGCAAATAACAAAATTATTTTTGTATTGCAAATACCGTTAGTAAATACTGAAGAATTCGACTTGTATCATACTATACCTTATCCTATTGCTGTTAAACCTGTTAACAATACATTATATACCACTATTGTTCCATCTACCAAATACCTTGGAATAACTAGAGATAAGTCAACTTATTGTAAAACAAACAGTCTTAGCCACTGCAAGGTCATTAACACACAATACTATGTATGTGAAATTCCTAATGTATATTCCACATCAGCCGCACCTCTATGTGAAACTGAGGTTATTTCTAAAGCATTAAGTTCTGTTCCACATCTATGTAATACTAAATTTGTAAATGGTAACTTTGAAGCTTTCCACAAATTACATAATAACCAATGGATTTACCTTATAAACCAAAATTCAAAACTCACCATAGAATGCCTTAAGCAAGATTTATTTGAAACCTCTATTTCCGGAACTGGTATACTAACCTTACCAGACAACTGTATTGCCTATTGTAAAAATAATATATTAATACCCAAACATAGCATCCAGATTAAAATAAAACCAATAGTATTGCATTTTGAACTAATTAACGACACTTGTTGTAATTCTGATACTTACTTAAAAGATATTTATAAAACTCCTTTTGTAGAACTTAAAAACATAGATAATTTAGAGACACTCTTATCAGATTATAATAAAGTAACAGATCACATTAAAACAGACCTTAATGATATTATGACAAAACCACACATTGTACTTTATGGCGATTATTATTCTTACGCCACTATAGTAATAATTTTAATCATTTTATTATTAGTTATATATAAGATATATAAACATTGTAAATTAGTTAAAGCATCTAAAAATGTTCCAAATCCCGAAGTGTCCATAGAAATGACATCTCCAGATCCTGACTCTGACGAAATCCCTGCTCCTAGACTCCGCATGACTTAACCCCAGAAAACTCAACTTTTCCTTCAACTTACCCATATATCTATCTATCCAATGTACCCTAATATACTTACCCAGCACCTAACTAGCACCGTCAGCTCCTCATCATCATTTCCTCATGCTTCCCGTGTCCAGACCTCAGTCCCTTAGCCAGTCGTCATCCATCCGTCAGACCGAGCACATGTATCGGTGCCGCGCATCCTCGATTATTGTAAAGTACTAGTTTAAATAAATCCCTTAATTCCAGCAGTAATAATTTCTTTTTTTTAAAAGTGGTTTTAAATACCCATTCTAACAGTACCTGTCTTACCCAGGATTCACCCTGGAGCACAATTTTAGACCACGGGCGGGCGTATGTATGTACGCCCGTGACGATCTTTGCTGTCGGCGTCTCCGTAACCTTGAGGACTCAAGATTCACAACGCTCTGGGTTCTGGTGGACACAGGTCTGGATAAAATTATCTACGCCTGTGTCTACCGTTCGCACAGTGGAGATCAGGAGGCAACCAGGCTCACAGAGTACCTCAGTGAGGCGGCTGATGCAGCACAGCAGCGGTACCCTTCTGCCCAATTAGTGTTACTGGGGGACTTTAATGCCCACCACCAGGAGTGGCTCTTCCCATACCAGTGCACTGATCATGCTGGACGGGAGATGCGTAAGCTTGCGCTAGCGCTAAACTTCACCCAGCTGGTCCAGGGGGCAACGAGGGTACCGGATGTTGATTCGCACACGGCGAATTGCTTGGACCTTCTGCTGACAACAGATCCAGACAGATACTCTGTGTCGATAGAATCACCATTGGGTAGTTCCGACCACTGTCTGGTGAAGTCTGTGTCCGTCTATTCCCCGCCCGATCCCAGCCCAAGGGGCACCCGGCGGGTTTGGCGGTACAGGTCGGCAGATTGGGATGGCATGCGATCTTTCTTCGCATGCTATCCTTGGCAGCCTACTTGCTTTTCTTCGACTGATCCATCGTCGTGTGCGGATGCCGTGACGGATGTGTTGCGTTGGGGAATGGAGTACTACATTCCGTTCACTGACGTAACAATGTCTAGCGAAGACCGGCCATGGTTTGGCGCCGAATGTAAGCGCGCCGACGCGCTTAAACATGGGGCGTACCTGGCTTGGGTCGACGCTCGATCGCGTAAGGCGAGTGACGTGGGTCAGAAGAAGAAGGTCTTCAACAGGGCTGCCAAGTCCTGCAAGATGGTGTTGCGAAGGGCTCGGTTCGATCACATTGGCCGAATAGGGACCAAACTTGCTTCTTACCCAGCAGGTAGTAAAGCGTTTTCGTCTCTGGCTAAGTCGGTCGAGTCGAACTTCTGCCGTCCCTCACTGCCACCACTGCTGAAACCCGACGGGTCACTGGCCCACTCCGCTGAGGAGAAAGCAAATTTATTTGCCTCTCTTTTTGCGGAATCTTCACGTCTGAATCCTGGTGATTCGCGGCCCCCTCCTCCTCCTGATGGATGCGAGACGAGTATGTCGGACATTCGTATCCATCAAAAGGACGTCCGTAGGGTGCTGCGAAACCTTGACGTGAACAAGGCTAGCGGCCCTGACGGAATACCAGCACTTGTTCTTAGAACCTGTGCGCCTGAACTGTCTCCGATCTTGACACGCCTATTCCGTCTTTCGTATGAGGCTGGAAAAGTGCCGAATGCTTGGAAGCAGGCTAACGTACAGCCCGTGCCCAAGAAGGGCAGTCGAGCTGACCCGGCCAACTACAGACCCATATCTGTAACCTCCATACTCTGTAAGAGTATGGAACGTGTACTCAATACTAAGCTCCTGGCATACCTAGAAGCAAACGATATCCTTAGTGATCGCCAATACGGCTTCCGCCGAAATCGGTCTACTGGGGATCTTCTAGCGTATGCCATTCATATCTGGAGTGAGGCTATCGAGAGGCACGGGGAAGCGCTTGCCGTCTCCCTAGACATCTCGAAGGCTTTTGATAGGGTCTGGCACGAAAGCCTTATTGCTAAGCTTCCTTCATTCGGTTTGCCCGGTGGTCTGTGTGAATGGATTGCAGACTTCCTGAGAGATCGGTCCATTCGAGTGGTTATCGATGGCTGCTCGTCGGACTACTTGGATATTAATGCCGGGGTCCCTCAGGGGTCGGTACTCTCGGCAACTTTATTCTTGCTGCATATTAACGATCTGCTAAAACCCGGCACCTTTGGGTATGCAGACGACAGCACCGTTACTGAGAGATACTTGTCCAACGCTCGTGCTACCGGGCCTCAGATCCAGTCTCTCCGGGAGGCCATGGTGGAGCGCTTAATCCTGTCCTTGCAAGCAGTCTCCGAATGGGGCGATGCCAATCTGGTCAGGTTTAATGCTGCTAAAACCCAGGCGTGTCTTTTTTCCGCAAAAAAGAGTCAATTTCACCCGGCTCCAGTTTCGGCTCAGGAGATGTGACCGTGCCAATAGCTGACCATCTTGAGCTTCTTGGCGTTACGTTGACATCGACTCTCAATTTTGGGCCATACATTGAGGCAAAGGCTCAGCTGGCCGCCAAAAAGCTGGGGATCCTTGCAAAGGTGAGAAGGTATTTCACGCCAGAACAGCTGCTCAGCTTGTATCAAGCGCAAGTTCGATCATGCATGGAGTACTGTTCTCATCTCTGGGACGGATCTGCCAAATACCAGCTTGATGCACTGGAGTCGATCGAAAAGCGGGCCAAGAGACTCATCAGCGATGAGGCACTGGTTAAGTCAAAGCTCCAGAGCCTTGAACATCGTCGCCGAGTTGCCAGCTTGTCGGTTTTTTATCGGTTACATTTCGGGGAGTGTGCGATGGAATTGCATGATTTAATTCCACCCAGCCCGTTCCATCATCGGACTACCAGACGTACGGCGATGCGTCATCGATATATGGTGGACATCCCACCCATACGCACTAAACGTTTTGGGAATACTTTTATTATGCGTACAGCTAAGGAGTGGAATTCCCTGCCAGAGTCTGTGTTTCCCGATAGCTACAATCTAGGGGTCTTTAAGTCAAGAGTGAATAGGTTACTTCTAGGCAAGCGTGTTCCACCATCGACCACATCATCGCTTACTATCAGGTGAGATAGTGGTCAAGCGCGAGCCTATAATAAATAAAAAAAAAATAAAAATAAAAAAAAATGGCAGTGGGCAGGGCACATTGCTCGCAGAACGGATGGCCGATGGGGCCGAATAGTTCTGGAATGGCGACCGCGAACTGGAAGACGATGCGTTGGAAGGCCTCTTACTAGGTGGACTGATGTTCTGGTTAAGGATGCGGAAAGGCGTTGGATGTGAGACGCACTGGATCGATCAATGTGGCGACGCCTGGGGGAGACCAATGTCCAGCAGTGGACGTCTTTCGGCTGAAACGATGATGATAATGCAAAAAAATATACTCCTGGGATAAATAAAGTATCCTATATACATTCATCCATTCAAACATGGAGATACTACAACGCTTCCAAAACAAAACATTAAAAATCTTGAGCTGCACTCCTTGGTTCACAAAGAACACAGAAGTACATGATTACTTACAAATCCCCACTATTAAAGAAATTGTAGACACATCCTGCAAGTCTTACAAGCAAAGACTCCAACAACACAATAATTAACTCGCTGTGACACTACTGGAGTTCTCGAACTCTACTTACAGACTTAAAAGAAAACGAATAGCATCAATATAATATCACTGATGCATAACGGGATGACGCATCACATGATGTGAAGAATCTCAAACTGTCAAATGGAGAAACAACTAATCTGATTAAAGCCCAGATGGCTGATTGCAGATGTAAAAGGAAAAAGAAAAAAAAATATACTAATCCAGGTAATTGTCTACTCGTAAACTAAGTTTTATCAAAATCCGTTCAACCATTAAGGTATAAAAAGGTAACAGACTGACAGATAGACAGACCGACAAACAGGCAGAAGTATGTGGCAACTTTCGCGTTTATAATATGAATTACGTATGGAGAATAGATGACAACATACAACACAATCTAGTAGGTATAGTAAAGTGGGTGTCAAGTAGAAAACAGAACATGTATGTGGGCTTACAATGGAACTTCAGGGTGTCTTAAGTTTATCAACAAATATTAGCAAACAAGCCCTGTGGGCCTACTATCACATAACTTTACTAAGTTCCATGTAGTTTCTAATTTTGCTCAGAACTGGCAACTCCTTCTATTGTACAGATTAGTAGTTAAGTTCATTACTGTAACTAGGTACATTGGCTCAATTAAAGTTACAGGCAGTATCATCATAAATAATACGCCTTTTAGTTGACAGAACATCTGACACGCAAAAAAATAAAAGCAAACGACAAATGAATACCGCCCCCAATTTGGTTCAAATAAATGTCACTTCATGGCGCGGTATGCATTGATTTTTTATTGAATTATGTAATATAAAATTTTCGAGAATTGATCATAAAAAATGTATGTTCTTTTTTAAACAACTCTCCTAACCACAAAAATATGGAATAGTGGCTCTTAACATTTCAAAGATTATTTGAACGAATCATTTAAAATTGATTCCAACAGATGGCGCGGTTTTAAATTTGTGAGGCATACCATGCCACTCGATTTTTAAATTTGTATTGTAACACATTTTGGTACATACAGCAACAGAGAATCATCAAGGCTAACAAGTATTATACCTTTTACAGATATCAAAATTTTATAAATTCGTCAGGCCGAAGCATGATTCGAACCTGGACCCTATAACTCACGAGTCAAACTACTTTGCGCCATTCTGACACTTATCATAGCTGTGAAATTCATCGATATGTTTATAAATCATCCATCACATTATTCATGACGTGACGTCTATAAAATATTTCAAAAAATAGATTATGGGAAAGATTGAGGGTAAGCTTATAATTTTGTTAAGTAAAACATGACATAGCATCTTAACATAATTACTCGTCTGCTTGTGTTGTTCGAATAACATATAATTACAATAACATGATGTCTCCATTGAGTAACTTTTGAAAAGAGAAAATAATCGTCCTTTTGGAACTAAATCAAAGTTTAAAGAGTATTGCTCGAGAATTAAATGTCGACGTAAGTGTAACCTAAACTATAATCAATTTATATTTTAATTTTTTGCCATTAGAAATCTAACTTTTTAATTTATTTCTTTATAGTGAAACACAGTTCGTTCATGGGTGCGGCAGTATTAAGAAACTGGTGAAGTAAAGTGTAACAGCCAAGGGCCACGTACGATTGATTTCACAAATCAATCCAGCCGTCCATCATCGTGATATTGTGAATAGCCAAACCACGGATTCTTATAAAACCACCCGATCTGGTGATATAAGACATGGCATTTTGCTTACCTCTGTCCAAAGACATTTACATGTAACTGGGATCTATACCTAATTATAACCCGGCCAAAAAAAAAAACTAACCGAAGCTCATCGTCAAGCCAGGATAAGATTTGCAACCATTGCAATTTGTTTTAATAATATGGTAAATGGAATGAGATCAAGATTAAAAGATATAGAAAGTAAAGGTTACCCTCTCCGTTATAAGTATAGGTTTGACCCCACAAGCTACAGTTATTTTTTTTTATAGTTATTTGTTTTTTTGTAAACAGGTTTGAAAAATTTCAAGAGATGTAAATGTTGTTCTGTTTGTTTCAAACGTGAGTAACATGTTGGTTTTCTATGGAAATATTCAACACTATATCAGTTTTTCCAGTAAGTAAATATTAGTTTAACTAAATTGAATTACTATATTAATTAACACCATATGAAAAATAAATAATACTGATCCGTTTTTTTTGTTCCCGATACCGGTGGGCTACTAATTTTATATGTTTTTTTTTGGTTTTATAAAAATATTTAAAATAAGAAAGAAATTAAATCAAGGACGCAATAAATAATACTACGTATATAAGTGAATCTCCTTTATTTTGAAAGACCGCATTTTAAGCACCAGTTTTTTTTTATCATACCTTCTTCCCCTCAACCCGCAACACCCCTTTATAGCCATACAATGCTGCCTAAATATGCTGATGTTGGTTAGCGCATGAAAATTTTGTATCGATAACATAAACAATTATTGTTAAACGGGTATCTTGCACGCTTAATTTTGGAATCGATCCAATAACTACATAAAACTAACTTCATTGTGTGACCATGGTCAAATAGATGGCGCGCGGCGCACGAAAAAGTCGTAGTATAACCTCCTGCCCATAGATGTCGCTTTTGATACATTTCTAGGGGTGATGATTCTCTGTTGATGTATGTACAATGAAACTGTAAAAAAGTGCCAAAAGTACTACGAGTATAAAACAAATCGTCACTGTATTTAAAGTTAATAGTAGTTACGAATCGAGAAAACCTTTTTATTTGCAAGTCGTTGCTAACACTATCTATAGCCGTGGAACGGAACCGAACGCGATCGAAGTACTTAAAAAAATAATCATCTTAATCAGACGAAAAACGCTAGGTACGTCGGCACGGTTTCTTTATATGAGATGAGGCATCTGTTTACTAGTATTATATTATCTGTGCCTAAATAAAAGGAAAATAAGTACCTATAGGAATTAAAAAAAAAAAAAACGGTATGTCTGGGTAAGGGTAATCCATCAGGTATCTCTGGGGACGCTTCAGGTCATCTTGTGATATATTATCCTAACGTAAGCTCACAATCTAATTGTATTTTATCCACTCAATTTCTGTTGGGCGTTAAACACTCGATAGAAGTCGAATAACCTACTTCACGTTTTGTATGGCAGATTCATTTAACCACTCATCAGTAGTTACAATTTAAATAGCCTTTGTCTCAGCAATAAGCGTTTTTCGTAGTACGGTAGCTTAATTGTGTAGTTAAGTGAAATTGGCAAAGCAAAGGGTTTGACCCCATGAAAGAGTACCTAGATATGAACAATCGACCAATCACATAGACGGAACCATGCCATCGCGCCTTTCATCTCGCATGTGATTGGTCCTACTCTTTCATGGGGTCAACCTTTTGCCTTGCCGAATTCACTTCGGTAGGCAATTATGCTGCGGGTTTTCCACAAATAATTTTCCATAAATTCTATTTCTTTACCTAAGTATGAAGAATTCAAAGAAAATCTAACCTAACCTACAAAATAAACCTTCGACTTACAAAATCTCTATAGGTCATTTTGTAAAAAACGACCGCTACACAGGTTTCCAATTTAAGTGTAAAGGAACTGCTATAGCTTGCCTTAGCAACAAAGGATAAACCAATATATAAAGCCTTTCTTACTGCTAAAAGATGAACTTAAGCAGAATTCAATTTACAATGCACAATTCACCGAGTATGCGAACGATTTACAAAGGCAGCGTCGAAAAGTCGCTGCATACACTACGTAGGTAGGTATACAAGGTACCTCTACCTACCAACTGTGTGAAAACCCGGTCCGACCTGTTGCTGAATCGATTCGCTGAGGTCGCTTTGTGGCGCACACTCAAGCGAAGGCTTTTCATGTGCCCCGGCCTTTATTTTGACGCTCCTGTACTCAATATTGGCGATTAGGGATTATTTTTTATAAAAGAAATTTTATTTACTTAATAAATAGGTTTGCTTACCAATATCGTTTATAGATGATTTCATGATTCATAAAGGATGACTAGGCATTTATATTTTGTAAGGTGCCTATAGCATATATACCTTTTTATTTAACCTATACTGTCTGCACTGCTGGAAAAAGGTCTCCCCCATAGCCTTCCACAGTTCCTCCCGATGTGCTATCTAACAAAGTCAAAGTCAAAATTCTTTATTACAATTAGGACATTAAGCGGCACTTTTCGTTTCGTTTTAAGTCAAAAATTATTTACGAGTTATAATAATTGTTTCTACCGTCCATTAACGGACAAGAAATCCCACGCTTACTCTTAATAAAGGGGTTTTACAATATTTTCATAGGTACATAAATTAATTCATATATCTACGTGAGGTCGATGCTCCCAGAATAACACTACCATTTATCACTTCTACTTATAGGTATCAGGAGTCAGTTTCTTAAAACAAAAAGGAATAAGTACAATAACTATGAATATGTATATTTTCCGGCCTTCCGATCTTTTCCGGTCGATCCGTCATAAAGTATTACCTAAGTAGCAAATGTTCCGAGTCAGGAGCAATAAGCATACCTACTTACCAGTTTTATATTAGTGATGAAAGCTTAAAGCCTGATTCATTGCCCGCCTTTTAAGCACAGCGATGTCCATATCTACCTACCGCGCTCAGCATCTTTAGCTGCTGTACTGTGTCGTCAGCGTTGGCATGCAAACGTGCGTTAAACAGCGTACGAGATATGGTCTCTCAAAGCACAGGTAGGTGTTCATGCATCTCTATCCATAGATAACCTATGTACCTACGGCATGTAGGTACCTACATTTCTAAAAAGTACGTTTACTCCATAAGATTTCCAGTCGATCGGTGTTAGTCGAGGTGCGCAGCAAATTCAACGTAGGTAATTCTATTAAAAAGGCTTGAAGCGAGCAAATCGTTATAGCTCCGATTATGGTAATGCATGCAGCCCAGTCAAGCTTAGCCGATCACGTTTGCCTTTTTCTTTATGCTTCATAGCGTTTCGTCCAAGTATCTATTCTTAGTTATTTATTTTACTGCCTTTGCCTCACCAAGGTAGTACCTATGTACCTTCCTGCATGTTACCTATCATCATTCAGCCTCTCATGTTTATTTGGGATCAATTTACAACTTGCTCAGGGGTTGAGAGTAGGTAGGTAGTTCTCTTTAGGTTCAGAAGCATATACCTACGTATTGAGTAGCTTCTTAATGCCATTAATAAAGTAGATAATTAAGTAAACGATATCTAGCTGAATACATATTCAATCATAGTTACTAGAAAGAAGATTTGATTTTACTATCTCTTTTCGATTAAAACCGGGAATATTACAGCCTGGAACTACCCACGTATATACCATATCAATAAAGGGATAATCGCTCTGAAAGTTATGTTTCTAGATAATAATAATATGAATAAGGTTAATAATAATAACCTCGCAAGGATGTCGACTTATGAGGTGTGAATACAGCAGTCATTGTGCCGATTGTCGTGCCAACGGCATAATAGCAAAGAGCCTCGACGAACATCTGAGGAGACTCTCGTTGGGCAGTTGGATCAAGCATTTGATCCAGATAGCGGTACTCCTGGACAAGGTGAAAGAAAATTCTTGGATTTTGCGGTTTGCTCCATGATAATGCGCCTTCGCACAAGGCCGTCATTGTTAGAGAATTTTAGACCACAAACTCAACAAATACCATTGAGCAACCTACATATCCTCGAGATATGGCTCCAGCCGACTTCTTTCTTTTTCCTAAACTCAAATTACCACTTCGTGGCACCCGTTTTCATTCGGTAGAAGACATAAAGGAGAATTCGCGGCGAGATCTGAACTTGATTCCGGAAAAAGCGTTTAAAAATGTTTTGATGATTCGATTATTCGTTGGCGTAAGTGTTTCGTTTCAGAAGGAGCTTACTTTGAAGGTGATAAAATAAATTTGGAAGAACAAATAACATTTTATGTATTGTTGATCTTTTCTCGGTACTTTCTTGACAGAGTAGTATGTTCGTAGAAATAGAAAATACGTCCGTTTTATGATTCCTTCAGCTTTTAGCAGCTGCAAGATATCATCTGTATTAGGTAGGCACTAAACTAACTTATCTACCTTAACCATCTTACATCCAGAAAGTTTTGCAACTACAGATGATATCAGAACTAAATCTACCTGGCGTTCGGCTTTAACATCTCTAAGGTCCTCCATTCCTAACGTAGGAGGTTCTTAAGTACTTAATAGAGCAATATAACCGCCGGACCTTTCAACCCTAAACAAAATAGCCCGACTGCCCGATAAACAAGAAGAAGTGGCACGTAGGAGCACTAACTAGTCTGAATTTTCTGGATGCATTCATTCGTATACGACAAGAGTAATTACTTACAAAACTTCGTAACTAGATTACTAACTTTACTTTGAGGATATTTATATATATTTATATATAAATTATATTACGTATTCGGGATGTTTCAGACCAGCTCGGGGGATAAAGCGGTGTTTACATGCTAGTGGCGTTTACAGCGGGGCGTGTAGCGATTATGTCAACACGTTGCTGGCACAGACCGGAGATAGCAATGGTTCACGGTGTAGAGTTTTGACATCATAGCATACTTCATTACCACCTCCAGCTAATCAAATGTGTCTGCACGCAAGCGAAACTGGCAGTTATACAGAACTATAGAAAATTTTCACTCCGCTGCTCGCTTCACCCTGTGAACGTATCGTGACTAAGTTAGGACCACGTAACGTGATATGGCTCTAAGCGCTCGCAGCTGACCAGTTACCAGTTACACTCAGATGTTATGTAAATTCTGTGATTGTGCCCCATTAGGGACCGCATAGTTTTCAAGGATTCCATAATCCATTTGTCTTCAGGGCTCTGATAGTTTGAGTAATACTTCACCGAACTGATTAAGTTCTAAGTACCTACCTATGCTAGTATCAAGTTTTTGAGATAAGTCTTTTTGTTTCCTTTTTCCACGTAGGTACTTGTTATACCTAAACTGCTTTTTACACTCGTATTTTTTCGTGGATGTCATAGAACCATGCCATCTACAAAAACTTCTTAAATTATCTCCAGTAATCATGAAACTTTATAGACTGCTATTAATTTACTGGTACCTACTTTTATTATTACAATCATATTAAATACACATTATTTCCATGGTATTTACAGAGAACATTTACGGATCCGTTTCCTTTAGCACTTTATGAAATTAAATTCTCAAAAGGAAATGACCCAACGGAGCTTAACGTGACCACCAAATACTTAGATAATTCCGTCGAAATGTGACCAGTAGATACCTATGATTTTAAAGCCGATCATGTTGGAAATACTTAGATATCTCTATCCATCTCGAAACTTTCTTAGTTTCGAGACAGATAGAGGCAATATAACATTTCACATCCCAGTTCGATACCATAATATGTGGTGTTGAATTAGCGATAGTGTACGTGCCATAGCCCGCACGTTTCGGGGTCAAGGCCGTACCCTGACCAAAAAATCAGCATGAGATTTGAGCATTCCTATTCGCCTAGCGGCACTCGTGGCGTATGAATTACACTAGTGAATACGCCTAGATTTTAGAATAACTTCTTTATAAAATCGAATATTGGTCTTTTGAAAAAAGTAAATCTACCAAAATGTTCGTTATCAAATTGTCTATCCATTAGTGTTAGTACAAAAAATATTAATGAACACTTTACGAGGAGATGCATGCTATCAATCATTATTTCTCATTTTTATGGTTTTGTTGGAAGGAGATTAGTGAAACATATACAAATACATTTAAAAAAAAAAACTACAATTTTGGAATCAATAATATGTAGCAATTTAATGTATTTTTATTAGTTGATATTTCATTTTAAATAACGAGTAGATAGCTCCTAAAATCTGCACGAAAAACGGCTAGCGCGGCGTTTTACTCGGGGTAGCGCCTTAACTACAAGATTAGAGTTCTCTGAATATGATAGACCAATTGCAACCATCAAATATGATTCTAAACTACGGAAATTTTGGACGAGCTGAATGTTACTGTCCGTAGTTTTAGCTCTCGTGTTGTATAAATACACCTTTGACCTGTGTGTGACGTGCAACGCTGCGGGCTAGGCTTCAGGGAATAGCACATCGTAGATAAAATACTGAAAAGCTCGTTGCAAATACTGACAGCTATTCTTGCAATATCAAGACAATGGAGAATAAGAAACTTAAAACTACGAAGATTATAACTTACTTCCTTCTCAGTAAATAAGAAAACATAAATTAGCAGTAAAATGAATTAAGTCTAAAGCCTTCCAACATTGACGAGAAAATCCAGGTTATCGTGAAACTCATCTTAATGATAGGACAGCCTTTGCTCGCAAATTATAATTTTATTCATAGTCTTACAGCGCACTCATTAAACGCCATGACGATGAATAAAGATCCAGAATACGAAGATAAACAGGAACGTCTTGGTCCTTTTATTCTTGGGTTCTGGTCCCAAGTAATTAAGTAAGCTCATACGTATTTGGGAACTTAAATAATTCCACTTGAATGTAACTACTGACGTACTTATTAAGGCCTAATGGTCCGAGTACCTTCAGAAATGGGGTAGAAATGTAGATGTAAGATTAAACTAACACGTGTGTTCCCTTTTAATGGGGCAAGAGGAAAAGAATAGTTCGCTATGGGTCTAGATTTCGTTTAGCCCTTTCCTATTGAAGCAAAGCTTTTGTACTTTTACGGACTGTCGTTTCGTATCAGATTTGTGCCCTATTTATAACACAAAAGATTTTTCTGTTTGCTAAATTTTCGACAACCATTGAGATATTTATTCGTACCTTACCTATCTAAAGGTTTTTTCACTGAGATAAAGATCGTAAACCAAATAAGTGCTGTTGCTGACATTAAAATGCGTGTAAAGGTGGTCTGAGGAGTAAATATCTGCCATTACTGATTCGATCTCTGCGTCTGTTTATATAGGCCCCTAAGTACCTCATTTGTAGGGGAATTGAGCTTAGAACGAGCCTCTGTAATCGGTTCCGTTCATGAGAGTTGTTAACAGGAACGAGTAACATTATCACTATTGTCTTTATTAGTTCGTAAATGTACGAGACCTAACTACCTGACATCGTTATCAATGCTGGTAGAGATGCTTAAATTCTATATAATAAGACGACAAAGTTTCAGTATAGCAGAAATACCCGTCCAAACTTAGATAGGGAGTTGTCTGAAGAAACTAGCGTTTCCAGTCTACAGAGTTCCGACTTTAATGAATTAAGAAACAAGTTACTGGGTTGCATTAAGTTATTGCTCGCGATTAAATGCTTAGTTCAAGTTACTTACTTTACCTTGTTCGCCGCTCTTAAACTGATTTGCTCTTTCGACTTCTTTCTTAGAAAGTGCTGTTTTATTTCGGTTAGAATGAGAAGTTTTCTTACAACAGCTGATGAGCACTTTATATTCGTTTAGTTCCTTTAATTCTCTGAAAGCAGCTGTGGATGTTGCAGTTCTCTATGAGATTCTGAGAGATAGACAATATAATGTAAGCGAATTATTCTTGAAGAATTGAACGAGTACAAGACAATGAATTTCATTAAAAAGACAATTACCTACTTTATTGCACATGCAAACGACATTTTTCTGGTAACCTCAATAAATCTTTTCTTTTTTATGTCTAATTATAAAACATTGGGTACCTACCTAAGTTACTAGGTAAGTATAACAGCGTCGCCGAAAGTCTCAAAGTCAATTTCGTGTCATCATCAACAAAGTACTATAATATTTTAACCGTAAAATGGTGACGTTTTCCACAGCAAAGCGGCGAGGATTTTACGGCTTTATTTTAGTGCAGCCGTAGGACAGACGATAAATTTTTCCCTCAGCATTGCCTTCAGGTTGAGTCACCGTCCTGACTCTAATTTAATGGCGCCTTTATAATAATAAAACATACAATGGCTTGCAGAATTTAATTTTCTATGTAATTTTTCGTGACCTCGGATGACGGAGAAAAGCGCCATTAGCTCCCATGGGTATCTACTACTTAACGCGACTG
Organism: Orthosia cruda; assembly: GCA_964057195.1. Taxonomy (NCBI): domain Eukaryota; kingdom Metazoa; phylum Arthropoda; class Insecta; order Lepidoptera; family Noctuidae; genus Orthosia; species Orthosia cruda. Next base: position 42,829,889 of record OZ059826.1, read on the forward strand.
TGGGGAAATCAAAAGGATCTGTAGCGTATAAAGCAATTTCTGCGATCACTTGTCTATTGCTTGACGCGAGTACCTGTATCTGTGATATGTACCAAATGGTACCATAAGGACGTCTTAAAGTTCCTAATTAAAATATGGGGCAATATTATAAAGCTATTAAACTATGGAACAAAATCCATAGGAACTAAAGACAAGCCTATCTCCGGCCTGTTTTTAGGTCAACACGTGTAGTTTGCAGTGGACGGTTATGCAATTCCGTTTGTTGTAGTAATTTCAGCGAGCGAGCTCTGTTGCCATTGAGCGAGTCAATTCTCGGCGCTCTCATTACGGAGAATGGTCAGCCATGTACTTGCGTACATCTATACTCCTAATACCTGTGTGTACCTGGTACCTGTTACATTCAGAAGGTTACTTGATGTCTACCTGTTACATCCAGAAGGTTACTTGATATACCTACCTGTTACATTCTGCAGCTTCGACTCCATAACTTGTTTCTCCTACGTGACCAAACTGAAGCTTTTTAGTAACTACCCACGTCTTAAATAATTCTTTTATAAAATGGCTTATTTAAAGTGGTAGTGTCGAAAGCTTTTAGCTTAGTTTCGCTTGCTTAGTCTGCTTTGTCGACGTTACGTTTTTAGCAGTGCTGAGCTACACTCAAGTTGGTACTGCGATTTAGGAAGGTTATTTCTTTGTGCACTTATTTTTGTTAAGAATTATGGATGGAGCTCGTTGGATAAAAATATCATTCATATATCTACGTGAGGTCGATGCACCCAGAATAACACTACAATTTAACACTTCTACTTATAGGTATAGGTAAAATCATTCATTTGATAAGTAGGAACATGGTTCTCACATACTTACAAATGTTAAAAATTAGTGAAATGAAGTGTTTCGTTTAATTGTCAACATTGCACCTACCACTAGTTGTCTCTGCATCACCCAAAAGTCGACTGGTAGAAAATGCCTAAGGCATTAAGCCCGCCTCTGTACGTTTGTGTGCATGAAGTAATAAATAAATAAATACCAAATTCAACAACAACGGAACATTGTGTGAGTCAGTTACTTAAACAAAAAGGAATAAGTACAATAACTATGAATATGTATATTTTCCGGCCTTCAATTTTAATTAATAATTCGGCCGGAGCAATAAGCATACCTACTTACCAGTTTTTATTAGTGATGAAAGCTTAAAGCCTACAACATGGTGACATACCCGTGATCATCATTGCCCGCCTTTAAAGCACAGCGATGCCCAAATCTACCTACCAACGCGCTCAACGTCTTCAGCTGCTGTACTGTGTCATCAGCGTTGGCGCGCAAACGTGCGTTAAACAGTGTTCGTGATTTATTGTCTCTCAAAGTACAGGTAGGTGTTCATATATCTCTATCCAAAGATAACCTATGTACCTACGGCATGTAGGTGCCTACATTTCTAAAAAGTACGTTTTCTCCATACAATTTCCAGTCGGTCGGTGTTAGTAGAGGTGCGCAGCAAATTCAACGTAGGTAATTCTATTAAAAGGCTTGAAGCGAGCAAATCGATATAGCTCGGATTATGGTAATGCATGCAGCCCAGTCAAGCTTAGCCGATCACGTTTGCCTTTTTCTTTATGCTTCATATAGTTTCGTCCAAGTATCTATTCTTGGTTATTTATTTTACTGCCTTTGAATTTATTGCACTTTTTCCGTTAGGATCTCAGTCAGGGTGGAAAGTCGCCAACATTATCGGATAGTTTAACCATAGGTAGGTACCAGATGCTTTCTGGTTTCTCTCATTTTCATAATGTAGGTGGTAATTCAAATTCACAGTCGAGAATATATAGGTTTAACTGAAATGTTAATTAATAAGGAAAATATTAAGCGCTATTCCTCTCTCCTAGACCCTGACTGTATCTAGAATGTTGCTGAGCCCGACAGGGTCCATAATTGTTTCTGTAATTTATATTTACCACCTGTATGTTTGTTATGGATCATGGATGCCATACATTTAAATTGAATTTCAAATAACCCCAGTTTTTGGAATAGAATTTCACGAAATTAATGTGACAAATTGTGTTTGATTGGCCTTTGACTATTCATTTAACCAATAACAACAGTAGATATCTCTCTGTGCGCACATTTTGAGTTAAGTATATAATTTTGTTCTAGAAACTGGGGAATACCAAAGCTCGACTTTTCATTAGAATCACTACATTAGAGTTGGAGTACCTATGTACCTTCTTACATGTTACCTATCATCATTCAGCCTCTCATGTTTATTTGGGATCAGTTTACAACTTGCTCAAGGGTTGAGAGTAGGTAGGTAGTTCTCTTTAGGTTCAGAAGCATATACCTACGTATTGAGTAGCTACTTAATGCCATTAATAAAGTACATAACTAAGTAAACGATATCTAGCAGAATACATATTCAATCATAGTTACTAGAAAGAAGATTTGATTTTCCTATCTCTTTTTGATTAAAACCAGGATTATTACAGCCTGGAACTACCCACGTATATACTATGTCAATAACGGGATAATCGCTCTGAAAGTTATAATGTTTCTAGATAATAATAATATGAATAAGGTTAATAATAATAACCTCGCAAGGTTGTCAACTTATGAGGTGTGAATACAGCAGTCATTGTGCCGATTGTCGTGCCAACGGCATAATAGCAAAGAGCCTCGACGAACATCTGAGGAGACTCTCGTTGGGCAGTTGGATCAAGGGTTTGATCCAGATAGCGGTACTCCTGGACAAGGTGCATATCGTTAAGAGATTCTTCTCTCAGGAGCCCTAACCACCGGTAGCTTGGACCCTGTTCCTGATCCCGGCGGGCTACCATTTTTTATATTTTAAAATATATATTTTTTAAATTTATTTTTATAACTTAATGAAAAAAATATGTACATAAATTGAATAAAGGATTACAATATATTATGAAAAAAAAACTTTTTTTTATGCTAGTATTTAAAAATGTAAAAGTATGTAGGTAAGCTCATAAATGGAATAAAGAACATAATAATGAATAATAACAACGGTTCTCTACGTAGAAAGTTGGGCATCTACTTTTAATTAGTTTTATTTAATTAATTTGTCAAAGCTTGTTTTTATTGCCAAATTCAATTATTTCGTCTTTCTTTAACTTGTTGTTTCGTGATTATAATATAATTAAGACGTGATTAGTTTAGGATGTTTCATTTTGATGAGAATAATGAACAATATTTTTCCAAATCGTAAATGAAGATGGTGGAATGAGCTTTAGATTTAAACTGTGGACCGAGATAAATTCAAACAAAGGCTGCTCGGATTTAAATCTATGGACACCTTGTTCACCTTCATTGATTACCTAATTGCAGCCGCATTGCGTAAGTGAACACGGCAACGCAAAGAGTTTGACCGCTATTCAATCGACCATATCGACCAATCACACAGACGGAAATCCATATCGCGTCATTCATCTCGCATGTGATTGGTGGATTTGGTCGAATGGATAGCGGTCAAACTCTTTGCGTTGCCGTATTCACTTAGGCAATACGGCTGGAGACACATAATAAAACCACGTTCCTGCGATGAGATATTCTATTAAATATACATACCTTCGTTTAAAAGTTTCGGGAATGGATGATTTGTTTATGGTTCCAAATTAAATATTTTGTTTTTTTTTTGTTGTTAGGTTGGTACATCTGTTTTCCATTTTGGTGCGGAGTTTGAGTTACATCTGTTATTTAGATTAAATACAGTGCTGTTTTTAATTATATCATATCTAGTGCGTTGCGTATTGCGAATTTATATACATAATGCACAAAACATCGAACAAAAAGTTTGTCTTAAATTTTGCATCGCCAATGGAATTTCGTGTTCGAAGTTACTGAAAATGTTACAGAAGGTTACGGTGAATCTACTTTATCAAAAAACACATGCTTATGAGTGGTACAAAGCGTGCAAAAGCGGTCGAGCAGTGATCGAAGATTTGCCTCGCTCTGGTAGGCCATCAACGTCTGCAACTGAAGTTAACATCGCAAAAGTGACTAAAAATCCTCATCCAAGTTTGAGAGAGATAGCCGCCGAACTTTCTGTGTCTCAGAGTCGGTCCGTACCATTTTAGATAATCACTTGTGTATGAAACATGTTGCCGCTCGGCTAGTCCCAAAAGAACTGAATTTTCTCCAAAAACTCAATCGCATAAGAGTCGCTGAGGACATGCTAGAACGATTCAATTCCGATCCAACATTCATGAAACGCATTATTACTGGTGAGATGAGACGAGATGACACGTGGGTTTAAGAGTTTGACATGCAAACTAGTTAACAAGCTTCGGAATAGCGCCTTCCAACTGAACCGAAACCGAGAAAACCACGCCAAAGTCGATCAAAAGTCAAAGTTATGTTGATTGTTTTCTTTGACTATCGCGGTGTTGTGCACTCGGAATTCTTTTCAGAACGTCGAACGGTAAATAAAGAATATTATTTGAATGTTATGCGGCGTTTAAGAGAACAAATTAGACGAAACACGCCAGATTTGTATAAAGAAAATTCTTGGATTTTGCAGTTTGCTCCATGATATGCCTTCGCACAAGGCCATCATTGTGAGAGAATTTTAGACCACAAACTCAACAAATACCATTATTGAGCAACCAACTTATTCTTCAGATATGGCACCAGCCGACTTCTTTCTTTTTCTTAAACTCAAATTACCACATCGTGGCACCCCTTTTCATTCGGTAGAAGACATAAAGGAGAATTCGCGGCGAGAACTGAACTCGATGCCGGAAAAAGCGTTTAAAAATGTTTTGATGATTGGATTATTCGTTGGCGTAAGTGTATCATTTCCGAAGGAGCATACTTTGAATGTGATAAAATAAATTTGGATGAATAATGTTCGTACAAACAGAAAATACGTCCGTTTCATGATTCCTTCAGCTTTTAGCAGCTGCAAGCTGTGATATGGATTAGGTAGGCACTAAACTAACTTATCTACCGTAACCATCCTACATCCAGCAAGTTTTGCAAATACCTCCTAACTACAGATGATATCAGAACTAAATCTACCTGGCGTCCGGTTTTAACGTCTCTAAGGTACTCCAATCATAACGTAGGAGGTTCTTAAGTACTTACTAGAGCAATATAACCGCTGGACCTTACAACCCTAAACAAAATAGCCCGACTGCCCGATAAACAAGAAGAAGTGGCACGTAGGAGCACTAACTAGTCTGAATTCTCTGGATGCATTCATTCGGAGACAACAAGAGTAAATTACTTATAAAACTTCGTAACTAGATTACTAACTTTACTTTGAGGACCCGTATTCGGGATGTTTCAGACCAGCTTGGTGGATAAAACTGTGTTTACATGCTAGTGGCGTTTACAGCGGGGCGTGTAGCGAGTATGTCAACACGTTGCTGACACAGACCGGTTATCAAGAACTCTTTTAGTATGTACCTCCTCTTTTATACTTGATGTTGTTTATCAAATATTCAAAGGGGTAATATGACTGGCATCAGTGGCATGACATGATAGCAATGGTTTACGGTGAAGAGTTTTGTCATCATAGCATACGACTTCATTACCACCTCCAGCTAATCAAATGAGTCTGCACGCAACCAAAACTGGCAGTTGTACAGAACTATAAAGCATTTTTCACTCCGCTGCTCGCTTCGCCCTGTGAACGTATCGCAACTAAGTTAGGACCACGTAACGTGATATGGCTCTAAGCGCTCGCAGCTGGCCAGTTACCAGTTACTCTCAGATGTTATGTAAATTCTGTGATTGTGCCCCATTACGGACCGCATAGTTTTCAAGGATTCCTTATTCCATTTGCCTTCAGGGCTCTGATAGTTTGAGTGATACTTCACCGAACTGATTAAGTTCTGAGTACCTACCTATGCTAGTATCAAGTTTTTGAGATAAGTCTTATTGTTTCCTTTTTCCACGTAGGTACTTTTTTGGGACAATCCCACCGCACTATTCCCAAACCACTGCAACTCCTGAAAGCCAGAATCAACAGTGGCGACCACCAGAAAAGCGCCGAGGCAATGAAGCTCGACGAAGTCCCGGAGAATGAATTTAACTGTCTTGGATCCCGCAACGAAATTAATCAGAAAAGAAAATGGAGGAGTAAGAAAAATACAAATTTCCACTTCCCTCCATATCAAGCAGGAGACAGAACAAACAAGACCAATAGGCACAAAGGGTCGTTTACAACTGGGATAAGCCCAGTTGCCTAGCACCACGGATAAAAATTAGCATTAATATTAATGGGTCCTAACATTGTGAGCTTTTATATTTGATTCCAATAATAGGTATGGCAAAAGCGCTTGAACGCACGGAAATTTGTTCTAGTTTCCACAAGGTCCGTATAGTAAACGGCTCCTGACACAGCCTGTACATTATTCAACATAGTATTGCGTTCATTCTGCCAAAGAATACACTCCCATAAGATATGATGTGCAGATTGTACATATTCACAGTCAGATGTAGAACACTGACATAATGGCGAGGCAACAAGCTTGAAGGAAAATAATTTACTTTTAAAGTTACCATGCCCTGTGAGAAATTGGGCAACACAGTGATCCACCTCCAGCCACGTCCTGGCCAGCCGCACGCGAACGGATGGAAAGAATTGGTGGAGGTGTCGGCCCTTGATGGAATTATCCCACCTACATTGCCATTCGGATAAAAGTTCCTCCCAGACGTCAATATGTGGTTTAAATAATCTAGAGATTTTGGCACGGTCACTCCGCGTTAAAAAGTCCGCGTCCATGGTCTCTTTTGCGGAATAGTACATTGCAGCACGTCGCTGCACTTCAAGGTCGACCGGAAGTACGCCAGCAAGTACCGGTAAGGCCTCAGTACTAACCGTCCTGTATGCTTTGCATAAGAATATCAAAGCCAAACGCTGACTCTGAAGTAATTTACGTCGTACCGCCCCTATTGTGGCCCTATCAGCCCAAACAGGCGCCCCATAGCAGATACAACCCAAGTAAGTAGCCCCATAAATAGTCTTTAAAGTCAAAAAAGACAGTCCCCACGTAGATTTAGATATTCTCGTTAAGGCATAGAAGTTCTTTTTTGCTTTTTCACCGACGATTTTAATATGATCTATAAATGCAAAATTCCTTTCTAACACAAGACCAAGATAGCACACGGACTGCTTCCTTTTTACCGGAACGTTATTAAATTTAATAGTAGGACACGATTTAAGATTACCTTTCAAAATGAGCTGATAAGTTTTATGCGGAGCAAAGGTCAGGCGGTTACGATCGCCCCACTGAGATATTAATCGTAGGCAAGTGTCAGCCAAGTTCTCGAGTCCAGCTCGAGTACTTGATTGAATGAGCAGAAGACCGTCGTCCGCGTAACCGGTTAATGAACAGCCGCTTGGAAGCGGAATCGCGAGGAAATCATCAAAGCCTAAATTCCATAAAGGTGGACCAATAACCGAACCCTGAGGACATCCCATGGTGAGACACTTCGACATGGAATGATGGCCGAGTTTGAGTTTCGCGGAACCATTTAAAAAGTAAGAGTAAACTAAATTGTATATATTTCTATAGCAGCCTCGATTTTTCATTTTAAGTAATAGCATTGGCCACCATGCGTTATCAAAAGCCCCAGAAATATCTAGAAAAATCCCAATTACATATTTATGTTCAGATGTATTAACTATTTTCCTAACAGTAAGGGCCGCGTCTACGGTAGATTTTCCAATAGTGAAACCGAATTGATTATTATGAAATTTTGGTCCGTCCGGTAGCAACCGTGGAACGATAAGGCGCTCCAGGAGTTTTCCCAAAGATGGAAGTAATGTTATGGGCCGGTACGACTTCGGGTCGTCCGGGGGTTTGTCGCCACTTTTCGTGATTATTCGTATAAATCCGCGTCGCCAAATACGAGGAAATACGACCTCCGCAATACAATGGTTGTAAACGGTTAAAATCGCATCACCGGCTGTTTTACACGCTTCTATAATCATCCGATTAGATATTTTATCTTCACCTGATGACTTGTTGAGTGGTAACCTCTTGACAACGTTAATAAATTCGTCAGTGGATGGAAGGTCTGACGCTGGTGATTCAGGTGGTACAGCTGCCCACGCTCTGATCTGTTGATGGTATTCGTTGTCATTAGCTAGTACATCATCAGGTATAAGAGTATTCAGCAAAACTTCAGTTGTTTCCTCAATACCGGTAGTGTGTTTATTATTTACTTTAATATTCTGAACAAACGCGAGGTCGACTGATCGATTGGCTTTAAACTCATGATATAAAGGAGACCACGGACCTTCTTTATCTAATTTTTCTACTACTTTACGCAATAAATTACCCTTTGATTTTTCCACCGATGCTCTGTAGCGGGACCTGGCAACTCTAAACGTATTTAACGCAATGGAAAGAGGGTCACCGGTAACCTTACGTTTTTTAAGCTTGTTAAGATGTTTACGCGCTCGGCGATAATTTTTACGCTGTTCAGTTAGGTAGTCACACCACCAATCACATCTACGTATATTGGTCAAAGATCCACGACCAATGGCAATGTCAGCACAGTAAGTGAAGGTGTCTGACATAATTTCAGCACTTTCTTCAGCTGAAAGCCCATCACGAGTGAAGTCTTTGGCGTGAGACGCAACAAGCGAGCTAAAGAATTCCCAATTCGCACCCTTACATTTATACCTAAAGTTACCAATGACATGTGACGTACCCTGAGTAAAAACTGGAACAAATTCGTACACGATCAAGCGATGATCACTACAAGACGCGTCCGGTAGGACACGCCACCTATCCAAGCGTACGTCTGCACTAGAAAGTGTGACGTCAATACAAGATTCGCCCATTTGGCTGCAAAAAGTTGGTGGTGCGTCAGGGGTATTATGAATAGTCAGATTCATTTCAGCAATGAAATCTTCAACAGTGCAGCGTCGTTCATAATCCGTAGACCGAACTTTGCCATACCAGAGTGATGATGACGCATTAACATCAGCGCCAACGATAACTTTGCAGCCCGCGAGCGACTGCAAGACGTGACGGAGGTTATGTATATGAGGAGCAACAGGGTCTGAATATTGAAAGTAGCAACTCACAATGTAAACTTTAAAAGAAGACGATGAGACCTCCGCAACGGCACAATGGGGTGTCATTAGATTACGCAAAGACGTTACTGTGAAGTTAGAAGAATGCGCCACGTAAATTCCAGCTCGTGCTTTGCCATCCAACTGTACTACTTTGTGACGTAAACGCGCGTTTTGATATTGTTCTTGAACAAGCACGATATCTAAGTTATAATCGATAATTAGTTTGTCCAGTTCAGAAGTCGCTACCCTATCGTTGTGGAGATTTAATTGTCCTATGGTTAATCTATCCATTATTTTAGTAGTTGGTGTTGAGGATAAGTTGTACACGTAGGTACTTGTTATACCTAAACAGCTTTTTATACTCGTATTTTTTCTTGGATGTCATAGAACCATGCCATCTACAAAAACTTCTTAAATTATCTCCAGTAATCATGAAACTTTATAGACTGCTATTAATTTACTGGTACCTAATTTTATTATTACAATCATCTTACACACAATACACATTTTGTCCATGATATTTACAGAGAACATTAACGGATCCGTTTCCTTTAGCACTTTATGAAATTAAATTCTCAAAAGGAAATGACCCAACGGAGCTTAACGTGACCACCAAATACTTAGATAATTCCGTCGAAATGTGACCAGTAGATACCTATGATTTTAAAGCCGATCATGTTGGAAATACTTAGATATCTCTATCCATCTCGAAACTTTCTTAGTTTCGAGACAGATAGAGGCAATATAACATTTCACATCCCAGTTCGATACCATAATATGTGGTGTTGAATTAGCGATAGTGTACGTGCCATAGCCCGCACGTTTCGGGGTCAAGGCCGTACCCTGACCAAAAAATCAGCATGAGATTTGAGCATTCCTATTCGCCTAGCGGCACTCGTGGCGTATGAATTACACTAGTGAATACGCCCAGATTTTAGAATAACTTCTTTATAAAATCGAATATTGGTCTTTTGATAAAAGTAAATCTACCAAAATGGTCGTTATCAAATTGTCTATCCATTAGTGTTAGTACAAAAAATATTAATGAACACTTTACGAGGAGATGCATGCTATCAATCATTATTTCTCATTTTTATGGTTTTGTTGGAAGGAGATTAGTGAAACATATAATACATTTAAAAAAAAAGAATTCTACAATTTTGGAATCAATAATATGTAGAAATTTAATGTATTTTTATTAGTTGATATTTCATTTTAAATAACGAGTAGATAGCTCCTAAAAACTGCACGAAAAACGGCTAGCGCGGCGTTTTGCTCGGGGTAGCGCCTTAACTACAAGGTTAGAGTTCTCTGATTATGATAGACCAATTGCAACTATCAAATATGATTCCAAACTACGGATATTTTGGACGGCCAGAATGTTAGTGTCCGTAGTTTTAGCTCTCATGTTGTTTAAATACACTTTTGACCTGTGTGTGACGTGCAACGCTGTGGGCTAGGCTTCAGGGAATAGCGCATCGTAGATAAAAGACTGAATAGCTCGTTGTAAATACTGAGAGTCGTTCTTAGTTAGGCAATGGAGAACATGCAACGTTTAATCATATACTTCGTTTAATTTAGAAACTAAAAAGTACTAGGAATCTAAGTAACTTCTTACTCAGTAAATAAGAAAACATAAATTAGCAGTAAAGTGAATAAAACCTTCCAACATTGACGAGAAAATCCAGGTTATCGCAACACCCATCTTAATGATAGGACAGCATTGCTCGCAAATTATAATTTTATTCATAGTCTTACAGCGCACTCGTTAAACGCCATGACGATGAATAAAGATACAGAATAAGGAGATAAACAGGAACGTCTTGGTCCTTTTATTCTTGGGTTCTGGTCCCAAGTAATTAAGTAAGCTTATACGTACTTGGGAACTTAAATAATTCTACTTGAATGTAACTACTGACGTACTTATTAAGGCCTAATGGTCCGAGTACCTTCGGAAATGGGGTAGAAATATAGATGAAAGATTAAACTAACACGTGTGTTCTCTTTAAATGGGGCAAGAGGAAAAGAATAGTTCGCTATGGGTCTAGATTTCGTTTAGCCCTTTGCTATTGAAGCAAAGCTTTTGTACTTTTACGGACTGTCGTTTTGTATCAGATTTGTAAGTCCTATTTCTAACCCAAAAGATTTTTCTGTTTGCTAAATTTTCGGCAACCATTGAGATATTTAATTCGTACCCTACCTATCTAAAGGTTTTTTCACAGAGATAAATATCGTAAATCAAATAAGGGCCGTTGCTGACATTAAAATGCGTATAAAGGTGGTCTGAGGAGTAAATATCTGCCATTACTGATTCGATCTCTGCGTCTGTTTATATAGGCCCCTAAGTACCTCATTTGTAGGGGAATTGAGCTTAGAACGAGCCTCTGTAATCGGTTCCGTTCATGAGAGTTGTTAACAGGAAGGAGTAACATTATCACTATTGTCTTTATTAGTTCCTAAATGTACTAGACCTAACTACCTGACATCGTTACCAATGCTGGTAGAGATGCTTAAATTCTATATAATAAGACGACAAAGTTTCAGTATAGCAGAAATACCCGTCCAAACTTAGATAGGGAGTTGTCTGAAGAAACTAGCGTTTCCAGTCTACAGAGTTCCGACTTTAATGAATTAAGAAACAAGTTACTAGGTTGCATTAAGTTAATGCTGGCTGTTAAATGCTTAGTTCAAGTTACTTGCTTTACCTTGTTCGCCGCTCTTAAACTGATTTGCTCTTTCGACTTCTATCTTAGAAAGTGCTGTTTTATTTCGGTTAGAATGAGAAGTTTTCTTACAACAACTGATGAACACTTTGTATTCGTTTAGTTACTTTAATTCTTTGAAAGAAGCTGTGGATGTTGAAGTTCTCTCTTGTTGATTATTCTTGAAGAATTGAATGAGTACAAGACAATGAATTTCTTTAAAAAGACAATTAGGTACCTACTTTATTGCACATGCAATCGACATTTTTCTGGTAACCTCAATAAATCTTTTCTTTGTATGTCTAATTATAAAACATTGGGTACCTAGGTACCTAAATTACTAGGTAGTAGTCTCCAAGTCAATTTTGTTTCATCATCAACAAAGTAATATAATATTTTAACCGTAAAATGGTGACGTTTTCCACAGCAAAGCGGCGAGGATTTTACGGCTTTATTTTAGTGCAGCCGTAGGACAGACGATAATTTTTTCCGTCAGCATTGCCTTCAGGTTGAGTCACCGTCCTGACTCTAATTTAATGGCGCCTTTATAATAATAAAACATACAATGGCTTGCAGAATTTAATTTTCTATGTAATTTTTCGTGACCTCGGATGACGGAGAAAAGCGCCATTAGCTCCCATGGGTATCTACTACTTAACGCGACTGTGGGGAAATCAAAAGGATCTGTAGCGTATAAAGCAATTTCTGCGATCACTTGTCTATTGCTTGACGCGAGTACCCGTATCTGTGATTTGTACCAAATGGTACCATAAGGACGTCTTAAAGTTCCTAATTGAAATATGGGGCAATATTATAAAGCTATTAAACTATGGAACAAAATCCATAGGAACTAAAGACAAGCCTATCTCCGGCCTGTTTGTAGGTCAACGCGTGTAGTTTGCAGTGGACGGTTATGCAATTCCGTTTATTGTAGTAATTTCAGCGAGCGAGCTCTGTTGCCATTGAGCGAGTCATTTCTCGGCGCTCTCATTACGGAGAATGGTCAGCCATGTACTTGCGTACATCTATACTCCAACTACCTGTGTGTACCTGGTACCTGTTACATTCAGAAGGTTACAGGATTTCTACCTGTTACATCCAGAAGATTACTTGATATACCTACCTGTTACATTCTGCAACTTCGACTCCATATCTTGTTTCTCCTACGTGACCAAACTAAAGCTTTTTCGAAACTACTATTATAAGTGGTAGTGTGGAAAGCTTTTAGCTTAGTTTCGCTTGCTTAGTCTGCTTTGTCGACGTTACGTTTTTAGCAGTGCTGAGCTATACTCAAGTTGGTACTACGATTTAAGAATTATGGATGGAGCTCGTTGGATGAAAAGATCTTTGCGTAATGACTCTTTCTCTACATTATCATGCTAAAGATACTGTGGCGAAATTACGTAGATATTAAAAGAGTATAAGCAACCCCCGAACTTCACCAATCAACAGCACATTTTACCCAATACCTTTTCACTTCCTGTGAGATATTGAACACCACAGATCTGGACGAATATGGCCATTTGTTTATTTATTTGTGCTAACAACACATTGCCTCAATTTCCCTCTCATGACAACTGCAATAGGAAATAAAATAAAGATGCAACAAGCAGACATTTTTGTCGAGGAACTTTCTGCCCATATTGCATGTTCATTGGATTCTAACATACAATGATCGGGCTTCAATTAAATTACGTACAAAGCACTGTATGTACGTGATCGCTTGCACCAGCTACTACCCAGTAACGAAGTCGAGCTGTCTGCTCGTTCGACTTGTGTTCGAGTGTCGAGTTTCCCATCAGTTGAACACATGAGTTTTTTTTAAAGGATTAGTTTTTCAATAAATCATCGTTGTTTTTTGTGGTTTTCATGATTTATTTAAAAAAGTTTTCGTTTATATTCAGGTCTACATAAGTATTTTATAAATTCTACAAGCCACTTTTACTACAGTAACGTAGTTAGGTAACTACCTACTCACAAAGTTGTCAACATGTTTTTAATTAAACATCTATTTAAGTAAAAGGAAAATTAATGAAAGCCCAGGAGACCAAATCTCCTAGAATCTTATTAATAATATTTATTTCAACAAAAACAACACAACAGATTACAGCATTCTTACATGCTAGTACTTAAGGCGCCGATTCCCTTGAGTAGCTGATTTTAAAATGAGCATCACGTCTAAACGGCTAGTCGTAATTTTTTGGAAAAAATATATGTTACATTAGACCATTTTCTTAATAATATGATCTAAGAAAATTTTGAGTTTTATTCGTATAACAAAGTGTAATAATTTGTAAAGTTATGCCTAAAACGGACAAAAACACGACAATCGCACCAAAACCGCTGGGCGTATTTTTATGAAATCGACACCATCTCAAAGACAATTTAATTATCTACATTTTCATCTGAAGCTTTTTCTTTAAAGTCATAGAATAATAAGGAAAGTACAAAAAAACTACTAAATTTTGGGTCGCGCGGGTGTGAAAAGAGGACGCGTTTTGTTCCCTCAAGGTCGTTGGAGTTAGTCGTCGTCTTAAGGTTACGTTACAGTAGCTGAACCAGTGCTGCCAACTCGTCTAAGCAAAAACACGCTGTTAGTTCTTTAAAAAGATAAAAAAGCGAAAAGAGAGAAAAAGCGCTAGAAAGCGTTATGGTTATTGTCAAAAAAAAGGCTGTTTTCGGTGCCAAATTCAAACAAAATGCCCAATAATTTGAGACTGTATAAATGTTTGTAGTTTTTTTTTTATGGGCACATCCATTTTTATTATCGGCTCACTGCACAACTCATAAAACTGATTCAGAATAACTGACAGAAAGTTTTAAATTACTGTGGAACAATAGAACAAAATTACAAAATGGTTAACGAGGAATCAGTGCTGCCAACTCGAGGAATCCCCAACTCATAGACATTTTCTAAAATAATTGTGATTCGTTCCGTGTTACGCACATCACAGGATAAATAATAGTAGATAGATAGAGCGCTAGGCGCTATTGAACAGAAAAAAGCGCTAGATATGGCGCTGAAAGCGCTAAGTTGGCAGCACAGAGCCGAACTGGGACGGATCTTGTATCTCGGCATACATCGCCATACTCCTTGAATGATACGTAGAAATTTGCAAAAATGTAGGAAAATTATGGGCCAAAAAATTCTCATTTTTATATTTTACTTAAATTCAAAAGCGTATTTGGATATTGCAAACTTTTACAGCAGCCCGGTGTAATTAGAGGCACATTAAATGGGTTGCCATGGCTTGGGCTATAATCTCGCCATACTTATCTTTATAATGGCCGTCGTTAGAGACGCTGCCAATTCCACTGCGTTACTTTTTATTTTGTTCGCTTATGCTATACCGACTTATGTACAGGCAGTACAGGCTGATATCTATAGGAGTATACTTTGAAAGTGGATGTATGTGCGATGTGCGGGTCATTAGATGGATCCCGAATTAGGGCCGTTCAAACATGTTGGAAGGTCGTACGGCCCGTTTTTAAAACAATTTATTATTATATGTACCGCTCTCGTTGTCTCATAGGACATTTAATTTTCGAAACAAAATCTGCTCCTTTTTCCCCTTTTGTAACAGACGAACGATCATCTCTGATGTAAATACTTACAAATGTTACCTTTTTATTCAGCTATGTCAGAACCAAAAGGAAAAGTTTGATACACAAAGGAACAAGCATTCCGAATGTTGATAGAAATTCACCAACTTTTTGTTTTCTTGTAAATTGTGTTATTCCATTTTTCTTTGTCACGTTTTTTATTGTACCTAATTTTTGATTACTGCGTTAATTGAATCTGAACTTTGTTAACAACTTGGAATTGGCTTTTATATTCTTTCAGACTTCAATAAGTGTCTTCATAAGACTGGGCAGAATACTATCGCACGAAATATCTTATTCGTCGGTTTTCTATATTAGTTAAATTAATTTAGTACAGAAAAAAAAAAACATTATTCCTATCAAAGCTGCCTTTAATAGCTAATCTATTATTACTTTTATACCATAGATTTAGTATTATTGATATTTTATAATAATTTGATTATTATTACTTTTTCTCTTTTTTGACCTCTTGTGTTTATTAATGTATTGTTAATTATTTTAAATAAAATGTGGTTATTATTGTTTTGGATTTGTAATTTTATATATGGCTTATTATTTGTTTATTTCTTTTTTATTATCTTTGGCGTGTTTTTTAAATTCTTTTTATCAATTGTAATGTTTTAATGGTAGGTACTTATAATGTTTTATTTAACAAAATTCCTTCACAATTTGTTGTTCAGAAATAAATTATTTATCACATACAATAGTCTTTGAAAAGCTTATTTTCTGATTATATTTCGTAAATTTGACAAACAGGTCAGCACAATATGAAGAATAGATTAAAATCTCCTTAATATGCCTCTGTCGAATCGTCGCCATCAAAATTGAATAAAATGAGAACAAAAAAGTTCAATATTGGGTTCGCGGCCTCTGTCCTCGCAGGTGCTCGAAATTGCCTAACTTGTTCGATCGACATAGCTGTCAAGCTTTTATTTAATTACCTGCCCCAACATTGGGAATTATTGGCTGGTTGAAGGATCTGTTTATTTTTTTATCAATTTGATTTTTATCAGACGTAAAAGCGGTGGCTCGTGTATTTTTTATGGGTGAATTACTCAGGATGTTGATGAAATTAGGGATTTTGTTATTAAACTCTACGTTGACTTTTTAGACTGGTGGGCAAGATAATAGGATAGATATATAGGTAATTGTTAAAAATACAGATGATTAAAGTTCGCAAAGTTATATTATTATAAGACAGGTACCTAAGCTACAAACATAGGTAACTAAAGTTCTTTTTCTCAAACTTGCTTGGAAATTTGAGCATTATTTTGACAACCTTCTTAGAGATAAATCGAAATTGTAGTACAGGCCAAAAACATGCGAGCAGCGGCCGGCAAAAGATGTATGAAAATCCATATCTGTCGTTTGCAGCGGCCAAATAAATTACATAGTAAACTCATATCTGTCGTGTAATTTTAAAATGGAACTATCTTTTACTCCGAATCATGGCAACCAAGGAGGTAACTTATCAAAGGTTTTATTTAAATTTCGAACTGGCTGGCAAATAGAAAGCTGTTTATTGAAAATAATTACAAATTAACACTTTAAGGCTGCACGCACTGCAATTTTTATTTGCGCGGCTTTTTTGTAGTATTATTCCCGCGTGATTTTTTTACTGCAACGCGTGCGGCTTCATACAATTCCATAGGCCGCAGAATGGGTGGGAAAAAACGGAGTGCGTGCTAAGCCTAACGCGGGAATAATTGTATTTGTTCGTTGTTCGTCATTGATTTTGAAAAGTAATTATATTTGGCAAAATGAGTACGACTTAGTTTTAATTTCCGCGTATTATTTGAGAAAAGCACTATACAAGCCTTGGCCACAACTAGGCATTGATGGACTTACGTATGTGTGCCTCGGCTTTGACTCGGCCCACATTTACACGGTCGTCCATCAATGCCTCCTTTGCTGGCCGCTGCAGTAATGTACTATAATCAGTTCCCTGCCGGAGTCCATGTTTTCTTATAGCTACAATCTGGGGTCTTTAAGTCAGGAGTGGATAGGTTACTTCTAGGCAACCATGCTCCATCTTTGACCACGTCAAAGCTTACTATCAGGTGAGATAGTGGTCAAACGAAAGCCTATCAATACCATATTATTTATAATAAAAATAATCTTTTCAACACACTTACTCATAAAGTGGGACAGTTGAACTCCATATTCGATAGATAGCGTTGTGCATTTGAAGTATTTTTCTTTATCCACGAAAGAATAATCCTAGAAAAAATGGTAGTTAGGGAGGTAAGTAGGAGGGAAGGGTAGACGGTAGGTAGTAGACGGGAGCGAAGCCGCGGTCACAGCTAGTATCTAATAAATGCCATTCTTCTCCAAATAATTGTATTCCTGTAATTCGAGATCAAGGACAGTAAATTTTGTATTTGCATAGCTAGAGCTCATAAAATAATGTTGTTAATTAGGTTCCTAGTTATACCTCACTATCAAGGTTCTTTATTTAAATGTAAGCAAAGAAACATGTAGAAGCTGGTAATAATCATTAAGTACTTCTTAAGACTCCGGTTAACAACTGGAACTCTTGCGTGGGCGCGTAGGTACGAGTACCTAAGTTTAACATTAGAACAAAAGGGAAAAGTTATGATTAGATGCCTCCGCAGAACTTCCCAAAACTTTATGAACGTAAGATAATTAGATAGCTATTGTAATTTATTTTGCTTAAAAGTAACAATCAGTTGCACCATTGTCCGGTTCCTCCGGACAATGGAACAATTTATTGTTACTTTGAGGTTAAGTAATAACAGGGGCACGGATCCATCTTGAAGGCTAAGCCTCACTTGCCAAGTTTGATCCATACATGGGTGGCTTTACATACCGAAATGCCTCCATGTGTCGAAAAGCCTGTTAAGCCGTTGGTACCGGTTCTCATTTGTATACATTTGATAATCGTTACGATTGTAAGAAGCTAAAAAATGACATGACACCAGTCTTGCTAAGGGATAAGGGATATTGTTTTACACATTTACTGGGTTGTGGCGATCAGATAGGCAGTCCATGTCACTCATCTACGTTCGATACGTCTGAAAGCCGACCTCAACAACTTGCGATAAAGCCAGGCAGATTGAATGCACAATCCGTTGTTCAAATAAATCGTGCCTATAAAATAAAAACAAAGTAAAGCGGGGCTGAAAAGTTGGTTTATACGAAATGACAAGCTTGAACTGTTTAAAGGGCTCGTTAACGAGTCGTTAGTTTGCGGGTAGTTGTAAATTACTACGCGATTGTCGCATATGCTCACAATATGTAGGAGTTCAATTGCCAATATGTAAAAACACTGGATTGCAATAAGAGGGAACGATTTCGCTGTATCCTATAACTTATTTTATCTACACTCACAATGCAATGTTCCAAAAATGAATTCAAAAAATATTGTTTAAACACGTACTTTAAATTTTTGGATACGTGAAATTAAAATAAAAAAACATTACAGTGCAACATTTTCCTTCGATTTTCAAACAACTGCATCATAAAATAACTTATCAATTTTTATAGCACTCTTTTACTTTTTAATTAACTGGCGCGTATGAGCTCATTGACTTAATGTAGAAAAGTGGTGTCATTGTCTATGGATGCGCGCGATGAAAATCTAAATTGCCCGCCATACTACATATTTTTTCCGTTTCCACTTTTGTTTTATTTCAACTGTATGAGTGGAGATAAAGTAGTGTATGCAACGGCATATGCTTAGGTATTAAAACACTCGCGTGTAATTATTGTCACATTCGGCTTCGCCTCATGTGATGAACCCGCGCTCGTGTTTTAATAACCCCTGTTATATGTCCATTGAATAAACTACTGTTATTGATAGTCAAAAACTGGGCCTGAACTAAAGTATTACTACGCAGCTACGATACTAATTTAAGATCTCAAATTATATAGACTGCAAATAAGTAGGTTAGCTATAATATTGTTGATAGGTACTACATAAAATAACCAGGTTTATAGACATAGCCCGAAGGATTGATAAACATAAGGGGCAGTGGCACATTGCTTGCAGAACAGATGGTTGACGAGGCCAAAAAGTTTTGGAGTGGCGACGCGCGAATCGAAAGACGCAGTCTTGGAAGGCCTCTAGGTGGTGCGATGACCTTGTCAGGGTTGCGGCAATCTACTGGACGCGAGACGCACAGGACCGATCGAAGTGGTCGCACTTTGGGGAGGCCTATGCCCAGCAGTGGAAGTCCTTCAGCTGAAATTATGGTGATGATGACATAACAGTACTTATCAGTCAACTAACAAAAGGTTATGAAAATCAATATTCGAATTTCGAGCGGAAAACACTTCCCACAGGTGTAGAGATTCGGTAAAGTTTTCGTAACAATCCTTACAATTCCATATGGGGGGAACAAAGGATAGTCCTTTTTGTTCATAATATTACTATTAGGGTGCATTATCAACAGAAAAGTGTGAGGTAAGAGTAGTGGAAAAGGGCTAGTGGAGCTTGGTATTTGAGCAAACAAAAACTTTTTACCTAAATTACAACCGACGTCCAAATAAAAATACTACAAAGTGAAAAATAACTTCAATTTCGGCAGTCAGTGGCAACATCAACTTTCGAAATTGAAGTTATTTTTCGCTTTGTAGTGTTTTTATTTGGAAGTCGGTTGCTTTTTTTTGTAATAATGTTTATATTTTTCACGTTTTAGCTGTGGTACATATCTTTAATGCTTATAGTTATTGGCAGATTACCCGAATAACCTGAAACCTGAACACAACCGGTAAAATTAGAGTGTACCAACTGTACACATCTGCGAACCCCTTTAGAACGTACCGTTGTGATGTTATGTAAACAAGAAACATGCGATTACAGCAATCCGGAGAGATTTTCCGTTGTTTATTGAAGAGTTTTGTTGTATATCTCCGAAGTTACAAATAAAAAAAGAATCATCAACATCGGTTCACCTAGTGAAAAGTTCTGAGGTAACAAACATAAAAAAATACAGTCGAATAGAAAACCTACTCCTTTTTGAAGTCTGTTAAAAAAGCGAGGGATGTGTGCGAGGAACAACTCAAAAGAGTCCACTACGTGTCCTTGCACCAATAACTTACACACAGTTTCACAGCCAGCATCGCTGCGAATCCTCGCACACCTTTGGGGTGTCTTTCATTTTCACTGCTGCACATAGGGGTATTTGATACAAAAATATGGCCAACAATTTTTTTTTTATTTTCTCAGCAAAATTGTTATCAAAGTTAATTGACATTAAATAAAACACAAAATAATACAGACTTTAATTAAGGCATTTTGTTTTTTTTAATCACTATTTTCATCATTTTCCGAATTTTCTTCGTTTAGAATACCGCCGTTTTCATCTCTTGATACTCCAGATCCCAGGGGGCGAAGCAGTTCAATAGTTTCACTACAAATAGGTTGAGATTTGATATGCAGGAAAAAAAAACAAAATCGCTTTGTTTCCGCAAAATCTTTGTTCTTATTTTACTTGCCAGAATATATCTGATTACGATTCCATTACTTTTTCTAATCGGACTAGCCAAAATATAACAAAGTTACTCATTTATTAAGCTAGATTGTTTTTTTTTGCAATTTTTACTGTTTCTAATTTAAGCCATGAACTATATTCAAAAGATATAAACATCAGTAAAGCAATGTACATAATAAGCTACATACCTCCATCACCAGGATCCATCATCAATACTTGTCAATAACTCTTAATTACTTTTTTATATCACCGTGTGAAGCCTGTTTTTTGTATGCGCCGAGAACAGCTCGTGCACCTTAGACAATAGCTATGTTCCGACTGATGCTACTGATCAATCGCTAATTCTGGCGCATTGAGATGGCCGACGCCATGACGTACACCATGTATTACACTATTCTACGAAATAATAATATTGTTATTATAGCAAACTTTAAAAAACTGATTATCGGCCTTTTTTAGGGTTCCGTACCTCGAAAGGAAAAAAACCGAACACTTATAGGATCACTGTGTTATCCGTCCGTCCGTCTGTCTGTCAAGACCCTTTTTCTCAGGAATGCGTGGAGGTATCGAGCTGAATTTATATAAACCAACGCAATCAAAAGATACAGCCGTTTATGCCGCAAATTTTCGACACTCGCAAGGGAATCAAAACCTAAAGGGTACTTCCAGTCGACCTAGAATCTTGAAATTTGGCATGAAGCAATGTTTATAGCACATATAAAGGAAACATTCCGAAATCCTTAAATTTTAGTTACATCACATATTTTTAGCAAAAATAAAAAAATACAATAACTTGGACTCGTTTGTCGTGATGGATGAACTTTTACTTATATACCTACAGTTTTGTAACGGAACCCTTGGTGCGCGAGTCCGACTCGCACTTGGCTGGCTTTTTAGTATCAAATACCCGTATGCGCGCTGCTACACATCCTCGCACCGCCTAGCTAACTCGCATATCGCTGTTAAAAAGTAAAAGCTCCCTTATAGATATGAATCTAGTAACGACGAGAGTTTTGTTATTTTACGAGTAAATGGTTTCAGACTATGCATACACAGTTAATAAACGCTTGCATGTTTAAGGCTGTGTTACAAAATAATCTGTGGTCGGCTGCCGCGGTGACCGGCGAGTCGGAAACTTGAACGAAAATTAACATTGTGAACGTTGCCTTAATTAATTTTTGCGTTCAACTGTGCTATACTGTAATTAGCGTATTGCCATGTTCAATAAAGGTTAACAATATTTTTGTTATCGATATAATCATAGATTGGATGTTCTCTCTGTTATAATTTCTCTGGTAATGAGAAAAAATGCCAAGGCATACCAGCTTACCTTTGTGAACTCAATGCCAGTCAGCGGCTCCCCCCAAGGGAACACGGTACCTTTATCTATCTAACATTTGACTACTTGTGTGCCAAGTTTCATCCAAGCCCGTCCAGCCGTTGTGGCTTAATTGATTAACAACAACATATTAGTAACATTAGTAGGATTAGCAGCCTTGTTGAAGTTTGTGTCAATTTATGTTATTTCTGAAGACGTTTTAATTTAGACAGTGTTTCGCCTAGTTGAAGTTACTTTAAGTCAATCTCATTAATTAAGCTACTTTGTAATCCGATAAAAGCTTTCTTTCTTTTCATTCGTTTTTCTTTTAAGGATAAGAACAACTAAAACTTTCCTCTTTGTAATATTAATTAATATGATTACTGAGCAAGACGAAGACTTCAGTAACAGTCTTAAGACTAAACAGAATATTGTATGCCTGAAAGTTGTATAACTTTTGTACGAGTTTCCTCATGTAAGGAAGGAAAGCTGTAAAAGCAAGCTACTTAAATAAAACAAAAAACACAAATATAAACCGACTTCCAAAAAAAAAACAAATTTAAAATATAACTTTCGTTTCGGCAGTTGGTGTTGCAAAATAATAAAACAAAAGGTACCAAAGACACCGACTTCCAAAAGTAATTTTTGTATTTTTTCGTGTTTTGCTTTGGAAGTCGGTTAATATTTTTGTGATTTATTTATTATTTTTTAATTTTATCTTTATAAATCGATATTTTTTATGTGTCAGATCTACACTCCACGGGATTTAAGCGACCAAAATTTAACGGTATAAAGAACATTTCGCTAGTTATGTTTAAGTAGGTAATAAATAAATGAATGTAAGGCATATTGACATCGACTGGGCACTTAACCAGACTGCGGGCTGCCACTGAGGAATTCCTAACGAAAAGCCCAATGTCACTTTGACCAAAAACTTAACGGTATAAAGAACATTTCGCTAGTTATGTTTAAGTAGGTAATAAATAAATGAATGTAAGGCCTATTGACATCGACTGGGCACTTAACCAGACTGCGGGCTGCTACTGAGGAATTCCTAACGAAAAGCCCAATGTCACTTTGACCAACCCGGAATCGAACTCAAGACTTCATGCTCAGCATCAGTAGTTGCGATCACTAAAACAACGAGGCAGTCTCTAGCGAAAATCTTTGTATTATTATTGTCATTATTGAATAGCTTTAATGTCTTAGCAATAAGCGACTTTCATAGTACGGCAGCCAAATTGTGTAGTTCAGTGAAATCAGCAAAGCAAAGGGAAAGAGGACCTTCCTAGATATAAACAATCGACCAATCACATAGATGGAACCATGCCATTGCGTCTTTCATCTTTCATGTGATTGGTCCCTTGGTCTTACCTACTGTTTCATGGGGTCAAACCTTTAGCCTTGGCGAGTTCACTAACGCAATTAGGCAGCGGCTTTTACCGACAACTGATGTGCGGCTAACTGTATCTACCTACCTATAGATTACGTTGAACGAGAGTCGAACCTAGACTTAATCGTTTTTTCAAGCAGGCCTTGCCCTTCCTTGCTGAGGTTTTCCGGTATTAAACTAGAAAAGTAAATTTTATTTCTTTACCTAAGTAACAAGAATTAAAAGAAAATCTAACCTAAATAGGTACAACATAAACCTTCGACATACAAAATCTCTAAAAGGTTATTTTAGTAAACAACGACCGCTCCACAGGTTTCCAATTTAAGTAGGTATAAAGAAACTGCTATAGCTTGCCTTAGCAACAAAGGATAAACCAATATAGCCTTTCTTACTGCTAAAAGATGAACTTAAGCAGAATTCAATTTACAATGCACAATTCACCGAGTTTGCGAACGATTTACAAAGGCAGCGTCGAAAAGTCGCTGCATATACTACGTACTCGTAGGTAGGTATGCAAGGTACCTCTACCTACCAACTGTGTGAAAACCCGGTCCGACCTGTTGCTGAATCGATTCGCTGAGGTCGCTTTGTGGCGCACACTCAAGCGAAGGCTTTTCATGTGCCCCGGCCTTTATTTTGACGCTCCTGTACTCAGTATTGGCGATTAGGGATTATTTTGTATAAAAGAAATTTTATTTACTTAATAAATAGGCATGTTTTTGCTTACCAATATCGTTTATAGATGATTTTATGATTCATAAAGGATGACTAGGCATTTATATTTTGTAAGGTGCCTATAGCATATATAACTTTTTATTTAACCTATACTGTCCCACTGCTGGAAAAAGGTCTCCCCATAGCCTTCCACAGTTCCTCCCGATGTGCTATCTAACAAAGTCAAAGTCAAAATTCTTTATTTCAATTAGGACACTAAGCCACACTTTTCGTTTCGTTTAAAGTCGAAAATTATTTGCAAGTTATAATAATTGTTTCTACCGTCCATTAACGGACAAGAAACCCCACGCTTACTCTTAAAAAAGTGTTTTACAATATTTTCATAGGTACATAAATTATTTTATATATTTACGTGAGGTCGATGCACCACGAATAACACTACAATTAAACAAATCTAGTATAGGTATAAAGTATTACAAGCACTAACAGGTTAAATCATTCATTTGATAAATAGGAACATGGTTCTCACATACTTACAAATATTAAAAATTTGTGAAATACCTAATTCAACAACAACGGAACAGTGTGTGAGTCAGTTTCTTAAAACAAAAAGGAATAAGTACAATAACTATGAATATGTATATTTTCCGGCCTTCCGATCTTTTCCGGTCGATCCGTCATAAAGTATTACCTAAGTAGCAAATGTTCCGAGTCAGGAGCAATAAGCATACCTACTTACTAGTTTTTATTAGTGATGAAATCTTAAAGCCTACAAAGGTGACATACCCGTGATCTTCTTTGCCCGCCTTTAAAGCACAGCGATGCCCATATCTACCTACCAACGCGCTCAACATCTTCAGCTGCTGTACTGTGTCGTCAGCGCAAACGTGCGTTAAACAGCGTACGTTATATGGTCTCTCAAAGTACAGGTAGGTGTTCATGTATCTCTATCCATAGATAACCTATGTACCTACGGCATGTAGGTACCTACATTTCTAAAAAGTACGTTTACTCCATAAAATTTCCAGTCGATCGGTGTTAGTCGAGGTGCGCAGCAAATTCAACGTAGGTAATTCTATTAAAAGGCTTGAAGCGAGCAAATCGATATAGCTCGGATTATGGTAATGCATGTAGCTCAGTCAAGCTTAGCCGATCACGTTTGCCTTTTTCTTTATGCTTCATAGCGTTTCGTCCAAGTATCTATTCTTGGTTATTTATTTTACTGCCTTTGCCTCACCAATAACAGCAGTAGATATCTCTCTGTGCGCACATTTTGAGTTAAGTATATAATTTGGTTCTTGAAACTGCTAATAATACAAATACCTAAGCTCGACTTTTCATTAGAATCACTAATATGTAGGCATGTAGTTGGTACCTATGTACTTTCCTGCATGTTACCTATCATCATTCAGCCTCTCATGTTTATTTGGGATCAGTTTACAACTTGCTCAGGGGTTGAGAGTAGGTAGGTAGTTCTCCTTAGGTTCAGAAGCATATACCTACGTATTGAGTAGCTTCTTAATGCCATTAATAAAGTAGATAACTAAGTAAACGATATCTAGCTGAATACATATTCAATCATAGTTACTAGAAAAAAGATTTGATTTTCCTATCTCTTTTTGTAAAAACCGGGATTATTACAGTCTGGAACTACCCACGTATATACCATATCAATAAAGGGATAATCGCTCTGAAAGTTATAATTTTTCTAGATAATAATAGTATGAATAAGGTTAATAATAATAACCTCGCGAGTTTGTCGACTTATGAGGTGTTAATACAGCAGTCATTGTGCCGATTGTCGTGCCAACGGCATAATAGCAAAGAGCCTCGACGAACATCTGAGGAGACTCTCGTTGGGCAGTTGGATCAAGGGTTTGATCCAGATAGCGGTACTCCTGGACAAGGTGCGTATCGTTAGGAGATTCTTCTCTCAGGAGCCCTAACCACCGGTAGCTTGGACCCTGTTCCCGATCCCGGTGGGCTGCCATTTTTTTTATATTTTAAAATATATTTTTTTAATTTATTTTTAAAACTTAATGTAAAAAATATGTACATAAATTGAATAAAGGATTATAATATATTATGAAAAAAAAACAAATGTTGTTTTTTTTGTAAGCTAGTATTTAAAAATGTAAAAAAGTATGTAGGTAAGCTCATAAATTGAATAAAGAACATAATAATGAATAATAACAACGGTTCTCTACGTAGCCAGTTGGGCATCTACTTTTAATTAGTTTTATTTAATTAATTTGTCAAAGCTTGTTTTTATTGCCAAATTCAATTATTTCGTCTTTCTTTAACTTGTTGTTTCGTGATTATAATATAATTAAGACGTAATTAGTTTAAGATGTTTCATTTTGATGAGAATTTTTGAGCAAATTTTGCCAAATCGTAAATGAAGATGGTGGAATGACCTTTAGATTTAAACTGTGGACCGAGATAAATTCAAACAAAGGCTGCTCGTATTTAAATCTATGGACACCTTGTTTACCTTCATTGATTACTAAATTGCAGCCGTATTGCGTAATTGAATACGGCAACGCAAAGAGTTTGACCGCTATTCAATCGACCATATCGACCAATCACACAGACGGAAATCCATATCGCGTCATTCATCTCGCATGTGATTGGTGGATTTGGTCGAATGGATAGCGGTCAAACTCTTTGCGTTGCCGTATTCACTTACGCAATACGGCTGGAGACATATAATAAAACCACGTTCCTGCGATGAGATATTCTATTAAATATACATACCTTCATTTGAAAGTTTCGGGAATGGATGATTTGTTTATGGTTCCAAATTCAATATTTGCAACCTAAGGCATTAAGTCCGCCTCTGTACTTGTGTGTGCATGAAGTATTAAATAATAATAATAAACTAACTGAATATTCTGAATAACCACAAGACAAAATGAAACGAAGAAAAAAAAATAAACATAAATAACAGAAATATGATCCAAGAAATGCAATTTTTACAACAAGGAATGAGAAAATCGAAAATGTCATGTTGACAAGAGCCGCAGCAGCTAAGCAAGCACGCCCACCACCTCCGGCCTCGTTGCCCAGCTCCGCCTCGCCGTCGCCGGAATCCAGCCCCACCGTGAGTGCTGTGACACCGGCCGTGGCAGTTGCGTCGAGCTCGAGCGACGAGTACTTCTCGACGCCGACGACACCACCACCTGCGCGTCGACGGGGAGGACGCCGGCCGCCGGACCGCTTAGGACCTCGAGGCCTACCGGTCTCTGATAGGGTCCCAGCACCCGGCGGAAGTGTGCTGCGCATGAGATGGACACCATCCATCAATGAAAATGTCATGCGCGCATACTTTGGGGCTACAGAGGGAGGAAACAACCTGACCGCGTACCGTGTCCGGATGCTCTCTTTGTTTCAGGTGCTTGAGCCAGCCGTCAACATTTCGGCCCAACTACTTTCGGATCAGGTGCGGGTCATCCAGCGTAACCGTATGTTGGATGATACTGTACTTGATCGCCTCCGAACGGAAATGGGTAACCGTGTCACTGCCCCATCGTCGCAGGCTGTGGTGCTACCACAGTCCAACCACGCTGACGAGGAGTGTAGTGACAGGGTTACAAACGTAAGTACCCAGTGCAATGAGGAATTGAGGAGTGCTTTGGAGTGTGCTATTCGGGAGTATCGCAACATGCCACTCGAACTTAGGCCACGATTATCTAGTTTGCCCATGCATAACAAGAATAGGGCGCTGGTGGCTGTTCTGGATTCGCAGTTGTCAAACTATTTTGATGACTGCGAAGACCTCACTGATACACATTCGATCATGTACTGCGCGGCTGTAGCGGCATGTCGTGTAGCTCATGTCAAATTTGCAGATGACAGAGCTGCACGACCGAAACCAGCCGTACCGGCTTGGCAGTGCAGGATCGAACGTCGTATTGGTGGGGCCAGAGCACTCTTCGGCAAACTAATTTGTTTCAGGGAGGGTAATAGCCGCCCAAGAGTGATGCGCTTTGTGAGACGGGCGTTTTCGGGGACTGATTTCAGGCCCCGAGACTAAATATCCCATGTCGCAGAGCGCATCGACTTCCTGAAGCAAAAAGTGTATGCATGGGCAAACCGTATTCGTAGGTACAGGCGGAGAGTGGAGCGATACACCCAGAATCGCACATTCCAAAGTAATGAAAGGTGGGTTTATCGGGCTTGGGAGCGACCCGACCAAGGTGTGACTGATACGCGCCTGCCGGATGATGACGCTATGTGTTCATTCTGGCGCAGCATCTGGTCGGTGCCTGTCAGTCACACCGAAGGTGAATGGACTCGGGAGGTCGAACGAGCGTGTGATCCAATACAAGAAATGGGGGCTATCACGATCAGCCCCCAAGATGTAGCCCGTGCTGTCCGTCCGTTGCCGAACTGGAAATCTCCAGGACCGGACGGACTGCACAACTTTTGGATCAAGTGGCTACAAAGGTCGCACGCTCGTTTAGCATCTCAGTACCAGGCAGCCTTAGAGTCTGGTTCGCTACCCAAGTTCCTTACAACAGGAATAACCCACCTACTCCACAAGTCTGGTAGCACCGCGGAACCCAAAAATTATAGACCAATTACATGTTAACCAACGGTCTATAAGGTTCTTACATCCATTTTGAGAGTTAAAATTAATAAACACATCGACGATAACTCCATCATGTCGGTCTCTTAGAATGGATGTAGGAACGGGTCCCGTGGTACTAAGGAGCTACTCCTTATTGATATGGCCATTAGCCAACAGGTTCGGCGTTCCCGAAAGGATCTGTCGACATGTTGGATAGATTATAAGAAGGCCTATGACTCGATGCCTCATACATGGCTCATGAGGGTGCTAGAATTGTATAAAATAGATACAACTCTACGCACCTTCCTGATGTCGTGTATGAGACAATGGAGCACAGTCCTTCGCTATCCAGGATGTCGAAATATCCAGAGAAATAGCGAACCTGTAAGGATCGAGCGAGGTATATTCCAGGGCGATAGTTTGAGGCCACTTTGGTTTTGCCTAGCCTTGAATCCTCTAAGCATGATGCTGGAGAATTCAGGGCTAGGCTATCGGATGAAGAGAGGTGGTCAGGTTATATCTCACCTCCTTTACATGGATGACTTGAAGCTCTTTGCCCCCAGCAACCTTCAGCTGATGGAGTAAGTCATCAACTTTTAGTAGCGCCATCAGGATGGAGTTTGGTGTGGACAAATGTGCGGTCATGCATGTAAAGCGAGGGGAGATTGTGGAATCCGTAGGAATTCAACTTGCGGATTCCATAAACCTGAGATCCCTCTCTCCAAACGAAACCTATAAATATTTGGGTATGTCGGAAGTGTTAGGTATCAGTACTACTGACATGAAGCAATCGTTGAAGGAACGCTTCTTTGGCGGTCTGAAGAAGGTATTCAATAGCCTTCTTTCGGGCGGAAACAAGGTGCGCGCCTTCAACGGTTGGGTCATGCCGGTACTGATGTACTCGTTCGGCATACTCAAATGGACTCAAACGGAACTTGACGCCCTGGATAGGCGGGTCCGTACACTGCTGACTGCATATCGAATGCATCACCCACGATCGTCAGTCATGAGATTGTATATCCCGCGGAAGTGTGGAGGCCGAGGCTTTTTAAATGCCAAAAACCTCCACAACCGCGAGATATGCAATCTCAGAGAATATTTTCTAAACACCGACGTGGGTATTCATCGAGATGTAGTAGCAGTGGACAAGGGACTCACCCCGCTCTCCTTGGCGAATGAGAACTGGCGCAAGCCTGTAGTGCTTGACACTAACGACCGCAAGGAGGTATGGCAGAGTAAGGAGCTTCACGGACGCTTTTTCCGGGCCCTACATGGGTCCGATATAGACCAATCAGCGTCCGTGGCCTGGATGCGATTTGGTGACCTCTTTGGGGAAACCGAAGGTTTCGTCTGTGCAATTATGGACGAAGTTATCATGACGAATAACTACCGGAGATTTATTGTGAAGGATGGCACGGTTGACATCTTGCGGGCATGTCACCGTCCGGGTGAATCGATCCGCCACATTATCTCTGGTTGTTCTCGTCTAGCTAACGAAGAGTACTTGCATAGGCACAACCTTGTAGCCAGGATTATCCATCAGCAACTTGCTCTGAAATACACTCTTGTGGCGTCAGAGGTGCCGTACTACAGGTATGTGCCCGACCCAGTTCTCGAGAATGGCAATATCACATTGTACTGGGATCGGTCCATATCACTGACAGGACTATTATCGCTAATAAGCCTGATATAGTGGTGGTGGACCGAATCGAGAGGCGTACAATGATTGTTGGCATAACTGTCCCGCATGACGGGAACCTCGTGAAAGCCGAGAAAGATAAGCAAATCAAGTATCTTGACTTGCCTCGCGAGGTTGTCGACATATGGGATGTGGACACAGCGATCATTGTACCGATAGTCGTGTCAGCCCATGGCTTAATAGCCACGAGCCTCGACCAACACCTTAGGAGGCTCTCGTTAGGCGGCTGGGTCAATGGCCTGATCCAGAAAGCAGTACTGCTGGACACGGCTCGTATTGTTAGGAGGTTCCTCTCTCTGGAGCCCTGACCGCCGGTAGCTTGGACCCTGTTCCCGATACCGGTGGGCCTCTATTTTTTTTATTTTTAAATGTTTTTCTTTTTTGTGTGTGTTTTGTAAAAATATTTAAAAATGTAATCAATAAGAAAAAAGTTAAATAAAAGACATAATAATAAAATTGCTAAATCTAAAAGAAACCCTCTATATTACTTTACAAAAAGCTGCCATCTTAAATACATGTCGTATAGTTAGAAAGTTCTTGCAAATAGAAAAAAACGAAGTAGGTCCCCATCAAAACACACCTCCTCATAACACATCACACGCTGCATTTACTTGGTTTTGGGCCGTAACTGTAGCTTAAACCCAAAGACCTTATACTTCTTACTACTAGACTATGCACTATGGCGCAAAAACCGGTCCGAGCGAGAGGGCTCCCTTTGGTAGTGTGTCTCTTTCTAATGAGGTGACCATGACCAAACAGAACACGGGACTAATTTATTGTAAAAACGATGGTTTAAGTATTCCGATATGTTGATGCTACCTAACAGCGCTACCTAAACCTACCTATAATTTATAGTAAATAAAAAAAAAGCGTTTATATTTTTTGGTATCTATATCACTAACCGTATGGTGTCGGGCGTAAAGATATTCACCATTCCATGTTTGCCCGTGGGTGTCGTAAGAGGCGACTAAGGGAAAAACCAGAGAATGGACAGCTGCGTTCTATATGCATTTGTAACAACCATACTGCGATCGCCAACCCGCCTGCAAAGCACTCCCCATGAATAGCACAAATAAAACATAGCCCCTATTGCCAGGCAGCCTGTATCCTCGACTACGGTAGCGGTCGAGGTTATGGTATGGCAAGGGGTGCTAAGAATCCCGGACGAGATCCGGCTACCCCAACAAATACCGACGACTGGACCTGGCAACGTAAAACACGCGCACACTCCGGACCGACGAAAAGATCACCGAACTCGAAGAGAAATTGAGCAGTTTACGATGGAGTATTAAAGGGTTATCTGAATTTCGAAGAGAGGGGGAGGACTCAATAATCCTTAAATCCCAAGTCTCTTCAAGTTTCATTCTTCAGACCATCATATAGATTGGAACAAAAAGCTCTCTGATCCTACTCTCAAGCTCATGAAGGACAGGCTTTAGATGACCCTGCAGTCTTCTGACGGTGCTTTGAAATACCGGCAGCTAAATATACCTCAAAGGATCTCTATGATTTCACATATTGTCCAGTTGCGTAGACAGTTGAGAAATAAAACTACACCAATTGTATTCCACTAGAAATCAATTTGCAAATAATTTAATTAAATTAAAAATCTTTTATTTCAGACAAAGTCCATAGGATTAGTAACAATTTACTTTAAAAAATCTAGTGTTAGTAGGTACAGATATAATACTAAAAACATACATCTACACTACAGCTACTATAATATTAACAGCCGCTGAATTTCACTCGAACAAAGTCCGCCAAAAAAGCCGCAAACCACCATCCTACATTTAGTATTACCAGGCCCAAACATTTAAAAGTACTACTCTTACTCAGTATTCATTTATATTTTTTTAAATACAACGAATTGATTAAATATAGGAACTGTAGAAATATTTATATACTTTTCTAGAAATATTTAAATACGTGTCAAAGTCCATGAATTGTTCGTTTTGGTATAACATAAAAAGAAAATATTAAATTTTCTACCATTTCTACCAAACCCAATGATTAGTTGAGCTAGCAAGAGGTCAGACAAGGACACACTACCAGCGGAATGCCTCTCGCCAGGACCGCTTTTGGTTAGCTACCGCTTATAAGGAAATAGCTAACCTAAGTGTATGATGATAGATTTCATTTTAGCTAATCAAAAAGTTTTGGTACACAGTCTAGGAGTAAGAAATACGTATAAGGTCTTTGCTTAAACCAGCCTAAGAGCTGAGTAGTTAAAAAACTTTACAAATAATAATAATAATATTTTGTTTTTTTTTTGTTGTTAGGTTGGCACATCTGTTTTCCATTTTGGTGCAGAGTTTGAGTTACATCTGTTGTTTCGGTGTTGTCGGTGAAGGAAAACATCGTGAGGAAACCTGGACTTATATAGTTATAATGTAAGTCTGAAATAGCCAAGTCAGAGGCCTGTAGGAATTCCCAGAGGCGGCATAATTAACTCTGACACCAGAGGTGGCCACACCTCACACGAAAAGAAGAAGATCTGTTATTTAGATTAAATACAGTGCTGTTTTTAATTATATCATATCTAGTGCGTAGCGTATTGCGAATTTATATACATAATGCAAAAAAAAATATCGAACAAAAAGTTTGTCTTAAATTTTGCATCGCCAATGGAATTTCGTGTTCGAAGTTACTAAAAATGTTACAGAAGGTTACGGTGAATCTACTTTATCAAAAAACACGTGCTTATGAGTGGTACAAAGCGTTCAAAAGCGGTCGAGCAGTGATCGAAGATTTGCCTCGCTCTGGTAGGCCATCAACGTCTGCAACTGAAGTTAACATCGCAAAAGTGACTGAAAATTCTCATCCAAGTTTAAGAGAGATAGCCGCCGAACTTTCTGTGTCTCAGAGTCGGTCCGTACCATTTTAGATAATCACTTGTGTATGAAACATGTTGCCGCTCGGCTAGTCCCAAAAGAACTGAATTTTCTCCAAAAACTCAATCGCGTAAGAGTCACTGAGGACATGCTAGAACGATTCAATTCAGATCCAACATTCATGAAACGCATTATTACTGGTGAGATGAGATGAGATAACACGTGGGTTTAAGAGTTTGACATGCAAACTAGTTAACAAGCTTCGGAATAGCGCCTTCCAACTGAACCGAAACCGAGAAAACCACGCCAAAGTCGATCAAAAGTCAAAGTTATGTTGATTGTTTTCTTTGACTATCGCGGTGTTGTGCACTCAGAATTCTTGTCAGAACGTCGAACGGTAAATAAAGAATATTATTTGAATGTTATGCGGCGTTTAAGAGAACAAATAAGACGAAAAACGCCAGATTTGTATAAAGAAAATTCTTGGATTTTGCAGTTTGCTCCATGATATGCCTTCGCACAAGGCCATCATTGTGAGAGAATTTTAGACCACAAACTCAACAAATACCATTATTGAGCAACCAACTTATTCTTCAGATATGGCACCAGCCGACTTCTTTCTTTTTCCTAAACTCAAATTACCACATCGTGGCACCCCTTTTCATTCGGTAGAAGGCATAAAGGAGAATTCGCGGCGAGATCTGAACTCGATGCCGGAAAAAGCGTTTAAAATGTTTTGATGATTGGATTATTCGTTGGCGTAAGTGTATCATTTCCGAAGGAGCATACTTTGAATGTGATAAAATAAATTTGGATGAATAATGTTCGTACAAACAGAAAATACGTCCGTTTCATGATTCCTTCAGCTTTTAGCAGCTGCAAGCTGTCATATGGATTAGGTAGGCACTAAACTAGCTTATCTACCGTACCCAGCAAGTTTTGCAAATACCTCCCAACTACATATGATATCAGAACTAAATCTACCTGGTGTCCGGTTTTAACGTCTCTAAGTTACTCCAATCATAACGTAGGAGTTTCTTAAGTACTTAATAGAGCAATATAACCGCCGGACCTTTCAACCCTAAACAAAATAGCCCGACTGCCCGACAAACCAGAAGAAGTGGCACGTAGGAGCACTAACTAGTCTGAATTCTCTGGATGCATTCATTCGGAGACGACAAGAGTAAATTACTTATAAAACTTCTTAACTAAATTACTAACTTTACTTTGAGGACCGTATTCGGAATGTTTCAGACCAGCTTGGGGGATAAAGCGGTGTTTACATGCTAGTGGCGTTAGCAGCGGGGCGTGTAGCGAGTATGTCAACACGTTACTGGCACAGACCGGTTACCAAGAACTCATTTAGTACGTATCTACTCTTTTATGCTTGACGATGTTTATCAAACATACAAAGAGATAATATGACTGGCATCAGTGGCATGACATGATAGCAATGGTTTACGGTGAAGAGTTTTGTCATCATAGCATACGAGTACTTCATTACCATTCCAGCTAACCAAATCAATCTGCACGCAACCGAAACTGGCAGTTGTACAGAACTATAGAGCATTTTTCACTCCGCTGCTCGCTTCGCCCTGTGAACGTATCGTAACTAAGTTAGGACCACGTAACGTGATATGGCTCTAAGCGCTCGCAGCTGGCCAGTTACCATTAACACTCAGATGTTATGTAAATTCTGTGATTGTGCCCCATTACGGACCGCATAGTTTTCAAGGATTCCTAAATTCATTTGTCTTCAGGGCTCTGATAGTTTGAGTGATACTTCACCGAACTGATAAAGTTCTGAGTACCTACCTATGCCAGTATCAAGTATATTGTGTGTTAAGTCTTATTGTTTCCTTTTTCCTCGTAGGTACTTGTGTTATACCTAAACTGATTTTTATACTCGTATTTTTTCGTGGATATCATAGAACCGTGCCATCTACAAAAACTTCTTAAATTATCTCCAGTAATCATAAAACTTTATAGACTGCTATTAATTTACTGCCACTTTTATTATTACAATCATGTTAAATACACATTATTTCCATTGTATTTACAGAGAACATTTACGGGTCCGTTTACTTAAGCACTTTATGAAATTAAATTCTCAAAAGGAAATGACTCAACGGAGCTTAACGTGACCAAAAATTATATAGGTAATTCCGTTGAAATGTGTCCAGTAGATATGATTTTAAAACCGATCATGTTGGGAATATGTAGATACCTCTATCTATCTCGAACCTTGCATAGTTTCAAGATAGAAAGAGGCAATATAACGCAGTTCGCAGTTCGATAACATAATATGTGGTGTTAAATTTGCGATAGTGTACGTGCCACAGCCCGCACGTTTCGGGGTTAACGACAAGTTTTCGACTTAATAGAGCTCTCTGATCGTGATAGACCAATTGCAACCATCAAATATGATTCTAAACTACGGAAATTTTGGACGAGCTGAATGTTACTTTCCGAAAATTTAGCTCTCATGTTGTATAAATACACCTTTGACCTGTGTGTGACGTGCAACGCTGCGGGCTAGGCTTCAGGGAATAGCGCATCGTAGATAAAATACTGAAAAGCTCGTTGTAAATACTGACAGCCGTTCGTAGTTAGACAACAACTTTTAATTTAGAAACTAAAAAGTACGAGAAATCTAAGTTACTTCTTTCTCAGTAAATAAGAAAACATAAATTAGCAGTAAAATTAATTAACTCTAAAGCCTTCTGACATTGACGAGAAAATCCAGGTTATCGCGACACTCATCTTAATGATAGGCCAGCCATTGCTCGCAAATTATAATTTTATTCATAGTCTTACAGCGCACTCGTTAAACGCCATGACGATGAATAAAGATCCAGAATAAGGAGATAAACAGGAACGTCTTGGTCCTTTTGTTCTTGGGTTCTGGTCCCAAGTAATTAAGTAAACTCATACGTATTTGGGAACTTAAATAATTCCACTTGAATGTAAGTACTGACGTACTTATTAAGGCCTAATGGTCCGAGTACCTACAGAAATGGGGTAGAAATGTGGATGTAAGATTAAACTAACACGTGTGTTCCCTTTAAATGGGGCAAGAGGAAAATAATAGTTCGCTATGGATCTAGATTTCGTTTAGCCCTTTGCTATTGAAGCAAAGCTTTTGTACTTTTACGGTCTGTCGTTTCATATCAGATTTGTACCCTATTTCTAACAGAAAAGATCTTTCTGTTTGCTAAATATTTCGACAACCATTGAGATATTTAATTCGTACCCTACCTATTCAAAGGTTTTTTCACTGAGATAAGGATCGTAAAGCAAATAAGGGCCGTTGCTAAGATTTAAATGCGTGTAAAGGTGGTCTGAGGAGTAGAGTATCTGCCATTACTGATTCGATCTCTGCGTCTGTTTATATAGGCCCCTAAGTACCTCATTTGTAGGGGAATTGAGCTTAGAACGAGCCTCTGTAATCGGTTCCGTTCATGAGAGTTGTTAACAGGAACGAGTAACATTATCACTATTGTCTTTATTAGTTCGTAAATGTACTAGACCTAACTACCTGACATCGTTATCAATGCTGGTAGAGATGCTTAAATTCTATATAATAAGACGACAAAGTTTCAGTATAGCAGAAATACCCGTCCAAACTTAGATAGGGAGTTGTCTGAAGAAACTAGCGTTTCCAGTCTACAGAGTTCCGACTTTAATGAATTAAGAAACAAGTTACTAGGTTGCATTAAGGTAATGCTCGCGATTAAATGCTTAGTTCAAGTTACTTGCTTTAGCTTGTTCGCCGCTCTTAAACTGATTTGCTCTTTCGACTTCTTTCTTAGAACGTGCTGTTTTATTTCGGTTAGACTGAGAAGTTTTTTTACAACAGCTGATGAGCACTTTGTATTCGTTTAGTTACTTTAATCCTTTGAAAACAGCTGTGGATGTTGAATTTCTCTATTAGATTATAAGAGATAGACAATATAATGTAAGCGAATTATTCTTGAAGAATTGAATGAGTACAAGACAGTGAATTTCTTTAAAAAGACAATTAGGTACCTACTTTATTGCACATG
Organism: Orthosia cruda; assembly: GCA_964057195.1. Classification (NCBI taxonomy): domain Eukaryota; kingdom Metazoa; phylum Arthropoda; class Insecta; order Lepidoptera; family Noctuidae; genus Orthosia; species Orthosia cruda. The sequence goes on from OZ059826.1 coordinate 42,867,240, forward strand.
CAATCGATATTTTTCTGGTAACCTCAATAAATCTTTTCTTTTTAAGTCTAATTATAAAACATTGGGTACCTACCTAAGTTACTAGGTAAGTATAACAGCGTCGCCGAAAGTCTCAAAGTCAATTTCGTGTCATCATCAACAAAGTAATATAATATTTTAACCGTAAAATGGTGACGTTTTCCACAGCAAAGCGGCGAGGATCTTACGGCTTTATTTTAGTGCAGCCGTAGGACAGACGATAAATTTTTCCGTCAGTATTGCCTTCAGGTTGAGTCACCGTCCTGACTCTAATTTAATGGCGCCTTTATAATAATAAAACATACAATGGCTTGCAGAATTTAATTTTCTATGTAATTTTTCGTGACCTCGGATGACGGAGAAAAGCGCCATTAGCTCCCATGGGTATCTACTACTTAACGCGACTGTGGGGAAATCAAAAGGATCTGTAGCGTATAAAGCAATTTCTGCGATCACTTGTCTATTGCTTGACGCGAGTACCTGTATCTGTGATATGTACCAAATGGTACCATAAGGACGTCTTAAAGTTCCTAATTAAAATATGGGGCAATATTATAAAGCTATTAAACTATGGAACAAAATCCATAGGAACTAAAGACAAGCCTATCTCCGGCCTGTTTGTAGGTCAACGCGTGTAGTTTGCAGTGGACGGTTATGCAATTCCGTTTATTGTAGTAATTTCAGCGAGCGAGCTCTGTTGCCATTGAGCGAGTCATTTCTCGGCGCTCTCATTACGGAGAATGGTCAGCCATGTACTTGCGTACATCTATACTCCTACTACCTGTGTGTACTTGTTACCTGTTACATTCAGAAGGTTACAGGATTTCTACCTGTTACATCCAGAAGGTTACTTGATATACCTACCTGTTACATTCTGCAACTTCGACTCCATAACTTGTTTCTCCTACGTGACCAAACTGAAGCTTTTTAGAAACTACTATTATAAGTGGTAGTGTGGAAAGCTTTTAGCTTAGTTTCGCTTGCTTAGTCTGCTTTGTCGACGTTACGTTTTTAGCAGTGCTGAGCTATACTGAAGTTGGTACTACGATTTAAGAATTATGGATGGAGCTCGTTGGATGAAAAGATCTTTGCGTAATGACTCTTCCTCTACATTATCATGCTAAAGATACTGTGGCGAAATTACGTAGATATTAAAAGAGTATTAGCAACCCCCGAACTTCACCAATCAACAGCACATTTTACCCAATACCTTTTAACTTCCTGTAAGATATTGAACACCACAGATCTGGACGAATATGCCCATTTGTTTATTTATTTGTGCTAACAACACATTGCCTCAATTTCCCTCTTACGACAACTGCAATAGGAAATAAAATAAAGATGCAACAAGCAGACATTTTTGTCGAGGAACTTTCTGCCCATATTGCTTGTTCATTGGATTCTAACATACAATGATCGGACTTCAATTAAATTACGTACAAAGCACTGTATGTACGTGATCGCTTGCACCAGCTACTACCCAGTAACGAAGTCGAGCTGTCTGCTCGTTCGACTTGTGTTCGAGTGTCGAGTTTCCCATCAGTTGAACACACGAGTTTTTTTTAAAGGTTTTTCAATAAGCATCGTTGTTGTTTGTGATTTTCATGATTTATTTAAAAAGTTTTCGTTTATATTCAGGTCTATGTAAGTATTTTATAAATTCTACAAGCCTCTTTTTACTACAGTAAAGTAGTTAGGTAACTACCTACTCACTCAATTCTGTCAACATGTTTTTAATTAAACATCTATTTAAGTAAAAGGAAAATTAATGAAAGCCCAGGAGACCAAATCTCCTAGAATCTTATTAATAATATTTATTTCAACAAAAACAACACAACGGATTACAGCATTCTTACAGGCTAGTACTTAAGGCGCCGATTCCCTTGAGTAGCTGATTTTAAAATGAGAATCACGTCTAAACGGCTCGTCGTAATTTTTTGGAAAAATATATGTTACATTAGACCATTTTCTTAATAATATGATCTAAGAAAATTTTGAGTTTTATTCGTATAACAAAGTGTAATTAATTTGTAAAGTTATGTCTAAAACGGACAAAAACACGACAGTCGCACTAAAACCGCTGGGCGTATTTTTATGAAATCGACACCATCTCAAAGACAATTTAATTATCTACATTTTCATCTGAAGCTTTTTCTTTAAAGTCATAGAATAATAAGGAAAGTACAAAAACCTACAAAATTTTGGGTCGCGCGGGTGTGAAAAGAGGACGCGTTTTGTTCCCTCAAGGTCGTTGGAGTTAGTCGTCGTCTTAAGGTTACGTTACAGTAGCCGAACCAGTGCTGCTAACTCGTCTAAGCAAAAACACGTTGTTAGTTCTTTAAAAAGATAAAAAAGCGAAAAGAGAGAAAAAGCGCTAGAAAACGTTATGGTCATTGTCAAAAAAAACGCTGTTTTCAGCGCCAAATTCAAACAAAATGCCTAATAATTTGAGACTATATATAAATGTTTGTAGTTTTTTTTTATGGGCACATCCATTTTTATTATCGGCTCACTGCACAACTCATAAAACTGATTCAGAATAACTGACAGAAAGTTTTAAATTACTGTGGAACAATAGAACAAAATTACAAAATGGTTAACGAGGAATCAGTCCTGCCAACTCGAGGAATCCCCATCTCATAGACTAAGACACCAACATAAGAAACAAAGCAGCATTTTCTAAAATAATTGTGATTCGTTCCGTGTTACGCACATCACAGAATAAATAATAGCGCTATTGAACAGATGCTAAAAGCGCTAAGTTGGCAGCACAGAGCCGAACTGGGACGGATCTTGTATCTCGGCATACATCGCCATACTCCTTGAATGATACGTAGAAATTTGCAAAAATGTTGGAAAATTATGGGCCAAACAATTCTCATTTTTATATTTTACTTAATTTCAAAAGCCTATTTGGATATTGCAAACTTTTACAGCGGCCCGGTGTAATTAGAGGCACATTAAATGGGTTGCCATGGCTTGGGCCATACTCTCGCCATACTTATCTTTATAATGGCCGTCGTTAGAGACGCTCCCAATTCCACTGCGTTACTTTTTATTTTGTTCGCTTATGCTATACCGACTTATGTACAGGCAGTACAGGCTGATATCTATAGGAGTATACTTTGAAAGTGGATGTATGTGCGATGTGCGGGTCATTAGATGGATCCCGAATTAGGGCCGTTCAAACATGTTGGAAGGTCGTACGGCCCGTTTTTAAAACAATTTATTATTATATTTACCGCTCTCGTTGTCTCATAGGACATTTAATTTTCAAAACAAAATCTGCTCCTTTTTCCCCTTTTGTAACAGATGAACCATCATCTCTGATGTAAATACTTACAAATGTTAACTTTTTATTCAGCTATGTCAGAACCAAAAGGAAAAGTTTGATACACAAAGGAACAAGCACTCCGAATGTTGATAGAAATTCACCAACTTTTTGTTTTCTTGTAAATTGTGTTATTCCATTTTTCTTTGTCACGTTTTTTATTGTACCTAATTAGATTTTGATTACTGCGTTAATTGAATCTGAATTTTGTTAACAACTTGGAATTGGCTTTTATATTCTTTCAGACTTCAATAAGTGTCTACATAAGACTGGGCAGAATACTACCGCACGAAATATCTTATTAGTCGGATTTCTATATTAGTTAAATTAATTTAGTACAGAAAAAAAACATTATTCCTATCAAAGCTGCCTTTAATAGCTAATCTATTACTTTTATACCATAGATTTGGTATTATTGATATTTTATATATAATTTGATTATTATTACTTTTTCTCTTTTTTGTCCTCTTGTGTTTATTAATGTATTTTTAATTATTTTAAATAAAATGTGGTTGTTATTGTTTAGGATTTGTGATTTTATTTATGGCTTATTATTTGTTTATTTCTTTTTTATTATCTTTGACGTGTTTTTTAAATTCTTTTTATCAATTGTAATGTTTTAATGTTAGGTACTTATAATGTTTTATTTAATAAAATTCCTTCACAATTTATGTTGTTCAGAAATAAATTATTTATCACATAGTCTTTGAAAAGCTTATTTTCTGATTATATTTCGTAAATTTGACAAACAGGTCAGCACAATATGAAGAATAGATTAAAATCTCCTTAATATGCCTCTGTCGAATCGTCGCCATCAAAATTGAATAAAATGAGAACAAAAAAGTTCAGTATTGGGTGCGCGGCCCCTGTCCTCGCAGGTGCTCGAAATTGCCTAACTTGTTCGATCGACATAGCTGTCAAGCTTTTATTTAATTTCCTGCCTCAACATTGGGAATTATTGGCTGGTTGAAGGATCTCTCTGTTTATTTTTTTATCAATTTGATTTTTATCAGACGTAAAAGCGGTGGCTCGTGTATTTTTTATGGGTGAATTACTCAGGATGTTGATGAAATTAAGGATTTTGTTATTAAAGTAAACTCTACGTTGACTTTTTAGACTGGTAGGAAAGATAATAGGATAGATATATAGGTAATTGTTCAAAATACAGATGATTAAAGTTCGCAAAGTTATATTATTATAAGACAGGTACCTAAGCTACAAACATAGGTAACTAAAGTTCTTAATCAGTTCCCTGCCGGAGTCCATGTTTTCTTATAGCTACAATCTGGGGTCTTTAAGTCAGGAGTGGATAGGTTACTTCTAGGCAACCATGCTCCATCTTTTACCACGTCAAAGCTTACTATCAGGTGAGATAGTGGTCAAACGAAAGCCTATCAATACCTTATTATTTATAATAAAAGTAAACTTTTCAACACACTTGCTCATAAAGTGGCTCTAATTTCACCGCAATTAGGCGCATAATGACACCTCTTATCAAACTGTGACTTTTTCATTCCTATTATTCACAAGTGAGTTATAGAGTATTTTTTTTAAATTGATTGGTTGACTTGCTTTGTTCTTAAAAAGTTTTGATACAAAAAGATCGTGCTCAATAGTACAAATGCAACACATTTCATGCAACTTCGTATTTAAATAGATAATTTCAACTTATACGTGTTTAATAAATAAAACTTTCACTGAAATATAAATTTTGTTTTTGTCTGTAATAAAGAAAACTTGAAATGCCCCATTTTGTACGTGGCTAAAACGCTATCCGCGAAAAGCCAAAAAAAAGAAACTCATTCTTTTTAGTCTATGGCCGATCGCCATTGTTAGATGCGCGCGCATAGGAAAACTGATTAATTTTGCCCGCGATTGCGAAAAAAAAATCACAACTCGATTTCACTGTTGGAAATGATTTATTTGTATTATTTTCTTCACTAGTGTGTTGAAAAACGTCGCATGATACACGTGTGTATTGATGATTACCGTCCTCGGCTCTCTTAAGATCCTCACCTAACGGCTCGGGTCTCAATAGCGCCTCAGCGGTAATCACCAACATTACACACTTGTATCATAATGTACTATTATACCATTCCCCCTCTAAAAAGCTTATTTTATTCACTGAAAACAATGAATAAAATGCTCTTTTAATCACTGTTTGAATTTAGTACACACCAATATATTCGACCTCCATCTCAATGCTATACAACCTTCTTGCGCAAAAATACTCCTTGTGATTTCGCTTAAATCTTTATTTTCTCGTAATCATGGTATAAAGTATAGTATGCAATTCTTGAATAAAACAGATTTATATCGAGGGCCATAAATCACTCGCGTCGCTCAGGATTCTAACACTTAAATCACTTGCTATACTCGTGATTCAATCATCATGAATCACTACCTACAGTCGTGATTCAGTTTTTAGATCCTTAAATTGCTCGTTTTTCAACTCATACGACCCTTGAATTAAATCCGTCCTTTATTCACTCTTTAACATACTCAATTGGCCCGTCGTTTATAAGGATAAGGTGTTCTGTCGCATTTGTCATGGCTTTAGTTTTAGAGATGTTCATCGTTAGGCCTATATTCTGGCTACCTAGGCCAACAAACCTCTACCACCAATATAAAGTCCAAGGAAATAGATACAGGAATCGGGAAAGCATGGAAATGTTCCTGGGGGTATAAAGAAGTAATGAGGAACAAAGAAACTAAGATAGCTGTCAAAGCAAAGTTGTATAACACCTGCATACTCTCTGTCTTAACATATGGCTGCCAAACTTGGGCACTCACCAAAGCACAAAACAGGAAACTGAAAACCAGTCAGACAGCAATGGAGAGAAGCATACTAAATATAAGGAAGACCGACAGAATACGCAACAATACCATCCGAAAACGCACGAAAATTGAAGACGTAATAACCAGAATAAGAAAACTAAAGTGGAAATGGACTGGCCATTTTATAAGAGGCATAGAGAAGTGGAAAAAAAAGTTAGTATTTTGGTACCCAAGAAATAGGAAAAGAAAACTAGGTGGACAGTTTCGAAGGTGGGAAAATATGGACCAGGAAAGAGCTAAACTGAACAGAGTGAAAGAAATGGAGGAGGCCTTTGCCAAAGTTGGGCGAACAGACCGAGTTGTCGGTGTCACCGACTCGCTAGAGTCGTTAGGATAAGTTTTAATTATTGTAAAAAATAGTGTCTGAATAAAGGCTTATATTATTATTTATTCACTAGTTGCATAATATACTATATTTCCACGTAAATAAAAAAATAGAAGCCAAAACACACCATTTCCCAGTTGCTTTTCTAAAACAAGCATGATTTCATAATAGTTTCACAGTGGGCGCCACTATATACAGGACACAACTAAATTGCCTTCTTGCAGCGTGCAAGCGGGTGTTTCTAGTCACGTTCTCAGTTAGTCTTAGACTCAGCTCCAAGGTATGAAGCTTCGTCCTATATTCTATTTTAGACCTGTTGAGTTAGAACGTCAAGATGTGTTTTAGAAATGTTTGTAGAATGATCTAGTGTAGGGGTTTGTGCTTTAGAAATACATTATTATGATAATTTATTTTATTTATTCAAAATTATGTAAATAACACTTTAACAGCTTTTAACGCCAATTCAATGTTACTACCACAAAGATATAAGGACTAAAAGAAATATAATTAAAAATAGAAATTAAACTACCATTCAAATAAAATAAAAAGTTACAATAAAATATTACAATTAAAATTAATTAAAATACAATGAAACATACAATTAAAATCCATTTAACATACAATTAAAATCCAACACAACACATTGACATACAAAATCGCAACTTGCTAAACCTTTCAATTTAGGCAGCTGGGTAAGCCAGAGAGGCACCCTATACACATTTCACCAGTTACGTGTAAGTCCCATGTAATAGAGTTTATTGCCGTCAAACTGGCGCATATTCAGACTTAAAATATTTCCGAAAAAAAATAGCCAGGGTGTTAAAGGATAGCCAACAGAACCCCATTCTAGATTTTTTGTGTGTTTATCTGTTTATTTGGGCACGTATAACGTGAAATATATGAAACCAATGTAAATAACTTTTATACATACAAATTTTGCGTTACTTGAAGTATTATTTAGTTTTTGTTTCATCACAACCGGTTCACTCTATCAAAAGATAGATGAAATTAAAGTGTTCAAGAAGTAAAATTTTCACAACTATACGCAATTCAGATACGTGGACAGTTAAACTCCATATTCGATAGATGGCGTTGTGCATTTGAAGTAATTTTCTGCGGTGTTATCCACGAAATAATTATCCTAGAAAAAAAAGGGTAGGAGGGAAGGTAAGTAGGGTAGGAGGGAAGGTAAGTAGGGTAGGAGGGAAGGTAAGTAGGGTAGGTAGGAAGGTAAGTAGGGTAGGGTAGGCTGTTGACTGGTGCGAAGCCGCGGGGACAGCTAGTATCTAATAAATTTCAGTCTTCTCCAATTAATTGTATTCCTGTAATCGGGATCCACCAACCCATGAACCCGCACTGGGCCCGCGTTGTGGATTATGGCCCATTCCCTCTCACAGAGCGGAGGCCTGTGTCCCAGCAGTGGGAACATATTAATAGGCTGATGATGAATCGAGATCAAGGACAGTAAAACTTTGTATTTGCATAGCTAGAGCCCATACAGTAATGTTGTTATTTAGGTCCAAGTTATACTTCACTTTCAAGGTAAACTTCATTCATTTACGGAAATATCCTCAGAAATGTAAGCAAAGAAACATATAGAAGCTGGTAATAATCATTAAGTACTTCTTAAGACTCCGGTTAGCAACTGGAACACTTGCGTGGGCGCGTAGGTACGAGTACCTAAGTTTAACATTAGAACAAAAGGGAAAAGTTAGGATTAGATGCCTCCCCAGAACTTGAACGTGTTAGTATCACTGTCACACGTACTTCCAGTACGTGTGACGTCATTAAATTATGAATTTTCTCCTTTTAAGCACAATGGTTTGCTACAAAATAAAAACTGTCATATTTATTAAGCATCTACCGACATATGTCTAAGTACCTACCTAAATTATTATTGTGTTGTCAAATACCAACAATTGTTAGAGTACCCACCTGAGTAAATACTGTTATGTGTATAGGAAATAACTCTAAATTTACATTTAAGCCACAGTGATGATATTCCTATAAAATATTACGTAATTTGTAATGATCACTGTGATGTATCCTGGATTTTATATTGCTATTTTAGTATTATAAGTCCTTTGAGACGATTAGTACAAAACTCTCAGTTAGTATCAATATTCTTTCGAATATTGAAGAATGTCTAAATAGGGGTACACTACATAAATACGAAAATCTTTATTCCGTCAGTCGCAAATACGAATTTCAAAATTCCGATTTTCATAATTCCGAATGGTTCATAATTCCGAATATAACAACTCCGACTCCGATTTTTAACCGACTTCAAAAAAAGGAGGAGGTTCTCAATTCGTCGGAATCTTTTTTTTTTTTTTTTATGTATGTTCCCCGATTACTCAAAGACGCCTCGACCGATTTCAAAAAATCTTCTTTTGTTTTGAAGGGTATACTTCCTAGTTGGTCCCATAGTCATCAGGTCAGGATCTGATGATGGGATCCTAGAGAAATTGAGGGAACTCCTCAAATATTATAGGCATTTATATAGTGATTTTGGTATTTTCACCAACAATGCAATCACTTGCACTCAGAAAGTATAATTTGGTGAAGTGGAACTGATGAAGAAGACCACAGATGGCCACTGAAACTCCTTAATGCTAAGTATGTCACGGGTATAAAATATCTCGAATGTTAACAGACTATGATTAAGCAAATACTTATAAATCAATGGTACTGATGAAAATGGTACCATTGAACTGTTCTGATGATGAAGCCGGAAGGTAGACACTGGAACTCTGAAATAAAACAATGTATCCTAGTCGTGCTTGGGCTTATTGGAATCGTCATGAGATGTACTTTGGCCATAAATGATTATCATGTTAATTGGAGATACCTACCAAAACTAAAAAGAGAAAAATAAAAAAACTTTTTAACAAAAAATCAAACCGACTTCCTGAACAAAAAACTACAAACCAAAAAATAACTTTCTTTTCCGAAGTCGGTGTCGAAAAACTGAAAAAAAATGGGTACAAAAAAACCGACTTCGGAAAAGAAAGTTATTTTTTGGTTTGTAGTTTTTTTTATAATATGGATATGGATCTGCAAACTATGGTCAGAGCATCGGATTCTCGTGGACATCTAGCTGACAGCTGCAGCACGAAACTGTTAAAAGTGGTAAGGCCTTCAGATGCTTTGTTTTTTACTGTTGAATATCTTTGGTATATGTTTGAATAAGCATACAACGATAATTCCTAAGGTTTTTAGTTTATTTATCAGAAACTTGTCTAGAATTTTATGGCATTTTTACCGGAGGGTATTTTTGCAAAAATGTACCCAACTTGGTAATATAACAGTTAGTGACCATATACATACCTGAGAGGTACAAATAATTTGCAAAAAATCGTTATTAGTTAATGGAGGGAGAATAGTAGTTTTCATCACACCTATTCGAAAAACGACAATTGTCTATAGAGGATAGCGGGAGCCAAATCCAATTTTGCGCCCGTAGGAGTTTGAGCTTTCTCTCTTCTGATTGGTCCGCTTCGTGCTTCTGATAGATTTGCGTAGTTGGGTTGGGTGCGCTCGCGTGAGGATTTTTTTTTTATATATATCACTAACTAACAATCAATTCTCTATGTTGATAAACTCATTTTTGTGATTGGTTAGAAAGGAGTTAGTATTATACTTACTCTTTGTTGATAAGTATGTGAAGTTAACCAGATAGGTCGCGCGCATTCTGAAGACTCGAATAGGTCACAATTGTGACCTTTAGTCTTTAGTATAAGTCACGCATGGCGTTAGAGCGTTGGCATTAGAAATTGTACCATTGCAATTATGATACCAAAGTAACATAAAACAGAAGGGATCTCATACCATATGTAAGTACGCAATACGACTCAATTTACTAATTTATTTCTTTTTTTTTCCTAATATTCTGATATTTGAAGGTTTCAACATTGGTGGTCAGAATAATGTTTGACATTTTTACATTCACACGCAAGTGACTAACACTAGCTGTCTCTTTTTTTCTTGTTGGTTTTATAAAGCCATCCCTTTCGACTTGTAGCGAAATGTCACATGAATGAAAAGTGTGTATGTTTGCTGCCGCTGCTGCGCGGAACACTTTTTAGGGTTCCGTACCCAAAGGGTAAAAACTGTCTGCCTGCCTGCCTGCCTGCCTGCCTGTCTGCCTGCCTTCCTGCCTGCCTGCCTGCATGTCTGCCTGCCTGCCTGCCTGCCTGCCTGCCTGCCTGCCTGCCTGCTAGCGATTCCAATGCGGCCAGTACTTTTCGAGTTATTTAATTGAGAATGAAATATCCCTAGACCGTGTTGATGTGTGTATATTCGACAGTACTGGGACTGCTATTCGTAGTACAACTGTTAAACTTGATGCGCTTCTATCTGTATACAGTCGACAAGCACATCAAGCAAAACATGTTAACTTTGAGAACGCGGCCACGCTTAATATCATTCCATTGACCTATGGTAATTATGTTTATTATTACGTATATTTTAGTAACAAATACCAATATATTGATAAATCAGATTTTTCTTTAAAATTGCCTCATTTTCTCTATTACAACCAACTTAATATTGCGGTTTAGTACGGAACCCTAAATGTGCGAAGTCCGACACAAAAAGAATTTACAGTGCTCACAAATATTTGATTTGAAAAATTTGGTAATTACAACGAGCTTAGATAGTTGGTACTTTTTGTAACCGGAGAGATTGATTTCAGTTAGTAAGTTAAATAAAATTCAGTCAAAACAAGTCGAGACGGGCCTCTGAATCTTTATGATCAAGCAACGATCTGCGAACTCTGAGTTTGACAGAGTTAGTTGGTTAATAAAGAATTTAAATATATACCCTCTTTTGATCTGATTTTGGTCGGAAGTAGGTTTGGTAGAAAGTATCAAAACAAATGAAGCACTGAACATAGAAAAAGGGATAAGGTTAAAAAATGTTTTTTTATTATTATTGATAGGCTTGCGTTTGACCACTATCTCACCTGATGGTAAGTGATGATGTGGTCGACGATGAAGCACGCCTGCCTAGAAGAAACCTATTCACTCTTGACTTAAAGACTCCCAGGTTGTAGCTATCAGGAAATACAGACTCCGGCAGGGAATTCCACTCCTTTGCTGTACGCATAATAAAAGAATTCCCAAAACGTTTGGTGCGTATGGGTGGGATGTCCACCATGTATCGATGACGCAACGCCGTACGTCTTGTAGTCCGATGATGGAACGGGCTAGAAGGAATTAGTTCATGGAATTCCAACGCACACTCTCCGAAATGTAACCGATAAAAAACCGACAGACTGGCAACTCGGCGCCGGTGTTCGAGGTTCTGGAGCCTAGATTCGACCAATACTTCATTGTCGATGAGCCTCTTAGCCCGTCTTTCGATCGCATCAAGTGCATCCAGCTGGTACTTGGCAGTTCCGTCCCAGAGATGAGATCAGTATTCCATGCATGATCGAACTTGCGCTTGATATAAGTTGAGCAGCTGTTCTGGCGTGAAGTACCGCCTCACCTTCGCGAGGATCCAAAATTTTTTGGCAGCCAGCTGAGCTTTTGCCTCAATGAATGGACCTAAATTGAGCGTCGATGTCAACGTGATGCCAAGAATCTCAAGATGGTCAGTTATCGGCACGGTCACACCTCTGAAAGAAGGAGCCGGGTAGAATTGGCTCCTTTTAGCGGAAAAAAGACACGCCTCGGGCTTAGCAGCATTGAACTTGACCAGATTGGTATCGCCCCATTCGGAGACTGCCTCCAAGGACAGATTCAAGCGCCCAACCATGGCCTCCCGGAGATACCGGATCTGAGGTCCAGTAGCGCGCGCAACGGACATGTATCTCTCAACAACAGTGCTGTCGTCTGCATACCCAAAGGTGCCGGGTTTTAGCAGATCATTTATGTGCAGCAAGAACCACGTTGCTGAGAGTACCGACCCCTGTGGGACCCCGGCATTAATATCCAGTAGTTCAGACGAGCGGCCATCAATAACCACTCGAATGGATTGGCCCCTCAGGAAGTCTGCAATCCAATCGCACAGACCACTGGGCAAAGCGAATGAAGGAAGCTTACCAATAAGGCTTTCATGCCAGACCCTGTCAAAAGCCTTCGAGATGTCGAGGGAGACGGCAAGCGCTTCCCCGTGTCTCTCTATGGCCTCACTCCAGATGTGAATGGCATACGCTAGAAGATCCCCAGTTGACCGATTTTGGCGGAAACCATATTGGCGGTCACAGAGGATGTCGTTAGCTTCTAGGTATGCCAGGAGCTTGGAATTAAGCACTCGTTCCATACTCTTGCAGAGGATGGACGTTATTGAAATGGGTTTGTAGTTGGCCGGGTCAGCCCGACTGCCCGTCTTGGGCACAGGCTGAACGTTAGCTTGCTTCCAGACATTCGGCACTTTTCCCGTCTCATACGAAAGGCGAAACAGGCGTGTCAGGATCGGAGACAATTCAGGCGCACAGGTTCTGAGAACAATTGCTGAAATTCCGTCGAGGCCACTAGCTTTGTTCACGTCAAGATTGCGCAGCACCCTACGAACGTCCTTTTGATGTATGCGAATGTCCGACATACTCGTCTCGCAACAATCAGGAGAAGGAGTGGGCCGCGCGTTACCAGAATCCAGACGCGAAGATTCCGCAAAAAGAGAGGCAAACAAACTTGTTTGATCAAAGCAAACTTGCTTTCTCCTCAGCGGAGTGGGCCAGTGACCCGCCGGGATTGAGCAGTGGTGGTAGTGAGGGACGGCAGAAGTTCGATTCAACCGACTTAGCCAGGGACCAAAACGCTTTACCGCTTTACTTACCCGCTGGGTAGGAAGCAAGTTTGGTCCCAATACGGCTTATGTGGTCAAACCGAGATCTTCGCATCACCTTCTTGCAGGAATTGGCAGTCCTATTGTAGGCTCTCTTGCGCTGACCCACGTCGCTTGCTTTGCGCTTCCGAGCATCGACCCATGCCAGGTACGCCTCATGTTTGAGCGTGTTGGCGCGCTTGCAGTCGGCGCCAAACCATGGCCGGTCAGCGCTAGAAATTGCAACGTCAGAGAACAGTGAAGAACGGAATGAAGTACTCCATTCCCTGACGCAACACATCCGACACGGCGTCCGCGCACGACGAAGGATCAACCAAAGAGAAGCAAGTAGGCTGCCAAGGATACGATGTGAAAAAAGAACGCATCCCATCCCAATCTGCTGACTTGTACCGCCAACGCTCTTGGGCTGGGATCGGGTGGGGAGAGGACGGATACAGACTTCACCAGACAATGGTCGGCACTACCCAAAGGTGAAGATACCGACACCGAGTAGCGGTCTGGATCTGTAGTCAGCAGAAGGTCCAAGCAATTGGCTGTGTGCGAATCAACATCCGGCACCCTCGTTGCCCCTTGGACCAGCTGGGTGAAATTTAACGCAAGCGCAAGCTTTCTCGTCTCCCGCCCAGCATGATCAGTGCGCTGGTACGGGAAAAGCCACTCCTGGTGGTGGGCATTGAAGTCCCCCAGTAACACCAATTGGGCATAAGGGTACCGCTGCTGTGCCGTATCAGCCGCCTCACTAAGGTACTAAGTGAGCCTGGTTGTCTCTTGATCCCCGCTGTGCGAGCGGTAGACACAGGCGTAAACAATTTTATCAAGGCCCATGTCCACCAAAGTCCACAGCAAAGAGAACCTAGAGTCCTCAAGGTTTCGGAGACGCCGATAACAGATCGTATATGCATACACCCGCATGTTGCTTAAAATAGTGCTCCAGGGTATACCCTGGGTATGTTAGGTACGATACATCTGACGGACATCTGATCTGCGTCTCCGAAAGAAAAAAGAGAGCCGGCTTATCAGTCGCTAGGTGATGATGGACTGCTATGAGATTTGAGTGCAGACCTCTGATGTTAGTGAGGTGCACTGTGGTGAAGTGAGATGTGGCTCCATGCTGCTTACTTCAGACACGCACTGAATGGACGCCATCACTGGAGCACTAGTCTGGAGACTTCGGGGACGCCCGAGCCCCCCCGGGAATGACCATCGGGCCCTCCCTTCTGGTCGCCAACCAGCACGATGGTGCATTCCGGGATTTTTCGTCAGTTGGCGGGGCAGCCTTTCGTGTGGGGCTGGCACACTACTTGGGCCCCCAACTACCTGCGGTCGGCCAGCGGTGCACCGTGCCTCGGATCCCGCTACCCTCCGCGACCAGTCACCCGATACGCCCATAACAGCACGTGCCAGGCTGGTCTGCCCGCAATGGAACTGCCATCTCGACCCACCTCCTGAAGTGGCTTCACCGGGCATCGCACCGGAACACGGCTAGGCCGCTTGGCGGTACGTCTTTGCCCGTTGGGTGGTCGCAAGCCTTCGGCCGAAGCCTACCACCAGTTATTGTCACCTGATTGGCACCACCCGGGGACCACGTGTAGGGTATCGCATGGGGTACTTTCCTACGGACGTGGGTGACTCGGCCCCCAAAAATGATCATTGACTTTATCGTTTTATGCTGGTACCGTGGATGTCTTCGCTGATGGGTTCGTGCGTCCGATTTATGCTGGTCGCAACGATTTCTTCTGGTGCATTTGGAACTGCACCCGTGACGACCAGTAGTAGTAGGCTCGTACTGATGACGACGCGTAGACAGGTGACCTTAATTTTATTTTGAGCAGTATGTTATGATTATTATATAAAATTAATCCCTATTACCCTTGTCACGCCATAACTTGAGAACGACTTTACACAAATACCTAATTTAAAAATACATGAAAACAGTGATTTTCAAAATTTTGCGTGTTTTGTGAAACTGAATTTTCAAACAATTCCATATTTTTCATTCAATTTTGTTTTTTTTTTAACTAAAGGATTAAAAATTAAACACACTTATAAAATAAAAATCTTCTTTATTGGTATTAAATTTTATCCGTCTCTTCGAACGATAATTGTCAATGAAATCAACATTAATTAGGTTTCGATAAGATAACCGGCTTGCTGATATTAATACAATAAATAATCACATTTAGATATAGTGATTATTGATTTTCAGTGGTGATTTGCGTTACGAAACACTAAAAACTCAGTCTAAATAAGTAATTCTTTGAAAACGGTTTACAAAGACGGAGAATTAAATTTTCTTCTGCAAAAAAAAAGTCAGACATTTTAACAATGTCTTTATCTCTTAAAGTGTGGTCTAAATTCTCGGTGAAGAAAAAAGATGGAACTGTTCTTAATTTACGAATAGTAGACATGCCTAAATATCTTAGTGAAGAAGTTGTAGATTTGCACCGTAATCATTTTGTGAAAGACGAGAAGACTTATATAGCTACTGGTACGTATAGTTTGGAAGATATTATTTGTAGAAATTATTAATTAATTTTAATTACGAGCCCAGTTTTGCGTCCTAAAGTTTTACCACTATAGACCATAACATTGGGTCTACCAAAACGATCTGTTTCATGGATACAGGGATCTGGAACCATTCTCCAATTATCCATATGTCTCCTAACGCGTGCCATTATGCGATTAAAAAGCGCTATAAACCGCTTGTTTAGTAAAAGAAGGAGAAACACTTGTTAAAAGTTGCAAAATTAGGCGACAATTCTATGTACTCTCAAATAACCCGTTAAAAGAAAAGCTATGAGGGTATGACTATATATCATTTGGAATTAGAAACATTACTGATACTTAAAACAATCCGTAACACAGCTTAGACATATTGCTATGTTCAAGAAAAATAAAACTTATTTGTATTGCAACTTGTCGGGTGGCCCTTATTTTGATTGAGTAGTTTATATAGATTGTTTAATGATTAATATTTGGTTTACAGGTGTCCCAGCAAGTGATAAAGCAATGGAAGAACTACGTGGGGCTTTATTAGCCGGAATAAGAGTAGGCGTATTTCACATAGTCATTTGTTGCCTTGACGAAGATGATGAAGAAATCAAAGATATCTTTGGAGCGTCCTTGATGTCATTAGTAACGAAAAATGACACTAAGACAGAGGTAAATTACGGTTTAAGACATTTTCTCAAAATATTACATTAATCACTTACAGAGAAAATACAATAATAAGTAATCAAAATATCCGATTAATTATGTTCATTATTATCTACAACCGACTTGACCCAAAGAATTGCCAAACTTAAGGACAGTGAGTTACATTTCACGCAGAGTGGACGGCCGGTGGGGCCATAAGGTTCTGGAATTATGGCCACGCTTAGTAGAAGACTCAGCATAAGCACTCCCTAAAGATAGACCGATGACTTGGTGAGGGCTGCGGAAGACCGCTGGATACGAGCAGCACGGGATTGGTCCGTGTGGCGAGACTTTGGGGAGGCCTATTGTCTAGTAGGTAATAGACGACTTTCATGAATAGCTGACATGATGATGATTGCTAGCAGTAATAACAAACTTAGTCAACAAAATGAGGATCTTACTTTAAAATAAATTAATATCCAGCTTAAAAGAAAAACCAAGAAAATATTGTATCATCAAAATTCCTATATTTCTATTTCAGTTTGAATTTAAAACGGAGGCAATGAAAAAACTATTTCAGATATTTTATTACTTAGAAGCTCAATACAATGAAATGAAGGTGTTCGATTTAGATCTTGGCTTCAGTGATAGAGGATTATTTGTTTGCCCTAAGTACAGGGGGCTTGGTATTGCGCAAGAGTTCCTTAAAGTCAGGTTAGTTACTACCACATTATTATTTTATTTGCCATTTACTTACCCGTATTGAGGTCTGCTCTATTTTCGTGAGTGTGTCCGTGGCATCAACAGTGGGCCCTATTAGAATACCAGCACGGTGTGTGACACAACGGTTTCATGATGGCAATGACACTTCATAGTAGGCTGTGTGCTTCACCATCTTTACCGATTCGATCGCAAATTTATTAATGGTGGGTAACACCCACTTGGTGTTATTATTCAGTAATTCGCAGATTTTTGTTTTTCAGGCGACTAATATGCAAAGAACACGGAATACCAATAAACGGAGCGTGGATGACGTCATATGGCACGCAGAAAGCTGCTGAGCGCGATGGATGGGAAACCGTTTACGAGGTACAATATGATGACATGGAAGAAAAATATGGAGTAAAATTCACAAGAGACCCTCCTTCTTCGAAATTTATGATTGCTAGAATACAACTTTAAGATATGTTTTATTTTTTTATTCATATAGTTTGAGGAACAGGCAGGCGGTATTCAATCAAAGAGTTGTCCTTATGGCTATTAATGCCGGATTCCTCAGGGGTCCGTTCCCTCTCCAACTTTTTTCCTGCTGCACATCAATGACCTCCTTCTGCCTGGTATTGTTAGGTACGCGGATGATAGTACTGTTTCAGAGAGATACTCCAACGCAAAATCCAGCGCGGGTGAAGTTCGTTTCTTGAGGGAGGATATGGTGGAACGGACAGATTTGATCTTAAGCCTTGTCTCCCAGTGGGTTGATGATAATCTGGTCTCTTTTAACGCCACAGGCGTATCTTTTTACCGCAAAAAGGACATGTTTCACCCAAACGCCTACTTTTCGGGGTGCATCTATTCCTGTAACTGATCAGCTCGAGCTCCTTCAAATCCAGTCTCAACTTCGGTGCTTCCATTGAGTACAAAACCCAAGTTGTGGCAAAAAAACTGGGCATCCTAAACAGAGTGAAGCGATAATTTACAGCTTTTAACTCTTTACAAGGCGCAATCCGATTATACAATATCATCTTGCCGCACTTGAATCGGTGCACCGCAGAGCTAAGAGGCTAATTAACGACGTCAAACTGGTGGATGCCAAGCTTCAAAGCTTAGCTCATCACCGTAAGGTTGCCTGCTTTTAGGTTTTCTACAGACTATACTTCGGCGAGTGTCCTCATGAATTCCACGACCTCATCCCACCGCCCCCCTTCTACCACCGGACATCTTGACGCACTGCAACCTAGTTGCCATTCCACCAATTCGCATCAAGCGCTTCCAAACATCTTTCATAAAGCGCACAGCAAAAGAGTGGAACTCATTGCCAGCATCTGTCTTTCCGAACGCATACAATCCGAATCTCTTCAAAGATGAAGAGTGAACGGGCTTCTTCTGACGCAGAAGAAGCCCGTAGTTCACTCTTCACCTTTCAAGTTCACTCCATCATCTTTTTGGATTGAGTTGGGATATCATTCAGTCGGCGGGTCGGTGGGTGTCAGTTAATTTCAGTCGTATGAAGAAAAACATTTAAGAAAAATCTCGATGATGCATTCTAAACTATGATGAAATGTAAAAAGAAAAATAATGTGTATAGTTTTTGTCTCGCGAAGACAAACTAAAACGACTAAAACTCAAACAAGTGTGTGGTGTACTGGTGTACCAACATGCAAGAGGTTTTAAAAGAGTAAACTATGTATTCATCGACTGTGATCTCGTTACAGAGGCTTGTTCCAGTTGTACCTTTACATTTTAGTTCTAAAGTTTAGCAATGTTAAATCTTTTTCGAAGTGTCATTATGAAAATTATTATCGCTTTTTACTAACAATCATCATTATTAAATAACTACAGACCTATATCTGTTTTACCATGCATATCAAAAACTATCGAAAAATTATTAAATTATAGATTGATGCAATATTTAACTAAATTCAACATATTATCCCATTCGCAATTCGGATTCAGACAGAAGTGAAGATGCAGTTACTGCTTTGAGTTCTTTAGTAACCAAGGAACTTGACTCTGGAAATAAATACTTAACTGTATTCCTCAAGAAGGCATTTGACACAGTCTCTGTCCCCGTCCTAATGAGAAAACTGGAAAAGGCTGGAATACGGGAAACGGCGCTCAACTTATTAAAAGATTATCTCTCGCTGAGAATACAGAAAGTTAGGGTGGTAGATGTTACCAGTGATCAAGCGGATGTATCATTCGGCGTTCCACAGGGCAGCGTACTAGGACCAACACTCTTCCTGGTATACGTCAATGACCTTTGTAACATGAACATCCATAACGCAAAGGTCTTCTAATACGCTGATGATACTGCGATAGTTTTCTCAGGGAACTCCTGGCACGATGTGAAACAAAAAGCAGAGTCGGGCATGGCCCAAGTAGCTAACTGGCTAAACAATAACTTACTTACATTTATTACATCTAAAACGAACTATATATGTTTTAGTATTAGCAAACGTACACAACCTACTAACGACTTTAACATAAAAGTCCATGTATGCGGTGAAGTGACATTAATTATACACATTGTGCCTGTTCGCTCATTAAACAGGTCGCACAGACAAAGTACCTAGGAGTGATACTTGATCAACGTTTATTCTGGTATCCCCACCTTGATCAAGTCGCGAATAGACTTAGAAGATTAAGCTGGATATTCAAGACTCTCAGGCATATCGCACCAAATAAAATAAATACGAACAGTGCGCGAAATCCGTCTAGAAATATTTTAAGTGAGATCTACGTAGCTCTGGTCCAGTCGGTCCTAATATATTGCATCCCCATTTGGGGTGGAGCTGCAAAAACTCATTTTATCAAAATGAACACACACGTGTAGGCAAGATTTTCATTAAATGGTAACTTAATTACATAGTAAATTCTGTAATGTTTATCATATTTCTGTGGCTATTGTCTTTTGTAAATACCTAGTTTTCTAAATTTGTATTGCTCTGCTATGGAAGAGCGGAGCTTCCCAACACAGGCATAAGTTGCTTAAAGGGAAGCTCCAAACACAAAACCTTTTTTTTTGTAAACTTATGAAACAATAAACTATTTTGTATTTTTGTATTGTATCATCATCAGCCTATATCAGTGATGGACATAGGCGTCTCCAATTGCACGCCACTTCCTTAAATTTTCGCCAACTCTCATGCAGCTGCTACCAACCACCCTGCGAAGATCGTCGCTCCACCTAGCCTAAGAGGTTAGGTGGTAAAATAATGGTTAAATAAATAAGAGGGCCCTTTTGTTTTGTTCTCGGAGGGAAACCGTCACGAGGCGCCTGGACTTTTGGGGGAAAGACCAGGGCGTGTGGGATTTTTAACTCGTTAAAATCACTCCGGTGATCACCATCAGCACTTAGAAGAGGCCTCATGACCTCTCAAAAGACCACCACGCAGCTCCCTCTATGCTGTTGCATAGAGGGGGCTCCGGGTTGGTCTTTTGAGAGGTCCCTGGGGAGACTGAAAAAGTTCCTCCCCTGAGCCTCGCTGTACACGGCAGCACGTGATCACTGAGCCACCGTCTTTCCTGGAGTCACTTGGTGGGCGGACAGAGTCCCCAATCTGACCACCTGCAACCCCGGAGTTCCGCCTAATTTTGATGCAGGCGGGGTTTCGGCATTTTATTCATCGACGCCTTCTTCTCCGGGCAGGATCGGCTCGCTTGCCATTCCGCTCGGCGGCCTCCTTCTGGACCATCACGGTCTTACAGAATGAGGCCAATTTGCGGTCTCCTCTCCAGCACACGTCTACTCCAACGGTCGTCGGTTCTACGGCTTATATAGCTGGCTCATTGCCACTTCAAATTTGTCAACTTTGGTTCTCTGCCGTATAACCTCCTCCTTTCAAGGGGTATCATTTGCCATCCAGTAAGTGGGTTGTGGAAGTCAGATATAGGTAGACTTTTTTCCATAATAATGAAGGATGGTTTTTGAAGCACAAGATTTTTACTATAGAAGAGCAGGGATTTTAAGTTAGGTATTTCTAGTTGTTTCGTCCCAATTTTTAATGTTTACTTGCAACACCGTGTCGGTGGGCTGTCAACGATTTTGACAGCTGACACATAACAGTCGAAAGAGAAAATTTGTAACGTGAACACGCGGAAGTCGGTTCTTGTCGAAACATATCGAATCGAGATGTGTTTCGCCCATTGTAAATGTTAATTGCGCCCAACGGTCGCAACCGGCGTTTTGGGCGCCCGCGAGGGTGGTGTTAAATATATTTCAAGTACATCAAGGTGCTTTTGTGGGAAACGTGTGTGTGTTTGACGGAAGCCGGAACCCGGCCCAGAACGCGTTGGTGGTCCCATCCAATCATTGTCCTTTATTATATATATATTCTCCTATCCCTAACCTCACGGCACGATATTGATAGACCCCCAGGAGTCTACCGCAGAAATCTAAGGTAAGTAGCGGTAGCCTATAATATTACCGGCCAACCCTTGTGCCATCTTATACGCGTAGTAGGAACCAGTATATCTCCCAATAAGGAGCAAATCCCTAGCTTGCCGCGAACCGCGGTTTCGTGGGGTACAGGTTCAGACAAGGTCCAGGAGTCCCAACGCCGCTATGGGCCCCGGTGTATAACTCCTGGCTTGGGACCAGAAGACCTGTATTTAACATTTGGTAGCAAGAGCGTGTTTTGCATTCCACGAGCACAGTAAACGCTAGGACACTCGTTCACAGTGAACGCTGTATTGTTTGTCGGTTTGCTTTTTATTGTTGAGAATACTAGGTTGGAAAGTGGTACATTTTGAGTCACTCAGAGTTAGCTGTGTCTTGTTAGGGGCGAACAGCCCCCATAGGTACATTCCAATTGGTTAAAATAAAGTGTACAACTCACAACTTAATATTGTCACTCCCGATAGAAGGTTACAGTTTTATATTGAAAATATAATTTGTTTATTTGTTGTATACAATATAGGTTTGGTGCAGACTAAATAGTCTTCCCTAATTGTATTTATTGAATAATAGTTATTGTTGGATCTTGAACCTATCTTGGTTTGGTAAGTTTGTTTACATTATAAAAATACTCAGTGCCCGCTACAGAAGTTATTGTTGTAAAGTATATTGTTACCAATTGTATAAGAAAACCGCACGTCGACCGCATTAACGCGCCGCACGGCGGTAGACAATACAAAACTTTTAACAATTACCCTCATATATTTGTAATGTTAACACTATAGCTACTCCTGGACAACGAAATGTATATTAATTCAATTAATGTTTAGTATTTATTTCTGTAAAAGTGATGTGTAATCTTTAGAAATAAATGAATTCAAACCGTAACCGTAAACCGTAAGAAAATTGGTTTGTTAGTTTGATATTCACAGTAATATTCTAATTGATTCAAGTTAAAGTCATTGTTTTTAACTATTAAAGTAAATTGAATATTGAATTCTATTGTAAAATCAACCTACCCACTTTGTGTTGATAATTTTTGTTTTTTTTGAATACCCTCTTGTGTGTTGATAATTTATTTTCTTGAGTTACCCACTTTGTTTTTGATAATTTATAAATTGATATTTGGGGTTCCATAATAAATTTGTACTGGAAAATAATTAAGTAAATGTAACAGGGTTCAGTACTATTTGTTGAATTAACTTTTTGTTTCTCTTACAGACTTTATGATTTGATATTTAATTTGGTAAGAGAATTACTGTCAAACTGTTGTTTTGGTTACACACATATATTATTAATTTAAGTTGTTGAACATTTTGTGTATTAATAATATTTAATCTAAAAACGGACCAACATGTTCATTGAGAATCTCATTGATGTATCTCACAGCAGTTAGGTTCCGTTCTCGATTAGAACTAACGCTGTTCCACCCTCTGCAGAGATACCAGCCCACACGTGAACGGTACCTCCGCCGTGTGACACTTTTTCATCAAAACATGCTTGTGCAAAACGTTCTCCTGGTCGTCGGTATACTATTTTCCTCCCATCATGATGGTACAGCATAACTCTTGACTCATCAGAGAACATCACTCTGCCCCATTCGTCCTCACCCCATTCTGTATGCTCGCGGGCGTATCGCAATCGGGCAACTTTATGATGCCGTTCCAGTTTTGGGCCATTTGCTGGCCTGTAAGGCTTCAATCCTCTTTCGGCAAGACGTCTCCTGACTTTCCACTCGCTTATTGGCTCCCTTCGAACTTGCAGAAGTTGTTGTTGAACCGCTACTTCCGTCTGATGTCGGTTTCTTAACATGGCTGCCGCAATGAAACGATCTTCTCGGACTGTTGTGCATCTTGGCTTGCCAGTACCTGGTCTTCTCAGGTTTAATCCAGTCTCTCTAAACCTTTGGATCACTCGTCGGACAGTAGTATGTGTCACGCCCATTATTCTGGCCGTATTTCTTTGGCTGGTCCCCAATACCACCATAGTGACGATTCTCGTACAATCCTCGGGTGATAGAGGCATGATTTATGGGTACGAGAGCCGTAAGATTTTACAATTTAAGAATTCTTTCACAACGGCGAAAACAAGGATGATTCAAAAGCAAAACAAAAAAAGAAACAAATGTATTCCGAAATTTTCAAACCCCAAAATTTTGTTTTTCTACTTTTTCTATCCATGGCTTCAAAAAGACCAGTATTTAAAAGAGTTTAAGTTTGCATAACAAAATAGATTTCATTATACTGTTTAATTTATGAAGCTAGGTTCTATGTCTTAGGAGATATTAAGATGTTTGTCGGCATTTTGTGGGTGGAACTTTCATTGCTCGGCAGTTTATTTAAATATTAGCTTTTGTTGGCACCTGAGGCCGCGTGGGTGTCGGGCATTATTCCATAGGAGTACATTACCGGGTTAAAAATAGCCTATGTGTGGCTCAGATAAAATAAAAAGTCAAGATGGAACGTTGCAAACAACAAAGTGAAGCCGGTTCAAACTAAGCCTTGCCGTACAAATACACAATTACACGCACTTAAGGACAACGAAACTACCCCTTAGCTTGTCAGTCGAGCTATAATATTTGATCTATGAGCTCGAATGACAAGCTTAGGCGTAATTTCGTTGTCCATGAGTGCGTGTAATTGTGTATTTGTACGGCAAGGCTTAGTTTCAACCGGCTTCACTTTGTTGTTTGCAACGTTCCATCTTGACTTTTTATTTGATCTGAGATGTGTGGTATATTCCAGATTATAATCTAAATAATAAATAAAATAAATTTATTCATCAAGAATACAAAGAAATTTTAATAATAAAATCTATCTCTGTGCCAAATTACATCCAGATCCGTTCAGCCTTTCTGGCGTGATTGAGTAACAAACATCAATCCTTCGCATTTGTAATATTATAAGTAGCAGTAGGATACTAGGATATCGAGATTAAATTCTTTTTTCGTTATTTATTTATTTTATTTATTCAAAGGCATTTATATAAGGCGCATGCCTTACAACATATTATTTACAAATTAATTACAGAATCAATGACTATACAAGATAGTCCTGTGCAAACATGTCAGTTACAGGCGTGCACATCATTCACGTCTTAAATTACAATTATTTTTTTTACGAATATTGTATTGATTGAGTATTATGTCTACTGATAAAAAATTAATTGAAATAAACTACAATAATTGCATCTAAATTAAAGTAGAATATTATTAAAATTAATAATAATAATAAATAGACCGATAACGTGCTTACCGACGATAGACCGATAACGTGCTTACCGACGGTCTATAAAGTTCTTACATCCATTCTGAGACCGAAAATTAATCAACATATTGACAATAACGCCATCGTGTCTGCTTCTCAGAATGGATGTAGGAACGGGTCCCGCGGTACTAAGGAGCTGCTCCTCATAGACATTGCCATTAGCCAACAGGTTCACCGTTCCCGCAAGGATCTGGCGACTCAAGGTACCAGAAACCTTCAGTGACGCCATCCGTATGGAATTTGGTGTGGAAAAATGTGCAGTCATGCATGTAAAGCGAGGGGAGATTATGGAATCCGTGGGAATACAACTCTCGGATTCCATACACCTTCGATCCCTTTCCTCAACCGAAACTTACAAGTATTTGGGTATGTCGGAAGCACTAGGCATCAATGCTACTGACGTGAAACAGTCGTTGAAGGAGCGCTTCTTTAGCCGCCTGAAAAGAGTACTAAATAGTCTTTTATCGGGCGGTAACACGGTGCGCGCCTTCAACGGCTGGGTCAAGCCGGTATTGATGTATTCTTTCGGCATACTGAAATGGACTCAGACTGAACTTGACGCCCTGGATAGGAGGGTCCGCACGCTGCTTACGGCAAATCGTATGCATCACCCACGTTCATCGGTTATGAGACTGTATATCCCTCGGAAGTGAGGGGGTCGTGGCTTTTTAAATGCTAAGACCCTACACAACCGAGAGGTATGCAGTCTTTGGGAATACTTCCAGGCCGCTGACGTGGGTATGCATCGAGATGTGGTAGCGGTGGACAAAGGCCTCACCCCGCTCTCCTTGGCTAACGAGAACTGGCGCAAACCTATAGTATTAGATACTAATGACCGCAGGGAGGTATGGCAGAGCAAGGAGCTTCACGGACGCTTCTTCCGGGTCTTACATGGGATGTAGATATTTTAGCGTCCGTGGCCTGGCTGCGATTTGGTGACCTTTTCGGGGAAACCGAAGGTTTTGTCTTTGCGATTATGGACGAAGTTATGATGACGAACAACTACCGGAAATACATTGTGAAGGACGGCACGGTTGACATCTGTCGGGCATGTCACCGGCCGGGTGAATCAATCCGTCACATTATCTCCGATTGTTCTAGTCTGGCTAACGGAGACTATTTGCATAGACACAACCTTGTAGCCAGGATAATCTATCAGCAACTTCCTCTTAAATACAATCTTGTGGAGTCGGAAGTGCCTTACTATAAGTATGTGCCCGACCCAGTTCTCGAAAATGGCAAGGTCACGTTGTATTGGGATCGGTCTATCATCACAGATAGGACTATTGTTGTCAATAAGCCTGACATAGTGGTGATAGACCGATTTGAGCGTCGCGCAATGATTGTTGATTTAGCGGTCCCACATGACGAGAACCTCGTGAAGGCTGAGAGAGATAAGAAAAGCAAGTATCTTGATCTGGCTCGCGAGGTTGTCGACATGTGGGACGTGAATACAGCGATCATTGTGCCGATAGTCGTTACGGCCAATGGCATAATAGCCAATAGCCTCGACCAACACCTTAGGAGGCTCTCGTTGGGCAGGTGGATCAAGGGCTTGATCCAGAAAGCGGTACTCCTGGACACGGCGCGTATCGTTAGGAGGTTCCTCTCTCAGGAGCCCTGACCACCGGTAGCTTGGACCTTGTTCCCGATACCGGTGGACTACTATTTTTGTATTTTTAAATGTTTTTTTTTTATAGAATAATATTTAAAAATGTAAAAATATATATATAAAATGAATAAATGGAATAATAATAAGTACCAGGCAGCCTTAGAGTCTGGTTCGCTGCCCAAGTTCCTCACAACAGGAATAACCCACCTGCTCCACAAGTCTGGTAGCACCGCGGCACCCAAAAATTATAGACCAATTACATGTTTACCAACGGTCTATAAGGTTCTTACATCCATTTTGAGAGTAAAAATTAATAAACACGTCGACGATAACTCCATCAGAATGAGAGAGAGAGAGAGTGACCGTCTCAGAATGGATGTAGGACCGGGTCCCGCGGTACTAAGGAGCTACTCCTTATTGATATGGTCATTTGCCTACAGGTTCGGCGTTTCCGAAAGGATCTGTCGACATGTTGGATAGATTATAAGAAGGCCTATGACTCGGTGCCTCATACGTGGCTCATGCGGGTGCTAGAATTGTTTAAAATAGATACAACTCTACGCACCTTCCTGATGTCGTGTATGAGGCAATGGAGCACAGTCCTTCGCTATCCAGGATGTCGAAATATCCAGAGAAATAGCGAACCTGTAAGGATCGAGCGAGGTATATTCCAGGGCGATAGTTTGAGTCCACTTTGGTTTTGCATAGCCTTGAATCTTCTAAGCATGATGCTAGAGAATTCAGGGCTTGGCTATCGGTCAGGTTATATCTCACCTCCTCTACATGGATGACTTGAAGCTCTTTGCCCCCAGCAATCTTCAGCTGATGGAGCTACTAAAGGTAACTGAAACTTTTAGTAGCGCCATCAGGATGGAGTTTGGTGTGGAAAAATGTGCGGTCATGCATGTAAAGCGAGGGGAGATTGTGGAATCCGTAGGAATTCAACTTGCGGATGCCATAAACCTGAGATCCCTCTCTCCAAACGAAACCTATAAGTATTTGGGTATGTCGGAAGCGTTAGGTATCAGTACTACTGACATGAACCAATCGTTGAAGGAATGCTTCTTTGGCCGCCTGAAGAAGGTATTCAATAGCCTTCTTTCGGGCGGAAACAAGGTGCGCGCCTTCAACGGTTGTGTCATGCCGGTACTGATGTACTCTTTCGGCATACTCAAATGGACTCAAACGGAACTTGACGCCCTGGATAGGCGGTTCCGTACACTGCTGACTGCATATTGAATGCATCACCCACGATCGTCAGTCATGAGATTGTATATCCCGCGGAAGTGTGGAGGCCGAGGCTTTTTAAATGCCAAAAACCTCCACAACCGCGAGATATGCAATCTCAGAGTATATTTTCTAAACACCGACGTGGGTATTCATCGAGATGTAGTAGCAGTGGACAAGGGACTCACCCGACTCTCCTTGGCGAATGAGAGCTGGCGCAATCTGGTGCTTGACACTAACGACCGCAAGGAGGTATGGCAGAGTAAGGAGCTTCACGGACGCTTTTTCCAGGCCCTACATGGGTCCGATGTAGACCAATCAGCGTACGTGGCCTGGCTGCGATTTGGTGACCTCTTTGGGGAAACCGAAGGTTTCGTCTGTGCAATTATGGACGAAGTTATCATGATGAATAACTACCGGAGATTTATTGTGAAGGACGGCACGGTTGACATCTGTCGGGCATGTCACCGTCCGGGTGAATCAATCCGCAACATTATCTCTGGTTGTTCTCGTCTAGCTAACGAAGAGTACTTGCATAGGCACAACCTTGTAGCCAGGATTATCCATCAGCAACTTGCTCTGAAATACACTTTTGTGGCGTCGGAGATGCCGTACTACAGGTATGTGCCCGACCCAGTTCCCGAGAATGGCAATATCACATTGTACTGGGATCGGTCCATCATCACTGACAGGACTATTATCGCTAATAAGCCTGATATAGTGGTGGTGGACCGAATCGAGAGGCGAGCAATGATTGCTGACATAACTGTCCCGCATGACGGGAACCTCGTGAAAGCCGAGAAAGATAAGCAAATCAAGTATCTTGACTTGGCTCGCGAGGTTGTCGACATTTGGAATGTGGACACAGCGATCATTGTACCGATAGTCGTGTCAGCCCATGGATTAATAGCCACGAGCCTCGACCAACACCTTAGGAGTCTCTCGTTAGGCGGCTGGGTCAAGGCCTGATCCAGAAAGCAGTACTGCTGGACACGGCTCGTATTGTTAGGAGGTTCCTCTCTCTGGAGCCCTGACCGCCGGTAGTTTGGACCCTGTTCCCGATACCGGTGGGCCTCTATTTTTTATATTATTAAATGTTTTTTTATTAATTTATTTTATTAAAATATTTAAAAATGTAGATAAATAAGAAATTGGATAAATAAAGGACATAATAATAATAATAATCTTATTATTATGTCCTTTATTTATCGACAGATTCAGGAAAACAGCGAACCTATAAGGATCGAGCGCGGCATATTTCAGGGCGACAGTCTGAGTCCTCTGTGGTTTTGTTTAGCCCTGAACCCTCTCAGTACACTGCTGGAGGGTTCAGGTCTGGGCTATCGGTTGAGAAGAGGTGGTCAGGTCATATCACACCTCCTTTACATGGATGATCTGAAGCTCTTTGCCCCCAACAACTTGCAACTGATGAAGCTACTGAAGGTAACAGAAACCTTCAGTGACGCCATCCGTATGGAATTTGGTGTGGACAAATGTGCAGTCATGCATGTAAAGCGAGGGGAGATTATGGAATCCGTGGGAATACAACTCTCGGATTCCATACACCTTCAATCCCTTTCCTCAACCGAAACTTACAAGTATTTGGGTATGTCGGAAGCACTAGGCATCAATGCTACTGACGTGAAACAGTCGTTGAAGGAGCGCTTCTTTGGCCGCCTGAAAAGAGTACTAAATAGTCTTTTATCGGGCGGTAACAAGGTGCGCGCCTTCAACGGCTGGGTCATGCCGGTATTGATGTATTCTTTCGGCATACTCAAATGGACTCAGACTGAACTTGACGCCCTGGATAGGAGGATCCGCACGCTGCTTACCGCAAATCGTATGCATCACCCACGTTCATCGGTTATGAGACTGTATATCCCTCGGAAGTGCGGGGGTCGTGGCTTTTTAAATGCTAAGACCCTACACAACCGCGAGGTATGCAGTCTTAGGGAATACTTCCAGGCCGCTGACGTGGGTATGCATCGAGATGTGGTAGCGGTGGACAAGGGCCTTACCCCGCTCTCCTTGGCTAACGAGAACTGGCGCAAACCTATAGTATTAGATACTAATGACCGCAGGGAGGTATGGCAGAGCAAGGAGCTTCACGGACGCTTCTACCGGGTCCTACATGGGCCCGATGTAGATCTTTTAGCGTCCGTGGCCTGGCTGCGATTTGGTGACCTGTTCGGGGAAACCGAAGGTTTTGTCTTTGCGATTATGGACGAAGTTATGATGACGAACAACTACCGGAAATACATTGTGAAGGACGGCACGGTTGACATCTGTCGGGCATGTCACCGGCCGGGTGAATCAATCCGTCACATTATCTCCGGTTGTTCTAGTCTGGCTAACGGAGACTATTTGCATAGACACAACCTTGTAGCCAGGATTATCCATCAGCAACTTGCTCTTAAATACAATCTTGTGGAGTCGGAAGTGCCTTACTATAAGTATGTGCCCGACCCAGTTCTCGAAAATGGCAATGTAACGTTGTATTGGGATCGGTCTATCATCACTGACAGGACTATTGTTGCCAATAAGCCTGACATAGTGGTGATGGACCGACTAGAGCGTCGCGCAATGATTGTTGATATAGCGGTCCCACATGATGAGAACCTCGTGAAGGCTGAGAGAGATAAGAAAAGCAAGTATCTTGATCTGGCTCGCGAGGTTGTCGACATGTGGGACGTGAATACAGCTATCATTGTGCCGATAGTCGTTACGGCCAATGGCATAATAGCCAAGAGCCTCGACGAACATCTGAGGAGGCTCTCGTTAGGCAGCTGGATCAAGGGCTTGATCCAGAAAGCGGTACTTCTGGACACGGCGCGTATCGTTAGGAGGTTCCTCTCTCAGGAGCCCTGACCACCGGTAGCTTGGACCCTGTTCCCGATACCGGTGGGCTACTATTTTTGTATTTTTAAATGTTTTTTTATTTTATTTTTTATAGAATAATATTTAAAAATGTAAAAATATGTAATATAAAATGAATAAATGAAATAATAATCTTTATTATGATACACACAAGATTCATGATACACAAGAGCAGAATGTACAAAATAACATATTATAAGATATCTACATAAATCTACACTGATCATGTAACCCTGTCTCCTAAACTAGGTAGTCCTGTATCTTAGGAGACAGTGATTAGGCCATACAGGGCGGTTAGTCATGTAGGTATAGCTGCAGCCAGGGTGTATATCGCAACGGTGGTTAAGTAATACAATTGTGCGCCGGTGTGAAAATGTATTTGAGTGTAAGAGTATGTGTGAGTGAGTGAGCCTATTTATGTGTTAGTGTATGAGTGGTGAGTAAGGAGAGATTGATCGTGTATTGAGTGTGAGTCGGTTAGTGTAATGATTTTAGGGATTATTCTATGAATGTAAGTAAAGACTCCGTGAATGAGTAGTCTTTTAGTAATAGCCATTCAGTCAGTTTGATTTTGAGGTTATGGGAGTTTAGATACATTATTTGTATTTTGTTATGGATTTTTCCGTACAGGTAGGTACCAAGAATGTAAAATTGATGCCGAGCGAAAGTGGTTCTGTGCTGCGTACTGGGTAAGATTTGATTGCGTTTGTTACGGTCCTGAGGTGGGAGTCAATTATGTGTCTTTAGTATTGCCTTGAACACAAAGAGCTGCCGCCCTGTTAGAACTTTACAGTCGGTGTAGAGGTCAGATGTTGGATACCTAAAAGGCTTTTTGGTCATTACTTTTAGTATTGCTCTTTGTGCTCTTTCTATTCTAAGAAAAATGGTTTTAGCTGCTCCACCCCATGCAGTTATACAGTAGCCGAGTACAGATTGGCAGAGGGAGTAGTAAATCATCTTCAGCCTGGCACTGTCGGCAGAATATCTGAGGGACTTGAAAATGTGGATTAGACGCATAGTTTTTGAGGAAAGGGTATCAATTTGCCTGTCCCAACTGAATCCGGAATCGATGTGTACACCCAAATACTTAACAGCGTCTGAACGACTCAACGTGGGACAGGCACAAGGTACCGTGGGGTCAGGGCACGAAACGGCTCCAAGGGTGAAGTCAGATCCCGGAGTATTACCACATCTTAACCCAAAAGAAATGTAAGTAGTTTTATTTAGGTTTAGCGTTAGCAGGTTAGAGTTTAGCCAAATCATTATTTTAGACATTGCAGCTTCCGCATTTGTCTTAACCATATCCCAGGTTGAACCACGGACTAGGATTGCCGTATCGTCAGCTTAGGCGTAAATATTACAATTTGGGAGGTTCATCTTACACAGATCGTTAACGTAAATCTGGAATAGGGTAGGGCCCAGTATGCTTCCCTGGGGAACGCCGTAAGATATGGTTTCCTCATCACTCTGGTAATTACCTATCCTGACGCACTGCTTACGGTTTGTAAGGTAACTCCGAAAGATATCTTGAGAAATACCCCGCACCCCTATGGCTTCCAGTTTTGATTATGAGGTAAGGGACAGAAACTGTATCAAACGCCTTTGAAAGATAAAAGGTGAAAATTGTGCTATAATAAAAATAAATTACAATTAGATATATCAAATTAATTAAAAGTAAGGTCAAAGATAAAATTAAGTTACAATTAGATTACAATAAAATACTAGTGAGTCAAGGACAAATATATTAAAAAATAATTATTTTTTAAACCGAGACAGGGAGTCAAAGAAGACATCCTCATTGCAAGAGCTGATCTTGTTGTATATGCTCATCATCCCGTTCAAAGGAGCCGAACGCCCGAGATTGGTACGAGAATTTTTGCCTACGAATGTTCTGCGTACTCTCGCTGACCTAACAAGGCCCCCGCGTGGTACATCAAGGTTGCTTTTAGGGACGAGCTCATTAATTATGTCGTTCAGATGAAAAATAGAAGGAAGACACCATAAGGTCAACTTGAGAAAGCGGTTCAAATATCTGTCTCCAGTCAACACTGCACAATTTTCTATTAATTGATGCGTAGTCTGCACTGCGGAAGTTAAGAGAAATTGTTTGGTTAGATTTTAGTGTAGCAACCTTTATAAATTTGAAGTCAATTTCTAACGGAGGATGATATTCATCCACTTTACTTATTGGTGTTCTACACTCGTTCACCACTCCACTTAACACAATTGAAAAGAATATCAAGTCCAGAACTTTACCTTTAGAATGTTTAACAAAATTTCCCTGCTGTAGTGAGTTTAAGGAAACGAAATCGACCAACGAAAAGCCTAGACCATTGCCATAGTTAGAAGGAACAGTTGTTGTAGCATTAGATACACTATGATTTAGTTCCCAGTTTATGAAACCGAGGTTGCAATCTGCCAGTATGACTACGTCTTCTCCTGTCTTTTCAATGACGCTCGCTGCGGAATCCAGAAACGAGTCAAGCGTACGTTGATTCATCGGTGGAGACAGATAGCACACAGCGCATATGTTGATTTTGTGACCACTTTCAGATTTCAGATTGACCCAAAGGCCCTCCACCGTCGTTTCCCATCGACAAACCCGAACAGAATTAAACCTTTTTGAGACCGCTATTAGAACTCCACCCCCCTCTTTGCATCCCAAGGCACTAGAGGCTCTGCCCCTTCGATAGATGTTGTATGTGGTACTGAATACCTCGCCGTCACTGATGTTGCCGTTGAGCCAAGTTTCAGTCGCCACAATAATGTCGTACTGAGCCACGCTGACTGCCATGTTTATCTCGTGAAGTTTAGTACGCATTCCTCGCAGATTTTGGTAATAGATAGTGAATTTTAAAACTACGCGTAGAAGTTTTGTGCAGACGAGA
Source organism: Orthosia cruda (assembly GCA_964057195.1). Lineage (NCBI taxonomy): Eukaryota > Metazoa > Arthropoda > Insecta > Lepidoptera > Noctuidae > Orthosia > Orthosia cruda. Next base: position 42,900,668 of record OZ059826.1, read on the forward strand.
AAATTGTTCCCTTACATTAGCGAGACAGCTAGCAGTGATTTTATTTGCTTGGCGTGAGCGCCGTCATCCTTGCGGACCAGAATGCGTCCGTCGCGAACCCAGACATATTTGTACGCTTTCTGACGTGCCACTTTTCTAGTCTCGGCATGGATGGCTTTATTTATGGGCGAAAGGTATTCCGAAACTAATACAGGCAACTTAGTACCCCCGTACCCTAGATGAGTCGAATTTAGCTTGTCTTGTGGCTTGGCCCTGTTGAATTTGATGACTGATGCGAGGATCTCATCACGTGCTCTGGTACTTCTCAATTTAACAACAACTGAGCGCGGACGGTTACTTTTGGAGTCCAGTTTCCTGATACGTGAAAACGACAAGATGTCCTGTTCTCCAATGCAGCATGATACCACCTTGCCCAGCTGCAAAACAGTGTGCAACAAGTTCTTGCTTTTGTTTTCCGGAATACCGTTAATCTCTAAGTTGTCTTGCCGCGAGTATTGCTCTAGCATGTTTACGCGCTCCGACAAGTCCGACACACATTTCTTGAGGCCGTCGGTCTCTGTTCTTAGCTGCTTTATGACCTTGTTGCTTTCAGATTCAGTCCTCATATCGTCAAAGGCTTTGCTCATGAAGTTTACCGACTCTTTCAGCTCAGAGAACAACTTAAGACTGTCCCTCATTTCGGTAAACTCGTCTCTAAAATAGGCTTTGAGTGACATTTGCAGCTGGGAGGCTAGCGCTGATTCAATCTCACATCGCATTGTTGCGAGAAGCTGTTCGTTTTGTTCATTGTTGCGAAGAGGGTGCAGCTGATTTCGGTCGTAAGTTACCTCGGCACTCACAGTCTCCTCTGACGAGTAATTGTCAGGCGAGTCAGCAACGCGCGGTCGCTTTGACCTAGAGAATACATTGCTGTCACCAATGCGATCTGGGGTCATCTGTACTTCCTTCAAGACCGGAACCTTGGGTGAAACGCTTCGTTCTGTAGCAGCTGGGATCTTTGCTTCCGCGGCATGTTGTCAAAACGCTACAACTATATTTAGCTTAGCAATAAGCCTTAAGTGATGCGATGGTTGGTAGGTCGCCTGACCAATAAGTCAGAGCATCGTTTGCAGTGACAGTTGAAAATGTGTTAATGCGATTTAGTCGAGTTCCCGGTTTAAAGGATATAAAAATTTACTGGCATCTTTTTGCTTGGCAAATGTCTAACGCCAATGTCACCTGTGCTATTGACAGTTCCGTTGTCATTTGATGTTGACAACAATAAATTACTATTATGTTGGGTAGTTTATCAGACTTTGTCTCTCATTAATTGTGATAATTATATTTACCCATACATGTAGTACTTGCGGATGTTGATATTATCTCTAAGTAGTCTGTGATAACACTTGAAAAGAGGCTTTCTCCTCGGAGATAACAGCAGGTTATTTTCTTGCACAGTTGATTACCAGAATGAAGCGATGTAATTGTAACTCTTTAGTAATTATTTTATAAACTTTTTCTTTAGATGTAACGCAGAACATAAATATAGAACTGACAGCTATCAGTGTTGCCACACTTATGTAATGTTTGTGAATGCCACAGTTATGGTAATATCGTATCGCTAAACTTTCTATATCGATAATAAGTATATCAATATTGATTATAAAATATTTGATATATCATTGCACCACTAGGCAGAACCCTGGGCAAGAAAACCTATAGCGCTTTAATAATTAAAGACTTCGAATCCTGTGGCCTAACATTAATCTTAATGTACAAATAAAGGTAGATAAAATATGTATTAGGGATTCCAATTATTTATTCGGTTTTGGGTCATTGGTTTCGGATACCTAAGACCTATGATGATAAGGCACAAGAATATGTTTTCCGTTTAGTTTTGGATAGTAATACATAATTATAAGTTTTTATTAAGTATCTACCTAAATCTACCACTTTTTCTTTCGTGATGAGTCAGCTCTTGATATCGATCTCAACGAGCTCAGAAGATCCTGTAATAACTAGTGCTTTGAATATTAGGATATTAGTATTTCGAGAGGAAATTTTTTTTCGTTATGATGCTATCATATTACTAAACTTTCTATATCCATAATAAATATATCGTTATTGACTATAGAATATTCGATATATTATTGCATCACTAGGCAGAGCCCTGGGCAAGAAAACCTTTAGCACTCAAATAAGTAATGACTTCGATTCCTGTGGACTAACATTAATCTTAACGTACATATAAAGGTATCTATAATATGTATTAGGGGTTCCAATTATTTATTCGGTTTTGGGTCATTAGTTTCGGACACAGCTCAGAGACGTATTCAAATAGTTTTATTTGGGGAGGCTTATGTCCAGCAGTAGATTGCTAAAAACCTATGGTGATAAGTTACAAGAATATGTTTGCCGTAGAGTTTTGGATATTAATAAATAATTATAATTTTTTATTAAGCATCTACCTAAAATCTACTACTTTTTCTTTTGTGATAAGTCACTTCTAGATATCGATCTCACCGAGCCAAGAAGATTCTGTAATAACTCGTCCTTTGAAGGCTGATGGTTTAAAGGGTTCTCATAAAGTGCATTGTACCACAAGTATTTCTTTACCTTCAGGTTTCTAGCCAGATTCATAACTACCAACAGAAAAACAATGTCTTTCAATATTACTAATATTATAAACTAGTTATCCGCCCCGGCTACGCCTGTGACAAATTATACGCAAAAACCTTTCTTTGTTATTTTATTATTTCTATTGGTGAAAACCACATTAAAATTCGTTCAGTAGTTTTTGAGTTTATCGCGTACAAACGCAGCGGGGGACTTAATTTTTTATTATGTTGAAAATATGTTTATTATGTTTAAAATATGTAAAAGTTTGGATGGATTTGTGTGTGGATGTATGTTTGGTATTCAATCACGCTGAACGGATCTGGATGAAATTTGGCACAGATATAGATTATAGTTAGGAATAGCACATATAATGCTTTTTTTAACAGGAATATGTTCCCTCGGGATAATTTACGACATTCACGCGGGCAAAGACGCTGGCAGAAGCTAGTCAGTTCATAAATGTTTATAGCTGAAGAACATAACTGAGAATAGGTTTATAGTCTGGGTTTTAGAGGATGCTAACAAATTAGTAAGGGGAAACGAATCTGTTCTACACATTGCCTTCCGGAGATGTACGTCCGGCTTCTAGGTCACAACTCTGTCATAGTCAACAGAATATTTGAAAAACAGAACCATTTTGGTGTAATGTTTTAACTAGGTCTTCCAAACCAATATTATGAACGCAAAAGTGTCTCTATCGCTGTCTGTATGGTTGTTATATTTTCACTGCTATAACGCTGAAACGATTAGAATCTTACTAATATCATAAATGCGAAATTTTGGATGTGTGTATGTTTGTTATTCAATCACGCACCGATCTGCACATGCTAAGCAAGTTGACATCGCCCTAAACGAGACGTGCCGAATTATATCTGGATGCCTCAAACCGACTCCGCTCAACAAACTATACCAACGGGTATAGTTTGTTGAGGGAGAGGGTGGTATTGCACCTCCAAAAGTACGAAGGGATGTCGCATGCGTGCTTGAGAAAAAATACCAGGAATCCGATGCCCGACATCCTCTCTATGATCATACTACAACCCCGGGTAGACTTAAGAGTCGGAAGAGTTTTCTTCGATGCACACGGGCCTTCCAAGACCCACCGCCTATAGTGAGGGATAAGAAAACACTTTACACGTGGGCGAAGCCGCTGGCAAAAGCTAGTAGTAGATAAATAAGTATGAGTATTTATTTATTTATTTAGGCTAGCCAACAATTGATTACACAAAACATTTAAAATTTTACTTGCATTGTAATACATTTGTAAGTGCAAAAATTACTTACAGGCTAACACAACATGCACCTTATGGTTTTTTTTTTGTAAAATAATTATAATAAATAATTATAAGCTGGGATGATGATATAGCGGCTATAGCTGGTGCCTTGTGGGCCAGAGTTACACGAGACCGTGGCAAATGGAGAAGCCTGGGGGAGGAAAATGCGTCAAGCGACGCGCTGATGGACGACGCCGAAGTGCAATAATTCCTTTTATTTGGTTATAGATTATATTGTAATTAGTTTGTTTATCAGTAAATAAAGGCTATTTTATTTTATTTACTAGCTGTCCCACGCGGCTTCGCTCCCGTCAACTGGCTACCTACCAAGCTAGCCCACCTACTCTAAATACGTTGCGTCTCAAAAAGAATAAATTTTCCCCGTTTTTGGAACATTTTTCATTGATGCTCCGCTCCTATTGGTCGTAGCGTGATGTTATATAGCCTATAACCTTCCTCGATAAATGGACTACCCAACACAAAAAGAATTTTTCAATTCCAACCAGTAGTTCCTGAGATTAGCGCGTTCAAACAAACAAACAAACAAACAAACAAACTCTTCAGCTTTATAATATTAAGTATAGATTATTAGTATAGAAATTAAACCGTTTACGCAGCGCACGCAACGGAAGCTCTCAAAAAGGAATAATTTTGCCCGTTTTTGCAACATTTTTCATTTATGCTCTGCTCCTGTTGGTCGTAGCGTGATGTTATATAGCCTATAACCTTCCTCAATAAATAGACTATCCAACACAAAAATAATTTTTCAATTCCAACCAGTAGTTTCTGAGATTAGCGCGTTCAAACAAACAAACAAACAAACAAACAAACAAACTCTTCAGCTTTATAATATTAGTATAGATTATGCTCTGCTCCTGTTGGTCGTAGCGTGATGTTATATAGCCTATAACCTTCCTCAATAAATAGACTATCCAACACAAAAATAATTTTTCAATTCCAACCAGTAGTTTCTGAGATTAGCGCGTTCAAACAAACAAACAAACAAACAAACAAACAAACTCTTCAGCTTTATAATATTAGTATAGATTTATTCAATCTCGCGTTCATGTGACATGCAGATTGACTTCGCAATTGAAATTAGAATTCACTTTACTAGTCTCAAATGTTCATGTAAGTTAATTATATTTCAAGTCTCTAAATATACCGTATAATCTATTAAGCGCTAAGCTAACATCTAATTTTAGCAACCATGCTGTTAAGCTAATAACTAGGTGGGTAATTCAACAAATCGAGGCAAAGTATTTAGGTACCTATACAAGCTCAGAATAAGTCGAACGCTTTGTTGTTTGGACGAGTGTCAGTAATGTAGAGTGAATGTGATGCGAATGTGGGGTTTGCGTTCAAAATAAAACGAATACAAACATATAAGGTATCTTGAGCAGTCGTTAATGGTAGTCAGAACCATGAAAATTTGGCAATCAGTTTAGCAAAGTGATTTCGTGTTACCCAGTTATTGGGTTGAAAAGGTTGGTATACTAGACTGCGTTGTAAAGGTCATACAGGTAGTCGCTCCATCTAAAATATTGGTATGCAGATGCATCTGGTTGGACTGGAAGCCGGCTCCAACATCGTAGGGCAAGGGTCGTTGCTGACTCGTAGTCACACCAGATTATCACATCAGTGTGACAAACAGGACTATTTTTTTCTCTCGATTTTTTAAGCTATTGCGTAGCTTCTATCGTGGGCCTTGAGCGTGGAGACCGAATCCAGAAATTCCGTAACGAAAAATTCCGCAATTAAACGTGACAATGGTGATCAATGTGGACCTTATGCTAATGAGAATAAGGGTCACTTTTGCTTGTCAATGAAAAGCGACCTTATTTCAATGTAAATAAGGGTCACTTTATATTTTTTTTGCGGGGGGAGGTAAACGGTTAAGGGGGGGGGGAGGGTAAATCCTATCTTGTTCTCCTGCATAAAGTAGCTAGGGGCAGTGGGGCAATTTTTTTGTCAGAAATGCACTAACTCCAACCGTTTCTGAGGGTTTTAAAATTTTTGTTTGTCGTAAAAAAAAATCCTTTTATCGGTCTCTCTGAGCTGTTTCTGTGACAATGGTGATCAATGTGGACCTTATGCTAATTAGAATAATGGTCACTTTTGCTTGTCAAAGAAAAGCGACCTTATTTCAATGCTTAAGCCAAATAAAAAGACATTTGTTGTGGCAGCATAGATTAAATCGATCTAAGATAAATGTGACGAAACTTAAAAAATATTCAAATAGGCTTAGGAAAATTATAAAATTGACACAATTAGCAAAGAATAATTATACAATAGGAACAGCATATAATAAATCTAAAATGACGTGGAAAATAATAAATGAAAATAGAAGCAACTCTCCACCAGAGTATATAAAGGAAATAAATTATGATGGAGTTACATTCACTACACCCAAAGACATAGCAAATACCTTTAACGACTATTTCATAAGCCAAGCAGAAAAACTTGCCACTGCTTCCGCACAACTGACAACTGACAATAAAATTAATTACTCTGTACAATCAATGTTTTTAGCCCCTATCATACCAGATGAAGTAAATAGAATTATAAAAGACTTAAAAAATAAAAATTGTGTAGTATACGACGATATTTCAACAAAGGTTCTAAAATATGTTTCAGAAATATTATCAGATCCTCTCAGCTACATAATTAATTTAAGCATTGAGTCTGGAACCTACCCTGATAAGCTTAAACCCACTGCCATAAAACCTTTATTTAAAAAAGAAGATGAGAAAGACATAAAAAATTACAGGCCAATAGCTCTTATTCCGGTAACATCCAAGATATTCGAAAAATGGATCTATAGGTCCATAGACGGAAACCTCAACAAACATAATATACTTGTGAAAGAACAAAAAGGATTCAGAAAAGATCATTCGATATATATGACTTTCTTAATGTTATCATAGCTAACATGAATGAGAGAGTCCCAATTTCAGCAGTATACATGGATATGACAAAGGCATTTGACTTGGTCAACCATGACATACTGCTGAGCAAGTTAAATGCGTATGGGATAACGGGAAATGTTTTATCACTCATAAATTCTTTCTTAAAAAATAGAACACAACATACAGAAATAAGTCAATTTTGTAAATTAAATAAAACCGTTATAAAATACATATCTAAAGAACGAAAAATATCTTATGGTGTGCCCCAGGGCAGTGTTCTAGGGCCTTTATTGTTTCTTATATACATAAATGACTTTCTACAGAATATACCCTATCCTATGACATTGTTTGCTGACGACAGTACTATCACTATTAAATCTGACAAAAATAATAAAGACTTTGAGGCTGACATACTCAATGCATTACAACAAGCCGTTAACTGGTTAGAACATAACAACTTAATTATAAATTTGAAGAAAACAAAAATTATGAATTTTCGTCAAAGAGTAGCTAATTCGGCACTAAATGTAAGGTTTAATAATGAAGAAATTGAAGAAGTTGTAAATACACAATTTTTAGGCTTAACAATCGACAATCAACTCAATTGGAAACAACATACTTCAATATTAATTAAAAAACTTAGTAAGTTTCCTTTCGCTTTGTATAAATTAAAGAAAGTAGTCAATCAAGCAGCAGTAGTCACTGCATACTATGGTTTTGTCGATTCTATACTACGCTACGGAGTCATGGGGGGTTTGGGGTAACTTCTGTAATAGGGACATGGTGTTCAAATCGCAAAAAAGGTGCATGATAGCTATAACCGGTATAAAAATAACTGATAGCTGCAAACCTTATTTTGTATAGTTAAAAATAATGACTTTACCTTGCTTGTACATATTTGAGACTGCCTTATTTGTAAAAAAGAACATGCACATTCAGAAAAGCATCAGTGTTTTAGAGTATTATTAATCGGAAATAAATGGGGGTTTGGCTCGCTACGTTTTCGAGTTTTTAACGTTTTTAATTTAAAGGCTCTAAATTCGCTTGGCAATGACAAGTTAAAATAAGAAATTCTTTTTATGACGGATTTAGGAAAAAAAATATGTTCTATTGAAGTTGAGGTTCTTTATTTGTATCTTATTTTAAATTCCACCGCGTTCAATGTAGACTTTATGTATGTGGGAATAAGGTTCACTTTGAAAAGCGACCTTATTGTGGTATAGAAAGGGGTCACTATTTAAATTTATTATTTGGGGAAAAGGTAAAAAATATGATAATAAGGGGGTTGTTAGAAGGTGGCGTTAAGGGTTTATTATTGTGAGTGGACCGTGATCTGCATTCACTATTTGGGAAAAGAAAGTAGGTTTTAAGAACAATGGGTGAAAGAAAATGACTTAAATTCTCAAAAATTAAATGCCATGCAATAGCTTTACCGCGGCAGTCCCCGAGTGCCACACGTCTTTTTTCAATAAGGGCGGGTAGATGTTGAAATGAAATTAAAGAAGCTGTGTGTAAGGTATTGACAAAATTATTTTTTTATTTGAAAGGGCCACTTGTGCCATTAAGTGTGGAATATGATATGACATCATTCAAATGCCCGCCTCGGCTATTTACAGTGGCACGGATCCGGTTGGTCCAATTTCCAATGATTCTTCTGCATAGATCCGGCTGAATTTGAGCAATGGCCTGTGTGTGTTCATCTTTAGGGCATCGGTCGATTGTGGTTTGTTTGCATAGACCTGCGACTTCATAAAATCCTACAAGAAAAGGTCTAGCGGTGTCAAATCGCATGACCTTGGTGGCCAATTCATATCATCCCTGCCAGAGATAACCATACGCTCGATTTGAGCGAATGGTTATCTCTCGCAGAGGCTCATGCAGATTTTTTATCATTTGAACGTGCTGTTCAATCGTGCAACTTGCCATGGTGATTTGGCATAAGTAACTGAATAATATTTTTTTAATAGTATTATTCAATCAAAAGAAAATTTATATCGAAAAAAAGAAAGTTCGACCATTTTCTTGAAACATTGAGTTAAAAACGAAATAAAAACTAAAAGTAGAAAAATCAAAATAGTCTGCAAAGAACGAAAGTCGGCAAACGCCGATCAGCAGATCGACTTTATTAGAATATATATGTACTGCACTAGCAATTATCGTATACATGGTGTGAAAAAATCAGTGGTGTGACAAACGAGAAAAATAATCCTGTATGTCGCACTGGTGTGATAATCTGGTGTTTACGAGTCAGTAACGGAAAGGGAAAAAACACCATGTGACCTTAGGCCGGTTACGCACTACACGTCCATGTCCGTGATCCGTGTCCGTGAAATTTCGGTTCCGAAATAGCCGTAATACTTCTTGTAGGGAAGCTTACGCACTACATCCGAACTCATAATCTGTCAAAATTTAGAACATTTTGAACTCGGACCTCAAATCACGGACACGGACGTTAAAAGATAACTTAAGATTACTTTTAATAAAACTGACAGTTTTATTAAAAGTAATCTTACTATTATAAAACATAACCCTTCCTTGGCAGTCGGGTAAAAAAGCGACCCTAATAGATATAAATCACCGTTAGACATCCAGTCAATTCAAACTTTGAATAGACTGGATATCTAACGGTGATTTAAAGTGGCAATACCCACCCATCTTTTTTACAAAGGGATTCTATAAGATTAACACACCTGAAATTTAGTTATACCTACAAAACCTACAAATGTTCATATTGATGCCTACTTGAACTAATTACTCTAATCCGATACAGAACTCTGTAACTAGTTGCAGTGGGAGTAAGATAAGTTTATTAGTCTGAGCAGACGCGTCAAGAACATTCCCTACGTAGGCACGGTAAACTAATATAACACAATAATTAGTTATATAAACTAATTCAAGAGTTAATATGCGTAGTGTGTAAACATAATTACTTATCATCATTAGTATGTCATGTACATAAAGATAATCTTGTAACAGGGTGTTCAGTTGAAGTTTTAACTTTCCTCTAATTGAAAGCCTAGAATTCAGAGAGCAACCGCGACGCGAGACCAAGACGTGCGACCGAGGCACCCTGCCTAGGTCGCGCGTCGCGGTCTCGATGGGTGTGTTCGTGGGCGAGACGGCGACAGGTGTCGCACACAAACTCTCATCGATTCTAGTCGTTAAAATCAGTCATATTGTTGAAAATTATTATTCCACATTGCAATGGTTAGCCAAGTTATCAAGTTACTATTGGAGGAAGAAGAATATGATAATATGATATTTTATAATTTTTATAGAAATAAACCAAAACCGGCCAAGTGCGAGTCGGACTCGCGCACAAAAGGTTCCGTACCATTATCGCAAAAAATGGCAAAAAAAGCACGTTTGTTGTATGGGAGCACCACTTAAATACTTATTTTATTCTGTTTTTAGTTGTTATAGCGGCAACAGAAATACATCTGTGTAAATATCCACTGTCTAGCTATCACGGTTCATGAGATACAGCCTGGTGGCAGACGGACAGACAGACAGACGGATCTTGGAGTCTTAGTAATAGGCTCCCGTTTTAACTCTTTGGATACGGAACCCTAAAAATGTATTATCTACGAATTGAATTCAAATAGGGGCCAAAAAATATCGTTTCCAATATGATAGACAAACAAAAAATGGTTCTTTAATTGTTAAATGACAAAATGTTCGGGCATTTCGAGCGCGACGCGTGGCACCACTTGTCCGCGAGTGTGCGAGACCGGCTAGCAGTCTAAAGGTAGGATTCGGTTCATAGCGACCGCCATGCGCGACTGCCACCATTCAACTACGCGACCATGGTCGCTAGTCGCGGGGCGACCCCTAGCTTTCCGATGTCAGCGACGGTGACATCGCCACTCTGCCCGCATTTATTATGGGTGACGGTTTTGTTATATTGCAGTACGATATGTCGCACAATTTATCCGCAGCTAGGAAAAATGTTATTCAGCAGCTATTGGAGGATGAAGAAGTTGATGATATTCTTATGTTATTATCTATGCCTCAGTAAAAAAGGATGAAGATTGACTCAATTTTCACATCACGAGAAAAAGAGGGTTGCTTTCAAATACTCATGAAATGACATTTAGATTATAAAGAAGAAATGAGTAGAACATTGTATTTTGATGTGTTTCCCGCCTGCGTCACGTGACGGCACTGCTTCCGATGCGACCGCGCCGCTCTCTAGCTACGCCCACCGGTCGCGCGACGCGGTCACCGGATTTTTTTAGTACTCCATATAAATCCATACAAAGCAGTGGGTCGTGTGACCCGATCGAGGTCGCGGGTCGCGGTCGCGCGCCTCGTTCGCTAAGAACCGAATCCTACTTTTGAAGTAGTGTCCCGCGTCTCCTGCACCGATCGCGTGTCGGGGTCTAGAGTCGCGGTCGCGCGGTGTACTCGCACGTAGACATGGGACCTACGTAATATATCCCAGACACTCTTGTCTTAACATCATCGACATCGAAAAATCCCTTTGTCATCGATTATGACGCGATAATGCCACGACGACCCGATTTCGTAAAATAAAGTATTAAATAAATTACTACAATTTGCTATGAAACTGTATATTCATTATTTTCTGGAAGGTCTTATCTAAAACTCAATGTCGCTACAAATAAAACAGAAGACAGCAATAAAATAGAAATTAAAAATAACAAGCTTAGACTTTTATAAACCACGTTCAAAGGCACGAAGCCACACAATATTCCACTTAAACCAATAATTAAAAGGAATTTCACATTGCCATTGTTTATTCTGTGCTAACGCTACAACACAAATAGAAATATAAATAAAAAGGTAAAGACAGACTTATAACATCTCACACAACACGTCAACAAATCGTGCTCATTGGTCACGTTTGTCGTGAAGCTATTCTTCATCATTTGACCAATGAACACGCTTGGGGACGTGGTCGCCGTGAGGAGGTGCAAGAGGGCTCACTTGCACCCCTTGGCTATAAATAAAAACGAAAGCATTTAAAAAAAAAAAACTTAATATTAGAGAACCTATTTCTAAAACTTTCAAGATCTTTTCATTCGCTCTTTCATCCTTCTACTTTACTTCTTAAGATTTTCTACGTACGAGTAAGACGATAAAATTAGTAGTTTCAGGCAAACTATCCTATTCGAGGTGGGGTGCTAAAGATGTACACTACGGCCTTTAGTCTGTTGAACAAATAACACAAGTTAGTTGAGTGTTTATTGTCGCAGAGATAACATCAGGATCACGTTTTAACTCGCCATCAACGACGATTGACGTAAACAGCCGAGGATTTTCCGAATTTCCGACAAGCTATTTGCTGTACTTTTTTACATTTTTACTCGACTGCAAGAAAAGGGTTATGTGTTTCGTACCTATCTTGTATGTTTGTATGTGTATGTAATATTCTTTATTACCTCATATCTTGCAAACCACTAGACGAATTTACATAATTAAGACATAGTTAGATACGTCTTGACACCCACGTGTTCTTAGATAGGTGTCGTTAAAAAAAATAGACATGACGGATTTTGGACGCCATGTTGGGAGGTCTCTATTTTTTTTCTTCCATACCCATCGAGTGGGGTACCAAAATGAAGGGTTTTTAAAGGTGATTACAAAAATGTATACCACTTATATGTTTAAGAGTAATTCGTAAAAAAAAAAAAATTTTCTTTTTTTAAATACTATTCGTAAGAAAATCATGCTGTGCAGTCGGAGGATAAATATGGTTTTGGTTAGCCAGCTCGTAAATAATTATGTATCCCCCGACTGCATAGCATGAGTTTCTTCTTGTTTACATCTTTTTAGTTCGCTTCTTACAGTGGCAGTGATTAACTGAAAACAAAATGCAATAACTTACGGTACGGTACGTTTTCAGGTACGTACCTAAAAGATTTTCGAAGCAAGGCAAACACATTCGCATGCATACGTAGTTCTCACAGTTACAGAAATAGGAACAATGAATTGCCACTATGCCATGGTTTCAAGCGAACTATGTTGATTTCCATACGCCTCCAAGATTCAAAGAAAAGTTTGAAAGGAGATTCTGTTTTATGTTTTTTCCCGCCATAAACCAGTGTTGTCTGTTCCACATAATTATTTACCTTAGGCAGAGTTTCTCACCTTTAAATTATCGCAGAACAGTCGCAGCAGATAACGCGTGCTGGACAATTTGTTACATTAACTCTGCGATAATTTAGAGGTGAGAAACTCGGGGTTAGTAAAGCAAATTAATGTATTATTTTTAATACCTCCATTGTATTTTTTTACAAAAACAATAATGATGTTCCATTATTTTGAAATTATATTATCTAAGGCAGTGATTAACTGAAAACAAAATGCAATAACTACATAAACAAGTTCTTTAACTTTACAAAGCATACTTTAGTTATTAGGAAATCATCACTACATATTAAAGTAGATTCTAAAATAAACTCTCCCGCCGCGTCTGGACGCGATAAACTTAAAAACTACTGAACAGATTTTCATGCGGTTTTTACCAATAGAAAGTGTGAAAAATGAGGAAGGTTTTTGTGTATAATTTGTTAGGGGCGAAGCCGGGGCAGGTCGCTAGTCTTAAATAAAAAATTACAAACTAAAACGCAAATCTCTTTTTTTGTAGCAAGACAAAGTCCCATTTTTTTTTTCAATAAAACGATGGCTTTCTGCTATTTTGCTAACCTTAATTTGGCGCCTATTTATTTAATTTCATAATAAAAATACCATTAAACTTTCAGCGAGTTTTTTACTCAAACGCCATTGCATTAAAAAGTGATAAAAGTTGTATTTAATCACTTGGCACACACTTGACGAACGATTAATTCAAAGCTGATCAATTAGTTAAGTTAATTGTGCTATTAATTTGGAGTCCGCCACATTTTAATTAACGATAGATTTTATTGAATTTAGTTAAAAGTTATTGCTGTAATTAATTTTACAAGGGCCGCTTTTTCATTAGCGTATCTATTTTTGGTATAGCTATACCTTTTATAATAATTAAATGTAATAAAGTAACTGTTTAAATAAAATATTATCAAAGATTTAAGCGCAATTTTTCAATACATATATTTTTTAACTAAAGAATAAATGTGGCTGTTTGACATATTCTTTATACAAAAGCTGTCAAACCGAGAGAGAACCGAGTAGTTACAGTTAAATGACTATTGAAAAATCGGCCCTGAATGTAATGATAGCTATTTACATAAAAATAATGTCATTGCAACGGCCGAAATAGCCTTTTGCCTTTTGGCAAATTAAGTAGGTATACAAAGTTAACTTCCTTCAAATCTTATACTTCAATACTCAATACTCAATTCGTTTATTGCATTCCACAATGTGAACTTAGGTGGTAGGTACATAAAGATACATACAATAGTTTTGGAGCATTGTGGGCCCTGTCGGGCATAACAACATAAAAATTAGGAGGAGGGCTATTATAAATATTTGTTCACAACTTCAATTAATATAATGTAGGTAGGTGGGCTTATAATTAAATGTATCACATAATTTTTGCGACTTAAATATTGAATCTATGCATCAATAACTATTTAATTTATACATGTTTTATTATTATTTGTATTATAGATTATTATTGCGTTTTTCGGTATTATTATTTATTTATTAAATTTATCATTGAAATATTCATGTACATTATAATAACATTTACGGATTAGAAATTGTTTTAATTTATTAATAAAGATATTAAATTTTTGTTCATTTTTAATGTCATCTGGTAATTTATTATATATTTTAACTGACATTACTAAAGTGCTTGTGGAGTGTATTTTTAGTTTAGAACCTGGCTGGTTTAGTCTATTTTTGTGTCGTAGTGTGTAGTGAGTCTGTATGTTTTCTCGTGTAGTGAAGAGCTTTTCATTATTTTTAACAAATTTACACATTGCCAAGATATAAATACAAGGTAGGGTTAGAAGTTTGTATTCTTGAAAATGGGGTTTGCAGCTGTCTGTGTTATCTATATTGGCTAGTATTCTAATCAGTCGTTTTTGTAGTATGAAAAGTGTTGATGCGTCTGTGCTATTTCCCCATAATATTACGCCGTAGCTTAACCATGCGTATGCATAGGCATAGTACGTAACCAGAGCAGTGGAGAGATTAGTCGATTTTTTTATTTCACGGAGGGCATAGGCAAATTTTGACAACTTTGTCCTGATTTTTTTAATATGCGATTTCCAATTTAAATGTGTATCTATGGATAAGCCAAGTAAGTTGAATTCTTTTACTGTTTCTATTTTTTTGTCATTGTAAGTAAATGTTATGTCTAAAGGAGTTTTTTGATGTGGATAGAAGGATATGATTTTAGTTTTATTGAAATTTAGTTCAAGATTATGTTCTGTCATCCAAGTTGTAATTTTGTTGAGTATACCTGTAAGTATTTCGGTTAAGTTGGTATTGTCGTGACAGGAGGTTAGTACTGAGATGTCGTCGGCAAACAGAACACATGACTCATTTATGATTGCAGGGAGGTCATTTATATAGATTATAAATAGGAGACATCCAATAACACTCCCTTGGGGGATTGAGGCGTTAATTTGCTTGCTATCCGACCGAACGTATTGGATTTGTTTTGTATGTTCGTTGTAATATTCTACTTCGACTTGGTGTTCTCTGTTTTCTAAATATGATTTGAACCATTCGTAAGCCTTTCCGCGGATCCCTATTCCTTGTAACTTATTAAGTAGGATGTCAAATTGCACTTTGTCGTAAGCTTTAGTCATGTCTAACAGTATACCTACGGCATATTTTTTCTTATCAATTATATTAATGGCTTCCTGGATAAAATTATATACTGCTAGAACTGTAGAGTGGTTTTTGCGGAAACCATTCTGGGATTCATTAAAAAATTTATATTATTCGCACTTTTTTGTACGTTAAATTAAAAAAAAAAAAAAAAAAACCGACTGCTTAAGAAGCGAACTAAAAAGATGTAAACAAGAAGAAACTCATGCTATGCAGTCGGGGGATACATAATTATTTACGAGCTGGCTAACCAAAACCATATTTATCCTCCGACTGCACAGCATGATTTTCTTACGAATAGTATTTAAAAAAAGTTTTTTTTTTTTTTTTTACGAATTACTCTTAAACATATAAGTGGTATACATTTTTGTAATCACCTTTAAAAACCCTTCATTTTGGTACCCCACTCGATGGGTATGGAAGAAAAAAAATAGAGACCTCCCAACATGGCGTCCAAAATCCGTCATGTCTATTTTTTTTAACGTCACCTATCTAAGAACACGTGGGTGTCAAGACGTATCTAACTATGTCTTAATTATGTAAATTCGTCTAGTGGTTTGCAAGATATGAGGTAATAAAGAATATTACATACACATACAAACATACAAGATAGGTACGAAACACATAACCCTTTTCTTGCAGTCGAGTAAAAATGTAAAAAAGTACAGCAAATAGCTTGTCGGAAATTCGGAAAATCCTCGGCTGTTTACGTCAATCGTCGTTGATGGCGAGTTAAAACGTGATCCTGATGTTATCTCTGCGACAATAAACACTCAACTAACTTGTGTTATTTGTTCGACAGACTAAAGGCCGTAGTGTACATCTTTAGCACCCCACCTCGAATAGGATAGTTTGCCTGAAACTACTAATTTTATCGTCTTACTCGTACGTAGAAAATCTTAAGAAGTAAAGTAGAAGGATGAAAGAGCGAATGAAAAGATCTTGAAAGTTTTAGAAATAGGTTCTCTAATATTAAGTATTTTTTTTTTAAAATGCTTTCGTTTTTATTTATAGCCAAGGGGTGCAAGTGAACCCTCTTGCACCTCCTCACGGCGACCACGTCCCCAAGCGTGTTCATTGGTCAAATGATGAAGAATAGCTTCACGACAAACGTGACCAATGAGCACGATTTGTTGACGTGTTGTGTGAGATGTTATAAGTCTGTCTTTACCTTTTTATTTATATTTCTATTTGTGTTGTAGCGTTAGCACAGAATAAACAATGGCAATGTGAAATTCCTTTTAATTATTGGTTTAAGTGGAATATTGTGTGGCTTCGTGCCTTTGAACGTGGTTTATAAAAGTCTAAGCTTGTTATTTTTAATTTCTATTTTATTGCTGTCTTCTGTTTTATTTGTAGCGACATTGAGTTTTAGATAAGACCTTCCAGAAAATAATGAATATACAGTTTCATAGCAAATTGTAGTAATTTATTTAATACTTTATTTTACGAAATCGGGTCGTCGTGGCATTATCGCGTCATAATCGATGACAAAGGGATTTTTCGATGTCGATGATGTTAAGACAAGAGTGTCTGGGATATATTACGTAGGTCCCATGTCTACGTGCGAGTACACCGCGCGACCGCGACTCTAGACCCCGACACGCGATCGGTGCAGGAGACGCGGGACACTACTTCAAAAGTAGGATTCGGTTCTTAGCGACCGCGGCGCGCGACCGCGACGCGCGACCGCGACCCGCGACCTCGATCGGGTCACACGACCCACTGCTTTGTATGGATTTATATGGAGTACTAAAAAAATCCGGTGACCGCGTCGCGCGACCGGTGGGCGTAGCTAGAGAGCGGCGCGGTCGCATCGGAAGCAGTGCCGTCACGTGACGCAGGCGGGAAACACATCAAAATACAATGTTCTAATCATTTCTTCTTTATAATCTAAATGTCATTTCATGAGTATTTGAAAGCAACCCTCTTTTTCTCGTGATGTGAAAATTGAGTCAATCTTCATCCTTTTTTACTGAGGCATAGATAATAACATAAGAATATCATCAACTTCTTCATCCTCCAATAGCTGCTGAATAACATTTTTCCTAGCTGCGGATAAATTGTGCGACATATCGTACTGCAATAGAACAAAACCGTCACCCATAATAAATGCGGGCAGAGTGGCGATGTCACCGTCGCTGACATCGGAAAGCTAGGGGTCGCCCCGCGACTAGCGACCATGGTCGCGTAGTTGAATGGTGGCAGTCGCGCATGGCGGTCGCTATGAACCGAATCCTACCTTTAGACTGCTAGCCGGTCTCGCACACTCGCGGACAAGTGGTGCCACGCGTCGCGCTCGAAATGCCCGAACATTTTGTCATTTAACAATTAAAGAACCATTTTTTGTTTGTCTACATTCGCATGCATACGTAGTTCTCACAGTTACAGAAATAGGAACAATGAATTGCCACTATGCCATGGTTTCAAGCGAACTATGTTGATTTCCATACGCCTCCAAGATTCAAAGAAAAGTTTGAAAGGAGATTCTGTTTTATGTTTTTTCCCGCCATAAACCAGTGTTGTCTGTTCCACATAATTATTTACCTTAGGCCGAGTTTCTCACCTTTAAATTATCGCAGAACAGTCGCAGCAGATAACGCGTGCTGGACAATTTGTTACATTAACTCTGCGATAATTTAGAGGTGAGAAACTCGGGGTTAGTAAAGCAAATTAATGTATTATTTTTAATACCTCCATTGTATTTTTTTACAAAAACAATAATGATGTTCCATTATTTTGAAATTATATTATCTAAGGCAGTGATTAACTGAAAACAAAATGCAATAACTACATAAACAAGTTCTTTAACTTTACAAAGCATACTTTAGTTATTAGGAAATCATCACTACATATTAAAGTAGATTCTAAAATAAACTCTCCCGCCGCGTCTGGACGCGATAAACTTAAAAACTACTGAACAGATTTTCATGCGGTTTTTACCAATAGAAAGTGTGAAAAATGAGGAAGGTTTTTGTGTATAATTTGTTAGGGGCGAAGCCGGGGCAGGTCGCTAGTCTTAAATAAAAAATTACAAACTAAAACGCAAATCTCTTTTTTTGTAGCAAGACAAAGTCCCATTTTTTTTTTCAATAAAACGATGGCTTTCTGCTATTTTGCTAACCTTAATTTGGCGCCTATTTATTTAATTTCATAATAAAAATACCATTAAACTTTCAGCGAGTTTTTTACTCAAACGCCATTGCATTAAAAAGTGATAAAAGTTGTATTTAATCACTTGGCACACACTTGACGAACGATTAATTCAAAGCTGATCAATTAGTTAAGTTAATTGTGCTATTAATTTGGAGTCCGCCACATTTTAATTAACGATAGATTTTATTGAATTTAGTTAAAAGTTATTGCTGTAATTAATTTTACAAGGGCCGCTTTTTCATTAGCGTATCTATTTCTGGTATAGCTATACCTTTTATAATAATTAAATGTAATAAAGTAACTGTTTAAATAAAATATTATCAAAGATTTAAGCGCAATTTTTCAATACATATATTTTTTAACTAAAGAATAAATGTGGCTGTTTGACATATTCTTTATACAAAAGCTGTCAAACCGAGAGAGAACCGAGTAGTTACAGTTAAATGACTATTGAAAAATCGGCCCTGAATGTAATGATAGCTATTTACATAAAAATAATGTCATTGCAACGGCCGAAATAGCCTTTTGCCTTTTGGCAAATTAAGTAGGTATACAAAGTTAACTTCCTTCAAATCTTATACTTCAATACTCAATACTCAATTCGTTTATTGCATTCCACAATGTGAACTTAGGTGGTAGGTACATAAAGATACATACAATAGTTTTGGAGCATTGTGGGCCCTGTCGGGCATAACAACATAAAAATTAGGAGGAGGGCTATTATAAATATTTGTTCACAACTTCAATTAATATAATGTAGGTAGGTGGGCTTATAATTAAATGTATCACATAATTTTTGCGACTTAAATATTGAATCTATGCATCAATAACTATTTAATTTATACATGTTTTATTATTATTTGTATTATAGATTATTATTGCGTTTTTCGGTATTATTATTTATTTATTAAATTTATCATTGAAATATTCATGTACATTATAATAACATTTACGGATTAGAAATTGTTTTAATTTATTAATAAAGATATTAAATTTTTGTTCATTTTTAATGTCATCTGGTAATTTATTATATATTTTAACTGACATTACTAAAGTGCTTGTGGAGTGTATTTTTAGTTTAGAACCTGGCTGGTTTAGTCTATTTTTGTGTCGTAGTGTGTAGTGAGTCTGTATGTTTTCTCGTGTAGTGAAGAGCTTTTCATTATTTTTAACAAATTTACACATTTCCAAGATATAAATACAAGGTAGGGTTAGAAGTTTGTATTCTTGAAAATGGGGTTTGCAGCTGTCTGTGTTATCTATATTGGCTAGTATTCTAATCAGTCGTTTTTGTAGTATGAAAAGTGTTGATGCGTCTGTGCTATTTCCCCATAATATTACGCCGTAGCTTAACCATGCGTATGCATAGGCATAGTACGTAACCAGAGCAGTGGAGAGATTAGTCGATTTTTTTATTTCACGGAGGGCATAGGCAAATTTTGACAACTTTGTCCTGATTTTTTTAATATGCGATTTCCAATTTAAATGTGTATCTATGGATAAGCCAAGTAAGTTGAATTCTTTTACTGTTTCTATTTTTTTGTCATTGTAAGTAAATGTTATGTCTAAAGGAGTTTTTTGATGTGGATAGAAGGATATGATTTTAGTTTTATTGAAATTTAGTTCAAGATTATGTTCTGTCATCCAAGTTGTAATTTTGTTGAGTATACCTGTAAGTATTTCGGTTAAGTTGGTATTGTCGTGACAGGAGGTTAGTACTGAGATGTCGTCGGCAAACAGAACACATGACTCATTTATGATTGCAGGGAGGTCATTTATATAGATTATAAATAGGAGACATCCAATAACACTCCCTTGGGGGATTGAGGCGTTAATTTGCTTGCTATCCGACCGAACGTATTGGATTTGTTTTGTATGTTCGTTGTAATATTCTACTTCGACTTGGTGTTCTCTGTTTTCTAAATATGATTTGAACCATTCGTAAGCCTTTCCGCGGATCCCTATTCCTTGTAACTTTTTAAGTAGGATGTCAAATTGCACTTTGTCGTAAGCTTTAGTCATGTCTAACAGTATACCTACGGCATATTTTTTCTTATCAATTATATTAATGGCTTCCTGGATAAAATTATATACTGCTAGAACTGTAGAGTGGTTTTTGCGGAAACCATTCTGGGATTCATTAAAAAAATTATATTATTCGCACTTTTTTGTACGTTAAATTAAAAAAAAAAAAAATCTTTTTTTAAATACTATTCGTAAGAAAATCATGCTGTGCAGTCGGAGGATAAATATGGTTTTGGTTAGCCAGCTCGTAAATAATTATGTATCCCCCGACTGCATAGCATGAGTTTCTTCTTGTTTACATCTTTTTAGTTCGCTTCTTAAGCAGTCGGTTTTTTTTTTTTTTTTTTTAATTTAACGTACAAAAAAGTGCGAATAATATAAATTTTTTAATGAATCCCAGAATGGTTTCCGCAAAAACCACTCTACAGTTCTAGCAGTATATAATTTTATCCAGGAAGCCATTAATATAATTGATAAGAAAAAATATGCCGTAGGTATACTGTTAGACATGACTAAAGCTTACGACAAAGTGCAATTTGACATCCTACTTAATAAGTTACAAGGAATAGGGATCCGCGGAAAGGCTTACGAATGGTTCAAATCATATTTAGAAAACAGAGAACACCAAGTCGAAGTAGAATATTACAACGAACATACAAAACAAATCCAATACGTTCGGTCGGATAGCAAGCAAATTAACGCCTCAATCCCCCAAGGGAGTGTTATTGGATGTCTCCTATTTATAATCTATATAAATGACCTCCCTGCAATCATAAATGAGTCATGTGTTCTGTTTGCCGACGACATCTCAGTACTAACCTCCTGTCACGACAATACCAACTTAACCGAAATACTTACAGGTATACTCAACAAAATTACAACTTGGATGACAGAACATAATCTTGAACTAAATTTCAATAAAACTAAAATCATATCCTTCTATCCACATCAAAAAACTCCTTTAGACATAACATTTACTTACAATGACAAAAAAATAGAAACAGTAAAAGAATTCAACTTACTTGGCTTATCCATAGATACACATTTAAATTGGAAATCGCATATTAAAAAAATCAGGACAAAGTTGTCAAAATTTGCCTATGCCCTCCGTGAAATAAAAAAATCGACTAATCTCTCCACTGCTCTGGTTACGTACTATGCCTATGCATACGCATGGTTAAGCTACGGCGTAATATTATGGGGAAATAGCACAGACGCATCAACACTTTTCATACTACAAAAACGACTGATTAGAATACTAGCCAATATAGATAACACAGACAGCTGCAAACCCCATTTTCAAGAATACAAACTTCTAACCCTACCTTGTATTTATATCTTGGAAATGTGTAAATTTGTTAAAAATAATGAAAAGCTCTTCACTACACGAGAAAACATACAGACTCACTACACACTACGACACAAAAATAGACTAAACCAGCCAGGTTCTAAACTAAAAATACACTCCACAAGCACTTTAGTAATGTCAGTTAAAATATATAATAAATTACCAGATGACATTAAAAATGAACAAAAATTTAATATCTTTATTAATAAATTAAAACAATTTCTAATCCGTAAATGTTATTATAATGTACATGAATATTTCAATGATAAATTTAATAAATAAATAATAATACCGAAAAACGCAATAATAATCTATAATACAAATAATAATAAAACATGTATAAATTAAATAGTTATTGATGCATAGATTCAATATTTAAGTCGCAAAAATTATGTGATACATTTAATTATAAGCCCACCTACCTACATTATATTAATTGAAGTTGTGAACAAATATTTATAATAGCCCTCCTCCTAATTTTTATGTTGTTATGCCCGACAGGGCCCACAATGCTCCAAAACTATTGTATGTATCTTTATGTACCTACCACCTAAGTTCACATTGTGGAATGCAATAAACGAATTGAGTATTGAGTATTGAAGTATAAGATTTGAAGGAAGTTAACTTTGTATACCTACTTAATTTGCCAAAAGGCAAAAGGCTATTTCGGCCGTTGCAATGACATTATTTTTATGTAAATAGCTATCATTACATTCAGGGCCGATTTTTCAATAGTCATTTAACTGTAACTACTCGGTTCTCTCTCGGTTTGACAGCTTTTGTATAAAGAATATGTCAAACAGCCACATTTATTCTTTAGTTAAAAAATATATGTATTGAAAAATTGCGCTTAAATCTTTGATAATATTTTATTTAAACAGTTACTTTATTACATTTAATTATTATAAAAGGTATAGCTATACCAAAAATAGATACGCTAATGAAAAAGCGGCCCTTGTAAAATTAATTACAGCAATAACTTTTAACTAAATTCAATAAAATCTATCGTTAATTAAAATGTGGCGGACTCCAAATTAATAGCACAATTAACTTAACTAATTGATCAGCTTTGAATTAATCGTTCGTCAAGTGTGTGCCAAGTGATTAAATACAACTTTTATCACTTTTTAATGCAATGGCGTTTGAGTAAAAAACTCGCTGAAAGTTTAATGGTATTTTTATTATGAAATTAAATAAATAGGCGCCAAATTAAGGTTAGCAAAATAGCAGAAAGCCATCGTTTTATTGAAAAAAAAAATGGGACTTTGTCTTGCTACAAAAAAAGAGATTTGCGTTTTAGTTTGTAATTTTTTATTTAAGACTAGCGACCTGCCCCGGCTTCGCCCCTAACAAATTATACACAAAAACCTTCCTCATTTTTCACACTTTCTATTGGTAAAAACCGCATGAAAATCTGTTCAGTAGTTTTTAAGTTTATCGCGTCCAGACGCGGCGGGAGAGTTTATTTTAGAATCTACTTTAATATGTAGTGATGATTTCCTAATAACTAAAGTATGCTTTGTAAAGTTAAAGAACTTGTTTATGTAGTTATTGCATTTTGTTTTCAGTTAATCACTGCCTTAGATAATATAATTTCAAAATAATGGAACATCATTATTGTTTTTGTAAAAAAATACAATGGAGGTATTAAAAATAATACATTAATTTGCTTTACTAACCCCGAGTTTCTCACCTCTAAATTATCGCAGAGTTAATGTAACAAATTGTCCAGCACGCGTTATCTGCTGCGACTGTTCTGCGATAATTTAAAGGTGAGAAACTCGGCCTAAGGTAAATAATTATGTGGAACAGACAACACTGGTTTATGGCGGGAAAAAACATAAAACAGAATCTCCTTTCAAACTTTTCTTTGAATCTTGGAGGCGTATGGAAATCAACATAGTTCGCTTGAAACCATGGCATAGTGGCAATTCATTGTTCCTATTTCTGTAACTGTGAGAACTACGTATGCATGCGAATGTGTTTGCCTTGCTTCGAAAATCTTTTAGGTACGTACCTGAAAACAGAGAAAATATTCTTAGACAATTGTACAAAAAACTAGTTGCTTTGATCTCAGGAAAACACAGTCATAAAAGTCAAGCAGGAATTAACGAAAAATCAGTTAAATCAGGAAATAAATTTCGAGTCACTGGTGTTTAGACCAACAATAATACAACTCTGGCTTTAAAATATTTGCGAAGAGTAAAAAAAATATAAGGTAGATAGTACACAAACCATGACCCACGACAACAGATTAAATCAAAACCCTTTCTCCCTCAAGATTCCTTAACCTTTAGAGGTTTTCCAAAAAACGCACAATGGTACAGCTGCTCAAATTTCGTATGTCTAAATATTATTTCAGCCCTACAGTTAATCAAATTTCACCAGCCCTAAACACACTGTAGGTAAGTAAGGTCAGCTGAACGTCGATTACCATTAAGTGGAGTCAGGCGGAAATTACGACATGTCTGAGACATTGTAGAAAGTGAACGCGCGGTTATAAGGGCGGGTGCGAGCGCGGTGGCAGGCGCGGGCGTAGTTCGCTATAGTGCATTGCGACTTGTTGCAGCGAGCAGTAGAGACTTCAAATGCATTTACAATTTAACTCAAATATCGACTATGATATTATGTATTTTTAACCCCCGACGGAAAAAGAGGGGTGTTATAAGTTTGACGTGTGTTGCTGTGTATCTGTGTGTCTGTATATCTGTGTGTCTGTGTATCTGTGTGACTGTGTATCTGTCTGTGGCATCATAGCGCATCAACGGATGAACCGATTTTGATTTAGTTTTTTTGTTTGAAAGGTGATAGTATCGAGAGTGTTCTTAGCTATGTTTGAATCAAATCGGTTCAGCCTTTCAAAAGTTATAGGCGTTTTACTGTTTGAATCGGGATGTTTTCGCAAGATAAATGTGTCGGGTTTTTTAAATTATGAAATTTTACTTGTAAGCCGATTTGTATCGCGCCGCCTCTGACATACTTTGTATTTGTATGTACCTACCCATTTTTATTAAAGAGACTCAAAAATTATGGGTTGCAATGTAATTAGGACTTTGTTATGCATAAAACAGAGCTTGTTATTCCAAAATGTCATAATTATCTCGAATTCTAAATTCAAAATAGTATAATCGCATTTCCTTAAAGTAAAACAATAGACGATTGCTAGCTAGGCCGCTCCGTCACGTCACACCGCCCGCCGCCATTGTCACATTAGTATGGAAGCAAACGGCGGCGGTTTCATATGTTTGACACTTCGTCCCCGCTTTAGATCCCGCTTAAGCTCCGTAGCTAGTCGTGGCCTGGCACATTGTCGGAAGGAAGCTCACGATAAAACTGCCGACACGTAGCGAGGAACAAATCCAGACTTTCTCAATCGTAGAGAACTAGGAAGATCTTGTAAACATTATGTCTCTTTGTTTGTTGGAGTGAAATTGTAACATGTTACTTTTAAATTGGTATTTATGTAAGTTCATTTGCTTTTCACAAGTCACATTTTAAAATTGGGACCCGAGGAACAAGCATGATGGTAATGCCTGTAGTATCTACATGATTATCACGATAAATAATATTTTCTGGCTTTATAAACTGGGTGCAAAGTGACGTGAAATGCAGCTCCTGATAGCTAAGTTAGAAGGCTTCTTGCAGAGATAAAAAAATAAAATAATAACTGCGATTAAATAAAATATAACAGCGTCTGGCGCAATGGCTTTTGCGCTCCCCCATCCGGAAATTATAAGTGGTAACTCGATCGAAGCTAGCAGCCAGCGGCGGCACAAGTGGCGGTATCATGAAGTTTGTTAGACAGCTCTACGTGAGGGTAGGCAGCGAGTTAGAATATTAATAAAACGACTTTTAATTGTTTAAGAAGTAAATTGATTCGGCAGCTTGATTGTATAAATATTTGCTTTGCCGAGAAAAACCGAAGTGTCGCTGGAGAGAGTATGATACGGCTTGGTGTGTCACTTCTTCTTCTTAGCTTAAACACTGGGAAGTGGTGACGAGTGAGCATTTTGTAAGACTCTCTTTTGTCATTTTTGTCTTTCAAAAAGTACTGATTCTTAGCCCTTAGGGCAGTTACGCACTACATACGATCCGTGTCCGTTAAAATTCGATTCCGAAGTAGCCGTAGTAATTATTGTAGGGAAGCTTACGGATGTAGTGATCCAAACTCTAAACATCATAATCTGTCATAATTCAGAACATTTTGCACTCGAAACTCAAATCACGGACATGGATCACGGTCGGTCCCCTTATTTGAATATTATTTGTTTAAAGAAGTATCGTTGCCTCTAACTAGTAATTTCTTCCTGTACCGTGGGTGCGTTTATAAACATTTAAATTAACATGCACAAGACACCCAGATCCGGCACAACTATCTGTAGGCCATATAAATATTTATTCCGTACGGAAATTGAACCAGCGACGCAGCATCCGCTTGCTCAACCACTACGCCAACCGTATCGTCAACTTTGATTTTGTTGTTGGTCAAAAATTGTGTTGATAGTTTTGTAGCTTCTTTCCATAAATAATAGCGGTAAAGCAGATTGAATAGGTATTGTAAAAACATTAAATTTCCAAGCATAAACTGCCATAACATCTGTCCTGGCTAATCATGCCTGGAAGCAAGAAGCATAGTCAAGACTTCACCACTAACATGCCATAATGTAACCTACCAATACTTTTTCAACGGAAAACTACCTGAAGTACTTCAAAAAAACTTACTGAATACCAAGATCCTTTGTAACTCGTCATTGTCCTCATCTTAATAATGACGTCGCATCCACTTGAGTAGGTAGGAATTCTTGACTCCGCCAAATTTAATGTGTTTTATTAAAAATTTGATTTAGGGATATTGGTGATATGGTAATGATTTATATTTAGGAACATTTATTTAATTTAATATCTGATGATGAATTATGTATTCCAAAGGAGACACTAAAAGCACATGTCACGTTGAAGGGAAGATTTGTTATACGAAAAGGCACCGACCCGTTGAGGAAGATCCGTCATACGCGTAATCAGAAAAACTTTCTTATCACCAATCTATTAGCTTAAACGTGATGATTATATAAAGCAATTCTTATTCTTTATTGTACACCAAACCATAAAAACATACAAATACAATAGGACAGTTTATTTACAAAGGCGAGCTTAACCCATAGTTGAGTTCTCTAACAGCAAACCTCAGTTGCGTAGAGAAATATGCATTTGAGGGTAATGCTCCTCTTTTCAGCTTCGACCGTTCGTACCTGTAGCACTGTAGCCGGTTTCATGAAAATATTTTTATAAAATAAATAAATACATTGAGAAACCTCTGAAAATTTTAGCGATATTTTATCCTGTAAAAGAAAACAGGCAAATCAACCAAAAATTCTAAAACAAGATAAAATTACCAGGAAAATCGACGTATCATCCAAGGTCCAAAAGAATCTTATGGGAACATACCCATGCGCACATCCCCTGTCCATACTTTACATATGAACGCCTTTACTGTTATGCTCATGGGTCCCATACTATAAATATGTAAGTGAAGTTTTCACGGTCAAAATCGCAGTCATAACTTCACGAAACTATAGCATAGCCAATCAGTCCCACTTACGACCTTCTTCTATAGACACACAACACTCATGCACACACCTATATATCGAACTCTTTCATAATGAACCAATGAGAACGCGACATGGCCACAACGTCATACTATTTATTAAAATCACAAAATATGTGGGTGGTGATGTTTCAAATCCATCCTCATCTGTAGGTAGATTTCAAACACAATACCCACACGTTTTGTCGCCAACATCTATCCCGTATATTGCTATTCATCAAGGATCCTAGAGAGCGCGGTAGATAATCATTTGCCTTTAAGTTAGAATGAATTATTTAATTTCATAGGAACAAACATACATACATACATATATACATACATAGACTGAAAACACATTACCCTCCTTCGACAGTCGGGTAAAAACTCAACAAGTCGACAAGCGTAGTACACAAGTTCGTACAAGATGAAAAACTCGGCAAGTCAATAATCGGATTTTTAAAGTAATTTGGGTATGGGGGACTGAGGTATCAGTTAATTTTGGAAAAGGGGTCTCTTGGCCAAAATAGTTTAGGTGTCTGTTTAGTGATCTAAACAGTGACGAAACACAGTGTTTAGTAATTTTAATCGTATCTCATAAGTCCATTATTTCATTAACAAATAGCACAAGTATCTAAAGCAAAATACATTTTAGTAACTTTTACTGATATTTTTAAGAGGTTTCAATTAATATTTAATTTATTAATGGAAGATCTGTATAACATAGATCTGATGAAGCCATTGAAGTTAATATCGGTTCTGATAGAAGTCTTATAAACTTATAATGAGATAGCTTTACTTAAGCGAATTTAATTTAATTTTGATCAGACCTTGGGTAAATACGTTTATTAACTTTGCCATCTAAAATGGTTTAAGGCATATGAAGTTAACGAAAAAGTTTACTGGGATTAAATAAATACTATATATTTTCTCCTTCTCTGTCAAAGCCATCCAAATGTTTTGTAGCGATACCTAAAGGTCCGACCGCACTAGGCGTAACTACGCGACGCGACAAAATATTTTTTGTATGAGAAAGAGTGTCGCGTCGCGTAGTTCCGCTGCCGCATAGTGCGGTTTATCTCATACAATTTCATACAAATTATATTTGTTCGTGTCGCTCCGCTGACGCGTAATGCGGTCTAACCTTTAGAGTGTCAATTGTTAATTAAGAGATTGAGTATTTTGAAATAAGAACGTGTCAAACCCTACGTTAATGCCATGACAGGTTTTCAGGCTAAATTAAATTTTGACGAATATTCAATTTTAATTAATTATTAATCCAGAAATCGTGAGTAAATCTCAAGATTATGTAGGTAGGTACAATAAAGCATATATCTAGCTATCTTTCCAGACGGTATTACCAAGCAATACGATAAGTATTTGGTCTGCTAACGTAAAAACCTAATAGAACCAGAAAACTCATTGGTACAATTGCAAGTCGCATAAACCTGTATCAAAATTATAAGTAGCAACCTATATACGTACATCAAAGCATTTCTATATAAAAAGCAGTGAAGCTAGCGAACCTAATGAGGAATTATTCAGCGTCGAGAGGGCTCGGTGGTCTCATTAAAACGAAAGGCTCTGCCAGCCAGATACGGAAGATTACGAGCATATTCTTGTGCGCAAATGTACCAGAGAAACATATACGCGTGAAAGTACTGCCTATGTCATTTAATACGTTGAAGAAATTTACGTACGAAGGTAGCGGAGATAAAAAATATATATAGTGTGGGTTAAAAGTCTGAGAATGCGAATATGCTTTGTTTTTTTGTTATATACTTAAAAGTATAGATAAAATAAATAATAGATATTATGATAAAATAAATACAAAAGCTTTTATTGATTCCGTATTACATCTATAATACTATCTTTGAAAAACTAAAACAGAAAAACTCAATAAAATATATTTTAGTATTGTGTGTTAGTATTTTCACTTTCTATGGTCTCAGTGTTAGGATCGCCTGAAGTGGTAAAAGCCTCCTTTTTAAAAGTAGGCAAGATATCTAATATTTATGCGATAGGGCCGTTGTATGTTTTTAGTATTAAGTTTCTTTTTTCTTCTTGTAAATTATAGTGTACAATAAAGTGTATATAAATAAATATTCACTCAAACTATCAATGAATAAGAATTGAACAAGTATTGTATGTAGGATTGTACCCAACCCGATTAAATAACACATATTTCTAGTCGAATTATTCTGAATTCAAACCTTCAATAAATAGGGCGAAACAACACAGATTCTTATTCTCCGATTTCCGTTTACAACAAAACACATTTCAAAAAACGACAATCTGTATTCTAGGATGAACACAGTCATTCGTTTACAAATGTATTATATCAACACGTATTTACTATCTGTGTTCGGCTCTAGCTGAAAAAACAATCGTATCCAAAGAAATGGGACAAGCTTAAAGCAAATTCATCCGAGTTTAAGCTAGTTGTAAGGGTTCGAATCCACCCTGATCTTTATTTATAGGACACAATGAGTTAGTCGCATGTGCCAAATCACATAAAAACTCGCGGAAAACCACTGACAAAACTATATTTCCAAACACCAAAATATCGGGGAATTATCTGGTTGGGTTCAAAGAAAAGGTAGAATAATTCTATCAGAGTGAAGGGAAGAGCTTTTGGTCCGTCTGCGGCCGCCGCAGCCCGGACCCTAATCTATTCCCAGTCCGTTCACTAACGGCACCTGTAAACGACTTTTTTATTCACAATATTTTCTCTGAAAATGTTTCTTCAGACCCTTTATGTGGTCATTATGAAAACTTTATAGAATGTGCTCTTCAGGTTGATGTGAATGGATTTTTAGTGAGAATATTGTTTTGTGATTCAATTTGAAGTTTTTTTTTAAACTGCACAGTGGGACCTAATGCTGCTTTTATAACGTACTAACTGTATTCTCGCCCAGACTTTTTTGTAGTTAATAATGAGTACTTTTATTATGTAGTACATAATTTTTATTTTATTATCAATAGTTTTCTTACGCCTTATACGCTTATTCGCTTACGACAAATAAGAATTTATAGGCAAAATAATTAGCTATAAAGATCTCTATATTTTTTTTAAATCTTTTAGAAAGCCTATGTTACGCGGGAATAATGTAGTGAGAGTTTTCAACGAGACTGGGGATAAGTAGGCTATATAGGGGACCAAAACGGATCCCAATGGGTCGAAGTGTCCGAGTTTTTTCTCGGCCCCTCCACAAGATAAGACCCGCGGAAAAAAATTTAGCTTTCCATAGGTGAAATAATTTTTAATACCGGTCCAGTAGTTTCGGAGCCTATTCGGTACAAACAATCACACAAACAAACAAAAAATCTTTTCTCTTTATATTATTGGTATAAAGGCATGGAAAACGAAGGTAACAATTTTTGCAAATGCTCTTGTCGCGTTAATTTTTTCATCGAACTCACCAACAACAAACGGAATCATTATTCAGCCATAAGCCCAACATAATGTTTTCTCCAAGTGTAAATATCTGTTGAATAAAATATGGCCTTCAAGATACAAAAATGAGGTCAACACAGGACGAATAATAAAGTAAGTGAATTTCCCCCAGGCATGGGGGGGAGGAGGATAAAACTTGAGTTTCCGAGACTGATGGGCAAAACACGAACATCCGAAAATTGTTTTGCACCTACTGAACTTTGTTTCCCAGTTTGAGATGGAAATATTGAAGTTTTTTAAGATATAATACGTTCTTGTGGAGTTGCGAATGAGAGCGAGTTTTTCATCATTCCTTTTTATCGAGTGAATTCCTTATATAGAGTTTTGAAACTTCAACATGCCTAGAGTATGACATATTGTGTCGTGAATGAGTCTGAAGACATCTGTTACTACTTATTATGAAGTACTTTATTGAAACTTTACAATACAAAGGCAATTTCACATCGGAAATAATTTTTAGAGGATAAAACTGTACAATTGTGCGGTCGGTACTTCTACAGATTCGTCACCATCATCATCAGCCTACAGCAGTCCACTGTTGGACATTGGCCATAACTCTCATCCAGCTACTACAGGTAGTCATGAAAAATAGATAAGAAATTGCAGTCAGCGTACCTGTAACACAAACCCATTACTTTACATACTTTTTGAAGCTGCAGTGCCAAATCCATAGCTCCGTGCATCGTAAGGAGCGATAAAACGATTGAACGACGTCACACAGGCAACATTCACGTCTTCCTAATACTATCAATCTGAGGCCCACCGCCACCGGTCAATGAGGCTGTTACGGCTGGTTATGACGTCATTATTGTGTTACTATCTACCCGTTAGAGACACAAGGACCGATAGAGGCAATGGCAAAATTACCGGTGCTGATTGTATTAAGCCTCACGTGTGCCATCTTGATTTACGAGTAGGTAAGCTTGGCGTTGTTAGTCAGTAAGGTTTGGTAGTGTTGATGGTACATTGTGAGTGTCTAGAGTGCGCTGGATTATCCCCGATGGAGGCTCTATAAAGCCGCGAAACTTCGATATGCCAACCTGAATAAATGGCAACAAAAAGTGATTCAGGTCGATTTTTCTGAAAAAAAGGAAAAAGAACATTTTCGTGATATACTCGTATATTCGTATACTATACTAGCGGACGCCTCGCGGTTTCACCCGCTTGGTTCCCGTTCCCGTGAGAATACAGTGATAAAAAGTAGTCTATGTCACCCGGGGACAGTGTAGCTTACCAACGGTGAAAGAATTTTTGCAATCGGTCCAGTAGTTTTTAAGTTTATTCGTTACATACAAAAATACAAATCTTTCCTATTTATAATATTATTAGTAAAGATTACTGAAATATTTTTAAAGCGCGTGGCACATTTTTGGCTCAGAGAATTTTAACTTTTTTTTTTACCACGGGGAGATAGCGCAGTTATGTGGGACTCTAACCCACTAAAACTCCACGGTGTACTCCTGTGCCGCTTATGGCAGGAACACGGGCACGCGTTTGCACTCACCGCGAACCCGCAGCGGCTGTCCGTCACCGGACCCTCCTCTGGGAAGAACCCCCCATCACCCGGCGCACCAGAACACACTGTGCGCCGTGACCACCCCAGGGACCAAACCAGCACATGGGTGCCAGACGACCCCGTGTATGGCACCCTTGGTCCCCTTGTGACGGGTCGAGGTCAATGGCCCCACCACCTACCATTTTTCGGCCGCAGGGGATAGGGCGAGCGGCCATCGCTATACCAACACTCCTCTTCCCCTGCGGCCCCACCGCGTCCGCCATCAGACGGTGGCGACCCCGTCCAGTCCGCGGAAGGTAGGGAGAGCGGCGCACCGCAATACCGGCACTCCTCTCCCGCCGCGGCCTCCAACCCTCAGCCGCGACATCGTATGGGTTTGGGAGACCCCATACGACATCGCGGCCCGCCTCAGTTGCGATGTCGCCCAAGCAACACCGCAACCTGTTGGCCGCTACGTCGTCGGCTTATCGGCAAAAGCCCTGACGAGCGGCTCCTCCTCGGGTTCCTCTTCGCTTCACCGTGGGTGACCAAGCCACGGTTACTAAGCCCCCTCGCCTCGTCAATGCGGGAACCCACCGGGGGGGAGAGAATTTTGACCTGGAGAAAATTTTGGTTAACGCGCTTGGCACTTAGAAAGGATTTCATTGGCCGCAGTGGAAGTGTTCATACAACTGGCAAACATAACACTCTTGCACGTACAAAAATGAACATACGTCATCTGCTTATTGAATAAGCATCTAGGTATCTCAAACTTCAAATTACCTTACCTTTCA
Organism: Orthosia cruda; assembly: GCA_964057195.1. Classification (NCBI taxonomy): domain Eukaryota; kingdom Metazoa; phylum Arthropoda; class Insecta; order Lepidoptera; family Noctuidae; genus Orthosia; species Orthosia cruda. The sequence goes on from OZ059826.1 coordinate 42,934,053, forward strand.
AATATATTTGCTTATTCTAAAACTAGCGAAATTAGCCTACATTTCGCTATTAGGCCAAATTAACACATGTCAGCTAATACAAGTCGAGCGGGTCAGTATTACAATCAGATTACAGCTAGGGACTCGCAGCTCGGCCATGCTGGGCCACGCTCGACCACCGTGTAATCCATTAGCTCGCCAACTGTGGCCATGACTTCTGAATGTGTTTGAACAGAGTTGAAGCAGAAATGCTGGTATCGTCTTCTACTAGACGCTAATTTAAATAAATAGTTAGACGTGCAGTTTTGTAAATACAATACCAGTACCTAGCTTGGATATTGAAAGCCATTATTTATCTTAACTCTTCATTTAGCTTTGTTCAACTGATTACAAACAAACTTGTACTTATCAAGAACCAGTGATACATGAATGCTAAAATAATGATTATTTCAGGTGAACTTTGCGTGACTTCAAACAATTAATATTACTGAGAGATTAACTAAGGCAATTTTCTGAAGGGGGTATAAACGTGAGTTAGGTTGGCGGTATCAACGCTTTACTATGCAAACAGTCTAGAACATATTATTATCTTGTAATAGTAAAAAACAAAGTCGCTATCCGCGCGTCTGTCGACATCATTTCTGTATCCTCAATAACTTCTTCTAAACTCGAAACGGATTTAGATACGGTTTTCACTTAGGAGGGGTGAGGGGGGGTTTACCCTTTCGTTTATCTCGAATCAGAGATCTTTGAGTCACATTTATATTTATGATAGGAATAATTTCGTCTTTGATGTATGATATTTCTATGTATGATCATATATATTATATGACTTGCTGTTGCCCGCGAATTCGTCAACGTAGCATTGAATAGCCAATTTTTTAAGCCCACAATAATATTGTAGGTGTGTGGGATGAGAACATATTATTTCAACATATAATTTCCACCCCCTTAATTATGATTTCTCGACCTCTTGTTTTATTTGATACATGTAAAAAGCTAAACCTACAAAAAAAATGACCAAGAAAAACAATTAAAAATCTCTGATCTTGAATGAACCCTTGGGTTTTAGCTCATTCATTCTCAATTTTATGCAATTCACACAGTACCCAAAAAATTAATGATCCTAACAGGTTTTTAGGGCAATATACGTAAGTACATGACATGTTTACACCTTATGTCGACCTCCGCCTGCGTTGGAGGGGTCAGCGAGTGATTTCCGCATGGAGGCAAATATTTGCAACACATATTTGTACAGAATCTCAATGTTTGTGTATATGATTTGTGATTTTAATGGAACGACACGAGTGTCCAATTATAAGCTTAGAACGATGACGTGTTTATTTATTTACAACCCCAAAAGGGGTTATTGTCAAAATAACGGGGTGAATAAAAAAGTAAGTGAAAGTGTTTATTTGTCACAAAAACAACACAAAATCTCGGTGGGTAATAGAAACAAATCTTTGGTAATTCTAGCAAATAATCTGTTGTTTTTTAATATACATTTATATTTAAAAACTGCACTCCTGCACTCATTATATGCTGAAAACCATATTACCGTGAAAATCCCTATTTATTTATGTTCCCGTTGTCCCCGTTTTATTTTATGCGCACATACAGCCAAATGGCGTTGCGTCAGACCAAGAAGATGGTTGAACAAGTTAGATAAAATTAACAACCAATGGTCCACACAACCCCGGACCGCAACAGTTGGTAGTCATTGAGGGAGACCTGTGCCCAACACCAGGATGATACAGACTGACAGGAACATTAGTACCCGTGAGTTTTAAGGATATTTCTCGTCAATTCTAAACGTCTGGTTACTTCAGTTTCCGGCTCTGGGCGAAATGTTAAACTCTAGTGAATAACTCATCAGATAGCATTCGATTTAGTTTCAACGATCGCCACCATTTAGAAAGGTTTAAACGTATGACGCACATGAAATTGTAATATCGATGTCGAACTTTTTGCAACATTTTGGTGTATATATACCCATACATGCACATATACATTACATGTTTTACATTTTCATGAAAGGAGGCAATCTTTGTCAATGCAGCCGAGGCGGAATGGACGCTCGAGTCGAAGCCGAGACCAATATGGATCCGAGAGACTGCTATGGCAAATGCTCTCATGTATTTGGTACACGACGTTTTTTTTTTTTTTCTTTCTTTTTCAATACATTTAATTACACTTATTGTACAGCATAACACTTGTCTAAAATTAACACTATATCGAAACATATAATAAAATTTAATTATGATAATATTTAGTACCTAAAAATTATTGTGAGAACTGTCTCGCGGATTTTTTGGAGCACCGCCCTCGATTTTCTTGGTGGCTGCCCGGTGACCAGCCTGATGTATAAATACAATTAATTCAATAGGTGGTAGCTGGCCACGAGTGTGAAATACATTTCATTGGACGCCTAAAAGTGGTTAGGAACTGGTTTTCCAGTAAATGTGTTGGAAAATGATTGAACCAACGCACGCTCAATTGTTTCAGCAGCCGAATTGCGTAAGTGCATTCGGAAAAGGAAACAGTTTGGAACCTTCACAAAAACGACTTTACGTATTTCATATTACACTCAAAGGAAAGGTGATTATAATCTTTCCATGACCAATATTTTGACGTAGAATTAATTTTAAAGAATAATTGCTTTTTCAGTTACAAGGAACCATTATACATTTTTAATTAAGAAGAAGACCATTAGTTTACAAAATTAAATTAGGTCCTGATTATTTGGAAATAAATCATCAGGAGGATGATCGTAATCTTTCCAAATTAGTTTCGCAATACCGAAAAAGTTGAAAGATTCTCAATTTCAAAAGATCTTCAAAGAGATTCTCTCGAAACACTTTGAAGGTTCCAAACTCGGTTGCAGGACTCACTCAAAATATAAATCGCGGATCTCGTTTCTAAAGTAATATATTTATCATACTTATGTTTAAGACAAGGATATAGAAGAACGTTCTACATGAAGTAGTTATCTATTTCTTGTTTCCAAGTTGTCTAAAGTAAAACAACAGGGATCTTTATAGGTATTACTGAACTTAAGTTAGAAATCCTTTTCGGTGCTTACCCTAAAAAGGATAGTCAAAATACTATCCTCAAAGCGAATAGATATAGGTACTTTGAAGATAATTTATAAGTAGGACTTGTTGCTTAGACAACAGTAAAATATTCGAGCATCCACAAATCCATGTTACTTTGGTAAATAATGTAAGTTTTTGTAAGTAGGTAATCAACCAAAACAAGTTCAATTTAGAAAGACAAACACCCGTACTCTGAAATCGGAATTAATTTATGATCGTTCTGATGTTGATGTTATGATTGTGCAAAACTCCATTTAAAGGCAAAATGTGACAGGTTATTGAATATTTGTTGTTAAGGACGTGTCAAAACTTACTATAGTGCCAAATTTTGAATAAGAAGAAGATAAGTTCTCTACTTCAAATTCTTAATATATGAACCGGGGGTAAAACCCATTCTTTCTGTAATCATGACACTGCCCAACAACATACTACACCATCTTCATTCATTAACCAATCAGAGGGTCCAAGAAAACCGGTCATCCCTACCTCTGTATTTATACCTATATGTAAGTGTTTGTACACAAAGAAGACCAGTGATTAACGAGCTAGGTAATTTGCGAGATAAAGGTCGCCGGACATAACCGAAATCGAGAAGAGAGCGCACATCTTTTGAATCCTTAATTCGGGTAGGTTGGTACAGTTGAACAAGCCATCTGGTATGCAGGTAAAAACGTCTTGTCATTACACATTGGCAATATTCTTATTTATTATGTGCACTAAGTCAAAATTGTGGGCCCAGGTTGGTCGCTGTAGAAAAAAACTGGCCAAATGGAGTATCATAGACAAATTTCCAACACATGCGTCCTCCTCGCAGGATATGACTTAACTCCTTGTCTCCCCTTCATGCCCAGCCGCCTTCACCTATCGAGATCTAAACGTGGTGACAGAGCTGTCCAGCTATCCAGGCTTACTGGTCCGATAAGATTTAAAACTAGAGTTAATCGATACGAAAAGGAGAAGAAGACAAAAATAATAAAAAAGAGTTTTTTTTAACCGATTTTACTGATTAAAAGCTAGAATTTCACTGACAGCTATTGGCTATTTTTGCCCCAAACTTTGCAAAATTCCTGTGAGATGACACGCGGGAGCGAAGCTTTAGGATACAGCTTGTACTTTTCAAAGCTTCTGGCATACGTAATTGACAGAACTTAATAGCTACCAAGCACTCCCACAACATTGCAAATGTTTATTTGCCTGAATACTAAACATCTTTTATGACTGTACATTCGGGTACCGATGCGAGTTCGGGCCAGCACATCAAAAATTAAAATGTTAAATATGGTAGCGCAGTCTTTTTTCGGCGAGGGCTTTAGGATTTCCTTTAATAAAATATTTTATTTGAGTTGTTTTAGAGTTAAAATGTGGTTGGTAAAGTTTAGTTTCGGGACTTTCATTTAATAATACGTACACCTTAATTAATAAGCTTAGGTACTGTTAGCTCGTGGATGAAGAGTAGACTGTATAAAAAAGAGGTTGGTTTTAAAGCCGTTATATTTACCACAGTAACTGTCCCGGACAAACAATTCGAATTTAGGAAGAGGTGTCGACTGTCGCGGTGGAGTCCGTGTGAGTTCGCCACGTGTTCGCCGAGCAGCGCCGCGTCGCCGCCGCGCTGCGCACACACACCGATGCCGTGTGAGTCACGCAGATGTGTGTGCAGCGTAGAAGGCGCGCTCCGGCCGCCCGAAGTGTTGGGTAGAATTCCCAACAGGTACACAACATGACAAAGCAGGTCAAATGACCTATTCAATGTTCGTTCATCTTCAAATAGTACAAAACAAAGTCACTTTCTACGTCTGTCAACGTCATTTCTGTTTCTCCGCTAATTATTTCTAAATCACGCAACGGTTTTTTTTCATTTTCTCAAAGAGAGTGCGATAAATGAGAAGGGTTTTTGTATATAATTTGTCCCGTGCGAAGCCAGGACGGATCGCTAGTCGCTATATAAAAGACGAGTATTCGAGAACTGCCTTCTTGTCTAATTCAATTTCCAAACAAAACAGCGAACGATTTCACAAATTTCTGTCTCACAAAACAAATCCGAGATTAGATTAGTAACACCGTCCCGTCTTCCTTACAATTTGTAGTAACATTAGTGAGAAACAACGGCTCCTCAGTGCACGCTCCAGCGATCTAACCGCGGTTAACTCGTAATGATAATAAGACATTGTTTAGACGAGAGATTAGTTGCTCAGTGAAGCGGTGAAATTGTGCCAAATACACACTATTTACACTTTGTTGATGTGGTGTTACCATTATTTTGTACCTGGTAATATAAGAAGGTGAAAACGTAAGACCTTGTAATGTAAAATTTTAAAGACGAATAACATGTTGGCTACTGATTACTTAATTCGTTTATCTTCTGGCAGTAACGATTTATTGAGCAGGTATAAAGACGAATTACGATTAGCAATGGTGACTTGAAGCCTGTCCAGTATCCACTAACATTGACACTGAACATACAAGTGGTCATAGGTATTAGTGGACCACTATGATGTCCTGTATAACTTTAACATGTAGATCATTTAATATGGCAAAAACACAATTGTAGATTCAAACCACATATAACATTTCCTTCATTATTTTTTAATCTGAGAAGAAGTTAACAAGACGTAAAATAGGGTTCCTAACTTAAAAATTATATTAGAGAAAACATAACACAAAGTATAAAGACGGAAGAAAATCCCTTAATCTCCTAAAAATCAAGGCGTCGCCAGTCATTACCAAAGTGGAAGATGGACGAGCACAAAGAATACTAATGATGAAGTTTGGATCCCAAGTTATAAGCAGAGCCTTCGATAATTTACTTAAGTAAACACTCAATCAATCTCCCGAGAAACTTCTTGTCTAGACTGATATATGGAGGCTCACCAAATACGAATATGTTTGTCAACATTTACACGCAGAAAATTTAATGGAATGCATAAAATATGTCTGAAGAAAATCCTCGCAAAATAAGTTCTGCTGCCAATAATGAAGATTTGTGGGTAGGCCTACAAACTTGAAAGTAGCCAAAACCATGGATAGCAAATGAAAACCTAAGCCGCCTAAGCCTCAGAGAAACTAAAAGAAGATTGAAGTTTTTGAAACAACTTGGAAAATAAGATGTTCATACCGAAATTACTTTTCAGTAAAAAAATAATCTCAATCAATAAGCTTAAGAAGCTGTTACGTTAATCTTCACAAAAATTGGTCCAACCAACAAAATCAAAAAAATAATCTTCTATTTAAGTCAAAGGTAATTGAATCTGTCAGAAGTCTGTATTTCTTTTTTACTCATTAAAATACAGCCAGGGCAAGTAATTGTTCATAATGGTTTTTTTTTGTTTGCAATGGCCTCTTTCATACAATTTTCAAAGAATATTAAATGTATTTTGAATTGGTGTAGCGGACAATCACATGTTAGATTTATGTTCTAGTTGTTCAACAAATAATTTCACTAAGTTTATGTATTGCCACGTTTTTAGGGGTTCGTACCCAAAGGGTAAAAACGGGATCCTATTACTAAGACTCCGCGGTCCGTCTGTCTGTCTGTCTGTATGTCACCAGGCTGTATCTCATGAACCGTGATAGCTAAACAGTTCAAATTTTCACAGATGATGTATTTCTGTTGCCGCTTTAACAACAAATACTAAAAACAGAATAAAATAAATATTTAAGCAGGGCTCCCATACAAAAACGTGATTTTTGTGCAGTTTTCTGCGATAATGGTACGGAACCCTTCGTGCGCGAGTCCGACTCGCACTTGGCCGGTTTTATTTAGTTAAATATGTAGGTATATGCCTCTGGTAAACTAAATACTCCAATGAAAGATTATACTATCACAAGTCAACAAACTGTTTTATCCAAACCTTGCTTGTTATCCAGTCGTGTAATGTCTAATTAAGTACCTAACTAATCTCCGAAGGTTGAGCAGGGAGATCTTAGGGCAGGTCACGCATATTTTATTTAAATGTGGATTTAAAGATAGGTAGTTAAGTTTGTACAAAGACCGAATAAGGAGGTTATTAGATATTTAATAAAAAAAACTTGGCCCACACTAGGAATTTCTGCCGATATCGTGGGTGTGTTTACAACCTTATGCCGCCTCCACATGCTTGGCGAACAATGGCAAACAGCAAACACAAAACAACCAACACGAATATGTGTGTGTGGATGAGTGTTTGTTCGTTTTTGCCTGTTTTTCTTTGTGTTCGCCCGTGTTCGGCATCGGTGTCGGTTTTTGTACACAAATCAAAGGGTGTTACAAACATGTTTGCGATGTATCCAGTTCAGTTCAGTAGTACGCGCAAGCTTGCGGGCGGCGGACGGAGTTAATAGTGGTGGTCAAATATTTTACGAATCGTGACATTTTGTGTATCCTAAGCTAAATTGTAAGGAAAAATTTCTGATTGGTCGGAGGTTAACCCGAAAGTAATAGCTGCCACAACAAGTCTTCCATCCATGTTTGCCAATCCGGAATATACAAGCGCGTTCGCCAAGCCTGTGGATGCCGTGTTTGTGTTGGGTGTTCGGCAGGTATTTGCTGTTCTTCACTGTTTATGGCAAATAGCAATAGAGACGGCTTTACGTTTACCTTTCAAAATTTAAACTCACATACACAACACACCCAGATCCAAAACAACTATCTGCAGGCAATACAAATATTTTTCCAAACAAATAAATATTTGTTTGTGTAAGGTATAAGAAATTATTTTGGAACGTGCAGAAACAAAATTTCGTCCATTTAAGAAACTATCGAAGTTGTTTACGGAAAACTATATCGGATATTTATTGAAAGGCGAAATACCTTTCAACTTATGATAATAAATACCTGAAGAGCGAGCACTTTATACAGGTCGTGGCCATAAACTTCACCTATCGAATTTTTATGTTGCCTACAATCCCGGCTTTCAGTGACCTTATTTTTAAATCCTGGTGTTAGCTCCACTATGACAGGGAATTGAGGATTCAGCACAGCGTCGGGCCCTCACGTCAATTGGCTTCCAAAGCCGATTTCCGAGCGGTGTTTAACGCTGCCAGTGGCTCAGAAGCCGGATAATCGTCCATGTTACTAGTCACGTCGATAAATTATAATCCTTCTTCAATTTTAAGCCCCGGCTTTGAATCCGCGGTAAACAGTTCCCTCTATTGTTCGCCTCATTCACGCCCCCAAGCACATGGACTTTTCTGAACATATAGACTCGGCAAAGCACTTTAAAATATTCATTCTCTGTGTAATAAAAGAATTCAAAATTTTCAGTTTATATTCATGAGAACGAAAAGAGATAAACCAGCTGCTGAAAAAGTCAGTCAGAGAAGCAACACGAGCAATATTAAAGCTATAGATATTTTTAACCACGAACAAGGCATAACCCTGAAAGAGGCTCGAAAATAAAATACCAACTCAAGAAAAACTTTATCTCCGCGCGATAAAACTTAAGAATATTTTGGGGATAGGTAAACAAAAAGTGAGTTTATTGAGCTGAGCGAAGCCAGTGAGAGGATAAATCATGTGACACCGCTGCTCCTGAGCATCTCTTGATGTAATAACTGACAACATTATTTATTAAAATAAGGTCACGAGTATCAGATGTTATAGATAAGTGGGAGTTACTGTGGACCGCATGCAGCCCATAAACAAATATGGCAACGTTTTGCGAGATTAGACCGGCGAAGTGTGCATCTACATATTAAGCGATATGACGACATAAACTCCGAGTGTGTATGTGGACTTGGTTATATCTGAACACTTTTACTGGGGTTATTTTGTTGGCATATACAATGTTAGTAGATGACAAATATGATAGCATTTGGATTCATGAGTGACTCTTTTCGTGCTGAAATTACTATTCACGCTTTTTCTGAAACATTTCTTAAAATCACAATCAAATGTTATTCAATACTTAAAAGCATGATAAAATCCACAATAGCTGTTCCAAAAGATAAACGACCAATTTATTTCCGCATGTCGGACACACTACAGCAAAGGCCATTTAATCTTCATGACAAAGCTTTATAATGAAACTATCAACGTTTCATTAATTAACAGACCGCTAGAAAGCGCTGTAAGCGTTTTTTTTCCGCTCCATATCGATGGCAAACCGATGATATCGACAAAGGCTGCAATTTCGCTCGAACCACGTATGGAATACAACATTAACTTTGTCCACAGTACCCAGCCGTTCAACAGGTAAACAAAAAGTTGCCTCTTGTTTCCTTTTGTCGATACCTATCTACAATATTGACTCACACTTTATGTTATCCATTGAATGTTTAGTATCTTGTTTTTGGAAAAGAGGACATTCAATTTAGATAGATTACGCTTGTTTTACAATGTTACCGCATACATTAAAACAATGTTTTAACGAACCATTAGCGAAGCATTAAAATTTAATCCTTTTACATGAATAATGGAAATGACACAGCAAACTTGTTGGAAACAGGCTGAAAAATATTTAAATCATCAAACCAAAGACATGGGTATTATCGTAAATTAGAAATCTATTGCAGGCCAACATAACTTTGCGAAAGATCGGATTTAGAAAGCGAAGAGGGCACAAACAAATATTGATTCGCGGCCTTTAACTTGGGGACCTTTGCAAACAGCGCTGAGGGTTGGGGGATCAGCACACATAGAGGCTTTAAATAATATATAACACTACAAGATTTTTCCCGTGGCTTCGCGCCCCTGGCCTATCCTACAGGGAAAGCGCGTTTTTTCGTGATATAAAGTTAACTAGCCTATGACACTTAGCGATAGAATAGCTATCAATGAAAAATTTTTTAACCGAAGAAAAAAGGGGGAGATGAATTCGCAATTCGACATGTATATATATACTTATTTTTTGTTTATGTATTTTTTTTTCGTGGGATTTTGTTTTTGTTAAAAAGGTTTTCCGTATGCGGTTCAGTAGTTACTGAGAGCAGTGGTGGCCCAATGGTAACAGTCATGACTTCGAAGTTGTCCTTGTACGTCGTGAGTTCGAACCCAGGCAGGCACTTTACTTTGTGTAAATTATTTCATCACCACTGCTCTCAAAACGGTGAAGGAAAACATCGTGAGGAAACCGGGATGTCCTAGAACCATTCGAAGTCATGTGACATGCACCAACACGCAAATGGCCTGCGTGAAGGATTACGGCCCATTCTCTTTCACAGAGAGGAAACCTATATTCCAGCAGTGAGAACATTAAAAGGCTGATGATGATGGATCAGTACTACCAGAAATTTCCTCTTAAAAACTATCAAACTTTGATTAAATAAATGTAAATTGTAGTAAAATATAGGTTAATTGCGCCGCCGGGGTTAAGCGTCGATTATCGATGGCAGGAGAATATATCGGGTGTCATGCATTTGCCACGTTAATTGACACTCCGTTAAAAGCGCCGGTTTTGGTTAGAGGACGGCTAGAACCACAGAGCACAGAAATATCTCCAAGACCACTGAAAAAAAAAAATATAATACATGTCTATTTGGCACATGAAATATAAAAAAGGAAAATTTAAAATCATTTTATCAAACCAAATAAATCCTGTTTAGAAAATTGCCAGACAACTAGTAACAATATTAATCTGCCTAGCCTTTACCGAACGAGGTTGGAGTCGGCGGTACAACACCTGTATTTTATACAGAACGGCCACCTAACTGACCTCCACAACCTAGAAACTGGGTAAAACGATGGCCCTTGGCAAGTCTGGAGACAGATTTGCTAGCTTCTAACTTTCCATAAAGACCGTCCAAGATGACAGCCGGGACCAACGGTGTACCGTGCTTTCCGAGGCACGGAGAAGTCTCGGTCTCGGTGTGTGATGGATAGACCGACCTCGGCAAACTTTGCTTGACCTCGGAGATCAAACCGTAAGCTATTAGTTAGCCAAGAGCTCCACATTGACCACATTCTTCTTAGGCTACTATAAATTACTGCATTGTCAAAACTTCTCACATAAGCAAGCGTGTCAGTGAGTGTTATCACCGTTTATTCATAGAAATTAAATGTCGACTACAGTTATGGCATCCGAAATGTGTGCTCAGCGCACTATTTGCAGGCATGCACTTTAAGTATTAGCAAAGGCGTAGTTATCTATTAGTTCGGTGATCTGTGGCTAGAATTATGAACATTGATGAAGACCGAACTTGAGGTCACTTTTATTATTTTATAGAGTCTCTCTGGACTCTGTAAAGTCTCAACTGCACTGAAGACAACAGTCAACTTTGAATTACGAGTTATTAAATAATGTTTTCACTTGTCCATACCCGCATACCTAACATTGGCGACGAGAATCTACCTACACGTGTAGTAAATTATAAAATGACAAGTTCAGTGCAATTTGGAATTCTACATACGTTCGACCATAACATACAGACATGGAAAACGTACAAGGGGCGGATAAAGCAATATTTCGTGGCAAATGGCAGCAACGAGAAGACTGATCCTGCTCAGCGCACTCACTGAGGGTACCTATAAATTAGCAATGGATTTGGTGCTACCAAAAAACGTTGAAAATGTGCCCTACGAAGATTTCACATCACTGCTGGACAACCATTTCACCCCCAAATGTGTCGGGTTTGGTGAACGTCACAATTTCCTCGCGGCGATCCAACAAACAGGAGAATCCCATCCTCGTCGCCAATGTTAGGTATGCGGGTATGGACAATTGAAACGCTGAGCTGCTAATGCTATTTACACACTGGTTTAATTTCATATGAAATTTGAGAGTTGCCGACACACAGGAGGGGCGCGGGTGAGGGACGCGCACCTTGCTAACATATACAAAAACAAGTAAAATTTCAAAATTAAAAAAAACCCCCGACACATTTATCTTGCGAAAACATCCCGATTCAAACAGTAAAATGCCCATAACTTTTGAACGGCTCAACCGATTTTTTTCAAACATAGCTAAGAACACTCTCGACACAATCACCTTTCCAACAAAAAAAAACTAAATCAAAATCGGTTCATCCGTTGAGGCGCTATGATGCCACAGACAGACACACAGATACACAGACACACAGATACACAGACACACAGATACAGAGCAACACACCTCTAACTTATAAAACCCCTCTTTTTCCGTCGGGGGTAAAAAAGTTACTTGTGAATACCTCCATCAAGTCTGAGTATAAAAAAAAGGATTGCTCATATTCAAAAATCCAAACGCATCGAATATTTTAAAATATGTTATTCACAATGAATTCGATTAACATATCAATATGTTTGTTTGTAAAATAATGTGAATGCATTCAAAAATGTAGTCACGTTTTCAATATTAATAATAGAATTTACATTTATTGCTAAAAACCCGAAACTTCTGTTTAAGCCGAATTTAAAATGTAGTTTTCGCCGAATCTCTGATTAGCACGAAATTCCCCACATATTCAGTGAATTTAAATAATGGCGGAATGTACAATATGTCCATACTACATGCCGCATACCTACTAGGCATGTCCACACCATAGATAACTCATACCGCATTCTGACTTTTTGTTGAATTGTTTGCTTATACGAGTATATAAGGAAAAAAATAATAATTCATCCGATTTCGAAAATTCTTTTATTTATAAAAAGTTATCGTTGAATTTTTATTGCGATAAAATGCACGGTTACTGTGTGTACAGTCCCTGGGAGTGAAATTATGGAAAAAGCTTGTCACATAAAATATCACAAATGAAGTGGAAAAACACAGTCATAAAATATATCACGAAAAAGTCCGCTAGAAATATTCTCACTAAAATTGTAAGAGCAATGTCTTAATGAAAATTAAAACTTATACGCCAAAAAATACTCGCACTCCATTTTTAAAAGCTATTCCAAAAATATGTTCATCATTTTCCGTATCACGTAGTGCTGCTAGTTTATATATACAAAATCATTTCTGTCCTCATACATAGTTACGGTTATTCACCTCATGTGGTTATTTTACGGTTGTTTTTATGTCAGGAGGGTTGGTTCCCTCTAGGGTTAAATGGCGTAGGTGATACAATGTGCTATTTTACCGTTATGATGCTTAACAGATGTCTCTTTTATAGAGCATCTGATTTTTTTAAATATTTTATGTGATGAACTCACTTTTTTCATCCCTACCATAATGGAGGCCTATAGCGCAGCATTGGGAATAATAAATAATAATATTAAATAAAAGTAAATTTATGTGTTGTCCCTCGTCTCCGGCTTGCCTTTATTGACCAGTCGGTGTGAACACTGACGGGCAACAGAGCACCCACCTCTCTCTTGCCTTAATTGGCTGGCTTGAGTGGAGATTCGCAAGAGCAAAAATTGGAGGAAGGAATACTAGAAGAACTCAATAAGATGCCCTACCAGCATATCAATCTTGACCGTACTTCCAAGATTGTCTTGATAGCCGTGGCATAACTCTCCACTCCTCAAGCACTTCCGTATAAGTTGCCCTCTTGGCGCTACGGCACTAAAGTGCTAGCGACTGTTTAAGGGTGGGGCATTAATTGAGTGTACAAGTCATCCCCTGCGATTTTATAGCCGTGCAGATCAACAGTGGTCAGGCGGGGGCCAATAGTCCTTCTATAGTTTTAGATAATCAATCCACCAAACCGCCCAAACCCATAGCCCAATGTGTTTTGTCTCCATATTCTGCAATATATATAGTACTGCACCAGCAGGGGATTGTCCTTGGAATAGTGCATACAGGGATAATCGCCGGTTGGTGTCACATTTCATTTATTTATTAAACTTTATGCACAAATACAAAGGCGGACTTAATGCCTTAGGCATTTTCTACCAGTCGACCTTAGGGTGGTGCAGAGATAAAACATGGCAGGTGCAATTAAATGAAAGAACGAGTAGAAAAAAATAAAATAAAAATAAATTACTAAACTTCTTCATCCTACATGTCTAACAAGGCCTTTGATGTTTCGGCCCCTGGTATTACTTTTAAAGGGGACCCTAGGATCTCGAGAATCTCAAACATATATCAAAAAAAAAGTAGGATATATAGATCATAAGCTATTTTATGCTATATTTTTTTTGTGTGTATACAATGATGGGGTTAAAATTGGCGACCTGTTACCTCTGTTTGTGGTATTGTAAATATGTTTCACTTGTCTTTTTCCTTGGTCTGGCTAACTCATTTTCTTAATCTGTTGCAAGGTCAGCTTTTTTATAATTGCTGTGAACTGCAATCAGCAAGTTATGCATCTTGAAATTACAGTTTAGGGAATTTTTATGGAGTTTTTTTTTAATAAAATTGCTTTTATAGGAACTTAATGACCGATACTTGGGGTAGGCATGTATTCAAGACGCCTCTCGGCTGGAATGATGAATGGTCCTGAGATAATCTCTTAATTTTAAATGAGAAATAAAACACAAATAGTCCTTGCAGACTGAGAGTAGAGGATTTCACGACGAGATTTCAAGGCAAGAAGTCCGTCCGCACCCGAAGAAAAACAAGACAATCTGTTCTAGCTTATATTCAGTAGACAATAACCGTCACTCGTAATCCCGCTACACAATATATCATCACGTTCCACTATAACAACATTTTTGCAAAGAGAAAATTGGACGGACAGCACCCGAATATTAAACATACCAAACGAACAAAAAAGAAAGAGGTGACTTATGGACGTCCGGTTGGAAATGAGTTCGATTAATGAAATTTACAGTCTTTTAGTTTCGTAAAATATGACGAAACTGAAATAACAACAACATAGCTGATGCTCAGTGTAAACACACAATAGCGGCTGCTAGCGTAGGTATTGCTTATGTCTAGTCAGGGAGCGCTCGTATGTACGTCTTCGGTTTTCTTCGTGCGCCTCCGGCTCTCTCCTCGGCGTCTACCTTTTGTGCGGATCTTTGCACTATCCTGCATTTTCCCGTTGTCCCCGTTATGCACATACATAACGGGGACAACGGGAAGGAAATTTTATGACGTTCCGTTGTCCCCGTAACGGGGACACAGATTACGGGGACAACGGGAATACATCCATGCAGCAAGCCGTGCATCGCACAATTTATCAAAAATGATTATTTGTATCTATTTATATAAATAAAAAGGGTATTTATAAGTTAAAATTATACATATTTTTACATATTCTCAAAATTGACGGCAAGCTGAATCGATTGTAAAAGTTTTAATTTCCCAGGTGATCAGGAAGTGACTAAAAAACCAGTGCAAAAAGTTTATTGTTACACTTTTTTCGGTCTAGTCAGCCCGCAAACAAATTAGAACTACATATAACGTGCGATAAGGAACTCTGTTCCAATAAAACTTTTACAAAAATGTATCTCACGGCGACGCGTCGCGTCCATACAACTCAAATATAGGTTGTTTAAACAAATTGTCGCTCGATAGATGAAAAAGGCCGCTTTTCGTGCAAAATAATAATTTTTATTACTTCGCTGCGAACCTACAAATGGACAGACTTAATTGAAACACTGTTGCGTTGGAACAGGCAGTGAATGAATGAATGTAACAGGTTTAACAATGTACGTGAATGTACTGGAAATTCCTATTTGGATTTATTTTTAAACAGCGTGGCAGTAAACACGCATTTTAAAACGAACAAAAAATCTTACTTCGAGAATACTTCGCTACTCTCAAGTGATTTCGAGTTTAGTTACCTCAAGTAGACATTAATTTGTTGTTGTAGTCACTAGGTTTGTTTTAAACACACAAGACTGTTATATATTTTCACTTCAAAACAAGATTTAATATTCAAAAATAAAATAATGTTTTCCAATTAAAAATATATTTTTTAAACAAGCTTTTTAGCTTACCGTACGTTGTCATCCAAACCAAACCTGTATGAGAAATTTCATCATAATCGGTTGAGGATAACTGCTTTAAAATTCAGTTGCAAGAATTGACTCGAACATACATACATAGATAGTTACATACATACCACCGTAAGATAAAAAGCGTAAAAATCTTGTAATTAAAAACGGGCCAAGTGCGAGTCGGCCTCGCGCACGAAGGGTTCCGTACCATTATCGCAAAAAATGGCTAATAAATCACGTTTGTTGTATGTGAGCCCCACTTAATTATTTTATTCTGTTTTTATATTATATTATTGTATTTGTTGTTACAGCGGCAACAGAAATATTCCATCTGTGAAAATTTCAACTGTCTAGCTATGACAGTTCCTGAGGTACAGCCTGGTGAAACACAGACAGATGGACCGTGGAGTCTTAGTAATAGTATCCCGTTTTTACCCTTTGGGTATGTAACCCTAAAAACTAGCTTTCATATTTTTTTTACAATGCATTGTCACCAGAAATAAATTAGTGTACAAAGTTTCAGCTCAGTCGAATATAGGAAAGGGGGTCTAATTTAACTTGCAAGCTTTGATTAAATACACAGACACCGGCAATTTAAAACTGAATAAAAAATTGTAAATCATTTACATTACCTTGGCTTCTCAAGTTGAAGGGATTGAAGTGAAATAGGTAAATAAACAATCAAAATTCATCGCGTTAAATGCCCGTGATATATTGTTTTTTTTTAAACATTCAAGTAAAAAACCCATAATATTATAAGGGAAACACACTTTAGAGCAATAAACGTATATTAATTAACAAAATGTACCAATTTAATATCCAAAATGTAGGTACCTAAGCTTTAGTGCTAACTTGATTCTGTCGTTACTCCACTGCTGTTAAATGCGTACGATTTCAATATTGCATTTGCACATAGTTTTATTTTACTATTTGTAAGAAGGAATAGCCTAACTAATATTATGAAGAGGTAAAATTGATTGTTTTTTTGTTGGAGGTAATCTCTAGTTTTCTGCGATACCACTGCAAAAATGTGGAGGTGTTCTGTTTTTGATGAAACTTAACTTTCATGAATGATCATCCTTGACAGTAGAATAGAATACTGCAGGGTTGCAGTTGCCTGGCTGCATCTTGCCGCAACTACATTTTTGTTTAACTCTGCCCTACACTAGAAACTTCTCCTGTACCGTGGATACGTATGCCACATCCACTTGCTCTCAGTCAGCTGCCCTCTATGGGTTGCCAGGTTTACTGCTTGTGCGGGTGCTGGTAAACTGGCAACCCACAGCTAACCGAGAGCTGGCAATCTATTTTTTCTTATTTTCTATACCAGTTTCTTTCAAACGACGTTAGGTTCACAAGAAACTTTTATATTTGGGGTTAATAATCAAACAAAAAAATTAAATTAATTTTAATACGGTTATTGTGGGTAAATATTTCCAGGCAACCCTGCAGAAAGGAATCTATTCTACTATCAAGTATCATTCAAGAAAATTAAGTTTAGTGAAAACCCTGACACTTGCAGATTTTTGCAGTCGGATCTTAGGCTATTAGAAGCACTGCTCCGATTACGAAATTGTTTACAATGATAGAAAGCCACACTGTCATAGGGTACCAAGGGCTCTTTTATATTAGGAAATGAACGATCCTGTTGGCAAAATTTCTTGAACTATAAATTAAATTGCACCATTTCTCTTCTTTCATACGATGGGATATTTTACAGCGACCGGCTTGGAGCCGACACGGTTCAATAATGTTGCTTCTGTTATAGTGTTAAATAAAAGATTATTACAGCTTTCATAAGATAGTTTCTTGAAGCATTGCATGAACTATCACCAGGGAAACCTTCACGAGTTGAATTATTCTAATGAAATTTTATTACAATTTGAAGGAGAATACATCCAAAAAGAACTTCGTTATGAACTGAAAAATATCTTCTATTCTCATTTTCTTTCCTTTAATACCTCATAGACGAGATCCATCATATGATAAATATCAAGTTATAATACAAATGATCGATTAAAGTCTTCGTGTGTCTTGCCGAACGTAAAATTTCCATTTTACTAAGCACTTTCTTATTTTATATGGACCGAGACAAATAATTTTTTGGGGTATTCGCCTTGCCCAGATAATCTGACACTGACAGTCTACTTTTTAATCTAATTATAGGTTCTCATAAAAATCTTTAAAAATATATGTTTTCAAAACTCTTTTCGGTTGTGAATTGGAAATGATTTCTTATAATTAATTCTTATTAGTTTTGATGAGATTGGATTGCTTTATCTAGGCACAATTCTCACAACGATTTCTAATGAATTTCTTTCCTATGTGAAAAATATTTTTTTAAACTTTTTCTGTTGACACTTTATTACATATTTAGTCTGGCAAACGAAAGTAGAGACTGAAAAAGGGCGGCAAATTTAAAAAATATCAGCATAGCAACCCCGAAACTAGTATGACATACCTGGAATAACCTAATTTGATACTTTACAATTATTTAATTTACTTTGTCTGAATAAAAATACTATAGGTACTTTAGTTAAGTAATACTTCAGTTATTATGTATCAAAGATAAATAGTGATTACGAATTAAAATAATGTATCAACTTATTAGCGTCATACTAACTTATGAATATTTAACACCACACATATGCAATCTTGTTATTGTTTGAAATCGACGTCTTTCTCCTGTTGTTTTTCTTGATATTTAGACATCGTGCGAAACGACATCTCCCGTAATCCACTTTTTATATATATTTTTTTTCACTTAATAAATGCTAGTATCAAGACCACAACAAAACACCAAAAATTGATGTTGACATTAGTATAGCATTGCCATATAAAAAGTTAGCAAATAATTCGAGTGTCTACTTTCGTTTGCCAGACTCTAACAGCCAATTTCTTCATTTTATGCCTACTCGCTACTAAAAATCCTGTCGATGTCGCGACCACTTTTATCTACTCGTCTCTAACTTAAGCGCCATTTTGTGGCATAGATTGCTTGTTAAGCCTCCAACACAGTTACTCTTTCCTAAATAAATTACATTAATTGATAAGTAAGTTCTTAGACAGAAGTCTCGACACCCTAAACCGAAATCATAAAAGCTAAATAACTAAGAACATTTCAGACTTCACAATTAATTAAATACAAATAAAGAGTTGGTTGCTGTTTAAGTAGCGAGTTTTATGACACACAATGGGTTTCAGACGACTGCATAATTGTGTGCTTTACAGCTGGAACGCCTGGGACAGCTGCGTTTTAGTTTCAAATTACATCGTTTGCAATCACATCACATCATCAGCCTATTAATGTTCCCACTGCTGGAACACAGGCCTCCTCTCTCTGTGGGAGGGGCGTTTGCAATGCACGACTGCCATTCCAGTCTCTGCATTGTTTCTCTAAAGCTTTACCATAAAATTTATACCATACCATACGCCATACCAGACCATATTTATGGCATAAATATGTTCAAGACATTATTTTATTCAATTGAAATAAATTAAAAAGTTATTGTAGAAATGGTCTTTCAATATTGGGAATTTCTGCTTTATGTTATACGATACAATAATTTGATCATCTTCGTCGGCCTTTTAATATTCCCACTGCTGGGACAGAGGCCTCCTCTCTATGATAGGGAGAATGGGCCTTAATCCACCATGCGGGCTCTGTGCGGATTGGTAGATCTCATATTTCTTTGAATACGATACAATAATTTACGACTGTCATCTGTGTAGGTATTGAAAATTTTATTTTATGTAAGCTTCTGCCAGTGGCCTCGCTTGTGGCGTTAACGTCGGTAATTATCGCTAGGACATATACTCCCGGAATAAAAAGTAATACAGGATATGGTCAACCCTGTATGCCAAATTTGTTTAGAAATGAAAAAGTAACAAACAGACAGACATACAAAGTTACTTTGTACAATAGTATGAAAAGGGTAGTTGACTGAAAATTAGGTTTTTGTCCGTGAGGTAGATTAATAAAAAATATTGGACACGTATTTTTCTTTTGACAAGTAAACATAAAGTGACGACGACATAATGCGTTGAAATATCGTGTGACGTCACGACGTCACACTTTATACTGACAAAGTGACGTCACAAGCCCCCATTCCTGCATGCGCTTTATCTTTGTAAATTTGTATTTATTGATAAAGTAAAAATATGGGTTCAATATTATTTGATAATCTCACTAACGGACTCAATAGAAATATCATTGTTCTACCCAGGAAACATCCCTATTGTGCGCGGTATTCATTTGCCGTTTCCATTTTTTTAGTTTGCGTGTCTGCCTAAAAAGAGTTTAGATGTTCTGCCAACTAAAACTCTTAGCATTTATGATGATACTGCCTGTAACGTTAAGTGTACCAATGTACCTAGTTACTCGTAAAGTAATGAACTTAACTGCTAATTTGTACAATAGAAGGAGTTGTCAGTTCTGAGCAAAACTAGAAACTACAATGAACTTAGTAAAGTTGGGTGATAGTAGGCCCACAGGGCTAGTTTGCTAATATTTGTTGATAAACTTAAGACACCCTGAAGTTCCATTGTAAGCCCACATACATGTTCTGTATTCTACTTTCCACCCACTTTACTATACCTACTAGATTGTGTTGTATGTTGTCATCTATTCTACATACTTAAGTCATATTATAAACGTGAAAGTAGCTACATAATTCTGCCTGTTTGCTCGTCGCTGCTGTCGGTCTGTCTATCTGTCAGTCTGTTACCTTTTTACACCTTAATGGTTGAACGGATTTAGATAAAACTTGGTTTACGGGTAGACAATTAACTACCTGGATTAGTATATAGGATACTTTATTTATCCCAGGATTTTTTTTTTTTTCATCATCATCATCGTTCACTTTGGGTGTGCAGCCGCTGTTGAACTCCAGTTTTTCTTTTCCTTGCCATGTTTGTGTGTGAGTGAAGGGAGGAGAGGAGATGGAAGTGAGACGAGGTTCCACACTGCTAACCTACAGATACGCACTGAATGGGGCACTAGTCCAGAGACTGCGGGGACGCCCGAGCCCTCCCGGAATGAACATATTTTGAAAATTCTTTCACCAGTAGAAAGCCACATTATACCTGAGTGTCATAAGGCTATAATAAATTTTCAAAAAAAATTAGAGATCTCTAATTTTTTTTATCCCAACATTAGAGGTCTGCACTCAAATCCCTCTGCAGTCCACTACCACCTGGAGGCTGAAAAACCAGCGCTGTTTTTCCTTTTCGGAGACGCAGATAGTGAGTTCGTCAGAAGTGTCGTACTTGTCTTACCCAGGGTTTACCCTGGAGCACAATTTTAAACCACGCGCGGGTGTGTACTTGTGTATGTACGCCCGCGACGACACTTGCTATCGGCGTCTCTCTTACTACTAACCTTGAGGACACCAGATTCTCAACGTTTTGGGCTCTGGTGGACACAGGTCTTGATAAAATTATCTACGCCTGTGTCTACCGTTCGTACAGCGGAGATCGGGAGACAACCAGGCTCACAGAGTACCTTAGTGAGGCGGCAGATGCGGTACCCTTCCGGCCAGTTAGTGTTACTGGGGGACTTTAATGCCCACCACCAGGAGTGGCTCTTCCCATACCAGTTCACTGACCATGCTGGACGGGAGATGCGTAAGCTTTCGCTTGCACTAAACCTTACCCAGCTGGTCCATGGGGCAACGAGAGTGCTGGATGTTGATTCGCACACGGCCAATTGCTTGGACCTTCTGCTGACAACAGATCCAGACCGATACTCTATGTCGATAACTTCACCTTTGGGTAGTTCCGACCACTGTCTGGTGAAGTCTGTGTCCGTCTAATCCCCGCCCGATCCAAGCCCAAGAGGCACCCGGCGGGTTTGGCGGTACAGGTCAGCAGATTGGGATGGCATGCGATATTTCTTTGCATACTATCCTTGGCAGCCTACTTGCTTTTCTTCGGCTGATCCTTCGTCGTGCGCGGACGCCGTGACGGGTGTGTTGCGTCAGGGAATGGAGTATTACATTCCGTTCTCTGACGTAACAATGTCCAGCGTTGGCCGGCCATGGTTTGGCGCCGAATATCATCGCGCCGACTCGCTTAAACATGAGGCGTACCTGGCTTGGGTCGGCGCTCGATCGCGCAGGGCGAGTGACGTGGGTCTGAGGAAGAAAGCCTACAACAGGGCTGCCAAGTCCTGCAAGAAGTTGTTGTGAAGGGCTCGGTTCGACCACATTGGGCGAATAGGTGCCAAACTTGCTTCTTACCCAGCAGGTAGTAAAGCGTTTTGGTCCCTGATCCTCGAAAGTTTTCGATAGGGTGGCATGGCATGAAAGCTTCATTGGTAAGCTTCCTTCATTCGGTTTGCCCGGTGGTCTGTGTTATTGGATTGCAGACTTTCTGAGAGATCGGTCCATTCGAGTGGTTATCGATGGCTGCTCGTCAGACCAATTGGATATTAATGCCTGGGTCCTCAGGGGTCGGTACTCTCAGCAACATTATTCTTGTTGCACATTAACGATCTGCTAAAACCAGGCACTTTTGGGTACGCAGACGACAGCACTGTTGCTGAGAGATACTTGTCCAACGCACGGGCTACCGGACCGCAGATCCAGTCTCTCCGTGAGGCCATGGTGGAGCGTTTGAACCTGTCCTTGCAGGCAGTCTCCGAATGGGGCGATGCCAATCTGGTCCAGGTGGACCCAGGCGTGTCTTTTTTCGCAAAAAAGAGCCTATTTCACCCGGCTCCAACTTTCCGTGATGTATCCGTGCCAATAACGGACCACCTTGAGCTTCTTCGTGTTTCATTGACATCGACTCTCAATTTTGGCCCATACATTGAGGCATAGGCTCAGCTGGCTGCAAAAAAGTTGGGGATCCTTGCGAAGGTGAGAAGGTACTTCACGCCAGAACAGCTGCTCAACTTGTATCAAGCGCAAGTTCGATCGTGCATGGAGTACTGTTCTCATCTCTGGGAAGGATCTGCCAAATACCAGCTTGATGCACTAGAGTCGATCAAAAAGCAAGCCAAGTAACTCATCGACAATGAGGCACTTGTCAAGTCAAAGCTCCAGAGCCTTGAACATCGTCGCCGAGTTGCCAGCTTGTCGGTTTTTATCGGTTACATTTCGGGGAGTGTGCGATGGAATTTCATGATTTAATTCCGCCCAGCCCGTCCCATCATCGGACAACCAGACGCACGGCGATGCGTCATCGGTACATGGTGGACATCCCACCCATACGCACAAAACGTTTTGGGGACACTTTCATTATGCATACAGCCAAGGAGTGGAATGCCCTGCCGGAGTATGTGTTTCCCGATTGCTATAATCTAGGGGTCTTTAAGTCAAGAGTGAATAGGCAAGCGTGCTTCACCGTCGACCACATCATCGCTTTCCATCAGGTGAGATAGTG
The DNA here is from genome assembly GCA_964057195.1 of Orthosia cruda. NCBI lineage: Eukaryota > Metazoa > Arthropoda > Insecta > Lepidoptera > Noctuidae > Orthosia > Orthosia cruda. Next base: position 42,957,240 of record OZ059826.1, read on the forward strand.
GGTCAAGCGCAAGCCAACAGAGGATAAATAAAAAATGTAGATCCAGAGATTACCCCTTACAACGTCACAAACTCACAAACTTTACCTCTTTATAATATTAGTATAGATTTATATTGTTGGTTTTGTGCTGAAATTCCTTCAGGATGGGATAATAATGTTTATATGACAATAATCTTTGTATTACAAAGATTTTCTCTAAAGACTGACTCGTTGTTCTAGTGATCGCAAGTACTAAGCCACTGATGCTGACCATGAAGTCTTAAGTTCGATTCCCGGGTTAGTCAAATTGACATTGGGCTTTTCGTCAGGCATTGCTCAGTAGCAGCAGTCTGGATAAGTGCCCAGTTGATGTCAATAGGCCGCCCCCTATTACATTGGACTTAACATAACTGGCGAAATATACTTTAAACCATTACATTTTCGTTGCTTAAATCCCGTGGAGGGTCGATCCGGTACATGAAACAATATCGATTAGTAAAGATAAAATAAAAAGTTAAAAAATAATTTAAAAAATCACTGCACTCAATAAAATGGTGAAGGAGGAGGCTTTCACTATAATTTTTATTCTTCTCCTTTCACTATAATATTTATTATATATTTGATATGTATTAGTATATTATGTTATATTGTATGTATGTATTGTATGTTATTAAGTCAAAATAATTTTCTTTTTTTGAAATTTTGTACTCTGACAGCCCTAAATTATTCTCCTATCGTTCAATCCATCCAAAGGTTATCTGTCAGAGATTGCCTAGTGCGATAAGACCGCCCATTGTATTGTGTTTGTGAACGTTTGTCCTGTAAGTATTTTTTTTGTGATGTACATTAAAGTATATAATAAATAAATAAGTAATAATCAATTAACCGACTTCCAAAACAAAACACTGAAATATACAAACATAACTTTTGGAAGTCGGTGTCTTTGGAACCTCTTGTTTTATAATTTTGCAACACCGACTTCCGAAACGAAAGTTATAGGTATTTGAAAGTTTTAGTGTCTTGCTTTGGAAGTCGGTTTATATTTTTGTTTTTTGTTTTATTTAAGTAGCTTGGTTTAACAACTTTCCTTTCTTACATGAGGAAATTCGTACAAAAGTTATACAACTTTCAGGCATACAATATTCTGTTTAGTCTTAAGACTGTTACTGAAGTCTTCGTCTTGCTCAGTAATTATATTAATTAATATTACAAAGAGGAAAGTTGTAGTTGCTCTTATCCTTAAAAGAAAAACAAAGGAAAAGAAAGAAAGCTTTTATCGGATTACAAAGTAGCTTAACGAGATTGACTTAAAGTAACTTCAACTAGGCGAAACACTGTCTAAATTAAAACGTCTTCAGAAATAACATAAATTGACACAAACTTCAACAAGGCTGCTAATCCTACTAATATTATTAATATGTCGTTACGGCTGGACGGGCTTGGATGAAACTTGGCACACAAGTAGTCCAATGTTAGATTAGGATATAAGATAATAATATCTACTTATTATCCCGGTACCGTGTTCCCTTGGGGGAGCCGCTGACTGGCAATGAGTTCACAAAGGTAAGCTGGTATGCCTTGGCCTTTTTTCTCATTACCAGAGAAATTATAACAGAGAGAACATCCAAACTATGATAATATCGATAACAAAAATATTGTTAACCTTCATTGAACATGGCAATACGCTAATGACAGTATAGCACAGTTGAATGCGAAAATTAATTAAGGCAACGTTCACAATGTTCATTTAAAGTTTCCGACTCGCCGGTCACCGCGGCAGTCGACCACAGATTATTTTGTAACACAGCCTTAAACATGCAAGCGTTTATTAACTGTGTATGCATAGTCTGATACCATTTACTCGTTAAATAACAAAACTCTCATCGTTACTAGATTCATATCTATAAGGGAGCTTTTACTTATTTAACAGCGATATGCGAGTTAGCTAGGCGGTGCGAGGATGTGTAGCAGCGCACATACGGGTATTTGATACTAAAAAGCCAGCCAAGTGCGAGTCGGACTCGCGCACCGAGGGTTCCGTACAAAACTGTAGGTATATAAGTAAAAGTTCACCCATCACGACAAACGAGTCCAAGTTATTGTATTTTTTTTATTTTGTCTAAAATATGTAATGTGAAAAAAAATTAAGGATTTCGGAATGTTTCCTTTACATGTCCTATAAACATTGCTTCATGCCAAATTACAAGATTCTAGGTTGACTGGAAGTACCCTTTAGGTTTTGATTCCCTTGCGAGTAGTTGCGAGTTTGAAAATATGCGGCTGAAATTGCTGTTTCTTTTGATTACTTTGACATAGAAGTTTGATTTTGTTACAGCTTAAAGGTATTATAGACTTGGGTATTTGATATGAATTTCAAATTTAATACCTCCACGCGTTCATGAGGAAAGAGGTAGTAAGTTTAAAATTATTAAAAATATTATTATTATATGATCTAACTAAAAAATTACTGTTTTCGCAATTTTTCCTTTATCTGTGCTATAAGACGTTCCTTCGTATCAAATTTCAAGATTCTGAGTTCTCGGGAAGTACCCTGTAGGTTTTGATTCCCTTGCGAGTGTCGAAAATTTGAGGCATAAACGGCTGTATCTTTTGATTGCGTTGGTTTATAGGTTTGATTTTATCACAGCTTTAAGGGACAGAAGGCCTGAACATTTGATATAAATTCAGCTTGATACCTCCACGCATTCCTGAGAAAAAGGGTCTTGACAGACAGACGTACAACACAGTGATCCTATAAGGGTTCGGTTTATTCCTTTCGAGGTACGGAACCCTATTTGTCTACTGAGTTTTCCTATAGTGGCCTCCTTCACCAACATTACGTTATAAAAGGCGGCACACTATACCAGGCAACCCCTTACGAGGTGTCTGGGACCATCTTCGGTAGGTCACGCCTCCGAGAGCACTCGCCCCTGGTACTCAAGAGAAAATGTGAGTCGCATCGTGATTACTCACTACCATTTGTCCAGAATGGTACCGGAGCAATAAAGCCGCTCACCACACGCACCCCAGCACGCCAGCACTAGTGCAAGCACCGGCACCAGCGCAGTTGGTGCTAGCGGATTCAATCCCCGTTAAGGACGCCAGAGAAGTTGGCTCCCATTTCTCCAGAATGGTCCCGGAGCTGTAAGCACGCTCACCTCTCGAATACAAATCATCGCATCTACCCAATGCCTACAGCTGGGTTGCCGGAAAACTAATCCAACGGGTAGTCCTCTTCTTTCTATCCAGGAAAGTGCCGGAGATGCAGCTCGCTCACAGGAGCTCACTTGCTTGAGGGTTACTCACGAACCCCGCGTCTGACCACCAGGTGACCCTTTGCCTTGGACCGGTAACTTCAGACACTTGTTGCGCGCGAGGAATGACGCTCGACCCACACATAGTCGAGCAGACAACATGCCACTCCTCTGCAACCACCACATAGACCACCGCGAGTCCAACCTCAATGTCAGGTCCCACCTTTGCGCTTGCAATGGTGGAGGGCCTACCTGACCCCGCGTACCCTGATCCAAACAGCCGGACCCGTAGTTCCAGCTGCGAGAGCCCCATCTGTCTGTGAGGTACGGAACCGTAAAAATGGCCGTAATCAGTTTTTTAAAGTTTGCTATAATAACAATATTATTATTTCGTAGAATACATGGTATACTTCATGAAGGCCATCTCAATGCGCCAGAATAAGCGATTGATCAGTAGCATCAGTCGGAACATATCTATTGTCTAAGGTGCACGAGCTGTTCTCGGCGCATACAAAAAACAGGCTTCACGCGGTGATATAAAAAAAGTAATTAAGAGTTATTGACAAGTATGGATCCTGGTGATGGAGGTATTTAGCTTATTTTGTACATTGCTTAACTGATGTTTATATTTTTTGAAAATAGTTCATGGCTTAAATTAGAAACAGTAAAAATTGCAAAAAAATATCAATCTAGCTTAATAAATGAGTAACTTTGTTATATTTCCGGGCTAGTCCGATTAGAAAAAGTAATGGAATCGTAATCAGATATATATAGTAAAATAAGAACAAAGATGTTGCGGAAACAAAGCGTTTTTTTTAATATTTTTTTTTCTGCGTATCAAATCTCAACCTTTTTGTAGTGAAACTATTGAACTGCTTCGCCCCCTGGGATCTGGAGTAACTAGAGATGAAAGCGGCAGTATTCTGGACGAGGACAATTCGGAAAATGATGAATATAGTGATAAAAAAAAGTAACATACGTTTTAATTAAAGTGTATTAAGTGTAGTATTTAATGTCAATTGACTTCGATAACAATATTGCTGAGAAATTTTAAAAAACAATTGTTGGCCATATTTTAGTATAAAATACCCCTATGTGCAGCGGTGTGAAAATGAGTGACTGTTTCCACCCACCAAAGGTGTGCGAGGAATCGCAGCGATGCTGGCTGTGAAACTGTGTGTAATTTAATGGTGCAAGGATGAATAGTGAACTCTTTTGAGCTGTTCCTTGCACACATCCCTCGCTTTTTTAACCGACTTCAAAATAGAGTAGGTTTTCAATTCAACTGTATTTTTTTTTATGTTTGTACCTCAGAACTTTTTATTAGGTGAACCGATTTTGATGATTCTTTTTTTATTTTAAACTTCGGAGATATACAACAAAACTCTTCAATAAACAGCGGCAAATCTCTCGGGATTGCTGTAATCGCATGTTCCTTGTTTAGGCCATTTCATAACATAACATCACACCGGTACGCTCTTAAACAGTTCACAGATGTGTACAGTTCACCTTGGTACACTATAATTTCACAGATTGTGTTCAAGTTTCATTTTATTCGCGTAATCTATTCTGGCATAACTGTGAGCATTATAGATACGTGAACAAAAAGTGCGACATAAAAACTTTCTACAACAAAATACAACCGACTTCCAAATAAAAACACTACAAACTGAAACATAACTCAATTATTCCGAAATTGAAGTTATGAAAAATTTAAGTTATTTTTCACTTTGTAGTGTTTTTATTTGGAAGTCGGTTGTATTTTTTTGTAAATTAAACAGTTCAAGCTATTCATTTCGTATAAACCAACTTTTCAGCCCAGGTTTAATTTCTTTTTATTATATAAGCACGATTTATTTGAACAACGGGTTGTTCATTCAATCTGCCTGGCTTTATCGCAAGTTGTTGAGGTCGGCTTTCAGTCTTATCGAATGTAGATTTGTGACATGGACTGCCTACGAATATCTGATTTCCACAAACCAGTAAATGTGTAAAACCGTTTATTAACTGTGTATGCATAGTCTGATACCATTTACTCGTTAAATAACAAAACTCTCATCGTTACTAGATTCATATCTATAAGGGAGCTTTTACTTATTTAACAGCGATATGCGAGTTAGCTAGGCGGTGCGAGGATGTGTAGCAGCGCACATACGGGTATTTGATACTAAAAAGCCAGCCAAGTGCGAGTCGGACTCGCGCACCGAGGGTTCCGTACAAAACTGTAGGTATATAAGTAAAAGTTCACCCATCACGACAAACGAGTCCAAGTTATTGTATTTTTTTTATTTTGTCTAAAATATGTAATGTGAAAAAAAATTAAGGATTTCGGAATGTTTCCTTTACATGTCCTATAAACATTGCTTCATGCCAAATTACAAGATTCTAGGTTGACTGGAAGTACCCTTTAGGTTTTGATTCCCTTGCGAGTAGTTGCGAGTTTGAAAATATGCGGCTGAAATTGCTGTTTCTTTTGATTACTTTGACATAGAAGTTTGATTTTGTTACAGCTTAAAGGTATTATAGACTTGGGTATTTGATATGAATTTCAAATTTAATACCTCCACGCGTTCATGAGGAAAGAGGTAGTAAGTTTAAAATTATTAAAAATATTATTATTATATGATCTAACTAAAAAATTACTGTTTTCGCAATTTTTCCTTTATCTGTGCTATAAGACGTTCCTTCGTATCAAATTTCAAGATTCTGAGTTCTCGGGAAGTACCCTGTAGGTTTTGATTCCCTTGCGAGTGTCGAAAATTTGAGGCATAAACGGCTGTATCTTTTGATTGCGTTGGTTTATAGGTTTGATTTTATCACAGCTTTAAGGGACAGAAGGCCTGAACATTTGATATAAATTCAGCTTGATACCTCCACGCATTCCTGAGAAAAAGGGTCTTGACAGACAGACGTACAACACAGTGATCCTATAAGGGTTCGGTTTATTCCTTTCGAGGTACGGAACCCTATTTGTCTACTGAGTTTTCCTATAGTGGCCTCCTTCACCAACATTACGTTATAAAAGGCGGCACACTATACCAGGCAACCCCTTACGAGGTGTCTGGGACCATCTTCGGTAGGTCACGCCTCCGAGAGCACTCGCCCCTGGTACTCAAGAGAAAATGTGAGTCGCATCGTGATTACTCACCATTTGTCCAGAATGGTACCGGAGCAATAAAGCCGCTCACCACACGCACCCCAGCACGCCAGCACTAGTGCAAGCACCGGCACCAGCGCAGTTGGTGCTAGCGGATTCAATCCCCGTTAAGGACGCCAGAGAAGTTGGCTCCCATTTCTCCAGAATGGTCCCGGAGCTGTAAGCACGCTCACCTCTCGAATACAAATCATCGCATCTACCCAATGCCTACAGCTGGGTTGCCGGAAAACTAATCCAACGGGTAGTCCTCTTCTTTCTATCCAGGAAAGTGCCGGAGATGCAGCTCGCTCACAGGAGCTCACTTGCTTGAGGGTTACTCACGAACCCCGCGTCTGACCACCAGGTGACCCTTTGCCTTGGACCGGTAACTTCAGACACTTGTTGCGCGCGAGGAATGACGCTCGACCCACACATAGTCGAGCAGACAACATGCCACTCCTCTGCAACCACCACATAGACCACCGCGAGTCCAACCTCAATGTCAGGTCCCACCTTTGCGCTTGCAATGGTGGAGGGCCTACCTGACCCCGCGTACCCTGATCCAAACAGCCGGACCCGTAGTTCCAGCTGCGAGAGCCCCATCTGTCTGTGAGGTACGGAACCGTAAAAATGGCCGTAATCAGTTTTTTAAAGTTTGCTATAATAACAATATTATTATTTCGTAGAATACATGGTATACTTCATGAAGGCCATCTCAATGCGCCAGAATAAGCGATTGATCAGTAGCATCAGTCGGAACATATCTATTGTCTAAGGTGCACGAGCTGTTCTCGGCGCATACAAAAAACAGGCTTCACACGGTGATATAAAAAAAGTAATTAAGAGTTATTGACAAGTATGGATCCTGGTGATGGAGGTATTTAGCTTATTTTGTACATTGCTTAACTGATGTTTATATTTTTTGAAAATAGTTCATGGCTTAAATTAGAAACAGTAAAAATTGCAAAAAAATATCAATCTAGCTTAATAAATGAGTAACTTTGTTATATTTCCGGGCTAGTCCGATTAGAAAAAGTAATGGAATCGTAATCAGATATATATAGTAAAATAAGAACAAAGATGTTGCGGAAACAAAGCGTTTTTTTTAATATTTTTTTTTCTGCGTATCAAATCTCAACCTTTTTGTAGTGAAACTATTAAACTGCTTCGCCCCCTGGGATCTGGAGTAACTAGAGATGAAAGCGGCAGTATTCTGGACGAGGACAATTCGGAAAATGATGAATATAGTGATAAAAAAAAGTAACATACGTTTTAATTAAAGTGTATTAAGTGTAGTATTTAATGTCAATTGACTTCGATAACAATATTGCTGAGAAATTTTAAAAAACAATTGTTGGCCATATTTTAGTATAAAATACCCCTATGTGCAGCGGTGTGAAAATGAGTGACTGTTTCCACCCACCAAAGGTGTGCGAGGAATCGCAGCGATGCTGGCTGTGAAACTGTGTGTAATTTAATGGTGCAAGGATGAATAGTGAACTCTTTTGAGCTGTTCCTTGCACACATCCCTCGCTTTTTTAACCGACTTCAAAATAGAGTAGGTTTTCAATTCAACTGTATTTTTTTTTATGTTTGTACCTCAGAACTTTTTATTAGGTGAACCGATTTTGATGATTCTTTTTTTATTTTAAACTTCGGAGATATACAACAAAACTCTTCAATAAACAGCGGCAAATCTCTCGGGATTGCTGTAATCGCATGTTCCTTGTTTAGGCCATTTCATAACATAACATCACACCGGTACGCTCTTAAACAGTTCACAGATGTGTACAGTTCACCTTGGTACACTATAATTTCACAGATTGTGTTCAAGTTTCATTTTATTCGCGTAATCTATTCTGGCATAACTGTGAGCATTATAGATACGTGAACAAAAAGTGCGACATAAAAACTTTCTACAACAAAATACAACCGACTTCCAAATAAAAACACTACAAACTGAAACATAACTCAATTATCCCAAATTGAAGTTATGAAAAATTTAAGTTATTTTTCACTTTGTAGTGTTTTTATTTGGAAGTCGGTTGTATTTTTTTGTAAATAGTTTTTGTTTGCTAAAATACCAAGCTACACTATTCCTTTTCCACTACTCTACCTCACACATCTCTGTTGATAAAGCAAACTAATAGGAATGTTATGAACAAAAAGGACTATCCTTTGTTCCTTCCATATGGAATTGTAAACCGTTCAAGCTATTCATTTCGTATAAACCAACTTTTCAGCCCAGGTTTAATTTCTTTTTATTATATAAGCACGATTTATTTGAACAACGGGTTGTTCATTCAATCTGCCTGGCTTTATCGCAAGTTGTTGAGGTCGGCTTTCAGTCTTATCGAATGTAGATTTGTGACATGGACTGCCTACGAATATCTGATTTCCACAAACCAGTAAATGTGTAAAACAATAATATCGTTTATTTATTTATTATATAAGGCACATTTTACGATAAATTATAAGAGAGATAATTCTTTAAAAATATAAAAGAACACAGTTGCTTATTTGCCTGAACTAGGTTGAACCTGTGTTTCAGGCTAGAAAGTGCTTGAAACTTATAATAAATTATCAATTAGTATAACTTATATATGTAGAACTTAAAATAAATTAAAGACACAACAAAAAATATTATTTCTGTATAGCCAGGAGTTCTTCTGTCTCTCCGTAAGAGATGCTATGTAAATGTTTTAGAATAATCTTTTTACAGCTAAAATTATTTAACTTAAGATACTCAATTTTTTATTTAATCTATATACAAAGACATATTTTGAGGTTGCATTGGAATCGCATGTCATTTCGTCTCTTATTATTTGAATTTACGGCGTTATAGCAAAGCTTGGTATTGTTTTAAAACCAAGTGCATTATGAAAAGCTGGCGAACAGTCAGCACGTTACAGGATTTGTCAAGCAGATTAGTGGGTTTAGAGCATAGGATGGAAGTAGGGTACCTTTAAAATTGCTCTCTCAGCTCTTTCAAGAGGCAGTAAATGCGTTTTCGGTGCTCCTCCCCTTACATTATCCCTTAGAAAGTCTGGTGTCATGTCATTTTCTAGCTTCTTACGACCGTAACGATTGCCAAAAATCTACAAATGACAACCGGGACCAAAGGCTTAACGTGCTTTTCGACACACGGAGGTGTTTAGGTATGTAGAGCCACCCATCTATGGACCAACGTTGGCAAGAGAGGCTTAACCTTGAATTGGATCCGTGCGCCTGCTAATTACTTAACCTCGAGCTCCTCCGGACAGAGGAACAACTGATTGTTACTTTCTATACTTTTTTACGAATTTTATATGCTTTGGGCATATGTATGAATAATCATGCGAAAACTGACGATATATCGATATTTTTCACTCGACAATAATCGATACTGTTTAAAAATATCGTTTTTGTTTTCACTTGCCCATCCCTAGATTCGTTGGTTTATAATCGCAAGCTACTGATAAGCTCGCGGTCCTGAGTACGATCCCTGGTCGGGAAAAGTGTTTTTGAGTTTTCCATCTGGAATTTATCAATTACATGCTGGAGTCTGAACATGCACCAGATTGACTTTAGCAGAAACATCACTGTTGCAATTTTGTATGTTAATTGGATTTTAATAGTATGTTTGATTGTATTGTATTTTCAATATTTTTTAAACGTTATATTTGATTGTAATTTTAATTGTATTTTTAATTGTATATCTGTTAGTCCTTTTATATTTGTAGTAGTAACATTGCATTGGCGTTAAAGCTGTTAAGGTTTTATTTACATATTTTGAATAAATAAATAATCACAATAATGTTATTCTAATGCACAAGTTCCTACACTAGTTCATTTCCTCCCCCCTCCCCCCCGGTGGTTTTCCGCATTGTTGAGGCAGGGGGGCTCAGTAGCCGTGGCTTAGTCACCCACGGTGAAGCGAAGAGGAATTCGAGGGGCCGCGCGTCAGGGCTTTTGCCGGTTCAGCCGACGACGTAGCGGCCAACTAGTAGGTTGCAGTGCCGCTTGGTAACTGGCGACATCGCAACTGAGGCGGGCCGTGATGTCTTATGGAGCGTGCCAGGTCCCATACGATGTAGCGGCTGAGGGTTGGAGTGCCGGTATTGCGGTGCGCCGCTCTCCCTACCTTCCGCGGCCTGGATGGAGTCGCCACCGTCTGATGGAGGACGCGGTGGGCCGCAGGGGAAGAAGAGTGCCGGTATTGCTTTGGCCGCTCTTCCTATCCCCTGCGGCCGAAAAATGGTAGGTGGCGGGGACATTAACCTTGACCCGTCACGGGGGACCAAGGATGCCATACACGGGGTCGTCTGGCGCCCATGTGCTGGTTTGGCCCCTGGGGTGGTCACGGCGTACAGTGTGTTCTGGTGCGCCGGTGATGGTGTGTACTCCCCCGAGGAGGGTACGGTGACGGACAGCCGCTGCAGGTTTGCGGTGAGTGCTAACGCGTGCCCGTGTTCCCGCCATAAGCGGCACAGGAGGACACCGTGGAGTTTTAGTAGGTTAGAGTCCCACATAACTGCACTATATCCCCATGGTAGTGCAGTATGCATGAGCATTTCTCCACCTTTACAAGACTAACCCGCATTACAAGACCATAGCGCAATAATGATTTCACATAATATGCGTGGTAAGACATAATGGCCGTTTTTATGTTTGTATTTATTGCAATTACTCTTTGCACTCACAGTTTCACCCAACACGTGCAGAGAGTCAATAATTATAGAATTACGTAAGTCAAATTATATTAATAATTTAAAATTTACCCAGATTAAACACAGACAGGCAAATCAATTAAACTAACATTAATAAACAAAACATAATTCAATAAAAAATAATTCAACAAATAATAATAACAGTTTAATAATAAAAAATCAAAAATAATAATTTATTTTCAGTAATCAATAATATTACAATTAATAATAATTCAGCAATAACAATTTAATAATAATAATTCAGCAATAACAATTTAATAATAATAATTCAACAATTTCCAATTAACTAATTTAGTCGCTAAAACATTCTGTATTTTTAAAGGGTTGTAAAACCCTTTAAAAATACACGCACATTGGAGTGGAATATGTCCATATCTGGATGCTGAGCAGTCAGGGTGTTGAGCAATGAAACAGCCGTCAACAATCTGGACTCTGGATGTCGCTAAAAGCGGACGCCAGCGCAGTCGCGTGTATTGAGCCGGCGCGGATAGTCCACAGCGAGACAACGCCGTAGGATTGTCAATTTTGCCGTTGAGTAATAAGAAATAATGCAGGAGGAGTGCGCATTTACGTCCAGCTCGAGGGTATCAATACCCACCATTCCTGATACGAACAGAGAGGGATACAAGTAGGGATAATTCCCATACATTTTTTTATACAGGTACCGGCAGAACTTCCGCTGCACCCGCTCCAACAGGAGATTGTACTTTAACTCGTGTGGATCCCACACAATCGAATTATATTCAAGTTTGTTGCGGACAAATGCGAAGTAAAGGGCCACAATTGCATGTTTGCCGGTAAACCGAGCTGACTGCCTCATGACAAACCCGAGAGATTAGTGTGCTCGTTTACACAAAGTGGTTATGTGGTCATTAAAAGTCAGCCCGGTGTTCAGCACCAAACCGAGATCGCGGATTATTGTGACGCGCTCCAGCGGGGTGCCCGAGACACTGAACGTATATACATGCGGGGAGCGCCGGCGAGAAAATGTAATGGTCTTACACTTAGATGTATTGAATTCCAAGCGGTTGCGGTTGCTCCAGGCTACCACATTGTCGATGTCCCGCTGAAGAGCATCACAATCAGCCGCAGTCCCTATAACTAAAGTAGATCTTTAGATCATCAGCAAACATGAGGCACTTCGCCGTCCGAATGACCTCCGGCAAGTCATTCACCATGACAAGGAATTGGGTTGGGCCAAAGTGCTTCCCTGACTTACTCCTGACTGCGTTACATACGTTTTAGACCGATAACCGGCGAGCTGAACATATTGCCTTCGATTACCAAAATAGCTACAGAATAGTTTTAATAATTTAGGCGTAAATCCTATGGCCGAAAATTTATGCAATAGGACGTCATTATCGACACGGTCAAAAGCTTTTTTAATGTCAAAATAAGTTGCATCTACCTGCTTGTTGCTCTCCATCTCAGTGACAGCATAATCTACAAGATTGACTAGGTTGGTTGCAGTTGACCTACCGGGTCTGAACCCATGTTGACAATCGCTCCGTAGCGGTCCGATCTGTCTGGTTATGTGTCGGTTCAATATAGACTCGAATAACTTGCCGAAGGCCAATAGGATAGCAATAAGCCTGTAGTTTGAGATGTGAGACCTTGAGCCATCCTTGTGTATGGGAGTCACACGAGAAAGTTTTCAAAGCGATGGATAGCTTTGAACAGCAAGATTATAAATAAATAATAAGGGCACCTTAAAAGCCGTTATGCAGTCTTTAACAATAAAACGGGGGAATACCATCTGGCCCGGTGGATGAATGGGGAATGGGCTTCAAGCGCTTGACAGCTAGCAGCAGATCTTTACTGCTTATGCTGTCCAGCGCAATGCGGGATGATGACACAACTGACTCTTTGTCCTCATATTCGTACTCTGGACAGCTATGTCTAGTTGAGCGCTGTTCCCTAATAAAAGACCAGATTTTTTTCGGGTCCCTCCTTATATCCATCTCTGCTCGCTTGATGTAGCTATCATAAGCAAGCTTTATTGAAGTTTTAACATGATGCCTATAAAATTTGAACATAGATATGTAGTACTCATTGTTTAATACTTCCCCGAGGACGCGCATCACCCCGAGTGCGGGGTGATGCGCGTCCTCGGGCATCAACGGCTCCGTATCCCCTCTGATAAGCAAATACTCACTACACAGACTGCTCAGAACCAGATCCAGCATATTACCGTGTTTATTTTTACTTTTGTTATACTGCGTCAATTTACAAAATGCAACTAAATGAGCAAACTCCATTTTGACATGTTGATTGCAAGAATTCAACTTAAAATCGCCTAATATTATATTGTCATTATCTGGGTATTTTCTAACTAGGTTTTTCAATACCATCAAAGTATTAAGATATTTATCTACATTAGAACTGGGAGTAATGTAGACAACACAAACCAAAACAAACTGGTTTCTTAAACAAACTGATGCCAAGACTACTTCAATGTCGTCGTATTTCCGCGTCATGTACACTGCTCATCAAAAACGTTTCAGTTAGCGCATATATGTCAGCTGATTCGTTCAAAATTCCTAGTTTGCATACATCTAACTTTGAACGCAATCCTCTAACGTTCTGATAAAAATGTTATATGTTTTAGGTTTCTGATTTTTTATGGATTTGCTTTCGAAACCCACTGCGCCATGGCTTTATACCGTATTATGGATATATCGTCAGCAAATAAAACGCTTGGTTATATTTATGATGTCATTTATATATATTAGAAATAATATTGGTCCTCGCACGCTTCCCTGGGGTACGCCATATTTATTATGCCTATATTCTGATGAGTAGGGTATCATATCATTATTTTCGTTAATTTTATTGATAATAACACATTTTTACCTATTACTTAAATATGATGCCATCCACTGATGAGCAGGTCCCCTAATCCCGACAACTTATCCATCAATACCTCATGTGAGACTAGATCGAAGGCTTTTGACAGATCAAAGTAAAGTCCATTAGTCAGGTAATTATTGTTGACATTTGTAATAATTGTTTTCATGAGAGAGAAAATAACTAATGATGTGGATTAATTTTTTTGAAAACCAAACTGTTCGTTACTTATAAAATCAAATTTATCGCAGAAATCAATAAGCCATACATACATTTTTCTTAATTTTTTTCCAAGGTAGGTATTAGGGTAATAGGTAGATAATTATTGATATCAAATTTGTCTCCCTTTTTTAATATTGGCTTTATTATGGATTGTTTCAATCTATCGGGAAAAGCCTTCGTTTGTCGTAAGTTGGTAAACAAGTTATTGTTTAAACGCGTTACAATTATTTGTGAAGAGATTTTTTGCTTAGGAATAATTTACCAAATCAAATTTTGGGGCAAATTGTTTGGGAAGGATAATTTGTCAATTCCTTTTCGATGAAAAAAAGGGTAACGCATTAAAATTAAATTGCTTTTTCTTATTATATAATTCCCAAAAAATCTTAATCTGTCTTTATATTCGTCATAACAAATCGTTTGAGCCAACGTTTATTGTCTAAAGATTGTTTACTGTAATAAATCATTGGATTAAAGAGCAAATGCCTTAATGACACTATCCTTGGTAATATTCTGCCAAGTAAAAATTTGACCAAATGAAAATGTGCGTGTTAGAATCATTCCAAATATTGCATTGGTATAAAAAAAAGGTTGCTAAAACTTGTTGGGGTAGTGAAATTTTATCAACGGCAATACGGCAGGATCCCCTTTTCTATAATTGTTTCAACCGGTTAAATACCCGAGATTGTAGTTATCTGAAAACATGAACTCCGGCACGGAACTGATTAAAGAACTTTAGTTACCTACGTTTGTTAGGTAATCGGGTAGCTAAGGTATCTGTCTTATGATATATTATAACTCTTAGAACTATGAATGATTTGTATTTTGAACAATTACCTATGGTACGAACGTCCTACCTGCCAGTATAAAAAGTCAACGTAGAGTTTACTTTAATAACAAAATCCTTAATTTCATCAACATCCTGAGCAATTCATCCATAAAAAATACACAAGCCACCGCTTTATCGTCTGATAAAAATCAAATTGATAAAAAAATAAACAGAGAGATCCTTCAACCAGCCAATAATTCCCAATGTTGGGGCAGGAAATTAAATTAAAGCTTGACAGTTATGTCGATCGAACAAGTTAGGCAATTTCGAGCACCTGCGAGGACAGGGGCCGCGCACCCAATATTGAACTTTTTTGTTCTCATTTTATTCAATTTTGGTGGCGACGATTCGACAGAGGCATATTAAGGAGGTTTTTTAATCTATTCTTCATATTTTGCTGACGTGTTTGTCAAATTTACGAAATTTAATCAGAAAATAAGCTTTTCAAACACGTGTATGTGATAAATAGTTTATTTCTGAACAACATAAATTGACAAAAAAAATTGTTAAATAAAACATTAAGTAAGTACCTACCATTAAAACATTAAAATTGATAAAAAGAATTAAAAAAAACACGTCAAAGATAATAAAAAAGAAATAATAATCCATATATTTATAAAATCACAAATCCAAAACAATAATAATTCATATTTTATTTAAAACAATTAACAATATATTAATAAACACAAGAGGACAAAAAAGAGAAAAAGTTATAATAATCAAACTATCACAATCTCTCCGAGCACTATCCAGACGCCCAACATTTTCGAGTTCGTCGCTCAGCTCCGCCTCGCAGCCGCCGGGACCACCTACAATCGCGAGTGAAGCGAGTTCGAGCGACGATTATTTCTCTCCACCGACGACACCACCACCTGCGCGTGGACGGGTAGGATGCCGGCTCCGGCTCACGGTGGAAGTGTGCAGCGCATGCGATGGACGCAATAGATCAACGAAAACAACATGCGCGCATACTTTGGGGCTACAGAGGGGGCAATTAACCTGACTGCGTACCGTGGTCGGATACTCTCTCTGTTTCAGGTGCTTGAGCCAGCTGTCAACGTTTCAGCCCAACGTCTGTCGGATCAGGTGCGGGTTATCCAACGTAACCGTATGTTGGATGATGCCATACTTGATAGACTGCGCAATGAATCACGGAATAGCCGTGTCTCGTCTGCCTTGCCACTGGCCGCGGTGCAACTGCAACCCAGTGTTTCATCGCGACCAGATAATGATGGTGAGGATGACGACGACAGGGCGTGAATCTGTGAGTACCCAGTGCAATGCACGTTTAAGGAGCGCTTTGGAATATGCATTCAGCGAGTATCGCTTCACACCGCCTGAGCTTAGACCTCGACTACCTCTGCCCATGCATAAGAAAAATAGGGCGCTGGTGTGTGCTCTAGATTCGCAGCTATCAAATGCTTTTGATAGCAGCGAAGACCTTGCCGATACCCACTCAATGCTGTACTGTGCGGCTGCTGCGGAATGTCGTGTAGCTAACGTCAAATTCCCTTAAAGTGACAGAGCTGCACGACCAGCTGTACCAGCTTGGCAGTCCAGGATTGAGCGTCGTATCGGTGAGGCTAGAGCAATCATCGGCAAACTTATCTGCTTCAGGGAGGGCAACACTCGCCCTAGAGTGATGCGCTTTGTGAGGCGGGCGTTTTCGGGTACTGATATCAGTTCTCGAGATTATCTGTCCCGCGTCACAGAGCGTATCGACTTCCTGAAGCAGAAGATCTATGCATGGGCAGGCCGTATTCGTCGGTACAAGCGGCGAGTGGAGCGATACATTCAGAATCGCACATTTCAAAGCAACGAAAGGTGGGTTTATAGGACTTGGGAGCGACCCGACCAAGGTGTGACTGATACGCGCCTACCAAATAATGATGCCATGTGTTCTTTCTGGCGTGATATCTGGTCGGTGCCTGTCAGTCACACCGAGGGTGACTGGACTCGGGAGGTCGAGCAAGCGTGCGATCGGATACCACAAATGGGGGCAATTACTATCAGCCCCCAAGATGTAGTTCGTGCAATCCGTCCGTTGCCCAACTGGAAATCGCCAGGGCCTGACGGACTGCAAAACTTTTGGATTAAGTGGTTCCAAAGGTCGCACGCTCGTTTGGCATCTCAGTTCCAGTCTGCTTTAGAGTCAGGGTCGCTGCCCCAGTTCCTAACGACAGGAATAACCCACCTGCTCTATAAATCGGGTAGTACTGCGGATCCTAAAAATTATAGACTGATAACGTGTTTACCGACGGTCTATAAAGTTCTTACATCCATTCTGAGAGCTAAAATTAATCAACATATAGACAATAACGTCATCATGTCTGCGTCTCAGAATGGATGTAGGAACGGTTCCCGCGGTACTAAGGAGCTGCTCCTTATAGACATTGCCATTAGCCAACAGGTTCGCCGTACCCGCAAGGATCTGACGACATGTTGGATAGATTACAAGAAGGCCTATGACTCAGTGCCACATACATGGCTCATGAGGGTGCTGGAGTTGTATAAAATTGATACAACTCTGCGCGCCTTCCTGACGTCATGTATGGAGCAATGGAGGACGGTTCTTCACTATCCAAGATGTCGACAGATTCAGGAAAACAGTGAACCTATAAGGATCGAGCGCGGAATATTTCAGGGTGACAGTCTGAGTCCTCTGTGGTTTTGTTTAGCCCTGAACCCTCTCAGTACACTGCTGGAGGGTTCGGGTCTGGGCTATCGGTCAAGTCATATCACACCTCCTTTACATGGATGATCTGAAGCTCTTTGCCCACAACAAGTTGCAACTGATGAAGCTGCTGAAGGTAACAGAAACCTTCAGTGACGCCATCAGGATGGAATTTGGTGTGGTCAAATGTGCAGTCATGCATGTAAAGCGAGGGGAGATTATGGAATCCGTGGGAATACAACTCTCGGATTCCATACACCTTAGATCCCTTTCCTCAACCGAAACTTACAAGTATTTGGGTATGTCGAAAGCACTAGGCATCAATGTAACTGACGTGAAACAGTCGTTGAAGGAACGCTTTTTTGGCCGCCTGAGAAAAGTATTAAATAGTCTTTTATCAGGCGGGAACAAGGTGCGCGCCTACAACGGCTGGGTCATGCCGGTCTTGATGTACTCTTTAGGCATACTCAAATGAACTCAGACAGAACTTGACGCCCTGGATAGGAGGGTCCGCACGCTGCTTACCGCAAATCGTATGCATCACCCACGTTCATCGGTTATGAGACTGTATATCCCTCGGAAGTGCGGGGGTCGTGGCTTTTTAAATGCTAAGACCCTACACAACCGCGAGGTATGCAGTCTTAGGGAATACTTCCAGGCCGCTGACATGGGTATGCATCGAGATGTGGTAGCAGTGGACAAGGGCCTTACCCCGCTCTCCTTGGCTAACGAGAACTGGCGCAAACCTATAGTATTAGATACTAATGACCGCAGGGAGGTATGGCAGAGCAAGGAGCTTCACGGACGCTTCTACCGGGTCCTACATGGCCCCGATGTAGATCTTTTAGCGTCCGTGGCCTGGCTGCGATTTGGTGACCTTTTTGGGGAAACCGAAGGTTTTGTCTTTGCGATAATGGACGAAGTTATGATGACAAACAACTACCGGAAATACATTGTGAAAGACGGTACGGTTGACATCTGTCGGGCATGTCACCGACCGGGGGAATCCATCCGTCACATTATCTCCGGTTGTTCTAGTCTAGCTAACGGAGACTATTTGCATAGACACAACCTTGTAGCCAGGATTATCCATCAGCAACTTGCTCTTAAATACAATCTTGTGGAATCGGAAGCGCCTTACTAAAAGTAAGTGCCCGAACCAGTTCTAGAAAATGGCAATTTCACGTTGTATTGGGATCGGTCTATCATCACTGACAGGACTATTGTTGCCAATAAGCCTGACATAGTGGTGATAGACCGACTAGAGCGTCGCGCAATGATTGTTGATATGGCGGCCCCCCATGACTTCTCGTCATGGGGGGCCGCCATATCCGCTTCTCGTGAAGGCTGAGAGAGATAAGAAAAGCAAGTATCTTGATCTGGATCGCGAGGTTGTCGACATGTGGGACGTGAACACAGCGATCATTGTGCCGATAGTTGTGACGGCCAATGGCGTAATAGCCAAGAGCCTCGAAGAACATCTGAGGAGTCTCTCGTTAGGCGGCTGGATCAAGGGCTTGATCCACAAAGCGGTACTCCTGGACACGGCGCGTATAGTTAGGAGGTTCCTCTCTCAGGAGCCCTGACCACCGGTAGCTTGGACCCTGTTCCCGATTTTTAAATGTTTTATATTTGTGTATTTTTAAATGTTTTTGTATTTTATTTTTATAGAATAATATTTCAAAATGTAAAAATATATAAAAATAATAAATAAATCAAACTATCATAAAAATATCAATAATACACAACATGTGGGACGTGAACACAGCGATCATTGTACCGATAGTCGTGTCAGCCAATGGCTTAATAGCCACGAGCCTCGACCAACATCTTAAGAGGCTCTCGTTAGGCGGCTGGGTCAAGGGCCTGATCCAGAAAGCAGTACTGCTGGACACGGCTCGCATTGTTAGGAGGTTCCTCTCTTTGGAGCCCTGACCGCCGGTAGCTTGGACCCTGTTCCCGATACCGGTGGGCCTCTATTTTCTATATTTTTAAATGTTTTTCAAATTTTGTGTTTTATAAAAATATTTAAAAATTTAGTTAATAAGAAAAGAAATTAAATAAAGGATCAATAATACTAAATCTATGATATAAATAGGTAATAACAATACTTGATAGGAATAATGTGTTTTTTTCTGTACTAAATTAATTTAACTAATATAGAAAACCGACGAATAAGATATTTCGTGCGATAGTATTGAGCCCAGTCTTATGTAAACACTTATTGAAGTCTGAAAGAATATAAAAGCCAATTCCAAGTTGTTAACAAAATTCAGATTCAATTAACGCAGTAATCAAAATCTAATTAGGTACAATAAAAAACTTGACAAAGAAAAATGGAATAACACAATTTACAAGAAAACAAAAAGTTGGTGAATTTCTATCAACATTCGGAATGATCGTTCGTTTGTTACAAAAGGGAAAAAAGGAGCAGATTTTGTTTCGAAAATTAAATGTCCTATGAGACAACGAGAGCGGTACATATAAAAATAAATTGTTTTAAAAACGGGCCGTACGACCTTCCAACATGTTTGAACGGCCCTAATTCGGGATCCATCTAATGACCCGCACATCGCACATACATCCACTTTCAAAGTATACTCCTATAGATATCAGCCTGTACTGCCTGTACATAAGTCGGTATAGCATAAGCGAACAAAATAAAAAGTAACGCAGTGGAATTGGGAGCGTCTCTAACGACGGTCATTATAAAGATAAGTATGGCGAGATTATGGCCCAAGCCATGGCAACCCATTTAATGTGCCTCTAATTACACCGGGCCGCTGTAAAAGTTTGCAATATCCAAATAGGCTTTTGAAATTAAGTAAAATATAAAAATGAGAATTGTTTGGCCCATAATTTGCCTACATGTTTGCAAATTTCTACGTATCATTCAAGGAGTAAGGCGATGTATGCCGAGATACAAGATCCGTCCCAGTTCGGCTCTGTGCTGCCAACTTAGCGCTTTCAGCGCCATATCTAGCGCTTTTTTCGGTTCAATAGCGCGTTCTAGCGCCTAGCGCTAAATCTAGCGCTTTTTGAAATCATATTATGATATGCACATCTACTATTATTTATTCTGTGATGTGCGTAACACGGAACGAATCACAATTATTTTAGAAAATGCTGCTTTGTTTCTTATGTTGGTGTTTTAGTCCATGAGTTGGGGATTCCTCGAGTTGGCAGCACTGATTCCTTGTTAACCATTTTGTAATTTTGTTCCACAGTAATTTAAAACTTTCCGTCAGTTATTCTGAATCAGTTTATGAGTTGTGCAGTGAGCCGATAATAAAAATGGATGTGTCCATAAAAAAAAACGTTGCTGACTCGTAGTCACACCAGGTTATCACACCAGTGTGACAAACAGGATTTTTTTTTCTCGTTTGTCACACCACTGATTTTTCCACACCATGTATACAATAATTGCTAGTGCAGTACCTGTATATTCTAACAAAGTCGATCTGCTGGTGATGATGATTTTAGTTTTTTATTCCGTTTTTACCGCAATGTTTCAAGGAAGTGCTCAACAGTGTCAATTTTCTTTTGATTGAATAATACTGTTAAAAATTTATTATTCATTTACTTATGCCGAATCACCATGGCAAGTTACACGATTGAACAGCAAATGATAAAAAATCTGAATGAGAGATTCGAGCGTTTGGGTTTCTCTCGCAGGGGTGATGTGAATTGGCCACAAAGGTCATGCGATTTGACACCGCTAAACCTTTTCTTGTAGGGTTTTTTGAAGTCGCAGGTCTATGCAAATAAACCACAATCGACCGATGCCCTAAAGGTGAACACACACAGGCCATTGCCCAAATTCAGCCGGACCTATGCAGAAGAGTCATTGATAATTGGACCACTCGGATCCGTGCCATTGTAAACAGCCGAGGCGGACATTTGAACGATGTCATATCATACTCGTAATCCACACTTAATGGCACAAGTGTGCTTTCCAAATAAAAAAAGAATTTTGTTAATACCACAGCTTCTTTTATTTCATTTCAACATCTAACCGCCCTTATTGAAAAAAAACGAGAGAAAATGATCCTGTTTGTCATACTGTGTGATAATCTGGTGTGACTACGAGTCAGCACTCAAAACCCTTTAGTATAACTAGGACAACACTAGTTAGGAATAAATGGTGTGACAAACGAGAAAAAAAATTCCTGTTTGTCACACTGGTGTGATAACCTGGTGTGACTACGAGTCAGCACTCAAAAAAAAACTGCAAACATTTATATATCTAGTCTCAAATTATTGGGCATTTTGTTTGAATTTGGCACCGAAAACAGCGTTTTTCTTGACAATGACCATTTATCGCTTTCTAGCGCTTTTTCTCTCTTTTCGCCTTTTTTATCTTTTTAAAGAACTAACAGCGTGTTTTTGCTTAGACGAGTTGGCAGCACTGGTTCGGCTATTGTAATGTAACCTTAAGACGACGACTAACGCCAACGACCTTGAGGGAACAAAACGCGCTCTCACACACTCTTTTCACAACCGCGCGACCCAACATTTAGTAGTTTTTTGTACTTTCCTTATTATTCTATGACTTAATAAAAAAAAGCTTCAGATGCAAATGTAGATAATGAAATTGTCTTTGAGATGGTGTCGATTTCATAAAAATACGCCCAGTGGTTTTGGTGCGATTGTCGTGTTTTTGTCCGTTTTAGACATAACTTTACAAATTAATTACACTATGTTACACGAATAAAACTCAAAATTTTCTTAGATCATATTATTAAGAAAATGGTCTTATGTAACATATAACTTTTCCAAAAAATTACGATTAGCCGTTTAGACGTGATTCTCAATTTAAAATCAGCTATTCAAGGGAATCGGTGCCTTAAGTACTAGTCTGTAAGAATGCTGTAATCTGTTGTGTTGTTTTTGGTGAAATAAATATTATTAATAAGATTCTAGGAGATTTGGTCTCCTGGGCTTTCATTAATTTTCCTTTTACTTAAATAGACGTTTAATTAAAAACATGTTGACAACTTTGTGAGTAGGTAGTTACCTAACTACGTTACTGTAGTAAAAGAGGCTTGTAGAATTTATAAAATACTTACATAGACCTGAATATAAACAAAACTTTTTTAAATAAATCATGAAAACCACAAACAACAACGGTGATTTATTGAAACACTAATCCTTGTAAAAAAACTCGTGTGCTCAACTGATGGGAAACTCGACACTCGAACACAAGTCGAACGAGCAGACAGCACGACTTCGTTACTGGGTAGTAGCTGGTGCAAGTGATCATGTATATCCAGTGCTTTGTACTTAATTTAATTGAAATCCGATCATTGTATGTTAGAATCCAATGAACATGCAATATTGGCAGAAAATTCCTCGACAAAAAAGGTCTGCTTGTTGCATCTTTATTTTATTTCCTATTGCAGTTGTTATGAGAGAGAATTTGAGGAAATGTGATGTTAGAACAGATAAATAAGCCAAAGGGGGCATATTTGACTAGACCTGTTGTGTTCAATATCTCACAGGAAGTGAAAAGGAAAATGTGCTGTTGATTATTTTGTTTGTTTTTCCAATCCTATACCCAACCTCTGAACTTTATCAACACTGCCAAGTACTTACAGTCCGGCAATTATTCATTATCATGACGGTATTAAAAACACTCTGAACCTAGGGGTACCTAGATATCGATCTCCTAACACAAAATAGAAGATCAACCAATATTTGTCCAATCATCTGTTACAACACAAGTTTCTCTCAAAGGTTTTTCTGCTTTCTTGGTACTTTTCTGTATAACTCTATTAATAATAAACTATCAATATACACACACACAAAAGAGCTCTGTAAAAGGAGATTAAGAAATTGACTGTTAAACCTTGACTACATTTCCACGGAAAATATATTAAAACCAGTGTCATAAACTCACATTTACACTCACACTCTTACACTCACACATTACACTTATACAATCATTCAAATCACATCATTCTCAATGCTCCATTCTCATTTTGTTTTAAAATTTTATTTTTATTTCTATAGTTAAATAGGTACTTTTTGTTTGTTCATACTTTCAGTGATAATGTTACTTCTTTTGTATATTTTTCGCTAAATTTTTTTTTTTTTTTAATTTCTCTTTGATTTTGATTTAAATTTCTCTTTAAATTTAATCTTCATTGAATTTTAATTTAATTTAATTGTATTCTACTTTAAACTTAAATTTCGATTTTGTTAAGACTACAAACCAATTATTTCATGATTAATTATTCCTTTATGTAAAAAATGGGGGATCTGTAACACAGGGCCTTACCTATCTCAGACACCCTTCTCCATACAAGGTTACGTATTAAGATAGTCACTGTATTTTTGATGTCGAGATAAATAAAGAAATTTTATTATTATTATTGTTTAAGTTCGGGGGTTGCTAATACTTTTTTAATATCTACGTAATTTCGCCACAGTTTACTTTAGCATGATAATGCAGAGAAAGAGTCATTACGCAAAGATCTTTTCATCCAACGAGCTTCATCCATAATTCTTAACAAAACATAGTGCACAAAGAAGTACCCTTCCTAAATCGCAGTACCAACTTGAGTGTAGCTCAACACTGCTAAAAACGTAACGTCGACAAAGCAGACTAAGCAAGCGAAACTAAGCTAAAAGCTTTCCACACTACCACTTTAATAAGCCATTTTAAAGAATAATTATTAAAGACGTGGGTAATTACTAAAAAGCTTTAGTTTAGTCACGTAGGAGAAACAAGTTACGGAGTCGAAGCTTCAAAATGTTTCATTCGTAAGTATCAAGTAACCTTCTGGATGTAACAGGTAGATATCAAGTAACCTTCTGAATGTAACAGATACCAGGTACAACAACTTATGATAATAAATACCTGAATAGCGAATACTTTATACAGGTCGTGGCCATAAACTTCACCTATTGGTAGTAAGAATTTGTCGAGATGGATATTTCTCAAACCCTGACTAAAATGAAATTGACTTTAATATTTAATATGAAATTGAATGTTAATTTGTAATTTAATTCTTAATAATTGATTAGTCATTGTAATTTTAAATTTTTACTAGTATTTTAATTAATTGATTTTTATTTTTTTTCTCATTTTCATATAATTTTTATTTTGATTTGTATTTTTATTAATTTAATTTTAATTTGTATTAATTTTGGAACGTTGCGTCTCCCTTCTGGAGGTGGGCGTTAATGGCTGCGACACAGTTCCACTAATGTAGCTATTTCCGTACACAATTAAATGATTGTATATGTGTTTTTATTGTTCCAATAAAGATTATTATTTCATTTATTCATTTTATATACATATTTTTACATTATTAAATATTATTCTAAAAAAAAAAAAAAAAAACATTTAAAAATACAAAATTACACCGGTATCGGGAACAGGGTCCAAGCTACCGGTGGTCAGCGCTCCTGAGAGAGGAACCTCCTAACGATACGCGCCGTGTCCAGGAGTATCGCTTTCTGGATCAAGCCCTTGATCCAATGATCAACGAGAGCCTCCTCAGATGTTCGTCGAGGCTCTTGGCTATTATACCATTGGCCGGAACTACTATCGGCATAATGATCGCTGTATTCACGTCCCACATGTCGACAACCTCGCGAGCCAGATCAAGATACTTGCTTTTCTTATCTCTAGCAGCCTTCAAGAGGTTCTCGTCATGTGGGACCGCTATATCAACAATCATTGCGCGACGCTCTATTCGGTCTATCACCACTATGTCAGGCTTATTGGCAACAATAATCCTGTCAGTGATGATAGACCGATCCCAATACAACGTGACATTGCCATTTTTGAGAACTGGTTCGGGTACATACTTATAGTAAGGCACTTCCGACTCCACAAGATTGTATTTAAGATCAAGTTGCTGAAGGATAATCCTGGCTACAAGGTTGTGTCTATGCAAATAGTCTCCGTTAGCCAGACTAGAACAACCGGAGATAATGTGACGGATTAATTCACCCGGCCGGTGAAATGCCCAACAGATGTCAACCGTGCCATCCTTCACAATGTATTTCCGGTAGTTGTTCGTCGTCATAACTTCGTCCATAATCGCAAAGACAAAACCTTCGGTTTCCCCGAAAAGGTCACCAAATCGCAACCAGGCCACGGACGCTAAAAGATCTACATCGGGCCCATGTAGGACCCGGTAGAAGCGTCCGTGAAACTCCTTGCTCTGTCATACAAACCTCCCTGCGGTCATTAGTATCTAATACTATAGGTTTGCGCCAGTTCTCGGTAGCCAAGGAGAGCGGGGTAAGGCCCTTGTCCACCGCTACCACATCTCGATGCATACCCACGTCAGCGGCCTGGAAGTATTCTCTAAGACTGCATACCTCGCGGTTGTGTAGGGTCTTAGCATTTAAAAAGCCACAGCCCCCGCACTTCCGAGGGATATACAGTCTCATAACCGATGAACGTGGGTGATACATACGATTTGCGGTAAGCAGCGTGTGTGGGTTCACACGCTGCTTACCGCACCGTACCGCTTACTATCCAGGGCGTCAAGTTCAGTCTGAGTCCATTTGAGTATGCCGAAAGAATACCGGCATGACCCAGCCGTTGAAGGCGCGCACCTTGTTACCGCCCGATAAAAGACTATTTAATACTCTTTTCAGGCGGCCAAAGAAGCGCTCCTTCAACGACTGTTTCACTTCAGTAGCATTGATGCCTAGTGCTTCCGACATACCCAAATACTTGTAAGTTTCGGTTGAGGAAAGGGATCGAAGGTGTATGGAATCCGAGAGTTGTATTCCCAGGGATTCCATAATCTCCCCTCGCTTTACATGCATGACTGTACATTTGTCCACACCAAATTCCATACGGATAGCGTCACTGAAGGTTTCTGTTACCTTCAGTAGCTTCATCAGTTGCAAGTTGTTGGGGGCAAAGAGCTTCAGATCATCCATGTAAAGGATGTGTAATATGACCTAACCACCTCTCCTTAACCGATAGCCCAGACCTGAACCCTCCATCAGTGTACTGAGAGGGTTCAGGGCTAAACAAAACCACAGAGGACTCAGACTGTCGCCCTGAAATATTCCGCGCTCGATCCTTATAGGTTCGCTGTTTTCCTGAATATGTCGACATCCTGGATAGTGAAGGAGCGTCCTCCACTGTCCCATACATGATGTCAGGAAGGCGCGCAGAGTTGCATCAATTTTATACAACTCCAGCACCCTCATGAGCCATGTAGGCGGCACTGAGTCATAGGCCTTCTTGTAATCTATCCAACATGTCGCCAGATCCTTGCTGGTACGGCGAACCTTTTGGCTAATGGCAATGTCTATAAGGAGCAGCTCCTTAGTACCGCGGGACCCGTTCCTACATCCATTCTGAGAAGCAGACATGATGGCGTTGTTGTCAATATGTTGATTAATTTTCGCTCTCAGAATGGATGTAATAACTTTATAGACCGTCGGTAAGCACGTTATCGGTCTATAATTTTTAGGATCCGCAGTACTACCTTATTTGTGGAGCAGGTGGGTTATTCCTGTCGTTAGGAACTGGGGTAGCGATCCTGACTCTAAGGCAGACTGGAACTGAGTTGCCAAACGAGCGTGCGACCTTTGGAACCATTTAATCCAAAAGTTGTGCAGTCCGTCCGGCCCTGGAGATTTCCAGTTAGGCAACGGACGGACTGCACGAGCCACATCTTGGGGACTGATGGTAATTGCCCCCATTTGTGGTATCGGATCGCACGCTCGTTCAATCTCCCGAGTCCAGTCACCCTCGGTGTGACTGACAGGCACCGAACAGATATCGCGCCAGAACGAACACATGGTGTCATTATCCGGTAGGCGCGTATCAGTCGCACCTTGGTTGGGTTGCTCCCAAGCCCTATAAACCCACCTTTCGTTGCTCTGGAATGTGCGATTCTGAGTGTATCGCTCCACTCGCCGCTTGTACCGACGAATACGGTTTGCTCATGCATAGATCTTCTGCTTCAGGAAGTCGATACGCTCTGTGACGCGGGACATATAATCTCGAGAACTGCTATCAGTCCCTGAGAACGCCCGCCTCACAAAGGGCGAGTGTTGCCCTCCCTGAAGCAGATAAGCTTGCCGATGAGTGCTCTAGCCTCACCGATAGACGCTCAATCCTGCACTGCCAAGCTGGTATAGCTGGTCGTGTAGCTCTGTCAGTTTTGGTAAACTTGACGTCAGCTACACGACATGCTGCTGCAGCCGCACAGTACAAGATCAAGTGGGTGTCGGCAAGGTCTTTGCTGCTATCAAAGGCATTTGATAGCTACGAATCTAGAGCACACACCAGCGCCCTATTTTTCTTATGCATGGGCAAACGAGGTAGTCGAGGTCTAAGCTCAGGCGGTGTGGAGCGATACTCGCTGAATGCACATTCCAAAGCGCTCCTCAAACGTGCATTGCATTGGGTACTCACAGATATAGCCCCGTCGTCGTCGTCCTCGCCAACATGGTCGGGTCGCGGTGAAACACTGGTTTGCAGTTGCACCGCGGCCGGTGGCAAGGCAGGTGAGACACGGCTACTCTGTGATTCCTCACGCAGTCTATCAAGTACGGCGTCATCCAGCATACGGTTACGTTGGATGACCCGCACCTGATCCGATACGTTGGGCCGACACGTTGACAGCTGGCTCAAATGACACGACTTTCTTTAAACGACACGACTTTGGTTTGTGAATGTTTTAATAAAAGCGAACATATGCATGCAGCAGTGAAAAACATAACGAGGACGGCAATAATGGCCTACGGGTATGTCGGTTACCTATTTCGGAAACCAATATATGAGAGTTTTGATTAAACTTTATGCAACGGTCATCAGCATTTTTTTATTGTGAGAAAATCCTCATGGATAGTTGCCGTTTGGGAATGGTGGAGGTTACGTCGGACTCCGACCGAAACTCAAACCTAAAACCTCACAGTTTCTACGGCTACTTTGAGTTGCGGGCCCGGCACAAGTCAATTCATACGCACCCCCGACTGTTCGGTCATCTGCCTGTTCTTATCCTAACTATTTTGGGGATGGTTTCCTGTCTAACTAGGTGCAGTTACCAGAACTTTACCCAGTTACTGGGTTGACTATTACATTGGTAAGACTAGATGTCAGTTTTTCGCGCTGATATCGGTAGATTGCATCATCGGTCTACAAGACGTACGACGATGCGCCATCAGTTCACAGTGGACATCCCACCCATACGCACCAAACGTTTTGGGAACATTTTCATTATGCGTACAGCTAAGGAGTGGAATTCCCTGCCGGAGTCTGTGTTTACCGACAGCTACAATTTCTAGGCAAGCGTGTTTCACCGTCGACCACCAACAGGTGAGATAGTGGTCAGGCGCGAGCCTTTAGACTACATTTTTTTTTATTATGTTTTCTGTTTCCAAGCGCAATTTAATATTCCACCGATCGTATGACTATTCTAAATGTATAGTGATTTTTGAAAAGCAATGTTTTCACTCCGAGGTAATGTCGATCGGGGAATGTTCATGCATAACAAGCCAGAACGGTGCCAACCGCCGTTGCTCACAGGATGTTACACACATATAGGTGACATAAACACCCAATTTTCTCAGCGAGTTTTCCTGCAGCCATTAAGTACGTTTATTTGAAGATGTATATTGTTGGTTTTGTGCTAAAATTCTTTTAGGATGGGATAATAATGTTTATATGACAATAAAAATACAAAGATTTTCTCGAGAGACTGCCTCGTTGTTCTAGTGATCGCAACTTGCCACTGATGCTGAGCATGAAGTCTTAAGTTCGGTTCCTGGGTCGGTCAAATTGACATTGGGCTATTCATCAGGCTTTCCTCAGTAGCACCCCGCAGTCTGAATAAGTGCACAGTTGATGTCAACAGCCCACCCCCTAATACATGAGACTTAAATATAACTGGTGAAATGTACTTTATACCGTTAAATGTTGGTCGCATAAAGCCTGTGGATGGTCGAACCGGTACATGAAACAATATCGATTTGTAAAGATAAAAAAAAAAAAAAAAAAAAAACACAAAAAAATTACCGACTTCCAAAGCAAAACGCATAAAATGCAAAAATAACTAACGTGTTGGAAGTCGGTGTCTTTGGTACCTCTGGTTTTATCATATTGCAACACCGACTTCCGAAACGAAAGTTTTTGAAATTTTTTGTGTTTTGCTTTGGCAGTCGGTTAATTTATTTATTTAATACTTTATGCACACAAACGTACAGAGGCGGACTTAATGCCTTGGGCATTTTCTACCAGTCGACCTTTGGGTGATGCAGAGACAAATAGTGGTAGGTGCAATATAAAGTCAAGCAAATCGCGTTTATTTAAATACATATACCTAAACTAAAATACAAAAAATACTCAAAGAATAAACTAAATACACAAATATACATAAACAATTAGTAGTTATTGATAATTATGGAAAATCATTAGCGCTGTGACGATACTACTGCCATCTTCTTACGAATATGCTCGCGAACCTTAACTTTGAAGGTTAATCGGTTGGTTGCCATCCTGATTTCCTGGGGGAGCGCATTCCACAGAGAAATAGACTGAACAAAGAAAGAAGAGTGAATGAAGTCGGTGCGGTGAGTGGGACATAGAAGGAGGCGGTTATGTGATGACCGTAGATTTTTATTGTGATTGGCGCAAATGTATTGAAAGTTAGGGGCCAGATAACTAGGGGATTTGGAAGAGGTGAGAAATGAGAACAAGGTAGTTAGTGCCCTTTGCTCTCGGCGTTGGCGTATGGGCAACCACTTTAGAAGCGATCGATGCGCAGACACATGATCATATTTACGCAAATTGAAAACGAATCGAATGCAGTAATTTAGAAGACGGTCAAATTTGTTGAGAAGATCTGCATTCAGGTCATAGTAGCACACGTCACCATAATCGATAATAGGAAAAATAAGGGTCTGAACAAGCATTGCCTTCGTGTTTGCTGGTAATAGATTTTTCAAGCGATACAAAGCCCGCAGCGTTCCAGTGACCCTCTGACTCACACTAGCGACTTGAGTACGCCAGTTCAAGGTATTATCAATGTGCAAGCCTAGGTCCTTTACATCATTGCTGAATGGAACAATCATACTGTCGAACAAAATAATATTAATAAGTTAATATTATTGTGTTTATATTTATTTTTTTATTTAATAAGCTAGGTTTAATAACTTTCCTTTCTTACATGAGGTAACTCGTACAAAATCATATACAACTTTCAAGCATACAATATTCTGTTTAGTTTTAAGACTAGTTACTTAAGTATAAGTTTTTAAGCTGACATGGTCACAATCATTAGAATTAATATTTGTTTCGGGATATTTACCATGTAATCATCATCATCATCATCAGCCTATTAATGTTCCCACTGCTGGGACACAGGCCTCCTCTCTGTGAGAGGGGGTGGGCCATAATCCACCACCATTTACCATGTATAATAATATTAATATACATGGTAAATATTCCGAAACAATTAATATGAATAAATTTTTATCCTAACCCGTACAGTCGGGGGTGCGTATGAATTGACTTGTGCTGGGCCCGCAACTCATAGTAGCCGTAGAAACTGTGAGGGTTTAGGTTTGAGTTTCGGTCGGAGTCCGACGTAACCTCCACCGTTTCCCAAACGGCAACTATCCATTAGGATTTTCTCACAATAAAAAAATGCTGATGACCGTTGGATACAGTTTAATCAAAACTCTCATTCATCATTCCATTGATTTGTCGTCGATGTCCAATGTCATATTTCGACAATTTTATTGGTTTCCGAAATAGGAAACCGACCTACCCGTAGGCCATTATTTCCGTCCTCGTTATATTTTCCACTGCATGCAATATGTTCACTTTTATTAAAACATTCACAAACCAAAGTCGTGTCGTTTTGTGTCAGTTTTGTAAACAAATGCGAACAAGGGAAAATGTCGTGATTCTCGTCTAGTTATTCAGTCGAATATCCTACACAATGGTGTATCTCAGATGTATTGCTCGTTAGTATCCGGACTGCCCACTGAAAATGATTTATAGCTGTAGAAGGGGAGGGACTAGAAGAAGGGGAGAGCCTTCCATATTTACTAGTATGCCATGAAATAAATACAGAACAAATTGTAGCTATAAATGAAAGAGGGTCGGCTCTGATATTGTCAGAAACAATGTATGGGGAGATGAATAGTGAAATATAAACACAATGGAATAGAGGAGACATATCTATACCAATATTATAAAGAGGAAAGATTTTTTTGTTTGTTTGTTTGATTGTTTGTACCGAATAGGCTCCAAAACTACTGGACCTATTTCAAAAATTCTTTCACCGTTGGGAAGCTACTCTATCCCCGGGTGACATAGGCTACTTTTTATCCCTGTATTCCCACGGGAACGGGAACTACGCGGGTGAAACCGCGAGGCGTCCTCTATAATAATAATAATAAAGCCTTTTATTCCGAAACTTTTACATAGTTTCTTTCTACTAATTAATCACTAATACACTAATCATAATAAGTCCCTAAGTTCGGTGTGCCTTACGGCATAGGCCTCCTCCAACATCTTCCACTGTTTCCTGTCGGTTGCAATTCTTAGCCAAAGAGGACCTAGAGTCAATTTTAGATCGTCTTCCCATCTTCTCACCTTGCGACCCCGGCTCCTTGACCCGTCTCTTGGATACCAGATCGTTACCTGCTTGCTCCATTTTTCATGCTTACAACGGAGCATATGGCCTGTCCATCTCCATTTTAGTTGATCAATACGTGTTAGGATGTCTGTTAGTTTAGTTTTGCGTCTGATATCTACATTCCTGACTCTGTCTTTTAACTTTAGCCCCAGTATGCTCCTTTCCATGGCCCGTTGACATTTTGCTAGTTTTCCCCTTTGATTTTGAGTCAAAGCCCAGGTTTCACAGCCATATGTGATGCAAGGAAGAATGCATGTATCAAAAGTTTTTTTCTTGATCTTGATACTGAGTTCCTTGCTTTTCATTATTTCTTTCAAAGCCCAAAATTGTTTCCACCCAGTAGCGATTCTTTTATCAATTTCTTTTGACATTTGGTCGCTTGGCGATATGATCTGACCCAGATATACATATTCCTCAACATATTCAAGTTTTTGACCGTTAACAATTATGTCTGCAGCTGTTGCGTTTGTCATCATTTTTGTTTTGCTCGAGTTCATTTCCAAACCCACTTCTCGGCTTATGTCTGCTAGCGTTTGTATCATGGATTCTAGTAATCTTGGGTTCTCCTCCAATATGACCAGGTCATCCGCGAATCTTAAATGGTTTAGTCGCGATCCGTTTATGTTTAGCCCTAGATGCTTCCAATCCAATTTTCTAAACATTTGTTCTAGTACTGCTGAAAATAACTTTGGTGAGAGAGGGTCACCTTGCCTGACTCCCCTGTCAATTGGAAAAGTATCCCCCAGAGATTCCAGTTTGATGCTAGCTTTACTCTCGCTGTAGATCTTTTTGATGACGTTTACGTAAGCATACTGTACTCCCTGCTCCAGAAGACTTTGCCATACAAACCTGTGTTTAAGGCTGTCGAAGGCTTTTGCATAGTCTATGAAGGCTAGATAGATAGGTTTGTTGTACTCTTTACATTTTTGTAGAAGCTGTTTGATGGTGTGTATATGGTCGATTGTGCTAAAGTTTTTCCTGAATCCTGCCTGTTCCACGGGTTGGTTTTCATCAAGAGTGTTCGTTATCCTGGTCAGTATCACTTTCGCAAAAACCTTATACACATTTGAGATAAGAGATATGGGTCTGTAATTTCTAATATCATCCCTTGAACCTTTCTTATATAGAAGTATAATGTGTGATTCTGCCCATTGACTTGGGATGTTGCCAGTAAATAGTATCTCATTGAACACCTTTGTTAGTATCGGACTCAATTCTTCGACTGTTCCTCGCATCAGTTCATTTGGAATTCTATCAGGGCCAGGAGATTTTTCCATCTTTTGACTATTTATAGCTTTTAATACTTCTGATTTTAGTATTTGTGGTACTTCTCCGGTATCTTTTATTGCGTTTTCCAGTCTAGGTTCTCTATTGGGTGACTCTATATTGGGCTGAATAGAATATAACCGGCGATAGTAGTCTGTTGCAATGTTTAGAATCGCACTGCGTGTGGTGGTTAGGCGATCTTTGTCTCTTAATTTTGGAATCCATTCTTTTCCCTTTTCTCGGAGTTCTTTGAGAGCTTTGCGTGTGCCTCCCGTTTTGATAATGTGGTTTTCTAGGGTTTTGATTCTTTTATTTTTCCTGTCTTTCCTCATATTTACACGAATGCATTTGCTTAAGTGCGAAATATCTTTAATGTTTTCCTTCTTCTTCTTTTTTGTTATTAAATTCCTTCTATCTTCAATTAATTTTAGAGTTTCTTGGCTTAGATGGCATTCTTTTTTCTTGTCTGTTTTTGTTTTTATCTGTTCTTGGAGCTTGCTTTCTACTCTGGCATATTTTTTATTTAGTTCCTTGTTGGAAGTAACAATTTCCATCAGCTCCTCCGTAGAATCTTTTGGAACCTTGTCATTGCTGAGCATTTGTAGGTGGTTTGTTTGAAATGCTTTCGGCCTAGGTTTTCTTGGAATCTGCTCAGAAAGACAACATCGTACCATACGATGGTTAGTATTGAAGTTCAGGTATTGTATTACACTTGTTAGAATCATGAATGGAATTCTATATAAAAGTATTGGTATCTACCAAGATAGCAAGTTTTGAATGTCAAGATGGTTATTGGTTATTTACTGTGTGTCAGAGTTCTAATGTATGTGGTGTGTAAGGAAAGGGTTTTATGAATAAAAGCACAGAAAGACAAGACTAGGTATTTATTTAAGTAAGGCTTGTCAATTAATTCATATTTAGAAGGCTCATTAGCTTACTGCCCGTTCGCTAGACTAGTTCTCGTGGGGAAGAAGGGCAACAAACCCCACGGAAGCTCTTTCGTAGTATTTGTCGATATCTTTTACAAACACAAAGTATTTACAATATTATAGATTCAAAATAACAAGGATAAGGCAAATGACAGAGTAGCCCTTAAATCAATATAACATATTAGGCATAAAGGCCATAATACAATATAGATACAGCTTCAACACAACCATTAGAAATAATAAAGTTATATTAATATCAAATAACTTACGTTTGTCTTGTGTAGTCGAGCTTACACCAAGTATTATAAAGTAGTATACTTCTAAATAACAATATCTAGCCTGTACTGGCTTGTAGTTCACCAAAAAGTAAGTCCGCTTATCAATTACACAATATTTTATAATATCGGGTCTATATGTGTCTCAATACGTCCAATATGAGAAAATGGCGCGGTATCCCGCCATTTTCTATATTGCTTCAAATAATCTCAAAATTAGGTGAACAATAATCAATTACTATGAAGTGAATATGTTTTAAAACGTATCAAGACAATTAAGGAATTTAATATCGCCTATATAGCAATTCTTAATCAATATTCGAAAGAATATTGATACTAACAGACAGTATTGTACTAATTGTTTCAAAGGACTTATAATACCAATATAGCATTATAAAATCCAGGATACATCACAATGATCATTACAAATTACATAATCATTTATAGGTATATTATCAACGTGGTTTAAATATAAGTTTAGAGTTATTTCCTGTACACACAACAATATTTACTTAGGTTGGTACTATTTTACATTTGAAGGTAGTTGACACCACAATAATAATTAAGGTAGGTACTTAGACATTTGTCGGTAGGTGCTTAATAAATATGACAGGTATGTATTATGTAGCAAACCATTGAAAAATGAAAATTAACGATTTAATGACGTCACACATACTTCAAATTCTATCACACTCGTGTCACTGAACAGTCTTGCTTTGTTAGACAAGATGTAGTCTATCTCATTTCTAACCTTTCCATCTGGAGATATCCAAGTCCATTTGGAGCTATGTTTTTTGCGGAATATGGAGTTTAGCAGCGTTAGGTTATGTTCGAGAAGGAACTCTACCAGTTTTTCACCATTGTTGCTTCGTTTGCCTCTTCCAAATTTTCCTATTACATGTTCTTCTCCTGGTGTTTGAGCACCTACTTGAGCATTAAAATCTCCCATGATTACTATATTATTGTCCGAGTATTTTTCAGTAACTTCGCTAAGACTGTTGTAAAACATTTCTATATCTGTTGCAGTAGCTTGCTCCGTCGGTGAATAAATTTGAATAATGGTCCACTGTTTTGTATATTTCGGTATGTTCATGTGAACTATTGCTATTCGGTCCGATATGCCTTCAAACCCAATAATTTGTTTTTTGAGTTTTGACTTTATCATGAAGCCTACTCCTCTGTGTCCAGCTACTTCACCTTTGTAGAACATAACATAATGATTCCTCTCTTCTATTCCTTCACCCACTCTCCGCATCTCGCTTATACCCAGGATGTCCCATTTGATATTTTCGACAGCCAGCTCTAGCTCCTGTAAACTTTCTGGTGTTCTCAGCGTTCGTGTGTTCAACGTACATAAATATAGATTATATGCTTTTCGTTTCTGTTTTGTTTCATTTGTTGGAGGGTAGCGGTCCTCTTCCCCCACGGTGACCAGCCGGCTTGGGGTGTGTTTTTTCGTTGTTGGTTTATATAAAGTTGTGGTTTTTGTTTTGGTTTGATTTCGGGTACCGGTGGTCATCACAAGTTTTTTGGAGTGTCAGACAAAGATGATGCTCTGCCTCGTGCAACATAGTTTAGGATATTGGGTTTTATAATTTCCTTTGAAGTTCCCTTGGTAGTTTGGGGTGTCTGGGTGTCTTTACTGTTAATTTTTTTCTGAGTTGTCGAGTTGGGTGAGCCTTACTCCTCCCTTTTTCTTTTGTCCCTGGATTTGTCTGTTGGCTTTTTCACTATTATTTTATCATAATTTAGATAGGCTACATTTCCCTTCTTCTTTTCTTCTATAACTTGGGTTTGAAGCTGCTTCCTCTTTTCAAGAATTTCTTTAGGGAAATCTTCTTTTACGAATATTCCTGGTGGAAATCCTCTCTTGTTCTTTAGTATGTTATGTTTTTTCCACATGGATGTAATAGACACTATAACTGGCCGATTTTCGTTGGTATCTTTCTTGCCAATTCTAAATATGTTGCTGATTTCTTGGCTATCGAGGTGTGTTCCTGTTCCTATTACTGTTTCCTTAATGTAGTTTATCAGCTCTGCTTCTGATTTTCCTATCTCTTCTAATCCAAAGAACACTAGGTTGTATTTCCGTTTCTCCTTGTCCATTACACAGATTTTCTGTTCGAGTGAAGATATTTTCGCTTTAAGTTGAGTATTTTCTTCTATTATTGTTTTGAGTCTTTCGTCTAACGCTTCCATAACGCATTTTGTCACCGATGCAGTGATGATTTTCGTTTGTTGTTTTAATTTTTCATCTAGTTTTGACAGCAATAACTCTATGCTCTTTTCCATTTTTCGTAAGTGACAACTCTGCTTTGTCTATTGGCGTGTAGTCTGTAGCTGTCAGTGCCAAAATGACGTTGAAGTGACAGTTGACTTGACACTTTGTTGATTAGGTTGGTATTACTGCTGGCTGATATGAATAGCACTTTTAGGTTATGTCTTTGAATGGAGAATACTACAGTTTTTACGACAAATGAATATGTTTTGCACTGTGATCACTTTCTAATCGTGTTTTCCGATGGTTTATCTAGCGGATCTTGTTGCGTGAGACGTTTACAAAGCACTCTTTACACTGTTTTTTGTTGATATTTACGGAGCACGGTAACGTATGTATTCACAATATGATCGCCGGAACCGGAACCGAGGCGTCCTCTAGTATATAATAAATTTGCTTCTGCCAGCGGCTTCGCCCGCGTAAAAGTCGAAAATTATGCAAAAAATTACCGCAATGTCTCAAGACAAAAGTCTCTGACTAGGGTGTCTTGCCAGGACCTATGGGACAGAGACGTGGTCGCTCACAATGGGCCAATTTCTGATAAAGAAAGCTTAAAATCACCCAAATGGCAATGGAGAGGGCTGTATGGAGGTAAACACGTTTAAAAACTTACGATACCAGCACTTATCACAATGATACACAATTGACAGCAACTCACAAGCCGGAAATAAATTTTGAACACGAAAATTGTAATTAAAAACAGGGAGCGAATAGATCACCGCTGACCAATGCGAGCGCGCGGAGGGAAGCTGTTTATCAGTCTATGACAAAAGTCTGTGACTAGTGTGTGTTGCCAGTGACCATCACCTATGAGACCGAGACGTGGTCGCTCAGATTGGGCCTTATCGGAAAGCTTAAAATCACCCAAAGGGAAATGGAGAGGGCTATGCTCGGCGTTTCCTTGCGTGATCGCATCAGAAATGAGGATATCCGCAGGAGAACCAAAGTTACCGGCTTAGCTTGAAGAATTGTGAAACTTAAATGGCAGTGGGCAGCGCATATTGCTCGCAGAACGGATGGCCGATGGGGCCGAATAGTTCTGGAATGGCGACCGCGAACCGGAAGACGATGAGTTGGAATTAGGCCTCCCACTAGGTGGACCGATGACCTGGTTAGGCATGCGGGAATGCGCTGGATGCGAGACGCACGGGATCGGTCAATTTGGCGACGCCTCGGGAAGGCCTATGTCCAGCAGTGGACGTCTTTCGGCTGAAACGATGATGATAAATAAAGTATCCTATATACTAATCCAGGTAATCGTCTACTCGTAAACCAAGTTTTATCTAAATCCGTTCAACCATTAAGGTGTGAAAAGGTAACAGACTGACAGATAGACAGACCGACAAACAGGCAGAATTATGTAGCTACTTTCGCGTTTATAATATGACTTAAGTATGTAGAATAGATGACAACATACAATACAACCTAGGAGGTATAGTAAAGTGGGTGGAAAGTAGAATACAGAACATGAATGTGGGCTTACAATGGAACTTCAGGGTGTCTTAAGTTTATCAACAAATATTAGCAAACTAGCCCTGTGGGCCTACTATCACCCAACTTTACTAAGTTCATTGTAATTTCTAGTTTTGCTCAGAACTGACAACTCCTTCTATTGTACAAATTAGCAGTTAAGTTTATTACTGTAACTAGGTACATTGGCACACTTAAGTTACAGGCAGTATCATCATAAATGTTAGGTGTGTTAGTTGGCAGAACATCTAAACTCCTTTTGTCTAAAAAATTTTAGTTGTTCTGTCAACTCTGATTGATGTTTGATGTTCTGTCTGTCTAGACACGCAAACTAAAAAAATGGAAACGACAAATGAATACCGCGCACAATAGGGATGTTGCCTGGGTAGAAAAATGATAATTCTGTTGAGTCCGTCAGTGAGATTATCAAATAATATTGGACCCATATTTTTGTTTTATCAATAAATACAAATTTACAAAGATAAAGCGCATCAAAGTTCAGGAATGGGGGCTTGTGACGTCACTTTGTCAGTATAAAGTATAGCACACCGTGACGTCACACGATATTTCAACGCACTGTATCGTCATCACTTTATGTTTAAGTGTCAAAAGAAAAAATAGGTGTCCAGTATTTTAATTAATTTACCAGACGGACAAAACCTAATTTTCAGTCAACTACCCTATCCATACTAGTCTACAAAATAACTGTATCAGTCTGTTTGTTACTTTTTCACTTTTGAACAAATTTGGAACACGTGTTGACCATGTTCTGGATAAAGGCCTAAGGATACTTTTTTATTCCGGGAGTATATCTCCTAGCGATAATTACCGACTTTCACGCCACGGGCTAAGCTACTGGCAGAATCTTATCTAAAATAAAAATTGCAATACCTACACAGATTACGCAGTCGTTAATTATTGTATCGTATTCCACCAATCCGCGCATTACAAACGATGTAATTTGAAACTAAAACGCAGCTGTCCCAGGCGTTCAAGCTATAAAGCACACAATTATGCAGTCGTCTGAAACCCATTGTGTGTCATAAAACTCACTACTTAAAGAGCAACCAACTCTTTATTTGTATTTAATGAATTGTTAAGTCTGAAATGTTCTTAGTTATTTAGCATTTACGATTTCGGTTTAGGGTGTCGAGACTTCTGTCTAAGAACTTACTTATCAATTAATGTAATTTATTTAGGCAATAGTAACTGTGTTGGAGGCATATCAAGCAATCTATGCCGTAAAAAGTTAGAGACGAGTAGATGAATGTGGTCGCGACATCGACACGATTTTTAGTAGCGAGTAGGCATAAAATGAAGGAATTGGCTGTGAGAGAAAGTGGCTCTGGCAAACGAATGTAGATACTCGAATTATTTGCTAACTTTTTATATGGCAATGCTATACTAATGTCAACATCAATTTTTGGTGATTTGTTGTGGTATTGATAATAGCATTTATTAAGTGAAAAATGAATAAAACAATTAAAAGTGCATTACGGGAGATGTCGTTTCGCATGATGTCTAAATATCAAGAAAAACAACAGGATAAAGACGTCGATTTCAAACAATAACAAGATTGCATACGTGTGGTGTTAAATATTCATAAGTTAGTATGACGCTAATAAGTTGATACTTTATTTTAATTCGTAATCTCTATTTATCTTTGATACATAATAACTAAAATATTACCTACCTAAAGTACCTATAGTATTTTTATTCAGATGAAGTAAATTAAATAATTGTAAAGTATCAAATTAGGTTATGGCAGGTATGTTATACTAGTTTCGGGGTTACTATGCTGATATTTTTTTAAATTTGCCGCGCTTTTTCAGTCTAAATATGTAATAAAGTGTCAACAGAAAAAGTTTTAAACAATATTTTTTCACATAGGAAAGAAATTCATTAGAAATTGTTGTGAGAATTGTGCCTAGATAAACCAATCCAATCTTATCAAAACTAACTCCAAAAACAACTTTTCACATTTTTATAAGACATTTTTTGTCCTAATTAAAATTTATAAGAAATCATTTCCAATTCACAACCGAAAAGAGTTTTGATTTAACATAAACGCAACGCTACAAAAAACATTTATTTTTTAAAGATTTTTATGAGAACCTCTAATTCAATTAAAAAGTAGACTGTCATTGTCAGATTATCTCGGCTAGGCAAATGCCCCAAAAAATATTTGTCTCGGTCCATATAAAATTAGAAAGTGCTTAGTAAAATGGAAATTTTACGATCGGCAAGACACACGAAGACTTTAATCGATCATTTGTATTACAACTTGATATTTATCATATGATGGATCGCGTCTATGCGGTATAAAAGGAAAGAAAATGAGGATAGAAGACATTTTTCAGTTCACAACGAAGTTCTTTTTGGATGTATTCTCCTTCAAATTGTACCTAATCAAATTTCACTATAATAAGTCAACTCGTGAAGGTTTCCCTGGCTGTAATAATCTTTGATTTAACACTATAAAAGAAGCAACATTATTGAATCGTGTCAGCTCCAAGACGGTAGCTGTAAAATAACCCATCGTATGAAACTGTACTCTTAAAGAGAAATGGTGCAATTTAATTTATTGTTTACTAGATTTTGCCCGCTGCTTCTCCTGTGGCCTATCCCAACAGAGCGGTGCATTTTCCGAGATAAAAGTAGCCTATGGTGCTCTACGACAGTGTGGCTTTCTATCACTGCCAAAAATTCCGTTAGCGGAGCAGTGCTTCTAATAGCCTAAGATCCGACAGCAGAAATATACAGGAATCAGGGTTTTTGATTAAACTCAAATTTCTTGAATGATACTTGATAGTAGAATAGATTCCTTCCTGCAGGGTTGCCTGGAAATATTGAACCGCAATAACCGCAACTAAATAAAATGAAATTTATTTATGATAATTAACCCCAAATACAAAAGATTTTCATCTGAATTTGGATCTAATGTCATTTGAAAGAAACTGGTGTAGAAATTAAGAAAAAAATGATTGCCAGCTCTCAGTTAGCCACAAGCTGTGGGTTGCCAGTTTACCAGCAAACCCTGGAAACCTATAGAGGGCGGCTAACTGAGAGCTAGTGGATGTGGCATACGTACCCACGATACAGGAGAAGTTTCTAGTGTAGGGCAGAGTTAAACAAAAATCTTGTTGCGGCAAGATGCAGCTAGGCAACCCTGCAGTAATCTATTCTACTGTCACGGATCATTCATGAAAATTAAGTTTCATCAAAAACAAAATACGTGCAAATTTTTGCAGTTGTATCGCAGAAAATATAGATTACCTCCGACATAAATCAATAAATTTTACTTCTTCATAATATTAGTTAAGACTATTCTTTCCTACATGTAGTAAAATAAAATCATTTGCAAATGCAATATTGAAATCGTACGCATTTAACAGCAGTGGAGTAACGACCGAATCAAGCTAGCACTAAAGCTTAGGTACCTACAGTTTTGATATTAAATTGGTACATTTTGTTAATTAATATACGTTTATTGCTCTAAGGTGTGTTTCCCTTATAATTTTATGGCTTTGGTAGGTACTTGAATGATTTACTTATTAACTGACTGATCTTGCAAAATTATGATATTGGGTATTGAGAATCGCCTAGACAACACATATAATTTAACAAGACGCCATACAGCCAAAGGAAAGTTTACTTAAAGTACACCGAACTTTCATCAGTTATGGTTATCTTTCCTACCACCCTGTATACAAATTGAACTGTAAAACAGATGAGACTATCAAACTACTACATTATTAAAGATATGCCTACCCTACCCCTAATACAATTTTTTTTTTTAAATTAAATATGCAGCGACCAATAATAACTTACCTTAGGGATAATAAACATTAATCACGTAATAAATAAAAATATGAATAAGTAAATAAAATTATAAATATGAATAATTTAAAGAATAAATGGGTTTTACAATGTAATATTGTTTATTTATAAACAATAATTATAATTCTTAAATTCAATTCTGTGTTTATTAACACAGAATGTGTTTATTAAGCAATTCTGTGTTTATTAACACAGAATGTGTTTATTAAGCAGTACGACTTACTAATACTTAACCAATAATAAAATTTATCACATTAAACACTCAGTGCTGATCTATGCTTTGCCCGACAGAGTCCATGATTGTAAATAATATAATTATTTCCCTATCAACTGTATACATTATGGTATGCAATAATGAATGGAGAATTGATAACATTTCTAATTAACTTTGAGGACATAATTTAGCTGTAAATGAAGATTTCAATCTTTCGTCGAGTCTTCTATCTTTCATTGACTTGAATGAAGTTTACGTCAATTTTAATCCCTTCAACTTGAGAAGCCAAGGTAATGTGAATGATTTACAATTTTTATTCAGTTTTAAATTCCCGGTGTCTGTGCATGTAATCAAAGCTTGCAAGTTAAATTAGACCCACTTTCCGATATTATATATATATTCGACTGAGCTGAAACTTTGTACATAAATTTATTTCTGGTGACAATGCATTGTAAAAAAAAAATATGAAAGCTGGTTTTGAGGGTTCCGTACCCAAAGGGTAAAAACGGGACTATTATTAAGACTCCACGGTCCATCTGTCTGTCTGCCACCAGACTGTATCTCATGAACCGTGATAGCTGACCGTTGAAATTTTTCACAGATGATGTATTACTGTTGCCGCTGTAACCACAAATAATAAAAACAAAATAAAATAAATATTTAAGTGGGGCTCCCACGCAACAAACGTGTTTTTTTGCCGTTTTTGCGATAATGGTACGGAACCCTTCGTGCGCGAGTCCGACTTTAATTACAAGCTTTTTATTAAGTTGCAATGTATGTATGTACCTATGTATGTTCGGGTCAAATCTTGCTACTGAATTTTAAAGTAGTTATCCTCAACCGATTCAGATGAAATTTTTCATACAGGTTTGGTTTGGATGACAACGCACGGTAAGCTAAAAAGCTTGTTTAAGAAAATATTTCTAATTGTAAAACATTATTTTCTTTTTGTATATTAAAGCTTGTTTAGAAGTGAAAATATACAATATTCAAACAGTCTGTTAAAAACATAGCTAATGACTATAACAATAAATTACTGTCTACTTGAGGTACCTAAACTCGAAATCACTTGAGAGGATGCATATGACGATATCTATTATAATATTTATAGGTATATTGACAAAATGAATAATAATCATACATATGATTTATTAATTGTCAATATAGAAATATCGACAATTCATTACGAAAATCTTAGGATGTAATTCTCTTTGTAAAACTCTTCCTCTGAAAGTTTCAAAATGTTACATATTGACCAATCTAAATTAATCTCCCTGATTGATAAACAAACAAGTAGACAAGTATTTTTGAAGTACGTATATTTTGTTCGTTTTAAAAGGCGTATTTACTGCCACGCTGTTTAAAAATAAATCCAAACACGAATTTTCAGTACATTCACGTACATTGTTAAACCTGTTACATTCATTCATTCACTGCCTGTTCCAATGCAACAGTGTTTCAATTAAGCCTGTCCATTTGTAGGTTCGCAGCGAAATAATAAAAATGATTATTTTGCACGAATAACGGCCTTTTTCATCTATCGAGCGACAATTTGTTTAAACAACTTATATTTGGGTTGTATGGACGTGACGCTTCGCCATGAGATATATTTTTTTAAACGTGTTTTTGGAACGGAATTCCTTAACGCACGTTATAGGTAGTTCTAATTTATTTGCAGGGCTAGATCGGGAAAAATTTACAATGAAAAAACGACACCTTTTTGCAATCAATCAATTCAGCTTGCCGTCAATTTTGAGAATATGCAAAAATATTTATAATTGTAACGTTTAGATACCCGTTTTATT
Organism: Orthosia cruda; assembly: GCA_964057195.1. Lineage (NCBI taxonomy): Eukaryota > Metazoa > Arthropoda > Insecta > Lepidoptera > Noctuidae > Orthosia > Orthosia cruda. Next base: position 43,001,597 of record OZ059826.1, read on the forward strand.
CATATAAATAATCATTTTTGCGTGATAAATTATGCGAGAGACAGCGTGCTGCATGCACGATAGTGCAAAGCTCCGCACAAAAAAAGACTCCAAGGAGAGAGCCGGAGACGCAAGAAGAAAACCGAAGACGTACGAGCACGCGCTGACTAGACACATACAGTTCAACGCTAGCAGCCGCTTTTGTGCGTTTACACTGAGCATCAGCTGTGTTGTTGTTATTCAGTTTCGCCATACTTTACGAAACTCAATGACTGTAAATTTAATTAATCGAACTCCGTTCTAACCGGGTGTCCATGAGACACATCGCTTTTCTTTTTTTTGTTCGTTTGGTATGTTTAATATTCGGCTGCTGTCCGTCCAATTTTCTCTCGGCAAAAAAGTTATTACAGTGGAACGTGATGATATATTGTGTAGCGGGATTACGAGTGATGGTTATTGTCTACTGAATATAAGCTAGAACAGATTGTTCTGTATTTCCTCGGGTGCGGACGGACTTCTTGCCTTGAAGACTCGTTGTGAAATCCTCTACCCTCAGTTTGAAAGGACTATTTTTGTTTAATTTTGTATTCTTATTTAAAATTAAGAGATTACCTCAGGGCCTTTCATCATTTTAGCCGAAAGGCGTTCTGAACATAAGTCTACCCCAAGTGTTGCCATTAAGTTTCTATAATAGCAATTTCATTAAAAAATTTCGCCATAAAATTCCCTATACTGTAATTTCAAGATGCATGACTTGCTGATTGCAGTTGACAGCAATTATAAAAAAGCTGACCTTGCAACAGATTGAGAAAATGAGTACACCAGACCAAGGAAAAAGATAAGTGAAACATATGATACAATACCACAAACAGAAGTAACAGGTAGCCAATTTTAACCTTGTCATTTTATACACACAAAAAAAAAATCTAGCATAAATTAGCTTATAATTGTTCGCGACGAGGCGTCACAAAAATGTTAGAATAGTTTTGTAGATATAAATAGTATAAACAAAACATACGTCTGCTTACCCCAGCGCGCGAGCTCGTACTAAAAAGTTTTAGACGAGAATTTTTCTTTTATAGTTTTTTCAAACATAAAATTTCGACCACTTTTTGAGGCACTAAACATTATGTTTTAGTGTATATGAGTATGTATTAAGTAAATATCGGGTCTAAAGAGTAAATTAGAATCGTTACATACATACTAAATGCGGTAGTTACGGAAAGAAAGCAAAATCAAAACAAGTCAAATTCCGTAAACACGACCTACCGCCATGACAGTTTAGTTCGAAATGAGCAGTCAGATGGCGGTGCACGATATATATAGTCTGGCGCGTAAGCAGACAAATTTGGTATTTTAGAATAGCGTTTTGAGGGCTTTATAATAGCCTATAGTACCTAAAATATGGTTATCTAGTATAATTAGAATTAATATACTATAGATAAAATGTGTAAGTAGTATTTTAAGCAAATAAAAAATATTTGTTTACGTTTTTTGGACCCCCCGAAAATGGCCGGGTCGCAAGTATCGATAGGTGCGCTCTGCCCACCTACCAATCGTATTATTTACCTTACACATTTATTTTGTTAGGAAACACCACCTAGGTGTTCTAGATAGTATACCTTGGTGCTATGACTGAAAAACTGTACATAATAACAGTACATAGCCAGGTTTAAAACAGTTTCACTCTGAGATGGTAAATACATGCATTTTTGCTCAAGTAAATAAATAGAATTTTGGTTATAAGCGTTTTAGCGCTTCTAGGTGACCTGGAACTGTGTCCAGGCCCTATATATAGATGGCATCTATGTAATTCTAGTACATAGATATTACTTACTTGAAATAATGTGTCTGTATGTGCCAGCATGGACGTTTCTACGCGTCTGCCAGAGGGCCCACTACCTTCAGACACACTTGGTGCCTGAAGGATTATTGATATGCTATCTGAAGCATTACCTTTGGGGACCCTCGGGCACACGCCTGGACTCAGTCACAACACATAGCTAATATATAGCTACACATACACACACAGAGGCGTGAAAGCCGTGGAACAACACGATATTTTCTATTTCGGCCGCTTCCCGGCATCAGAAGTCCCAGAAGGGCTGGTGGTACACCCATCAGGGTACTACCATTCGATAGCCCAATTCTCCAGCTTCCCAACCACATTTTTGGAAGGAGCCTAGCTCTGGTGGTTAGGGAACTAACCGACTTAATATAGTAAGAGGTTCCATGGTTTTCTCGCATCATCGACCACATCAGAGTGAATACTGGATCGAGGGTTGGAGCTGTATCCACCGGACTTCCACCATGGGGTAGCCCATCGCGAGGGCTATCCGATGACGGTTGGTGAATGCGGATCCGCCCACCAGCTCGAGTACAAACTCACTGAATATGCCGAAAACAGGCACAGAAGCTATGTTTTCGCACTTTCACGTGGCTGTGCCCGTGAAGGTGACAGATGAAGCTGTGGAACTGTCACAGATCGATGGTCCAGGAGTAGGGCTACAAGTCCCTCGCTGGTACCCTGGCACTAAAGTGCACCATTGTATTGTAAAGTAGCATATAAAGCTACAAACTGACTGAAATTCCCCTTATTAGGCGTTCTCCACGCAAGGGCTCCGTGAAGGTAGCAGATATGAACCTGGACCAAGGTCCGGAGGGAAGGTCTTCTCGAGACCTATCCAGAGACACAAGTCTCATCAAAATCGGTTCAGTAGAAGGGGGGTTTCTGTCGGTTTTCAGCGACTAGCCGTAAGGTATTAATTTGTTAATTAAAGTTTAGGCGCGGTCGTTGTTTTGAGGTCCTCGTTACGGTCAAGTGTGGTAGTAGGATAGTGCGCTGAGGCACCGTCCTAATCGTAGCCATTATTTCTAAATATTAAATCCACGTCACTTTGCGTAACGGAGACCATGAAGAGACGTCGCTTTTGGACATGAAAACCTGACTTTTTTTCTGAACTGGACATCACGCCTTCCCCTCAACATCCTTGGCAGCCTTCCAACCACTGCAGGGTCAATACTTGCTCGAAGACAACTGAACAATAGGTGCAAGGGGCGTCAACGCGTTCAAGCTGAAGCCTTACAACCTTCAGTCAGCCTGGGGCCTTGATCGATCACGTCCGTCCCGCACATTTGCTGGTCCTGTCGAGCCGGATTTTTGAGCAAATGACCTACGCAGCGTTCCAGTGAAGATACAGGCCAATAGGAAGAGCCTAGTTCCAGTGAACAAAGAAGCCTGGCGTCCTGGGTTCCAGCGAAAATACAGGCCAACATTGAAGAGCCTAGTTCCTGAGAACAAAGAAAACCGTTGTCCCGTTCCTGAGAACAGAGAAGCCTGGCGTCCTGGGTTCCAGTGAAAATACAGGCCAATATTGAAGAGCCTAGTTCCTGAGAACAAAGAAAACCGTTGTCCCGTTCCTGAGAACAAAGAAAACCGTTGTCCCGTTCCTGAGAACAGAGAAGCCTGGCGTCCTGGGTTCCAGTGAAAATACAGGCCAATATTGAAGAGCCTAGTTCCTGAGAACAAAGAAAACCGTTGTCCCGTTCCTGAGAACAAAGAAAACCGTTGTCCCGTTCCTGAGAACAAAGAAGATAGACGTCCCGTAACCTTGTTAAGTGGGGTTACATTCCTATTTCTTTATCGAAAGTCAAACGTATCGTTCCTGTGAAGCTTGTGCCTGAGAACAAAGAAAACCGAGGCCCAAGCCAGTGAAAATTCCTGAGAACAAAGAAGCCTGACGACCATTGCTGAGAACGTATCTACCCTCAATATAAATCTGGTAAGAGTACACACCTACACAAAGTACCGACCGGGGTACGTAACGTTACGTTCGTGAGAAAAGTTCCAGTGAATAAAGAAACCTGACGTCCCCCTCGTAAACCTTACAAGTGTCGAGGTTAAGATCATATTTCTTTAACAGTCAAAAACAGTGTAGAAACCCAGTAACTGGGAGATTAGCGTCGTCAAAAGGCGCGCGTACGTTTGACCTTGGTTAGTAGAAGCTTCTAGAGCGACTACCGGAGTGAAAAGTGCACGTGTGGTTTGGGACCCACGCGTGGACTAGCTCTAGAACATAACCATTTTTGCTGGGACGCAACTGCCTTTCCTGAGCCGTTTCCTGTGGTGCCTAGCTGCTTCCAGAGAAGCATTTCGTCCGATTAGATTACCGTCGCAAAAAGACGGAATTTTGAGTTGCCTCTGTTGTGTAACCTGCATACTGAGAAACAGTAGTATCTGAGAATACATAGAAACTGTATCCTGAAGGAACAAGTAGATTGCCTGAAGAGTTATCGCTGAAATTTCAGAATCGGAAATTTCATATATAGCGTGTCGAAAGCTTGTTTAGGAGATAGAACGAACATACAAACGTTCATAGAATTCCTGAAGGATTACGGCTGAAGGATTATCGCTGAAGCGCTATCCTAGAGGAGGCTTACACACAGAGGCATATTGTATAGTCGTGTGGGCGACTTGTTCTATAAAAAATAGAACGAAAAATAGTTCCTGTAAATTTCCTGAAGCGTTATAGCTGAAGACTTATTATTGACTTAGAATTTGTTTGGAAACAAATAGTCATATAAGAGACAGAAGTTCTCAATCGAAGCTTGGACCTTCGATAGCTGGAGTCTGGACTGACTACTAACGTCAAGTGTTAGACAGAAGTTTCTGCGAGTGGTATCAGACCAGCTGGTCATCCTTGAAGGCTGCTGGACAGGTTGACACGTATAAAACAGTAAGTACAGTGAAAACTTACTCAAGTGCTTACCCCTTGTGGGTCGATAGTAATATAGTGAACCTGTGTCGTGTCAACATAGCAGTTTTTGAAGCTGATTTGGGACTTATAGTTTTGAAGACTGAATAAAAACTTATAGTCTGAAGGATAACCCGGAGTCAAGAGGGCCAGAGTTAACCCGGAGTTAAAAGTTAACCCGGAGTTTAAAAATATTTTTTCAATTTTGAAAAAGGAAGCGAACCCTCTTCGAGTCAACGATTTAAATTGGACTTAACCCGGAGTTACGACTTGGGTTTTTCGAGAGAAAACTTGAAGTTTGGACTTAGCTGTTTCGAGTCGACGTCTTGAAGCGAAGACTGGACTTGGACATAGCCGTTTGGAAGCTCGAAAATAGACTTAACCCAATCGTACTGAAGTCTAGAGTTGGACTTAACCCGTACGAGTTGACGTTTTGAACTGAAGTCTAGAGTTGGACTTAACCGTTTCGAGCTGACATTTTGGACCAGTCAGAATGCCGATAACCAGATCGCAGGACAAGAGACCTGAGGCGTGGACGGTCGCCATGGAGCGACCGGGTGCAGGCATACACCATCCATTGCCCCCACGCTCGCCGACAACGACTGATGGGACTGAACAGTCCGTACCGAACAGGAGCCCAACCGTGTCACGGATAGGTGACAATACGCCCACACACCAAGAGGAGGAACCACAGGAACCGAGCACAAGCAGGAAGGCATCGAGAGAGGAAGGATCTTCAGAGGGAACACTGAAGCCTTCTGATGAAAAACAAAGGATCCAAGACAAGACCTTTGTACATAAGGAAATAATGGCTACCCGGGGTGACGCCCGTAATGAACATAGGAGACCGCCGTCTACAAGCAAGACGACCCGGTCACAGAGAAAAATCTCTAAGGCACGCGAAGACTTACTAAAGATTAAGTTGGAGCTTGCACAGTTAGCCCTTCAGAGAGCAGAAGAAGAACCTTCTGAAGCGGAATATATGGATGACAGAGACTCGAATGAAGAGTACGTGCGTTCCTGGCTCGAAGAGGCGCCAGAGCCCACACCGTTGAGGGAGGACGACGTCGCCAATGGGAAGCAAGATAGGCCTCCACCTGCGAGCGGCGACGCTGTAGCGGACTCCCAGACCCATATAGACCAACCAAAGACGAGGGCTAACATCGAACCGTCCAAGACGGAGCCACCAGGGCAAATAGAAGCGAAAGAGTCACTCCGTCCGTTTCTAACGGAGTTGACAACCGCTATAGCGTCGCTAGCCGACAGAAAAATCGAACCATGGACGCCTAACCGAACGGCGTCGCAGGTTATGTTGACTCTGCCGAACTTCGGTGGAGCTCACACAGAATGGCTGACTTTTCGAGCCATTTACGAGGCAACTGTTGCCTACTTCAGCGACATTGAAAACACAGCAAGACTCAGAAGGAGCTTGCGTGGTCGCGCACTGGAGACAGTGAGCTCAGAACTCATCGGGAACGCGAAACCGGATGAGATCATGAGAGAATTGGAGCTACAATTTGGACGTCCCGACTCAATAGCTCAGGCTGAAACCGACCGACTCAGAGGGCTGCCACGCTGCAGCGAACAGCCCAAAGATATATGCACCTTTGCAAGTCGGATCAGGAGCGGAGTCGTCACCTTGAGGGCCCTCAAGAAGGGACACTACTTACTCAACGCTGAGCTGATGCGCCAGCTAACTGAGAAGCTGCCCAATTCTCTACGTGTACTATGGTACAGGACGTACACGGAAAAGTATCAGTCGCTGCCAGACCTGTCACTCTTCAGCGACTTTATAACAGAGCAAGCTCACTTCTGCAGTGCATTCGCACCGCCCGAGAACATTAAAGAAACGGACTCGGTGGCGGGAAAACGCGTCACACAGAGGACGCACGTAGCTACCGCGAAGCCGGTAGGCCACTGTCGAATTTGCGACAAAGAGGGTCACTACTCGTCTGATTGCATAAAGTTTACAGACGCAACATGTGACAAGAAATGGGAGCTAGCCAAGCAATATGGCTTGTGCTTTCGCTGCCTAAGGAACCACCGTAAGGGCCACACCTGCGGAAAGAAGCAGTGTGGCTTCAAGGGGTGCATAGCTACTCATCACCGACTTCTTCATAGGGTAAGGAAGCCTCAGACAGACAGGATAAGGAAGCCTGCTGTTCCAGAAGCGAAGAAGGAGTCTCAGGAGACGGTAGCCAGTTCGCGAACTGCCTCAAGTAAAGCCTTCCTGAAGATGATACCGGTCCGGGTTATTGGACCGGCGGGAGAGGCAGACACATACGCACTCCTTGACGATGGGTCTACCGTCTCGCTGATCGACGAAGCAATCGCTCAGCGAGTAGGAGCAGTGGGCCCAATTGAGCCACTGAAGATCGATGCCATAGGACACACTAGGATCGATACTCCACTATCGAGACGAATAACGGTCGTTCTCACAAGCCAGTTGAAGAATCGGGTGCCCTTCAAGGCGCGCACCATTTCGAAGCTCAACCTGTCTCCACAGGCAGTCAATCATAAGGACCTGGCACGATGCAGGCACCTTCAAGACTTGACGTCTGAGCTTACATATCCGGCGGGAGTACCGAAGATACTCGTCGGACAGGACAACTGGCATTTGCTGCTGGCCACTGAGGTCCGGAGGGGACCAAGAGACCAACCCATCGCGTCAAGGACCATGATGGGCTGGACATTGCATGGTGCACACACCAGAACACTGGGCCAGCGGGTGCATTACGTCAACGGCACTCAGTCCGTTGCAAGGCAAGATGCGGAGCTGAACACACAGCCCCGTGAATTCTTCGCCAGCGAGACTTCTGGCCCTCAGAAGAGGGCAGAAGACGCTTCGAACCGCGACAAAAGGCGGTTAAACCAAGTCAACGGCACTCAGACCGTTGACGCAAGGCAAGATGCGGAGCTGAACGAACAGCCCCGTGAATTCTTCGCCAGCGAAACTTCTGGCCCTCAGAAGAGGGCAGAAGACGCATCGGACCGCGACAGAAGACGGTCAAGGCAAGATGCGGAACTGAACGAGCAGCTCCGTGAATTCTTCGCCATCGAGTCACTGGCTATTAATCCAAGAAAGCCAGCTTCTGACCCTCAGAAGAGGGCAGAAGATATTTTGAACCGCGACATAAGGCGGCTCGACAGCGGGCACATAGAAACCTCTATGCTATGGCGGGAAGAAGCCATAGAAATGCCCGACAGTTATGGGACAGCCCTTACAAGGCTGGTCTCTATAGAAAAGAAGCTGGATAGAAACCCAGCTCTTCGTGTGAAATATTCACAACAGATGGACTCCCTAATAGAGAAGGGATATGCTGAAAGGGCCCCCAAATCAAGCACGCCAGGAAGGACCTGGTACCTGCCTCATTTCGATGTCTTCAACCCAATGAAGCCAGAGAAAATTCGTATAGTACATGATGCCGCTGCCAAATCGAGAGGAAAGTCACTCAATGACTTCCTGCTAACTGGACCGGACTTGCTGCAGTCGCTGCCCGGCGTCATGATGCGATTTCGTAGACACTGCGTGGCCATCTCTGGAGACATAGCCGAGATGTTCATGCAAGTGAAGGTGCGGAGTGAAGACCGAGACTCACTTCGTTACCTATGGAGAGGCAACAGGAGAGAGGGAGCCCCAGAAGAGTACCGCATGACGTCCATCATTTTCGGCGCGGCAAGTTCGCCGTGCACCGCCATCTTTGCGAAAGATTGGAACGCAAGAAGGCACATCGAACAGCATCCAGTAGCAGTAAAAGCTATCATTGAGAACCATTATATGGACGATTATCTGGACAGCTATAGAACGGTCGAAGAAGCGACAGAAGTCGCGACCAGGGTGAAGGAAATTCACCAAGAGGCGAAATTCGACCTATCAAAATGGGTATCGAACAGTTCGCGCCTACTAGAGAACCTAGATCCGACACAAACCTGCGCTGAGGTTGTGAACATCGGAGAGGCGACAGGCACGGAGAAAATTCTCGGCCTGATTTGGAGACCTAGTGAAGACACGCTAGGTTTCAACCTAACGCTTGCGAGACTGCCGCCAGGAATCCTAGAGAAGGAGGCCCCTACAAAAAGAGAGGCCCTCAAGATCGTCATGTCACTGTACGACCCGCTGGGACTCGCCTCACCCGTAACGATTCGAGCCAAGCAAATACTGCAAGAGGCATGGAGGCGAGGCATCGATTGGGACCAGCTTTTAGAAGACGATCAAGCAGCTCAGTGGAGAAGCTGGATCGAAAACCTGCGGCAGCTCAAGGGCATCAGCATACCAAGATGCTATCCTGGGTATAGTGATGCCAATGAAATACAAATACATGTATTTACCGACGCAAGCGAGATGGCGTACGCAGCAGCTGTGTACTGGCGAGCCACCACAGCAGAAGGCTCACAGAAGGTGAGCCTAGTCATGGCCAAGGCGAGAGTAGCACCATTGAAGCTACAATCGATACCGCGCCTCGAGCTGCAGGCAGCGGTGATGGGAACCCGTCTGGCTGCAGCTGTGAAACGTGAGCACGACAATGAGCGATCGTCGGTCACGTATTGGACAGACAGCAAAACAGTTCTGTCATGGATACGAAAAGGAGCACGAACCTATAAAGCCTTCGTAGCTCATCGTATAGCTGCCATAGAGGAAGGCAGTAAAGTGGAGGATTGGCGATGGATTTCAACAAAATTGAACATCGCCGACATAGCAACTCGTGACGTGCCACACAAGTTCGATTCGAATCACGAGTGGTTCTGTGGCCCCAGTTTTTTATATGAAGACCCCACTTCATGGCCATCAGAGAAGCCTCCAATGGTTGAAGAGACAGGAGAAGAAAGAACCCTCACTGTCACAAGCAACGAGTATGGAAAAGATGTTTCGGAGGACAGAACCCCCAAACATACATACACTTCGAAGCTCATAGAAGCTATACCTAATCCCGTCAATTTTTCAAGATGGGAGCGGCTATTACGTGCGACTGCGACTGTCCTACGTTTTATTTTTCTCTGTAAACAGAAAACAGAGAAAACGTTCTATAAGAGAACACAGAAGAACGCAGAAGAGGACACGGACTGGCGGAAGAAAAAGAAGACAGCGACTGCAGCAACAAAGCCGTCATATATAGCGCCACAAGTCCGAAAGCAGTATATTGAAGCGAGTTTTCTCCAAGAAGCTGAGAAAATACTCATACGAGTCGCACAGCAGCAATCGTTCGCTCAGGAGATAGCCCGATTGCACGAGCACGAAGTAGTGGACAAGAATAGCCCACTACATTCGCTGCAAATAGAGCTAGTAGATGGCCTACTACGCATAAGAAGCCGTATAGCCGCCACGGACGAGATTACAGAAGATGTGAGGCGACCGCCAATATTACACGGCGACCATCACATAACACAGCTCTATATAGACTGGACACACCGCAGCCTACTGCACAGCGGGACGGAACTTACAATAAATGAGGTGCGACAGCACTATTGGGTCGTGAGGATGCGTCCCACGACGAAGAAAGTACTGTCGCAATGTCTTCAGTGTCGAATACGTAAGGCACAAGCTCCAGTGCCAGCGACCGGCGATCACCCGCGAACGCGCCTCGCTCATCATCAGAGGCCGTTCACGTATACGGGGCTAGATTATTTCGGCCCACTATCAGTAACCGTCGGTCGCCAACATCAGAAGAGATATGTAGCCTTGTTCACATGTCTCACCACGCGAGCTGTCCACCTCGAGATAGCGGCCAGCCTCAGCGCAGACAGTGCTATACTAGCGCTGCGCCGATTCGCCGCCCGCAGAGGATGTCCAACCGAGATACACTCGGACAACGGCACCAACATGCATGGTGCCGATCGAGAGCTACGAGAGGCCTTCCGTGAGGAGGCCAGTCGCCGAGGCATCACTTGGCGCTTCATCACCCCATTAGCGCCCTTCATGGGAGGCGCATGGGAGCGCCTAGTTCGTTGCGTGAAAAACGCATTGTATACCGTGCTCACAGAGAAACACCCACATGAAGAGGTGTTGTCCACACTGATTTGTGAGGCAGAGTACACGGTAAATAGTCGCCCGTTGACACATGTTTCAGTTGACGGCGATGATGACGAGTCTATCACGCCGAACCACTTCCTACTTGGTGGGTCGGCAAGACTACCAACCCCCGGCGTGTTCACCGAGCAAGACATCGACAGCAAGAAGATGTGGCGTCGGTCACAAATCCTGGCCGACATGTTCTGGCGCCGGTGGGTGCGAGAGTACCTGCCTGAGCTCCAAAATCGGCGGGAGCCCCACAGCCGCGGGCCTGACCTGCTGGTGGGCGACCCCGTCCTTATCGCTGACGGCCAGCTGCCACGCAACACGTGGCCGCGAGGCCGCATCCAGGCCATATACCCTGGGCCTGATGGAGAAGTCCGGACCGCTGAGGTGCGCACCACTGGCGGCACTCTAAAGCGTCCGGTGAAGAAGCTCATTCCACTACCGAAATGAGCGTAGCAGAGTTCCCGCGGCGAGAGCTGAGCGACGTGTCGCTGAGCGTCGTGGCACGCGCGCTGCCGACGTGCGTCGCTCACTATGCGTGATGCAGCGCCGCGTCAACACATCGGGTCGACACAACACTGCACGGCGGGAGAGATGTTCGCGACGAGGCGTCACAAAAATGTTAGAATAGTTTTGTAGATATAAATAGTATAAACAAAACATACGTCTGCTTACCCCAGCGCGCGAGCTCGTACTAAAAAGTTTTAGACGAGAATTTTTCTTTTATAGTTTTTTCAAACATAAAATTTCGACCACTTTTTGAGGCACTAAACATTATGTTTTAGTGTATATGAGTATGTATTAAGTAAATATCGGGTCTAAAGAGTAAATTAGAATCGTTACATACATACTAAATGCGGTAGTTACGGAAAGAAAGCAAAATCAAAACAAGTCAAATTCCGTAAACACGACCTACCGCCATGACAGTTTAGTTCGAAATGAGCAGTCAGATGGCGGTGCACGATATATATAGTCTGGCGCGTAAGCAGACAAATTTGGTATTTTAGAATAGCGTTTTGAGGGCTTTATAATAGCCTATAGTACCTAAAATATGGTTATCTAGTATAATTAGAATTAATATACTATAGATAAAATGTGTAAGTAGTATTTTAAGCAAATAAAAAATATTTGTTTACGTTTTTTGGACCCCCCGAAAATGGCCGGGTCGCAAGTATCGATAGGTGCGCTCTGCCCACCTACCAATCGTATTATTTACCTTACACATTTATTTTGTTAGGAAACACCACCTAGGTGTTCTAGATAGTATACCTTGGTGCTATGACTGAAAAACTGTACATAATAACAGTACATAGCCAGGTTTAAAACAGTTTCACTCTGAGATGGTAAATACATGCATTTTTGCTCAAGTAAATAAATAGAATTTTGGTTATAAGCGTTTTAGCGCTTCTAGGTGACCTGGAACTGTGTCCAGGCCCTATATATAGATGGCATCTATGTAATTCTAGTACATAGATATTACTTACTTGAAATAATGTGTCTGTATGTGCCAGCATGGACGTTTCTACGCGTCTGCCAGAGGGCCCACTACCTTCAGACACACTTGGTGCCTGAAGGATTATTGATATGCTATCTGAAGCATTACCTTTGGGGACCCTCGGGCACACGCCTGGACTCAGTCACAACACATAGCTAATATATAGCTACACATACACACACAGAGGCGTGAAAGCCGTGGAACAACACGATATTTTCTATTTCGGCCGCTTCCCGGCATCAGAAGTCCCAGAAGGGCTGGTGGTACACCCATCAGGGTACTACCATTCGATAGCCCAATTCTCCAGCTTCCCAACCACATTTTTGGAAGGAGCCTAGCTCTGGTGGTTAGGGAACTAACCGACTTAATATAGTAAGAGGTTCCATGGTTTTCTCGCATCATCGACCACATCAGAGTGAATACTGGATCGAGGGTTGGAGCTGTATCCACCGGACTTCCACCATGGGGTAGCCCATCGCGAGGGCTATCCGATGACGGTTGGTGAATGCGGATCCGCCCACCAGCTCGAGTACAAACTCACTGAATATGCCGAAAACAGGCACAGAAGCTATGTTTTCGCACTTTCACGTGGCTGTGCCCGTGAAGGTGACAGATGAAGCTGTGGAACTGTCACAGATCGATGGTCCAGGAGTAGGGCTACAAGTCCCTCGCTGGTACCCTGGCACTAAAGTGCACCATTGTATTGTAAAGTAGCATATAAAGCTACAAACTGACTGAAATTCCCCTTATTAGGCGTTCTCCACGCAAGGGCTCCGTGAAGGTAGCAGATATGAACCTGGACCAAGGTCCGGAGGGAAGGTCTTCTCGAGACCTATCCAGAGACACAAGTCTCATCAAAATCGGTTCAGTAGAAGGGGGGTTTCTGTCGGTTTTCAGCGACTAGCCGTAAGGTATTAATTTGTTAATTAAAGTTTAGGCGCGGTCGTTGTTTTGAGGTCCTCGTTACGGTCAAGTGTGGTAGTAGGATAGTGCGCTGAGGCACCGTCCTTATCGTAGCCATTATTTCTAAATATTAAATCCACGTCACTTTGCGTAACGGAGACCATGAAGAGACGTCGCTTTTGGACATGAAAACCTGACTTTTTTTCTGAACTGGACATCACGCCTTCCCCTCAACATCCTTGGCAGCCTTCCAACCACTGCAGGGTCAATACTTGCTCGAAGACAACTGAACAATAGGTGCAAGGGGCGTCAACGCGTTCAAGCTGAAGCCTTACAACCTTCAGTCAGCCTGGGGCCTTGATCGATCACGTCCGTCCCGCACAATAATAATAATACATTTTTATTTAAACAGGTATTACATCCCAATTTTTCAAACTAAAAAGTTACATATCATACGATCTTAAAATCTATTATTTTATTTTTATTATTGAAATATTTTTGAGATTCTCGAGATCCTAGGGTCTCGGACCTTTAAAAGGCGTACCAGTGGCCGAAACATACTGGCAAAGGCCTTGTTAGACATGTATGATGAAATGTGACACCAACCGGCAATTATCCCTGTATGCACTATTCCAAGGACAATCCCCGGCTGGTGCAGGACTATATATATTGCAGAATATGGTGACAAAACACATTGGGCTATGGGTTTGGGAAGTTTGATGGATTGATTATCTAAAACTATAGAAGAACTATTGGCCCCAGCCTGACCACTGTTGATCTACACGGCTATAAAATGGCAGGGGATGACTTGCACACTCAATTAATGCCCCTCCCCCATAAACAATCGCTAGCACTTTAGTGACGTAGCGCCAAGAGGGCAACTTATACGGAGGTACTTGAAGAGTGGAGAGTTATACCACAGCAATCAGGACAATCTTGGAAGTACGGTCAAGATTGAGATGCTGGTGATACCCATCTTATTGAGTTAACTTCCTTCCTCCGAGCATGTTTGCTCTTGCGAATCTCCACTCAAGACAGCCAATTAAGGCAAGAGAGAGGTGGGAGCTCTGTTCCCCGTCAGTGTTCACACCAACCGGTCAATAAAGGCAAGCCGGTGACGAGGGACAAGACATAAATTTACTTTTATTTATTAATATTATATAATATTATTTATTATTCCCAATACATAGGCCTCCTTTATGGTAGGGATGAAAAAAGTAAGCATATCACATAAAATATTAAAAAAAAATCAGATGCTATGAATTTACACTCTATAAAAGAGACATAACAGTAAAGTAGCACATTGTAACACCTACGCCATTAGGGTTACCTAGAGGGAACCAACCCTTCTGACATAAAACAACCGTAAAATAACCCCATGAGGCGAATTACCGTAACTATGTATGAGGACAGAAATGATTTTGTATATTTAAACTAGCAACTCTACGTGATACGGAAAATGATGAACATATTTTTTGGAATAGCCTGTTGTTAATAGCTTGTAAAAATGGAGCGCGACTCTTCCGATATATTTTTTGGCAAATTGCACTTGCTTTTTCGTTTTTTTTTTTCGAATAGGGTTACTTTTATAGTTTATTTAATATAATGTTCTTGAGTTTATTAACGATCATTAATAAGTCTTATGAAGATATAGTTTTTATTTCACGCCGAGATGGTTATCGTTAGATTACCTATTGGCCATTATATCTAAAACAAAATATAATTGGGTTTAAAAAATCTTTTGCAAGACCTTTAATTTACCTACATACAGGCTCACATTTACAGTGAAATGACTGGAGAGTGTATGTTATATTACAACTCTTAAAACGCTATTTATATTTTAGCAGGGTACGTTACAAATGGCGTCACATTGGCATGCCTTTTTACCCGTAAGTTCGTAACCCGTACCAACCCACACCATATTGAACGAATCGTCATCGGGCTTGCTTTCTTTGACTTTCAAAATATCCTGGGAGTCGCTGACGCATTCAATTTTGTTAAACGTTGGTTCTTCTGAAGGTTTTCTTTTATGGGGTTGTGTTGGAAAGGGGTGACTTAACTTAAAAGCTTGGGTCATTAGGTCGGTAATGAGAAATACGAAAGTTTTTTCTAAATAATAATTCTGTTTAGTTTTGAAGTAGGCCCATAATAAATGGCAAAGGTAAGGATCTCACACGAATATTTTTATAGACGCCCGAAATCGTGTGTAGGCTGTTGTAGCCGTGTGTAGGCTATCGTAACCGAGCGTAGCCGGTCGTAGCCACATGTAACCGTTCGTAGCCACTCCAATCCGTATGCTGCCACTATTATCCGCTTGTAGGTGCGTTAGGCTCTCCTAGGCACCGGGAACAGCGCATAGATTCTCGTAGTCTCTTTTAAAATCTAGTAGACATGCTCAAGGTCTTTTGTGTTGTGATGATTTAATGACCATGACCTTAAAGACTTTCAACCTTCAACGTAATAATATCAATTACAGTTAACAGCAAAGTGTCGCATTAAGTTTCGTTACATTATCAATTAATTAGAGATGGTGTATATGAGTGTAAGATGGAAAGTTTGCCGTTAAATTGAACATTCCCTAGCTAAAGTACAAAATACGAACTAACTTGTTAATAAAATGAAGTCAGAACTTCTTCCTAATGGATAAGTTTTAATTTTCATTAAGACACTGCTCTTACAATTTTAGTGAGAATATTTATTGCGGACGTCAGTTGTACTTATTTGTGATTTTTTTATGACTATGTTTTTCCACTTCATTTGAGATATTTTTAACCGACTTCCCAAAAAGGAGGAGGTTATCAATTCGACTGTATTTTTTTTTTGTCTGTTACCTCAGAACTTGTCACTGGGTGAACCGATTTAGATGATTCTTTTTTTTATTTGAAAGCTGGTGCTTGTCATGTGTTTCCATTTAATTTTTATCAAGATGTGATGAAGAACTTCGGAGATATACATCAGAACTCTTCAATAAATGACGGCAAATCACTCGGGATAGCTGCAATCGCATTACTGTTTATTGGTTACACCATTTCATAACATAACATCACACTAGTACGCTCTAAAGGGGTATGCAGGTACAAACTGTTCACCTTGGTATACTCTTATTCCACCGGTTTTGTTTAAGTTTCATGTTATTGGGTTAATCTTTTTTGGCTTCACTTTGGGCATTATTGGTACCTAGCCTTGGTCCATTATGTACCACAACTAAAAATGAAAAATAAAAATAAACGTTTTACAAAAAATACAACCGATTTCCAAATAAAAACACTAAAAAGTGAAAAATTACTTCAATTTCGGAAGTCCGTGTCAAAAAACGAAGAAACGAAAACAAGAACACCCACTTCCGAAATTGAAGTAATTTTTCACTTTGTAGTGTTTTTATTTGGAAGTCGGTTGTATTTTTTGTAAAAGTTTTTTTTAAATTTGTAACTAGCATTTTTCCATAATTTCACTCCCAGGGACGGAACACACAGTAACGTGAATTTTATCGCAATAAAAAGTCTGCGATAACTTATAAATAAAACAATTTTCTATAAATAAACGATTTGTGTTTATAAGTAAGTACAAGACTAAGTACTTTTTTCCTTATATAATTATAAGCAAACAATTTTACATATTTATAATATTGGTTTTAATTATAGGAATAGCTAAATGGTATGGTGTGGACATATCTTTTCTTTTTTATTGGTGGGAAATCATCCAATGACTTCTCCCGCCCTGGGGTGAAGCGGGAGGGCCTTTACTGACTAAAGGTCTATCCACACATATCAGGGCCGTGCCCGGGAAGTGGACGGAACGTGCCCCGTCAGGGGCTCAAAAAATATCGTTGTGTACATTTTATATGAACTTGATCACACACGTCCGTGCACGGGCCAGTGACGAAACTTCAATGACCCAATCACCCGGCCCTGTCACGTCCTGGACACGGCCCTGATATGTGTGGATAGATCTTTAAACCCACCCGTGTTCCTTGGTAACTCTCTTTTAAATTTATCCGCGACCCAGACAGACATCGGCCCTAGTGGGCCAGTAGGTATGCGGCATGTAGTATGAACATATTGTACATACCGCCATTATTTAAATTCACTGAATAATTGGTGAATTTCGTGCTATACAGAGATTCACCGAAAACTACATATTTAAAATTCGGCTTCAAAAGAAATTTCGGGTTTTTACCAATAAATGTAAATTCCATTATTAATATTGAACACGTGACTACATTTTTGAATGCATTTACATTTTTTACAAACAAACACATTGATATGTAAATCAAATTCATTGTGAATAACATATTTTAAAATATTCGATGTGTTTGGATTTTTGAATATGAGCAATGCTTTTGTACTCAGACTTGATGGAGGTAACTTTTCATCATTCAATACCTCGTAATTCAAAGTTGACTGTTGTCTTCAGTGCAGTTAAGACATTACAGAGTCCAGAGAGACTCCATAAAATAATAAAAGTGATCTCAAGTTTGTTCCTCACCAATGTTCATAATTCTAGCCACAGAGTACCGAACGAATAGATATCTACGCCTTTGCTAATACTTAATATTCATGCCTGCGGATAGTGCACTGCGCACAAATTTCGGCTGTCATAACGTTAGTCTAAATTCAATTTCTATGAATAAACGGTGACGACACTCACTGACACGCTTGATTATGTGAGAAGTTTTGACAATGCAGTCACTAACAGTAGCCAAAGAATAATGTGGTCTATGTGGAGCTCGTGGCTAGCTAATAGCTCACGGGATGATCTCCGAGGTCAAGCAAAGCTTGCCGAGGTCGGTCTATCCATTATTAAATATACAAAGACCGAGACGCCCCGTGCCTCGGAAAGCTCGCTACACCGTTGCTTGTTCCCGGTTGTCATCTTGGACTGTCGTTATGGATACATGCCTCTTTAAACTATTGAGATTTTCTATAGTGGATTGAATCCGCTAGCACCAACAAGGTGCGCTGGTGCCGGTGCTTGCGCTAGTGCTGGCGTGCTGGGGTGCGTGTTGTGAGCGGCTTTATAGCTCCGGTACCATTCTGGATAAATGGTAGTGAGTAATCACGATGCGACTCACATTTTCTTTTGAGTACCAGGGGCGAGTACTCTGGAGGCGTGACCTACCGAAGATGGTCCCAGACGCCTCGTAAGGGATTGCCTGGTATAGTGTGCCGCCTTATATAACGTAAAGTTGGTGAAGGTGGCCACTATAGAAAATCTCAGTAGTTTAAAGGGGCATGTCGTTATGGATAGTTAGAAGCTAGTAAATCTGTATCTGAATCTTGCCAAGGTTCATCATTTTACCCAGTTTCTAGGTTGTGGAGGTCAGTTAGGTGGTCGTTCTGTATAAAATACAGGTATTGTACCGCCGACTCCAAACTCGTTCGGTAAAGGCTAGGCTGATTAATATTGTTACTTGTTGACTTGATTATTTATTTTCAGTTGCCGTGGAGACGTTGCTATGCTCTGTGGTTCTAGCCGTCTTCTAACAGAAACTGGCGCGTTTAATGTAGTGACAATTAACATGGCAAATGCATGACACCCGATATATTCTCCTGCCATCGATAATCGACGCTTAACCCCCGCGGCGCAATTAACCTATCTTTTACTGCAATTCACATTTATTTAAACAAATTTAAACAAAGTTTCTGTTCTTTTTCTTTTTAAAAAAATGTTGCCCCACACTGGGAATTTCTTCCTGTATCGTGGGTGCGTTTACAAACATATAAACTCACATACACAACACCCAGAGCCTGAACAACTATCTGTAGGTCATACAAATATTTGTTCCGTGCGGGAATCGAACCCGCGACACGCAACGCAGCAGTCAATCGCTCAACCACTGCGCCAATCGTGCGCAGTTTGATGTTTGATGGTTTGTAGGAAGAAATTCTGGTGGTACTGATCCATCATCATCAGCCTTTTAATGTTCTCACTGCTGGGACAAAGGTCTCCTCTCTGTGAAATGGTATGGGCCGTAATCCACCACGCGGGCCCAGTGCGGGTTGGTAAATGTCACATGTCATCGAATTTTTGGTTCTTAAACATGCCAGTTTTCTCAAGATTTCATTCATGCCAGTTTCCCTCCACCGTTTTGAGAGCAGTGGTGATGAAATAATTTACACAAAGTAAAGTGCCTGCCTGGGATCGAATTCACGACGTACAAGTACAACTTCGAAGTCACGGCTGTTGCCACTGGGCCACCACTGCTCTCAGTAAGTACTGAACCGCATACGAAAAACCTTTTTAACAAAAGCAAAATCCCACGAAATAAAAAGCAACGAAAAAAAAATACATAAGTAAACAAAAAAAAACTTTTTGCAAAAAAATACTACCGATTTCCAAATACAAAACTACAAAGTGAAAAATAACTTAATTTTTTGAAGTCGGTGTCTTTCGTAGGTATCATTTTTTTTGCGTTATGGACACCGACTTCAAAAAATAAAGTTATTTTTCACTTTGTAGTTGTAAATACCTAATAGGTAAGTTAGTAAAGTAACTAGAACGCCAGAATAGATTTCATGAAACTTGATCATAACCAGTGAAATGAGAGATCTGCGTACCCCTTAAGAGCGTACTGGCGTGATGTTATGTTCTGAAGTGGTATAAATAATAAACAAACATGCGATTGCAGCAATCCCGAGAGATTTGCCGTTATTTATTGAAGAGTTCTGTTGTATATCTCTGAAGTTCTTCATCAGATCTTCACCAAATTAAAATGGGACCAATTTCGGAACATACTTTATTTAACAAAAAAAAAAACATACTTAATGTCGAACATAGAACCTCCTCCTTTTTGGGAAGTCGGTTAAAAAATAAGTATATATAACATGTCGAATTGAAAACCTCCTCGTTTTTTTCATCGGTTTAAATTTTTTTCATTGATAGCTATTCTATCGCTAAGTGTAATAACTTTATATCACGAAAAAACGCGCTTTCCCTGTAGGATAGGCCATGGGCGCGAAGCCACGGGAAAAGTCTACAAGACTGATACATATTATTTAAAGCCTCCATGTTGTGGTATTCTGCTAAACAGAACCACATAATTTTTAAGTCTATTTACAATTCATTACACTATACAAACCATAACTTCATATCTGTTGATATTTTATCAACTTTTGTAATTAATTTTTATGTTTTCTTTCATACTGTTTGTACCTGAAAAGCATACTTTTAATTATATCTGACTGTTTTAATATCTGAATCTTAACTTATATTGATAATTGGTCATTCTTGTAATATTTTTCTACTGTGACATTTTCATCTGACATGACATCTGTCTGTCTATTTTATTTTTTTTAAAACCATAGACCGTAACATAGGTACCATGGACTAAACCTCCTTTAAGCTAGGTTTACACTATTATAAGGGTAGCGTAGAGAGACCCCTTTTGTGAACCGTTTTTATTCGTTCTGGTCTTTATTTCTTAATTGAAAATTGAATTTGAAATGTAGAGAGAACACAGAACGAAGAAAAACGGGCGTCAATTTTTAGTTTCGGATCTGGACTGAACGCCGAAAGACGGTTGAATTCTTAATACTACCAAGTGTACTATTGTATCTGAAGACTCTTTAAAACTATAACTTATACGGCTGTGAATGTTATCAATCTTTGAGTGCATTAAATATATTCTATTGAGTGTGAAACTTAAATGTGAGCATTTTTACTGCGTCATTAACCTCGTCGGTCACCGCTTCATCTTAAAGGGCTCGTTTTGATCGGCGTATGAAGCCACAGCCCGGCCTCCACACCCCTTGCTGCCTGCGCCTTCGATCATCTATCTGTGTGCCTGCCTATCCGTCCTGCTGTCTACTCTACATCCTGCCTATCCGATTGCCTGCCCACACTACAGCCTTCTACTGCATAACCAACCTGTGTGTCTGCTTGTCCGTCGAGACTACAGCCTGCCTGTCTGATTGCCGTCGAGGTACCTGATCACCACCTGCATACCTCGAGCAGAGAAGAGTACCCGTCCGTCCTGCTACCTGCCTAGCTTTCGAACGCAAGCAACCAACGACGTCTGAAGCCGGTCCCTCAGTTTATATCCTTTTCCTTAATTTTAATTTTATTTTATTAACGTGGCTTACGTTTAGCTCCCTCTGAGCTAAACGTAACGCTACAATGTGTGCTGATCCCCCAACCCTCAGCGCAGTTTGCAAGGGTCCCCAAGTTAAAGGCCGCGAATCAATATTTGTTTGTGCCCTCTTCGCTTTCTAAATCCGACCTTTCACAAAGTTCTGTTGGCCTCCAATAGATTTCTAATTTACGATAATACCTACGTTTTTGGTTTGATGATTTAAATATTTTTCAGATTGTTTTCAACAAGTTTACTGTGTCGTTTCCATTATTCATGTAATAGGATTAAATTTTCATGCTTCGCTAATGGTTCGTTAAAACATTGTTTTAATTTATGCAGTAACATTGTAAAATAGGCGTAATCTATCTAAATTGAATGTCCTCTTTCCGAAAACAAGATACTAAAACATTCAATGGATAACACATAAGTGTGAGTCAATATTGTAGATAGGTATCGACAAAAGGAAACAAGAGGCAACTTTTTGTTTACCTGTTGAACGGCCGGGTACTGTGGAAAGCTAGTGTTGTGTTCCATACGTGGTTCGAGCAAAATTGCAGCCTTTGTATCGATGGCGCGGAAAATAAACGCTTAAAGCGCTTTCCAGCGGTCTGTTAATTAATGAAACGTTGATAGTTTCATTATAAAGCTTTGTCATGAAGATTAAATTGCTCTTTGCTGTAGTGTGTTCGACATGCGGAAATAAATTGCTCGTTTATCTTTTGGAGCAGCTATTGTGGATTTTATTGGCTTATGAAGAAGAAAGCAATTAATTGAGATCATGCTTTTGAGTATTACTCACCGATTTATCACTAAAACTTATTGTGATTTTAAGACATGTTACAGAAAAAGAGTTAGTACTAATTTCAGCACGAAAAGGGTCACTCATGAATCCAAATGCCATCATATTTTTCACCTACTAACATTTTATATGCCAACAAAATAACCCCAGTAAAAGTGTTCAGATATAACCCAGTCCTCACACACATACACACTCGGAGTTTATGTCGTCATATCGTTTAATATGTAGATGCACACTTCGCCGGTCTAATCTCGCAAATCGTCGCCATATTTGTTTATGGGCTGCAGGCGGTTGCGGTCCACAGTAACTCCCTCTTATCTACAACATCTGATACTCGTGACCTTATGTTAATAAATAATGTTGCCAGTTATTACATCAAATAGGTGCTCAGGAGCAGCGCTGTCAGATGATTTATCGTCTCGCTGGCTTCGCTCAGCACAATAAACTCACTTTTTGTTTACCTAGCCCCAAAATATTCTCAAGTTTTATCGCGCGGAGAGAAAGTTCAGCAGCTGGTGTATCCCTTTTCATTCTCATGCATAGTTATCTAAACTGAAACTTTTGAATTATTTTATTGCACAGGGTATGAATATTTTAAAGTCCTTGCTGAGTTCATTTGTTCAAAAAAGTCCATGTTCTTGCGGACGTGAATGAGGCGAACAATATAGGGAGCTTAAAATTGAAGACGGATTATAATTTATCGACGTGACTGGTAACACGGACGATTATCCGGCTTCTGAGCCACTGGCAGCGTTAAACACCGCTCGGAAATCGGCTTTGGAAGCCAATTGACGTGAGGGCCCGACGCTGTGCTGAATCCTTAATTCCCTGTCATAGTGGAGCTAACAAAAAGATTAAAAAATAAGGTCACGAAAGCCGGGATTTTTATATAGGCAACATAAAAAATCCTAGAATTTCTTGGCGCAATATTTTGCTTATAATATTTTAGTCTGGGTTTGAGAAATATCCATCTCGCCAAATTCTTACTACAAATAGGTGAAGTTTATGGCCACGACCTGTATAAACTGCTCGCTATTCAGGTATTTATTATCATAAGTTGAAAGGTATTTCGCCTTTCAATAAATATCTGATATAGTTTTCCGTAAACAACTTCATTAGTTTCTTATATGGACGAAATTTAGTTTCTGCACGTTCCAAAATAATTCCTTAAACCTTATACAAACAACTATTTGTTTGATTGGAAAAAAAAATTGTATTGCCTACATTAGTTGTTCCGGATCTGGGTGTCTTGTGTATGTGAGTTTAAATGATTGTAGCGTAAAAAAAAACGTTGGTCCACAATAGGAATTTCTGGATACAGGCAGAAATCCCTAGTGTGGGCCAACGTTTTAGGGTTCCGGACCCAAGGGGTAAAAACCCCTATTACAAGTGGTCTTTTTTAAAATATCAATGTTGAAATCACCGCATATAATAAGTTTTTTGTTAGTGTGTAATGAAAAAGACTTTAAGATAATATTCAGGTTATTGAAAAATATCTCAAGTTTACTTTTTATGTCCCTACTAGGGGCTCCTATAGACACACATCACAATGTACTAAGATTCCGCGGTCCATCTGTCTGTCTGTCTGTCACCAGGCTGTATCTCATGAACCGTGATTGCTAGGCAGTTGAAGTTTTCACAGATGATGTATTTCTATTGCCGTTATAACCACAAATACTAAAAACAGAATAACATAAATATTTAAGTGGGGCTCCCATATAACAAACGTGATTTTTGCCGTTTTTTGCGATAGTGGTACGAAACCCTACGTGCACGAGTCTGACTCGCACTAGGCCGGTTTTAAAAAAATAAAAATAATAACAAGTATGAGTGACCTGCCTTAAGATGTCCCTGCTTAACCTTCGGATTAGTTAGGTAATTAATTAGACGTTACACGACTTGATATGGCAAGGTTTGGATAAATAGTTTGTTGACTTGTGAGTGTATAATCTTTCATTGGAGTATTTAGTTTACCAGAGGCATATACCTACACATTTAACTTAACGTGGCAATACATAAACTTAGTGATTTTTTTTATTGAACAACTATATCATAAATCTAACATGTGATTGTCCGCTACACCAATTCAAAATATATCTGACATTCTTTGAAAGTTGTATGAAAGGAGACATTTCAAACAAAAAAAAACCTTTATAAACAATTACTTGCCCTGGCTGTATTTTAATTAATAAAAAAGAAATACAGACTTCTGATAGATTCAATTACTTTTGACCTTAATAGAAGATTATTTTTTGATTTTGTTGGTTAGAGCATTTTTTGTGAAGATTAACTTTACAGCTTCTTAAGCTTATTGATTGAGATTTTTCTTTGATGAAAAAGTTTATTGGTAAAAAAATCTTATTTTCCAAGTTGTTTCAAAAACTTCAATTTTCTTTTAGTTCTCTGAGATTTAGGCGGCTTAGGTTTTCATATGCTATCCAAGGTTTTGGCTTTTTTCAAGTTTGTAGGCCTACCCACAAATCTTCATTTTTGGCAGCGGAACCTATTTTGCGAGGATTTTCTTCAGACATATTTTATACATTCCATTAAATTTTCTGTGTGTAAATGTTGACAAACATATTCGTATTTGGTGAGCCTCCATATATCAGTCAAGACAAGAAGTTTCTCGGGAGATTGATTGAGTTTTTACTTAAGTAAATTATCGAAGGCTCTGCTTATAACTTGGGATCCAATTTTCATCATTGGTATTCTGTGTGATCATCCATCTTCTACTTTGGTAATGACTGGCGACGCCTTGATTTTTGGGAGATTACGGGCTTTTCTTCCGTCTTTGTACTTTGTGTTGCTTTCTCTAATATAATTTGTAGCTTAGGAACCCTATTTTACGTCTTATTAACTTCTTTTCAGATTAAAAATGATTGAAGGAAATGTTATTTTTGGCTTGAATCTACATGTGTTTTTGCCATGTTAAATGTAGATCCAAAGTTGTACAGGCAATCACAGTGGTACTTAGTAGTACCACTATTATGTTCAGTGTCAATGTTAGTGGGTACTAGACTGGCTTCAAGTCACCATTGCTAAATGCAGAAGATAAACGAATTAAGTAATCAGAAGTCAACATGTTATTCGTCTTTAAGATCTGATTACACCTCTATAGATTACGAGATACAAAACAATGGTAACACCACATCAACAACGTGTACATAGTGTGTATTTGGCATAATGTCACCACTTCACTGAGCAACTAATCTCTCGTCTAAACAACATCTTATTATCATTACGAGTTAACCGCGGTTAGGTCGCTGGAGCGTGCACTGAGGAGCCGTTGTTTCTCACTAATGTTACTACAAATTGTAAGAAAGACGGGACGGTGTTACTCATCTCAGTTTTGTGAGACAGAAATTTGTAAATTCGTTCGCTGTTTTGTTTGGAAATTGAATTAGACAAGAAGGCAATTCTCGAATACTCGTCTTTTATATAGCGACTAGCGATCCGTCCAGGCTTTGCACGGAACAAATTATATACCTTTCTCGTTTGTCGCACTTTCCTTCTGTGAAAACTGTTTTAAAATCTTTTGCGTGATTTAGAAGAAGTTAGCGGAGAAACAGGAGGACAGTTGCGGACAGCGACTTTGATTGTAAAATTTGGAGACGAACGTACATCGAATAGGTCATTTGACCTGCTTTTTTATGTTAGGTACACATCTTATTATTTCAGCTTATTATTAAAGGTGTACGTATTATTAAATGAAAGTCCCAAAACTAAACTTTACCAACCACATTATAACTCTAAAACAACTTAAATAAAAATGTTTTATTAAACGAAAATCCTGAAGCTCTCGCCGCCAAAAAACTGTGCTACCATATTTAACATTTAAATTTTTATGTGCTGGCCCGAGCTTGCATCGGTACCCGAACGTTCAGTCAAAAAAGATGTTTAGTATTCATGCAAATAAACATTTGCAATGTTGTGGGAGTGCTTGGAAGCTATTTAGTTCTTTCAACTACGCATGCCAGAAGCTTTAAAAAGTACGAGCTTTATCCCACAGCTTCGATCACGCGTGTCATCCCACAGGAATTGTGCTGTCAGTGACATTCTAGCTTTTTATCAGTAAAACCTCCTTCAAATAAAAAAGATACCTCATTTTTATTATTTTCGTCTTCGGGTGGCTGGACACGATGGCCAGACAAGGAGATAAGGTATATCCTGCGAGGAGGCCGCATTTGTTGGAGATTTGTGTGTGAGACTCCATTTGGCCAGTTTTTTTCTACAGCGACCAACCTGAGCCCACAATTTTTGACTTATTGCACATACTAAATAAGAATATTGCCAATGTCTAAAGACAAGATGTTTTTGTCCTGTATACCAGACGGCTTGTTCCACTTTACCTACCTACCCGAATTAAGGATTCAAAAGATAGGCGCTCGATTTTGGTTATGTCCGGCGACATTTATCTCGCAAATTACCTAGCTCGATAATCACTGGCGTTCTTCTTTGTGTACAAACACTTACACATCTATACTATCTATATCTATAAAAGCGAAAGGTGACTGACTGACTGACTGATAAATCAACGCCCAGCCAAAACTGCTACGCCTAGAAGCATGAAATTTGGCAGAAAAGTTCCTTAAGTGACGTAAGTGTGCACTATGAAAGGATTTTTGGAACTTCCACCCCTAAGGGGATAAAAAGGGGGTTGAAAATTTGTATGAAAAATCTAATTCCTACCGCCAAAATTCTTGAAACTTAGCAAAAATAGTATTATTTGTAAATGATAAAGATTGACATAATTAGTTTTTCGAAACTACCCCAAAATGATAATAGGTGGTGTTGAAGTTTGTATGAAAAAATCTGAATTCTTGGGTCAATAAACATAAATCTTGACATAAACACCAAACTAAATAAACAATAAAGGCTTTTATTGTTAGTTTTTCGAAACTACCCCAAAGCATGATTTAGGGGATGTTATTTTTTTTTAAGAATATTTTATCTTGGGTTAATAAACATGAAACTTGACATAAATACTAACCTCAATAAACAATAAAGGTTGTCATTATTAGTTTTTCGAAACTATGCCCAAATGATGATTTAGGGGGTGTTGAAGTTTGTATGGAAAAATCTGACTTCTTGGGTCAATAAACATGAAACTTAACCTAAATACCAACCTAAATAAACAATAAAGGTTGTCATTTTTAATTTTACTTATCTACTCCCAAAATACGATTTAGGGGGTGTTAAAGTGTTTTTGAAGAATCTTATTCCTTGGGTTAATAAATTTGAAACTGGGCGTAAATATCAACCTAAGGAAACAATAAAGGTTGTCATTATAAGTTTTTCGAAACTAACTCAAACTAAGAATCTTACTGGACAGGGTTTCGATTTTGACGTAGGGTTCTACGGGAGCACCAAGGCGCAATTTTGCGGCCATTAAACCTTTAAGGAGCTGAAAAGGGTAAAAATTAGTTTGTATGTAAAATCAAATTCCTTGGGGATAAGGTTGATACTCAAAATTTACATAAAACATTTTTAAAACTCTCTCCCAGATAGGGTTTAAAAGTTTTTTTTAAGGAATCTCACTGCGCAATCTGACTAACATAAACGATAAATAAAAAAGAGAAGAAAAGAGTGAATAGCGTATTTAGGTTTTTCAAAACTCGACCCTCAACGGGGCAAAAAGGGGTTGATAAGTTTTTAGGGGAGGATTTTACTTTGTAACCTAAAATTTATTATTCTTTAAGTCAAATAACAAATCGTCCCAATCCAATAAACCCTGTATATCTATGATATCCAGTTTTTGTTGTTTTAATACGTAATAGCAAATTTTTGGTCGCCTTCACTAAGTGCATATAAGAAATTCATTTATAGCATAAACGAAATCACGCGAACGAAGTCGCGGGCGGTGTGCTAGTAGTTATATATACAGAGGTAGGAATGGAGGGATTGCCGGTTTTTCTTGGATCCTCTGATTGGTTAATGAATGGTGATGGTGTAGTTTGAAGTTGGGTAATGTCGTGATAACAGAAAGATAGGGTTTTACCACCGATTCTTGTATTAAGAATTTGAAGTAGAGAACTTGTCAAACTCTACTGATTTTGACAAGTTCCCTTCTTCTTAGTCAAAATTTGGCATTAATGTAGGTTTTGACAAGTCCCTAACAACAAATATTCAATTCAAAAACCTGTCAAACCTGTCATTTAAATGGAGTTAAGCAAGATAATAACTTCAACATCAGTTCGATGATAACTTAATTCCGATTTCATAATTCGGGTTTGTCTTTCTAAATTAAACTTGTTAAGGTTTATTACCTACTTATAATATTTTCCAAAGTACCATGGATGCTCGAATGTTTTACTGTTGTCTAGGCACTGAGTTCCTACTTATAAATTATCTTCAAAGTAGGTGTATCTATTCGCTTTGAGGAAAGTATTTTGACTACATTAACTTAATGCTCAGATCCTTTTCAGGGTAAATAAGCACCGAAAAGGAATTCTGGCTTAATTTCGCAACCCTTACCACACCATATTGAATGCATCTTCAACGTGCTTGCTTTCTATGACTTTCACAATATCCTGGGAATAGCTGACGCATTCAATTTTATTAAACGTAGGTTCTTCTGGGGTTCTCATGGGGTTGTGTTGAAAAGGGGTGACTTAATTTAAAAGCTTGGGTCAGAAGCTCGGTACTGAGAAATACGGAAGATTTTTCTAAATAATAATTCTGTTTAGTTTTGAAAAAGGCCTATAAAAATGGGAAAGGTAAGGATCTCACACGAGGGTTTATATAGACGCCCAAAGTCGTGTGTAGGCTGTTGTAGCCGTGTGTAGGCTGTCGTAGCCGAGCGTAGCTGGTCGTAGCCACAAGTAACCGTTCGTAGCCGCTCGTAGCCACTCCAAGCCGTATGCAGCCGCTCTTATCCGCTTGTATCTGCGTTAGGCTCTCCTAGGGACTGGGAACAGTGCATAGATTCTCGTAGTCTCTTTTATAATCTAGTAGACATGCTTAAGGTCTTATGTGTAGGGATGATTTCAATGACCTTAACGACTTTCAACCTTCAACGTAACAATATCAATTACCTACAGTTAACAGCAAACTGTCACATTAAGTTACCTTACATTATCAATTAATTAGAAATGGTGTATATGAGTATAAGATAGAAAGTTTTCCTTTAAATTGAACTTTCCCTGGCAAAAGTACAAAATACGAACTAACTTGTTAGTAAAATGAAGTCAGGACTTCTTCCTAATGGATAAGTTTAAATTTTCATGAAGACATTGCTCTTACAATTTTAGTGAGAATATTTATTGCGGACTTATTCGTGAAATATTTTATAACGACGTGTTTCTACTTCATTTGAGATATTTTATGTGATAAGCTTTTTCCATAATTTCACTCCCAAGGAATGTACACACAGTAACCGTGCATTTTATCGCAATGAAAAGTCAGCGATAACTTTCTATAAGTAAAAGAATTTTCGAAATCGTATTAATAAGTACTTTTTTCCTTATATACAAGCAAACAATTCAACAAAAAGTCAGAATGTGGTATGAGGTATCTATGATGTGGACATACCTAGTAGGTATGCGGCATGTAGTATGTACATATTGTACATACCATCATTATTAAAATTCACTGTATATGTGGCGAATTTCGTGCTAATCAGAGATTCATCAAAAACTACATATTTCAAATTCGGCTTTACTAGAAGGGGTGTACCCCATTGTTGCGAAGTTCATTACCGTGATGTACGTTACTGCAAAAGTTTAGTTTCGGGTTTTTACCAATAAATGTAAATTCCATTATTAATATTGAACACGCGACTACATTTTTGAATGCATTTTTTTTTTTTTACAAACAAACACATTGATATGTAAAACAAATTCATTTGTGACATATTTTAAAATATTCGATGTGTTTAGATTTTTGAATATGAAAAATGCCTTTGTACTCAGACTTGATGGAAGTCATCATCATCATCATCATTTCAGCCGAAAGACGTCCACTGCTGGACATAGGCCTCCCCCAGGCGTCGCCACATTGACCGATCCCGTGCGTCTCGCATCCAGCGCCTTCCCGCAACCTTAACCAGGTCATCAGTCCACCTAGTGGGAGGCCTTCCAGCGTATCGTCTTCCGGTTCGCGGTCGCCATTCCAGAACTTTTCGGCCCCATCGGCCATCCGTTCTGCGAGCAATGTGCCCTGCCCACTGCCACTTAAGTTTGGCAATTCTTCGGGCTATGTCGGTAACTTTGGTTCTCCTGCGGATATCATCATTTCTGACGTGATCACGCAAGGAAATTCCGAGCATAGCCCTCTCCATTGCCCTTTGGGTGACTTTGAGCTTTCTGATAAGGCCCATTGTGAGCGACCACGTCTCGGTTCCATAGGTGATCACTGGCAACACACACTGGTCATAGACTTTTGTCTTGAGACACTGCGGTAAATTGGACGAGAAGATACCACGCAACTTCCCGAACGCCGCCCAGCCGAGTCGGATTCGACGGTTGATCTCTTTCTCGAAATTGGACCTACCCAACTGGACCGTTTGTCCCAGGTAGACATAATGGTCTACAACTTCGAGTGTAGAGTCTTCGACCTTGATGGGAGTGGGTGTTACATGGGCATTCACCATGATCTTGGTTTTGTCCATGTTCACAAGTAACTTTTCATTATTCAATAACTTGTAATTCAAAGTTGACTGTTCTCTTCAGTGCAGTTAAGACTTTACAGAGTCCAGAGAGACTCTATAAAATAATAAAAGGGACCTCAAGCTCGGTCCTCACATATGTTCATAATTCTAGCCACAGAGCACCGAACGAATAGATATCTACGCCTTTGCTAATAGTGCGCTGAGCACAAAGTTCGGCTGTCATAACTGTAGTCAATATTCAATTTAAATGAGTTAACGGTGACTACACTCACTGACACGCTTGCTTATGTGAGAAGTTTTGACAATGCAGTCATTAACAGTAGCCAAAGAAGAATGTGGTCTATGTGGAGCTCTTGGCTAACTAAGAGCTCACGGGTTGATCTCCGAGGTCAAGCAAATCTTGCCGAGGTCGGTCTACACATTACACACCGAGACCGAGACGCCCCGTGCTTCGGAATGCACGGTACACCGTTAGTCCCGGCTGTCATCTTGGACTGTCGTTATGGTAAGTTAGAAGCTAGCAAATCTGTCTCCAGACTTGCCAAGGGGTATCGTTTTACCCAGTTTCTAGGTTGTGGAGGTCAGATAGGCTGTCGTTCTGTATAAAATACAGGTAATGTACCGCCGACTCCAACCTCATTCGGTAAAGGCTAGGCTGATTGATATTGTTACTTGTAGTCTGGCAATTTGCTAAACAGAACTTATTTGTTGCGATAAAATGTTTTTGAATGAAGCTTTTTATATTTTTCATGTGCCAAATAGACACAGTGGTCGTGGAGACGTTTTTGTGCTCTGTGGTTCTTGCTGTCCTCTAACCGAAACCGGCGCGTTTAATGGAGTGTCAATTAACGTGGTAAATGCATGACACCCGATATATTCTCCTGCCATCGATAATCGACCCTTAACCCCCGCGGCGCAATTAACCTATCTTTTACTACAATTTACATTTATTTAATCAAAGTTTGATGTTTGATGGTTTGTAGGAGGAAATTTCTGGTAGTACTGATCCATCATCATCAGCATTTTAATATTCCTACTTCTAGAATATAGGCTTCCTCTCTGTGAAATAGAATGGGCCGTAATCCTTCACGCGGGCCGTTTGCGGATTGGTGCATGTCACATGACTTCGAATGGTTCTAGGACATGCCGGTTTCCTCACGATGTTTTACTTCACCGTTTTGAGAGCAGTGGTGATGAAATAATTTACACAAAGTAAAGTTCCTGCCTGGGTTTGAGCTCACGACCTACAACTTGTAAGTCGCGGCCGTTACCACTAGGCCACCACTGCTCTCAGTAAGTACTGATCCGCTTCCGAAAAATCTTTTTGACAAAAAAATGTTCCCCTGAAATAACTTAATACCGCCCCTAAGACAACCCACTGACCAAATAACGAGCAAAAAAATAAAAAGAAATATTTATATACATGTCGAATTGAGAACCTCCTCCTTTTTTATCGTCGGTTAAAAAATATTTTATTGATAGCAAGCTACTCTATTGCTAAGTGTAGGCTAGTAAATTTTTATCACGGAAACTCGCACTTTCCCTGTGGTGGCCATGAGCACGAAGCCGAGGGAAAATCTTGTAGTGTTATATATTATTTAAAGCCTCCATGTGTGCTGATCCCCCAACCCTCTGTGCTGTTTGCAAGGGTCCCCAAGTTAAAGGCCGCGAATCAATATTTGTTTGTGCCCTCTTTGCTTTCTAAATCCGACCTTTCACAAAGATATGTTGGCCTCCAATAGATTTCTAATTTACGATAGTACCCACGTCTTTGGTTTGATGATTTAAATATTTTTCAGCCTGTTTCCAACAAGTTTGCTGTGTCATTTCCATTATTCATGTAATAGGATTAAATTTTAATGCTTCGCTAATGGTTCGTTAAAACATTGTTTTAATTTATGCAGTGGCATTGTAAAATAGGTGTTATCTATCTAAATTGAATGTCCTCTTTTCCGGAAACAAGATACTAAAAAATTCAATGGATAACATATAAGTGTGAGTCAATATTGTAGATAGGTATCGACAAAAGGAAACAAGAGCCAACTTTTTGTTTACCTGTTGAACGGCCGGGTACTGTGGACAAAGCTAGTGTTGTGTGGTTCGAGTAAAATTGCAGCCTTTGTTGTAAATAAACGCTTAAAGCGCTTTCTAGCGGTCTGTTAATTAATGAAACGTTGATAGTTTCATTATAAAGCTTTGTCATGAAGATTAAATTGCTCTTTGATGTAGTGTGTTCGATATGCGGCAATAAATTGGTCGTTTATCTTTTGGAGCAGCTATTGTGGATTTTATTGGCTTATGAAGATGAAAGCAATTAATTGAGTTTATGCAATTAAGTATTAATCATCGATTTATAACTTAAAAAATATTGTGATTTTAAGAAATGTTTCAGTAAAAGAGTAAATACTTATTTCAGCACGAAAAGGGTCACTCGTAAATCCAAATGCCATCATATTTGTCACCTACTAACATTTTATATGCCAACAAAATAACCCCAGTAAAAGTGTTCAGATATAACCCAGTCCACACTCACATACACACTCGGAGTTTATGTCGTCATATCGTTTAATTTGTAGATGCACACTTCGCCGTTCTAATCTCGCAAATCGTCGCCATATTTGTTTATGGGCTGCAGGCGGTTGCGGTCCACAGTAACTGCCACTTATCTATAACATCTCATACTCGTGACCTTATTTTAATAAATAATGTTGCCAGTTATTACATCAAATAGGTGCTCAGGAGCAGCGGTGTCAGATGATTTATCGTCTCGCTGGCTTCGCTCAGCACAATAAACTCACTTTTTGTTTACCTACCCCCAAAATATTCTTAAGTTTTATCGCGCGGAGAGAAAGTTTTTCTTGAGTTGGTATTTTATTTTCGAGCTCTTTCAGGGTTATACCTTGTTCGTGGGTAAAAATATCTATAGCTTTAATAATGCTCGTATTGCTTCT
This sequence comes from Orthosia cruda, assembly GCA_964057195.1. NCBI lineage: Eukaryota > Metazoa > Arthropoda > Insecta > Lepidoptera > Noctuidae > Orthosia > Orthosia cruda. The sequence goes on from OZ059826.1 coordinate 43,035,170, forward strand.
CTGACTGTGTTTTTTCAGCAGCGGGTTTACCCCTTTTCTTTATCATGCATAGTTATCTAAACTGAAACTTTTGAATTCTTTAATTGCACAGGGTATGAATATTTTAAAGTGCTTTACTGAGTTTGTTTGTTCAGAAAGGCCCATGTATTTGCGGACGTGAATGAGGCGAACAATAGAGGGAGCTGTTTACCGCGGATTCAAAGCCGGGGCTTAAAATTGAAGAAGAATTATAATTCGCAAACTGCTGATATAGAAGAGTGCCACACTATCATTACTAGTACTGCAAATCAATTACTTATAGTAACGCAGAACATCCGTAGCATAAACTGCAATATGTCGGGCTTTGAGATCTTATTAAGTAGATTAAAACTAGAATGTGACGTTCTGATACTGACGGAGTGTTGGCTCTCTTGTGCATCGGTAATTCCAGAGCTGGACAGATATTGTCATGCGTCAACTAAAAATAATAACAAACAAAATGATGGTGTAGTTATCTATTATAAAGAGAATCTTAATGTCCGCATAGAGGAGCCTGATTTTCAGGACTGTAATTGTCTAGTAGCTATTGTAGAAGAAAATGGTGCCATTATAGGTTTATATAGATCGCCATCATATACTAACATAGATCCATTCCTCTCTTCTCTAGACAAAATACTTCAAGTAGTATCGAACTATAAACACAATGTGTTAATGGGTGACTTAAACATACCAATAAACCCAGACAAAATAGACATACACGGGGAACGATACTTAACTTTAGCAGCTTCACATGGCTTACTACCAGCTCATAGCCTTATAACTCGTGATGACAGTGAAACTTGCTTGGATCACGCCTTAATAAAAACTATAAGTACTGCCACTGCAATAGTCCCATTCTTAGCGTTAACGGACCATTATCCAGTTTTGCTATGCCTACAGACGAAAAAAACATTACATTATATGGCTACAACTATAACTAAAGTTAACAATGAAGGAATAGTGGAAGACCTGTTAAAGCTTGATCTTGATCCAATTCATCAGTCGGCAGATCCTAACTTTACATTAAATTATTTGATGCAGTCTCTTCAAAATATTATTGAAAAAAATACACAAATAAAAACATTACCAAGACGGTCAAAAATAATAAAGCCTTGGATCACTCCGGGTTTGCTGAGGTGCATGCGAAACAGGGATAAGCTACACAAAAAAGCTAAATTATCACCAACAAACGAAAATTTTAAAATTATTTACAGACGTTATAGGAATTTTGGTAACGATATTTTACGTAAAATAAAGAGACAGTACGAAAAAACCCTAATTAAAATGCACAAAAAGACAGTAAGAAATTATGGAAAGCAATTAGAGACATCGCAAACACAACAAAACCAATACAACGCACAAAAGAACTCCTAACATTCTCAACTTCTCCTGAGCAATCTCTAAATAATATAAATAGTTATTTAATTAATGTTGGCGCCTCACAGGCCGATAAAATTTATCAAAAAACAAACACACCCAATGCACATTCTCAATATTATAAAGACGTGTATACCCAGCAGAGTAATTATTTTGTTTTGATAGACACTGATCAGAAAGAAGTTGAACAAATCATAAATGGTCTAAAAACAGATTGTGCTTCGAGTTGTGATAAGATTAGTAGTAAATTTCTAAAATTGCATAAAAAGATTTTAATTCCACCTATTACGAAAATTTTTAATGACAGCTTACGGTCGGGCTTTTTCCCTGATTCCTTGAAAAGGTCTGAAGTGTGCCCAATCTATAAGAGCGGGGTCAGAAATCAAATCAAAAATTATAGGCCAATATCCATTCTACCGGCATTATCGAAGACATTGGAAAGAATAATAAATACACGCTTAGTAAATTATCTGGAAAAAAATAATTTACTATCTAAAAGTTAGTATGGTTTTCGGCATGGTAAGTCCACTGAACAAGCAGTGAACAAACTCACCAGCTTTATTAGCACAAATTTGGACAAAGGTAAAAAATGTCTTTCAATATTTCTCGATCTCGCCAAGGCATTTGACACGATTTCTGTTGCCCTCTTATTGATAAAACTCGAGAAATTAGGAATTAGAGGTACTCAGCTAAAACTCTTTGAAAGTTATTTGTCTGGGCGAAAGCAGTGTATCCGTGTGAGCAAATACAAAAGTACCTACCTTCCAGTTACACATGGCGTACCACAGGGCAGCATCTTGGGACCCACCTTATTCCTTGTATACATTAACGAACTTACGAGTCTTAAGCTCACCCATGGCGAAATCATCTCCTTCGCAGACGACACTGCTTTAGTTTTTGCCGCCAATACTTGGGATGAGGTATTTGAAGCTGCTCAGCAGGGCTATAATATCACTAGAAGCTGGCTTCAGGCGAACATTCTGACTTTAAATGTAGAAAAAACAAAATATATCTCTTTCAGCATCAAAAATTATTCGAGTCTCAGTAACAGCCACAAAATTATCTCTCACGAATGTACCCTGAAAACCGACTGCACGTGTTCCTCTCTGGAACGTGTTCACACCTTCACGAACTTGGGTGTTACTATAGACAGAAATCTCAATTTCAAAGAGCATATCAAGCTGCTTAGTGCACGAGTGCGCAAACTCATTTATGTCTTTAAAAATTTGCGGCACGCTGCTGAGCCTTATCTCCTAAAACAAATTTATTATGCCCTAGGACAGTCATTATTAAATTATTGCATTTCTTCCTGGGGGGGTACTTGTAAAACCACTATGAAGCCCATTGAAATCGCTCAGCGCGCAATTCTAATGGTGTGTATTTTTATACCTATCCTCTTTCCTACTGCTTCTCTATATCAGATTTGTGGAGTTCTGACCGTAAGACAACTTTTCATCCTCAACATTATTCTGAAACAACATATAAAACTACCTTATGACCCACTCGCGCATAAATGTCGAAATAAAAGATTACGTATGGAACGAACCAGTAGAAAAACTAAATTTTGCGAAAGATTTATTGAATTTCTTGGTCCGTTTTTTTATAGCAAAATAAATAGTAAATTAAATATTTACCCTCTTACCAAATTTAAATGTAAACAAATAGAAAGTGAATATTTGCTACAACTAAATTATGAAGAAACGGAGTTATTGCTATATGTTGTAGAGTAAGTAGAATGTTTAGGTATTAATTAGCTATAATAATTAAAATAACATAATCTTAGTCAGAACCATAGCCATGCATTCACAATCACACACATACACCCATACACCTACACACATTCACCCTCACACACCAAAACTCACACGCACCCACATCACTCATACTCCACTTAAATCACCTACTAGTCCACACACTCTCATAAACACTTCACTCACGTATAGATATTTTACTTATTATATAATGTTAACATTGAAGTTAGTTATAAGTCACTTAAAATATATTATTAGTACAATCGAACATATTTGCTTTGTTGGCATTTACAGTTGAAATATCGAGGAAAAAGGCACTGAAAACCGAAATACAGGCCTTGCCTAGTTCGGTTGCAGTGACTACATCCATTTACTAGAAATAAATTCAGCCAGACTATTTTCTGTAAAATATTACTAAGTTTTTTGAGAAATAAATTTATTATTATTATATTATTATTAATTTATCGACGTAACTGGTAACACGGACGATTATACGGCTCCTGAGCCACTGGCAGCGTTAAACACCGCTCGGAAATCGGCTTTGGAAGCCAATTGACGTGAGGACCCGACGCTGTGCTGAATTCTCAATTCTGTCATAGTGGAGCTAACACCAGGATTTAAAAATAAGGTCACTGAAAGCTGGGATTGTGGGCAACATAAAAATTCGTAGAATTTCTTGCCGGCTTTAGAAATATCCATCTCGACAAATTTTTACTACAAATAGGTGAAGTTTATGGCCACGGCCTGTATAAAGTGCTCGCTATTCAGGTATTTATTATCATAAGTTGAAAGGTATTTCGCCTTTCAATAAATATCTGATATAGCTTTGTGTAAACAACTTGATAGTTTCTTACATGGATGTTTCGTTTCTGCACGTTCAAAATAATTTCTTAGACTTTATACAAACAAATATTTGTTTGTTTGGAACAAATATTTGTATAATCTTAACAACTTATCTTTAAATCCACATTTAAATAAAGTATGCGAGTGTGACCTGCCCTAAGATGTCCCTGCTCAACCTTCAGAGATTAGTTAGGTAATTAATTAGACTTTACACGACTTGATAAGGCAAGGTTTGGTTAAAATAGTTTGTTGACTTGTGAGAGGTATAATCTTTCAATGGAGTATTTAGTTTACCAGAGGCATATAACTACACATTTAACTTAACGTGGCAATACATAAACTTAGTGAAATTATTTGTTGAACAACTAGAACATAAATTTAACATGTGATTGTCCGCTACACCTGTTCTAAATACATCTGTCATTCTTTGAAAGTTGTATGAAAGGAACCAATACAAACAAAAAAAAACATTATAAACAATTACTTGCCCTGGCTTTATTTTAATTAGTAAAAATAAATACAGACTTCTGACAGATTCAATAACTTTTGACCTTCATAGAAGATTATTTTTTGATTTTGTTGGGTTGGACCAATTTTTGTGAAGATTAACTTTACAGTTTCTTAAGCTTATTGATTGAGATTATTTCTTTACTGAAAAAGTATATTGGTATAAACATCGTATTTTCCAAGATGTTTCAAAAACTTCAATCTTCTTTTAGTTTCTCTGAGGCTTAGGCGGCTTAGGTTTTCATTTGCTATCCAAGGTTTTGGCTACTTTCAAGTTTGTAGGCCTACCCACAAATCTTCATTTTTGGCAGCAGAACTTATTTTGCGAGGATTTTCTTCAGACATACTTTATGCATTCCATTAAATTTTCTGTGTGTAAATGTTGACAAACATATTCGTATTTAAAGAGCCTCCATATATCAGCCTAGACAAGAATTTTCTCGGAAGATTGATTGAGTTTTATATAAGTAAATTATCGAAGGCTCTGCTTATAACTTGGGATCCAAACTTCATCATTATATATTGTAATAGTTTTCTTTGTGCTCGTCCATCTTCTTTGGTAATGACTAGCGACGCCTTGATTTTTGGGAGATTAAGGGATTTTCTTCCGTCTTTGTACTTTGTGTTATGTTTACTCTAATATATGTTTTAGGTTAGAAACCCTATTTTACTTCTTGTTAACTTCTTCTCAGACAAAAAAAAGGAAATGTTATATTTGGTTTAAATCTACAATTGTGTTTTTCCCATGTTAAATTATCAACATCAAAGTTGCACAGCACATCATAGTGGTGCACAGTATTACCACTAGTACCTATGACCACTATTATGTTCAGTGTCAATGTTAGTGGATACTGGACAGGCTTCAAGTCACCATTGCTGAGCGTAATTCGCCTATATAACTGCTCAATAAATCGTTAATACCAGAAGGTAAACGAATTAAGTAATCAGTAGCCAACATGTTATTAGTCTTTAAAATCTTATTACACCTTCTTATATTACCAGATACAAAACAATGGTAACACCACGTCAACAACGTGTAAATAGTGTGTATTTGGCACAATTTCACCGCTTCACTGAGCAACTAATCTCTCGTCTAAACAACGTCTTATTATCATTACGATTTAACCGCGGTTGGATCGCTGGAGCATGCACTGAGGAGCCGTTGTTTCTCACTAATGTTACTACAAATTGTAAGGAAGACGGGACGGTGTTACTAATCTAATCTCGGATTTGTTTTGTGAGACAGAAATTTGTGAAATCGTTCGCTGTTTTGTTTGGAAATTGAATTAGACAAGAAGGCAATTCTCGAATACTCGTCTTTTATATAGCGACTAGCAATCCGTCCTGGCTTCGCACGCGACAAATTATATACAAAAACCTTTCTCGTTTATCGCACTTTCTTTCAGTGAAAACCGTATCAAAATCCTTTGCGTGATTTTGAAGAAGTTAGCGGAGAAACAGAAATGACGTTGAAACTTGACAGACGCGGACAGCGACTGTGTTTTGTACTATTTGGAGAAGAAGGACATTGAATAGGTAATTTGACCTGCTTTGGTCTGTGTACTTATGCTTGTTATTTAAGGTGTACGTATTATTAAATGAAAGTCCCGAAACTTAACTTTACCAACAACATTTTAACTCTAAAACAACTCAAATAAAATATTTTATTAAACGAAAATCCTGAAGCTTTCGCCGCCAAAAAACTGCGCTACCATATTTAACATTTAAATTTTTGATGTGCTGGCCCGAACTCGCATCGGTACCCGAATGTACAGTCAAAAAAGATGTTTAGTATTCAGGCAAATAAACATTTGCAATGTTGTGGGAGTGCTTGGAAGCTATTTAATTCTGTTAACTAAGTATGCATCTCACAGCTTCGCTCCTACAGGAATTGTGCATGGTTTGGGGCAAAAATAGCCAACGGCTGTCACTGACTTTCTAGCCTTTTATCAGTAAAACCTTATGGAGGTTTATAATAGAAAAATACCTCCTTTTTATTATTTTCAACTTCTTCTACTTTTCGTATCGATTAACTCATTTTATTGGACCAGTATGTGGCTACCTGGACAGCTCTGTCATTCACCACGCTTAGATCCCGAAAGGTGCAGGCAGCTGGACACGAAGGACAGGCAAGGAGATAAGGTATATCCTGCGAAGAGGCCCCATGTGTTGGAGATTTTTCTATGAGACTCCATTTGGCCAACTTTTTCTTCAGCGACCAACCGGTATCCGCAATTTTTGACTTAGTCAATCAATCTGCCTAGCCTTTTCCGAACTATGTTGGGGTCGGCTTCCAGTCTAACCGGATTCAGCTGAGTACCATTTTTTACATCGAGCGACTGCCTATCTGACCTTCACAGCCCAGTAACTGGGTAACACGATACCTCTTGGCTAGACTGGTGTCAGATCTCAAGCTTCTGACTACTCATAACGGCTGTCAAAGATCTTCAAATGACAGCCGAGACCGGTTGCCGGGGCTTAACGTGCTTTCCGAGGCACGGAGAAAATTCGGTATGTTGAAATGGTCACCCATTCACGGACCAACCGCGTCAAGTGTTGCTTAACATTGAAGATCTAACCGTGCGGCTGTTATTATTTAGCCACGAGCTCATCGAATTTTTTAATTAGTGCAGATAGTAAATAAGAGTATTGCAAATTTTTAATGACAAGATGTCTTTACCTGTATACCAGATGGCTTATTCCACTGTACCTACCTACCCGAATTAAAGATTCAAAAGATGGGCGCTCTCTTCTCGATTTCGGTTATGTCCGGCGACCTTTATCTCGCAAATTAACTAGCCCGTTAATCACTGGCGTTCTTCTTTGTGTTCAAACACTTACATATGGATATATATACAGAGGTAGGAATGGAGGGATTACCGGTTTTCTTGGACCCTCTGATTGGTTAATGAATGGTGATGGTGTAATTTGTTGTTGGGAAATGTCGTGATTACAGTACGATAGGGTTTTACCCCCGGTCCATGTATTAAGAATTTGAAGTAGAGATTTTTTCTTCTTATTATTCAAACTTTGGCACTAAAGTAAGTTTTGACACGTCCCTAACAACAAATATTCAATTCAAAAGCCTGTCAAACTTGGCATTCAAATGGAGTTTAGCACGATCATAACTTCAACATCAGTTCGATTATAACATAATTCCGATTTCAGAATACGGGTGTTTGAAGAATGTGGTCTATGTGGAGCTCGTGGCTATCTAATAGCTTATGAGTTGATATCCGAGGTCAAGCAAAGCTTGCCGAGGTCGGACTATCCATCACACACCGAGACAGAGAGTCCTCCGTGCTTCGGAAAGCACGGTACACCGTTAGTCCCGGCTGTCACCTTGGACAGTCGTTATGTAAAGTTAGAAGCTAGCAAATCTGTCTCCAGACTTGCCAAGGGGTATCGTTTTACCCGGTTTCTAGGTTTTGGAGGTCAGTTAGACGGTCGTTCAGTATAAAATACAGTTATTGTACTACCGACTCCAACCTCGTTCGGTAAAGGCTAGGCTGATTGATATTGTTACTAGTTGTCTGGCAATTTGCTAAACAGATCTCATTTGGTGCGATAAAATGTTTTTAAATTTTTCTTTTTTTATATTTCATGTGCCAAATAGACATGTATTATTTATTTATTTTCAGTGGTCGTGGAGATGTTTCTGTGGTCTGTGGTTCTAGCCGTCCTCTAACCAAAACCGGCGCGTTTAATGGAGTGTCAATTGACGTGGCAAATGCATGACACCCGATATATACTCTTGCCATCGATAATCGACACTTAACCCCCGCGGCGCAATTAACCTATCTTTTACTACAATTTACATTTATTTAATCAAAGTTTGATGTTTGATGGTTTGTAGGAGGATATTTCTGATAGTACTGATCCATCATCATCAGCCTTTTAATGTTCCCACTTTTGGAACATAGGCTTCATCTCTGTGAAAGAGAATGGGCCGTAATCCTTCACGCGGGCCGTTTGCGGGTTGGTGCATGTCACATGACTTCGAATGGTTCTAGGACATGCCGGTTTCCTCACGATGCTTTCCTTCACCGTTTTGAGAGCAGTGGTGATCAAATATTTTACACAAAGTAAAGTTCCCGCCTGGGTTTGAGCTCACGACCTACAAATTGTAAGTCGCGGCCGTTACCAATTGGCCACCGCTGCTCTCAGTAAGTACTGAAAAGTTTACGAAAAAACGTTTGGAAAAAAATGTTCCCCTGAAATAACGAAATACCGCCCCTAAGACAACCCACTGACCAAATAACGAGCAAAAATAATAAATAAATGGAAATATTTATGTACATGTCGAATTGAGAACCTCCTCCTTTTTTATCGTCGGTGAAAAAATATTTTATTGATAGCAAGCTACTCTATCGCTATGTGTAGACTAGTAACTTTTTATCACGGAAATTCGCACTTTCCTTGTGGTGGCCATGGGCACGAAGCCGAGGGAAAATCTTGTAGTGTTATATATTATTTAAAGCCTCCATGTGTGCTGATCCCCCAACCCTCAGCGCTGTTTGCAAGGGTCCCCAAGTTAAAGGCCGCGAATCAATATTTGTTTGTGCCCTCTTCGCTTTCTAAATCCGATCTTTCACAAAGATATGTTGGCCTCCAATAGATTTCTAATTTACGATAATACCCATGTCTTTGGTTTGATGATTTAAATATTTTTCAGCCTGTTTCCCACAAGTTTGCTGTGTCATTTCCATTATTCATGTAATAGGATTAAATTTTAATGCTTTGCTAATGGTTCGTTAACACATTGTTTTTATTTATGCAGTTACATTGTAAAATAGGCGTAATCTATCAAAATTGAATGTCCTCTTTTCCGAAAACAAGATACTAAAACATTCAATGCATAACATATAAGTGTGAGTCAATATTGTAGATAGGTATCGACAAAAGGAAACAAGAGGCAACTTTTTGTTTACCTGTTGAACGGCCGGGTACTGTGGACAAAGCTAGTGTTGTGTTCCATACGTGGTTCGAGCAAAATTGCAGCCTTTGTATCGATGGCGCGGAAAATAAACGCTTGAAGCGCTTTCCAGCGGTCTGTTAATTAATGAAACGTTGATAGTTTCATTATAAAGCTTTGTCATGAAGATTAAATTGCTCTTTGCTGTAGTGTGTTCGACATGCGGAAATAAATTGGTCGCTTATCTTATTGTGGATTTTATTCGTTTATGAAGATGAAAGCAATTAATTGTGATCATGCTTTTAAGTATTAACCACCGATTTATAACTTAAAATGATTGTGATTTTAAGAAATGTTTTAGAAAAAGGGTAAACACTAATTTCAGCACGAAAAGGGACACTCATGAATCCAAATGCCATCATATTTGTCACCTACTAACATTTTATAAACCAAAAAATAACCCCAGTAAAAGTGTTCAGACAACCCAGCCCGTCTTCACACACATACACACTCGGAGTTTCTGTCGTCATATCGTTTAATATGTAGATGCACACTTCGCCGGTCTAATCTCGCAAATCGTCGCCATATTTGTTTATGGGCTGCAGGCGGTTGCGGTCCACAGTAACTCCCTCCTATCTATAACATCTCATACTCGTGACCTTATTTTAATAAATAATGTTGCCAGTTATTACATCAAATAGGTGCTCAGAAGCAGAGGTGTCAGATGATTTATCGTCTCGCTGGCTTCGCTCAGCACAATAAACTCACTTTTTGTTTACCTACCCCCAAAATATTCTCAAGTTTTATCGCGCGGAGAGAAAGTTTTTCTTGAGTTGGTATTTTATTTTTCAGCCTCTTTCAGGGTTATGTCTTGTTCGTGGTTAAACATATCTATAGCTTTAATATTGCTCGTGTTGCTTTTCTGACTGACCTTTTTCAGCAGCTGGTTTATCTCTTTTCGTTCTCAAGAATCGTTATCTAAACAGAAACTTTTGAATTCTTTTATTGCACAGCTCGAGCCTCGAGCTGCATAAAGCTCGCTATTCAGATATTTATTATCATAAGTTGAAAGGTATTTCGCCTTTCAATAAATATCTGATAAAGTTTTTCGTAAACAACTTCGGTAGTTTCTTATACGGACGAAATTTGGTTTCTGCACGTTCGAAAATAATTTCTTAAACCTTACACAAACAAATATTTGTTTGTGTGGAACAAATATTTGTATGTCCTTCAGATAGTTGTTCCGGATCTGGGTGTCTTGTGTATTTGAGTTTAAATGGTTGTAGAAAAAAATTAGTATTAATCTTGGTTGACTGGTAGAGAATGCCTAAGGCATAAAGTCCGCCATTGTACCTTTTTGCATGAAGTTTAAATTAATAAATAAAAATAATAACAAATAACCTTCATAATTAAACCATTTTGGTCTTTATACAAACTTAACTATCTGTCTTTAAATCCACATTTAAATAAAGTATGCGTGACCTGCCTTTAAGATGGCCCTGCTCAACCTTCGGAGATTAGTTAGGTAATTAATTAGACGTTAGACGACCTGATAAGGCAAGGTTTGGATAAAATAGTTTGTTGACTTGTTATAGTATAATCTTTCGTTGGAATATTTAGTTTACCAGAGGCACCTACACATTTTTAGTAAGGTGGCAATACATAAACTTAGTGAAATTATTTGTTGAACAACTGGATCATAAATCTCACATGTGATTGTCCGCTACACCAATTCAAAATACATCTGACGTTAATTTTAAGTTGTCTTTCATACAACTTTAAATGAACGTCAATGGCCAATACAAAGAAAAAAACCATTATAAACAATTACTTGCCCTGGCTGTATTTTCATTAATAAAAAAGAAATACAGACTTCTGATAGATTCAATTACCTTCGACATTAATAGAAGATTATTTTTTGATTTTGTTGGGTTGGACCAATTTTTGTGAAGATTAACTTTACAGCTTCTTAAGCTTATTGATTGAGATTATTTCTTTATTGAAAAAAGCAATTTCGGTATAAACCTCGTATTTTCTAAGATGTTTCATAAACTTCAATCTTCTTTTACTTTCTCTGAGGCTTAGGCGGCTTGAGTTTTCATTTGCTATCCAAGGTTTTGGCTACTTTCAAGTTTGTAGGCCTACCCACAAATCTTCATTTTTGGCAGCAGAACTTATTTTCCGAGGATTTTCTTCGGACATATTTTATGCATTCCATGAAATTTTCTGTGTGTAAATTTCATTTCATTCATTTCATTTCATTTATTCATTAACAATTTTACACTGTGTCTGAATGTTTACAAAAAATAATTAAAAAACAAGCCTAAACAAATTCTCAACTGCGGACCAAAAATATAACCATTACATTTATAATATTAATCAAATTCAAGTACATCCATTGTCACAATTAAAAACATTTTCATCCAAAATAATAAAAATCGAGAACAACAATAATAATAGTCTAGACATGTCATATACAAAAATTGATTACTTAATTCAATATAATAAAATCTAATACATGTCAACAAAATTCAATAAATACTCTAAAAATGTCATAGCAAATTTCAAATAATAATCTAAAACATGTCAAAACCACAATAAATCAAACCAATCCGATACATCAAAAACAAACACACATCCAATATAATGATAATCTAAACCATTTCAATAAACACTCTACAAATGTCAAACAACTCAATCAAAAAAAAATCATAAAAATAAAACGATAACAATCTTAAAATGTCATCACAAAATTTATTTAAATACAATACATGTCGTAAAAATGCCACTTATTATATAATCTAATCTAAAAACCAAACCACAGAAATTAAAACTCATCCGATAATTGCACATAGCTTCAATAAATAGTCCAAAAATGTCACTACCAAAATTAATTAAAATAATCTAATACATGTCATAACCATTCAAATAAATAATGTAAACATGTCCAACAAAATAATTAAATAATCTAATAAAATGTCAATAAATAATCTAAAAATGTCATAGCCAAAATCATTTAAATAATCTAATACATGTCATAAAAATATTCAATTAAAAATTTCAATAGAGAATCTAATAATGTCAAACAAATAAATTTAATAATGTAATACATATCAATAAAAAATAAAATGTCAATAAATAATCTAAAAAGGTCCTAACCAAAATAATTCAAATAGTCTAAAACATGTCATTAGAAATTCACATAATCTACATGGTTACCTAAGTCATATTAATCATTTATCATAAGTTCATTAACGGAATAAAAACATTTTTCCAATAGAAATTCCCTAAGCCTCTTTTTAAACAAGGTTGTTCTATATAATATACATCTTAGATCCTTAGGCAAGCAGTTAAATAGTTTCACCGCTTGATACTTAACACAATGTCTCACAATATTCAGTTTGGAACTAATGCCGAGCTTCAAGTATTGGTTCCGTGTGGTTTCCCTATGGTGTCTTTCTTCCTTCGTTTCATATTCACTTATGTGCTTTGCCAGGCTGGTCAAGACTGTTAATATGTAAAGGCTTGGTACCGTAAGGATGGAAAGCTTTTTGAAATATTCCCGACAGGACTCGACTTGGGGAATGCGGACTATTGTTCTGATCGCCGTCTTTTGCAGTACAAATGCCCTGTAAGAGTTATACCTGTAGCTATTTCCCCATAGTTGAATACTATATCTTAATCTTGACTCCACCAATGCATAGTAAACCGATTTTAAAATATTTACACTAAGTTCATCTTGCAGGCTCCTAAGCGCATAACATGCTGATGAAATTGATCCATCTATGGCTTTTAGTTCATTTTTCCAATTTAATAATGAATCAACATGAACTCCTAAAAATTTTACTGAGTCTACACAATATATTTTGTCTCCATTTAACATTACATCTAAACTATCATTATTGCATGATGTAGACTTAAACAATATAATGTTTGTTTTTTTAGTATTTATGTTTAATTTATTAGCCATAAACCATAATTGAAAAAAATCAAGAGCCTTGTTTACAGTGTTGCTCAATGAGTCCGCAGTATCTTCGCTAACAATAGCATTAGTATCATCAGCGAATGCTATTATTTTCATATTTGATTTTATGTTTGTTGCTAGGTTAAGTAAATCGTTCGTAAATATCAGAAATAGGATTGGACCTAATATCGAACCCTGTGGGACACCTATCAAAACCCTTCGTAAGTTAGAATGGTACACTTCTTGAACATTGTTGTCATTCATGTTTTTAACCTCTACGTACATTTTCCTGTTATTTAAGTACGACCGAAAAAGCTCTAGAACCTGTCCTCTTACACCATAATGTTCCATTTTAGCAAGCAATAAAGTATGATTTACCGTATCAAATGCTGAACTCAAATCCAAGAAGATTCCAGCTACCCTCAATTTTCTATTTAATTTATCAACCACATCGTTAACCAAAGTGGTAATAGCTTCCGCAGTTCCAACACCCTTTTGATAACCGAATTGTCTGCTATTTATAACTTTATTTATACTGAGATGAGTAACTAAACGAATTTTTATCAATTTTTCAAAGATTTTTGAGAGGGTCGGTAAAACTGAAATAGGCCGATAATTTTTTGTATCCATCTGTGAACCTTTTTTATGTAAGGGAATAACTTTCGCTATCTTTAGTTGTTCAGGAAAAATTCCCGCATCAAAACATTTATTAAAAAAATCTGACAACGGTAATGCAAGAATTTTTATATGTTGTTTTACAATGCTTATTGGCAAGTCATCATACCCACTAGAAGTTTTATTTGCCATTGTCCCTACAACTTTTACTATTTCTGCCGGGGTCACGGAAGTCAAACACATTTCACTATTCACCCTGTCGGTAGATTTTTTTAAATAGAATAGTGAATTTTTTTCATCCGTAATATTCAAATTGTGGTTATAATTATTAAAATGTTCAGCGAATATATTTGCAACTTCCCTAGGGTCGTCAATAATTTTATTATCCACTTTCAAGATAAGGTTTTTTGTATTTTTTGTTTTTCTTTGTTCCTATGGCGATTTACTACTTGCCAGATTTCCTTGCTTTTATTTTTCGCTGCCTGTATTTGTCCCCTCACAGCAATTCTTTTTGCTCCTTTCACAACTTTCCTAAATAACCTAATGTAGTTTGTTTTATAAGTTTGTATTGTGTTATGACAACTCCCACTATTTACACACAACAATCTTTTCATTTTACTTGACACCTTTATGCCTTTTGTGGTCCATTTTATACCAGTACTGTTATTTTTTAATAATATGTGTTTTTTTTGTTTTCTGAAGCTACACTGAAATGCATCGTGAAATTTCTTTAAAAAGGAGTTAATTCCCATAGAAGACCAGTCAATACCCAACAGTTTTTTACTAAACGTCTCGTGGTTACTTTTTGTGAGCATTCGTTTTTCAATAGTAACCTTTTGGTTATTGTTTCCTTTTTTTTCCCATAGCTGTATGAAGCTTTAGTTCACAAAAAAGCCCTGCATGTCCATCTGCTAAGCCATTGTGGTCTACGGAAACTTTTTGAATTAACGAGTCACCTAAGTTGGTGATTAAATTATCGATACATGAAGATGACTGATTTCGAGTAAAAGTAGCCGTTTGAATTAGGGTTTTAAAATTATAACATCGTAAAAGACTAACAAACTCTGTATGCTTTTTATTTTCACAGAGAAGATCGATGTTAAAATCACCACAAATGATACACTTCTTATTAAAAAAATATGCCAACATTATTTCGAATTTTTCCATGAATATTTTGAAGTTCTTTTCATCTGGGCTTCGATAACAGCAGCATATGTATAGCCCGGTATCAATGTCTTTAGTACAACATATTTCGAATGCTTCTGATTTATACAATTTGTTTATTGCCATACAATCTAAAACTTGTCTATTTCTATGTCCCAAGATAAGACTACCACCTCTTTTCTTGTTAACCCTAGTATTGTGTGAAACCAAGTCGTAGTCAGTCAGAGCAAATAGAGGTGCATTTAATTTGTTCAGAAAATGTTCAGTAACACAGATGAAGTCTAATTTAGGTTCTAATTTATCTACATAAAGTTCTAATTTGTCTTTTTTATTACTAATTCCACACAAGTTTTGATGAAAAATAGTTAAAGTAGCAACAAATGAGTTAGGCTCGAAAAAAAATCTCATTTACTTTAGTCCTCTCTGTTTGGACAGAAAAATAGTAGGGAATAGTTCCTTTCCGAGCCCCAGCATTAGATGACATACAAGTTTCGCAATCTGTAAGTTTTGTGCTTTGAAGATGATTTTTTACCTTAAAGTAGTAGGGAATTGTCCCTTTTTTAGGTTCCTGTAATCCAATGTTCGATTTCAAACTCGATTTGCAACTTGCTATTCTCTTTCTAATTTCGCTGGGATTTAAGTATTTATCTCTATAATCACTACAATCTATATGGTAATTTACTGACTTACAAATATCGGATAGTTTTGTGGCAGTTTGCTGTAAAAATTGACACTTTTGAAACTTACGACATACATTTTTTATAGAATAGTTCAACTTATTTACATCCAGGTACACGTTATTTAGGACGTTAAGAATAATGACATTGTTATTACTGAATGTTTCTAATAAAATTTGTAATTGAGACAAGATGAAGTTCAAATTATGGTCATTCTCGCCCAAGCAAATTATTAGTTTGTCGTCCGTTGACAATTTGATTTTTACACATTTGGATACTATATCATTGCACGGTGCATTTGGCTTCGTTTCGGCGACGACTCTGTATGTTTCGTACTGCGAATTAATTCTCGCACGTGAGATCGCTGCTGCTAGCCCGACGCAACGCTGAGATCCAAAAATGAACATCTTCCTTTCCGGTGTGGTGTTTTGCTCAATTCTGGCAGTGCAAGTCCCAACACTAGGTAAGCTTACTATGTCCTGCCTCGGTTCCTGAATTGAGATTTCACAATTATTGTTACTACGGTGACTACGTTTCACCAATAGACCAACACGTTCAGTTAGGATAGCAATCTCTTTTTTTGCGATCTGTAGTTGCTGTGTTAGGGTTAGAATGTCCTGCTTCAAGCGTAGTACGTAGTCACTGGTGTCGACTTTCAATGTGGATGACGATGGAGGGGACGGTGTAGAACATGAGTTGTGTTGCTGTGACAGCGCTTGCCTCTTTTTCTTAATGTTTGAACCAGGATTTCGAAACATGGAGGAGGTTTGGCATAAAGACTTCAAGGTGTTGTTTTCCGTTATTAATTTTTCAATTTGTTTATGTAGATCGGTGTTTTCTAATAATATATTTCCCAGTTCCTCTTCCGTACTTTCAAGTTTATACGTGAGTTGAGCTATTATCTCCTTCATTTGTCTATCCTATCCTATTATCTACTTCCTTCAAATGTTGACAAACATATTCGTATTTGGAGAGCCTCCATATAGCCTAGACAAGAAGTTTCTCGGGAGATTGATTGAGTTTTTACTTAAGTAAATTATCGAAGGCTCTGCTTATAACTTGGGATCCAATTTTCATCATTGGTATTCTTTGTGCTCGTCCATCTTCCACTTTGGTAATGACTGGGGAAGCCTTGATTTTTGGGAGATTAGGGGATTTTCCGGCTTTGTAATTTGTGTTAGGTTTTCTCTAATATTATTATTAGGTTAAGAACCCTATTTTATATCTTGTTAACCTCTTCTCAGATTAAAAAATAATGAAGGAAATATTATTTTTGGTTTGAATCTAGAAGTGTGTTTATGCCATGTTTAATGTAGAAAGCTTTCAAAGTTGTACTGGACATCATAGTGGTACATAGTTTTACCACTAGTACCTATAAGCACTAGTATGTTCAGTGTCAATGTTAGTCGATACTGGACAGGCTTCAAGACACCATTGCTAAACGTATTTCGCCTTTCATCATTTGAGGCTAAAGACGTCCACTGCTGGACATAGGCCTACCCCAGGCGTCACCACATTGACCAATCCCGTGCGTCTCGCATTCAGAGCCTTCCCGCAACCTTAACCAGGTCATTAGTCCACCTAGTGGGAGGCCTACCAACATATCGTGTTCCGGTTCGCGGTCGCCATTCCAGAACTTTGCGGCCCCATCGGCCATCCGTTCTGCGAGCAATGTGCCCTGATCACTGCCACTTAAGTTTGGCAATTCTTCGAGCTATGTCGGTAACTTTGGTTCTCCTGCGGATATCATCATTTCTGACGTGATCACGCAAGGAAATGCAGAGCATGGCCCCCTCCATTGCCCTTTGGGTGACTTTTAGCTTTCTGATAAGGCCCATTGTGAGTGACCACGTCTCGGTCCAATAGGTGATCAATGGCAACACACACTGGTCATAGACTTTTGTCTTGAGACACTGCGGTAAATTGGACGAGAAGATACCACGCAACTTCCCAAACGCCGCCCATCCAGTCGGATTCGAAGGTTGACCTCTTTCTCGAAATTGGACCCACCCAACTGGACCGTTTGTCCCAGGTAGACATAATCGTCTACAACTTCGAGTGTAGAGTCTCCGATCTTGATAGGAGTGGGTGTTACATGGGCATTCACCATGACCTTGGTTTTGTCCATGTTCATTTTAAGACTCACTCTTTCGGAAGCTCTACTGAGGTCATCAAGCATTTTACTGAGGCTCTGCATAGTGTCAGCAATGACCACTATGTCGTCGGCAAACCGAAGGTTATTGATGTACTCGCCATTAACGTTGATGCCAAGCCCCCTCCAGTCCAGAAGGCATCCTCCAGCGCAGCAGTGTACAGTTTCGGAGAAATGACGTCGCCCTGTCTTACGCAGCGCTGGAGAAAGATTTGTTTCGAGATCTGATCGTAAAGACGCACTGATATGGTTTTTGTATAAACACTTCAACACCTCAATGTACCGGTAGTCGATCTGGCACCGTTGTAGAGACTGCAGTACATCCCAAGTCTCGATCGAATCTAAGGCTTTTTTCTCGTAGTCTACAAACGCTAAACAGAGAGGCAGGTTATACTCTTCGGTCTTCTGTATAACCTGCCGCGGCGTATGTATGTGGTTTACGGTGCTAAAGCTTTTCGGAATCCGGCTTGTTCGGGAGGCTGGAAATCGACAAAACTGCGCGCGAGAGGATTCGTGATGACTCTTGAAAACATCTTGTAGACATGGCTTAGAAGTGAGATGGGCCTATAGTTCTTCAGCCGGGCATTGTCGTCCTTCTTGAAGAAGAGTACCACCACACCCCTGCACCATGCCTTTGGAGTTTTGCCCTAGAGTATGACGGAATCAAACAGCTTCTGATGGGCCTTAAGGACCGGTTTTCAACCCGCCTTCAGGAGTTCGGCCGTAATTCAATCATCATCCGGCGCCTTGTTGTTTTTGTACTCTCGTACAAGCTGACGTCCAGGATATCTTCGGTACAGTGTCGGGTCAACCTAGCTCTTGGGTCGTTTGCTAGACTCGCAACGGGCTTGCTGATTGATGTGTACAACTGTCCATGGAATGTCTCGATCTCCCTCAGAATCTCCAGTTTGGCGTATACGATCCTGCCATCGTCGGTCTTCAGTTTTGTGAGTTGGCTCTGCCCAATAGCTAGATCCCTTGAAAATACCTTGGCGCCTTTATTTCGCTCTATCGCGTCTTTACTACGCTCAGTATTAAAGCGGCGGAGGTCTCTTTTCAAGGATTTAGATATCTGTCTATTGAGCTGCCGGTATTTGCACGCCTCATCTGAATACTGCAGGATCATCTCACGCCTTTCCTACATAAGCTTGAGGGTAGGATCAGAGAGCTTTTTGTTTCTATCTGTACGACGGGTCTTGAAAAACTTAGACCCGACTGTATGGACAGCTTCCAAGAACCCGTTGCTGTATTCGTCCACGGAGTATTCTAGGCACTCGAAACGATTCTGGAGTTCGAGCTGAAAGCTCTCGAGGTTTTGGACCTAGATCTGTACTGGACGGAGCGTTCTTGGTTGACATGATGAAGTCGATCTCATTTTTTGTTGCACCATCGGGCCTCTGCCAGGTCCACTGCCTATGTTCGCTGTTTGAAGAAGGAGTTCATCATATAGAGGCTCTCCTTCTCCATAAAGCTGGCCAGTAGGTGACCCCGGTGGTTCCGTCGTCCAACTCAAATTGCCCCACTTGCAGCTCATCCTCGTCTCGTTTGCCCAGTTTCGCGTTGAAGTCCCCCATGACAACGGTGAAGTGAGTTTTAAAACCATGCATGGCTCTGGAGATTTTCTCATACATAGGCTCTACCTCGTCATCGGGGTGTACCGAGGTTGGGGCGTAGACCTGTATGATCTTCAGCGAATTTCTTGAGGATATTCTGAGTATAAGGTACGCCACCCTGGTCGACACACTCTCGATCTTCACCGCGTTGTTTACAAGGGACTTGTGGACGATAAACCCGACACAACCCTGGGACTTTCAGTCACCCTCTCGAAATAGAACAGGTTACCGGATTTGAGGCTCCCCCTCTCTTCGGACTTCAGATAACAATATAATACTCCATCGCAACCTGCCCAATTCCGCTTCGAGTTCGGTGACCTTCTCGTCGGTCCGAAGTGTGCGCGTGTTGTACGTTACCAGGTCCAGTCGTTGGTGATTGTTAGGGTAGCCGGATCTCGTCCGGAGATTCTTAGCACCCCTTGCCATGCCGTAACCTCTACCGCTACCGTAATTTTGAGGATAGGCAGGTTGCCGGGCACTAGGGGCCATTTTTTATTTGTGCTAGTCATTGCGGGGGGGGGGGGGTTGCCATAATCGCCCCGCTTGGCAGGCGGGTTGGCGATCGCAGTATAGTTGTTATAGAAGCACAGAGAACGCTGCCGCCCTTTTTCTGGTTTGTCCCTTAGTCGCCTATTACGACACCCACGGGAAGACATGGGATGGTGAAATTATTTACGTCCGGCACCATACGGAACCTTTTCGCCTTTATACCTGCTCAATAAATCGTTAATGCCAGAAGATAAACGAATTAAGTAATCAGTAGCCAACATTTTAGACGTCTTTAAAATCTTATTATGCCTTCTTGTATTACCAGTTACAAAACAATGGTAACACCACATCAACATCGTGTACATGGTGTGTATTTGGCGCAATTTCACCGCTTCACTGAGCAACTAATATCGCGTCTAAACAATGTCTTATTATCATTACGAGTTAACCGCGGTTAGATCGCTGGAGCAAGCACTGAGGAGTCGTTGTTTCTCACTAATGTTACTACAAATTGTAAGGAAGACGGGACGGTGTTGCTAATCTAATCTCGGATTTGTTTTGTGAGACAGAAATTTGTGAAATCGTTCGTTGTTTTGTTTGGCAATTGAATTATACAAGAAGGCAATTCTCGAATCTTTTATATAGCGATTTGCGATCCGTCCTGGTATCGCACGGGACAAATTATATACCTTTCTCGTTTATCGCAATTTCTTTCAGTGAAAACCGTTTTAAAATCCTTTGCATGATTTAGAAGAAGTTACCTGAGAAATAGAAATTACGTTGATAGACGCGGACAGCGACTGTGTTTTGTACTATTTGGAGAAGAACGAACATTGAATAGGTCATTTGACCTTCTTTGGCCCGTGTACCTAAGCTTATTGTTAAAGGTGTACGTATTATTAAATGAAATCCCGAAACTAAACTTTACCAACCACATTCTAACTCTAAAACAGCTCAAATAATATATTTTATTAAACGAAAATCCTGAAGCTTTCGCCGCCAAAAAACTATACTTAACATTTAAATTTTTGATGTGCTGGCCCGAGCTCGCATTGGTAGCCAAATAAACATTTGCAACGTTGTGGGACTGCTTGGAAGCTATTTAGTTATTATAACTAAGTATACCAGAAGCTTTAAAAAGTACGAGCTTCGTGTCATCCCACAGGAATTGTGCATAGTTTTGGGCAGAAATAGCCAATAGCTGTCAGTGACTTTTATCAGCAGAATAGCTTTTTACCAGTAAAAACTCAAATAATAAAAAAATACCTGTTTTTTGTTATTTTCGGCTTCTCCTTTTCGTTTCGATTAAATCTATTTTTTATATCCGACCAGTATGTAGCTGCCTAGACAGCTCTGTCATTCGCCACGTTTAGTCAGCGAAAGGTGCAGGCGGCTGGACACGAAGAGCAGACAAGGAGATAACGCATATCCTGCGAGAAGGCAGCATGTGTTGCAGATTTGTCTATGATACTCCATTTGGCCAGTTTTATTCCACAGCGACTAACCTGGGCTCGTAATTTTTGACATAAAGTTGTAAAAAAATAAAGGGCCCGTTTTGACAGCTATAATTGTACATTGTGTATTAAGGGCGGTATGTAAGGAATTACGATCGAGGCTCTAGTAGAAGCCCGAAGTCGAAGACTGAGGGCTTTCTGAGTCGAGGTTCGTAATTCCCGTACCGCCCGTGATACACACAATGTTTTTCATCACATTTGCGAGTAATAATTATGAATTATAGCTTTAATACACAAGTCAGCACAGCTGTTATTACGAAATACGTGAACCTTTTTTTTAAGCGGTTGGCGAATTTTTGCCCACACCACAGATTATACAGTGTTTCGTTCAGAAACTTTAAGGGCAAATACTTACGTAGGCATACAGCCATGACGTAGTGTAAAAAGAATTAAATAATTTCGACGTTTTCATACTATAACTATTAAAATCGATTATTAAGAACATTAGTTGAGTATTTAAGTAACATGTAGCGAGATTGCAAAGAAATTCCTGTTTAGATAACATTTCAAGACAATTTTTCAATTGCGTGTAAACTCCTTGCTTGAACTTGCATGACCTGTGTGCTGTGCTGTAAATTAAAAAAATATTACTTACCGCCCTTGGGTTTCATGACAAACAAAAAAGCCCGAGGGTTCTATATGGGGCATTACGGCCAAGTTAACCTGTATGTTTTGATACTGTTTACGTGCAAGTGTGATGAAAAATAATTAATAATAGTTAAACTGGATGCTTACGAATGATACTCGTTGTTATAGTGTATGGGGAATATAGTAATTAATTAGGATTATGAATTTGATTTTTCAATTTCTTACGTAGAAAGTTATCGCGGTATGTAAAATGAGAAACGTCAACGGACTACTTAGATTGTGACGAATATTGCTAATGTGTAATGACAAGATGTTTTTACCTGTATACCAGATGGCTTGTTCCACTGTATCTACCTACCCGAATTAAGGATCCAAAAGATGGGAGTTCTCTTCTCGATTTCGGTTATGTCCAGCGATCTTTATCTCGCAAATTACCTAGTTCGTTAATCACTGGTGTTCTTCTTTGTGTACTAACAGTTACATATAGGTATATATACAGAGGTAGGAATGAAGGAATTGCCGGTATTCTTGGACCCTCTGATTGGTTAATGAATGATTATTGTTTATGAATCGTTAATTGCAGTTTATTTTAGGGCCGTGATTACAGAAAGATAGGGTTTTACCCCCGGTTCCTGTATTAAGAATTTGAAGTAGAGATCTTGTCTAACTCTGCTGATTTTGACAAGTTCTCTGCTTATTATTCAAAATTTGGCATTAATAATTTATGTTTTGACATGTCCTTAACTAAAATATTCAATTCAGGAACATTTTTGGCATTCAAGTGAAGTTTAGCAGGATCATAGCTTAATTTAGATTTCAGAAACCGAGTGTTTGTCTTTCAAATTTCAACTTGTTTTAGTTGATTACCTACTTACAACAACTTTCATTAGTAACCAAAGTAACATGGATGTGTGGATGCTTGTATATTTTAATGTTGTCTAAGCACTAAGTTCTTACTTATAACTTTTCTTCAAAGTACCTATATCTATTCGCTTTGAGGAAAGAATTTTGACTACATTAACTTAATGCTCAGATCCTTTTCAGGGTAAATAAGCATCGAAAAGTAATTCTAACTTAATTTCAGTTATACCTACAAAGATCCCTGTTGTTTTAGACTTTAGACAACTTGGAAACAAGATGTATGTAAGAGGCCATGCTGGAGCATTTGAACCTGTCGGTACAGAGAAGATATATTGTGTGTATAGAGAAAAAAAGCGAAATGTTCCTATGCAGAACTAGTGGCAATAAAAAATCCTTCAAGTCCAGTTTCAATTTTATGCATTGAGGTAATAATGTACTACGCACTAGAGAAGTCACCACACATCACTGCTGTGTTCAGTTCATGTGGGGTCGGCCGGCCGCACTTCACTCAGTTGCTTGCTAGATCTTGAGCGCCTATGTCATTGTTTGTTTTTAAACGAAAAAACGTTCAAACGCATTAAATATGCTGTCGTGTGTTTTAAGATATTGCACTTATAATTCAACTAATACGGCGAAATGCAAAGGAATAACTTTTCGTCAATGAGTAACTAGAAAATCATTTTAAATTGAAATATTTGGTGGACGCCATGTTGCCTCATTTCTCATATAGACTAAAAAATAAGATGTGACAATTTGTGTAACAAGTGTAGGTAGAATTAGCTGACTTTGGTTTTTATAGCGGTCTAAAATAACAATCTTAAGTATATTCAGAAAGGAACTGACTGTGGTTATTCAAATATAGTTTAACAAATTGGTAGTTATGATAGGTGGGTAGGTGTCTAGGGTAGGGTAGGGTATGTAGGTATCCAGTTGATGGGAGCGAAGTCACGGGGGTCAGCTAGTACCTAAATAATGGGACGACGTAAATTACTTCAAAGTCAGTGTTTAGCTTTGATATTCTTATGCAAAACAAACAGGACGGTTAGTACTAAGACCTTACCGGTACTTGATTGAACGATGTGCTGCAATGTACTATTCAGCACGAGAAACCATGGACGCAGAGTGACCGTGAGAAAATCTCTAGATTATTTGAACCACATATTGACGTCTGGGAGGAACTTTTATCCGAATGGCAATGTAGATTGAATAATTCCATCAAGGGCCGACACCTCCACCAATTCTTTCCATCTGTTCACGTGCGACTGAGCTTGATGTTAGTGGGTATTAGATATTTCTTTAAAAGTTCATCTCTACTATCTTGTTTAAGGCCTTTAGTAATAATACCCTCAACCCTTTTTACCAGTTCCATATGAATTTCTGGCCCATATTCCCTTTCTGTTGATAAAGTCTGGCCCAGAGCCCTTATTATGGAATCATCCAACATTTCAGCCACAGAGTCTAAATCTTTTGTGTTGTCTACACATTTAGCACCTAGAAAAAGACCAAACCATGTTTGGTTTAGTTACACAGCTACCAGCTGTATACTGTACTAAGGTACTACAAGTGTACATAATGCCAACAGCTACCAGCTGTATGTACTAAGGTGCTACGAGTATACATAAAGCCACCCCGTGGCGGTTTAGTAAAGGAAACTTTCCTTTGCCGAAATTACCAATACATATAATTAAGTAATACGGTAATTGAGAATAATTACCGAAATTAATTTGTGATAATGACACACATCGTGAGCGCTGTTGTCAGCGTTTCAAGCTCGGAACAGCCAGCGGCAGTGAGTCATGAAAGAACAGCGTTCTATTGTTACAACATTGGAAAAGAGTATCACTATCCCTACCAAGATTGCAGAATTTTTAGGTTTCATAGTAAACACAAGAGAAATGTCATTGTCAGTGACTTCTAAGAAAAGGGAAGCCATTTCTTTATTGATTAAGAAATATACAAAAATGGATCAATGTCCATTAAGAGAATTTGCAAAACTTATTGGCACCCTTGTAGCATGTTGCCCAGCTGTGTCTAATGGTTTTTTGTACACTAAAACATTTGAACAGCAAAAATATCAGGCTTTATGTGCAACAAACAATGACTTTGATGCAATTATAAATATCAATGATGATTGTAAAAATGATTTAAAATGGTGGCATGACCAAAATAAGAATATCAAAAAATCTAATGAGACAGTACAATTTTTCTTTGGAAATAAATTCAGATGCATCAAGGACAGGCTGGGGAGCATACTGTAATGGTAAAGTTGCAAATGGATTTTGGACTTTAAAAGATAAGGAAAACCATATTAATTTCCTGGAACTTTTAGCTGCTTTTCTGGGTTTGCAATGTTTTGCCAAAGATTTACACTCTTGTCAGATATTGTTGAGAATAGATAATACCACCGCAATTGCATACATAAATAGAATGGGGGGTATACAATTTCCAAAACTTAATTCTTGAGCTAGGAGCATATGGCAGTGGTGTGAGGTCCGTAGAATATGGTTGTTCGCCTCTTATATTAAGTCAAAAGAAAATAAAGAAGCTGACCAAGAATCCAGAATAAAAAATATAGACTCAGAATGGGAATTGGGCAACAAAACTTTTCTAAATATTACCAAGTCACTTGGAGAACCTGACATGGATTTGTTTGCAACCAGAGCAAACAAAAAATGCCATAGATATATATCGTGGCATAGAGATCCATATGCAGAAAATATTGATGCTTTTACTGTAGACTGGTCCACATTCAACTTGTTTTATGCTTTTCCTCCATTTTCGTTAATTCCTTCGTTAAATGTATACAAAAAATTATTAGTGATAAGGCAATAGGTATCATAGTTTTCCCTCTATGGACCTCACAACCTTGGTATCCCTTTATAGCCGAAATGGCAACTTCTGAAGTGTTACAGTTCAAACCATCAAAAGATTTGTTAAAATCACCTTTCAGAACACTACACCCTCTGTACAACAGTCTTTCCCTGGGAGCCTGCATCTTATCAGGGAAGCATTCCGGAAGAAACTAACTCCTGATGAAACAATAGAAGTCATGGTAGCATCCTTATCACAAAATACTATTAAACAATATACAACAGCACTTAAAAAATGGTGGTCATTTTGCAATGGAGAAAATATATATGAGTTGTCAATACCTAAAATTTTAAAATTCCTCACAGAAATATTATCACAAGGCGCTTGGTATGCTACTCTTAATACATGCCGTTCAGCGCTGTCTCTAATCATAGATACAAGTTTAGGAACAGATATACAAATTAAGAGATTTTTTAAGGGAGTTTTCAAATTGAAACCTTCTAGACCTAAGTATAACGACACATGGGATCCATCGGTTGTCCTGAATTATATTCAAAATTGGTCACCAAACAGCAGCCTTAACTTAGAAAAAATTACCAAGAAATTGGTAATTTTGTTAGCTCTCACATCTGCTCAACGTATTCAAACATTGTCGGTTATCCGATTGAACAACATAGAGTTCACGGACAGTGGTGTAAAAATAACTATTACCGACATTTTAAAAACTACGACTCCATGTAAGGATCAAGTTGTAATAAAGCTTCCTTCTTTGGATACGAATCTGGAAATTTGCCCCGTATCGGCACTTAGACATTATATAGACCAGACTAGGGCAACTCAGAAAAGTAAACACAATTAACTCGGATAAGCTATTTATATGTTATAAAAAACCATATAACTGTGCCAGTAACCAAACAATTAGTCGCTGGATAAGGCAAGTTATGGCTGAGTGTGGTATTGATGTAAAGAGGTTTACTCCTCACTCCACGCGCCATGCATCCACGTCTCTGGCGCGTAGAGAAGGAGTAACATTAGATTGTATATTTAAATCTGTTGGTTGGTCTACAGGATCTAGTGTTTTTGCCAATCACTATAATAGACCCTTAAATACAGAAAATGATAGCTATACCTTTACAAAAGCCATTTGTAACATTAATGTTTAAGTTTTTAATTATTACTCAAGTACCTTGACGTTTTGTAAAATTGATGTGATAAATCACATTAAATTGATTATTCTTAAATCCGGTTTTTGATTGTATACCACAGGACGTGGCTGGAGGTGGATCACTGTGTTAACTTTAAAACTAAATTATTTTCCTTCGAGCTCGTTGCCTCGCCTTTATGTCAGTATTCTACATCTGACTGCGAATATGTACAATCTGCACATCATATCTTATGGGAGTGTATTCTTTAGCAGAATGAAAGCAATACTATGTTGAATAATATACAGGCTGCATCAGAAGATGTTTACTATACGGATCT
The DNA here is from genome assembly GCA_964057195.1 of Orthosia cruda. Lineage (NCBI taxonomy): Eukaryota > Metazoa > Arthropoda > Insecta > Lepidoptera > Noctuidae > Orthosia > Orthosia cruda. The sequence continues at coordinate 43,062,511 of OZ059826.1, forward strand.
TGTGGTAACTAGAACAAATTTTTGTTATGTTTTGGCGTTTTTGCCATACCTATTTATTATTGGAATCAAATATACGAGTAACACCTCACAATGTTGAGACCCATTAATATTAATGCAAATTTTTATCCGTGGTGCCAGGCAACTGGGCCAGGGCTTATCCCAGTTGTATATGACCCTTTGTGCCTATTGATCTTGTTTGTTCTGTCTCCTACTTGATATGGAGGGAACTGGAAATTTTTATTTTTCTTTCTCCTCCACTATTCTTTTCTGATTAATTTCGTTGCGGGATCCAAGACAGTTAAATTCATTCTCCGGGACTTCGTCGAGCTTCATTGCCTCGGTGCTTTTCTGGTGGTCGCCACTATTGATTCTGGCTTTCAGGAGTTGCAGTGATTTGGGAATAAATAGTGCTATAGGAATATCCCAAAAAAGAAGTACATAAATATAATATTAAAGTAATTATTACTTTACTAAGGGTATTTCAACTATTTTTTTTTTTGTAAAAATGTGTGAATTCTAATGAAGCTTGTTAGGTATAAAGCTATGTAGGTACCGCTTCTGTAGTCAATCAGCAGTTTAGTCTATATGAGTGACAAGTTGTTGCAGAATGTTGAACGAAACGCGTAAGCGCCATGAAAATCACGGCGCTTCCGTCTTTTTGATCGCGAGAAAACTATATCTTAGAAGCGCTCTAGCGCTGCGTGTTTATACTGTTTTGTTAGACGGCTAATTATTGTTTCAGCGCTGCAGTGAAGTTTAGTTTAAACTCTTCTCATAATGGAGCATGTCCTTTACTTAGGATAGCTTCTCTAGTACATATTATCTCAATGATTTTATGCCACTTTTCCCCCAACTTGCGTGTTGATGTTGGCTGCCGGCCGGCCCACCGACCAACCTCGTTATGACGAATTTAAAATAACGAAAATGACGAAATCAATTAAATCTACCTGACCATAATATTGAATTCGGGATCGTGGCCCCGGAATTAAATATTATAAGAATTCAACATTGTAGGCTTATTTAAATTCAACATTTTGGGAACTCAACATTTTGGAAACTCAACATTTTGCAATGGAGATTGCACATTATTCTATGGACCGCAGTTGCGCATATTATTTTTTTGTATGATAGCTTAAATTGGATAATAAAAGAGGGAAGAGGTCGTACTTACAAAGGAAATAAAAATTATCCATTTATTTTGTGGAGGTTTTGTTTGTTTTTTGATTTTTTGTTCAGTTTGAGTTATTTTTGTTCTTTTTTGTTTTCAGTTTTGAATCCGAGGACTCTACTGAACACGAACTCAACGCAATGATAAGTTTATTTATAGCACAACAAACTCAACAACTATCAACGCAAAAACAAAAGTACGCTGCCGCGCCGACATGATGCTTTGTTTGACTTGACACTGACAGTGACATTTTTGACAGTTCACCTTTCATCGCCCGTCGTAGTGTTTTTTTTTTTTTTCTTAACACTAATCCCCACCAACGATATTGGTGCCTATTATTTGCAAACTTCATTCATTACTTTCAATCTTTCATGCCTCTCGCACTTTTATTCTTCATACTTTAGTTCATCTTGCATTCATCGTCATGTATACTGTGTGGGTTCATTTAACTATGGGCATGTTTTTATTTATTTATCACAGTAAAAAGAAAAGATTCAAAATACAAAAAATATACATGAAATTCTGTTCATCTCAGAAATATAAATTACAAAAAGGATTTTTATCACAGTTTTACAAGATATACTATTTATTTATAAATAAGGTTATGCAAAAGTGCTGTTATCACAGAGAAATACAAATATATAGCAAATAGGGATACAAAAACACAAAAGTGCAGTTTTGCAAACAAAATATACAGAAATGTCTTACACAATTAACAGCTTAGGTACTAACATGAAATACTGCCGGCTACACGTGTCCTGGCTGCATTCCGTGCTTGCATTTAAATATCATACAGAAATATTAATGAAGCACGGTGCGCCTCAGGTTTTATTTCGATGTATAACCGCAGTGGCTACTCTAATGCAATATTCCAAAAACTTTTCCCTAAATTTCTTGTCCATGAGCCCATGCAGGCTCTCCCTCGTTATTTTCCTGTCCAGCTCACATTCCAGTCGGTAGCGTTCACTGATAAATAACGGGCACTCTACGAGTATGTGCTGGACAGTCTCTGCCACGCCTGGATCGCAGACGCACGATGGGCTCTCCTTACACTTGAAGCGATTCAAGTATTCAGAGAACCCACCGTGCCCCGTCAAAACTTGCGTGAGGACGCCTTCGGGCCGCACCTGTTGTACAATACGGAAAGCCGCTATTGCATCCGGAAGAAACATTTTCGTCACCGAGGCAGTCTCGCCCGACACATATCTTCGATTCCATTCATCAAGCGATTCCAAACGGATCTCTCGCTTGATAAATGAAACCGGACACTGGTCGTAGTCCGGCTTCCTCCGTAACGACAATGCTGCCTCCTTAGCCAACTCGTCCGCTCGCTCATTCCCCGGCAGGCCGGCGTGGGCCTTGATCCAGAACAAAGACACAGCTTTGCTCTGGCCCAGGGCATGAACCAGGTTGGCGCGCGCGCGAACTGCCAGGGGATGGAGAGAGCCATGGTTTGCAAGCGTCTGCAATGCTGACATTGAGTCGCTGTACAAACCATAGCTCGCCTCTTGCCGCGCGAGGATCACTTCGGTCGCTTTGCAAATGGCCAGGAGTTCCGCCTGGTAGACTGTGCAGTACGCGGCAAGGCTAAGCTTGAGACTCCGGACTTCACCATCATTATCCCAAATGGATAATGCGGCTCCGACCTTCCCCTCAATCTTGCTGCCGTCGGTGAAGATTCGCACCGCCTGCACATTGTTACTGTCTAGTAACTCTTGATCTGCCAGGCACATGAACTCCAGGGGCAATTGCGTAGCTGGATGAGGGGCTTCTGCAAACCTTACCGCACTCTCAATCTCCCTGTCTCCTGGCACAAACCGGGATGACCCTCTCCTCGCTTCATACAGGGCGGCTGCCTCTTGTATGCGCAGGTCTAGAGGTAGTATCCCAGACAGCGCCAGTGCCGAGTTCAGAGAGACAGTACGGTAAGATTTGCAGAGCTTCTGAGCAAATCCTCGTTGAACAGAGCCTAGCTTCTTCCGTATACCCAACTTTTTTGTAGCGGGTGCCCAGGCTGCGGCTGCATACGTTACTATGGGCTCAATCGTTGCTGTGTAAATTGTGCGTATGACTTCCGTGTTTAATCCCCAGCTCACCTTTGCGGCTCGGGACAGTCGCTTGTATACGTTAGCTGCCCTCTTGCAGACGTTCGCGGCATGCTAATTAAAAGTGAGCTTATCGTCTATGGTTAGACCCAGCAACTTCATTTTCTTGACCATACCGATGTCGACCCCGGCCATGTTCAGTATTGGAGTGTCGTACTTAAGCTTATTGGTTATGGTCATCGCACAGGTTTTGTGCGGTGCAAACCTCAGCTTATTTCGGACGCCCCAACCCTGAACATGGGCGAGGGCTGCATTGGCAGAGCTTGAGACTTCAGTCGCCGTGTCCCCATCCACGACCAAGACGATATCATCCGCGAACGCCTGCACGAAGATTCCGCGCTGCTCGAGGTCCTGCAGTAGTGGGTCGAGAACGAGGTTCCACAGAATTGGACCACCGATCGACCCCTGGACACAGCCCTTGCTAGTCTCTCGCGTGCATTCCTCCCCGGCATACCGAACCTTGACCTTCCTACCGTCGAGATAGCTGTCTATTAGCCTCCTGACGTTAACCAGGCACTTTTCCTCAGCCAGTCTGACCCTTATGGCTGGCCACCAGGCGCTATCGAAGGCGCCCTCTATATCCAATGACACCAGGACAATTAGCTTCTTCAGCCTCAACTTGTCCTTTACGTGCTCCACTAGCGTATAGAGGGCGTCCTCGGTGCTCCTCTGGGGCATGAAGCCAAACTGACGAGTACTAAACCGCGGTACAAGCTGATATTTTATACGCGCTACGACCATCCTCTCCAGGACCTTCCCCAGAACAGGCAGTAGACCTATTGGTCTGTATGCCTTAGGGGTGGTGTAGCTATCCTTGCCCGGCTTTCTGAGGACTACGACTGTAGCCTCCTTCCAGGTGGTCGGGAAGTGTGCCAATTCGAGGCACTTGTTGTAGAGGGCAAGGAAAGCGTCCGGGTCCTGGTGGATCGCTCGACTGCAGATATCAGAAGTCAGTCCATCCCCTCCTGGTGCCTTTTTGGGATTGAAACCCGCCACGGCGGACTTCAGCTCCAGCGTCGTAAATGGGGGATCATGATGTTCATCATGGGCCCACTCATTTACTCGGCTGGCTGCTTCTCTAATTAGCCTGTGGTCAGCGTTGTCCTGGTCTACTCTGTCTTCGGGGTAGAACGTATCCGCTAGTAGGGCGGCCGATTCACTCGGATTGAGGAATGCACCATCGCTGCAAAGGGTCAGTTCTTCTTGCCTTTTGGCGGTCCTACCAATGATCCTGTAGAAACTCTCCCAAACTCCCTCACGATCCTGCTTCCGGCAAAACTCCTTCCAACTGGCGATTTGGGCATTCTTTGCCTGCATCTCATACTCTTCTTTAGCTTTCAGGTACTCGCCAACGACCTTCGCTCGCCGGACCGGCGCAGCATTGCGGATGCGGTTTTTCTTCGTCATAACCTCCCTCTTCTTCACAGTGAGCTCCTCGGACCACCACGGACAGGTCAGTTTAGTTTTAATATTTATTTTTGGGATGGTGATTTTACTTGATTCTAAGATAATATTTATATATTTGACTACTAATTCTTCTAAATTTACTTTGCTATTTATCTGTTTTATTCTTTCTAAATTGACATTATCTCTAATTTAAAATTCATCTAATTTACTTTTAAAAGCTTCCCAATCCGCTTTTCTGGTGTTAAACATCCTAGTTGTTCTAGTAATGTTAACACCTTTTTCCCTTTTTACATTTACATTAAAAAATATAGTGTTGTAGTCCGAGGATGTTGCTCCTGTATCGACCCGCCAGCCGTCTACCAGGTCAAAAAGGTCGAGCGAACATGCCGTGACGTCCACGTGGTTTTTATACTCTCTACCTCCTCTGATGGTGTCAAAGGTGGGAGCGTCACCAGTGTTTAGTACCTGAAGCTCGAGTTCGTCCAGGGTAGCGGACATTTCGTCTCCCCTGGGATCTCCTTTGATGCTGCCCCACCAGGCACTTTTCGCGTTCGCGTCGCCACCTATCAGCAACCTACCGTTGGCCACTTCCGCATTGATCCGGGTCATCTGGTCCAAGTATGGCCCTATGGGTTGGTCTGGCTCGAAGTAGTAAGAGACTACTGCGATTTCCCAGGCTTTAGTTCGGATCCCCACCACAACGATGTTATTTGTAGTAAGTTTCGGGTAGGGTATGACGTCCAAGTCATGATCAAAGACGGCTATCGCAGCCTTAACCCTCCCACTTCCATCGACCTCGCACTGGTAGATTCTCGCACCACGGTAGCTCTTCATACCTCGTGCTCCCCCCACGTAAGGCTCCTGAATCAGTGCCCACGAGATCTTTCGTTCACTGGCCTCTAGAAAGAGTTCGGTGGTCGCCAGTTCCTTGCGTTGAAGGTTCGCTTGGGCCACTCGGTATGGTCTTGCTGTTTGTTGGGCAGGAGTCTCCGGGGCGCCCTTAGCAATACGCTACGGATGAGCGGGCTATCGCGTCCCATCTTCTCCTAACTGTGCACTCTGAGCTGAAGGCGTGATGATGCGTGTTTTCACTTTTAGCCCTTACGCAGTTGCAACAGATCGGTGGTAGACCAGCGCTCCAGTCCGCGCACTCCGTCCTCATGTGAGGTCCGCCACAGTGGCTGCACTTTGTCACGGTATCCGTGCAAGTGCGTCGGCTATGCCCATACCCGAGGCAGAGCGAGCACTGGACTAGCGGGGACTGGTCTTCGACTCTTACCCGCTGAAGGTCCACGTGCACCGATCCGACCTCGAGCATGCGCCGCCAGATCTCTGTGGCGACCCTCAACACTACCTGACACTTAAGCGGGTTCCTGGCGCGCTTCCTATAAAGGACTTCCACCTTACTGTGCTCTTCCTTGAGGTTCGCGAAGATACTGGAGTTTTGTTTCTGCAGGGCTTTTAGTACCTCCTCGTTAGTGAGGTACTGCATCACCTCCTTAATTACCACCTGCGGGTTGCTATTTTTAATGTCCTGAGCCTCCAGCTCAGGCGCCTTGCTAAGCCTCTCTCGAAGCTTACGCCTTTCTTCTTCCGTACGACAGCCCATTATGATTTTCCTGTCTTTCGCCTTGCGGACTTTTTCGACCTGTATGCCCCCCTCCTTGGCGTTCACTACTTTCCGGATCCTATCCAGGACTTGCTCTCCGGATTCCTCCTCGTCCTTGGCCGTCACTACGATCGAGTGCAGTGAGTGAGTGAGTGAGTGTTTTGGCACTTGTATGGCAGGCCGACTTGCCGCTACACTGGCGTAGGAGAGTTTCTCCATGTGCTCTTGGCCAGTTTGTAGTGCCTCCTTCAGCCTGTCCATTTTTGCGCTATTCTCGGCCAAGTTCCGACTGTGCTCCTCCAGCGCCTTCCTGAGGGATTCGGTGTCCACCTCTCTGACGGCCGCTGGAGAAGGGATAGGAGCTTCCCTGGTCTTCTGCGCCTCCTGGACTTGGGTCCCGGTCGTCAACTTTGTCTTGTCTGTTGGGGGTTGTCTGGCATTTTCCAGCTCTTTGACGAGCTGGTACAGTCTGTCCGCCTGTGCCTTTACCTCAGCCCTAATTTCATTTTTTGTCGTTTTGGACATTGTCATTAGGGACTTTATTTTATTTGAGCAATTTCTTGCCTCGGCAACTTTACTCTTCTGCCCACCCAGGGCTTCCAACCTCAAAAGATATAGGTCCCATTGCCGTCGCTGGTGGTGTTTGGACTGGCTTTTTCGGGGGAGTTCTTTTGGTTACCGTTTTGCCCGCCTCCCATTCACCCACGCTCTTCCTAACGCACTGCGTCGAAGGCCCCGCTACATCGGGTGTATTCTGTGGGCTTTTTCCCTGTGTTTTCATTGTTGCCGGGCGCTGAGTAGGCGTACGCACACCAGGCATTCCGCTCATCCTGACTTATATAGGTTGTGGGGATTAGTGTAGTGTCTAATTGGGGCGGTGTAAAAGGCACCCCAATTGTATGTAAAGTTAAAGTGAGAAGAGGCGTATTGTATAAGATACCCCGCTTCGTGTGTCAGTGTTGACGTTCCCCTTCACAATCAGGGTACTGGTCAACAAAGTTTAAATTTAATAATTAAGTCCTAAACTATAATATAGTAATACAATAGTACTACTATATGTCCTAATCTAAAATATTAAAAACTTAGATTTGCAATAAAGTGCCAATATGTCTTATTTAAGTACAGTAGCAAAAAGTACTACTATACGTCAGTCAAAATATTTCACAATGAATTGTTAAGCGAATAACGCTTGACAATGTCTTAGCCTAGCTATAGCAGCACAATAATGCTGCTATGTCCTTAATTCAAACACAAAGTCTTCAAAAATTTAAGTCTGGTGGTGCTCAGGAACCGATGTAATGCGAGTCTGGGCGTTATGGTTTGAGCTGTGTGCTCGTTGATCGCCCTTCAGTAAGCTTAGGTGTAATTTGATTAATGATTACTGCCCGTTAGGGAAGTTTTTGTGATCCTGGCTGAGCTGGTGTTAATGAGAAGACTTTTGCTGGGGCCAGTCGATCGGGCTCCTCGAGCTGGTTAGGATGAGCCCAAGCTCGGTTGGTCCAGCCCTGACCTGGGCCGAGATAGGACGAGGGGGGTGCGGTAATGAATTAAGGGTTGCGGGGGGGTTTCTGTTGGGGCCAAAAGATAGGGCTCCTCAAGCCGGTCACTATGGACCCAAGCTTGGGTGGTCTACCTCTATTTTTGGCCGAGATATCCCGAGGGGGGTGAGGTAATTTGAGGGGGGTTGGGGGGGGGGGTGAAATCCAAAGTTTGGAGGGGGTGAAGGCGAGGGGGGGGGGGGGGGGGGGTTGGGGGGAATTAAATTGGGGGGGGGGGGTAATATAAAGTGGGAGGAGAGGTAGGTATTTGGAGAAGTAGGGAGGGGGTGTCCAACACAAGTCCAACCTCAGTGACGTCAGGCCAGGATTTGAGGAGTTCCCTCGAAGTTTCCTGCTGAGGATTTTATGGAGCTGTTCTATAGTCAGCTCTATAGTCAGCTCGGAACTGGTAGGTATGTCTGTAACACTCTTCAAAATTTTTACGATCAGGATTTTCGGACCACGTTTTTTATTTTAGGTTAAGTACCGAACACGTGGTCTTACTGCTGTGTTATTTCGCGCTGGAGTCTTCACTTTAAAAATCTGAAAGTCAGACCACAGCAGAGGGCTACACAGAGGGTCAATATCCCGTAATAAAAATGGTACGTCACCGCTTTAGTTTTAGAGTTATTCGCTAGCGAAAAACCCTTGAGGTTAAGTGTTAAGAACTGCACTATAAAAACTTAGTCACAAATAAAATAAAAGTTTTGACGTCGGAAACTTCACGACTCGTCGATGGCCCACAGGTGAGCAAAACCAGTATTTGTCTCTCGCCCCCGGGCAAAGTCTTCGAAGAAAGATGGATTTTCTTCTTTGGCCAGCAGGTACTCCACGTCGTACCGGAAAAATCCGGAGGACACCTCAAAAATTGCGGGCAGCGAGGGCGCGCCTCAGCACTCCAAAAAATCAGGGGGTAACCACTCAGAATTTAACAACGTTTATTGGTTTATGAAAAATACTTCCTGAATTTTTCTTCTTTTACCCAGGAAAAATCCCAAAAGTGGATCCCGAAGATTTCTTTTCGTGCGCGTACACAGCCGAACACTTTAAGGTATCACTCACTGGAAACGGGTGTAACTTTCCAATTTTTCTGCTTTTTGAGCGCGGAGTGGCTTTAAACTGAACTGGCACGGACAGAGGATCGCGAGAGAGTCGTGTAGTGTCCCGTCGTAGTGTTACCAACAGTTAATCTAAATCGCCCTGACCATAAGTGATTTGTTAATTAGAGAAAGATTTTTAATTAATAAAGTAATATCATATTAATTATGTTATATAAAAAAAAAAAAAATTATGCGGGCAATGTCATACTTGAAGTTATTTTTAAAACTCAGCGTCTGCCCTTACACTATCAGTTACACCGATTATGGGGAGGTTCATAAAATGGCAACACTGCTTTCACTAACAATAAAATCGAATAAATAACTAAATAAACACAAAATATTAACCCCATATACGATTTCGATCAAGTTAAATAAGAAAACTTAAAAAAATATTGTATAATTTATGAATATTGTTTTGTGGCTATATTGTTTTATTATAAAACGATATTGATTTTGGGCATTCTCCTTTAAAATTTTAGGATTAATAGTTCAACATTTTCCTAATTCAATATTTTGGGAGTTCAACATTACGGTCCGGGAGGAAATCCGTGATTTATATCTGTTGTTTCAATCATTTTCCAACAATTAACTGGAAAACCGGAGAACTGGACGTGGTTTGACCGTGCCGATGAAGGCGAATCTTGAGCTTTTTGGCGTTATGTTGACATCGACCCTCAATTTTGGCCCATTCATTGCGACAAAAGCACAACTGGCTGCCAAAATGTTGCAAAACGTTCGATATCGATACTAAAATTTCATGTGCGTCATACGTTTAAACCTTTCTAAATAGTGGCGATCGTTGAAACTCAATCGAGTGCTATCTGATGAGTTATTCGCTAGAGTTTTACATTTCGCCTAGAGCCAGAAACTGAAGTAACCAAACGTTTAGAATTGACGATAAATGTCCAAAAAATCACGGGATAAAAAAAAAACCTTAATAAACCTTTTCTTTCTTTCTTTCTTTTTCTTGGGTTGTGTGGACCATATGGTTGTTAATTTTATCTAGTTTGTTCTACCATCTTGGTCTGCCCCGACGCCTTTTGGCTGTGTCCAGTCTCCACAATCACATAAAATAAAACGGGGACAACGGATACATAAATAAATAGGGATTTTCACGGTAATATAGTTTTCAGCAAATAACGAGTGCAGTTTTTAAATCAATTTCTATAAAAAAACAACAGATTATTTCCTAGAATTACCAAAGATTTATTTCTATTGCCCACCGAGCTTTTTTGTATGTCGTTTTTGTGGCAAATAAACACTTTTTCTTTTTTTTTTATCCACCCCGTTATTTTGACAATAACCCACGGGTTGTGAATAAATAAACACGTCATCGTTCTAAGCTTATAATTGGACACTCGTGTCGTTCCATTAAAATGACAAATCATATACACAAACATTGAGATTCTGTACAAATATGTGTTGCAAATATTTGCCTCCATGCGGAAATCACTCGCTGACCCCTCCAACGCAGGCGGAGGTCGACACAAGGTGTAAACATGTCATGTACTTACGTATATTGTCCTGAAAATCTGTTAGGATCATACATTTTTTGGGTACTGTGTTAATTGCATAAAATTGAATATGAATAAGCTAACAACCCAAGGGTTTATTCAAGGTCAGAGGATTTTAATTGTTTTTGTTGTATTTTTTTTTGTAGGTTCTGCTTTTTACATGTATCAAATAAAACAAGTGGTCGGGAAACTATTTAATTGTAACTGGGGATGCTTTTTTAGACTGTAAAACAGACAATACTGCAAATGATTAATTTTCAAGACAGTAAATTAGAAAAGACATACATAAATAGAAATATTAAAATTATGCCGTTGAATTATGTCGTTCTAATGTTTAAGATAAAAACATTCTTCGTTTGGGTGCTATTACACTAACTTAAATATCATACTATTTATACTAATATTATAAATGCGAAAGTAACTCTTTCTGTCTGTCACCTTTTCACGCTTAAACCGCTGAATCCATTTAGATGAAATTGATATGGAGATACTATGATACCCTGGAAAGGACAGGTTAGCTTTATACCGGAAATCATCCTTAAGGGATTGGCAGTTAGTATGGTGAACTAATATGTTCTCAGGTAAGGCAGCCCACACTCCTACAATATTATTTTGGGCTTAAAAAAATAGGCTATTCGAAGTACTAATGTTATGCAGACGAAGTCGCGGGCAACAGTTAGTCATATTTAATATATATGATCATACATCAAAAACGAAATGATTCATATACTATCATAAATATAAATGTGACTCAAAGATCTCTGATCCTAGATATATGAAAGGGTAAACCCCCGCCCTCCCCCTCCTAAGTGAAAACCGTATTTAAATCCGTTTCGGGTTTAGAAGAAGTTATCGAGGAAACAGAAATGATGTTTTTTTTTTTTTTTTTATGTCGACAGACGCGCGGATACCGACTTTGTTTTATACTATTATAAGATAATAATAAAATGTGTTCTGTGTATAGCTAGACTGTTTGCATAGTAAAACGTTGATACCGCCAATCTAGCTCACGTTTATACCCCTTCAGAGAATTGCCTTAGATATTCTCTCAGCAATATTAATTGTTTGAAGTCACGCAAAGTTCACCTGAAATAATAATTATTTTAGCATTCATGTATCACTGGTTCTTGATAAGTACAAGTTTGTTTGTAATCAGTTGAACAATCGTAACTGAAAGGCTATGAGATATAATGGCTTTCAAGATCAAAGCTACTGGTATTGTATTTTTTTATTTACAAAATTGCACCTCTAACTATTTTTTTAAATTAGCGTCTGGTTAAACAAGATGATACCAGCATTTCTGCTTCAACATCTGTCCAAAACACATTCAGAAGTCATGGCCACAGTTGGCGAGCTAATGGATTACACGGTGGTCGAGCGTGGCTCAGCATGGCCGAGCTGCGACCCGCTCGCTTTAATCTGATTGTAATACCCGCTCGATTTGTATTAGCTGACATGTGTTAATTTGGCCTAATAGCGAAATGTAGGCTAATTTCGCTAGGTTTAGAATAAGCAGATAGATTTGAAAGGTAAGATAATTTGTAGGTTGAGATACCTAGATGCTTATTGCTGGTTTAGTTATCAAAATCTTTTACCACTGTTCTTGTTCTTGAAATGTAATGTTTGTATGTCGTTTTGTGGCAATTAAATATTATTTCTTTCTTTCTTTTCTTATTCAATAAGCAGATGACGTATGTTCATTCCTGTACGTGTTAAATGCTATTTTTGTCAATTGTATGAACACTTTGAATGCGACCAACGAAATATTTTCAAAATACCAAGCGCTTTGACCAAAATTTTGACAACGCGCCTGGCGCTTTGAAAATATTTCTGTAATGTTTTATATAACGGCATCGCATCTTGAAAATGATCCTTTTCCTTTTTTTTCAGAAAAATCGACCTGACTCACTTTTTGTTGCCAGTTATTCAGCCTGGTAGATCGAAATAGGTGGACCGATGACCAGGTGAAGGTTGCGGGGATCCGCTGGATGCGAGACGCACGGGACTGGTCAATCTGCCGACACTTGGGGGAGGCCTATGTCCAGCAGTGGACGTCTTTTAGCTGAAATGATGATGATATCGAAATATTTTTTCGCACTTATGGAGCCTCCACCAGGGACAACCCAGCGCACTCTAGACACACAACGCACCATCTACTCTACCAACCCTGATGATTAACGCCAAGCTTACCTACTCGTAAATCAAGTTGGCACACGTGAGGATTAATACAATCAGCACCGCTTTGTAGCCACTATCGGTCCTGACGTGTCTCTAACGGGTAGATAACACAATAATGACGTCATAACCAGCCGTAACAGTCACATTGACCGGTGACGTTAGGCATCAGATTGATACTATTACGAAGACCTGAATGATGCCTGTGTGACGTAATCGACGAAGTCGTGATGACGCTTTATCGCTCCTTACGATGCACGGAGCTATGGATTTGGCACTGCAGCTTATCTTATCTAATTTTCATGACTGCCTGTAGTAGCTGGATGAGAGTTATGGCCAATGTCCAACAGTGGACTGCTGTAGGCTGATGATGATGGTGATGAATATGTAGAAGTACAGACTGTATAATTGTGCGGAATGTACTTCTACATATTCATATCTTTTAATGTTTAGAGGATAACCTCTAAACATTATTTGCGATGTGAAATTGCCTATGTATTGTAAATTTTCAATAAAGAACTTCATAATAAATAGTAACAGATGTCTTCACGCTAATTCCCGACACAATATGTCATATTGTAGGCATGTCGAACTTTCAAAATTCTATTAAAGGTATACACTCGATAAAAAGGCATGATGAAAAACTCGCTCGCATTCGCAAATCCACAAGACCGTATTATATCTTAAAATACTTCAATATTCCATCTCAAAGTGGGAAGCAAAGTTCTGTAGGTGCAAAACAATTTTCGAATGTTCGCGTTTTGCCCATCAGTCTCGGAAACTCAAGTTTTATCCTCCTCCCCCCCATGCCTGGGGGAAATTCACTTAGGTACTTTATTATTCGTCCTGTGTTGACCTCATTTTTGTAGCTTGAAGGCCATATTTTATTCAACAGATATTCACACTTGGAGAAAACATTATGTTGGGCTTATGGCTGAATAATGATTCCGTTTGTTGTTGGTGAGTTCGATGAATAAATTAACGCGACAAGAGCATTTGCAAAAATTGGTTACTACGTTTTCTATACCTTTATACCAATATTATAAAGAGAAAAAGTTTTTGTTTGTTTGACCCGTTTGGGCTCCGAAACTACTGGACCGATATTAAAAATTCTTTCACCTATGGAAAGCTATTTTTTTTCCGTGTATCTTATCTTATCTTGTGGAGAGGCCGATAAATCACTCTTATACTTTGACCCATTGGGATAGTTTGTGGTCACCTATATAACCTACTCATCCCCAATCTCGTTTAAAACTCTCACTACATTATTCCCGCGTAACATAGGCTTTCTAAAAGATATTCAAAAAAAATTGATCTTTATAAAAAAATTAATGATGTAAGCCAAAGTAGCAATTTTTTTTGCCTATAAAATTCATTATTTGGCATGCGCTGAGAAAACTATTGATGATAAAATAAAAATTATGTACTACATGATAAAAGTACTCACTATTAACTAACTACAAGAAATAAAGTCTGGGCGAGAATACAGCTAGTACGTTATAAAAGCTTGCGCAGCTTAAAAAAAAACTTCAAATTGAATCACAAAACAATATTCCCACTAAAAATCCATTCACATCACACTGAAGAGCACATTCTATAAAGTTTTCATAATGACCACATAAAGGGTCCGAAGTAACATTTTCAGAGAAAATATTGTGAATAAAAAAGACCTTTACAGGTGCCGTTAGTGAACGGACTGGGAATAGATTAGGGTCCGGGCTGCGGCGGCCGCAGACGGACCGAAAGCTCTCCCCTTCACTCTGATAGAATTATTCTACCTTTTCTTTGAACCCAACCAGATAATTCCCCGATATTTTTCTCTGTTTGGAAATATCGTTTTGTCAATGGTTTTCCGCGAGTTTTTATGAGATTTGGCGCATGCGACTAACTCGTCGTGTCCCATAAATAAAGATCAGAGTGGATTCGAATCTTTACAACTATCTTATCCTTTGGATGTATTTGCAAGCTTGTCCAATTTCTTTGGATATCATTGATTTTTCAGCTAGAGCTGAACACAGATAGTAAATACGTGAAATTTGTAAATGAATGTCGTTTCTTGAAATGTGTTTTGTTGTAAAAGGAAATCAGAGAAGCATAATCTGTGTTGTTTCGCCCTATTTGTTGAATGTTTGAATTGAGAGTTATTCGACTAGAAATATATGATTGCTGATCGGGTTGGGTACAATACTTACCTATAATATTTGTTCATTTCCTTTTCATTGATAGTTGGAGTGAATATGTTAGATATCTTACCTACTTTTGAAAAGGAGGCTTTTACCACCTCACGCGATACTGACACTGAGATCATAGGCTGTGAAAATACTTACACACAATATTAACATATACTTAGTTGAGTTTTTTGGTTTTATTTTTACTAACATAATAGTATAATTTATACATGTTAAAATTATAGAAGTGTTGTACGGAATCAATAAAAGCTTTTGTATTTATTTTATCATAATATCTATTATTTATTTTAAGTATACTTTTAAGTCTGTAAAAAAAAATCAAAGCGAAGTCGCATTCTCAGACTTTTAACCCACACTATAAATGTTTTATCTCCGCTACCTTCGTTCGTAAATTTCTTCAACGTATTAAATGACATAGGCAATACTTTCACGCGTATATGTTTCCCTGGTACATTTGCACACAAGAATATGCTCGTAATCTTCCGTATCTGGCTGGCAGAGCCTTTTGTTTTAATGAGACCACCGAGCCCTCTCTACGCTGCATAATTCCTCATTAGGTTCGCTAGCTTCACTCCTTTTTATATAGAAATGCTTTGATGTACGTATATAGGTTGCTACTTATAATTTTGATACAGGTTTATGCGACTTGTAATTGTACCAATGAGTTTTCTGGTTATATTAGATTATTACTTTAGCAGACAAAATACTTATTGTATTGCTTGGTAATACCGTCTGGATAGATAGCAAAATATATATGCTTAATTGTACTTATTTACATAATTTTGAGATTTACTTACGATTTGTGGATTAATAATTAATTAAAGTTGAATATTTGTCAAACTTTACTTTAGCCTGAAAACCTGTCATGACATTAACGTAGGATTTGAGACGTTCTTAACTCAAGATACTCAATCCCTTAATTAACAATTGACACTCTAAAGGTCAGACCGCATTACGCGTCAGCGGAGCGACACGACCAAATATACTTTGTATGAAATTGTATGAGATAAACCGCACTACGCGGCAGCGGAACTACGCGACGCGACACTGATATCTATCTATCTCTCATACAATTTCTTACAAAAAATTGTTTGTCGCGTCGCGTAGTTATGCCTAGTGCTGTCGGGCATTTAGTTATCGCTAAAACACCTTTGGATGGCTTTGACAGAGAAAGAGAAAATAAATAGTATTTATTTAATCCCAGTAAACTTTTTCGTTAAACTCACCTAAAACCATTTTATATACCTGGTAGCGCCATCTCTTGTAAATGTCATAAATCAATCACCAAAAACACATAGACAAACGCATTTGAGATTTCGCGGGCGATCGATATCCTAATTATCTCGTTCCTTCCTCATTCCTTTTCCCTTTATGTACGCCTTAATGACAGGTCGCCAGAACGAACCGAAACTTCAACGTGAACGGGCCTCGTATCTCAACCGCCAGCTTTCCAAGCCACAAAGCTGGAGACTGATGCATCTAATTAGTTAGATTGCAGAGAACCTTGTGAACCGTGTCTATTAACCCGCCTCGCGGATATAAAACAATTGTGTGAAGTGTGTGGATCCTATAAGATCAGGAAATCGTCGTCACCATTTTGGAGTTGAAGAACACCAGCTCGCTGCCACACGTGGGCTGGCATCGACCACCACAAGGTAAGGCGTACTACTTCCCTCATTTCCATACTAGATCGCCCGAATTGATCCGTGAATATTTTCCCGCTTATTTTCAACGCACTACTGCCAGAACCCTTCAAATACAGTCCACTTTTCATAATAGACACAAGGATGAATAGGTTTCTCAAACCGCTATAACAATACCAAAGTTAATAAACGTCTGACCCAAGGTCTGAACAAAATTAAATTAAATTCGCGTAAGTAAAGCTATCTCATTATAAGTTTATAAGACTTCTATCAGAACCGATATTAACTTTAATGGCTTCATCTGATCTATGTTATACAGATCTTCAATTAATAAATTAAATATTAACTGAAACCTCTTAACAGTAAAGGTTGAAAGTATCAGTAAAAGTTACTAAAATGTATTTTGCTTTAGATACTTGTGCTATTTGTTAATGAAATATAGACTTATGAGATTTTGATTAAATTTATCTATAATTTATATTATTTATTTTGATTTATTTACATTTACTGTGATTCGTCACTGTTTAGATAGTATAAATACCTACATACAAGGTTTTGATAAGGGTTCATAATAGAGTAGTTGACAAAAAATATCTATTTAGCCAGTCAGTTTATTAAACCTAAAATATTGGACACGTATTTTTCTTTTCCCTACGTGGGAAAAGAAAAATAAGTTATCAAAAAAACGATACATTGCGATTAAATATCGTGTAACGTCCCGGTGTGCTACACTTTATACTGACCAAGTGACATCAAAAGCCTCCATTCCTCAACTTTGATGCGCTTTATCTTTGTCATTTTTTATTTATTTGATAAAGCGTACTTTGAATTATAAATGTTATCGTCCTAAAGTATCTTATGAGCAATTACTGAGTCAATATAATGTTCTTAGTTTAGAATCTAGACGACTTCTTCTGGGTATACTAATGCTGCATGGTATATGCAATAATAGATTCGACTGCATTCCCTTAACTAATAGCCTACATTATATAGTACCTAGATCTGTCATGCTTCGTGGGGTACGTGTGCCTCAGCTATTCTACACAAATTCGTGTAAGACTAACGCTGGGGTGCACGTTCCTTTTCGTCGCCTCGTTGATGCGTACAACTCTCACTTCATGGAGCTTGACATATTTACTCTCTCCAAACATCGTTTCAAGGCGGGAGCAATAGAGTTACTGAATTCTTAAGTATATATATATTTATTTTCTTTCTTCTTCTTATTTTTACGATGCGCACTATTTGTTTGTTTTCTTTTACCTTTTTTTTTGTGAATTCGTGGACAATGTTGTGGGTTACATGTGTAGTAACATAAATATGAAAAATATATATATAAATGTATTTCTAAGTAACTAACTACTAACTTAAGAATATCTAGTTAGGCTTGGCATGTAACTGTTTTTTGTCCGTTATATTTTAAAAATAAAGCAAAAAATACGGGTCCAATTTTATTTGATAATCTCATTGACGGACTAAATAGAATTATCATTTTTCTACCCAGGAAACATCCATGTTCATATCTATATAAGTTGAGTATAGTTGATTTTCTCATAAAGATCCAATAAATATTGTTTACTGAAAGTTTGTTATTGATGAGAAAAATCATGATTATCATACGAGATTTTACAGTCAAACATGTAAAATTAAATACACAGTAGACTCGTAGACCAGGGCATCGACCCAGCACATATAAAAAAGTACCTGCCCAAGACTAGGCAGGCAGTTGTATTTTTTATGAGCACAACAGGAGGGCACTACAGGTGAATAGAAAGGTCTTTATGTAAATTTTTAATAAACCCTCTTCCGTTCCGAAATGAGTTGAATAAATAAGGAGAACTGTAAACAGAGATTTCTCACTGAAACACTATTTACGAAGTTCTATTTATGTTTGGCCTGATTTAAGTTGATATTACATTCAGAATTACATTAAGAACTAGCTTTGCCCGTGACTTCGCCTGCGTAGCATTAGTACTCCGAATAGCCTATTATTTTTCGCCGAGCTTTCATGAACTGTCATAAGTGAGAAATTATTGGTTCACCTTACAAACTTTCAAACCCCTTTCCACCCTTTAGGGGTGATTTGCAGGATAAAAAGAATCTTATGTCCTTCCCAAGGTCCCAAAATAGCTCCATAACAAATTTCGTCTAAATCGGTACAACGACTTAAGCGTCAAAAGGTAACAGACATACAAAGTAACTCGCATTTATAATATTACTAGCTCCTGACAGCGGCTTCGCTCGCGTGAAAGTCGAACGTATTCCCGGGACAAAAAGTATTCTATGTGCTATTCTTGACGATAATATATCTCTGTGCCAATTTGCATCCAGATTCGTCCAGCTATTTGAGCGTGAAAAAGTAACAAACATACAAACACACACACACTCACAAACTATCGCCTTTATACTATTAGTGTGATATTAAGTGTGAAGTGTGATAGTATAAATGGATGGATTGCGAGTAAGTTATGGCACAATATATTTACATTTAACATAGGGTCAGGTTTACAGTAGGCTTCAAGACTTCAAAGGAAATGTTGGCTGATTATACAATGTATCCGAACTTGTAGTAATAAAACTTTAAGGCCGTAGAATACAGTTCATATTATCGATAAAAACACCCCACATAAGAGGTGCAGTCACCCAGGGCCAGCACAATTTGATGTGCTGGCCCGAGCTCGCATCGGTACCCGAACGTATAGTCAAAAAAGATGGTTAGTATGCAGGCAAATAAACATTTGCAATGTTGTGTCTTTTTTTAATTGAACTTGTTTTGGTTGATTACCTACTTACAAAACCGTACATTATTTACCAAAGAAACATGGATTTGTGGATGCTTGACTATTTTACTGTTGTCGAGGCACTAAGTTCCTACTTATAAATTATCTTCAAAGTACCTATATCTATTCGCTTTGAGGAAAGTATTTTGACTACATTACCTTAATGCTCAAATCCTTTTCAGGGTAAGTAAGCACCGAAAAGGAGTTCTAACTTAATTTCAGTAATACCTACAAAAATACTGTTGTTTTTATTTAGACAACTTGTCTTCATGTAGAACGTTCTTGTCTTAAACATAAGTATGAGAAATATATTAGACACTATAAAAAAGAGATTCGTGATTTATATTTTGAGCGAGTCCTGAAACAATTCAATAATTTTCCAACAAATTAAGTGAAACACCGGTTACTACCCGCTTATAGGCACCCAATGAAGTGTATTACACGCATATTTGAATTAATTGTATTTAAACATCAGGCTGGTCGCCGGGCAGCCCCTATGAAAATCGAGGGCGACGCTCTAAAAATCCGCGAGGCAATTCTCACAATATTTTTTTAGGTACTAAACATTATCATAATTAAATTGTATTATCTCTTTCGATATAGTGTTATAAAAAACGACGTGTACCAAATACACGTGGGCATTTGTCATAGCAGTCTCTCGACTCCATACTGGTCTCGGCTTCGACTCGGGCGTCCATTCCGCCTCGGCAGCATTGACAAAGATTGCCTCCTTTCATCTGTATGTGTGATGTATGGGTGTGTATATTATAACAACCCGTGGTTTTGAATACGAAAATGTTGCAAAACGTTCGACATCGATACTAAAATTTCATGTGCATCATAAGTTTAAACCTTTCTAAATAGTGGCGATCGTTGAAACTAAATCGAGTGCTATCTGATGAGTTATTCGCTAGAGTTTAACATTTTGCCCAGAGCCGTACAACTGCAGTAACCAGACGTTTAGAATTGACGAGAAATGTCCTAAAATCTCACACGTACTAACTACTGTCAGTCTGTAACATCCCAGTGCTGGGATGGTGAAGGCGAAGTCCGGAACCTCAAGCTTTGCCTTGCCGCGTACTGCACAGTCTACCAGGCGGAACTCCTGGCCATTTGTAGAGCGACAGAAGTGATCCTCGCGCGGCAAGAGGCGATGGTGTGTACAGCGACTCAATGGCAGCATTGCAGACGCTTGCAAACCATGGCTCTCTCCATCCCCTGGAAGTTCGCGCGCGCGCCAACCTGGCTCACGCCCTGGGCCAGAGCAAAGCTGTTACTTTGTTCTGGATCAAGGCCCACGCGGGCCTGCCGGGGAATGAGCGAGCGGACGAGCTGGCTAAGGAAGCAGCAGTGTCGTCACGGAGGAAGCCGGACTATGACCGGTGTCCGGTTTCATTTATCAAGCGACAGATCCGTTTGGAATCGCTTGATGAATGGAATCGGAGATATGTGTCAGGCGAGACTGCTTCTGTGACGAAAATGTTTCTTCCGGACGCAATAGTGGCTTTCCGTACTGTACAAAAGGTGCGGCCCGAAGGCGTCCTCACGCAAGTTTTGACGGGGCACGGTGGGTTCTCCGAATACTTGAATCGCTTCAAGTGTAAGGACAGCCCATCGTGCCTCTGCGACTCGGGCGTGGCAGAGACTGTCCAGCACATACTTGTAGAATGCCCGCTATTTATCAGGGAGCGCTACCAACTTGAATGTGAGCTGGACAGGAAAATAACGAGAGAGAGCCTGCATGGGCTCATGAACAAAAACACTAGGGAAAAGTTTCTGGAGTACTGTATTAGAGTAGGCACTGCGGTTATACGTCGAAATAAAACCTGAAGCGCACCGTGCTTCATTAGTATTTTGCACAATATTTAAATGTAAGCACGGAATGCAGCAAGGACACGTATAGCCGACAGTACTTCATGTTAGTACCTAAGTTTTAATTTGTTGTTTGTGTTTTGTTTTATATGGTGTGATAGATTGCATTATTGTGTTTTCTATCCCTAAGTGTAATTCCCGTATTTTTCGCTGTGATAACCATTTGGTAACCTTGTGATATACAGCATTTTTTGCACCATTTTATAATAGCACCTTTTGCTCAATATCTTATAGCACTATTTGCACTATTGAAATAAACCCACACAGCGTATAAGAAGAGGAATGCAAGAAGAAAATTAGTATGAAGAATAAAAGTGCGAGAGGAATGAAAGATTGAACGGAATGACAGTGGTTGCACTCAGTAGGCACCAATTTTGTTGGTGGGGATAAGTGTTAAGAAAAAAAAAAAAAAAAAAAAAACATCCCAGTGCTGCACATAGCCTCCCTCCATGACTCGCAACTGTTGCGGTCCGGGGTTGTGTGGACCATTGGTTGTTAATTTTATCTAGCTTGTTCTACCATCTTCTTGGTCTGTCGCAACCCCATTTGGCTGTGCCCAATCGCCACAATCGCATAAAATAAAACGGGTACAACAGAAACATAAATAAATAGGGATTTTCACGGTAATATGGTTTTCAGCAAATAATTACCTAGTGCAGTTTTTAAATCAATTTCTATTAAAAAACATCAGATTATATGCTAGAATTACCAAAGATTTATTACTATTACCCACCCAGTGTTTTTGTATGTCATTTTTGTGGCAATTAAACACTTTTTCCTTCTTTTTATTTACCCCATTATTTTGACAATAACCCACGGGTTGTAAATAAATAAACACGTCATCATTCTAAACTTATAATTGGACACTCGTGTCGTTCCATTAAAATCAAAAATTACTTATATGAACATTGAGATTCTGTACAAATATGTATTGCAAATATTTGCCTCCATGCGGCAATCACTTGCTGACCCCTCCAACGCAGGAGGAGGTCGAAACAAGGTGTATAATTACCTATTTATTAACTATTAATAAAAAATTATAATTATTAAATTTCTAATGAGCAATTTTTTCGTGCCTTCTGTCACAACTACCCGCCCCGAAAAAAAGTACATGTCATGTACTTGTACTTACGTATATTGTCCTGAAAACCTGTAAGGATCATAAATTTTTTGGGTACTGTGTGAATTGCATAAAATTGAATATGAATGAGCTAACAACCCAAGGGTTCATACAAAGTCAGCAAACTTTAATTGTTTTTGTTGTATTTTTTTTGTAGGTTCTGCTTTTTACATGTATCAAATAAAACAAGCGGTCGAGAAATGATTCATTTTCAAGACAGTAAATTAGAAAAGAACACAATCAGAATTAATAAAATTATGTATATTTCTAATGTGTAAGGTAAAATCATTCTTTGTTCATTACTCGTTCTATTAGGGGGGTATTACATCATATTGTTATATATCATACTATTCGTTCTAATATTATAAATGCGAAAGCTGCTCTGTCTGTCTGTCTATCTCTCTGTATCCTTTTCACGCTTAAACCACTGAACCCATTTATATGAAATTTGGTATAGAGATAGTTTGATACCCTGGAAAGGACATAGGATAGCCTTATCCCGGCAACCATCCTTAAGGGGGTGGAAATTTGTATGTTGAACTAATATGTTCTCAGGTAAGGCGGCCCACACACCTACAATATTATTGAGGGCTTAAAAAATAGATTATTCGTAGTAGTAGACGCGCAGACGAAGTCGCGGGCAACAGCAAGTCATATATAATATATATGATCATACATAGAAAGATCATACAACAAAGACGAAATGATTCATATACTATCATAAATATAAATGTGACTCAAAGATCTCTGATCCTAGATATATGAAAGGGTAAGCCCCCCTCCTCCCCTCCTAAGTGAAAACCGTATCTAAATGTAGGTAGTAGTGGTTTGTAGGTGTTGTGTATGTGAGTTTATATGTTTGTAAACGCACCCACGATACAGGAAGAAATTCCTAGTGTGGGGCAACGTTTTTAAAAAAAAAAAAAAAAAAAAAAAAAAAAAAAAAAAAAAAAAAAAAAAAAAACCGTTTCGAGTTTAGAAGAAGTTATTGAGGAAACAGAAATGATGTCGACAGACGCGCGGATAGCGACTTTGTTTTATACTATTATATGATAATAATAAGTTCTGTGCATAGCTAGACTGTTTGCATAGTAAAGCATTGATACCGCCAATCTAACTCACGTTTATACCCCTTCAGAGAATTGCCTTAGCAATAATACTCTCAGCAATATTAATTGTTTGAAGTCACGCAAAGTTCACCTTAAATAATTATTATTTTAGCATTAATGTATCACTGGTCCTTGATAAGTACACGTTTGTTTGTAATCAGTTGAACAATGTTAACTGAAGGGATAAGAGAAATAAATGTCTTTCAAGATCCAAGCTACTGTTACTGCATTTTATTATTTACAAAATTGCAACTCTATTTATATATACAAGACGATACCTGCATTTCTGTTTCAACATCTGTCCAAACACATTCAGAAGTCGTGGCCACAGTTGACGAGCTAATGGATTACTCATTACACGGTGGTCGAGAGTAGCCCAGCATGGACGAGCTGCGACTCGCTCGCTGTAATCTGATTGTAATTTGTAATACTGACCCGCTCGACTTATATTAGCTGACATGTGTTAATTTGGCCTAATAGCGAAATGTAGGCTAATTTCTCTAGGTTTAGAATAAGCAGATAGATTTGAAAGGTAAGATAATTTGTAGTTTGAGATACCTAGATGCTTATTCAATATGCAGGTGACGTATGTACATTCCTGTACATGTGTGAGTGCTATGTTTGCCGGTTGTGTGAACATTTTGCCTGCGGCCAACCAAATATTTTCAAAGTCAAAATATTCTGAGCCGACAACGCGCGTGCCGTTTTAATAGCAGATTAGTAGCCAAGGGCTGTAAGGCAACAATTGCAGCCCGAGATATTTAGGTGCATCGAGGGCGCCTATAGTTCGAGGGTGCAATTGGTGCTTACACCCGAGCTAACTATTCTGCTTTACATCTCGATTGTGAGGTAAGTAGAAAAAAACCGGCATTACAAGAATAAAACATTTCATTTGTTGAAATTTATAGTGAAATGAGAACAATTTCCAAATTTTAAGGACAGGTGTTTTTTGGGTATGTTAATAGTTTAAGATTGTGATATTTGTTGGTCATGGACAAAATCTGACGGGATGAAGCTTTATTCAGCAGAAGTTGATGGTTGCGGATCATCTCTTGAAAAAGATGTTTCATTTTTTGAAAGCTGAATAGTTTTCGTTATTTAGTTGGTAATTTTACTTTTATTTTGTATGGAATCTTCAATGTAACCTTCAACCACCTTGCTGGATTTCCACCCACCGTGCCTTTTTATAGTGGTTAAGTTAGCCCCAGAATCGATTAAAAGTGTAGCCGATGTTCTCCGGAAGCAATGACCTGTGTACAATTCCGGGTTTGCTAACTTTAAATAACTTGCGATTTGCTTCGGCATACTTCTGATGGTATTTTTCCAATAACTTGTTTGAAGCACTAGCCTTGGTGGTACTTCAAAAAAATCGGTTGTTGTTTACATTTTCAGGAAGTAGATTTCTGTATTTTTGTACGAATTCAGAGAATTCTTGATAAACTACAAATGTTCGGTCAATTTTAGTTTTTGTGTTCGGTAGTTTAATTACTAACAACTGACCTTGTTGTTCTATGTTCTCTATTGTTATAGTTGTCAATTCAATACCTCGGCATGCACCAGTTATACCGAAGATAAGAACTACCTAAAACAAGCGAAATATAAAAATAAGTATGTTTTATAGGATTCTAAGAGTATAAAAAATTAATTGAAGTATTTTTTATTATTATGTACCATTATATGATTATTATTGTACGTACCTTTACAGCTATAATTTATATATGTCATCAGGGGCTTCATTTTTGAATGTTTTCACGTCTTGCTGTAAAAACCTTTGAATTTTTACTTTTGGCCCAGCAGAATGTCTTTTTAGAAAATATGATAATTTTGAATAGTTCTTGATATTGATGTCGTGTGTACGAGCACTTGGTTGCTAATACAGTACTCATAGTTGCTTTTAACATTGAATAAATGCACCACAAACTAGATGGCTGCAGCTTTTTTGATAGCTCACTAAAGTATGTTAAGAATACAGTCTCGGATAAAGACTTTACTCGTTTTTCTGTTCGCCACTTTATGAACTCGTCGTAAGTTTTCAAATATCTCTCTTTAGAAGTTTCAGGCAAAATATTGTTAATTGCTGCTTCAGCTTCCATTTTCATTGAATCGAGAGTGCAGCTTATATCTTCATCACTTGAAGAACTCATGTTTTTTCATAATTAGCACGTAATTATAAAAAAATCCCAAAAACAAACAATATTTAAAGTAAAAGTTTTCCTATTCCCGCCTTTTTTCATTAAAAATAATCAAGTAAAGAACTTTTTTTTTTTTCAAGATCGAAATTGAGCTTCGCCGTTCGATATTTATAATTGATGACTATTATACTCACACGAAGACAAGGCTGAATAGCAAAGCGACCTCTTTGGTCATTGGGCTGAATGCATGATGTCTATTGCCAGTATGATGGTTAGATGTACGCGAACTTTTTGATAGAAATAAGTGTTTTTTTTATTATCATTTACCGCCCTAGGGCTTTTCTAGCTTCATTATTACCCTAGAGCGCTAATTAGTCACCTACAAGCCCCATTTGGAGGTAATAAGAACCTACTTACCGAACATGAGAGATGTAAAAATATTTCTGTAATAAATAATATAACAGCATCGCATAGGACTGTAATAAATTATATAACAGCATCGCATAGGACATCGTAAAAATGTTCTTTTTTTCCTATAACCCCTAGATGGGGCAGAGGGCGTCCACAAATGTCATCCATCGCGATCGATCTTGGGCTTCACGCTTCACCTCGCTCAATGTCATTCCGATCCTCGTCGCTTCTGCCAACACGGTGCGACGCCAGGTTTGACGGGGACGGCCACGCTTTCTTTTCCCTTGGGGATTCCAGTCCAAAGCTTGCTTGGGTATGTGATCGGGACCTCTTCGGAGCATGTGGCCAATCCATTTCCACTTGCGACGCTTAATCTGGCGGTCGATCGGACTCTCGTGGCATTTATCCAACAGCTCTACGTTGGAGTAAGTCTCGGGCCAGTAAACTCCGAGAATGCCTAGTAGTAATGTTATTATGCGTACAGCTAAGGAGTGGTATTCCCTGCCGGAGTCTGTGTTTCCCGATAGCTACAATCTAGGGGTCCTTAAGTCAAGAGTGAATGGGTTTTCTTCTAGGCAAGCGTGCTTCACCGTCGACCAAATCATCGCTTTCCATCAGGTGAGATAGTGGTCAAGCGCGAAACTATTAATAAAAAAATAAATAAAAAAATGCGACGGAGACAGTGTTTGACGAAGACTTGTATTTGGCGTGAGATATCCTTTGTGACCTTCCACGTTTCACACCCGTAGAGCAGCACAGATTTGACATTGGACCCGAAGATTTTAAGTTTAATCCTTCGGCAGGCTTATTACGTATCTTTTGCAAGAGCAAAACGATAGCGATTTTTGCGCAATAATTGCTCTTCAATACAAAAGTTTTAGATTTGTTGGCGGTTTTTTTTTACATAAGTGCATTAGACAAACAACGAGCGTTTAGCAAACGATTGTGTAGGACCTAGCATATCTACACTGCAGGTAATGCCGACTTTTATGACAAAAAGCGTTTGATCGCTATTGTTTTGCTCTTGCAAAAGATACGTAATAAGCCTACGGGTCAGTTGCCGCGATTGCCAAACAGGTCTCAGCTGCGCGAAGGTAGCTCGGGCTTTGGCGATCCGTGAAGCGATGTCCTTTTCACTACCCCTAGTCTCTGACACGACACTCCCGAGGTATGTAAATTTGTGGACGCGTTCCACTGCCTCTGTGCCAATCAGCAACGGTGAGTGGTTCTTCACACCAGTTCTCATTTCCGGGGTCTTCCGTAGGTTTATTTTGAGCCACGTTTTTGCCGTGTCCTGTCGTAGATCGTTCAGCTTTGCTTGTATGCAAGCGTGGGTATGATTCCGCAGGCATAGGTCATCGGCGTAATCCAAGTCTTCCAAGACGTTGGATTATCCCCACTCTAGCCGCGGCGCCTCTTCTCGAAGATGCGAAGCATAATTCCGTCAAGAACGACTAGGAAGAGGAGCGGCGACAGAAGGCAGCCTTGGCGGACACCCGCATGTAATGCAACGTCATTTGATATGAGGCCGTCATGAGTAACCTTACAGCAGTAATTCTTGTAAATACTCTGCAGCAGACGGACTATTTTCGGCGGCACTCCAATGTCCAGCACTTCAGCGTATCAAAGGCCCTTTCGAAGTCTAAAAAGGGTAGACAAATCTCCCTGTGCCATTCTGATTGCTGTTCCAGAATGATACGGAGAGTGTTGATCTGATCCGTTCAGGAGCGGTTCGAATGGAAACCAGCCTCCTCCTTGCGTAGAAGAGGGTCCACGGCCTTCGATAGTCTATCCAGGATGATCTTGCAAAAAAACTTAGAGGGAATCGAGAGCAACGTTATACCTCTCCAGCTATCGCACTGGCTAAGATCATCTTTCTTAGGAACAGTTGTTAGAAGAACTTTGTTCCATTCGTCTGGGAGTTCTTTGGAAATCCAGATCTTTTCAATGAGCGGAGTCAGTACTTCGACAGCGGTGGATAAGTCGGCTTGTAGCATTTCCGCAGTTTTCAGGTCGAGTCCTGGTGCTTTGCCTGTCTTCAAGGAACGGACTGCCTCCGCAACTTCAGAGGCTGCCGGTGGTTCTGTGTTAATGTCAAGAAGAAGCCGGGATGGTGGGGAACTGGCTTGCAGCGCGTCAGGCGTCGATGTAGCTGACAAACGGAAGACCCCTTCAAAGTGCTGATGCCAGCGAAGTAGCTGTCCTTCTGACGTCACAATGAGCTGATCATCTTTGGACTTCAGCGGCTTCTTCTTTGACTTGCTATTACCTGCCAAGGTTTTGGTAGCTTTGTACAACTCTTTCAATTTACCGGAGTTTGCAGCTTGTTGAGCACGATCAGCAATACCATCAGCCCACCGCCTCCTATCTCTGCGGGTACTGCGATAGATTTCCGTGCGTTTCTGACGGTATTGCGTCTTCTCGTATGGCGTCGTTATGGGTCTCAAACAGTCTCAGTTGAAGATTCCTTCTATCTTCGATCAGGCTCCACGTGCATTGTGACATCCAGTTCTCCCGAGAATGATCGATTTGTGCCCTAGAACGACGGAGCTGTATATGCCACTTTGATGCGGTTCCACTCCTCGTCTAATGAGTCCGTAGCGGCATCAAGTACAGAAAAGAGATTGCGCAATTCCAGCTGGAAAGTTTTACGCGTGGCTGAGTCATGCAGTTTGCTCACCTCGAACCGTCTTCCAATCTTGCTAGGTCCTCGAGCCGCACGGGCTACTGCAATCTTCAGCCAGACTTCAGCAACTACCAGATGGTGGTCGTATCAATATCGGCGCCCCTGCGGTTGTGGACATCGAGCAGTGAAGACCGCCATTTGGAACTAATGGCGAGGTGGTCAATTTGGTTCTTGGTGACCCCATCGGGTGAGTTCCACGTGTA
Source organism: Orthosia cruda (assembly GCA_964057195.1). Lineage (NCBI taxonomy): Eukaryota > Metazoa > Arthropoda > Insecta > Lepidoptera > Noctuidae > Orthosia > Orthosia cruda. The sequence continues at coordinate 43,091,269 of OZ059826.1, forward strand.
CTTATAGTGATCGCCATGAATGAATAATGTTGCTCCGATGGTAAGGTCGTGGATCTGGCAAAACTCGACAAATCGCTACCCTTTCTCGTTGCACACTCCAAGTCCCTGTGTACCCATATGCCGCTCGCGGTTAGTGTTAACACTTTGCATTCAGGTCCCCGATGACGATGACGATGTCTTGCCTTTTTTATGCTCCTAAGGGTGGCGTTGGGCGGTACATTGAGGTGTTGAAGTGTTTGTACAAAAACGCCACCATGTCAGTCCGTCTTCAGGATCAGACCTCGAAGCCAATCCTTCTCCAGCGCGGCGTGAGACAGGGAGACGTCATTTCTCCAAAACTGTTCACTGCTGCGCTGGAGGATGTCTTCAAGGTTCTGGACTGGAGGGGGCTTGGCATCAACCTTAATGGCGAGTACATCACTCACCTTCGTTTTGCCGACGACATAGTGGTCATGGCTGAGACCATGGAGAGCCTCAGTAAAATGCTCAACGACCTCAGTAGAACTTCCAAAAGAGTGGGTCTTAAAATGAACATGGACAAAACCAAGGTCATGGTGAATGCCCATGTTGCACCCACTCTTATCAAGGTCGGAGACTCTACACTCGCAGTTGTAGACGATTATGTCTACCTGGGACAAACGGTCCAGTTGGGTAGGTCCAATTTCGAGAAAGAGGTCAACCGTCGAATCCGACTCGGCTGGGCGCCGTTCGGGAAGTTGCGTGGTATCTTCTCGTCCAATTTACCGCAGTGTCTCAAGACATTAGTCTATGACCAGTGTGTGTTACCAGTGATCACCTAAGGGACCGAGACGTGGTCGCTCACAATGGGCCTTATAAGAAAGCTCAAAGTCACCCAAAGGGCAATGGAGAGGGCTATGCTCGGCATTTCCTTGCGTGATCACGTCAGAAATGATGATATCCGCAGGAGAACCAAAGTGACCGATATAGCCCGAAGAATTGCCAAACTTAAGTGGCAGTGGGCAGGGCACATTGCTCGCAGAACGGATGGCCGATGAGGCCGAAAAGTTTTGGAATGGCGATCGCGAACCGGAAGACGATACGTTGGAAGGCCTCCCACTAGTTGGACTGATGACCTGGTTAAGGTTGCGGGAAGACGCTGGATGCGAGACGCACGGGATCGGTTATGTACGACGGACGGGATGGTCACTTCTCCTTCTTATCTGACTTCTCTTGTTCAATTCCTTTGCTCTGCTCACAGTAAAAATCTTCGCTCCACCAATAATCGTCTTCTACAATGTCCCTCTTACCGCTCAGGGTTTATCCACTCGTCCTTCTTCGTCCAGGCTCCCTGAATACGCTCACTCAGAATATCGAATAGAATCATCACAGAATTGATTTGTTGGTTTCGGTTTCTCTATAACATAGTATATGTTATAGAGAAACCTTATCTAAGTATATATTTATCTATGTATATATTCTTTTTATATATATTTTTTTCTCAATTTACCCTTTCATTTGGTTGCACCTACCTTATTTTATCTCTGCACCACCCTAAAGTCGACTGGTAGAAAATGCCTAAGGCACTAGGTGCGCCTTTGTACTTGTGCATAAAGTTTTAATAAATAAATAAATAATGTAATGTACAATCAGTACTTTTGACATACTCACTTATATATTCTGAAGGTTTTCTACTACAATAAAATTAGTTCTTATAAAACCTATTGCTAAAATTCCATTGTCATGTTATGACGGTAAAAGCATACTACAAAGGTAGGGTTATAAAAGACAAACGCGGGTCCAGGACGATGAAAACTTCGCTTACATATTTATAGTATGGGACCCATGGGCATAACAGTAAAAGCGTTCAAACGAAAAGGATGGAAAGGGTATGTGTGCATGGGAATGTGCCCATAAGATTCTGTTGGACCTTGGATAATACGTCGATTTTCCTGGTAATTTTATCTTGGTTCAGCATTTTGGTTTATTTGCCTGTTTTCTTGTACAGGTTAAAATATCGCTAAATTATGCCGAGGTATCTCAATGTTTTTATGTATTTTTATATGCGCTGCAATTTTCTTAAAAATATTTTCCTGAAACTAACTACAGCGCTAGAAGTACGAACGGTATAATCTCATGTATAATCATCATGTTTAAGTTAACAGATCATAAAGTTTTTCTGATTACTCGTAAGAAGGACATTCCTCGGGTCGGTGCATTTTCGTTTAACAAATCTTCCCTTCAACGTGATATGTGCCTGTAGTGTCTCCTTTGGAAGACATCATTCATCAATTAAATTTATTAAATGTTCCCAAATATAAATCATTGCCATATCACCAATATTCTTAAATCAATTTTTATTAATAATATTTCACACATTAAATTCGGCGGAGTCAAGAATGATTACCTACTCGAGTGAATGTGTCGTCATTATTAAGATTAAGGCAGTGACACACGGCACGAGATTCGCGGCGCGGGTTATTGTCAGCTTCCACAAGACCTCGGAAGTGTTTTGTATGACAGAGGAAACATTAGTGAGCCTAGTGGCTTTAGAAATGGGACAGGCTACGACTATCTTCGTAAGGCGACTATTTTACAAAGGATCTTGGTATTCAGTAAGTTTTTGAAGTACTTAAGGTAGTTTTTTCGTTGAAAAGGTTTTGGTAGGTTACGTTATGGTATGTTGAAGCCTTGGAGGGGCGTGAAGGGCCTGCCCTAAAAGGCGGGCGGTCGTCGGCGGAGGGCTGGACGTAAAGGCTGTGCCGTTTTCCCAGTCCTCCTCCATTCAGACGATGCGGGAGTGCCGCTGGGTTATTTTAGTGGGTATACCGGGCTTGCCCGGGGAGTCCCACATAGCCCCCCCATTCCCCCAATGGGTGGGTATGCGTAATGCATTTTTTCCCAGCGTGATCAAAAAAAAAAAAATGGTATGTTGAAGCCTTGACTTTGCTTCTTGCCTCCAGGCATGGTTAGCTAGGATAGATGTTATGGTAGTTTATGCTCGGCAATTTAATGTCGTTGTAATGTTTTTACAATACCTATTCAATCTGCTCTACCGCTATTATTTATGGAAAGAAGCTACAAAACGATCAACACAATTTTTGACCAACAACAAAATCAAATTTGACGACACGGTTGGCGTAGTGGTTGAGCGATCGGCTGCTGCGCTGCGTGTCGCTGGTTCGATTCCCGCAAGGAACAAATATGGCCTACAGATAGTTGTTCCGGATCTGGGTGTCTTGTGCATGAGAGTTTAAATATTTATAAACGCACCCACGATACAGGAAGAAATTCCTAGTTAGAGGCAACGATACTTCTTTAAACAAAAAATATTTAAATAAGGGGGCGGTCCGTGATCCATGTCCGTGATTTGAGTTTCTAGTTCAAAATGTTCTGAATTATGACAGATTATGACGTATAGAGTTCGGATCACTACATCCGTAAACTTCTCTACAAGAATTACTACGGGTACTTCGGAACCGAAATTTCACGGAGACGGATCGGATGTAGTGCGTAACTGCCCCAAGGGCTAAGAATCAGTACTTTTTGAAAGACAAAAATGACAAAAGAGAGTCCTACAAAATGTTCACTCGTCACCACTTCCCAGTGTTTAAGCTAAGAAGAAGAAGTGACACACCAAGCCGTATCATACTCTCTCCAGCGACACTTCGGTTTTTCTCGGCAAAGCAAATATTTATACAATCAAGCTGCCGAATCAATTTACTTCTTAAACAATTAAAAGTCGTTTTACTAATATTCTAACTCGCCGCCTACCCTCACGCAGAGCTGTCTAACAAACTTCATGATACCGCCACTTGGGCCGCCGCTGGCTGCTAGCTTCGATCGAGTTACCAGTTATAATTTCCGGATGGGGGAGCGCAATCGGCGCGCCCGTAATAGATTCCGCCCCAACATCTGATACCCACGGATTCGACGAATTCACGACCCGAGTAGGCTTCTGCTCGGTCAAAATAAATCGATATATTTATGTTTTCTTTAAATAATCGATATTTTTAATTACGATGTATCAAAATCGATATTTCTTTTGGGGTATGAATTATATCGTACCAATTTATTTTATTTTATTTGCACGTGGTTCAGTGTAAAATTCACTTACCTACATCTGACCGCGTTTCAAAAAGATGTAAATGAAATTTTCGATTTTTTTACTCGTATATTTTCGGAATACATTTACATATTTTACTCAATTATAATAAAAATGCCGATTAGATAAATATAGTTTTTAAATATCGACTTGATGTTTATTGATATATTATTTTCATTTACCCATCCCTAGCCCCGGTACTCGGATTCCCCGATTCCTCGTGTTCCCCCATTTCCTCCGAGTTCCCAAACCTAAGTGCTCTAATGAGATTCACTCGACTTTCGTGTTTTGTCGACCTTTTTACGTGGGAGCACGTAATAAATAGATTGTTTGGATATAATCTGTGATGATAATGTGGTGTTTAGGCTTTTACGATTAAATAACATTATTGTTGGTTGTACATTTCGTTTTTGTTGATTTCTTGTGGCTTTTGGTTGAGTCCAATAGCCATTGCGTCGGACGCTGTTATATTTTATTTAATCGCTGTTTTTTTTTTATTTATCTCTGCAAGAAGCCATGGGCTCCTGAAATACTGGTTGGTACTCTAATTTAGCTATTAGGAGTCTGCATTTCACGTCTTTTTCACCCAGTTTATAAACCTAGAAAATATTATTTATGGTGATATGATAATCATGTACTACAGGCATTACCATCATGCTTGTTCCTCGGGTCCCAATTTTTAAATGTGCATAGTGAAAAGCAAATGAACGTACATAAATACCAATTTAAAAGTAATATGTTACAATTTCACTCCAACAAACAAAGTGACAAAATGTTTACAAGATCCCCCTAGCTCTTTACGATTGACAAAGTCTGGATTTGTTCCTCGCTACGTGTCGGCAGTTTTATCGCGAGCTTCCTTCCGACAAAGTCTCAGGCCACGACTAGGTATGGAGCTTATGCGGGTTCTAAAGCGGGGACGAATTATCAAACATCTGAAACCGCCGTTTGTTTCCATACTAATGTGACAATGGCGGAGGGCGGTGTGACGTGACGGAGCGGCCTAGCTAGCGATCGTCTATTGTTTTAATGTAAGGAAATACGATTATACTTATTTGAATTAAGAATTCGAGAATAATATGACATTTTTGAATAACAAGGTCTGTTTCATGCATATCAAAATCCTAATTACATTGCAACCCGTACTTTTTAGGGAATCTTTAATAAAAATGGGTAGGGACATACAAACACAACGTATTTAATCGGCGGCGCGATACAAATCAGCTTAAAATACACAATATTATACTCGATATTTGAGTTAAATTGTAAATGCAAGTGAAGTCTACTGCCCGCTACAACAAGTTGCGATGCACTATGGCGAACTAACTACGCCCGCCACCGCGCTCGCACCCGCCCTTGTAAAAACTGAATGGTGTGTTCAGTTTCGACAAGGTCTCAGACATGTCGTAATTTCCGCCCAACTCCACTTAATGGTAATCGACGTTTACACGAGTTCAGCTGGTCTTACTTACCTACCGTGTATTTAGGGCTGGCGAAATTTGATTAACTGTATGGCTGAAATCATATTTGGACATACAAAAGTTGAGCAACTGTAGCACCTTGCGTTTTTGGAAAACTCCTGAATGTTAAGGAATCTTGAGGGAGAAAGGGGATTTAATCTGTTTTCGAGGGTCATGGTTTGTTTGTGTATATACCTCATTATTTTTTTTACTCTTCGCTAACGTTTTAAATCCAGAGTTGTATTATTGTTGGTCTTCAAAACACCAGTGCCTCGAAATTTATTCCCTGATTTAAATGATTATTTGTTTTTTTCTGCTTGACTTTTATGACTGTGCTGCCCTGAGACCAAAGCAACAAGTTCTCTTTACAATTGTTTAAGAATATTTTCTCTGTTTTTAGGTACTTACCTAAAAGACTTTCGAAGCAAGGCAAACACATTCGCATGAATAGGTCTCACAGTTACAAAAATAGGAACAATAAATTGCCACTATGCCATGGTTTCAAGCGAACTATGTCGATTTCCATACGCCTCCATGATTCTACGAAGTTGAAAGGAGACTCTATTTTATGTTTTTTCCCGGAATAGGCCAGTGTTGTCTGTTACACATATTTACCTTAGTAAAGTAAATTAAAGTATTATTTTCAAAGCATTCATTGTATTTTTTTACAAAGACAGTTCAGTTTCATTATTTTGAAATCATATTAACTAAGACACACTGTCTTGAAAGAAATGAAATAACTATACAAACAAGTTTTGTAACTTTTAAAAGCAAACTTTAGTTATTAGGAAATCATCTCTACATATTATAAAATATAGACCCCTGCTTCGTCTATACGCGATAAACTCAAAAACTACTGAATGAATTTTCATGCGGCTTTTACCAATAGAAAGAGTGAAAAATGAGGAAGGTTTTTGTATATAATTTGTCAGCGCAGCCGGGGCGGGTCACTAGTCTTTAACAAAAAATTACAAAACTAAATAGCGATTCTCTTTTTAGTAGCTAGTAAGATAAAGACCCAAATATCATTTTTCAGTGGGACGATGACTTTCTGCAATTTTGCTAACTTCAATAGCTGCTGGCTTTTATTTAATTTCATAATAAAAATACCATTAAACTTTTAGCGAGTTTTTTACGCAAACGCCATCTGCATTAAAAAGAAATAAAAGTTGTATTTAATCACTTGGCAAACACTTGACTAACGATTAATGCAAAGCTGATCAATTAGTTAAGTTAATTGTTCTATTAATTTGGAGTCCGCCACATTTTAACTAACGATAGATTTTATTGAATTTAATTATAAGTTATTGCTGTAATTAATTTTACAAGGGTCGATTTTTCATTAGCGTATCCTTTTTTGGTATAGCTATACCTTTTTTAATAATTAAATGTAATAAAGTATCTGTTTAAATAAAATACTATCATAGATTTAAGCGCATTTTTTCAATACACATTTTTTAACTGAAGAATAAATATGGCTGTTTGACATATTCTTTACAAATGCTGTGATTTACAACCACATCAGTGATATTACAGTTTTTATAGCAAATTTTAGTAATTAGGTGGTAATTTTTTTAAAGTTCTCTATAAAACTGCCGCAAACAGGCGTGAAAAGACAATGCGTCAAGGATTCGACAACCATTTATTGTTCGAAATCGCATCGTCGTGGCATTATCGCGTCATAATCGAAATCAAAGGATGCAAAGCGATTTCTCGATGTCGATGATGTGAAGAAAATTGTGTCTGGGATATATTACGTAGCTAAAGGTGCGCGGCCACCGCGCGACCGCAACACGGGACTGGTGCTGGAGACGCGCGACATTACTTTGGGCGCGACCCCAAATCGCGAAATTGTAACGCACGACTGAAGACTGCTAGCCGGCCAAAATGCAATTTCAAATTCAAATCTTTTATTTGCAGAATATGGGTACAGGTACAGGTGTTAAAAATTTTAAATATGTATCGCCATAATCAGGCTCACGCCATGCAAATCTAAAAAGCATATTAACAATTTACAAATTAATTAATTATATACAGTATCAGGAAAATAAGGCAATGAATTACAGCAGAAAATGTTAAGCATACAATACTTTATATTAAATTAATTAAATTAAAATATTTATTTGACACTTTGAAATACATGTTACAATCAAGTCATAATAAAAAAGCACACAAATGTATTGTCACAAATCTGATCCTATTCCCCAAACTAGGCCTGGACCTGTATTTTGGGGGTCAGCGTTCAGCCATGGGTTCTATTTTCAATATAAGAAATTGTGGAGGAGTGTCGCTACATAGTTGACAGCCAAGGTTATTTCCATTTGGTAACACATATAGGTAAAAATATTGTTTATTGTACAGTAGGAATTAAATTATAAAAAGAAAGTAATGAATATAAAAGTTATGTTTTTTGTATGTCTGTATATTAAATTGTGTGAGTTGATGAGTGTATGTATGTAAGTGTGTCTGTGGTGGGAGTGTGTTGTGTGTGTGATGGGAGTGAGAAAGTGTCTGGTTAGGTACGCACCTTCGAATGTGTGTAAGGAGGCGAAAAAAATTGATAAGTATGGACGACAGTGTGTATGGATTTACGATCATAGTCCATCTTTTAGAGCCAGTCTGCTACTTTCCTTTTCGCTTCCTGGCGACACATTTAAGCTATGTTTAGGTTTTTGCTGTCTGTTAACATTTACTTTTTGCTGTCTGTTTGATAAATAGGAAAGCACGAGATCAGCAGATTTTCCACGAATGCCGTAGTGGTGTAATTTACAGATCAGTGTGTTGTGGTCGACGCAGTCGAAAGCTTTTGAGAGATCGCAGAAAATGCCAATGGCATCCTGGGACCTCTCCCAAGCCTCCAAGATGTGGCTGATGAGTTTTAATCCCGCGTCCGTTGTCGACCTACCTTTCGTGAAACCAAACTGTTGACTATGCAGGATCCCATTTGAATTGAAGTGAGACAACATCTGTTCCAGCATGATTTTTTCATAGATTTTACTCAATGCTGGAAGCACGGATATAGGTCTATAATTAGAAGGATCACTCTTACAGCCTGATTTGAAAATTGGTACTACTTTACTGTGTTTCATTAAGTCAGGAAAAGTGCCGCTGTCCAAACATTGATTGAATATGCCTGTTAGGACAGGAGCAATTGAGTCAATAATATCTCCAAGAACCCTAACGGATATCCCCCACAAGTCTTCAGTATTCTTTATATTGAGACTTTTGAACGCGTTTTTAATTGTATCAATACATATTGGTTTAAATTTAAAGATTGGTATGTCTTTAGTAAAGTTTTCTTTAAGAAGAGCTTCAGCTAATTTCGATGAGGAAGGAAGAGACTTCGTAACCTCTAACGGAATGTTGGTAAAGAAATTTTCTAATGTCTCAGCGACTTCTTGCCTATCAGAAATGGTTTGATTAGTTATTTTCAAAGAGAACTCATTCTGATCGCGTTGTTGTATCTTTCCAGTTTCTCTATTAATTAATTGCCACACAGTTTTTATTTTATTATTAGAAGCACCAATTTTGTTAATTATTATTAGAGATTTTGCTTGAGCGCTGAACTCGCACCTGTAGGCTTGCAACGAGAGGAAACGTGAAACTTCAACTGAACACCCTGTTACAAGATTATCTTTACATACATGTCATACTAATGATAGTAAGTAATTATGTTTACACACTACGCATATTAACCCAGGAATTAGTTTATGTAACTAATTATTGAGTTATATTAGTTTACCGTGCCTACGTAGGGAATGTTCTTGACGCGTCTGCTCAGACTAATAAACTTATCTTACTCCCACTGCAACTAGATACAGAGTTCTGTATCGGATTAGAGTAATTAGTTCAAGTAGGTATGAATACGAACATTTGTAGGTTTTGTAGATATAACTACATTTTCAAACCTCAGGTGTGTTAATCTCATAGAATCCCTTTGGTGATTTAAAATGGCAATACACAAAAGATGGTTTGGTATTGCCATTTTAAATCACCGTTAGATATCCAGTCTATTATTAGAGTCGCTTTTTTACCCGACTGCCAAGGAAGGGTTATGATTTTCAAAAGTAAGTTTAATTTTGAATAAAACTTTTTGTTTCACAGCATTTGTGTAGAAAATACACCATGTGGGCTTAGGGCGGTTACGCACTACACGTCCGTGTCCGTGATACGTGTCCGTGATTTGAGTTCAAAATGGTCTGAATTATGACGGATAGAGTTCGGATGTAGTGATCACGGACACGGACTAAACAATTAAACGGAATTGTGTAAATCTCGCTATAACACTGAGGTTTGCTGTAAGAAAACCCAATTGTGGGTTAAGCTCGCCTTTGTACATAAGTTGTCCTTCTGTATTTGTATATGTTTGTTTAGTGTACAATAAAGAATATGAATATGAATACGGACGTGTAGTGCATAACCGCCCTAGCCCTTTCCCTACGATGTTGGGGCCGGCTTCCAGTCCAACCAGATGCATCTGAATTCCAGCATTTTACATGGAGCGACTGCCTATGTGACCTTTACAACGCAGTGTAGTATACCATTCTTTTCAATCCAGTAACTGGGTAACACGAAACCCCTTTGCTAAATTGATTACCAACTTTTCAGGGTTCCTACTACTCATAAAGACTGCTCAAGATACCTTATACGTTTGTATTCGTTTTCAGTTGAACGCAAACTCCACATTCACGCTATATTGCGAGACTGCTTGGGGCCGTTTACACTCGTCCTAACAACAAAGCTTGCGACTTGTTCTGAGCTTGTATAGGTACCTAAAGACTTTGCCGCGTTTCATTGAATTACCCACCTAGTTTTGTTATCTTAACAGTATGGATGCTGAAATTAGATGTTAGCTTAGCGCTTAATAGATTATACGGTATATTCAGATATCATCATCATCATCATCATCATTTCAGCCGAAAGACGTCCACTGCTGGACATAGGCCTCCCCCAGGCGTCGCCACATTGACCGATCCCGTGCGTCTCGCATCCAGCGCCTTCCCGCAACCTTAACCAGGTCATCAGTCCACCTAGTGGGAGGCCTTCCAACGTATCGTCTTCCGGTTCGCGGTCGCCATTCCAGAACCTTTCGGCCCCATCGGCCATCCGTTCTGCGAGCAATGTGCCCTGCCCACTGCCACTTAAGTTTGGCAATTCTTCGGGCTATGTCGGCAACTTTGGTTCTCCTGCGGATATCATCATTCCTGACGTGATCACGCAAGGCAATTCCGAGCATAGCCCTCTCCATTGCCCTTTGGGTGACTTTGAGCTTTCTGATAAGGCCCATTGTGAGCGACCACGTCTCGGTCCCATAGGTGATCACTGGCAACACACACTGGTCATAGACTTTTGTCTTGAGACACTGCGGTAAATTGGACGAGAAGATACCACACAACTTCCCGAACGCTGCCCAGCCGAGTCGGATTCGACGGTTGACCTCTTTCTCGAAATTGGACCTACCCAATTGGACCGTTTGTCCCAGGTAGACATACTCGTCTACAACTTCGAGAGTAGAGTCTCCGACCTTGATAGGAGTGGGTGTTACATGGGCATTCACCATGATCTTGGTTTTGTCCATGTTCATTTTAAGACCCACTCTTTCGGAAGCTCTACTGAGGTCATCGAGCATTTTACTGAGGCTCTCCATGGTCTCAGCCATGACCACTATGTCGTCGGCAAACCGAAGGTGAGTAATGTACTCGTCATTAACGTTGATGGCCAGCCCCCTCCAGTCCAGAACCTTGAAGACATCCTCCAGCGCAGCAGTGAACAGTTTCGGAGAAATGACGTCTCCCTGTCTCACGCCGCGCTGGAGAAGGATTGGTTTCGAGGTCTCATCCTGAAGACGGACTGACATGGTGGCGTTTTTGTACAAACACTTCAACACCTCAATGTACCGGTAGTCGATCTGGCACCGTTGGAGAGACTGCAGTACAGCCCAAGTCTCTATCGAATCGAAGGCTTTCTCGTAGTCCACAAACGCTAAACAGAGAGGCAGGTTATACTCTTCGGTCTTCTGTATAACCTGCCGCAGCGTATGTATGTGGTCTACGGTGCTAAAGCCTTTTCGGAATCCGGCTTGTTCGGGGGGCTGGAAATCGTCAAACCTGCGCGCGAGACGATTCGTGATGACTCTTGAAAACAACTTGTAGACATGGCTAAGAAGTGAGATGGGCCTATAATTCTTCAACCGGGCATTGTCGCCCTTCTTGAAGAAGAGTACCACCACACCCCTGCACCATGCCCGTGGCGTTTTGCCCTCGAGTATGACGGAATCAAACAGCTTCTGAAGGGCCCTAAGGACCGGTTTTCCACCCGCCTTCAGGAGTTCGGCCGTAATTCCGTCATCACCCGGCGCCTTGTTATTTTTGAGCTGTTTCAGAGCCATCTTAATCTCGTACAGTCTATTCAGATACTTGAAATATAATTAACTGACATCAACATTTGAGACTAGTAAAGTGAATTCTAATTTCAATTGCGAAGTCAATCTGCATGACACATGAACGCGAGATTGAATACTAAGTATCAAACTATATAGGTACAGTCAACTACACGGTTAATCTGTCGTTAAAGAAAAATAAAACAGGTATAAAGCTGGATAATATATGAATCCTCTTACACATAAATGTCAACACTAGTTGAAGGACTCATTTTACCAAATAAATACGGCTCATTGCGGCGGATGGAAGATGCGGTTAAAAGGTTCTGGAGTGGTGACCGCGTGCCAGGCCTACATGGTATGCCGATGAAATGGCGAGGAAGAAAAGGACGAGGACTGGTAGATGTGCCAATTCTTGGTTTCACACTGAAAATATGTCTGTACAACACTTTTAATGAACCTAAATGGTTACTGCCTGCGTGTCCAATTATCTGTTATGCTGATTGTACTACAAATAAAGGCAAGATAACAAGCCATTAATCGATGCAAAGTTTTTTTGAATATCGAAACCCCTAACGAGACCTGTCTGAAATCCATAAACTTTTTACTCTTAAAGTAGTAAAAAGGACTTGCATGCTAGTAGTTAATGGGGCGGCTTACTTCGCTTGCAATTTAACGACATTTTTACTGCCTTTACTAGCTACAGTGAAATGTACTTGCAAAACGTAATTGGAAACTATTTCCAGCTCTATTCAGTTATCTTTTTTAGATTAAATGTTTAATTAATAAGAACTAGAGACGACTAAATGTTTAATTAATAAGAACTGTTTTGAGAAGGAATAATAATATCAAAGTAATGAAATGGTTTTATTTTACCCGACTGCGGAAGGGTAATGTTTTACGAGCTCATGTATGCATTTATGTCCATTTCTATAGCACTCTCTACAGCCTAAACCCCTTCGCCCCCCAAAAAACGGGGGTGACACATTTTTTTTTCGTTTTCATAACAATATGGGTATCAAGAGCAGTGGTGGCCCAGTGGTTACGGTCCCGACTTACGAGTTGTAGGTCGTGGGTTCGAACCCGATCACCACACCACTGCTCTCAAAACGGTGAAGGAAAACATCGTGAGGAAACCGGCATGTCCTAGAACCAAAAAATCAAAGACATGTGACATCTACCAATCCGCACTGGGCCCGCGTGGTGGATTATAGCCCACTCCCTCTATGAGAGGAGGCCTGTGTCCCAGCAGTGGGAACTTTAAAAAGGCTGATGATGTGTGATGTGATGGGTATCAAATGAAAGCTACTAATTATAAGTCATAAGTCATTTATTTCTTAACAATATACATTGTGTAGAAAGTAATAAGTAAAATAGAGACAACACCATAAAAAAGTCCGATCGAAAAATACGTGTAAATAACAATAGTAATTGAAAACAGTTATCCAACAACAAAAGAAAAAAAAAAAAAAATTTAAATGATAACAATAATCCAAATTCTGATTTAAAATCGTTCCAGCAAAGTAAAATTTAAAATGTCGAAAATAATAATTAATATAAAAATATCAATAAATTCACATTTATGTTATAACAAAATAAACCAAATTAAATCATTCAAGTCAAAATAAGAAAAATTAAATGACAAAACTAAAATTCAATAGCAAATAAATAATGTCACACATCCAAGAAAAAAAAAAAAATATTATGACAATAATCCAATTTCCATTTTAAAATCATTCCAGACAAGTTAAAAATTAAATGTCAATAGTAAAATTCAATAATGCATATAAAAAGATCAATAATGTCACATGAGCAATAACACAATAATAATTATAATAATCCAAATGCCAAATAATACAAGTCAAAATAAAATTTAAAAAAAATATATAAGAAAAATTCAATGTCAAAAATAAATGTCGATGGTTTATACCATTCCAAATATATATATATCCGAACACTTTTATGTTACTGTTTTGACACAAATTCAAGATAAGCGTAACTTTAATAGCAAAATCAATAATCTTTTACCACATAACATTTTTGATGAACTCGTTCATTAATAAAACTAAAAGTCTGAAATAAAATGAATTATTAATTTATTATTTTAGCAGACGGGTTTTTGTTTTTTTTAATAATTTGTTTTTAGTATTAAAATTTATTTGTTTGTACCTAAACCAAAATTGTTTCTCGTCACAGCTTTTTTACAATATAATATAATTATGTAGGTATCATCTGCATCATCCGCAGCCTGAGTAAGTATAATGTGGGTAGGTATAATGCCGGGCATAATTTACTTTAAGGTAGACGTGAATGGAAACGCCGAAAGGGGACGCCCTAGAAAGACATACATAGGACCTTATTGGTGATATTTTTTAGAAAGACCAATGCGCAGTACTCATAGCCGGCGTGCGTGTATGACTAGATGTATGAACTTGAGTGAAGCAAAAGAAGTATGTAGGATTGTAACAGTGGGCGTTCTGTAGTTTCTGCCTACTCCTATGGGAAAATAGCCTGTGATTATACGAGTATATATATGTATTATTATGTATTCTAAAGAAACTAAACGTAATTAGTAAACGGGTTAGTACACCGCCTACTGTGTATTATTAGTATACGATTAAACTACAGAGTATGGCAATTTTTCCAATAAAATCATGTAACTTTTTGTTTTTCATTTCACGCACGTCAAACGCTAACATTCTATAAAAGTCACATTTTACTATTCCTAGCCCTATAAAATAATTAAAACTATAAATAGCGTAGGTGGTGGTAATGCAAGGCGGCATAACTGCAATTTGCATAGGGTACAATTAACCTAGTTAAGTGGTTGTTTGAGGTTGCCGCCGACCGCTGTGTTGTGCCAACCGTCAACTGTAATTACTGATACGGGCTATATTTACAAGCCCTATCGACAAAGTTGCAGTTAGAATTTCTTTGGTTCAGTTATGTATCTATGTGGCAGTAAGTGATGTGGAATAGGATAAGCAACTTTGCAGTTTTCAAATACAAAGTTGCATCGATCCTTATCTTGAACTAATATTATTATTTTCAGCCTGTGCCGTCCCACTGCAGGGCAACGGTGTTTTCGCGTACAGGCAATCTTGAATAGGGCAGTTGACGAACAATATCTATTTAGGTCATCAGTTATGTAATCTAAAAATATTGGACATGTATTTTTTCTTTTGCTACGTAAACGAAAAAGTACGACGATACAGTATGGTGTGGCGGATATTCGCCCCATATTAGCAACATATGCACATAGGCTATTAATATTTATTATTAATAGCCTATGTGATGGCTTCGGAGACCTTTGACATCTGCCTTGCGAGATTTTGCTATCGTAAAACCGAAAAGTCACAGAGGGCGCCACACTAGCAGAATCGTATATGTCTTTTGCGACGACATATTCCCACCACTAGTTAGTCTAAAAAACTCAACCGCATAGCGCGCACGCTAATTTGAGCGTCGAATTTAGGTTTCTTCCTAATGTGAAAATCATCTCCAGTGCTGGAGTACGTTATAATCACAGCAGCCTAGATATCAACAGTGTATGTTTGACTGGATATTTGGACCACTGGTGGCCACCAGAGAAGAGAAGAATAACGGGAATCTTCAAGCATCTGGAGCGACTGACCCTCAAGCAGCCTCGGTAAGCAATTTGCAATTTTCTCGTTGGTTTTCATGTCGAATGGTCCCCAGTGTCTTTCCTATAGGCTACATATAGTCGAAGTTGGACTTGCACGCCTCCACGTGACAAGTCGTAATAAGTTCTCATCCCGCACCAAGGGCACGGCTATTTACACGCCTGCACCTCCACAGTTCGTTGAAATGTCATGTGACGTCACGGTGTGCTACCAAAGTGACGTCACAAGCCTCCACTCCTGATCTTTGATGCGCTTTATCTTTATCAATTTTTATTTATCTGTAAAGCAAAACATACGGGTACAATATTATTTGATAAACTCATTGACGGACTCATTAGAATAGTTATTTTTCTACCCAGAAAACATCCCTATTACTCATACTTATCCCAAGGGAACATTATACCAGGATAAAAACCAGCTTATGTGCTATATATATAACTATCTCTGTAACATATTTCATCCAGATCCGTTCAGCCGTTTTAGCGTGATTGACAAACATACACACATGCAAAATTTCGCATTTATGTTATTAGTAAGATTCAAATCGGTTAAGCGTTTTAGCAGTGAAAATATAACAACCATACAGACAGCGATAGAGACACTTTTGCATTTATAATATTGGTTTGGATGACCAAGTTATAACTTAACACCAAAATGGTTCTGTTTTTCAAATATTCTGTTGGCTATGACAGAATTGTGACCTGAAAGCCGGACGTACATCTCCGGAAGGCAATGAGTAGAAAAGGTTCGTTTCCCCTTACTAATTTATTAGTATCCTCTAAAACCCAGACTATAAACCTATTCTCAGTTATGTTCTTCAGCTATAAACACTTATGGGCTGACTAGCTTGTGCCAGCGGCTTTGCCCGCGTGAATGTCGAAAATTATCCCACGGGGACATATTCACGAGATAAAAATTGTATGTGCTATTCCTTACTATAATCTATATCTGTGCCAAATTTCATCCAGATCCGTTCAGGCGTTCTGACGTGATTGAGTACCAAATATACACCCACACCCACATCAATCCAAACTTTCACATCACAACATATTATAAAATAAAGTCCCCCGCCGCGTTTGTACGCGATATATAAACTCAAAAACTACTGAACAGATTTTCATGCGGTTATCACCAATAGAAGGAATGAGAAACGAGGAAGGTTTTTGTGTGTAATTTGTCACGGGCATAGCCGAGGCGGGTCGCTAGTTTATAATATTAGTAAGATTGGAAGATTTTTTTTTCTGTTGGTAGTTATGAATCTGGCTAGAAACCTGAAGGTAAAGAAATACTTGTGGTATAATGCACATTATGAGAACCCTTTAAACCATGAGCCATCAAAGCACGACCAGGATCTCTCGGGCTCAGTGAGATCGATATCAAGAGCTGACTCATCACGAAAGAAAAGTATTAGATTTAGGTAGATAGGTACTTAATAAAAACTTATAATTATTTATAAATGTCCAAAAACTATACGGAAAACATATTCTTGTACCTAATCATCATAGGTCTTTAGCAATCCACTGCTGAACATAAGGCTCCCCAAATAACACTCTTTAAATACATCTCTAAGCTGTATCTGAAACCAATGACCCAAAACCGAATAAATAATTGGAACCCCTAATACATATTATAGATACCTTTATATGTACGTTAAGATTAATGTTAGGCCACAGGATTCGAAGTCATTACTTATTTAAGTGCTAAAGGTTTACTTGCCCAGGGCTCTGCCTAGTGGTGCAATAATATATAGAATATTTTATAATCAATATCGATATACTTATTATCGATATAGAAAGTTTAGCGATACGATATTATCATGATTAAAAAATAATTCAATCGCGAAATCCTAGTATCCTACTCCTACTTATAATATTACAAATGCGAAGGATTGATGTTTGTTACTCAATCACGCCAGAAAGACTGAACGTATCTGGATTAAATTTTGCACAGAGATAGATTTTATTATTGAAATATCTTTGTACTTTAGTGTTTTTGATTAGGATAGATTAATTGTACCCATTTTTGATGAATACATTTTATTTTATTTATTATTTAGATTATAGACTGGCATATACCACACATAGACAATTTTTTATCCCAGTAGTGTGTTCCTATGGAATAATAACCGACACCCACGCGGCCGGCGGTAACGTGCGAGGCGGCCTAAGCTAGTGTTTAAATACTTTTTGGAAGCAAAAGCTAGTGTTTAAATACTTTTTGGAAGTATTGGTAATTCTAAATATTACGTTTCATGGCTACGTTGCTTTTGTGATTGATGAATTCATTCATTCAAAAAATCTTTTTTGTTTGCTTATTTCTTATTTATTTACTTTATTATAAAAACGTTTTAAAAAGTTATTGATAATATTGCGTTGCAGTTGTGGATATTATCTATATCGAAATTTCTAGACTTGGATATAAATATCGATATTTTTATCACCATGCAACCCTAGCTCTGCCCTCTTCTTGAAAGTAGATTGAAGTGCCAGCAAATTAGGCGGTCACAAGATTAGAAATAAGTTACGGTTCAGGGTCTCTAGTAGTTTATTCATTGTTGATTAAGGTTGCCCTAGTCAGTCATTCTTCAATACAAACGTAGTATGGCGATTACTGCACTGTTTGACTGTGTACGCTCAAAAAAAATGATATCAATTTGTCTCATCATTATCTAACCCTGTATGGAAACAAAAAAGTGAATCATAACCGGCCAAGTACGAGTCGGGCTCGCGCACGAAGGGTTACGTACCATTATCGCAATAAACGGCAAAAAAATCACGTTTGTTGTATGGGAGCCCCAGTTAAATACTTATTTTATTCTGTTTTTAGTATTTCTTGTTATAGCGGTAACAGAAATACATCGCCCATTTTTACCTTTTGGGTACGGAACCCTAAAAAAACGTGTATTTTGAACGTCGAAAGTTCTATATTAGAACTTTCGACGTTCAAGTTCTAATATTTCGACACTAATTTTAACGCGTCTTTGGGAACATTGCAAAACAGTCACCATATAAGGATATCTTAGCAGTTAAAAATGCAAATAATTTTATTTTAAACAAAAACATTCAGTAGTTTTTTCATGATACTCATTCTCCCAAAGGTCTGTTTATAAAATTTCGCATGCTCCTTTTCGTTCTAAATCATCATCCATTTATTATTTAGTAGTGTTACTACGCGCACTAGCTTCTTACTACTCATCACAGCGTCTATCCCTTTCGTACGTGTTGTCGGATGAGATATTGGCATGCATTTTAATCCCGGCCACAAAATATTTCGTGCCTCCGACTAGGGTAACCTTAAGTACGATATTGATCACGCTTTTGATGGGTTGCTTATTACAGATTTATTTAGTAAGTATTGTCTTTGAAAGGTGTGACATCTATTAAAGATTATAGTTTATTGATCTAAATCAGGGGTCATCAAATGGCGAACCGCGGTCCGGATCTGGACCTATTTTGAGTAGACCTTAAATGAACAGTACAATATAAATAAATTATAAATTTATTGTCTCATCACAAATGTTTCAGGAAGGTACAGATAATGCGTATGCTACTACAAAAAAAAATAAAAAACATTTGTGAGAGACTGGTGCCCGAAGAAGGTCTTGAATACCTGTGTTACGGGTCACCAGGCTCTCCAATTCTTACAGTTAGACTTTGTATGTAATAGAACAAGTATGAACTAGGTGGGTGATGATGTTAAGGTTTAACATGCATAATTAATGACATTAACAAAAATGCTGATTCTAGAATGGATATAATATAAGTTATATGTATGTGTACAGGTGTATGTGAGTGAGTGTATGTAAGTCGGTGTATGTGTACAGTTGTATGTGAGTGTGTGAGAGTATGTGTGGGTAAGTGTAGGTAAACGAGTGTTTGAGGGTGTGAATGGGAGTAGAGTTGAGGGTTAGCGTATAGGGATCAGCAGCCCTTCAGTTGCATGATAATCAATAGTTTTTAGCCATTTAGATACTGTTAGTTTACAGATTGATTTACGAAGGGGGTATATTGAAAGTATTGTATTCATCTTATTATACAGGTATACTCCAAGAAAACAGTAAAATTGTTGCGAGAGACTGGTGTGGAAGAAGTTAGCAGAACAGATATTTCCTTTTCTTCGTTTATTCTGCGTGAGATTTAAGTCATATTTTATTTGTGTATGTTTTTAATCAATATATTAAGTATAAATATAATTTACTTGAGTAGACTAAGCGATGAACATGCCCAAGATTTAATTAGCTTGCACCAACTTATAGCCCAAACTTTGGAAGGATAGTTCAAGGCAAAAATTACATTATGCACATTTATATTTGAAAAAAATCTTTAAAATATATTCAGGTATCCTTGCTTAAAGAAAAACGTTTATTTGTGCCAGGTACGAAGAATACCAAAAAAAAAGAAAAAACTTAAATAAAAATACAGAGTATGCGTCACAACCACGCAAAACGGTCATCTCTCAGCATAATCGCATAATGCTGAGACTCGCATGCGAGACGGGGCTGATGGAGGGTTGGTGGCTTTAAACCTTACGGACCGCGACGGTCATATTATTTAAAAACATAGACCCTTAATGACCCCCTGCTCTAGATAGTTTTTATAGGTGTTTCTCATTCTTAATGTTGTAAATCGATTCCGAAGATTCGTAGTAGATTAGATCCTTCATATTGTCGATGATTTGTTAAACTTAGATATATACCCACATATTTTATACTAGCTTTGATTAGAACTAAGAAAAGGCGATGGCACTAGCGTTAGTCTGCAAAGGGTTTTGATAGTGCACAAAAAATCGTCATCATCAATCATCGATCGATCATCATTTAATACTCCACAGGCGTAATGAGGTTCCCGAAGACTGAAAAACCAATATTACAATCTTAGCTTTATAAAAAAGGCTAAAGATTATTTTATATTATCGTATCCTATCCTGCTAAACTATAAAAAACAGATTGATATTATCCTATACTATACTATTAAAAGAGCAATGTATGTATAAATAAATGCAAGTTCTCGAAAACGGCTCTAACAGTTTCGATTTTGCAATACTGGGGTTTTCGGGGTCAAAAATCGATCTAGCTAGGTGTCATGTCCTGGCAAATACGAATAAAAAATGTATCAAAAATAAAATAAAGCAGAGCTAGGTCGCCCAGGTAGTTCGGTTACAATCCTGCAAAACATTATAGATAAATCTATATAGGTAATACTTTTTGTCCTCGTATAAGGGTAAGGGTGAGAGCAGTGGTGGCCCGGAACCCAGGCCGGCGCTTTACTGTGTGTAAATTATTTCATCACCACTGCTCTAGAAACGGTGAAGGAAAACATCGTGAGGAAACCGGCATGTCCTTGAAAGGAAAAATCAAGACAAGTGATATCCACCAACCCGCACTGGGCCCGCGTGGTGGATTAAGGCTTATCCCCTGTCTTACAGAGAGGAGGCCTGTATCCCAGCAGTAGGAACATTCAAAGGCTGATGAAGATGATGATAAGGGTATTGGAACTCAGATTTACAGAGCTATACAGAAACTTATCAGTTTCATAACTTTCAGGTGATGAAATACTTTATTTGTATCCCATCTTGTATTGTTCACAATTTCTATTCTAGAGCTTCAAAGAAGAATCTTCAACATAGCATTGCATTTCAAAATCACAGACAGACAAAACGTTTTTGTATAGAGTGAGCATTTGCTTCGCGTCCCGGGATCACGTTCAACTGAATATTTAATATACTATGTGAACTCGAAACTCTCAAAGCTTTGTGTGTACATAATGTTATGTACATATGTGTGACAATGGAATAAGATGACGAGACAAACTGGAGTAGGAAATACATAGATACAAAGATAATTGATTTGAATTACAGTCAACCACAAGACAGTGGTAATACTTTGATATTGGGCTGGCCTAGTATAGTACATACAAAGTTTCAATAGAATACAAGGCCAGCTTATAATCGTTTTGTTACCGCTGAAGTGGTGTTGACTGTACGGACTTGAACGTCAGACTTGATAAGGCACTGGACCTTGAACTGGGCTTGCGTAGTACGGAGTTTTAATAGAATATAAGGCCAGCTTATACTAGTTTTGTTTGCTACCACTGAAGTGGCATTGACTGTGCGTGCTTTAGTTTCAAACGCGATAAGGCTCTGAAATCAGATCCTACTTGAAGAGGATTCCCAATAAAACACAATTTATTTAACAACATGACGATTTGTAACCGAGTTTATTTCGTTTCCTGAGAGATTATATTAAATTATGATATTTGAAGAACAAAATGTCTTTCACTACGCGGTTTCTCATTTAATGTTGTCGACTTTTTATGGCTTCCAGCTTTATTTACCGCTTTGAGTAAATAAGTGATATTTACTTTTTCTACCGAAATTCAATAACTAAGTAGGAACTTGTGTAGGCTGCTTTAACTTCTTGAAATCACAATTATGTGGAGTGAAAACAATCAGCGAAATGTCACCAACAGAGCAAAGTGTCTGTTAGAAAATTTACCAACCACAACAGATATATTGTTTTCAGTTATGATTCTCTTTACTTTGTTAAATAAAAAATAACAAGATCGGCGAACATTAGATTCTGTCACGGTTCTAAAAGAGTAGATTTTCATTTGCTTTTATGTAGCAATTTTGGTTACGAGGAAGAGGTAGTAAAGACTATACGCTGAAATGTCGGTACTTAAGTCGTTAAAAAACCACTACTAGGTCGTAGCTTAGCACCTTCGTAGCACCCTCGTAGCAACTCGTAGCACTCTCGTAGCCGACGCACTACGATCGCCTACAAATATGTTTAATTTAGTCATACATTATTTATGTTTCACCAGTAACATCTAAAATTGGAATATATTATTGTTAGTAAGTATTGTGTTATTTCTTCATGTTTGTAGTGCTTGCTTTGATGTATAGGAGAGGTAACATACGAAAGATAAGTTGTTTTTTTGTCTATTTATGTATCTATGAAGTCAGTTGACAACAGCATAACTGACAATAAGGCAACATATTTCATGGAATACTGAAAAGTTACTAAACCTAAAACAGAATTCTGAAAATTATAACAAATCCCAATCCGCCATGATAATTTCATTAAAAAGTTAGAAAATGCCTGACCAAAATAGATTTCAGTTAAAATGAAAACGGTAGGTTTATTCTGGTGTTCATATAAAATGCAAAACATCGTATAACTACTGTTATGCTATTTATACAACATGAAATCTACTCTTTGTTTCCAAGCCACGGCCTGCTTGGGCATGAAAATTTTATGAAGCTCACTGGCATACTTCTATTACAATGGCCTAGACTAGTATTCATAATGAATGAAACATTGTTTCACAACAAAAACACTTTAAATGCTTCTAGAAAACTTCTAATAATATGCCCACTTATCTTCGATAGGTGGTAGTCACCTTCTCGGTTAGGATTTTCAAAATTTGGTAAAGTGCACATTTTCTGATTTCCTCTAACAATGAAAATCTGTCTCGGCTCACGGAGAATTTCACAAAACTCTAGGAAATTTGTGTCGGAATTGTTTTCAAATGTCAGCCAGACGTAACATGTCTGAATGCACCGATTTTCTTGAAATATTATTATAGATATTGTTTCACAAGTTTATTGAAAAGGCAGCTTCCAATATTGTAAAGGAAATCTAGCTACAAATAAAGATATTTTTAAAATTTCTATCAAGTAGGCACTCTTAGCGGGTGCAATCGTGATATGAAACCGAAAAATTGCTTTTGTAAACTCTTTTTCAAGTATTTGAAATGAAATCCTTTTGTAATAATTCCTTTGAGTTATGATTGGGCAGTGTTTCATTTCAAGCGGTTTCCAATAATGAGTGGAAAGCAGCCGTGTGGGGATTAATTTGAAGTATGGACCTTGATTGAATTTCTCTCTCAATTAATTTCATAAAAGCGCCCACTCGACGTGATCAAGTGTCTGACGTTCAGTTATTATAATGTTGATTTTACAGGTTTAATATCCCTGGTTGATTCATGAATTACCAAAATAAATTCAATTTTACTTGCAAAAATATAATGGATGTTAATTATGTCGGCGTATTTACCCTTGGGCCAAGGCCAATGCAGGGTTATCATATTCAAGTTGTTACAATTTTTTTGTTCTTATTTAAATAAAAACTCGGCGGTGTATAGAAATTGCCAACCAGATGTTTAATTAAAAATTTTCATACGAAATTTTAATAAAAAATTGAAATGTAGAGATTTTTGTAAATAAGGGTATTTTTATGTGGAAGTCAATAAAGTTGAGCCTGCCGTACGTTACGTCGCTTCCTTTCTGTCAAAGAAAAATTGAGCCAATGCTAGGCGGCGTAGGTACTATACATTTTCAAGCTTGCTTCGCTCGCCCTTGTATCATAAATTCTTTTTCTGTATAATAGAGATTTTTTTTCGCCTCACTCCTCCCAAGCGTCCTATATGGCCCGGAGCGCATAATCTTTAAATACGCCACTGGTCACTAGGTGAACACTAATTGATACATCGTTGATTTAATAAATATCAAGAAATAAGCCAGATTATTGATATGGCTTTTGTGACCGTGATGTCTTTTACACACAGAAGTAGCTATTTAAGGAAATTTTGTACTCCCATGAAAACATATTTAGCTACATTTTCGTATTTGCAACATATACATAAAGACTTATTAATTCTTGCAGTAAGAGTTAATTAAACATATTCTTCCACATACATAATAACCGTAATAAAAGGAAGAACCTTGTGAAATGTAAGGATGAAAATGAAGGCAGTGAATTAAAATAATGAAGAAAGTTTTGAATGATGTATTACGATGTTGACAGCGACGTGTGGTAAGAGCACACGTCGTGTTAATTAAGATTAATTGGCAACACTTTACAAATAAAATGTTCTAGGCGGTAATTATCGTATCACTCCTCGGTTTGACGTTATAATTTTCAAGAAAGGGTGTTGAGTGTAGATGTTATGTGTTGTTGTTGCTCGGCAATTATCGTAATTTTAATGTTGTTGCTACATTGCTGGACATACAATGGACAACCATAGGTCAATCAAAAGGTAGGCACAATCATAGGTCTCGGTCAGGGTCAGTAGCATAAGCTGGTGCTAAAGGGAGCGCCAAATTTCAAATATATGATACCGTTTGGGTCCATAATTAATTGTCTATGGCAGACGCCTAGCGCGATGTGACTGCATAGCGGCTGGGCGACAGAGCTCTGCTTGGGTGAAGACGTGAATGGAAACGCCGGGAGGGGACGCCCTAGAAAGACATACATAGACCTTATAGGTGATGATCATCAAAAAGGCCATGAGCACAGTACTCATAACCGGCGTGTGTGTTTGACTAGATGTATGAATGTGAGTGAAGCAAAAGATGTATGTAAGGATCGTAGTGGCGTTCCGTAGTTTCTGCCTACCCCCATGGGAAAAAGGCGTGAGTTTATGTATGTATACAAGAATTGCTCGTTTATAGGTATTAGATTAGATAAGCCTATGTTGTTCCATTGCAGGGCAAATGCCTTCCTTGTCTCTTTCCACTCTCCCCGCTCTACAGCGATCATGGGCCAATCCTTTATAGAGTATAGGAAATCTTTAATATATTCGATTATTACTTACAGTAAATAAATCAAAGCTAACTACGTTTTCCGTCCCGTAACCTAAATCACAATAACATTGGTTATCGAGTGCTGGCCCAACATTTATCTTGGTCACAACTAATTTGGCTGTGTTTGTCAAACAATATTCCGAGCAAACCGATTAGAGACCGCACTGAGAACCGATTACAGCTGAATAGGCGTAGAGCGCCCTCTGATAGTTAGGAGCGAGATAACTGACTTCCAATGTAATTTATACCTTGGGCAAACTGTGGCGTTTGGTATAAAGATAATATTATTATTCTGGTGGTGAGATTTGTGTGCTGGAAATCTGAAATTCCTTATACGTGCATACTTTGATCTGTTGGAAATGGGGGTAAAATATTCATTAGTTGCACTGTTTTTCCCCACATTTTGTCTAGTTATGTAAAAAGTGTCCGTAGTGTAGTCCGTAAAAATCCGAATGTTTCATATTTCAAAATTGATTCCATGATATAAGTTTGAAACTGTCATGGTCACTAACACTAATATTAACATTATAAGCGGGATATTTACCATGTTAACTGTTTGTAGCGAGTTTCCTATATTTCGGTGCTGTTGCAAGCACCATGATCACGGATAAACTGAAGTCATTGCGGGTGGGTGTTTATGAGGAGACAAAACGGTCTACCCCGCTACCATTGTCACTCACAACTCGATTCCGTTCCCGACACACGAAACTCACTGTGTGTGCTCGCGATTTTTTTACGGCACTTTTTCGGGGTTTACACAGCTGGACCACTGGATTCCAAGCTCTCGACAGTTGAAACCCATCCTCCCGGTTGAAATTTTTATATTTGGTAATTTCGATAGCTTCCCTCACCAGTCTAGGGATATAGTGGCGTTCTGTCGAAATGACCCGAGGGTTATGTAACTCAATCCAGTGGCTCAATACTGATTCCAAGAGATGTTGAGCTATGGCCGATTTTTGTGTGTCATTGTTCTTTACTGCCCTGATGTGCTCTGAAATTCGACAAGCAACCGTACGCTTCGTCTGACCGATTATTATTGATTCCATAATAAAAAAATAAAAAATAAATTGTGTAAGTACTTTTATCTACTGAGAAAATACCAGTAAATTAAAAGTCATCCTCTTGTTTTTATGTATATATGTCTTGTACTAGTCTACTGGTGCTATTTTGACACTTTGAAATCTAAATTTCATTATTAGGTACACTTTCAAGAATTAGTATGCTGTGAGAGCGCCGAACTTTTACTAAAGAAAAATTGCTGATAAACTTACTCTTGCATGCTCTCTGAAAGTATTACCGCTACTTCTTTTAAATCACGTTCGTTTCGTAAATTTTGAACTATGAACCACTTATAAAGTTCCCCAATCTTGGCAGTTCAAGTCGATGTGCGATCCACTTGAGAACTTTGTTTGACACGAAAATCGTTTCAGTCTAGAACTGAACAAAAAAAGGAACGAATATTTATCCAGGTATACTTCCACACGTTAAAAAAACTCGGTAAGCAAAGTTTTGTTTACGTCAGTATAGTGTGCAATATGGTCGATCGAAAGTCCAAGATATTTGGAATAAATTTTTTGTACCGGAAATAGTGAAAAAGTTGAATATCGACAGGAAAAACTCAGCGTTTTTCACCAGTATCTAAACCGTATCGCACCAACATTCTGGTTTGTTTGTGCAGGCTGCGGGCAGTTGTGCATTTTTTGGAATAAAAATACTCAGTTTTGCCGAACAAATACTCTACCCCTT
Organism: Orthosia cruda; assembly: GCA_964057195.1. Lineage (NCBI taxonomy): Eukaryota > Metazoa > Arthropoda > Insecta > Lepidoptera > Noctuidae > Orthosia > Orthosia cruda. The sequence goes on from OZ059826.1 coordinate 43,118,146, forward strand.
GTATGTGCCTAGACATAATATATCTAGGCACATACATAACTTATTGTTATGTGAACGAGGCAATACAAAAAGCTTTTGTAGTCCGAATTTATTTAAAATGTGGTAATAATTTCATGCTAAAAGAAAAGTAAATACATTGAATACGAGTTGTAGGACTTTTGCGAACAACACAATTAAACTGTTTGTTTGCTAGCTACATACGAGTAATAAGTACGTTGTGAAGCGAGGACTAAGCTAATGTTCACGTTATTAGATATTTGTTACATGTTTATGTACAAAGTAAGGAAAAACATCCATAAAAGCAGTTTATTGAGCCATTCTTTCAAAGTTCGCAGGAGGAAGGCTATAACAAATAAAATTCCATACAATATTGGACACTTTTATACTACTTCTACCAGCGGCTTTTACTGCGTAAAAATTGTCGGTATGGTAGCTCCTGGCTGCATCTTCCTTAGCGTAGAATTCGACCATAAAAACCATTCTACTGCGTTTGGCGACAGGTACTGCATTCTATCGTTGAAATATTTTTTGCAATCGGATCAGTATATCAAACAAACAAACAATAGATAAATATCCTTTATTGGTATCGTTAACTCTTCTATAATATTCATTTAGATTTGGCCAATCCAACCAGGAGTAAACAATGGGGTCGAAATAATTACGAAGGATCCTTCACAAATGATAAAAATACAAATATTTTCCGTAAAATATGACCGCGATGGAAGAACACTAATTTAAGTTTTATTTGGGTCAGGGTGGCTCCGGGCAGGCGCGGCTCAGAAAAGATGTAACAAAATTAGAGTTATGTAAATCGGTATCTCCTTCAATGGCTGCCGCACAAGAGTGTAAACAAGTTGTTATTAAACTTACAAGGTCTATCGTAACTTGGATTTATATTCAGACATTTCCGTGTACAAATATCCGACCATTATTAATTTGGATATTTGTAAATATTTGTATTATTAAGTACCAGTTTGTTAACACGTTTATTTATGAGTGGTGTTCTTGTTATTACGAGTATAGGACGATAGACCACGCTTTGTGAACCTGATAGTCTGCTTACTTTATCAAAATTAAAGGTATTTAGCTATAAATTGAATATTGAAGGTATTTAGTTATAAATTGTTATAGCATCCCAAGAAATTTTTGATATAATTACTTAAGAAATGGGGGCTCCTGAAATAATTACTCCGCTTTACTGAATTTTCAAGCAGGCTCCCCTTTAGAGCTGAATTGGTCAGTCTTAATTATTAGACAAACAAATCCTTTTGTAACGAACCAGAGCGTCTTCACCTTTTTGTGAAAACGGCTTTATGTTGTTCAACATGATAAAGAACCCATTAAAATTCGTTTCAAGGAATTATGCAAATGAGATTGTAAGCGCTCGCTAACAAGGTAGGACGCTCGCAAAGATTGTTGCTAAACTCAATTCAGTTCGCCTGTTGCTCTCCTTTGTGGGTACCTGGGCCTGGCAAATTACCCGGGGAGGCTGAACAAACGAACAACTTAAAAATAATAATCTAACTTGGAACGTATGTAGGGATACCATGCGACCGGGATTGCCGCGGGCCTTCTATCTCTCGTGGAATAAAACGCAATTCTTTGAATTTTGATTTATTTTTTCAACCTAACATTGTCGTAACTTTCTTAACTCGACAGATCACCAGCTAAGATAACAGGTGTACTCAACTATGAACATTGTTCATACCACTTAAATTATTATACGATCAGTACCGAAAAACAATTATTCATCATTATCACGAAATTTACTTTTATCACGAAAATACTATTCTTAATTTTACTAAATTCCTTTTAATCAATTCTTTTACATAAACTTGAAAATATAAATAATATTAAACATGAAATCACTCGATGTCTATTAATACACGAATTCTATTGTAGCTAATGATTAAAACTTCGATCGATACCATTTCAAGTCTCGGTAAAGATTGAGTAAAGATGGAAGACATTACGTAATTAAAAGATAGCGTCTTGTGGAAGGCGAAGCAATAAAGTAATTAAATATTATGTTAATAAGGATAATTATTTTGACATTTCAATGGAATAAATGGCACAACAAAATCATTAGGCTAAATGCTAAACACTAAGTTTGTTGTACTGCTTTCATTGGTACAAAATAGAATAGTTTTTAGTTTTCGGAATGACACAAAGTTAAGTTCATTTACTCGGGGAACTGTCTTACGTTTACAAAACATTTCACATGACATAATAACGAAAACTTAATAAAGACTCAACAAGAATCATAATTTAATGTATCTACACTCCAACTCCTACAGTATACATTTAATCTCAGAGACTACCCACATTCAACTTCACAAGCTAATACATTAGAAATAGGAAAGGCACAGTCGAAGTATAAAATTTATTGCTGACTTCCCTAACTAGGTACGATCTTTTACAGTAAGTGGGTAGAAAACCACATAGACATGTCTCAAAATAACAGACAGTTTGTGCTTTAAATTAAACTTGCTTTGAAATTTTAGGTACTTTAACTTACTTTGTCTTGCTCTGTTGCCTTTTCTAAAGTAGACAGTAAGTAATTTAACAAGCGGAAAAGTTTTGAAAGACAAGCAACTAGGTATCAACTGCTCAATTAAAATACTCTTACAAAATGTTCGCTTAATTTAAAAGGTCTTGTAGATTTGGCACGGCTAGTGATAGATCGCACTAAACATTCAAAATGATACAATCTAAGTCCGAACTATCGTAGAGCATACTTACGCTAACATATCGGTTCTGTGACGTCGTTACTCATTTCTACTTCGTTCTACCTAAACTCGACTCTACCATTATGTGCGTATTGCCAGTTACACGTCTAAGTTACGTACATGACTCTGTAAGAAAATAGGATTCATTTATATTCAGAAAATATTATTTTTCATCTTTAGAGAGAATAATACTCAATTCACGAACGTTTGGTTCCGATTTAGATATAGATTGACAAAGATCTAGCTAGTAACAATACTCTACGAGGCTACACAGTCGTTGGCTAACAGATACTTTACAAGTAATCACGACTAAGTATACCCACATCGAAATTAAATTATATTAGTTATAGGCTTTTCCGAAGCGTTGGATTATATAAATCGTATAACACTAAAAATTCAATGATTTGAAACCCGTTCTTAAATAAAGTCTAACATTTAATTTGCACACACAACTTTAAACGAGTTAGTGGCTGTACGATAAACTGAAACTATTCATGTCTACGAAACAATACTTCGTTGAGGTTTACTTTGGAAAATCTTATAGTATTTAGATTTTAATAACGAATTAACCTTTAACAGCAAGCACCGTACTAATAATAGAATTACAAATTAAACTTTAGCTCTCGTAGAAAACATCCCACCACAACAAATTGACTAGTTCTAACTCCTATCTACATATTTTATACATCTTAAACTAAATTTATTAAAGTCTCTTTAAGAAGTAGTTGAACCGGCCGCAAGTGGTGAAGTGAGGGTTAGGTCGGATGTGGGAAAGAAAAACTAGGAGAAGTTCGCTTCTGAACAGGCAATGTCCTTCTTTCGTTAATATCAACAACGCAACACAACACAACACTGAAACGCACCGTAGTCTAGATTAGTTTATAAAATCGTCACTATACAATCACTGTTCGCGCAAACGTATTCAAACATTCACTGTCCATTGAGCATACATACTAACAGACGAGAGGAGGTCGAGGAAGAGAAGAGGAAGGGCACCCGGACGTCGCTTTGAGCGGCGCCTAGATGTAGACTTCATGGTGTTGCTGCGGCCGGCCCCGCCGGGACTAGGAGCCTCGCTCCGACAGTTCCACGACGTCGTCCGGCTCGGGTCGACTCACGTCTATCTTCCGCCTCTCGGCTATCACTATTCTTATCTTCTCCTCTTCAGTTATCGGCTGATCATTCGATTCAGGCGTGAGTTGATTGTGGGAGCGTGACGCTGAGCTGGCGTCGGTCGCGGCCGACTCAGTCGAGGATCTCCTCTTGGGGCCGCTCAGTCTCAGACTCTGCCGGTTGGAGGGCACGGCGAGCAGCACGGGCCGCAGCAGACGCGCCTCCTCCCCGCGGAGGGAGTTCCGCTTGTCGACGCGCTGGCGCCTGTTCTGCGCGAAGGAGTCCCTTGCGGGAGGGCTGCCGGGCTCGAGCTGGTCGGCGTCGTCGGCGTCGATGAAGCGCGCGTCCTCCTCGTAGAGTGCGGCGGGCGGCTCGGACGCCGAGTCCTGCCGACGGCGCCCGAAGGCGTGAGGAGATAAGGAAGCCCGTCTCGGTGGTAGCGACGTCGGCAATAAAGCGGTTTGCGAGTGCAGCGTGCGCCGGCGGCGTGCGGGGGACGGTGCGGGTTGCTTGGGCTCGCTGTACGTGAAGTTAGTCGGCAGGGACGGTACCTTGTTCAGCGGCCGCGGCGGGCTCACACACTGTTCTAGAGCGCGGCACAGTGCTCTGTCCTCTTCATCGTCGGCTTCCCGTTCTAACTCACGTTCTAGTTCTACATCCATGTCATTTTCATCTTCCATTTGTTTATGGGATTCTTCTAGGTGTTTCATAAGTACCTATGAAACAAGAACATTATGTTAGTTTGAGTCATAACCATATTTTACTTTTCAGTGGAATAAAGTTGAAGAAACTTACAGCGACGACCACATTGACGAGTACGAACTGCGCCATGAGCACGAACACGACGAAGAAGATGGGCGCTATGATGGTGGACACGCAGCAGTTCCGGACGCAGTCCACGGAACTGTCGCAGTCCTCGCGCAAGGTGTCCTTCATGATGCCGTTCCAGTTGTCACCCGTCGCCACGCGGAATAGCGTCAGGAATGCCATTCCGAAGTTTGCGAAGTGGGCGTGTTCACCAAGACCTATAATATTAAATAATTAAACAAAGAGAAGTTCATCTTCTTACTACTTTTTCAACTGATCATAATCTTCCGTACCTTGACAAGGAATTTCGTCGGAACATTCCAACCTCCCAAACAGCTCTACTCCAAGCGCAGCAAAGATGAAAAACAGCAAAAAGAACAACAGCCCCAAGTTACCAACTTGCGGCAGAGCTTGCATCACTGTGTCCAACAATGCCCTGATCCCTTTCGCCATCTTCAGCAGCTTCAGTACCCTGGCTATCCTCAAGACCCTCATTACCCTCATTATCGTCGGATTTATTGGAATTATATTAGTTTCTAACTCTTCTAAAACTATTCCCACTATAGATAAGATGACGATGATTACGTCTAGTTGATTCCATTTGTCTTTTAAGTATATTTTGAACCCTAAAGCAACAAGTTTCATGATTGCTTCTAAGATAAACACAGCGGTGAAGAAATAATTGAATATTTTAAGCGCATATTGCAGAGCCGGTGGCATTCTGTAGTATTCTATGGCCATCGTAACGACGTTTAAGCCAATGACACCGGCTATGGCTAGGTCGAAATATTTAGATGTAACTACGTTGTGGACGAATAATCGTGTTTGCCCATAGTCTGCATAATACGGCCGCATGTGCATTTCTGAAACAAAATGTACACAGTTCACAAACAGTTTTATGCGTTATTTAAACATGATCATGTTCGTTTAGCTTTTATTGTTAAGTATTTAGATTCAACCACGTAGTTATGTTTGTAAACAAGTTTACTAACTTCTACGTTTCTTCTCCATCTGCAATGCTCTCTTGGCGGCTCGTCTCACTCTCTCTTCCTTCTCTTGTTCCTCGCGACATCTGTGGAAGTTTTCCACCACAACTCCCACAAACATATTAAGTACGAAGAACCCGACGAGCAGTATGAACGCGATGAAGTATAGGAGACGCCATTCTGAGTAGTTTACTATTGGCTGTAGAAAAAAAATACAACTTTTTGGTTAAAATCATGAACGAATGTCTTGAAGCGTACCAAAAAAGCAAATGGTATAGTATAGTGATGTATTTAATCTACATTGAATCTATTAGCTAGCAGTTTAATCTTATACCCGAAGCGAAAGATTAATCAAACTTTAGTTCTATTAATTTAGAATCTGAATTCAACTAATTTTGGTTTCGTTTCATCAATGCCTTTTAAAGTTATAAATCTAGAAAATACTTTCCATTTGATAACTTGAATTGGGAATGTTGTTAAAGTAATTCTAAAGCCGATAAGATTTACGCTTTTTTGAAAGCGTAAAACGACGTCGTTATCGTCTTGGGTGACCATTTCCAACATCTGCCGGTTTAAATCGACGTCATCTAATACTTCAAACAAATTTGAAAAAATAATCTAGAGTATAGCTGAACTGTTACCATCTTTATTATCAATTAAACAGTGCTTTTATTTTGGAAGCTAGTAAACCTGACTAGATAATAAATCTAACTAGATGACGCGATTGTATGTACTTCGGGTGTCAAAAAAAGGAGTAAAATTACGAGCAATGATCGTAATTTTAGCTTTTCATTTAGCATTATCGGCACTGGAAATCCACCGAAATCTAGAAAAATGCCTTTTTATGCCATATTGAGCTGTAAAGACTGTATAGAAAAAGTTGGCCGAGGCATTGCAAATATTTTATTTCATTGGTAAGTAAAATTGTTTTTAAATTGTGTGTGAAAAAGTGGCACGCTTGGTTTTCATACAGATGGAGGGACTTACGTTATCTAGTTAGATTTATGTATGTGTAGTAAACCCTACAGGAGGCATAATAGCAGTATAGTTCAGTGGCAGTATTCATGCCATGTTTGTACCTGTTGATCAACCCCAACTGCGTCAAGTCCGGTGTACATAATGTTTACCCATCCATCTCTAGAACTCAGCACGAACAATGACATCAGCGCTTTGCCCAAATCATCGAAGTTGTATTTCCTATTCACCCATACATTCCCGTCTATTCCGAGGCAGTCGGATTTGTTCTTCACATTCTTTATATTTGCACCCTCGCAGTAGAAAAATGCGCCTTTGAAAAGCTGGAAGAAGTATTGTTGTTGAGAAAATGTTTTCTTGTTCGTTGACATCTATGTTTTGCTATAAAGATTGAGGTTCTGTTTTAGCAGTAGTGATATTGTTACAGCAACTTAACATACTATGCAACTAGTCAACTCGTTTTTTATCTCAAATACTTAAATCTAAAACCGGCCAATAGTCGGTAACTTAGGCCAGTTTTTTGATCCGTAGTTAACACAAACAATTGTTAAAATTTCGATAAAACGCGTTTATTCGTAAATTTTTACTCTAACAGCGGTCAAAAAATTAACTCTTCATTTTATTGGATCATTTGTGAGGCTAACAACTGAAGAAAAATGGTGTTTTACCAAAATTTGCATATTTAACCACTGGTTGAGTTAACAACGGATCAAAAACTGGGCCTTAATGTACATTCAAGCAAATTAATACTTAGTAGATTGAGATACTTTTACGTCAATTGGTCATGCGTTTTCCGTTTGATAGGACTATCAAATTACACTTATTATTTGAATTAAAGTCATATAAGTAATTTTTTTAGTTGTCATTAGTAGTTTTGCCAGTCGTTACTGACTACCCAGAAGCTTGAAAATCTGTTACCAGTCTTACCCAGTTACTGGGTTGTGAAGGTCAGATAGGCAGTCTCACCGAGTAAAATACTATTATTCAGAGGCATCCGTTTAGACTGGAAGCCTAACCGGATAAGGGCGGTTACGCACTACACATCCGTGTCCGTGATTTAAGTTCCGAGTTCATAATGTTCTGAATTATGACCGATTATGACGGATAGAGTTCGGATGTAGTGCGTAAGCTTCCCTACAAGAAATACTACGGTTACTTCGGAACCGAAATTTCACGGTCACGGACCGGATGTAGTGCGTAAAGGGCGTAAAACAAAACCGTGTCACTGAAATCTCTCGGTTTCGGATTGGATGTAGTGCATATGTTAGGATGTGCCCTAACAGGCGTTGCACAGAGGGGGTTCCGAGATGGTCTTTTAAGAGGTGACGGGGCCCCTTCCGGTTGCTGATGGTGATCACCTGCGTGGTTTTAGTGAGGTAAAATCCCACACCCTGGTCTTTTCCTCAAAAGTCCAGGCGCTTTTTGAAGGTTTCTCCCCGTAAAAGAAAAAATAAAGGGGCACATAGTAGGGAACAGGCTAGGCAGATTGAAGTCAATTTGATTAGTATTATTTTCCTCGTTGCACGTCAATTCTTATCTAATCTTTGAGAGAGACATCAAATCTAATACTGTCATAAGTATCATCAGATCAATAGCCAAAGGTATCAAGTTGATTAGTAATGTAGTCCTACTGGTTGCATTGCTCTTGGGACAAGTAGCTTAGTTCCATTTATGTGGTATGTCTTAATCACACACACGGCTTTAGATGGCATCGTGCTGTCCCAAGGGGCGTACGATTGAGTATCCATTCAAATTGCATCAGTTGTAATGGGTTAAATAATTGGATTTTGGAAGACTGTCCTTTAATGACTATTGAATAAAACGGCTTTTGTAAGTTGGTTTAATTTCTATATAGTAAATCCTTTTTTATACCTAAAGTCGAAGCCCTATTTGACCCTAATAGTAATAAAAAAGCCGAAAACCACACAAGATCTCTCACCTGGACTCCCAAAATGCCGAATATGATGAAGAAAGTGCAGCAAATCAGCACGATGTTTCCGATGGGTCTCAATGACGACAGAAGTGTTTGGACAACCAGCTTCAATCCTGGCGCTCGGTTTATCACTCTTAGTGGCCGTAGCGATCTTAATAATCTAAATACCTAAGGATTAAAAAGAGATATGAAAACAAAATTAAAATCAGATTGCAAAGAACTTATAGCGTGTATGTGTACAGTGGGCCGCACATCAATGGTAACAAATCCAGACTAAGGTAGTAGTCTTATTCTATCAAAACACCGAACTATGCTAGGCCAGCTCAAGGTCAAAGCTGGTAGGTATTACCACAGAGATGCGGTCGACTATACTTAAAAGGGTTAGAACATCTTACCCTGAGAATTCCAAATATTCGTGGACTGGATTCTGATACTAAAGACATTAACAAATCAATGATGGATATAATGACCAGCGAGCCATCCATGATGTTCCATCCCGAGGTGAAATACGCGTCTGGACCGTAAAACATTCCTGATGCCACTACCTGTGTGGAAAAAGAAAATATTATCGAAACATTGTCTACAGAGTCTTATTATTCATTTGTTTCGCGCTTAAGCATGCTTTTCACTTTTGGTATACACTATAGATAATTACTAATTCTTAATATAATTACTACTGACACTACCGTTAAGGATTTTAGTTTAAGCACAATAAATATACCAACCCGCATTCGGCCCGCGTGGTAGATTACGGCCCATTCACTCTCACAGAGAGGCCTCTCTGTGAGAGTGAATGGGAGTCTCTGTTTCCCAGCAGTGGGATCATTACAAAAGACTGATGATAATGATGATGAAAATTTATAAGTATGCCAATTTCTGTGCCAGTAAAACTTTTTCTTTCGTCTTTTTTTCTTTTCTATGTTTTTCTTTTCAAAAAAAATATTTCAGTCAAGTCTATCGTAAAAACTTTGGCCAAAAAGTAGCGGTTGATAGAAGTGAGTGAAATTATCGTAGCTCGAGTGTACGTGACAGCGCGAGCGTACCATGTTTCCTAGTCAACTGTTTCATGCTTGGTTGGTACGCCACTCCACTCGCTCGTATATTTCGCAATTTTCGTTAGTCTCGCTTCATGTTAGAAGCATTTTGCAAATGAAATGGCAGATTTGTGCTTAGAATATACTATGAGCCTGGTTAATTACTAAACATGACAATTAACTATCCATTTTAATTTTACTGACCTAATTTATCAATCTATGGACAGTTGATATAATATAATAATATAATACGATAAGGTACCACGATTTCACAAAAACAAGACCAGTTGAATGTAGAGGTATGAATATTTTACTTTACAATGTAAGTTACACTAAACTTGAAACAAGATGATACTCGTAAAGAACGAAGTAACACTTCAGCAAAGTATAAGTTATCCTTAGTAGATCAAACCACCGTTCTAAACGTTTTAACTACACTCGGAAAGAGTGCCATTCTAGAAGTAGTAAAGTTAGAGCAAAAATACCAGTAATACGCTCCACCTTATGATTGTTGCTGACAAAATGACTCAAATACTTTGTCTTTAAATGCCTTTTTCAGTGCTAGTGGTTGTAATAAAATTCTTTATGTGGGCAATTTTCATTGTCGGAGTTATTTAAGGTAACTTTATAAAATAATTTAATTGTCTTTAATAGAGATAAGATCGCGCTGTAAACCAGGTATATCAAAAGGACCAATACCAAGGGAAACGATTGTTTGAGCGAGAGTCTTAATTGTTTAAATTATTTGTTTTTTCATGGTGGTGCATGGCTCTGGACTAGCGCTGAAAATAACATGTAATATACATGCATCATTCAAACGCCCCTATACTTTTAAATAAAATACAGAAACTTTCCTTGCGGATCTTCGGTTGAATCTTTCGCAAGTTTAAGTTTTTACATGTATTTTACGGTGTATTTTTTGCATTAACACCTATATTATAATAAGATGGTAAATGTTTTGTTTTCAATTAATGTTCAATTCGAACTCCTCAGTGACCGCCAATACGCCTTCCGCCGAAATCAGTTAACTGGGAATCTGCTAGCGTATGCCATTTACATCTAGAGTGTGGCCAACGAGTGGAGTGCCTCCCCGTCACTTGCTGTCTCCCTCAACATCTCGAAGGCTTTCGACACGATCTGGCACAAGAGCCTTATTCGTAAGCTTCCTTCTTTCAGCCTGCCTAGTGGTCCCTCAGGAAGTTAGCAATCCAATCACACAGAATTGCAAACTTCCTGAGGGATCTGTCCATCCGAGTGGTTATTGATGGCTGCTCGTCCAGTCAGTTAGGTATTAACGCCGGAGTTCCTCAGGGGTTGGTGCTCTCGGCAACACTGTTTTTGCTGCACATGAATGACCTGCTAAAACCCGGAACCTTTGGGTACGCAGACGACATCACGATTCTAAGAGATACGTGTCTGGCGTACGGGCTACTGGGCCTCAGTTCTGGTCTCTCTGGGAGGCCATGGTTGAGCACTTGAACCTGACTTTGGAGGCAATCTCCGAATGGGGCGGTGCTAATCTAGTCATTTAAGTGTCATAGTCCAGAGTCTGGACACTATCAGCGAAAGTGATTGTCGAAAATTCCTAAACATACAAACAATCGAAATGTTCGTGTATTGTCTTGATTGATATAGTGATGCGTGTTAATTGTGAAAAGACGCATCGCATGATTCATGTATCGCGGACACAAACAAACAGACCATGACAAAAGTCTCTGCACGCGTACACCAACCTACCTACCGCAGGATGGTGGAAGAAGAGAAACTGCCTTACATGTTTTCGACATTCGATAACACTTATAGAATGTCACTTTGTCTACGTCGAATTTTTTCTAGCTCTGAATTTGATGTCTTCAAATAGTAGTAAGTACAAGTAATAATATTATGCGCTAACTTACCTTAATAAACATCTCAACAGCGAACACTCCCGTGAATACATAGTTGGCACTGGAGAGAAATGATCGTTCTTTGGAATCAGGCGGGATGTTGGGGCGCTCCATCGCCAATGTGATACAGTTCAGTGCGATGAACAATAGTACGATGTTGTCGAACCAGCCTCGCGTTACCACCCAGGTGCAGAATCTTCTCATGCTGATTGTGAAAAGGTATTGATAAAATACATCAATAAATTATGTTATATAGTTGGACCAATAAAATTTAAGTATAGCTATCAAATAGATACCAATACGAAAAGGAACTGTTAGTCAAGCGTATAATTTGATCGAAGTTTCGTAGTCTAAGAAGTTACTACTTAGTTACAGTAGAAAAAATATTCTCTTATTAAACCGGTCTACCATAACGTTTTAAGTGTGGTTGACTGATTCGTTTAAGGAAAGCCTCGAAGACATAAAAGTACTTATTTCATTACGAAAATACTAAAATTCTTTTAGCGGAATAAAGGAATTGAGGACGCTATAATCTTACTTGTTCTCTGGCGAAAAAATGTACAGTGAGTAAAATTCTTTTTCTTTGAGGCAGCCCGTCGGCTCCATAAAGCGAAAAAGGTCTTTGAATCTGTACTGTCGTCTGTCGAACCTTGATGATAACATACATACGTTGTTTATAGCAACCTGCAAAAAATGGAGCCTTGTAAATTCTTGGAATGAAACGAGTGTGTAAAAAAAGCCATTGTTTATGGATTCAATGTGATCACTGCGTGCAGAAACAGAAAAGATAAGGTCAAGTCAAACACAAACTAAATAAACTTTATAACATTTTGGAAGGTGTCGGACGAAAGTTCAAAGTTATACCCGGTTGAATTGTTGCGGTGAACCCACCAGCATAAGCTAGGAGAGGGCTCACCACAATTATTCATGTTGTCTGGCATTTTGATTAAACAGATATAATTTTAACTTGACAAGAAGACGATTCAGAAATTGAAAAACAACTTTTACGAAAGAACAGGGTGCGAAAGATAAATAATTATATTGTGCTTCTAATATAACAGTTCCGGTGTAATTTTAACTTTTTTACCGTATCGTATCTGCGTCTGCTTTTGCCTGTAAAGGCTGGCAATGGATGAACCCGAGATGCTTGTCTTGATTCCTGCTATTAAAGTCACCTTTACCTTAATCTTACTACTGCTACGTACTTCTTCATTGATCTGCTTCATCAGGGGGAGTGGCTGCGCATTGAGCCTGGTTGGGAGTGCTGGTGCTGGGAGCTCTCGAACCGGCCTTGGTGGCACAGGTACTATGGGTGATGCTGGTCCTAGGTTGCTCGCCTTCACTTCTGATACCGATGTCACTGTTACCAATGAATCGTACTCAGATACCCGTAACTTGCCTATGAAAATTTGTTGTATAGTAAGTGAATGTACTGTTTATGTTCCAGTAGAGTTGTTAGTCAACCTAGGAAATTGTTAGTGTGCTTGTTGGCACTATCTTCGGTTTTTATTTCGAAACGTTTGATGTTTGATTGGTTTATGCATGAAGATCACTTTGATGGTCAGATGTGATGTTTTCCAGAACATTCAAATTACTTCTCAGAGATATTACCCTTGTCTGACGATATTAAAACTTTAATGTTTAACAAACATAAATACCAATGATTGTAGTCTACTTTGAATTCTAGAAATACAATCGATAAGCAATGATTGCACATCGTTGAATGGTTAAAGGAATGCATAAAATATCAAAAGGGGTATGTCCGGTCAGTCACCTAGTTTTTCTAATCGATTGCAATAACCTAGGCTAAGTATACAGAAATATTAAGTGGTGTTGAAGTAGGTTACCTGTCAAGTAGTCGTTAGTGAGTGATAGTCTATGAGGGGGAGCCTTCACGGAGTCCAGCCGAACGGTGGAGTCTGATGAGAACCCCGCTTCTGGCGCCTTCCAGGATACCTAAACAGAGAAGAGTATACAGGAAAAACTCATCACTCATTTCAAGAAGCTATTAACTTCAGCTTACTTGTTGTTCCTGCACGGAGACTCTGACGATAATCCTGTTGTTATCGTCCCGAAGATAAATTTTGTACGAATTTTATAATTGGCAAAGGCTTAAAGCTGTTCTGACAGTACACCTATTATAAATTTAACATTTTCCTTTCCTATGTGCACTTATACACGCGACAACTGGCAATTGTGCTTTGAAAATAACGTGTCAACAACTTAACTGGGATACTAACCCTCAATTTCCTACCTTAAAATTATGTCAGAATTAATGTGAATTTGTCAAGCACGCGTTTGTGGGAAACTGAGGGTAAGATTGTCATGTATTTTTCTGATGCAATTGTTACGAATTATATAATTTCTCTTTCATGTAACTACATCTAAAGACAAAATTTATGTGCAACTAGCTCCATGTTTGGTGACTGATGACTACATGACAAATTCATAAGTACCCATAAACGGTTTTGTTGCAATACATTATTTGAGTGTGATTTTGGTACAGTCTCTCACATAGTAAGAAGTAACATTTCCAAACTTACGTCTGGTAGCAATGGTGCATTATGTGCGGAGACCCTTCTGGCCTGACCACCAGGCGGCAGGACCCGTGCTGCAGGCAACGCTCCGCGCGTCCGATTATTGGGGAGTTCCGATTGTGTGTCGTTCTTTATCACCATCGACGATGACAGCAGAAGTTCGTTCTTGCGGATGTTCGAACCTTTTTTTGAAGGTAAATATTAAAATATTTCAGATGAATGTTGACAAGAATTAGAAAGAGAAACGTCATAATTTAATTTTTAAAAATTACTGTTAGAACTATGCAAAATTCTAACAATCATTTTTTTTGGAGAAACCGGCAATAAACTTCTTAGCGTGTAGGTAAAGGTGTTGTAAATTGTGGGCCGGTTTCCGAATTGAGTATGGGACAAGAACGTATCACATCCTAATTTAATGCCATAGTCTGACAGGTTTTCAGGCTAAAACAAATACTCAACTTCAAATTCTTAATTCAGTAATCTGGGATGTCAGAATATGATCTTTGAAAACTTGTTCTGCATGAAGAACAGCTTCTTAAATAACTTCTCTTCCAAAATATTTAGTATGTTTTTGAATTTCAAAATAATTTTCGCAGTGGAACTTATTTTTATAAACAAAATTCGAATTTATAAAGGAACGTCTAGACTTTGTTCAAAGTCTGAAATCTTGAAATACTAGAAATCCTTTTACAAATCAAACACAACTAAGTGGTTAAAATTATTTGCACAATAACTTAAGAAGCACAACGAACATTAAAAATCACATTCAAAAACAATAGGTAATAATATTTATTTTATGGTAAATTCAAGCTTAAATAATAAGTGACAATAATCTTGTACCATTGCAGACGGCATGATCCCTGCCATTGTTTAGAATGATGGCGTCTGAGTCAGATCCCGTTCTTTGTTTTGGCTTTCTTCTGAGACTTGGCCGCCAACTGTAGTTGCGTTGTACCCTACACTTTTCTTCGCCATTTGTGCCCATACTAACTACACTTATGTTCCTAAAAAAACATTTTTAATAAATAATATGTTTGTGCACTCGCAGAACGAAAAAATTAACGTTGCGGCTTGAGTATGATACATCATGTCGAGTCCTCATCAACTTTCAGGCGAAAGATGTCCACTGTTGGACATAGCCTCCCAAAGCATTGTCACATCGATCGGTTCTATGCTTCTTGCATCCAGCGTAGGGATCCATAGTAAAAGTTAAAAAGTAAGTTAAGGTTATCACGCAATTTTTTTTTTTTTATACTTCAAAATTTCTTTGTGGATAAAGCGAGATAAAAAAAAATTGTCACTTACTTTTGAGAACTCAGAAGACTTGATTTATCACTTGTATTCAGACAATTTTCATCCTTTGTATTTACAATCGTGATTTGAAGGTTCTTCTCCGGTAACAACGGTGATGGTATAGATCTAGGAGTTGTTGGCGTCGTGGGCGCAGGTGACGCGGATCTAATAGGGGGTGGAGCGAGGGTTAGAGGGGGAGGGGCAAGAGACATGGGAGGTAAACGGGCCTTCTCAGCTCCAAGTTGAGCTTGCGCTGAGTGGAGAGTTAGTGTGTAGCTGTTTGGTGGTTTCAGTAGACCGGGTATGCTGGCACACTAAAAGACAAAGTTTATCATATTTAAATATTGATTTCAAAAACCTCATTAATAGATCATTCTAGCACAGTCAATCACACGTGTTGGTATTCCTTTGGACTTGAGCTGGCCTAGCGTAGTACGATGTGTCAATAAATAAGAGGCTCACTAACTTATAGGTACTTTTCTGGTTTAGCTACCACTGATGTAGATTGGAATATACAAAATTCCAATCTACATCAGTGGTAGCTAAGGTCAAGGTTCCGTAAAATGATCGCAAAAAACGGGGAAAAAGTCACGTTTGTTATATGGCAGCTCGGCTTAAATATTTATTTTATTCTCTTTTTAGTATTTCGGCAACAGAAATACATCACCTGTCAAAATTTCAACGGTCTAGCTATCACGGTTCATGAGATAGAGCCTAGTGACAGACAGACAGATGGACAGTGGAGTCTTAGTAAAAGGGTCCCGTTTTTACCCTTTGGGTACGTAACGTAACCCTAAAAAGGTATAAGGTGTAAAAAGAGAATACTCACAGAAGTACGATCAATAGAATCCAAACTAGATAACATGGCTGATCTCTCCAAGCTCAGAGCTACGTTGAAATCTCTGAAGGAAGCTCCGGGTTCTAAAGTAGTAGATGGCGAGTCCTGTGGTGTAGCCGCTGTATGAGTTATCATTGGTAATGCTGAGGATTCTGCTGTACTAGCGCCTTTTGCTCGCATTTTTGACTCCTAAGATAAAGCAAACATTCGGTGGATAAATAGTGGTGACAATCACTTTGCTGACTTTTTTAACTATCCACAGAGAAATGTTTTCAAATTAATGATTCCATCAGGCATTCTCTTACAGTGTATAACCCTTTTAAAGCAGAAGTCGACCCAAAGGCTTTCCAGCCGGCCAAATGATCAATGAGGCAAAAAATAAATAAAAAAGGTTTAAAATAAATCTTCTTCAATACTACTGTCCTAAGTATTAGATTACAAAGTACCTGAAGGTAAATGATAAGTTGAAGAAAATAAGACAAAAGTCAGATATACTTCTAAGATATTTCAGAAGATTACAGGATTAGGATCAAAATGGTTTATAAAAGTAAGTAATAAGATATCTTACGACGAATGAAATCATAAATTTTCTTTTTAGTCTAGCGAGACTCGCTGATGAAATAAAATTTATACTTACTATCGAAATAAGGCAGAAAATGTTTTCTTTAATCTAATACTTCATACTACTTTTTTAACTTTGATTTAAAATAAGTTTGTGAAGTTATTATTTAAAAAATAATAAGTTACAAAAAGTCATAATTACTAACACAAATGTACATAAAAATAAATTGATTTGAATCTAGTTTGTCACTGAAGTATTTAATTGTAATGAAACTAAATATGTAGTTATCTAAAACGACTACTTTTTCTTAATAACAATATATTGTATAATGTATTTAAACACCGAATCCTTTTAATCTTAACTTACCTTCTGTAGATTACACTTGTTAGATTGTGCGCAGTCCTTACAAAGTGTCGGATGGTGTGCCGAGGATTTTGTTTTACGATGTGACTTTATTCCCTTCTCTTTATGTCCGTTTACATCATCTTTATGCTTTCGTACATCATCCGCTGACCTCCAATAGTTTTTTATTTCATTCTGTTGACATAAATTCTTTATCAAATGTGAACTGTATTTTCTCTTACTTTGGGAATTTCAAAGTTTTCAAATGGAATAACATTGTTCACGTTGACTTAATGAAATACTATCCCAAATACTTTACCTGCGAAAAACTCTCGCTGGAATGTGATCCCGAATTCGAGTCGTCGTAGTGCAATTCATTATTGTCTGAGAAACATTCGCTCGACAATTTTGATTTTGCCAGCTCGCGTTGTTCACGTTCCCTTCTCTCATTTCGCTAAAACATTTGAATTACACATGAGAATTTGATTGGGAATTCTGTGGCAGATGTATGTAAGAATAAGTAATGCAAAGAATATTTGTCTGTTCTTGAAATTCAAATATTCTTTCTTGCAAAAATCCTTTGCAATATTACAAAACCATGAAAGGTAGCGTGTTGAATGATTCAAACGTTTCGTAACTTACAGCAAAATTATTTAGACCACACTTACCTCTGAGCTGAATCCCTCGACGAGTATAGCAACAAGTAAGTTGAAAAGTACATAATTTCCAAAAGTCATAAGGGCAACGAAATATAAAGCGGCCCAATGACTCGTTTTTTCCATGCCATTAAATAACACAACATTCCAGTCTTCCTGTGTTAAAACCTGAAATGTTTACATCAAAGTCAGAATCCAACTCAACCGTGTAAATCGTTCTACCACATCAAGTATTTTAAAATCCGAGTTTGTTTAATAAATCAAAATAAGCAAGGTGTGCTGTCATATGTATTAAGTCGTGCCTTTTGGTATAATAAAATGTTACTTTATTCCAATGTTAATAAAATAAAGTAAAAATATACAAAAAACTGTAGTAAGTAATTAGCGTGTTAGTGTTGACAAGTGTCATGTTGTTGTGTCGGTGTTCACTAATACACATTAATGAAAGGGAACACAGACGGCGAGTTTGAGTACACAAGCATACAGGGTTCAGCATTACCTAATGCTATTCACTACTAAGCAAGATGCAAACTAACTACGGAGCGCTCCTTGTACTGCATTACCAAAATGTATATAACTAGTAAGTAACTACGGCGGATCTCTCGCTTGTGCCAAGTCTAGTAATGTACAAATCATGTTCAGTCATGTTCATCGTTAAATTTTGGTACTCGTCTTTTCTCACAACCCATACAAAGTTGCCAAATAAGACAAGTTTGTTTACAGTTCCAATCAGTTCAAGTTGATAGTTACGAGAAACACGCGGCTTCTATCTTCTAAAACATATTGAACGGGATCGCAAATAAACCGTCTATTACTGAGCCTAGTCTAGCATACCGCTCAAGGCTTACCTGGAACACGGTGACGGTAGCCCAGAGGATGTTATTAAAATGTTTCCTGTCGCATTCACACTTGGGATGGTGTGAGACGATCTCAGGGCAGGTACAATCCCGCTCGCTGCCATTGTCTTCGACGAACTTGCAAAACTTACCACCGAATAGATACATGCCCAGAATACTGCTCGTCGTGGAGTCGATGTAAAATGAAAGAAAAACAAAACGCTATGCGCAAACGCCGCGACCGAGTCATCCTGACGACATTATTGTTGCGTACGAGACGTTAACACTGCAACCTGCTCGTGAACGAACTACTGAAATAATACTAATGTTACGGGCTGCAAGTAGTTATTGCGTTCACAATATAGTGTGCAGTTAGTGCCATAACAAGGATATGTCCAAAGACGATGCTATCGTACAATTGAGGAAATCTATGTATATGCACACAATCAGTATTAGTAGTGCTGTAATAATTGTGTATCTACACGATCACGTGCCGTAAAATTAGTTTTACTTCAAACAATCGTCCTAGTGATCTTATTTTGGGATGTGATGTAATAATTAATTAAGAAACAAAAGCCTAAATGGTTAAGCAGTGTTATCGCCGTTGGAACGCTACAACCAACGGATATCATGTTAATAAACTAAATCATATATTTACTTTTATTAACATCGTGTTATTTAAAGTGCAATTAAGTTCGTCGACTAACTTATTACTTAAATTATGTTTCATTCTTTATACTGCCTCATTATTATAGTAAAATAGTAAAAATGCAATAAAAATAATCCGGAGGAGGATAAAATAGGCGAAAGTAAAGTGCGAAAAAGATAATTTAATCAAAGAAAACTCTCATTCATACTGTATCATTATAATTATTACTCGTGGCAAAAGTCATTCAAATTAAAATGCAATAATTTTTTAATTATAAATTCATCCTGAGAAATGCAGATGGAAAAGAATAAAAGGAAATTTAGATGAGAGGAGCTATACCTTCTGTTAATAAAGTGGAAGTTAAGAGTTTAAGAAAGGGGGAAGTAATTGAAAATTTGATTGTTACTGAAGTTAAAACAGGGATGCCAGGGTTGATAACGAAACTGGTGGAAAGTATTGTCGTATAATCCTTAAAGTTTTGAACAACACAATTATAAATTCATTCGTGGGGTTAATATTAAACAACATTCCACTAATTTCGGACCAAGCTGTTCAAGATTAAAACCTAAATAATAGAAGCAGCATGCAGAGTGATAGATATACTGTATAACTGAGTGCAGTTGTAGTAGTGGGAGTAGAGGAACTGACGAACAAGTTAACCCGCGACTCGGCTTCGAACGACCTCAAGCTAACCTACTACTCAACAAGCTCACTGACTAAGTGCTCTGGACAACTTCTGATGGGAGTACTGTACGAACAACATGGTGAACGTGACACTAATGATGTTTGATCAATCTGTTACGGATGGTACTAGATCTCACTACGCGGGTACTAGGGTAGCGGTTACGCGACTGAACGCTTGTTTGACAACGCACTGTGCTGCAAGCTTGATCCCTCCGATAGTGTTACTTGATAGATGTACAGTTCTGTGTGTGCGAGTAGATTGTCTCTTGCAGCAGAGTGAACGGTCGGTTTGTGTACTCTCGTGGTTAGTCGATTAGCCGTGACAAGACAACCTTCTGTTATTCGGGATTGTCCTACGGTCATGAGTGTTTGCTGCTGACGGACCCGTGGGTAAGCGTTTAGTAAATGTTGCAAGTTCAGTCTGTTTCTGGGTTGTCTGTTAGGTATTTTAATTGAAAATGTTGAATACCTGAAACACCGTGACAAAGGCCCACAAGAGCGTATCAAAGTTTTTTCTGTCGCACACTTGATCGCCATGCTTGTCTTTCTCGCAGAATTTGCACCCGAAGAGGTTCATACCGAGGATGCTGAACGTTACCACGCAATATGCGATTAGATAAGAATACGGTTACTAGAATCCTTTCGACACACAAAGGAGGGAATATAAATATATATACAAACTTATAAAGGATATATAGAATAATATACATACATAAGTGTGTTGATATATTCTAAGAAGATGAGTGATCAAGTGCATGTATAAAAGAACTGAAGTGGACGAAAAGCACAAAAGCGTGAAGTCACTATGATTGATAAGATAATAAGATAGATAAATAGAAGAGAAAAAGTTGTAAAGAGTGTGGATATTGGCAGTGTGTAGTGGGTGGAATGTCACAGACAGAGGTGGTTGACACACATAAGGATAAGATTGAAAAGAAAAGGAGAAATCACTCACAGTTAGTGCACAGGTTAAGGGATGCGGGTGTGACAGTTAAGTAGAAACATTCAGAATTTCATATTTTTATGGAGAGTCGAATAAATCTTCTTTTGCTACGGAAAAATGAAAAATCTGATTGAGCAATCAATGAGTGATTGCTGGGGGCTGTGATGTTTGACTACTAGTTTACTACGATACAGGTGTGAGATAGGAATATTGAGTTTACATAAAAAAATAAAGAGTTGAATTTTGAAGGTCAGGTTTGTAGACAGATATTTACATAACGCCTATTAAGTCCCTAGTGAGATACTGAATTTGAATACTCATTTAGACCAAGTAAAGCAAATAAACAAAATTATAGAAATTGTTTGGTTTTTTATCAAGATTTTGGATAATAAGTACTTAGGTAGGACAGATAGGCTTTAAAATAATTTTGAAAAGTAAAGTTTTTTCAGGAAACTCATAAATAGCAGTTTCACGGATTTGTAAATCATAAACTCAAAAATAAAACCCTAACATTTTAAATTGTACTTTTATTACATGCATTTTATCGTTGTCATTTATTGCTTATTTAAGTTACCTTCTCTTTAAATTTCATTTTACAAAACCTGATCTGTCTCCGTGGTTTGATAAAATAATATTTGTAAAAGTTGAATTAAGATATTTACCTGAATATGAAGATAAATAGTACTAGCAGTGAGAAGAAGACAGCGACGTTGTCCATGGTCCGAAGCATGACGAACAGTTGTCGGCGCAGGTTGGGCATGAACCTGACGAGTTTGAGTATGCGCAAGAGTCGAAACGTGCGGAGAACGGATAGCCCTGAATTGCCAGCCATGTCTTGTGCCTGACCCACGCTATGTGTCAGTTCGAATGCACTGTTTGTAAAAAATAAATGAGTTTTCTTTTTAATGACATGTTTAATTTGTTATACGTACTTGCTACAAAGAAAACGACGTAAAACAGAGCGTCAAACTTTTTCCAAGTGAAAATAGATCTATAAAATTAAATGTAGATGTACGGCTACAAAGAAGTTAAGATAAAACCCAAGCTAGACTGTTTAATAGAATTCAAGTAACTGAACAAAGTGATTTATATACGTTCGTCCCTCACGAAGCTAAATGTACTTGTAACATGGGTGAATCACCATTATATTACTCGCACGTCGGAGCTCGGGTTTAAAACCACAGATAGTCAATTACGGACACCTCTGAGTGGGGGCGACCGAGGTATCGCAGCCAATATTTCACGTTGTCCTTTAAATCTTTGAGGAGACGATTTAAATTGTAATATAGTAACAGAGGATACAAACATTTTTGTGAATTCAACCAATACATTGCCACAATGTTTTGAACAACTGTAATAAATAACAAAACAAACAATACATAGTACTTCATACATAATTTTTCATATGGCGTTACTTTAATCCATGTTATTTGATTTTGCTACGCTTTGTTTTAATTCTCGTTCGGTTCGGAGCTACTCGTTTGTGTATAAAGTATTCTTCTTTGATATTTTATTTGTAAGCCCGGATTAAAATTGGAGCTGAATCAATTCAGTATTTTATGAGTTACACAAAAGCTTAGGTATATGCTTTTGTGGGGCTTTAATTAAATGGATATGTGGTATACATTGCCGTTAATACAAAGTAAGTACAAAACGTGCTAAATAACTGATGAACACATTTTGATCTTCTTTTGTAGCTACAGGGTAATATTTAACTCAAAACACTTAAGGCTTTAGTATTTCATTGAAAATTCTTATCTGTAGAACTAATCAGTAACCACTGCTCATTTATTTAGGCACAAAATAGCTTCTTCCAAGAACCAAGTTTTATTAAGAAGGCTTTTCAACAAAATCTTACCTTAGAATAACAATAACGCCATCAAAAACGTTGAATCCATTGGAAATATATTTGAACGGGCCCTCGGCGACAATCTTGAGAAGCATTTCCACGGCGAATATTGCCGAGAACACAATGTTACTGATCTCCACGATCACAGTCAGCTCCTCGGGCTGATTGTGGTATTCAATACCCATTGATAGAGTATTGATGAGAATGGCCAATAATATACCTGGAAATTACGGCTGTGAGAGGTCTCGTGTAACAGATATGTTGACGGGGAACGGTATTGTGTTGGTTAAGTAAGTTTATTGGACTTGGTTAAGTGTTAAAAAAAAGGAACGAGGAATGTTCAGTATTTCTTGCAGTCACAGGAAAGACCTTTTATGACACATTTGTTGAAAAAGATTTTGGTGGGAATTGGCTACTGTTACGGTGGCATTCTCTTTCCCTAGTGTTCTTAATCTTCAGTTATGGGGCCGAAACGTGGACTTTAAAGAAAGCTGACCATGACCGCATAGATGCTTTTGAGATGTGTTGCTAAAGAAAGATGATGCAAATCCCTTGGACCGCCTTTCGTACCAACGACTCCATCTTCCACGAACTGAATATCAAGATCAGACTGTCCACGATCTGCCTTCGTAGGATAATTGGTTTAATTGGAGTTATTTGGTCACATCGTCAGAAAGGATGGAAACAACCTAGAACAACTGATGATTACTGGCAAGATTGAAGGGAAACGTCCTAGAGGTCGCAGTCCAATAAGATGGTCAGACCAAGTCCGCTCATCGTTGAACACCAAACTGCACGAAGCTCTCCACGACGCAAAAGACAGGCATAGATGGCGCAAATTAGTGAAGGAAAAGTTGCTTCCACGACGACAGGGGAATCACGACCTTCAGTAATGAGGAACACGACGCGAGGAGGAGGACGGTGGCATTCGACAGTAACAGTAGCCAATTATTAAAAAAAAAAAAATAAGTTGTCTGATTACTGATCCCGTGTACCTAATTCTCAAACATTTGTATGGTACTCTACACATCTTTAGCATAAAGTTAAGTTGTCTCACCTTGTTGAAAGTATTTATGGTCAGCAATGAATTTGATCTTCTTTCTGAGTCTGGACAATGCTCTGGATATTCTGTTCCAGAAATTGGCGCACGCGTTTCTGACACAACCCTTGCGCGTTTCCTTGGCGGCTGCCTCGGCTGCGAGTAGATCCGCACAGCATGAGAAGTCTTCTATTTCCACGATCTGATCATCAAGAAATAGATGGGCTTTAATGATTTCTTAACAGACCAGTAAACTTTTAATCTATTATATAAAAGAGAAAGTATGTATGTATGTTCCTTATAGACTCCGAAACGGCCGGCACATTTTTAATGAAATTTTCAGACAATCTTTAGATTGACCCAGCGGATAATCCTGTAAAGTTTTATTTTTGAACCTTGAACGCCGGCGAAACCGTGGGCAGAAGCTAGTACATAATATACGTTCAAATTTAAGTCGCAATCTCATCTCGGCGAAGATACAATGTCAAAAAATGTAGAGACATTAGAGCGGTTTCTGACTGATATGAGAATGCGAACGTTCTTAAAAAATACAAGAATTGCTCCATTGTTATCAATTTATCTAATCTTTGATCTATTCTATCTTCGTTATATTAAACGCCATGTTCCTTATCCTCATAAGTTTTGATAACAACTTTGGAGCTGAGCTTTAATTGAAAACGTGTTGAAGAGAATTAAGTTTTAAAGCAGCGAGGAGCTGAAGCCTCAAGTAACTAATTAAAAATCAAGGCAGGTTAAAATGAGCTCCTTATGTTGTACGTTTACATAACACAACATACAATCCCGCCTGTATTTCTTAAAGGGTTGGGAAGAGGTGTACCACATTTTGCTAGTTATATAACATTTTATTTTCAAGCGGGCACACAGACTGCTGCTTTTGATAATAGATATAAGGAAAAACGCATTAATATTTTAACACATCCGGGCATCAAAGCCATGACTTCATGCTCAACAATTGCCTTTGCGACTACAAGAATAATGAGGTAGCCATTTATGAAAAATAACACATTTATTTCAAAGAATATACAACACAAAGGGGACACGTATGTCCTCGTGTGAACTAAAAGCCAATTCATATTTCAATCTATCATCGTAAAATACTATTTCCTCCGTGTGGAATGAAATACAACTTTGTACAAGTTGCTATTAAATTTTCCAATGAAGACTTTACGATGACAGATACATCGCGGGCTGGTTATAAATTGTAAAAGTTTTACTCTAATTAATTTAGTTTCAGTACGTTCTGGAAACGTTGTGAATATAATTAATGTATTATTTACTTGCGTCGATGAGTTGAGTTTACAACATCGGGTGAATAGATCGACGTTTATTAGTGTTCTTTTTGTATTTCACGAGAATATTTAACAAAAAATACGGTAGACTAATATTTTTAAAGCTGGTGTCAGATAGGGCATTTGTGAATGGTGATAGGTGGTGGTTTAATAGACAACCTTCTGAGTATAAAAGTACAGATAAGAAAAATCACTTACCCTAGTATCAATTTTCTCTTCCCCCGCCCTCTTGCTGATGCCTTTAGTGAGTTCTTCAAAGAAGGAGTCCAGAGCCACCTGTCCAGTTGGGAGAGCTGCTGACAACGCTCCAGACAACGCGAGCAGTTCTTGACACGACATGGTTCCACCGGCTGCTGCACGCTCCTCCGCAGTTTCGCCTGTCGGCAGGTCGAATTCTACGCCCCCAAATAAGAGTCACTACAGCACACGGACTAATAGACGGACAAAACACTTCTAATGGAACGAAAACATCTTGAAATATTCTATTTTACATACACAGCGGTTTAGAAGATTATGTGAACATTTTATCGATGTTTGCCGTCGCATGTAAGATATGGCTAATGGCTTCCCTTGGGTATTAATACACCCCATTACAAAATTATAGGTTAGCCTAAAAACCTACTCCCATCTATCATCTCTTATCTGAATAAGATGAACTACGAGCAAAAAACAGGCTTTAGATTCCTAAGTATCTAAAATCAGTTTTCGGTAGGAGTTAAAATACGAATTTTCTCGACCTAATCTCGTCCCATTTTCTATTAATATTTCACGAATGCATTCCTAACTTACAAACGTCCTAATCAGTTCAGCATTAAACATTTATCGTTGCTACTCCAGTCCCAGGTTGCCCATTAAATTGAAAAATATTTTCGCAGAAATGCTTTCGGTCTCTCTCAAAGGAATATAACAAGATGCTTTCGAGGTAGAATAGATAACTCAAAGAAGATTAAAGATTTTTATATGTAAATCAGGTCTCAAAAGTGTAGGAGGACCTATGCTGAGAAGGGGTTAAGCGAAAATTTGAAAAATGGTTTTATCGGATTGTTTCCTAGTCCTATTTAGGCATTACTATAAAGAAGTAGAGGAAGAAGAAGCAAGAAGTTAGGTAGAGATTGCACATGCCCGTCTAATAGCGTCGTCTAGATCTACCGTCTCCTAGACTCACCACTTTGGCTCTTAAGCCAGTCACGCTGACACAATGAATCTACAAATATTCATTGGAATGTTAAAAAGTTTTAACACTATTGAATGTGGAGTGTTTTGTAGTGTATTCACAAGTTGAGATTTGTTGGCAGTAAGATGGGGAAAGTTTCAAGTGTGAAGTAAAAGCAACAGGTAAAGTAAGTGGCTGCTATTTCTTGCTAGCGGAGGTGGGTGCTTTTACATTTTCAAAGCCATTGTCGAATAAATTACAAGGACATTTTATTTTAAGGTTTCCTTTCGTCGTAGTTTAATTATCAATTATGCTTTTGCTGTCTTCGTTTTGACCATTAGGGTTGAATAATCATGAATAATGTGAATGACATCTTTATAAAGGAATTTCTATAGTACGGAAAATAGCATTATTGAACTTCATGACAATCAATCAATGACAAACCATCATGCCAAATAGTGGCAATAGCACAATCTTTGTATCGCTGGAACACCATTTCAAAATTTGGAAGACTTCTCACATTATTTTTCTTAGATTTATGTACAAATTTAGGGTTTATAGTATTTTACCTGTTTGTGTCATTTTCTCCGAAGAGCACACGTTGTGTGGATGAGACCCATGAGGTTCATTCGGAGTGTGCAGTAGCACTGTGTCACTGAACATCACCGATGATCTTCGACGAGTCAAAGATGGCGGCGAGAGTAGTGATAGGTTTGCTGCGTTCTGCAAGACAAAAAATAGCGATAGGAAGCACAGTGAGCTAATGATAACCTTAACCAAACGTAGAACTTTGACATTATGTGACTATGTCTAATAGTGATGAACGTTTTCGAAAAGTGATCATACTTATCTAAATGTTTGAAGGGATCTTGTGTGATATTATTAAGTGGGTACCGCTCACGCATGCAAAGTGTATAAACACCTCAGCAAAGGGGTAATTAATTAATGCAAGCGACCGTACATCCAGTAAATTGCCTTAATAGCCACCTGTAGCCGAAGTGCCTCTAGGGAAAACTAACATTATGACAAGGAGCTTAAGAAAATGATACTGTAATAGAATATATACACATCGGAGGAAGGTAGATGAATAATAATCAGGAATAGAGAAATATCACTTGTAAGCTGAATTTCGTTCTGTTGCATTGGCAACATGTTGATACTGATTCGGATCTAAATTCGATTTTATTCGATCGTCAACACTTATTTCTTCCAATGTCCAGAAAAAGCCCTAGAGTGGGGTCATTCGCCATTATTGTTCGCATACTAAGCAAGAACGCGCATCTTGGAGTTGTGACGGAAAAAGTTGAGACATAGTTGCCTGGTGGCGTGTAAGAACTTGAAAAGTGTGATTTTGTTGAGGGAAAGCGACACGATTGGAGTGCGAATACGCTGCTGTTAATTTGATGATGGACTATCTCTAAAATTGCATTAAGTAACCTGCTTTACGCATGCATACGCATTACCCACAAGACCGGGGCCTAAGGAGCCCGACCGAGTGTATATTGAAGATAGGCCTCCTGTTTCCGACATACATAACATCATACATTACAATACGTCCGTATTCTTTGATGGGTTATGCATAGGTGCACCCACTTTTCGTCAGTTATATATTGGTTCCATGTAAAAAGGGGCGAGCCTATTACCATCATCCAGGCACATGTCTAAATACTAGACACCAGGCTGTTACTGAGAAATTCTGATAGAAAAACTGATTATAATAGTCACAGCGGATCGTTGTGTCTCTGAAGTTAGCTCAGCCAACCATTGCGCAAAAAACAGTTTGTCATAGAGCATACTGCGTAGAATAAGCGAGATAGGACGATGCGACAATCGTAAGCGAATGCAGGAGACGGTTATACAATGCTACCTTCACCTTCAATATTGACACAAAAATAGCTACTGCGCAGGGTCTTGCAGCCAATTCAGAGACACAAAGATCCGTTGTGTGTATTATAACACTTTTCCCTACACGAAACTGGACCCAGGGCCTCATGCACAAAAGAAGCGCTTGCAAACTCTAGACCAGGGGCACCAAATGGCGGCATGCAGTTCGGTTCCAGACCGCCAACCTATTTTGTGTGGAATAAGAATGGGAAGAAGACGAATGGGATCTAAAATCACAATCACCAATTTAGGTACCCATAACTATTAACATAAATAGATCCTAAAACCAAATTAGCGGTCAATTACATTAAATAAACCGTTGGTTTCGCGTCAAGATGAGATACGAACAGTGAGGGTAGTAAGGGTTCGCGCAACAGGCTGGGTCGTTCAAATGGCTCTTTACAATCGAGAATGATCATTTTCTAAAATCGCTTACATTTCTACCCGTATAAAAGGATACGACACGACGGGCGTACACACAGAATAAATTAAAGTACTTTTTTGCCCGTATTTATAGAAGAATTCTGTTAACCAAATTAGTCGGTTGCTCCATTTATTTGGACGCTTTTCTGGGTCAAATATTTTTTTTCGATTCACGAAAGTATTCGCATTTCTAAACTCATATATACAGCCAAATTCAGAGAGGCATCCAGACAAATGATGAAATTGGTTTTATCTCAATATCAGCAGCTGCTGACAGTCACCATAGATGTTAATACTTTTTTTTTCTTTAAACTGTTTGGATCACCCGATACATTTTAATTATCATCATAATACCTAAAGTTTTTTTCTAAATAGATGACATTCCGCAACCCATCTTATAGTCAACAATATCACAAGTACAGACTTTCACACCAGCTTCTAAGAAATTCCAAATGCATCTTGCCTTTGTAGCAGAAGCCTTTAGAGCCAAACACATCAGCTCCTCCGGCCCCGGGCCAACGTTGCCTCTCACTCACGGCTCATGCTTAAATAAACTATTTGCAGTTAAGTCCTAAATTATGCAAAAATTCATCAATTTGCATGATAACAGCCTTTATTTTAAAATATTACTAGTCATGAATTTTCCTTGTGCAGTTGGAAGCTTCGGGAACCAAATAGGGTAGAGTGAATAACGTTGGTGTTACCTCAAGATCGGCGGCTGACAGTGAGGGGACGCGCAACAGGCCGGGCCGGCTGAGCGGCTCCTCCAGCCCCGGGCCACCGCTCCCCTCCTCACTCACACTCTTGCCTCCATTGCCCTGGGATAGGTAGTGAATAGAAAGATGTAGAGGGAATGGAACGTGTAAGGTATTTTAGCTGTATAATTTTCAAGATTTTAAAGGTTTAATTATAGGTGGTGTAGGTCAAAGGGATCCAGATAAAGTGATATTGTATTAACGATAGCGTTTATCAAAAGTAAAAAAATACGTGATTTACATGCGATTTAAAAGAACCGTAATCAATCGCAAAAAATTGATGATTGACAACCGTTATTACTGATTTCAGAATGTCACTTTGTCTATTATGACCCCCTTGTATTGTAACCAATCTTATATATAGCCTTTATTTTAGTCTACTAGTTTTTTGTGTTAAAATATGTTTTTGTAGGTACTCAAATTAAATAAAATAAATGTAAATACATTCAACAAAAAAAAAGATAAATCTCGTAGCAAGTTCGTAGCAAAGTGCTACGAGCGTCTACGCATAATTGTTTTAGAAAATAAAAAGTAAACTTATGTTTGGAGTGGCAAGGTTGAAAAGAGTTTGCATTATTTATGAAGTTTACGCTTTGAATTGGGGCAAGTTCGGCTTTTTTCATTAGTTTCTAAGTAAGGGTCTGTGGTCTGCGAAGCTTTTCGATAAATTTGGAGTGATGTTTGAGAATATCAGCTGTAAACTTGGTAAAGACTTATGATTATTCCAGCCTTGCCTTTGCCTTGCCATTTGCGTGCAACACCTACGTAGAACTTCACTAATGAAGAAATTGAAACAGCAACTATTAATTCTGAAAACCAATATTTCATTAATTCTTCGAATTCTTCATTAATTGCTTCGATGAGGTTGTTGCCTTGAATATTATGTATGGTGTGATATATTATGATTCTCAAATGTCACGAAAGCTTAACAAGTGAAAGCGTCGTAATGAATACACTGTGTCAGCAACCATACAATACATGGCCTCGACATGGAAGGCTTTGTACGACTTCACGAATATTTTATTATAAGCCCCGCTTTCTAAGAATATACTCGGTAGAAGAACGGAAACTTGGAGAGTATTATTATTTCGAAATTCATTACAACCGGTTGATGAGAATTTTCAAAGTAATCCTGAACGTTATAATGAGCTGATGAACTTTACTTGTTGAAGAAGGTACGAAATAATAACGTTTATATTTAGATCAAAATCTTATTCAAAAGATTGCTGAAGTTGTTTATTTTAAAGACAGTGAAAAGATTATAATTATGTTACCTGAGGATGTACTCTTGGACAGCAAGGATGATGCTGTTTTGGCTTATTTGCAGGTAGTTGTAGAGTTTCTCTGCTTGTCCGCCACTGAAGTTGAGCCCGTTGATATCGATAAACCCTAGACATATTTTAGTACTATTAATAAAAAGGTCAAGCCAACTATTCACGAATAAAAATACCTTTCATAAAGTCAGAGGTCATAAAAGAAAATTCCACAAGAAGCAAGAAAGGGTATCGTTTACGAGGTATAAAAATAACTTCGATTCAGATTATTTTCAGAAATGCCAGCCATTCACAAAGAACTGTTCATCGGCATTTGCATTGTAAATGCCGGGCGTTACTTAGTACAAATTCTGCAATTCTTGGAAAGGAAATAATTAGAAAAGAATTTACCGACTTCAGAGAGCGCGATCACGATATCTCGAATAAGGAAATGCGAAATATTTATGATCACACAGAATATTTGAATTTATGAATAAAAATTGTGTAATAGACCTGATTTTTTTCGCCATTCTCCTTTTGAATCTTCTCCACAGATGTGCAACATATTTGACTATTTCCGCGTAACATGTTGCAGGTTCACTGTTGTTCGTAGAAGACGCAAGAGTGGAGGTTGACGTGAATCGGGCACGTTCGGCCCTCATTCGTTCCATCTCGCGTTTCTTCGTCTCACTAAACTGCGTCGCGATGACGACCAGGCAGAGGTTGATCATGAAAAATGATCCGATCTATAAGACAAATATGTGTTTATGAGATAATGGGATCGTTAGGACGAAGTTTGACTGATCGCTTCGGTTTTTGTGAAACTAATGTTTTTCTTATGTCCGTAACTTTTGTTACGACATAAGAAAAACAAAATTTTTGTTTTCCTCTATTTTTTGTCTGATGTCTTTTCTTTTTTTTAAACATTACCCCACACTAGAAATTTCTTCCTGTATCTTGGGTGCGTTTGCGTACAAACATATAAAAATTGCGTGTTGTTATGGCAGTTTCCACGCATATATCAATAAAATATGCAGTGGAAATTGGAGTGCTGTAGAATATGCTGTCAACATTTATGTGCAATAAAACTGTTTCAACAGATACGACTACATTTTGTAAATAAAAAATAAAGATACCAACCACAATCAGCAGTACGAAATAAATCCAATCCCAAAAGCTATGTGCATCCTGCACATAATACATTATATCCGTCCAGCCTTCTAACGATATCACCTAGAAACACACAACAAACATTATTGCCTTCCTTATTTCTACAAAATAAGGTAAAACATTTTCCAAATAAGTTGTTTTACCAAGAAAATGGCAACCCAAGCGAGTCCGATGTTGTCAAAGGAGATCGTGCCCTGAAAGGGGTTGTTCCCTCTTTGGGTACAGTTAGTGTAATACTGATTCCAATTGACACACGACGTATTTGTGGGCGTGTTGTAGGAGAAAGGCTTGGCCGTCTCATTGCACACTAAAGGTCCGTATCTGAACGGGGGGAAGTCTCCACACAAGTGCATCCCATTGTCTTCGGGCGTCGTGCATATGTAGTCCAACTCCTTTGAGAACTCGTAGTAGAATGATATACTGTAAAACGAATAATGATTTTTGTATACGTTCTCAGTTTCTTAGGTTAATTTTCAGTTTTATAGAGTAGGTAGTTTTATGTGTGTCGTGTCAAGTTAGAGGCAGTTTTAATGTTTACTATTGAGTATGGACATCGATCTAAACACTTGCGTTTAATGATGGCTGTATTAGTTAACAATGAAAGCTATTTTTAATATTGGTTTTCTGATTTTGAATCTAATCTTCAAATAATTTGGAAATATTATCACTTAGATACATTATACGACTTTTTCTTTGAAAGCCAATTAATTACTTAATTCCAAATAATTTGCAGAATAGTAGTTCTGACACTGATCTGGATTAGTAAATTGACTGTATCTAACAGGGAACATTGATATATCGGCCCACTACTTCTAAGACCCATGCAGATGGAGAAACATTGACTAGTACATCGAAACACACGGTGCATGCAGACACATGCTAGAACGGAAGCTTAGAAAGGAGTTAAGGATCAAAAACGGCCCCAATTAATGGATAGGTTAGCGCTAATAGAGATGGCTGGGGCAAGACTGGCGAATATCGGCGGGGCAGATTAACGTCAGTAGCCTTCGGGTCGTTATCGTTTAACGACAGAAGGTACATAGGAACACGAGCACTGGCCGTAACCCACATCATTTGGCGCCCGGTCGTTACGGGGCTTGTTCTTGATGATCGCTATAAGGCTTTTATTGTGGTCTCCAACTTCTGACTAAAATCTCCCTCGGATACTTCTAATAGTTGAACGACCCAACGTGCAAAGCTTTTATCTTTCAACAGTGCAGGTTATTTGCGTTTCAGGTAACGGTTAAATGTTATTTATTTCAAGAAACAAACCATGATACATAAATGCAGATTAACAGACAGTACAATGGTTAAAACAAAGCTAAATATTTAATATTATTTGTTAAAACAATGACATTGTTATTGAATGAATCATGAAAGATGTTGAATTGATGTGTAATTTGGTATTTTGTTCTTTGAAAATAGAGTAACCTAAAGTTGAAGAAATTGAGGCAAGAATATTTTTGTAATGGACGTTAGAAATGTAAAATTATTATTATGAGATATTTAACTAATTTCATAATCACAGTCTATTGAATAATTTTGCGAAATCATAAGTAAAGGAAACAGTATTTCATATATTTCAGAGAAGTTGATAGAACTACCCATATATCTGGATCAGAAACAAATCGGCAGTTCGCAATCAAATTTTGCAAATTAAGTAGGATATTATTTAAGTAGCGACATATAATGAGAGACCTAGTGCCTCATCGAAACTGCCAATTCGTGAAGGGGAAGCAAATACGATAGCACATCTGGACGGCAGATGTGTGAAGGTACACGTTACAACAGTTTGCAATGTTCTTAATAGAAACACATTAATTTTGATCGCAAATCCTTACGAGTTCACTCTGACGCGCACTCTGTACCATTCGGACAGGTCTCTGGAACATAAATTGAGGAGCCGTGACGGGTGTTATGTACCTAAGCATACTTCTAAAGGTCTGTAGTAAGGTCACAGTCGCTAACAATGTGCTCTCATACAAGACAATTATATTATAAGATATAATTTTCTTGCTCAAATCATATTGTTGTGGATGAAACCACATTGTTAGTATGAATATTGGTTGTAGGTAACTATTTGTACTAAATCTAGATGTTTTGGTAAGTATCGACTATGAATGGCTATTATTGGTTCATGTTTGCTATGACGGTTATTTTCTACTTTGTACTATGTTTGGGTTGGTATGTTTAAACCATTGAAATGTAGCAAAGTTTATGTAATTTGTTTAACATAAGTATGAATGGAGTGTCTGAGGGTGGGGGCTCATTCAGATGTATTACCACATTGTCGAATGGTTCATTTTGATCGTGTTTTCAGTAACATTTGACTTATAATGTGAGTGTTGACGGAATGCAATATTTAAGGTGTGTTGTAGGTCATTCGACTGTAAGCGGTCTTCAACATGCGCGTTTGTTAAAATGTTAGTAACAGTGCAAAAACAATATGCAATGAGAAAATACAAAACGTCAAAATGATATACAGAGCAGCGATGGAAGTGCTCGTCGAGGATGGAAGCGTTAAATATTGCATGCAGTCAACGTTAGCAATGGGACGTGCCGCTAAGACGAGCAGACGAGCGCTCTCGAGCAAATGGAACAAATGAAAAAGTAATTTCAGCTGCAATTTCATCCACAAAACTTCAAACATTGCCACTCAATATGCTGCGTCATACAGATTCGGGTATTATAATAATTCAACACTAATAAACGTTTAGTTCTAAGAGCTTATATCAACGGTAATGCCAAGTTAGCAGTTTGAGACGGGTGTTATACCTGGTCTCATACTGCACCTCAGTTAGTATTGTATAAATATAAGGAGACATACTTGGGTCGTAGAACATTTGGCGGAGGAACGAATTCGCATCGTTGTCTCAGAATTCCTTCCCAGAGCTGGACTCCCACAATGCCGAATATGAAGAATACGAAGAAACATAGCAGTAAAACATTTCCCAACATAGGCAATGTGTCCAGCAGTAGCATCACCAGGATACGCATACCTATGAAAACAAAATTATGGATTAAATACTTAAATCAAAATAAAGGCCTATGTCATATCATACAATGTCAAGTTACTGCCGAGAACAATAACTAACTTAATATATATAGGAGTGTGTGTATGGTTGGCTTTTAGTTGAATTATCTCTTGGCTTTATTACTAATGAAGCTCTACCCAGAATTCCGAAAGGAAGATGAATATTCCATTAGGCAACTTAAGTGACCTATCAGTAAGGTCAGACGCAATACCTAACAGCCTGCTAAAATCATAGCGGTAGTCTAATTTTTCAATGTGATCGCAAAAATAACTCTGCAGCCATAACGTTAGCAATTTGCTGAACTTTGTGAATTCATTTACTGTTGAAGTGCAGTTTCGCATGAATGGACAGATGGATTTCAATTAATTCGTTCCACAGGCGTACCACTCCAAAGAGGATTAACTAGTGCTCCACTGCGAAGCTTGTTATCTGTGAACTAAATGTTAGAAACTCTGTATATTTGTACAGCACGTTGATAAACATGTTAGGTGGAATGGTGTGTCGTATTAGGACGCAAATCAAAACGTATATTTCAATTTAACGGAATAAAAAGGCACGTGGGAGCAATAAATTGTGCGAGGGCAAATTAGTGCCGATGTATGTGTAACCGCGAGCGCGCGTGGTTCGTGGCTCGATTTAATTTGCGGCAGAGTTGCATTGTCCCAGTTGTTTGCGAGCCCCAGATGGGGTTTTGTGCAAAACTTTAGCTAGAGCCCCTCTTTTGTTTGAATGTTCAATGCTAACCGTTTGGAAGTCGCGACGGTCCGCGCTGTGACGTGATTTATTATTGAATTTCAATGTTGTTTCTGAATGCAATGTTGCTTTGGATAACGACTGCGTCTGCCGTAAATCCTAGCTTGCCGGTTAAATTTTCACTGCTAAAATCATGCAATTTCAAACAAAGCTTTCCCTATTTGTACATAAATTTAAATTATGGATATACACACGATTAAATCACAGTCCAGTTTTTATTTGAAACAGCTTCGTTGCACTAAAAGAAAATACTGAATTAATACCTGTATTCTGTATATCTTGCAAAACAATGCCTCATAAAACAACTTTAATTTTTCATTCTTAACTTCAAAATATTTCAGCACAATATCTAAATGTAACTTTATATTGAACAAATTTTGTAACATAACGCTACCGTATACACTTCCCTAGATAATTTTGATAAAATCTCTAAGTCCATTTTATGATAGAGAGGTAGACGAAGGTACGAATAGTAGGTAGATTAGGGAATACCGTTACAGAGCAAATTTCCGCCTTGCAAGCGTAAAGGGCCTGCGATAATTAAAGCTTGATTAATGTCTGTAGGTAGTTTAGGGTCATCCTGTACGACAAACACGATTGTCATCATTAGAAGGGACGAGGAACGCAACAGTTGTGTCGTTAGCAAATAAATGTCCACCGCTAATGTTTAAAGTTATGTAGAGAACCTTATCTAATTCGTATGCACTATCACGTTTAACAAAATGAGTTTTGGAATGTGAAGTTTTCGTTGCTTACAGCAAAGATATTTAAATAAATATTATGAAAACTAAAAGTAACTCTATACACACACATAGGCGCTCGAGACTTCACGTAATTCTAATTGAAACTATTATCCTGTACTCGAATGTGCGTTTACTCAATTGTATTTTCCCGCCTTGTAGCTTTATTCGGCATATGCCTCGCCAAAATGGGAACTATTATCCAATCCCTTTGTTTCGTAGATGGCAGCACATTCGCAGAACAGCTGCAATCTAATGTTATTAGCATTTTCCTAGAAAACGTGAAAGCTTTGCTTGTGCCTTTATGTTCTGAAGTCCGAGTTCTGTGAACGTGCGTGGTTTGACTCGGGACTCTGAATTCAATTTGTTAATGGAAAATCATATTATTAGAATGTCTTTTGTGCTTACTGTTCGGATTTTCCTTTGATATCATTGGAGTAGGCGAGCTAGTAGTGTACTATAATATAGCATTAGCGTAATCTTATAACATTCTCACTTCTAGGGCAGAGGCTTCCTTTTTGGGAGTGGAGATCTGAGGACTATTTCTTACAAAAGAGGCGGTATTCACTTTGCGTTTGGTTTAGCTAACAACTTACATTGTACTAAATATTGTTGTCTGTAAGAGATTGCCTTATAGTTAAGACCGCCCATATTGTACATTTGCTTTTAAAATGTTTGTCCTGTACATATATTTTTATGGTGAACAATAAAGAATATAATCAAATGAATAAGTAAGAAACATTGAGTACTTGTCAAACAGGACTGTTGCTAGAAAATCTTTGGCATTTAAATAGGGTTTGACACGTTATAACTACAAAATCTCAACTCATAAATCGGCCCTAAAATCCTGAAATTAAACACAGATCCTTGTCTTTTTTGTAATCCTTCACCATTTTTCAACAAGTACATCTTCGATTTCTGAATCTCCACATATTGCGGACAGTAAGATAATCTGTAGCAGACGTAGTGGCTTGCAGAGCCGGGCTCACTTGTTGCGCGGATCGATCGTCGCCCACGCTCGCTCTTGATTCCGACTCGGGTTAATTTCTATAAGTACCCGCCGAAGGTATTATGGAGTTCTTTTGTACCCCAACTTTGTACGGATTTCATTATGGTAAGTATAGCGCATGTTTGACGGCCGCAGAAAATATTATAAAGGATTTTGTCAGATCATAATGTTAATACAGATATTATTATACATTTAATAAACCAGTAATACATATTGCTACGATTTGACTCGATCTGAATTTATTATTTTGTTGACAACTTAGAATAATTGTTAGTAATGATTAATTTTCATCTTGACCAAAATATTTCTAAGAAGCCAAGAATAATTTAGAAGCTAATGAAATACTTGGTACGTTCCGAGAATTTATAGATTTATTTGATGAAAGAACTTTATTAAACAAGGGAATCTGTAGACTCTGAAACGGGATCGCCGTCATATTTAATAATGAAAATAAAGTAAAATTTGTTGAGCTTTTTGACACAAGTTAATTAATTATTTCAATAGTTTATAAAATATTTTTTACTCATATTGGAAATTTTTCAAATGACCCGGGCATTATGAATAATTTCGTACTAATCACTTTTTTATGAAATAAGTTAACGTATTTTTTTCTATATTTTTATTAATCAAAGTAATCACCCAGGTAATCGATGCATCTTTGCCAACGCAGTGGCAATTTATTGATGGCCTTCTTGGAAAAATCCCTTGGACGAGAGGCAACAAGTTCTTCGAAGATATTTTGTACTGCCTCTCGGGTATTGAATTTTTTGCCCGCTAAAAGTTATCCAAATTCTGGAAAAGTAGAAGTCTGTAGGCGCAAGATCGGTCAAGGTGAGTATGGCGGATGACGGAGAGCTTCCAATACCAGCTCTTGTAACTTGGAGTCTGTTGTGCAGTATGAGATCGCACGTTGTTGTGCAGTAGCAGAGGAGATGAGCGATTGACAAAAACTGGTTTGAGACGTGCGAGCTTCTCCATTATTGTGTTCAATTCTTGACAGATCACATCTGCAGTAATGCACATCCCGTTTGGTAAGAAGCTGTGATGAATAACACCGGCTCTAGACCACCATACAGTGACCATCACTTTTCTAGGGGTTACTTTTCTTTTAGAGCAATGTTTAGATGCTGAACCAGAATCCAACCAACTTGCTGAGCGCTTGCGATTGTCA
The DNA here is from genome assembly GCA_964057195.1 of Orthosia cruda. Taxonomy (NCBI): domain Eukaryota; kingdom Metazoa; phylum Arthropoda; class Insecta; order Lepidoptera; family Noctuidae; genus Orthosia; species Orthosia cruda. The sequence goes on from OZ059826.1 coordinate 43,156,493, forward strand.
AACAGAATCCATTTTTCGTAGCAGGTAACAATGCGGTTCAAAACTTCTTCGTTTGTGTGCCTGTTGAGCAGTGCAAGGCACGTCTCGACGCGTACTTCGAGCTGGCGATCATTGACTTTGTGGGGCACCCATTTGTCAAGCTTTAATACCTTAGACGCTAATGGACTAATATTTTTTTGATGCTAACGTCGAAAGCTGTTGCTAATTCAGCCGTAGATTGAGTATCATCAGCTTGCACAAACTCCTTTAATTCGTCATTGTCGACCAAAGTTTTCGGACAACCATGGGGTGGTTTTTTCATGTTGAAATTTCCAGAACGGAAGCGAGCAAACATTAACAGATGGTGCGTTCGTTTGTAGTTTTCGCTCCGTCAACGTCGTTGATGTTGCGAGTCGGTTGTGCCACGTTGCTGCCACGACGGTACTCATCTTACTAATTTTATAAATGTGAAAGTTTGGATGGACGTGTGTGTGGATGAATATTTGTTACTCAATCACGCCAGAAAGGCTGAACGGATCTGGATGAAATTTGGCACAGAGATAGATTATAGTCTGAAATAGCACATCGGCTACTTTTTTGTCCCGTTATAATGTTCCCTTGGGATGATGAAGCACTTTTCACGCGGGCGAAGCAGGTTTACTATTCCATAATTACTCGAATTTTTAACGTATCCATGATGACGAAAAAGATTTAAACACGATGAAAACATAACGCTAATAAATAAACAAATGACTAATTTTGAAAAAAGAACTCCATGTTTTTTAAATAAAATTAATTTGAAATTAGAATTCATAGCCAAAAAAATATTTTGATTTGCAATGGCCAGTACTGCAGAACTGCAAATTCATAGGTAAATAGCTGTTATTTAACATTACAGATGTCCAGTATCAACGAGATATTCAACCCAACTTATTATGTAAATATATTGTCGTCACAGGCACACAGCGTTACCTGCCATCCTTAAGGTACGTGACATTATACCTAGAACCCTAATAAAATGGTTTCAATTTTAATAATATTTCGTTTGATGCCTAAATAAACTCTCCTTGGAAAGGGCCCGATCCTAAAAATAAACACGTAATAAATTACCTGTACGTAACAAAGCCAGTAGTGCGGGGGTCAACCAGAGTAAAAGGGTTCTCGTTTTAAGAGCTCTCCACATTTTAACACCAAGGTTTACAGCAAGAAAGCGTTAATAGCAATAGAAAGCACTCCAATTCTTTTAAACTGTTCCCTTTGTAATTTTCTTTTAAGAATTTACTGTAACTACGCGAGGGTTAAGGGTTGGTTTGGCTATTACGGGAAATTATTGCCCGAATTTTCTTGCTATTATGGCCTTTGTATAGTAGAAGGCTCATGGTGTACATATTTAACACTTATCGCTTCATTCGCTTAGAAAAGGTCCATTAGTAGGCAGTGTTATAATCTATTAATAGACTTTGAAGTGTATCCAATTTTGGCCACAGTGGAGTACCATTTTATGATACATAATATTGCTCTATGAAGATAAGATATATAAGCTTTACCGACGCGACGTGGAACCCTGATTTACTTAGACCTAAAAAAAATAATGACCTCTAATTACGGTTAGCTTTAGAAATATTTTTTTAAAACGACGATCGTTATTGTAATAAATTTAAATTCTAAAAAATCATCTGCCTCTGTCATCTAAAAAATCAAATCATTTGTAAAATTACAAAGAGGCGCCAGCAAATTTTATGACGCCGAATAAAAGCACATTTAATTTTTTACAAACGAAATGGTATCGTAAAACTTTCAATTTTAAAGCGTGAATTATTGCGTCCATCCAGCTGGATTATGTGGTAGAGGCCATTAGTTCAGTGTTTAAAAGAAGAATATTGGTTATCTTTAAAATAATAGTATTTTTTAGTAAATCTCTAATTTAATTGAATGTGTGGCCACATGTGTGTGGTTGTTTTATGGTTATGTGTAGGATTATACATTTGAGACATCGTTTATTCAGTTCAGTGAGCTACTGATAAATGGCTATCTGTGTAAAGTTCGTCAATATTACTGGAGCTAGTACGTAAATCTATAAAAAACTGAAATGTCAAAAATGTGCCAATACTAAAAGCAGTGCCAGTTGGATTTGTTTGTTTGAGTTTTGTTATGTAGCGTATTTATGTAAAATATTTGTTTATATTTTAGTATTTGACTAACCACGATCTCACGTGATGGCGAGTGCAATGGATATTGATCATATAGAAATATATTCCATGCCTATTTAGTATGTCTTTTACCGACCATTCTGATGGCTCGACGCGATTCGATTTATATCACACAGATAAGCAATTTTTCAATGTCATCGTGAAGTCCTATGCCATTCATACTACTTTATGACGTCAGCATGAACAAAATTTAAAAAAAAATACAGCTCGGAATAACGAAATATTGAAATTAATGCTTAATATAAATAAATCTATAAATTAAAAATAGCAAAAAAAACTGAAAAATCAGAAGATAAGCACTTAAAATTTCATAGGAAAATCTTGTAAGATATCGCCTCTAGCAAAAAAATCACGTTTGTTGTATGGGGGCCCCACTTAAATTTTTATTTTATTCTGTTTTTTTTTTGTATTTGTTGTTATAGCGGCAACAGAAATACATCATCTGTGAAAATTTCAACTGCCTAGCTACAACGGTTCATGAGATACAGCCTGGTGACAGACGAACAGATAGACAGACGGACCGCAGAGTCTTAGTAATATGGTCCCGTTTTTACACTCTGGGTACGGAACCCTAAAAAAGATATCCCTTGAATCATAGCTTGAATTTATTGTATATATACAAACTATTATTTACTGGCATAACTGTAACGGTTCACCCGTTACAGTTATGCCAGTAAATAATAGTTTGTACCAAATCAATGATCGACATGTCTGATCAAACGGTATGTCATTCATACGTCATACAGCCGATATCCTATCAAATGACATGTTTGGAATTACAACGGATGTTTTTCTTAGGGAACTGTCTTTTATAGTTTCATAAAATAAAATATACACGATGTATAATCTGAATGCAAAAAAAGGGATGTATGTACCTTAGATGTACCATTTTCTACTGAAAAAGGTGCATCTAAGCAAGTTTTGTAACTTCAAATTTAAGCAAACTTTAGTTATTAGAAAACAAATTGAATAAAATAATACAATACTAGTTAGCAAATAGCGAAACTAATAAGACTTAGTTCGCAAGTCCTAATAATTTCGTAACTGTTAACTAAAACTAAAATTTCTTTCAGTGTAATTTTATAAAATGGTACGATTTTCAAGCGATCTATAATGGAGTCTCTTGAAGTTTACGGTACATTAAAATAGCCTTCGTGAGATCAGTACAGACCCACACACAACTCTCCTCATCGCCTATTGGCAAATATTTTTCAACGGCAATAGCTCTTTTATAAGTTGCTGCTAATAATACAAGTCAAAATAAAGAAAATTGAGCCGTAATCTAATGATCATAAAAGTGTGACTTACTTGGTATCCTGTTGATGGCTCGTAAAGGTCTTAGCACTCGAATAGTCCTGATCGCTGATAGGTTAATATTTTCCACATTCAGTGCGTATTCCAGTGCTCTGAAATATACGTTTACTTTTGAAATCAAGATACCTACCATACTCGTATATATGATTTTCTTTCTACATTCTATACTTTAAGATTTTCTTGGTACTCAGATTTTACATTCCAGAATGAAAACGACATTATTTTCAAGAGATAAAAAGTCACTATTATAGGATTTTCAAAACAATTAAGTTCAAAGTAAATAGTTCTACATACCCGGCCATTACTATGAAACAATCCAGCCTGTTCCATGAGTCCGCTAAATAAGTTCCGTGTCCGTAAACTCCCATCGCCACCATTTTGATTGACATTTCCAACGTGAAAAACGCGAATATTATATCGTCGAAAACCTGCAACATATGTTTTATTAAACACCCATTTTATGAATAAAAATTCCATTTAATTTTAAGAATTCCAATTAAGCGGAGAAATAAATAACGTTCGCGCGTGTATAAACATAAAACAAAAGAAAATCAGTTCAACAAGCCTCCACAATTTTTCTCTTTGGCCAGTGTTCTTTTTTAATTTCGCCGAGTGCACGTGTCAAGACAGAACTCATTTTAGATTAAAAAAATGTTTTATTTTTCTTATCTCTGCGATCTCTTTCAGAAAGTTTCGATCTTGAATTTTATGCTAAAGATATTTAGTAAAGAGTTTATTTGTGATTGAATAGATATTATTTAGTAATATTTAAATTGTCACTTACCTGTAATATTTTGCATCTATTCGTAATACACTGATCGTCGACACACGGCTGGTACATGCCTAACGTTACGCAGTTCAGCAGGATCACCAACATTGATATTCTTTCGAACCACGTGCAATGATAGTTAAGGAAATCATTCTTACTTATACATGCATAATAAATATCTAAATATAAATAAATTAACGTTGAAGAGACTACTGAAATCCAAGTATTTAATCAAAAGAAAATATTTGATTAAATAATGTTCGTTAGAGAAATAACTAGAATGTCAAAGAGAAAAGCCGAGTTTAAATTAAATGTCGAAGGGTCTACCAGTCCCTTGATAGATTTCAAAGCCGCTCCTAACGATCGCTATCATTTTAATTGATTTAGGTTTTGCTTTGACAACACAGTATAAGTGCCTGTTAAAATTAAAGTTTGATTTATAACAGAGAAAGAGTAAACTATCGTAAAAGAGAGAGAGCGTATTTATTTATTTATTGAACAAGGCACATTCAGAAAAGATCCTGTTTAAGCAAATCACAGGCATGCACATCATTGTCATAGTAAGTCGCATACAATAAAATAAGAATTAAAAAAATCATAAAAAAATCAAAGGACATAAAATTCGGGAAGTTGCGAGGTATCTTCTCGTCCAATTTACCGCAGTGTCTCAAGACAAAAGTCTATGACCAGTGTGTTTTGCCAGTGCATAGTCATAGTAAGACGCATACAATAAAATAAGAATTAAAAGAAATCATAAAATAAAATCAAAGGACATAAAATTCGGGCACTTGCGCGATACCTTCTCGTCCAATTTACCGCAGTTTCTCAAGACGAAAGTCTATAACCAGTGTGTTTTCCCAGTAATTACCTATGGGACCAAAACGTGGTCGCTCACATTAGGCCTCATCAGAAAGCTTAAAGTCGGCAATGGAGAAGGCTATGCTTGGCAAAGGAAACTCCTTTCGTGATCGCATCAGAAATAAGGATATCCGCAGGAGAACCAAAGTTACCGACATAGCCCGAAGAATTGCACATTGCTCGCAGAACGGATGGCCGATGGGGCCAAAAAGTTTTGGAATGGCGACCGTGAACCGGATGACGATGCGTTGGAAGGTCTCCCACTAGGTGGACCGATGACCTGGTTAAGGTAGCGGGAATCCGCTGAATGCGAGACGCACGGGATCGGTCAATATGGCGACACCTGGGTGAGGAACTATGTCCAGCTGTGGACATCTTTCGGCTGAAATGATGATGATGATGATGAAAGAGTAAACACGTTTAAAATGATATGAAATTGGTACCAAGTTCCAAGTCATAAATTCTAAAACAATCTCATAATTGAACCGTAAGATAATTCAATACCTACACATGTTAAGGTTAAGACAGTAAAATTAAAAATACAACATCATAAACATGGAGGTACTCATCTCACAAATATCATTACTACGCATGTAAAGTTAATTACTGGACAACAAACGGATTGTTTTTGAGCCGCCGCCAACAATGAGAAAATGTGGTAAAAATTCTCTATGATACCTCTGGTCTCTGGTTCAGTATGTGGTCAGCTTTGTGGCCGTCCAACCTTGACTTTTTTGACTAGGGCACGAATTCAGTGGTATGCAACAAAGCTGTTTTGTGGTCGGGCACTATCCCGTGTGTTGTGGCTTTGGGGATTAGCTGTAGTGTCCGTCAGAACGATTTGAAAGTGTTCTCGTCGACATACTAGTGGTTGAGCACGTTTTATGTACTCTGTGGTCAGAATTAGCGTTTAGTTTTGACGTTACGATGCTGTTTGTGTGTGCTGTGAGTGTTTTAATCAGCTTTGTAGATTTTGGGTACTCGTTTGTTTTTGTTAGTAAAATTTTAGTTATTGTGGTTTTGGGGACATTACACTAAAATGTAGTTTGGTACTAGGAAAATTATTTTTAATATCACTGAAGTTGAAATATGGGACTACCCATATTTCAACTTCAGTGAAGCTTTAAAATAACCAAATCAGCATAAATGTTCAATTCAAAATTTATCTCAGTAAATAACGCCGTCACGTTTTAAGGACCTCATTTCACATTTAGGGCCCATATCTCCTGAAATTGCCTTTATTACCAAGCCGTAAAACCTGTAATCAACAAAAGCCGATAATTGGCTTATTCATTGGCTTTCAAATGTTGTTTCTTGTATTCCATTAGGTATAAGTGAAATATCTGGGTACAATGGTAGCCGCCATTACCGTCACGGTATGGTGATGTTCATTATTTTGGGCTGGCCCGGTCGCTTGCATTAATGACAGGATCCGGAAACGCGGTTCTGGCTTTCCTTGTTTGCGGCCTCAACAGTTGCATTGGTTAGTTAGTGATGAGGTCTATGTTTCGCGAAAATTGTTGTTATCCAATTTATGAATGTTCTGATATATTTCGATATTTTTGTAAATAGTCGATTTAATGTTGGCATCTATGACTGGAATTAAAGTAAATATTGGTACCTGAGTAACTTTCTCTCTGTCTTATGATATCTTTCGTATTTCAACCAGATATCTTAATCGAACGAGTAAGAATCCCCTGCGAGGCTAGGAAGCGCAAATCACCGTGACTCGCGTTTTCCTTTATACTCCCCATCTGTTTGTTAAAAGGCCTTTACAATGGGATGCTCCGAGCAAAGGGATTACGTCAATGTGGCTTCATAAATCAGCTCCCGCTAATTTGTTTATCATTGTTATGTTTGTAGGCCAGATTTTATTGCACTTAAAACAAAACAGCCTTTGAACATCTTAAACAAGACATACAGTAAAGTTAATGGATCCTTAGGTGCGTAAATAAGGCGAAATTTTCTCCGTTTCTGGTCGAACGCTCGCAGATAAATCCGTATTTTATTTTCTCGGAAGAAGCTCCTAACATACTGCTCTATTACCCATTAGGAAGAAATATATCGTTGATAATGGCCGTAATCACGTAGTATCGTCCGACTGATGGCATCCTTTGACACAAAGTCCCGTGAGGCAATTGTCTTTACAAGATATAGCTCGATGCGTCTCTGGGAAAAGAGGTATATCGATAGCTTTTATAATTAAGTTATTCTATCTAAGATAGATGAATTCATTGTAAGGGGAGTTAAACTGAGACTGCAATGGGTTCCATCGCATAATGGGCTACAAGGCAATGAAAACGCTGACATTCTAGCTAAACATGCAGCTAAAAATGGAAAAGAAACTAATATAACGCTGGATTATACAGAAGTTTTAACTAAATTTAAAAATAAGTGTGACAATGATTAGAAAGAGTATTTTGATAAGCGTTATTTAGAAAAAGGGATCTGGTATAAAACTATACAGGTTCAGCCTTTTCATGTGCCCTGGTTTGTTAATACTACTTTAAGTAGAAAATTAGTTCTTACTGCTTGTAGATTATGGTGATGAAGCGAAGAGTCTGTTCAAGTTCATGACCCAAATCTGATGAACATAGTGTGTATTTAGGTTATGATGGGACTGTCATACGCATGTCGATTATAAAAGTCCCTAATTAAAAAAAGAAAGAAATAATTAGGTTCTGTTTCTGAGAACAACATGAACTAGGTTAATACCTAGGTACACAGTATTAAAGTTATGAAAGGTTGGAGATCGGTTCGCGAGGTATTCATCCCAGTTCGTAATAGAAGTGTTTAAAGCACACAGCTTAGAGTTGGGCCTTGAATATCTAAAAGGTAAACTGTAGAGTTGAATAGGAGCAGACTTTGAACAAATCCTGTTTTAATCCACTTATACCGTTTTGTGTCGTCGAGGTCATATTTTCGTAGTTAATTAGTTTACGGTAGAATCCTACATTAGAGACGGTTGTAGGTAGTTGTACAAAAGGAGTGCGTCTTACTACATAATACAGTAGACAGAAAGGACCTAATTTTATTTCTCCTTAAGTTTACTTAGCCTTAAAGTATTAAGAGGGTTACACAGTTCTACCATTTACTTCGCCACATGTTGTTTAATGTTCACTAAAGGTCTAAGTTGATTTGGAAAACAAAGGGAATGTGTTTTCTGAGAAGTTGTTCGGAGCAAAAGTAACAAGAAAATAATATTTTTCTTTGAAGTTACTTACTTATTCTTTACGTCGCGTTTGTAAGTGCTACTGGAACTGTTATTTTATTGTGGTTACTGGTAAGAAAATTACGAGTTCTCTTGTACTATTTACATAATGATGAACAATATGGCAACGTACTAATGTGTTTCAATTATAAATAACTCTCGTCCTTCGTTCAGCAGCTTTTTCTCGGCTTAAATATAATTAACTCTTTTTTTTAATCATCATGTACCGTAAACTTATCTAATCTAGAACGTTATTTTCTAATAACACTTAATGCATTTCAATGATTTACGACAGATTCAGTGCATGCCCAGCGACTTAGAGCTCTGTGCCTTGAGTTGCATGTTCCTTTAATAGCTTTTCTTAGAGTTTACGTAATGCTGGTCGTCCACCGAGTACGGCATTGAGTCAACCCGGCTCCAGCCGACCGTAAAACTGTCGTTAAATATGTGGAATCTCGGTGTGCCTACACATATGTATAGTGGCGTTCCACCATTCCATGACGTCGCGTAGTCACTGCTCAAATCGTATATTTATGTGTTTCTGATACAGGAATTCGATTCCGTGTTTTATTTGTTTTCTAGTTACACCTACATTAATCGTGAGAGATACCTACTGAGTTTTCAGCCCAAACACACGTGATTTCATAAAAATAATGTGGCTTTAAAATCTGTTAAAAACGTCTACACTCTACAAAATACCAGCATTATCAGATGAAAAGCAGCAAAATCTATTAAATTCTTCATCCCTAAAAAGAAAAAGTAAATGGAATAAAATATTATCCAACTTTTCAACTCAAATACATCTGTAGTGTAAAACGGCGTATTTGTCATCTCGGTATTACGTCGTCGACATTTTTTTCCCTTCTTTTTGTCGTCAACAGCCGCTCAAGTGGCGCTGTGGTCTGTACCTCTCTACTACGTTGCGACTTATGTAGCACTGGTACTTTTGGTAGGCTGGCGTTGTAAAACAAGGTTCAAGGTTCCGTTTGTATATTTTAGTAGGAACGCACAGTTAGGTTGGTTGGGTTTCCGTTAGATGAAAGATGAATGAAGGATGGAATTGAATTCTGGGAATTAATCAGCACTCTTTCAATCAATCTGCAATCTTTTTGTCATCAACAGCCGCTTAAGTGGCACTGCGGTCTCTTCTACGTATTGACTTACCTATGTATTTCTGGTACTTTTGGTAAGCTGGCGTTGTAAAACAAGGTTCAAGGTTTCGTTTGTATATTTTAGCAGGAACGCACAGTTAGGATGGTTGGATTTCCGTTTGGTGAAAGATGAATGAAGGATGGAATTGGATTCAGGGCATTAATCAGCATTTTTTCAATCAATCTGCTTTTTTTGTCGTCAACAGCCGCTTAAGTGGCGTTGTCGTCTGTAGTTCTGTATGTCTCTACTATGTTGCGACTTAAGTATTCTGGGTACTTTTGCTAGGCTGGCTTGTAAAATAAGGTTCAAGGTTTCGTTTGTATATTTTAGCAGGAATGCATAGTTAGGTTGGTAGGATCACCGTTTGGTGAAAGGTGAATGAAGGATGGAATTGGATTCCGGGAATTAAACAGCATTTTTTCAATCAATCTGCATTTTGTTTGTGTCTCTATTACTTTTGTGACTTATATATCCCTAGTACTTTTGATAGGATGCCGTTGTTAAACAAGGTACAAGGTTTCATTAATACCTATATTTTAGTGTATGTAGGTAGGTTTGTAGCCATTCCGTGTGGTGAAAAATTAATAAAGGATGGAATTGGATTCAGGGAAGTCAGCATTCTTCAAACTAAAAATACTGGTATTGAGCTACAAATCGCTAACTCCCTCTACAGTGTTAAAAAAACAAATAAGTGTGCAAGCTGTAACTTGCATTCACCAAACAAGCAACATTTCCACCAGAAGAACACCAAAGTATTAAATTACCCTCATAAAACAAAACTCCGAATCCACTTGCCACGGAAATTCTCAACTAATTAAAGAAGCGGGATTAAGCGCATCAAACAGGAACCGAATTAAACAGACGTTAAACTGCAGTCAAGCTCAATGAGAGACGGCGGTCAATAAATCCGACTGTGGAGCTGCGGTGTTGGTCATTATTGACGGAAGTTTAAGTAGTAGTTTAAGGAAGTTTATGTCACGCATGGTGGAACTGTACACACAGTGTAATTAAACCAGACATGGCTAGAGCCGACTTGTGTTGATTAATAAGAGAGCAAATTGTGGATTTTGGAGACGGAAATTATTGATTGTGAACGGAAAACGATGAAAATTGCGAGAAAATAAGCTGTGAGCAGTACTTTGATTATTATTACTGATTATTTTTTATTTGAATGGATCGTATGGTTTTTAGGGTTCCGGGTTTTACTACTAGGGTCTGTCTGTATCTCATGAACCGTGATAGACCGCTAGATAGTTGAAATGTTCATAGATAATGTATTTCTATTGCCGTTATAACAAAAAATACTCTAACAGAATAAAATAAATATTTAAGTGGGGCTCCCATACAACAAACGTGATTTTTTTGCCGTTTTTTGCGATAATGGTACGGAACCCTTCGTGCGCGAGTCCGAGTCGCACTTGGCCGGTTTTTATTTTAATGAATAGTATGATTTTTAAAATAAAACTCTATCATATCAATAAACGACTTTTGGTTGATAAACTGATTCCACAAATCTCTCCTTGCTGTTTATGATATTAAGATTTTTTGATGACGTGAACTTTCTCGGACATGAATAACTATGTTCGGCAAAGTTCTACGAGATAGGAGATAGTGCAGCCCCTTACAATATTCCATGCGGGTATGATTACATATGCAAAACTAAACCGAGAAGCTCCTGTAGCAGCGTCTTAAGCTTTTGTGTTTGCTTAAAGTTGAAATTTGAGATAAAGTTCGCATGAACAAACTCACATTCATGGACGTGAATGTTAATATACGAAAGTTGGTAAAACAAACTAAGCAATAGAGGAATAACCCTTATAACAAACTTACTCGAGGCTACCTCATTTTAAAGCCTAGATTATTTTTTGAAGGTAGTTATGACACAACACTTCGTTATCAAAATATCCATCTCCATAATACTCATTTTTACGCATGTAACACCGTATAAAAGAAATAATTTCGTTTTAAAGCGAATGAAGGTCGTCGTCACAATTTTGTTTACCCTTTTTACTCTAATGACCTGTAAAACGAATACGCCCACCGACCCTTTAACGCTTCATAACTTACGACAGGGAAAAATATCTAACCTTTAACTCCTATTGAACACACCCTTAAGCTGCACACTTGATAAATAGGTGCAGCTTTAACTTGTCGGAGTTAAAGGGTAGCTTAGCTCATTATAGTGACGAAAAGCTGGTTTAGAGATGAGATTCAAATACAGAATAGCAGCCTTATTGCGTAGCCGTAGTGAATTCGGCGAAGTAAAGGGCAAAGAGTATGAACAATCGACCAAGCGAGATGAAAGACGCGATATGGATTTCCGTCTATAGAATAGAATATACTTTTCAACACACTTGCTCATAAAGTGGCTCTAATTTCACCGCAATCAGGCAAATAATGACACCTGTTATCAAACTGTGACTTTTTCATTACTATTATTCACAAGTGAGTTAAAGAGTTTTTTTTTTATTTATTGGTTGAGTTGCTTTGTTCTTAAAAAAGATCGTGCTCAATAATACAAATGCAACTTCGTATTTAAATGTTTAATAAATAAAACTTTCACTCAAATATAATTTTTATTTTTGTCTGTAATAAAGAAAACTTGAAATTCCCCATTTTGTACGTGGCTAAAACGCTATCCGCGAAAAGCCAAAAAAAAATATTTTTTAGTCTATGGCCGATCGCCATTGTTAGATGCGCGCGCATAGGAAAACTGGTTAATTTTGTCCGCCATTGCGAAAAAAAATTCAGAACTCGTGTTCACTGTTGGAAATGATTTATTAGTATTATTTTCTTCACAAGTGTGTTGAAAAACGTCGTATGATACACGTGTGTATTGATGATTACCGTCCTCGGCTCTCTTAAGACCCTCACCTAACGGCTCGGGTCTCAATGGCGCCTCAGCGGTAATCACCAACATTACACACTTGTACCATAATGTACTATTACAGTACACCAAAAAAAGAAATCGAAGGAATCCTTCGTCGATAGTTCATACTCTTTGCCCTTTGCCTTGCCGAATTCGCTTACGCAATATGCAGGCTTTCCTTAATTATATCAATCTCCCTATTCCAGTCTAACCGGAATCAATTGAGTACCGGTATTTTACATGGAGCGACTACATATCTGACCCCCACAACCCAATAATTGGGTAAGACGACATTCCTTGGCAAGATTGGTTAAGATTTTATTGCTTCTGGCTTTGACGATTTTCAAAGTCCTTCAAATGAGAGCCGGAGCCAAAATTTTCCGAGACACGGTGGAGTCTGCGTTTTTTGCGTTTTTATAGTGATAATAATACTTTGTTTGTGGTATTTGGGTATAATGCTTTAATGGATTATTGGCTTCCTAATTGATTGTATGTGTTCGATAATTTATTGAATTTAGTTATTCTATTGATTACTTATCTGGTACTATTTTCAGGCTCTGATCGGGACAGTATTTCACTTTTAATTTGAAAATTGTATTTATTTTAAGATAGACTGGTTGAATTATTTTCAGTTCAATATTATGATAGCGATAATAATTTATTACCAAACCATTCTTTATGATCAAAGATAAACAAAACATTAAATTTCTTTTTGGTATGCTAAAAAAAATATCCCATTTCTGTTTCAATACCCAATCAAATTTGAATTTCAAAGAAAATTAGGTACCTACGTATTTTGTCGCCAATTTTCGAAGGCTTTTATATTTTCCGAATTCGTTTTGAATTTCTATTGGGGACGGTCGTATTCGGCGATTTTAATGAGTAATCTCATAGCATTATGTGAATCGGGCCGACTGCCATTACAAAAGGTTTGTGTTACGAGAGGAAAACGCCACCGGCCTACCCATTGTCCCGACAAGCGACGTCGGATGCTCGTTCACACTGTTCTAGTAGCAAGCGTTTCGGGCTAGTTGTAAGATTTTCGGGGTTAGACATCTTGAAAATAGAGGAAATAGTTTTGAAAGTAAATGTCTCTTCACAGTATTTTGTTATGCAGAAATATGTTGAAAGTAAATATCTCTTCACAGTATTTTTTTATGCGGAAATATGTTGAAAGTTCCGTTACCTAAACTTTAACCGTCTTATTAATAAACGTGGACTAAGTTAAGATTAACTTTATTCCAAGCATTAGGTTGGTGCTAACAAATTTCCGTATTAATAAACACGGAATAAGGAGGGATTATATTAATCTGACTCTAGTCTCGGACTAAAAGTTACACCATGGCGCTAGCTAGTTTAAGGTCGGATTAAGGTTGGACTAAAAGTGTATCCATGGCAACTACAATTATTAAGTTTGATTGACATTTTGTTCTTTGTGATTTGATGATGAAATTTTTTAGTTTAAAATAAATATACCTATTGTATTTATATTCTCAATGATTCCATATTTTAATGTTTATACATCAATCAAGTAATATATCAAAATAATACAGCGTAAAACTAGACAGGAAACACTATTTCAGGCATTGGCATGAAGGAGATGTGGTTAATACTTAGGTATGTTATTAACATTAGTATCAGGGGAACACTCGTCATCAGATCTATCAAAGCACTACGAATATTAAATATTAGCTGTTGCTCGCGACTTAGTCTGCGTAGCATTAGTACTTCTAATAGCCTATTTTTAATGTCGCGCAATAATATTGTAGGTGTGTGGGCCGCCTTACTTGAGAAATTATTGGTTCACCATACAAATTTCTACCCTCCACCAACTAACTCCATTGAGGTAATTATGTAGTACGTATGTAGTACATAATTATTATCTCCGTGACTAATTCCATCCAAAATCGGTTCAGCGATTTAAGCGTAAAAAAAGCAAAAAACAGACAGACAGAGCTACTTTCGCATTTATTATATTATATGCGATTTAAGTTGAAATTGTTGAGATAAATTTAAAATTGCCTCGTTCACTTTCAAAACTGTATGACAGTTGTCTTTTTGTCCGCTAATCTATTCTTTTTTTTCTACTTTATATCATCAACTTTCTTCAGTTCATTCACTAGTTCATTCTTTTTAACCGACTTCCCAAAAAGGAGGAGGTTCTATGTTCGACTTCAGGTTTGTTTTTTTTTTTTTTTTTTTGTGTATGTTCACCGATTACTCCGTCAATTGTCGACCGATTTTGAAAATTCTTGTTTTGTTTGAAAAAGTATGTTCCGAAATTGGTCCCATTTTAATTTGGTGAAGATCTGATGAAGAACTTCGGAGATATACAACAGAACTCTTCAATAAATAACGGCAAATCTCTCGGGATTGCTGCAATTGCATGTCTGTTTGTTGTTTATAATATTTCATAACATAACATCACGCCAGTTCGCTCTTAAGGGGTAAGCAGATCTCTCATTTCACCGGTTATGTTCAAGTTTCATGAAATCTATTCTGGCGAAATAGTTCCTTTAGTAACTTGCCTATTAGGTACGTACAACTAAAAAGTGAAAAATAAAAAAACTTTTTGCAAAAAAATACTACCGACTTCCAAATACAAAACTACAAAGTGCAAAATAACTAAATTTTTTGAAGTCGGTGTCTTTCGTAGGTACCATTTTTTTGCGTTATGGACACCAACTTCAAAAAATTTAGTTATTTTGCACTTTGTAGTTTTGTATTTGGAAGTCGGTAGTATTTTTTTGCAAAAATTTTTTTTTTACTTTTAAATTCAACTGGGTTGCCATAGCTTACGCGTAAATCTAAGAGTAAAGAATGAATAGTTAGTCCAAGGTTATTCCATATTTATTAATAACATTGCTAAAGCTTAGTTAATCCTTAGTTACTCCTGGATTAGCCATTTTATTAATAAGACGGTAAATTTTTAAATTTTACAATTAGTATTGAAGGCTCATCGTTCATCACAAACGGAATCTATGCTCTCTTATTGATGGGGTATAAAATAAGTTTGACGTATTTAACGATCCTAGAATTACCTATTCACCGATTCATAATGGCGTCTATATCGGTTTCGCTCAATGATTGTCATTGATTGTGCTTGATACGTATTTTATTGACCGTAAAACCGGTCATAACCGTGAACGTTCCAACCGTCTTTTGTTTATGCCATTGCTAGTTTTATTTTTGCGAATTTCTGTAACATAATATGTTTAGTCATGCAAAGAAACGTGATGTCTTTATTGATGACTCTGCTTTTGGTACGAAAAATAAACAGAACACACAAACACAATACATGAAATCAAACAACTTTTATTAGAAATTACTGAGATGAAACACATTCTAAACTAAATTAATAAGATATCTCTTGGAGTTAAAGTGAGAACATCTAGTAGACCCTATAAAGTAGCTAAGTTGATAAAAGTTTTTGAAAGTCGCCGCTGTCCGTCCATTTAATCGTGAATTAACTATTACCGACGTCTCAGGTCTCGCAAAGTTCGGGTGTCATGAACTTTCAGAGGTACTTCGCTGTCTGATATGATAGTAGATATATCTACTTGCTAATAAGTCGAGTCAGTCCGAATTAGTATCAGATATATCGATGATATAAAATATCAAAAAAATAAAAAATAATAATATTAGGCGAGTAACAATGAACACGTCCAAACGAGGCTCTATCTTGAAGTGAAGAAGCGCACGATAGCTGTTCTGATTTCAAATCATCGAGTCTCTCGCTTTAATATTTCATTCTTTATAAATGGACTGACATTTCTGAACGAGTTCTGTTGGAATGAAAAACTGAGTCAACACCATTATTATTTAAATGATATTATATTTGGCCCTTAAAAGCGCCGTGATTGGGCACTCGAATTTTATGAAAAATATTTATTACGAAATACCTATTTTATATTCAAGGATGTTCAAGTGTCATTGACAAGGAAGAGCTATTTGTTAGAAATTTAACACAATAAAGGCTTTTGTGTTCGACAAAAAAATAAAAGCGAGAACTACTGAGAAAACAAAGTTTGAATCTACGATACAAAAAGAAAACAGAATTTAATTAATTTATCTGAGCATATCAGTGAGTTATAAGTTAAAATAAGAAGGTTTGAATTTCAATTTAGAATTAAATCTCGGTATAAATCTATTGACAAACGGCGAAAGTGACGCTAAAAGTTAATTGGATTGGTTTCAGAGCCACTCCGGTCTCCTCAATCTGGGCTATTAATTCTGAATCGAGTTTTTATCCCCGTTTTATTAGATGCATAGTTCAAGACAAAAGCTCTCCGTTAAAGGGGGTGACAGTTTTTTACCTGTCGGTTTTTGCTCTTGCACTGTTGTTTTAGATAGAACTTCAATTGTTTTTTGATAATAGAATTGTGCTTTGAGAAGAAAATAATTAAAGTAGGTAAATAAAATAAAACCGCACTGCAAATAAAGCTTCTGCTAAACACAAATTGAATGAACCTGCTTTTAGAATGTTTAAGCGTATTTATACAAAACACTCGACTTCCCAAATTGCCTTGCTTCATGCGTGTAAACAATAAGCTCATTTGCCGCGAATTTTCTCTCCCTGTAGCATTTCAAAGACCGCCGCACAAGCAGCGTTGCTTTGTGCCACCACGATTTGGTACACAAGTGAAACTCCGCACTCCAATGTAACATCTTCTACCATCAAAACTCAACCTTACACAGTTGACTTAAGAGTGTTGAGTATGCATAAACGACGTTGCCACATTTTGTTTTCTTTCTGCTTCACGGCAAATGCTTAAAACGAAATTACAAAGCCACGCGATTCCACGTGCAAAACTGGAGTCGTTTCCTTTGCCATTTTTAAACTGATACGATTTAAACTTCTTTGTGCACAAAAATAGGAAATAAAAAGCACAAACCAGACAGATCGCTATCAGAAAAGTGCAGAAAATGATTTTGTACAGAGAATTGGATAAGCAAAGAGTACGGATACAGTGTAACGAGGCAGGTAAGAACCTTGAAAGCATGTATTTAAGGTTGAAAGGTTGGGAAATGTGTCAAAGGCGACTTGATGATAATAACAATGCATTACAACGAAGGGCTCTTGGGGCTTTCGGTGTGATACGCTCTACATTTTAATGAAGAAACTCATTTCAATTGTGAGGATCATTATGCGAGTATTCGCGTTATATAAAAACGGTGTTGTGAAAGGGAACTTTTTTAATTTTAGTTATACTGTCTGCTGGGAGATATTCTGAAAGCTGAATATGAAGAGAGAGCGGGATATAACTAAAAGCATACACCGATGCATGTGTGTACATTAACGAGTGTATTACACTAGGTACATAATTATTGTGTACATAACTATACATTTATATAATTATGTTTGCCGCTGCTGTGGGAGTTACAAAGTTTAATAAGTTATATTCAGTGTTGTACTGAACCCCTTATTGTGTTTTAACTTGGTGTTAAAATAAATTAAGTTTGCTATCTCAAAGACTTGGTTGTTTGGGGTTGTTAAGACGGATCAGACCTTAGATGGAAATATGGCAATGCGAACCGTGGCATATCTTCCATCTCCTTCAGTTTGTCCTAACTAAGAAAGAGAAATAATAATAAACAAATACACAAACGGAAAAAGTGTTGTCAATGTTACTACAAGAAGTAGGCAGATAAATACGTACTAAAGATACGATGGCAGACGAAAAACATTGGTGAACATTATGTATTAATCGAGACCACATTATCAGGGGTCGACAATCCATGTAGCTCGCAATACTCAGTAAATGGTTAGTTGTAGATAAGTTGTTTACACAGGTAGGTACCTACTTATCTAATTCTCAGGGATCGTAAACATGTTTACTTTCTTACTGCGGAGATATGCCGAACACGGGCGCAATCAATTTCTATTCGTTTTCCTTTTTGGACCTTAATTGAATCTTATACATGAATCAGTTACTAGATTGTGGCTACTCGTGCGTTATTTTTCTCAATATATGACTGTGGGCAACTGAATGGTTTGAAACATAATTGATATCTTTGTCTGGTAATTCAATGTAGATTTGATTTCGTTGGTTTTCAATCTTTCTGGTAACAGGTAAACCATTGTCCGTTTATTTATAGTTTTCCATATGTTTAATGAGAGTGGATATAGCTGCCTTATTTGTTTTTTTATTTACTTTTTTTGGCTCCGTATTGGAAGGGTCCAAATGGAGCTCTATTTCTGTCACTCACAAGTCCATCTGTCCTTCGTCTGTCACACGGGTTTTACAGACAAACTGTTGGAGCTACAAATAACATTAATTAAATTCTTCAAATTTTCAATTTTTTTTTTCTTATTGACCCAAAGCCATACAAATTGTCACTAATATTTTTTTAAGGGTGGCTCCCATACAGACAAAGGGGGGGCGCGAAAAAAGAAGACATATCCCATCAAGTGGGGTATCGTTGTTTATAAATACGGTATATTTTATTTTAATAATATATTTTAATAATTTATATATAAAACAAAGGAATGAGAACCCACCAAAGTCAGCTTTTTTACAAAATTTTGTGTCGAAGAATTTTTAACTTCCCATTGACCCATGAACTCAAAATTTGGAAATAATATTTACTATCACATATATTTTAGACAAGGAGATCCGCTGTTTTTAGGAATCATAACCGAGACTCACAGTAAACAATCAAAATGAATACTACACCAAAGGCGTCAAGGTCTTTCCTAATAAAACGGTTTTTGCCTCATCATCTACTAACGATTTCATGCGGCTATTAGCCTTTCCATCTTACAAACTGTAGGGTCAGGGGTGTTTTCCATTATCAAATCAGAGTTCAATGATCGGGCTGTTTGCGAATAATATCCGTAGACTTCTTTTTCTTTATGTACCATTCCGGGAGGTAGGACGTCCTGAAAGATTGCAGATAGTTTTTTGTTTTGTTTCGATTAAACCCTACTTCGGTCTTAATCGGTTTTGTTAGATATTGCTATTAAACTTTAGAAAAACAGAAAATAAATTCTAGGAAGGAGCTCTTGGGGTTAGAAACTTAGCATAAGTTTGGATTTGTTAAAACTGCACAAGTGCATCGAACTCGATAGATCGTATTCATTGTACATATGTATATTCAAATTCATATCCTTTATTGTACATAAAACAAACAGATAAAATACAATAGGACAACTGATGTAAAAGGTTCATAGACAGATTTGCAAATTAGGACATTTAACCAAAGTGCACAACAAAAACTTAAATATACTTGAATATTTAAATT
Source organism: Orthosia cruda (assembly GCA_964057195.1). Lineage (NCBI taxonomy): Eukaryota > Metazoa > Arthropoda > Insecta > Lepidoptera > Noctuidae > Orthosia > Orthosia cruda. The sequence continues at coordinate 43,176,100 of OZ059826.1, forward strand.
CTTACCAACCCTATTACTATATATTATTCTTTCTTCTATTATTCATAATAGGTCAGTGTGTAAGATTCATTTTTGTTTCATAGTACCTAACTTAGCAACAAGAAATTACCACGTAAAACTTCGGCAGATTACACTGACCCATGAAACATTTCCATATTTCCTCTCCGTATCTCCAAGCAGTAAGTTTATCTTACAAGGTTTCTTGGCACCCCGGACACATTTATAACAATATAATGCTCTAGGCCGCAGCATCGCAACGTGGCAGCCTGCCCGTGACCTGGCAACACATTTACCTACTTCCAAGCTTCCTTTACTCGTCTTGTTTACGACGTGCGTTTTTATTTTGACTAAGGTATTTTTTCTGGACCGTTTTAAGGTTCTGACCTCAAAAGTAACCTTTTTCAGGCGCTCTATAGGTACAAAGCAAAATTCTATTACCGATATTCATTATCGAAAAACCTAAATAATGTCTTGTCTCACCAGTTGGCGCCACTGGCAAGTAAGGTCCTTAAATATAGCAAACTTTGAATGAAAATCAATTCTAATACCGTAGAAGTGCTATTAAATATAAAATCGAGTATACTGCAGTTTCGCGCAACCCCTTTTTTAACAACAGGCTTAAATTTTTCAACACATAAATCTCTATTAAAATAGTGATTAGTAAAATCCTATCTTAATCTGCCATATTTGGAAAAAAATCACAGCAATAGAAAAGTAGTAAATGAACTTGCGCTAAAAGCCAAAAACTATGAAATTTGACATTTTGAAGACCTCACTCTACAACAGCGCCCCTAGCGACAAATCCAAACGCGATAGGTCTTAATGTAGCGGGTTGACATACGCTACCGCAAGCCTATTTAGTAGTAAAACCACAGTCTATTCAGCTGATTGAATATTTATCAGTCTTTGGCTCGTTATAGTAACTGAAACATTACTTACTTTAGACGGTAAAATTTCTACAGTTAGAAGAGCAGAGTTTCAGGGTCAATAATTAATATTGAACTTATATTCCTACATTAAATATTAGACTTTCCTTTATATTTAGCTCGGTTTTACTTAATTATCTCAATTGCACAAAGCTTAAGCTAATATTTGTATAGCTAATTGGTCAGAACGGAGCTTGTTCAATATGGATAAAATTATTTGAAACTAAAAGAGTAATGCATTAATATTGTATTTTTTATGAATTATTAATATTTATTCGTAAATGTTTGCTTCATATATTATGTGTAGCCTAACAACATATAATTCAACAACATTTAACAATACACAAATTAAATAAATTCACGAACATTCGATTTTCATCACGGCTCAACATCGACCTTTAGTGATGTACATGAAAATTTTCTCTTAACCCTTCACTAGAAATAGAACTGAGCAAACCATCGCTTCGGTTACTCGTCGATATCTACATGTTAAGGGTGTTTCATCAGACTTGTGTGTTTCGCGCTAGGAGAAAATTCGGTGATAGGATCACTTAATTTTCCTAGCCAGGCTTAGCGCAGCTCTGGTGGAAAAGCTAAGATAGCGGAGCTAGGTACTTGTGCATACATAATGTGACATCTGTGTCCTTGGTTCCTTTTTTGATGTGGAATGTTTTTGTGTGTCGTCTGCACTGCTAAGCTACACCGTTTCACCACTTCGCTACCCATCCTCGCTCCACGTAAATGGGGAGTTTACAGCCTACACAGCTTTGGTGGAAACAATCTCAAATTGTCACATCGACGCTACACATCCTCGCACCGCCTAGCTAAAGGTTGTCTGGTAGATATCGCTGTCAGCGATAAGACCGCCTTTGTACCCGTATAAATAAGTTTTCTTGTAAATGTGTATAATTTTATGGTGTACAATAAAGTATATTCTATTCTATTTTATTCTACCTCGCACATCCCTGGAATAGCACCGTAAACATAGACAATGACATGTAGCCATTAACATAGATGGTATTTACATAATTGAGGGGTAGCGACAACAAATAGGTGGCTAGGCAGTCGTTCTGGCGTCACCTCGCACCGGTAACAATTGTGTTTCGATCTCGGCACTGCTCCAACAGGCCCCACTATTACCTTGTATCCCTGGTTATCTAATAGATGTGGTTACGTTACGGCCATGCGGGCTTTGATTAAACTTTGCTTTTTTGGATGGTGAAATGTTGATAGTTTGGCAACGTTTTTCAGGCTTGGTTTTATTTTAACGAGTCGCTTTTTGGTGGGCCAGATTTATCTTGATGTTTATGTAGAAGCTGTTACGCTGCATGACCTGCAACTTTCTTATCGAATAACACAGTTTGAACCACAGACATAAATTTAACTAGATGACGCGGTTGTATGTACTTCGCGTACCAAAAAACGGAGTAAAATTACGATCAATGGTAGTAATCTGAACTTTTCATTTAGCATTATCGGCACCAGAACTCCACCGAAATCTAGAAAAATGACTTTTTATGCCCTATTGAGCTTAAAGAATGTATAGAAAAAGTTGGCCGAGGTAGGTATTGGAAATGTTTTCTTTCATTGGTAAGTGAATTTGTTTTTAAATTGTTTGTGAAAAAGTGGCTCGCTTGGTTTTCATACAGATGTGTTATCTTGTTAGATTTATGACTGTGGTATGGACTATTACGGCTTTATAATAGGAAACTATCTCCATTTATACCTAACTCTCTGATAATGCTATCAGTAATTCTGGCAAACACAGGGTTGCACCGTCCTGTGGCGTATTCCTGATCTACAAGTAACTAGATACCTACCTACAGAAAATATCTCAGTACCTTAGTAGTTTTAGCTTAGATTTACGTTTGTTAGGTTTTCATGAAGATTGAATTAACGCAGGTTTTGAACCACATTTGAACTTTACGATTAGAAATGAGATGTTTTATTTATATTTTAATAAATCCCTATACCAACTTAATGTTTACTTAAGTAGGTACCTAGGTTGTTCACGTCTTTCGTCAATAAAATGCATGGTGAATAAATATCTATTTTCTAGCTTTAGACAATGTGCGTGACTGAAACCGATCGAATGTCACCTCGTACGTTGACTTCGATGCCATTACTCAATTCTCTTTACGAACAATACGAACGGGTAACTTGCACTGCACCTCAGTGTGAAATATTCATAACATTTGAGAAACAGCTAGGTACAGTCAAGGGTCTAAAATGCAGTCATTTTATTTTTGGTAGATTATTTGGTAGGTACCATTGTGAGAAAGTCAAGTGCAAGGCCTATAACTGAAATATAGCTGAACCCCATCAATACTATTTATTTTCTTAGTAGATACTTCAAACTGGATTGAGTTTTGAATCAAAACCCAATGGAAAGTTTATGAAGAGATATATCCAATATTTTAAGTTCAGATTATTCCAAGTTTAGTGATAAAGTATAATTATGTGTTCTTTTAGGGACAATCCCACCGCACTATTCCCAAAAGCCAGAATCAACAGTGGCGACCACCAGAAAAGCGCCGAGGCAATGAAGCTCGACGAAGTCTCGGAGAATGAATTTAACTGCTTTGGATCCCTCGACGAAATAAATCAGAAAAGTATAACGGAGGAGTAGGAAAAAATACAAATTTCCACTTCCCTCCATACCAAGCAGGCGACAGAACAACAAACAAGGCCAATAGGCACAAAGGGTCTTTTACAACTGGGATAATCCCAGTTGCCTAGTACCACGGATAAAAATTTGCATTCATATGAATGGGTCCTAACATTTTAATTATGTGTTGTTGTACATTACTTTGAAGTAGTTAAAAAGCAATTCAATTGATATTCAAATCTACTCGTAAAATGTACCTGCACTTAATAGTCTGCCAGTAGCATAGAAGTTATTTGCTATTCAAGTTTAAATTGTAATTCAGTCTGTCACAGGTATTTCTCATAAACGCTGTCTAGACACGGCAATAACAACATGCATGATACTTCTCTAGATAAAGGTACCTACGTTTAGTTACAACAAGGTCCATATGTAGCACTAGACAGTTTGAAATAAACTTATCTAAAGAGCTCAGAGAAGATTTGCAGGCATGATTTAAGTTGGTTAGTATTAAATTAACATATTGCTCCATTATTAATAAATCTCTATTTACAGTTACATATTTATTTTACGCTCTTCTTACTCTTTGCTCTCAAAACGGTGACGGAAAACATCGTGTGGAAACCGGCATGTCCTAGAAACAAAAATTCGAATACATGTGACATCCACCAACCCGCATTGGGCCCGAGTGGTGGATTACGGCCCATTACTTCACACCGAGAGGAGGTCTGTTTCCCAGCAGTGGACACATTAAAAAGGCTGATGATGATGATTTTTCTTACTATAATAATGAAACTGAATATTAATAAATGCGAAAGTTTGAATGGATGGATGTGCGGATGTTTTTTTGTTGCTCAATCACGCCAAAATAGCTGAACGCATCTGGATGAAATTTGGCCCAGATAGATTACATAAAAAACAGTATATCACGGAAATTTAACGCGATGATTTCGATTGTTTATTTACCTATTTCACCCGACGTTTCGGCTGGTTGCAATGACCGTGGTCCGTCCGTGGTGGTTAAATTCCCGTGATATATTGTTTTTCAATTATGAAACGCGAAAGTTTTAAAGTTAATATTAGATAGATTATAGCCTGGAATAGCACATAGGCTACTTTTATCCCGGTATAATGTTCCCATGGGATGATAAAAAACATATCACGCGGGCGAAGTTGCTGGCAGAAGCTAGTCATTTCGTATTTCCTTATTTGAGAGGCTTTTATGAGCAAATATTATGTGAAAAGACACAATTTTCAAATTTAAATCTTCAAAGTTACGAGTAATTAACTCCTATTTAAACTTCAATTTAATAAGCACGGATCTTGGGGGGTTGTCACGACAACCCTTTACAAACCTGCTATCGCGAGTGTGAAAATGGTGTCAAACGTTGAAACCGAAAATCCGAACACGACAAAGCGAGACTCTAGTTTTCCACTTACAGCCACTACATCCCGCTGTAGGTATCTGTAGAACCTAATTTATTCAGTGCTCCACAAGGCACGAGTGGCCAGGAGTGGTCGACATCGGAACTTAACGCGAATTCTCTAAAGATAATTGCGGTAACAGAATTCATACTTTATTCATAAGTGCTAGAGTTTAATTTTGCATGAATACGGAGTTAACTTGGCGAAACATTAAGACTCTATTTGTAGGTTTTAAATCTGAATATGTAGATGAAATGTAATATTCTACGGAATATCATATTTCCGTTTAAGTCTACGTGAAGGTAGGCTTATGCTTAATACGATCTTAGAAACGTACCTTCACATTCTGTGAATCATATTTTCAAAGCCGCTTACCTATCGTACTATATCCGCGAAACGAAACCATCTGTGACTCACGATACGCTGTACACAACAATTCATGATTCAAACAGTTTATTGATTGTTTATCATTTTTACTATGTCAGTAACTTCATCTTGTATTTAGAACCAGTCACTCCTGCTCCAGAATTCGTGTAATATACAAGGATTTATACAAGCATGGCAGAATGCGCAGAACAACATGACAGTGAGCTGGGTTCCTGAGATTTGCTGTTGACATTTCTGAATTATTACTTATGAGTGTTCAAGTACTGGAACAATGAACTATCTCAAAACGTCTCTGGTGAAGACGCTCTTAATAAAGTTTACCGTTTGCCTTTGATTTCATATGTAGGGCGCAATAAATATCTCTGTTGAATGTTTTGAAAATATGTATCATATTAATTTGTGGTATTGTAATGACTAATGAGTTACAATTTTAATGCCTCTCATACATTTTACAGGGGAGAATACAATAATAATTAAATTACTTTAGACTGTTAACCCAACTTTTCTCATTACGGCAACATTAAATGAATGAAACAAACATTACGCCATCAGAGATACCCGTAATTTCCATAAAAATGGAAGGTGAAAAGTGCTATTAAGTATACTTTTCACACATTACCTTAATATTTTCGCAAACTTTGGGATGGCTTGTTTAATGTGTCAGTATCTGGGCGACTGAGCTCTGTTCGGGTGAAAACAGAGAAAATAAATTTTCACAGATATGACATCTAGCTAGATCGATTTTTCGGTTTCCCCGAAAACAAGGGGGTTTTAAATTATATCGTAATCATTAGAGCCGTTTTCGAGAACGTGTTTACATATATGTATACAAGCATTGCATGTTTAATAGTATAGAATAATGAGGCCGTAAAAGCAATTCGAATCATTTTCATTACAACTTTAGGGCTTTAAATTGAAGATGAAAGAAAACCTACGAATGGAAACCTACAAAAGAGCTCACCTACATCTCGTGCCGAAGTATGTGGGCATAAAACAATTTAGATTCATTACACACACGCGGCACAGTTGAAACTAACCAGATTTGTTTTTCATAATTTATATGATAGTTAGCCCCGGCTACACGATGATTTTGTTTGGTATTGTTACTTTGAACTTTTGTTTGTACTATAAAAGAAAATTAATATCAGGTGAAAATGGTTTCTAGCCGGAATGATTAAGTAGCGAGGTATTGCGTTTCTAACTAAATATGAATAACGTATTCGCGCCCGTAAGCAATAAAGTGGCAGACATATATAATTTGATTCAGGAAATTCAATAACTCCGAGGGTAATGGAAATTGATGAGACTTAAGAAGCTTGCAGCTCAAATTGAAAACCATTTAAGAGTGATGAAGAGGAAAAATACCATTTCTTGCTCGAGGATTCAGGAAAAAACGTTGAGGTATTTCACTTCATTAAATCAATACGAATGGCATCAGTAGGTACGGCATTGCGTTCAGTTATTCCTGTAACTACTCGTACATCAAAGCGTTACAAAGGGAAAATATGAAATTGAATGCAACAAAGAACATTTCCTGTATCCGAATATGAAATCGAAACCATGTATATTTGGACAAAGATATAAAAGCAAGCACAGCGTGGAGGCTTTAGGCTCTCAGTCAGATTGTTTATTTACCCCTCAGGGAATACGTACACAACAAGTGAGTCCATATGATCACAACCTGCTTTGTTTTCTGCGCCAAAATAATATATCTACCTACCTCAGACTGAGGCAGTCAGTTAATGAAACTTTTCTTAATAGATGGCTTATAATTATGATACTCTAAGGAGTCCGACGACGTTTCTCATTTTAAAATAACTTTGTATGTTAGAAATTGAAAAATGAAATTCATAATCCTAATTAATTACTGTTACCCATACACTATAACAACGAGTATCATTCGCATCAAGTTTATATTAAGTATTTTTATAGTTGTCTGCTCCGACTTCTTAGATTGTAGAAAACCCTATAAAATTTACCCAGCCCGGGCGCAAAAGATAGTATTTCTCAAAACTTAGAATATATTAGGCAAATAAATTACTGACATTCGCCATTTCCAAAAACAATGGCTAACATATTAAAATTACCTTTTATGTATTTTGTACACAAACGCGTAACTTCGTCGATTTTACGTCGGCGATTTTTCGCATGTTTTTTGTTTCAATATTTCTATGAAAGTCACTGAAATTAAAACCATTGTTTAAATATATGTACAATTATTATTTACATATATTTTACACATTCTAATGAAAAGCATGGCATTCTTTATTTTTGCGCCGGGACTTGTCGATTTATGGTCTTCTTTGGTATATTAAACACAGGCATAATTTTATGTGCCCGATATATATTTCAGAAACTCGTATTCGTCAATTCAAAGGCTAACAAGCTTATCCAACTGCCTAACATGAAAGTTACATTCAAAATGAGTACGAATTCCCTTTGTTTGAAGCAAAATTAGTACTCGTTTGATACACATACGTTTTATTCAATTTACATATTCATTACGTGCCTAACTTCGCCACAATGGAGGGTGTCTTCATGCTCGATTATGTTTGAGGGGTAATCGGCTGAAGGCACCTGATTAGTTATTTATGTAGGTGCCTGATTAAAACCCGGTGGTTAGGTACTTATTTTTGGTAGTCTGACTGCTGTGTTGAATTAAATATTCATGTTTTTTAACATTGGATGTTGTGGTTGAGTTATTAAGTTACAAAACTACGGAAGCTCAGGCTATTGTTTATGTGTATATATCAGATAAAATGCAAAATCTGACAGGGTAAAAGATGGAAAAAGAAACATTCTTGGGCATTTCAGAAATTCAGGTATTTCAAACTATAGATCAGACTATAGAGGCTTTTAAACGTAATTATAAAATGTATTATAATTTGTAATGTAGTTTCGAATTGCTAAGATTACTAACTATAAAGGGAGTTTGCGATGGAACTGCACAATTTGATTACGCCAAGCCCTCTCCATCATCGGACTACAAGACGTACGGCAATGCGCCACCGGTACATGGTGGATATCCCACCTATACGCACAAAGCGTTTTGAAAATACTTTCATTGTGGGTACAGCTAAGGAGTGGAATTCCCTGCCGGCATCTTTGTTTCCTGATAGGTACAACCTAGGGGCCTTCAAGTCAAGAGTGAATAGGTTACTTCTAGGTAAGCGTGCTTCACCTTCGACCACATCATCACTTAACATCAGGCGAGATAGTGATGAAACGCGAGCCAACAAATAAAAAAATAAATAACGTAACGTATTATTGTCATGGAACTCAAAATTACATAAAAGCAATTTAATTTAAGTTTCACTATTTGGAAACGCGTAAAATCTTGCCGTGTCCAGATGACGAAATAACAAGCGAAGCTAATTTTGAGTTTTACCAACTGCACATATCGTGTCGAGTTGGTCAATAACCCGTATAAAGAAACGTTTATAACCTCTAGACTGCCTTAAGTATATTTATTTTTCATGTTTAACTTTTAAGTTATTAGTAAACATTGAATAATAACGGATGTTTCTCATATTAATTTCCGCATGAAGCCGTCGTGAGCAGAGCCGTACCGCCCGGGGCTATACGACCAATGCACGCGGCAAAGCTTTGATCTTCACGATCCCCGTCAATTATTCACAGCCCGAGAGCCTCTATATGCTGCACCAAGGTACTGTCAACCGCACGTAGAAGTAACGAAACACGACCCTACTGGTTACGAAACAGAACCGTGGACGTGATAAATCTGTGACCTTGACGTGCGGTTGATTGTACAGCTTATATTTGTAGGAGAACCTTGCTGTTTCAAATCGGAACAGTTGAATAAGCATTGGTCTTTGAGGTAGAACTAGACTAAACCCCTGACTACATTACCTAAATAGGCTGACTTAATGCCTAAGGCATTAGGTCCACCTTTGTACTTGTGTATAAAGTTTTAATAAATAAATTAATAATTAAACTAGTGAAGCAATGAATCGAAGTGCGGATTTGAAGAACTCAGTAAATGGATTGGCTGTAGTTTATACTCCGTTAAATTTTGGTCGTTTCAATCCTGTGGAGGATTGATGAAACTGACATGAAACAGTATCTATTTGTACAAATAAAAATAAAATAAAAATCACAAAAAAGTAAACCGACTCTCTCCATTGCCCTTTGGGTGCCTCCTGATGAGGCCCATTGTGAGCAACTACGGCTCTGTCCCGTAAGTAATCACTGAAAACAAACACTGGTCATAGACTTTCGTCTTGAGACATTGTGATAAGTTGGACGAGAATATACCGCGGAACTGCCCGAACGCTGCCCAGCCGAGTCGTATTCGACTAATAATATAATACTAGCATACATAATGCCTCATCCTATCCAAAGAAACCGTGCCGACGCCGTAACTAGCGTTTTTCATCTAATTATACCGATTATTTTTATAAGTACATCGATAGCGTTCGGTTCCGGTCCACGGCTATAGATGGTGTTAGCAGCGACTTGCAAGTAAATGAGACTACTCGGTTCGTGACTATATTTTCTTTAAATACAGTGACGATTTGTTTTATAGTATTTTTTTTTGCACCTTTTTATCATTGTACCAAAATATGTTACAATACCAATTTTAAAAATCGAGTGGAATGCCTCAGAAATTAAAAACGCGCCATCTATTGGAATCAATTTTAAATGATCCGATCAAATAATCTTTGAAATGTGAATAAAGAGCCCAACATTCCATATTTTTGTGCTTAGAAGAGTTGATTAAACAAGGACATACAATTTTATGATCAATTCTAGAAAATGTTAACTTTACACACAATTCAATAATAAATCTATGCATATTGCGCCATCGAGTGATATTTATTTGAAACAAATTTTCTTTCTTAGCGCTCGGACCCCGTGCTAAAGTGAAACGAAACCATAAAAGCAAACCAAGTCAATTACCTAAAATATATTTTTACGCCCTTCACCAGAACTACCACAGTTTGAATATTCATTAATTCCGCTACAAAATCCTGCCGAAACAAAGAACGTAGAAAGCTCTTCTATAGAAAGTGGTGCTCAAAGTCTTTCCGATGACCACTCGACCTACGATTCTGTCGTCAATCCCAGTGTTTGCTGCCATTCACTGGAGTGGGCTCAAACAATTCCTGTGTACTGTCTGCTTCTGAATGAGTATTTGTGTAGACAGCCTAAATATTGGTAATATGAACTATCTCATTTTCTTTGTTTGTTTCTTTATTTTAATAACGTACTCTATGTAACAGATTCGCAAACAAATTATCTCACACTAAACTTTAGTGAAAACAATATATCACGGGAAATTAACGCGATGATTTCGATAGTTTATTTACCTATTTCACCCGAAACCCTAATGCCCGTGATATATTGTTTTTCAATTATGAAACGCGAAAGTTTTAGAGTCAAACTTTAGTGATTTTCATTACGATAGAATTACCAATAATTTTCTAATTCTGAGTAAATTCAGACAAATTTATCTGGCCAATACAACCTTAGTTTTGTTTAACTTAAATAGATCATTGTACCTCATCCTTATAAAAAATCTATTACTATGTAACCAATTCTGCTATCGCGAGAAAATCTGCTTTGCCGCACATTTTGTCGATTTATGCAAACACAATTTTTTTCCTCTGAAAACTGCTATCTGTTTGCTTTTCATTATACTCGGTTTTCGCTATCGCACCTCATTCATTTGTTGTTTCAATGTTAGTAGACCATAGCAGAACATTTTCGTCTATTGATTTTGACCATGACCTCGGAAGCACATTATATATACGATAGACACTTAATTATCCTGTGGGTATTATACAGACACGACGAACACACGTATCACGTACATTTTTAATCATTTGACTGACATTCTAGTATAATAATATTAATATTAGCACATTTTTTAAATCATTGGCTGACATGGTATTTTGAATTATTATTTTGATTTCAATTTTATGATTTGGTTTTGCATTTTATTATTTTATTTGAATTGTATTCTATTATTAGTATTTGCATGGCATTATCTAAGGCAAACGTGACGCACTGTATTTTTTGTAAACATCTTTTACATAATTATTGTTATTTTTTGTGTGTACTGTACTCATGTTTGAAATAAAGAATGATTATGATTATAACAGATTTTTGTGTGTGATGGTCATGGAATTTATGAACTAACCTACCGTTATTATCATTAAGAACAGCTCTGAAATCTGGTACGGTAGACATCGATGAGATTTATCTACATTCACACATCTTAGATCTACCATAAAGTAGGTCTTATTAAAAAGGATATGGATTAGTGATGAGTTTGAGGCACCAGCTCCTTGGCCTCGTCTCCTGCGTCAGGTACCGGAGGGCGACCGGAGTGAAGCCGGGAAAGGGCAGGCCCTGCCCGACTGTACTCTCAGTACTCAGCCCCCCCTCAGAGTCCGAATCCCCCCCATCTGAGCCCGAGCAGCCGCCTTCTGAGTCCGACTCGGGCCCCCCCTCCCGGTACCCGTAGTAAGGCATCCTCTCCCGATCACCCGACATTCACTTAAACTTATAAGCTCATTGTATCACTTAATTGTCTATTAACACTACTTCACCATCTTAGCCGCGGGCTCAACTATACAGATACGTGTCGGTTATCACCGGGAGCGGGTGTTTGGACTGCTCCGTCGAGACATTGTCAACAAACCCCATCGTCGGTGTATTTCAACTAACAACACTTTATCTGAAACAAAAGAAAAACATTATTAGTTTTATAGAAATTGCCGCTTTAGCAAAACAGTCTCGTCGATTTAATAACGTCTTCATTTAATTAAGACTCGTTTTCAGAAAGAAACAAAATAAAAAAGTGTAAAAACTTATTTAATATAGATATAAAAGTATAAAGTACACTTTCCGCCAGTTTCATTCGCTTCGCATTCAGACTATTTTTCACTACCGTGAAATTTTCCTTTTCACAAGCCTTTTATAAGAAAATGCTCTTGAAAGTTTTATGTACTAGTGCAAAAGTTTTACTGGCAATATTCGTGTACAAGACTGCATTAACAGAGGTTTTTAAAACTGAAAATAATATTAACGGAATGGTAAACAACCCGCACCGTATAATTATAACGACAAAAATGACTAATGAGCTTTCTGCGTACACAAAGGAAGCAATAAAATATTTATAGAATACTTGCGTGCCTGTAATGCTTGCCAGGCTGAGGTGGAATTAAACAATTTAAGTGGCTGAAGTTATGAAACAATCGGTTGTGTGAGTTGTAAAATGGAAAGGAGAATACCGTCGTCTGACTCCACGTGAATGTCATAAATGAAGAGAAATATGTACCTAAGTGAAAGGCCAAGAAGAACAAAAATCTAAAGGAGGAATTAAAGTTGTTTAGGATTGAAAAATAAATGTGGGCTATGGTCGCGGTGGATTATCGCCCAGTAACTCTCACAGAGATGGCTCAGTTTTAGTATTGGGAATGTTATACATTGATTATGCTAATACTTTATGAGAGTCGTTGTCCAATATGCTGACAAACAAAACACCGAACTCATAAAAATCAACTCACAACTTTCGTAGTTAAATTACCATAACGTAGCATGAACTATTCACAGGTCGTAATTTTAACACAATTATGGTACTTCCACATAATATGCTCGTTACGTTTAATTGGTTATTCATCATAACGTTTTGCGGCCCTTGCTTCCTTCTCTATTATCGACGTTTAAGAGACCATAAGACGTCATAAGATTTGATCGCCAATATTGGACATTAACGATCTGTTGGAGACTTTAATAGCTTCTTAATCGATATCTAATTGTTGGAAGAAGCAGATTAATTGAGAAAGTAAATGCACTTAAAGGTCTCAATATTGTATCGTCTTCTTAATGTTGAAGACTTCTTAGGGTAGCGACTCAGAGTTTAATTAACTATGAGTTGTGTGTCATATGAATGAATTTTGCACTTTTGGTAAAGCTAAAATTAACCGCTTGTGTGCCATAATTAACAAAACAAAGAAAAAGCCATTGCGTCTCGCGTGGATCCACGTTTTAGGTACTCAAGGAGTTAATCAAAACCAAATTAAAAATATTTATGCTTGGTTTAGCAACGAGTATAAGTCAGTAACTTCAACATTAGAAAACTAAGTTCTGAACTAGTTTCTAACGGATAACAACTTAGAACACGCGTCTAGTTTGCAAATATAATGCAAAACCAGCGTAATCCGACACTCAGGTCCTTTAATAAAACCCCGCTAACTCTGCTAATAGAAAAGCGATTCCAACTTTATGTAAAGCTCTATTTGCATATGATCCACTTTATCACTACCCCTATGTATGAGTGGGTTAAAACAAAACACAACGTTTTCAATATTCAAATAGTTTTCGGTCAGTTCGTAAATCGATTTGGTCAACTTATTAAAAACCTTTGTTCCAAACTTTCATATTGCCTCATAGCTACTATATTATTCTATCCTCACAGAGAACACTAAAATATTTTCAGATATAAATCTGTTATGTATGACTTTGTTTAGATAAAATATCTGTTTACATTACATAATCGAATATTGAAAACGGCTTTTTGTTTGACTCAAAAGTTGTGAAAGTTAAAATGATTATGATCCAAACAGTTGGTCCGAAATATTCATGGTAGAACTTGGAGTAAACTCATTTAAGAGCCTTACTCAACATCGCGGGTGCCAAAACAAAACCTTTGAAGAAAAATAAAATAAAAATTGAATTTCGGAACGGCCGAGATGAAAAGAGCTTTGTAGTGCACGCGAATGCAGCTCTCATTTACTAAGCGGATGCCGAACGATTTCGGACACAAACAAAAATTTTACTGCCGGCAATTAAGTTCACCGGCGTTCAAACGCGACGCCACCGGCCAAATTACTGCGCGTTAATTTTATACGTACTCGCCGATACAAGCTACTCGGACAACTTTAACGCTCCATCTTCATTCAAACGATGTCGAGAGCTTATTAACTAACGTTTATGCCCCGTTTTCATAGGCACCCCATGCCGTTTGCGGTCGCTTAGGTTTTCTGTAATGGATCTTTAAATTCGACACGTAAACACAAGACCTACGGCGAGATACGCTACTTTATTAGTACTCCGAACCACATTAAAATTTTACGAATGTAATCTGAGTAGCGTGTAGCGTAACTGCGATATTTTCACGTTTAATCCCGTTGATTTAGAGGAGGCACGTAAAATTGGATGTAAACATGCATGTTATGTACCAATAAAATGTATTTCGACCATAACATTTTCAACATGTTTCCCTGAATTACGTACTTTTCTTATCTTTTATGTGTATCTCATTCACTCACATGTACAATGATTTACTGGAGTGATTTCTCGGTTGTCGACGGATGCCAATGTTATAAATACAAATACAACGGAGGAAATGGTTCCAGCGGGGTTTTGTCTTGATAAAGACGTTCTATTCGCTAACTATTGAGTAATTTTCTTACAAGTATTGGTTACAACTTTAGTGTTATAACAACAAAATTTCAAATTGATATGTATATGAAAACTTAACCAAGATGAATATGAACACATTTTTCATTTTATTCAGCTTGTAGAATTTCTCTCGAACTTTCACCGTCTGAAAATACGATAAAAGTATCAAAACGATATTTATTTCTAAAGTTTTCCCCTAAATATTGACTGAATTTTATGGCAGGGCCTTAAATTCAGTTCGGGTACAATGACATCATCCATTCCTACAGGACTATAAGTCAAGAGCATTCCTAAGCTTTTCTGAAATCAGGGTGGGCCAATAATTTTTGCAAATTGCAACACTAAATTTCTCGAATACCGTTGGAGGGAGGGGTGCGCGGGTGGCGGGAAACTATGCGTCGCTACATGCAATTTTAGTCACGATGGAGCGCTTCACGGGACAACAGCGTGCTTTTTGTGTTAAACAATTTTACAAAAACAACGATTCCTACGTTACTGTACGACGCCTGTTTCGAATTGAATATGGATTACGCCGTGTAAGCGAGTGTCCAAGTGTGAATTTAATCAAAGCTTGGGTCGTGAAGTTCGAGCAAACGGGATCGACAACGAATATTAAACAAACAGGCCGGCCACGTTCAAGAAGAAGCGATGAGAACATTCGAGAGGTTGAAATTTCCGTTCGGAACGATCCAGAATTATCTACGCGTAAGCGTTCGGCGGTTCTGGCATTACCGAGAACCAGTCTACGGCGGATTTTGCATCTAGACCTCAAACTGCACCCGTATAAGCTTCAAATTGTGCAGGAGATGAAACCAAATGATTACATTCAACGTAAGTTATTGGCTGACACAATGCTGGAGCAATTCTCTAGCCTGGAGAATGTATTGTTTACGGACGAGGCCCACTTTCACATCAACGGGCACGTGAATAAGCACAATTGTCGATATTGGAGCAGGGAAAACCCTCGCCTTAAACACCAAAAGCCACTTCATTCACCTAAAACGACAGTATGGGCTGCCATATCAGCAAAGGGCATAATTGGTCCGTATTTCTTTGAAAATAATCAAGGAAATAATGTAACTGTGAATTCAGCGGAATACGTCAAGATGTTGCGAGAATTTTTGACGCCGCAGTTGCATGAATTTCAAGGATACAACAGCAGGACCTGGATGCAACAAGATGGAGCAACATGCCACACGTCAAATGTGACTTTACCGGTAGTCAAAGAAATGTTTCCGAATAAATTGATTTCTCGCAGAGGTGATATTCCATGGCCTCCGAGAAGCCCGGATCTTACACCATGCGATTTTTTCTTATGGGGATACCTGAAAAGTCGAGTCTACCTTAATAAACCGACGAATATATCCCAATTAAAACGAAACATCCACGACGAGATAGCCGCGATCCCCCGCAGCATGTGTCAGCGAGTTTTCCAAAGTTTGCGTAGTCGATTGCTAGAGTGCCAACGACGAGACGGTGCACATCTCGACGATGTCATTTTTAAAAAATAAATTTCATTAAATTTTCAAAACGTTAAAAATATAATCAACAAAATAACAGTTGTAGTTTTATTTCTATTCATGTTTTAAAAGTGCAAAAATTATTGGCCCACCCTGTACTAGATTGTTTTGAAAGAAGCTCTACAAAATGTTATATCAGATGTCGGAATCACAAATAATATTGCCTGCAGACATTCAATTTGGGAGCTTTGTGAGAAAGTATATACCTAAAGATTTGAAACGACTGCCATATTTTAGGTACCTCAGAACGATCTTATCCGATCTTATGAACGGTCTGGATCAAAAAGACGTTTACGAAATAGGAATCTCACGCCCTTTGTCATTTTGATCTACGACGCCACTGACAATAGATATAGAAGAAAATGCTACACCGCAGAAGATCTAAATCCTCATTCTTTTTGTTTTTGAAGTACTTCCGGGTTATTTGGTAAAGATATATTTATGGTTGACCGTATTTCGAATCGAATTTTAGATTCGTTTCAATTTTCCAACGAATTGACTTTGTTGTGTAAGTGTGTGCATTTTAGAAATATTGCTGCTTTATTGTTATTACTTGCTGGTGATGAAATATATTTATTTTTAACCGACTGCCCAAAAAGGAGGAGGTTCTCAATTCGATTGGTATTTTGTTATTTTACGTATGTACACCGATTACTCAAAGACGCCTGGACCGATTTGGAAAATTCTTCTTTTGTTTGAAAGGGTATACTTTCCATTTGGTCCCATAGTCGTCAGGTCAGGATCTGATGATGGAATCTTGGAGAATATATATATATTATAGGCATACATATAGCGATTTTGCCATTTTCATCAACAATGCAATCATTTGCACTCATAAAATAACATTTGGTGAAGTGGAACTGGTGAAGAAGATCACAGATGGCCAATGGAATTGCTTAATGCTTTGTATGTCACGGGTCTATTATATCTCGAATAGTTAAACGACTATGATGAAGCAAATACTTAGAAATAAATAGTACTGATAATAAAAATGGTACCATCGAACTGATCTGATGATGAAGCCGGCAGGTAGACACTGGAATGCCGAAATAAAACAATATATCCTAGTCGTGTTTGGGATTATTGGAATAGTCATGAGATTTACTTTGGCTATAAATGATTTTTATGCCAATTGTAGGTGCCTATCAAAACTAAAAAGAGATAAATCAAAAAACATTTTATTAAAAAAAAACAAATTGAATTCCAAAACAAAACACTACAAAGTGAAAAATAACTTTCTTTTCCGAAGTCGGTGTCGAAACCTGGAAACCAATAGGTACCAAAGACATCGACTTCGAAAAGAAAGGTTTGCTTTTTTGTTATTTGTTTCATAAAACACAAATGCATTTACAGAATCGCGATTATCTACACTTGTATCAATCCTAAAATTGAAAACGATCTTTGAACCAGTACTAAGCAATACATACTCCAAATATTCAGTTTAAGAAAATTGCGGAAGAGAAACAGTCCCACTGTTCCCACAAATTACTCAAAGCAAACTACTAAGAATGGAAATACCAAATCCCACATAACAAGTTCAATACTAGGAAATGGAACTGTGGAAATACATAGAGAGGATACACACGGACAATGGCACCAACAAATGTGAAGAACACGACACTAGTAGCCCGTATTAGTTCCAAGAGAACAGTAACTGTATAGTATTGAAGGCTATTTGTCCCGGGAATCGATCCCCGTAACTAAACCCATTATTCGAGAATTTTCACTACTTTTTCTTTTGAAAACAATTTATTCTTTTGTTTTTTTTTTTTAAGTTTGTTCTTTATTTCGCAACATTTTGTAATAGTTGTTTGTTATTTTTTAAGCACTGTATTAAAATCATATTTTGTATAAAGTAATGATTAACAGTATATAAAATAACGAATTACTAAATTTGACCCGAACAAAAAACAGGTCAAGCTAAAAATTACTTACCTACTTAAATTATTTGTAGTTTACTTTTTACTTTGGCTATCTATTAATGTACTTTTTCTACTGGACATAAATTGATGTTGGGTATTCTGTTCGGAACGACATTTTTCATATTTTTTGGTCAATTCAAATATGAATGTTTCCTTTAAAATATTCTTTATGGATATGCATTTTAAAACAAACACATCAATGTTTCATAGGATTAACCAAACATGCCAGGGTTTAAAAAAATATCGCACGGGCAATGCAGTTCATTCCATTTTTCTTTGGTCCATTTTTGCTAAGCTTTAGAAATTGAATTGCTTTTAAAATCCCTCCATTACTTTATAAGAGTTGCAAACCAACATAAGTACGTACCCATTGATACTCTTTCCTTTTGTGAAGATCTATAAAAGTATTTTCATTAAAACTTGCAATAAAGATTCGTATAGATTACTCCGTGACAAAAGAAATTCCGCTCACATACCGAAATCTTTTTCTTTGATGGCCACAAACAACTTAGGTTGCCTAAAGTATATTTATAGGGGCTGATATCGGCAGTTTAATATTAAGAGGGGCAGGGATTGTAAACACATTTTTCTCACAAAATGTATTGTGAGACGGAAAGAGTTATTTTGCGGCAATGGACAATATACTAGAATGTCGTCTAGACTGTGGTGGCGTAGTACTCAAGTACGTCGTTGGCAAGTTCGTCTGACGCTTACTTTATTGCTGATTTATATCGTGTTAGCTCTACCATCTGTCTTATTGTTAGTTGCTAAAACATTTTGTCAGGGCTAGGTCTGTTATATATTTTTCAACAGACTTGCTCATAAAATAGCTCTAATTTCAATTAGGCACATAACGACACTGTAATCAAACTATGACATTTTCATTACTATTATTCACAAGTGAGATATAGAGTTTTATTTATTAGTTGAATTGCTTTGTTCTTAAAAAAGTTTCGATACAAAAAAAAGATCGTGCTCAATAGTATACAGATAAATTAATGTACCTATTGCTTGCTCATTTTATGCAACTTCGTATTTAAATAGATAATTTCAACTTGTACATGTTTAGCAAATAAAACTTTCACTCAAATATAACTTGTTTTTCTCTGTAATAAAAAAAACTTAAAATTCCCCATTTTGTACCTGGCTAAAACGCTATCCGCGAAAATATAGGAAAACTGATTAATATTGCCCGCCATTTCAAAAATTTTCACAACTCGTTTTCACTGTTGAAAATGATATTTTAGTATTATTTTCTTCACAAGTGTGTTGAAAAACGTCGTATGATACACGTGTGTATTGATGATTACCGTTCTCAGCTCTCTTAACACCTCAATGTTAATCACCAACATTACACACTTGTACCATAATGTACTATTTACTATTTATTACTCTACCTAAAGTAGCGAGAATTAAATCAAGTATTTCAGCCAGACTTCAGCAGAAACTACCACCAAAGTCTTACGTACATCAAAGCCAAATAAAACCGGTATCAAAACAGCCTTTCAAATGCCAACTAGACCCAACATAATACTAACACTGTTTCTTTTAACGGACCCAACACAAAAGATACTCTCACGAACAGTTCCTAAAAACTGTTATCAACACTACCGTATATCGTTAAACCAAGTATTTTGGCGAACGTCTCTAAGGTGAGGCAATTAACGGTACTGGCACACTTCCCGCCTTGTGGGGAAGGAAATCCCTAACACCGGAACTAAGGTAATAAAGGCACATACAAATAAATGTATGTAATATGTATATCAGAATACAATGGCACTGGCAATGAAGTCTTTTGTTAGTCTGATGGTATCGGAGTAAAAAGGTTAAGGACGTAATTCTGGAACTCTTTTATTGCTGTGCTGTATTCCTTGCCAATAGTGTGACCATTGTCCGTGATTGACTGAAAAAGGAAGATAAAAGATTAATTGTATAGGGAAGGATGGAAGGAGAAATACACAATACGAATAGCACTAGCAGTAATACGAGTATATCGTAGAAAATTCGTCAAAATTCGTAAATGTAAATGATTACAGTTGCAGCTTCATCACTTACAAAATGCGAAAATACATAACTTAATTCAAGATTTAAGTGTGAAGTTGAGAAGTTTTTATCTCCGTGTTTAAATCTTGTGATATAATAATACCATATTTTTCTAAAAGGGTAATAAATATGCCAATATTATGTGCGAAAAGCGCCATGGCAAATAAAGTCTACAAACAGTAGATATGTTATTCGCATTCGTTGGTATGTCGATAATATACCAGTAAATTAGGTTTTTATGAGCCATAACAACTTTTGAAAGTTAGTTTTTCGCAGTTGACAAACATAAAAATAATCACAACACATTGCTAGCTATAAAACTCATCGATACTAATATTATTAGTTCGGAACACCGATTTCACACTGTAGCTGCATCACAAGTCACAACACCAGATGAAGTTAGACTTCCTAATGATGCCGTGCAATATTAATCATGAAAATGACAAAATAACAAAGTCCATTACTCGTGTTACACGTTGTACTCGTCAATCATGGAGAAAAGCGAGTTCCCAAAAAGCTGTAGCTCCCGGCTGTTAAGTAAAATTCTAATATTTTATTCTCCGACGCCATATTGTTTTCTTGATTCTTCGACTCGGCAGCTCAGTGCCAGTCACGGACTCCTAACACTTATAAATCGGTTTTATTGGAAACATTACTTTCAACACCAATGATAACAAAATCGCCCTTTAAGTTTTTTCAGAAGAATAATAATTTATGAGGCTCGACTTGAAAAGAGATTTAATATTTCTTTTATATTCAGAGTTTTCGTCGCGGATTGTTTAACGTTGACATCGTCAATTAATTGCTTGAATTTTATTATGATATCTTTGTTTTATGTTGACCTGTTTCGAATAATATTCTATTTATTCTTCTACTTTCATCTTCGTCTCGAGAGAGGCAATAACGAGGGAGGAAAATAATTAATTGTAGGCAATTATCCAATTTGCACAGAGTTAATGATTGAGTGCCGGCGGACTTCCGCAACCCGCTCGTAAACTAATCACTGGCAATATTGCCAGTAAGTTCACGGAGGATAAAAGTTGCCATTCGAATTGACTCGCCATGGGAATACAGAGGGAAAAGATTGGGTAATATATTAGCTTGGAGATTTTACATTCAATTATTTATTATCCGTATTCATAAAGCATCGTTTAATGTAATCGGCACAATATGTAAAACAATCTTCTGAGAGAAAGGCCTAACCAAACATTCAAATTTTTCGGTCCGTTGCCCATATACATATATATACGTATGTTCCTTCCACTAAACACAAAAAATAAAATAGGTACACATTTTCCACTGAAAATGGCACACCGTAATGCAGGAAGTCGCTTTGTTTGGTCGGAATGTCGCCTGTCACGAAAATTCTTTTTGTTTCGAGAGCGGTCGAGTCGAGACGAACGCGAAATGGCATGTCGTGAATGATCACCCATAGACTAACCGACCTGAGTGCAAACAGATCAAAGCTGACGCAGGGTTGTCGCCAGTCCCGGTATTTTAATGAACATAACAGATTACCGGTATTTCGTTATTAAACCGGTAATGTGTGCGCTTATTGGAAAATTGGTTGAAACCATGAAGACGCTATGTAAAATTAGGCAGCCAATAACGTCTATACTGTTCCCTGGAATTTCATTCGATATAAATAATTTTTGTGTTAGGTTAGTGTCTTAGAAAATCCTTGAATGTTTCTGAATCAAATAAAACTTTCTGTAGTAACTTTTTATTATAAACAAGCGTCATATTTTTATGGTGCCTGTACGTCATATGTTTTTGTTTAAGCATCGTCACTCATTTTTATTTCGGGACTATTTGAAAATGTTTCAGTTAAGCCAATCTGTTTATTAATAATAGAAATAAAAGATATTGGTCACTATGAACGATGAGTTTAGGTTGAAAATGAACACGTTAAGTCTATATATGACCTTATGAACGCAAATGGGACACAAGATCCTCACACCATTAAAGGACAATGTTCAAAGAGCTATCACATGATATAACCCCTAATCACCCGCTATGCCCCCGAGACGAAAAGAATGGCTCATTGTTACCGGGAACACGGAACCTTCGCTCTATATCTTCCCTTTATGCCCGTCGTGCCCGTACCGATGGTATCAACCCTGCTGCCTGTATTGATGTGGAGTGTATTGAGCTATACGCGTGCCCGTGATGTGTGATGTTCGTACTTCGTATCGCTCGGTACAATAGGTGAGCGTTATTTCTGTTCGTCTGCCTCGACTCCAGACGCGGTCGGGCGTAAGTACCAAACGTCTGTGTTCCATGTTATCTACATTCTACATATTGATTGTAAACATCGGTGGGCACGCACGGTTCGATAAGTTTCGTGTATCCGTGTATTCTCGGGTTTAGTATCGGAATGTTTCGGGAGTTTTGGCTGCCGGTGAATGGGTTTGGTCAGGCTTTTCGTTTGCGGCTGCCAGTCGAATAGTTAATCACTTTGCTAACACGTGTTTTAGATATTTAGAGCATTTCAGACACCAATTTGTGGTAAAATGTTGTGTAATCGGTGCCTACATTTATATTACCTTTACTATACTGTGTGCCTACACTATACTAATTAGACGAGAATCCATGGACGTAGGTAAATTAGACTTAAATCCAAATACGGTTCTTTGTATTCGACAAGCGTAGAGTTTGACAATACTGGTTGGTAGTTTACGTTAACCTTTAAAACGATTGCTTTAATTTTGGCAAAGATACAAGTGTGTGTGTTTAAGCTACTCACGGTTACCAAAACATAGAAATTAGGCGTTAAATTATCTTAAAATTTCTTTTGTAAACTGCAGCTATTGGATAGACAGTATCCACCGATTTCTGAATTAAGAATATGAAGTCGAACATATTGTAATAAATGTAAGGTTTGACACATCCCTAACTGAGAAACCGGCCCTTTAGGCTGATTTCACCATTGAAATCAATCGCGATTAGTTCAAGTAATCTCAGTTAAACTCAGTTTATGCAAATACAGCGTTCTGATTGGTTGAGACAGCTGAGAAACTACCAATCAGAACGCTGTATTTGCATAAACTGAGTTTAGTTGAACTGACGCGATTAGTTTCATTGGTGACATCGGCCCTTAGTCTTCATACCTCATTTAATGTCTGTTAGTAATGTGTCATTAAGGAATGTGCTAGAGCTGTGACATTAGCTGAAATAGACACGATTTTGATCGATGACTTCAATGTGTTCATTTCAGTTTCCGACATCTCTACTTAGATGATACTGCTTGACTACGGGGCTATTAATAACTATTTAGGAATTAAGTTTGGGTCGTTCGTGATTAAGCTCATTTTAATTGGTGCAGTAGGGTCTCCCCAGGGATATTGAGGTGTTGCACAGAGGGGGATCTGAGGTGGTCTGTTGAGAGATCACGGGGCCCCTTCTACGTGCTGATGGTGATCACCGGGGTAGTTTTAGTGAGGTAAAAATCCCACACTCCCTAGTCTTTTCCCCAAAGTCCAGGCGCCTTTTGAAGATTTCACAAGGTGAAGAAAAAAAACCAGTGTTGTTGCATCAGCATCCGCGTAACTTCAGCATCATTTTCAATAACAGCATCAGCATTGATAGATGCTGATTATTAATGCTGAAGTTCAAGTAGTGACATGACTGCAGAGGAAGCGGGGCTTATGGCACGTATACTTTTCGGTTGCCAGTTTTGACCAATTGTGAGGTCAACCGCCCGATTGTGATTGTAAACAAACACAAACTTGTCTCATCATTTCACGGCATTGGAATTGAAAGTGCAGTTATTGTTTTTTCGTAAACTGTTGTGAAATTTGATAAATAATGGCGCGCCCGTTGGAAAGTGAAATATGGACGTAAATATTTAAAATGAGTGAATCAAGAAACCGTAAACCGTAACCTATGTAAAAAGGAATATTCATGAAATGGGAGTACTTACCTACCAAAACTTCTCTTTATAATCAGTTCATCAAACGAAAACATCCTGATGACGAAATGTTTTTAACCAGTGAATATAAAAAACAACAAGGTTTTCCAAAGTTTAAAAAAAAGTAATTTATTTTATTTTAAAATAATTAAATTCACCATCAGTAACCACTGATTTCAATTTTCAGCATCAGCATCAGCGGATGTGAAAAAAATTACATTTGCAACAATCTTTTAATAAATTGAAGTTAGAATACGTTAAAATATAAATACCTCAATTTCTTTTGTTGAAGCTGTTTTACAATTAGTTGAGAACTAAAATAATCTTGTCACCACCCAAACTTTTAGCTTAATTCAGCCGGAACAAAAGGCAAAAGTCTAAACGTTGAAGACTCTAACTAAATTAACTCACTGAAGTAAAACCTTAATTGCAATTTTTCTTCATTACCCCTATTGTGTTCAGGTGAGTGACGGTGCCCCTTTGAGGGGGAGGCGTTTTAATTAACTAATTTATTGTTACGTCAAGTAATAATATCTCAAGTTTCACCTACAAAGGGAGACAGACGGCTTTATACAACAAATTGTCACAAAGTTCAAGAAATTGTGAAAGGGTTTTCTAGTAAGTGGGGCAGAGGAATTGTTAGAATATATTTTATGTTACGACTTGAACTTGAAAGCTGGATAAAGTGAAGGCAATATAATTTAGACATTTCTAGACAAAGAACCTCATGTATTATTTGGAGTGTTGCGAATATTTTGACAGAGTACCTGCTCGAATACCTATTTTTATGGAGAACCTTAAATGTTTTTTGGGAACTACGTATTTCATCATACAAAATTTAGATATCGTAACACAATAATATAAAGAGAGTGGCATTGCTAAGACACAAAAAGCTTCTACATTTTCAGTTATGGATGTGAATAGTGATACAAATAATCTATTCAATCCACTCTACATAGCCCACATATAAATCAGCTGTAGAACAGGTACCAAAAAGGTTTCTTACTACCATTTGGTCTAAGAGAACACAACATATTACTCAGAGAGCTCATTTGATGAACGTGCTAAAGTATTTTGTTTCATTAGCTAAGTGATTCCACAAGACTCGGGATTTCGGGACCTCAATCACTGTTTCTTATTTGCTTTAGATAGGTACAAATGGTAAATGTATTCAGGTAGTGATAAAGGAAGGCCCCGAGACGACATAGGGACGCGTGACAAAAATTACTCGCCATACAAGACGAGACAGGTAATTTTCTTTGTTGTTATACAAGAAAATTTATCTGACGTAATATTGTATGTACCGTGTGACGGGTCCCTAATTAATCTTGAGTGTGATACTGTAATATTTCAAAGCTTAACGTGCATGTGAATTATGCACGCTAGGCCAGAATAAGGCACTTGTACGATATTTTTGATCTCGTATATTTTCTCGCTGAAGAAACGGATAAAATATACAGATCCCGTAACATAAAAGAGACATATATTAATAGTTGATCACTGGCTGTTCACACTGCCGGCGAGTACTCACTCACCACAAGTTTGTTGACAAGAGCTATTATAGATCATACTCACCAGCGATACTCGCTCGGCGAAACTCGCTTGGCGGTTAGAACTCACGCCGAGAGACTTTATTATATCTATGCGAGAGACCAACCAACTAAAGCGTGCAGGACTGACCTCCCGAGCGAGTGTTGCGAGTAATCACCAGTCGCACAAGGACACTTGCTCATAACCGAGCGATAAAACTATCGGAACTACACACTATCATTTCAGCCGAAAGACGTCCACTGCTGGATATAGACCTCCCCCATGCGTCGCCATTTTGACCGATCCCATGCGTCTCGCATCCAGCGCATTCCCGCAACCTTAACAAGGTCATCGGTTCACCTAGTGGGAGGCTTTCCAATGCATCGTCCAGAACTTTTTGGTCCCATCGGCCATCCATTCTGCGAGCAAAATCCCTGCCCACTGCCACTTAAGCTTCGCTATTATTATTTGGTTCTCCTGCGGATGTCCTCATTTCTGATGCGATCACGCAAAGGAACTCCGAGCATAGTCCTCTCCATTGCCTTTGGGTGACTTTTAGCTTTATGATAAGGCCCATTGTGAACGACCTCGTCTCGTTCCCATAAGTAATTAGTGGCAACACACACAGGTCACTAACTTAAGGTGACTTCCAGTCTCACTGGATACAGCTAAGTAGTAGCATATTTTACATGGAGTACCAGCCCAGCTGCAGCCTAATTGCTTAAGTGAATTCGGCAATGAACACGTATACCTTTAAAATAACGACTTTCGTTCTGCATAATACACTCGAAAGGGGTGATTAATTAGGTCATGGAAAGGATATGTGAATTCAACTCATACGGTGTAGGAAGTACTCTTTCAAAATTATTTACAAACACCAAAAACAATTAAAAGTTGTGTCCCCTTTTTCCTGCCGAAATCTATTCAGCTGCTGACCTCCACAACCCAGTGACTGGGTTACACGATACTCCTTGGCATGACTGTTGTCAGATTACCCGACTTCTGACTACCCGTAACCTGACTGTCAAAGATCTATAAATGACCCAGTTTCCCTGGAAGAGATAAGGCCGCCCATTGTATGTGTCTAAGTTTTAACCCTCCGATAAGAAGATCGACCTACCTATCCAGCTGCCACCAGCCGCTTACGTTCTGGGAAGTGGGACTATATAAGTACCCTGTGGTTTTATTTCGGCGGTCTTGAATTTAACACGCGCTCGATGTCGTGAACTCACACCAGTCTCCTGCTGGGTTAGTATTAAAATTTTATATAGTTATTTTTCTTTAATAAACCATTGTATCTATCCTGTCTTCGAGAATTTGATTTTCCTGAAAGGCCCTAACCATTACAGTGGCGATTTTAGTTTCTTTTTATAATTTTATTTTAAGGTGTACAAAAAAACATACAATGAATAAATAATGACAGCCAGGATCAACGGCTGAACGTGCTTTCCGAAGCACGGAGGAATCTCGCTATATAAAGATGGTAACCCACCCACAGACCGACGACGTCAATAAAATTGTCCTAACCTTGAAGATCGACCCGTGCGGCTGTTATTATTGAGGAGTCACGTTATGGAAAGCTTGCAAGCACATTTTAATAAAACTATTTTCACCTTATAAACACCTTGCTAGCTGTACGAGTAGCTACAAATAACACGTAGTAACGACTAAATCTCCGCATTTGCAATACGCGTGGATCAGTATATTAATTTCCGCTGAAACATATAAAATAAACAATAATTTCGCCGCGTGCTAATAACGTTATACGTAACAAAGTTGCTGAGAGGTTTATTTTCAAAGCAAATACGTCAACAATAACTGTTTGTTAGACGGTTCCTTGTAAACTCAATCTGTTTCGTACTTTCCGCAAATAGTAAATCAGCGCGTATTATGATCTGTAACATAACATAACATTATTATACCGCCTGTAATCCTTAGGGTTAAGCAGAAGTGTACCTGTAGTATACCTTCCTTCTGCTAGTTATTCGTTAGGTCCCATATAATGCGGGACGAGCCTATAGTCATTATGCGAATACAAATGCAGGAGCAGTGATGGCCCAGTGGTAACGGCCCCAACTTACGTGTCATCGGTCTTGGGCTCGGACCCAGGCAAGCGCTTTGCTTGTAAACTATTTCATCGGTGAAGGAAAACATCTTGTGGAAACCGGCATGTCCTAGAATCAAAATTTCTAAGACATGTGGCATAGACCAATCCGTACTGAGCCCGCGCATTGAATTATGTCCTTTCCCTCCCTCATAATGAGGAGGCCTGTGTGCCAGCAGCGGGAACATTACAGGCTGATGATGATGATGATGACGAATAGAAATTCAGACTACGCGCTGCTACTGACAAATTCCACATGGAAAAGCCCAATAACTCATACACCTGCACGGGTATCGAAATCAGAACCTCTTTCTTAGCTTGTGAACAACAAAAGTTATAGTATTTCTTTCCTGGATATTCCACTTTAAAAAGGTATATTCAAAATTAGATTCACAGTTTACAAAAAAAGAAAAAAATAACAAAAAATACAACCGACTTCCAAATAAAAACACTACAAAGTGAAAAATAACTTCAATTTCGGAAATCGGTGTTCCTGTTTTGGGATCTTCGGTTTTTGACACCGACTTCCGAAATTGAAGTTATTTTTCACTTTGTGGTGTTTTTATTTGGAAGTCGGTTTTATTTTTTGTTAAAAAGTTTTTTTTATTTTTCACTTTTTAGTTGTGGGTACATAACGGACCAATTCTCTAAAGTGAAGCCAGAATAGATTAACCCAGAAACAAGAAACTTAAACAAAAACGGTGGAATTGAATTGAAAACCTCCTCCTTTTTTGCGAAGTCGGTTAAAAAAGAGAATAATGCTGCATCATCATCAGTCAAAAATAAAGTAAATATTCTCATTTTTATTAAGAGTATTGTTACAATTTGCTCATGTGTTGCGGGACTGTACGGCAGTTTTCGACATAAATGGATGAGTGGTGCTTGTTGATTTGACTGATAACTTATAATCGTGATCAACTTTACATAACAGATTATAACAATCCGATGAGAAATGGTTGGAAAGAACCAGTGGTATGTAACACTAAGACGATATCACGGCAGATCAGGGCAAAGATGGTGGGAAGAGTGCGACGCGCATTAGTAGAAGAAATAATCGTGTAGAAAAGGGAGTGGCATGTCTTTACCCTGGAACAGTTCCTAAGATGGGATAGGCTAGCTAAGGTTTAAATTTTATTAATTTGTGTTAGCTGAAGCTAACTGAATTTAATTATGTTTAAAGGCGGAACCAAAGACGAGTGCGACGCGACAATGATATGACGACGCCTTTTTCATAAAAAAAAATATCTGTAGAGAAGTTTTAGAACAATTTCTTGTACCGGTAGAGCCATTTTACACGTTTTCTTAAAAAAAACGTTTTCTTGTAAAATGGCTTTACCAGTAAATTTATTTTCAAGTAAGTAGATCTATGTCGGCGTCGGTTATGTTTCTCCAAACTTTCTTTTTTAGTAAAACCGGGCAAAGGGTCGCCGTAATTGATAGACGAAGGGTTGGCAGCCGGCCACTTTATTGAGCAATTTGTCAATATTACGAACCATTCTTAATGGAGGTAAAATTCATATTATAATAATTGAAGTAGGTACACGTGGTGAAGTTCTTCTATATTTTATCCCTCGGGAAAAACGTAGCCGTTGTCCTAATTTAGACATACCTATTATATATACTTAATAAACATCCTATTTGGATCCAAATAATCTAGGATAATTAGCTTTAACTTACCGCATAGACCTTTACCTAAATAAACCATTTTATCATTTTTTTTTTGTATTTTTTTTTTTTTAGTCTTTAATGGTATTTGAATTGTATTTTGATTGTTGTTTAATATAAATGGATTTTAATTGAATTGGATTATAATGGTATTTCATTGTGTTTTATTGTGTTTAATTGTATTAATAATTGTATGATTGATTGTATTTTAATTGATATTTTAATTGTAATATTTTATTGTATTTTTAATTGGATTTAATGGTATTTTTAATTGTATTTCTATAAGTCCTAATATATTTGTGGTAGTAACATCGCATTGGCGATATAGCTCTTAAGGTGTTACTTACATAATTTTTGAATAAATAAATAAATCACCAGAAAGTACATAATTAAG
The DNA here is from genome assembly GCA_964057195.1 of Orthosia cruda. NCBI lineage: Eukaryota > Metazoa > Arthropoda > Insecta > Lepidoptera > Noctuidae > Orthosia > Orthosia cruda. The sequence goes on from OZ059826.1 coordinate 43,205,963, forward strand.
TGTGTCTTATTTAAAAATCAAGTGTTTTATGTAAATAAACAAACGTCATGCATGAAAACAAGAAATCCGTAACTTAACCTGAAAGCTTATTACAGGTTCTAAAATTAGCTCACTAAGTTTTTATTTTTAGGTATTACCCACGCATGCCTAGTATATTGCTTACCTCGCTAGCGTGGGTACCACCTTCACCTATGATCTAATTCCGCCTAGCCCGTTCCATCATCGGACTACAAGACGTACGGCGATGCGCCATCGGTACATGGTGGACATCCCACACAAACGCACTAAATTATTTCGTAATACTTTCATTGTGCGTACAGCTAAGGTGTGGAATTCCCTGCCGGAATCTGTGTTCCCGGATAGCTAGAACTACTACCTAGGGGTCTTTAAGGTGCAGTTTTTTTATCCGTAGTTAACGCAATCAATAGTTGAAAATGCTAATCAATGATTTAAAATTACGGTAAAAAGCTTTATTTGTCAATCGTCGTAAAACGTGAAAATCTCACTACGAAAGGGTGGCCGGTCAATTGTGCCAATGGATGTAGTATGTTTAATTTAGTAGTACTATTGGCAGTTATGATGATATCTAATTTTCTACAACTGTACATACCAATAATCTTATATTAGAACAGTCGGAAATATTTATGCACGGTCTTGCCAAAGTCAATTTCTATCATGCTAATAAGCGATTTCGTTCCTCCACACTTTTGCCTCGATAGAAAACAAGATAAAGTTCATAATAAAACCACCAATCAATTGATTGGAATCGAGCCAGCTATAAATTAGAGTAAATCGATGCTATTCAATACCTTCGATAATCTAAATGATATTTTTTGTTAAAAGGCATTTTACCTTTATCTGTTTTCAGTATTAGAAGTTCTAGCTTTGATACATTGACCTTAGTAGAAAAAGCCTTTATTTTAGTCTATAACAAGACCCCCTCTTATCTTTATAGACAAGTTACTTGAAATCTTGATTATTAAATCTAGTGATCTGAAATGAGCCTGATTGCAAATCTCATTGTGAAGAAAAATAAATGAGCTGTTATTATTTGATACCTAGCAATTTTAAAATATAGAAGTAAGGATTAAATAAAACTTGTTAGGAGTATATGGGTAGAAAAGTATCCTAAGTAACTTAGTAATATCTGGGGGTATTAGTTATTGTTGTTCTAAAATATTAAGAGCTCGAATAACACATAAAGCTGATAGTACTAGATAGTACTGTCAGCTTTAGATATTTACTACGCAAAGTTTTCGTATAACACTGCCTTCGACAAATTTGTTATAACTTAAATAATTCTTCATGCTGGTAATAATTACCAACGCTAGGTATATTGACATAACTTCGTTACAATTCCTCCCACATAAGAAAGCGCTTTAAAAACCCGCTTTAATTGTATTAAGTGCAATTAGTCGTGCGGTATGCAAATACACATACATACATAACGTAAGGATGGTCGTTAGCGCTGGATTAGCTGGATGTCGCAGCGTCGGATTAATTACGTCTATTTTAGACTGTAACTAAACTCCGTGCTGTCGATACTGATCATAATATGTTATATATTTACATGAAATTGTTTCTAATTTATGATGTTCTTAAGAACAGGTATCAATGACTTTAAAATTCATCTTTAATGTATGGTGTTCCAATAGGAGGCAACTCATAAATAAATAATCAAGTTGACGATTTTATTAACATATATACAATTGAATATTCTAAAAACAAAAACGAACCTATATACAAATACAAAAGGGAGACGGAAAAGAGCTCATTGTGCATCAAAAAATTCGTCCACATCGATGTCAATGGGAAACGTGCCTAGAACGCTGGCAGCATTGCCACGTTGGATGGAAATGCTGATTCTCTGGCCGAAGAAAAGGCCAGCCCTCCCTACCAACTTAAAAAAAAAGTTGACGATGGAACACGCTTCCCTATAAAGTATCCTTCACTTAAAGACCCTCAGATTATAATAGCTCTTCGGCAAACAAACTACTTCAGTTCAGAAGTTACCAAAGCTATCGAAATACCCTACACAAGTTTGCTAACTTCTAACGCTGTAATTATTATGATTTATTAAGGTCCCCAAACTATTGAGAAAGCGATCTTACTTATTCACCTATATCGTTTTTCATATCACTCCTACCAATAACAGATGATATTAAAATAATTACAAATTGCGAAAGCTACCGTGGAGATCAGAACACTACATAACATAATGATTGCTCTTTTAGATCTTAAAAGACTGCGTTTGCAACGTACTTAATGACATCAAAAAGGCAACTCTCCTACATACTCCATCCATGACTGTAGATGAGAGATCGATTTCGACGCAGCGTCATCGGTTGTTGTCGCTACCGTCAACGGTTCTCCCTACCATCTATAATGAGTGACAGTTCAATCAAAGCCACACGGATTTCGTGCCACGGCCGAATCAATATGCCAGTATAGATAAGTAGGCAGAGGCAATTAGGTACAGAGCATATTGGGATGGAACGTTTTGCATAAGGAATTAAGTACTATGAGTTAATGACGCTTCTCACAAAAAGATGGAACGAGTTTTAAGCAACGATAATGTGCCTGTGGCATAAAACTGTCGTCCATATCAAAGCAATACACAAAGTGAGGTACTTATAAGTAGTCATCAGTTCACCACTAATAGTCACAGATTGAATCTAACTAGATGACGCGATTGTATGTACTTCGCGTCTCAAAAAACGGAGGAAAAGTACGATCAATCATAGAAATTTGAGCTTTTCATTTAGCATTATCGGCACCGGAAATCCACCGAAATCTAGAAAAATGCATTTTATGTCACATTGAGCTGTAAAGACTGTATAGAAAAAGTTAGCTGAGGCATTGGACATGTTTTCTTTCATTGGTAAGTAAATATATTTTTAAATTGGTTATGAAAAAGTTGTACGCTTAGTTTTCATGCATATGGAGGGACTTGCGTTATCTAGTTAGATTTATGTCTCTGCTAATAGTACATAATACTCGTAGTATGTAGTGAATTAATGAAGTTACGTAGAAAACCTGGAGAGCCAAAACAATTTTGTACTCAGAACGATGACTAGACATTTTGGAAAGAACACACAACCCAATAGATAGCTAATGCATCATATCTTTATCTCAGTCAGTTACGCGGCGAAACACTATTACCTCTACCATCTAATTTACCGTTTATAATGGATGTGTGTCCAGGTAATGGAATGTTCTAGCGAGCCCATTGTTTACCATCGCTAGTGCCTACTCGCATCAGCACTCATGACTTATGAATAGCTGCTCCATTTTCATTATTACATTTCTGAACCCTCCATTAGTTTATATCAGAGAAGATACTTAACCATTTAAAACATATGCTCTAATCTTGCAACACTATGCCCGTGAAACGAAATTTTACAGAACAGAAGTTGCGTGTAGTCAGATCATACCCGCTGTGAGTTAATTTCCACGTAAAGTATTGCGTAAAGATAGTGAAGCACTTTGCAATCTAATATCATAACCAAAATATACCTTAAGTGCTTCCGTACGCCAAACGATATTCACTCACAAAGTTGCACTGAAAAATGCTCCTTCATAATAATTTATGCATCGCAAAATATTACAAATCTCTCATGCATTACGAGATTTAATGCTGCACGATAGAGCGCACATGAAAACGCTGAGAGAGCATAACATACAGCTAAACATGACAATAGCGTTATCAGCAGTAACCATTCGATACTCACGTGCAGCCCGTATGACGGTATGACGTTACAGGATATCAAAAGCTTGTTCAACGTTGGTTAATCTCACCGCACCGACGACTTCGCAACGCGCGCTTTGTTGCCAATTGTTTACTTTACATTCTATTTTGGATGTCCATCATCTGGGCATTGTTAGCGTGTGTTTACACCGCGCTGTGAGAGGACCGATCGAACGGGCAGCGCCTGCGGCCGAGCACGCCTTTTGTGGGCGGTATTCACCATTACCGAATACACTATCTTAGCTTTTTCTCGATACATTTCCATTATAAGTCCATTTGGCCCTAAATAAACATAATATTTTACGTCTGTAACATTATAGATAACATGATACTACATGAGTATTCCAGTCTTAACAGGATGGAAATTCAGACCACGTAATCGCTCAGTGCATTCCGATGTGTATAATTAAAGTAAACTCAACATTTAGTATCAATGAAGTGGCTCGCTCAAGGGAACTCAGAAATAGAACTAAGGGGAAACGAAATGCCTCTGAAAGATGTGAATCAGCTAATAATACTTCGTGATTGGATCAAGATGTTGCTCCGATCATAGTAAATATACTCAATCTAGATCTAATACTGTGAGAGTATGGAAATGACATACCGAGACATAATATTATGAAAATCGAAATGATGGCGTAAGATTTTAATACAGATATTAAACATGGAAATCTGTAGAGTACGGTAGTGGAAATTTCTGTTTCACACCTTTGCACTGCAACTGCATGTTCATAATCGGGTTTACATTTAAACACATGACGGCACATAATCAATGTTGACGGTGATGTAAGTCAAAGATTGTTTGACTTAGCACGTGTAGGTAAAATCCATGTCTTCACCACGACTAACCTAGCTTTAATTTTTTCTAAGAACATTACACAACACCATGAAACGTGAGTCACTGCGTAAAAGATCTTGTTCTTATATTTGCTTTATATCACGTTGACTTTTATGATTTTAGTTGCTATTAACGTGTGGAATATTGTTTGAAAGATTTGGCTTCATACTTCAAGGTAGGCGAAGAAGACGTCCCGATTGATTCATAGCTTGTACCCAGAACATGTGGATATTATTTAGACTTTTTATAAGAATCACGTTTTTGCTAGGAATATTTCTTGCCTTACGAATCTTAAAATTCCACAGAAGTTTTTTGTAGAGTACTAAAAAGATTTTATTGAAAGACTGTAAGATGGAATAACTATTAGAATCAACACCCGTCGTGCTTTGACAGAAAATTCCCCTAAATCTGTCGATAAGTTGTAGTAAAGTTTATTTTTATTACTAAAGAAATTCGGAAAAGTTGAATGACAGAATGTTTTCCGTACATAAACAATGTTAGCACAAATGCTATTCTCAGCCGGTGGCATCTGTGTGTTTTCGATAATGCATTTAAATTGATTGATGATTTCTGATAAAACATTAGTCTGTGAAGATAAATCTTGGTTCTATCAAACTTTTTCTTTGTCCGTGATTCTAATGTTTCGTACATTAGAATCACGGACAAAGAAAATCTTTTACGGATGGAATTCTCTGTTCAAAAAGTTGTTGGATTTTTTGTCAAAACCGACAACAGGAAAAATAAAACGAACGACACTGGTACATACACACACAAAAGGCCTTTGAGTGAACCCAGTAAAGCAAAGCGTACGGTAATTAAGTTTGCAAACCTTAGCATTTGGCAGCGTGCCGACGGACTCGACGAACTAATAGAGAGCTGGTGGTCGCATGCATGTACCAGCGACATTTTGTTTGTGATTGTACACCACGCACCCGATGGGATTCTGTCCAACTGGGCTGTTTGTGTAATCGATTTTGATTAAGTGCTATGGACTGAGCTAAGGTTAGTGTTAGCTAGAAGCTGCTGTAGTTTCTGATAGGTTCAGCAGTATTGAATGTTTTTTGAGTTGCAAGATTCCAGTGTTAGTAATGTGCTGCTTAACAATTGTGTTGTTTGTTGTTTCATAGATTTCTAATCTCTAAAAGCACGAGAAGAAACTCAAGATTTTAGAAGAATTATACACTATAATAGAAGTTTTAATTTATAAAACTTCTATTTTTGAGTCTATTTAGGATTGTGTACTTTAAATCATTCTCTTTCTTACGATAATATAATATATCTACAAAATCACCAACCAAGAACCATTTCCTTTCTCTTTAATGCTTTTCTGTTTCTATCTAATTTCTTCTATCATTGTTTAACCCTTCTTTGAAATTTTGTGACATGTAATATTATTTAAGTATGTTTATTTGTAAGTTTTCAGTATTTTATATAGCTATATAAATTTTATGTATTATTATTTTTAATGAAGTATACCGTAGGCTACCCCCTGTTTTATCTTTAGTTCTTTAGTCCATCCAAAGGTTGTCTGGTAGATATCGCTGTCAGCGATAAGACCGCCTTTGTACCCATAGTATTAAGTTGCTGTAAATGTGAAATTTAGTTTTTGGTGTACATTAAAGTATCTATTCTATTCTATTCCTTAGTCTTCCAATCCCTTAACATCTATAAATAACTCTCTAAATCATTCAACAGGTCCCTAACTTCCAAGTGTACACATAATTAACAACACCTCCATAATTCAAGAGTGTATAAGTTTAAATCATTACATATTTCATTTCTGGTTAGTCCCTAAATGTAAACATCGGTACAGCCGACCGCTCGGCATATGTTGCTCCAAGGTTACGAAGATTTTTCGTTCAGCGTTCATAATTTACTTCGGCCTGTTTCGATTGTTATGATACTTGATTTATCGAGTGCATATTTTGTTTCGACGAAAGCTTTTCGTAGAGCGGGGTAACTATGAATCATACAAACGGACTGGCGGGATAAACATTTTTTTTTTACTCAGTGAAAGGTCAAGACTGGTATTCGATTGTCTATTATTTCGCTCATTTTTGATCTGTGGTGCTTTAGGATACTACATTGATTACTATGCATTTGTTTTGAAAAAAAAAAAAACTGCGTCCTTCGGCAAGGTGAACTAAAGCTAATCCATACTATCATACTATACTAATATTATAAATGTGAATGTAAGTTTGTTTGTTACGCTTTCACGCGAAAAGTACTTAACCGATCATCATGCAACTTTGTACACATATTCTTGGAGGTATTAGAAGTAACATAGGATACTTTATATTGGAAAAAAAATACGAAAGATATCACTTTTGCCGCGATAACCGGCATTCACGCGGACGAAGTCGCGGGCAAAAGCTAGTAATATAATATTATAAATGCGAAAGTATCTCTCTCTGTCTGTTACCTTTTGACGTTTAAACTACTGAACCGATTTAAATGAAGTTTGGTATGAAGATAGTTTGAGACCCTGGGAGAGGAGGAGACATAGGATAGTTTTTATTGCGAAAATCATCCTTTAGGGGGTGGGCAGAGGGGTAGAAGTTTGTATGGTGAACTAATAATTTCTCAAGAATGGCGGCCCACACACCTTTAATATTATGGCGCGATATAAAAATAGAATATTCAAAGTACTAATGCTACGCAGACGAAGTCGCGGGCAACAGCTACTGTTACATAAATATTTAGTGTGAAGAAAAATAAATTGTAGCTATGTAGGGCAAAAAGTTAATCTTCCGATTTAAGGACGCTGTTACATTTTCGACGAACTCAAATTTAGGTATCTAGTAGCACACAGCAACATTACGCGCACGCACTCATTGAAACTACTGAGCGCTCGATTTTATACATCACTGAAATAATATTGGTCCTTGATATTATTTTTTAATTTTATTGAAGTTGATTCAGGAAGGTTAGATGGCACTTTGAAAATGCAACCGTCGTCGTAAAAAGTAGGTTATTATTTTCAACCGACTTCAAAAAAAGGAGGTGCTTTATCTATTCGACACGTATGTATCCGCGATTTTCTTTAAAACTACTTATCCGATACTATCGGGTTTACGTCGATTAATGTATGTGTTTTCATTGAAGGTTTTATTGTATAATATATTAGGATATGATAAAGATCTTCGGAGATAGACAATGGAACTCTTCAATAACAAATAGCAAATGACCTGCGATTAGTGTGATCGAATAGTTATGTTTTGTTTTCACCATACCATAATATAAAATCACGCTTGTACATTTTTAGGGGGTTAACAGATTTATTTAGTATACCTTCCCAATATGGGGTACCAACAAAAACTAAAAAGAGAAAAATAATAACTTTTCCGTGTCGAAAAACGAAAAACAATAGATACCGACACCGACTTTCGAAAAGAGAATTAGCTTTCACTTTGTTGTAGTAAGTAGGTATTTTTAAAAAAACGCAACGTAAAATAAGTAGACACCTAAAACGAAATAATTTCCGGTCATAAGGATTAAAAAACCGGCCAAGTGCGAGTCGGACTCGCGCACGATGGGTTCCGTACCATTATTGCAAAAAACGGCAACAAAACCACGTTTTTTGTATGGGAGCCCCAATATTTATTTTATTCTGTTTTAGTATTTGTTTTTATAGCGGCAACAGAAATACATCATCTGTGAAAATTTCAACTGCCTAGCTATCACGGTTCATGAGATACAGCCTGGTGACAGACAGACAGACAGACGGACCGCGGAGTCTTAGTAATAGGGGAAACCCTAAAAATGACTTGAACATTTTGCATTACATATTATATAAAATATTACCATCAAAAATTTTTGGAGTATTACATAATGAGCATCAGCTAATGACATACTACCCAAAAACCATGAAAATGTCACCCATGACGAAAAGATGTCAAATTTTCGTCGGCGCCATCTTGTATTTTGGTTTTGACCCCGTATTCGATATGAGCGACCCCAAAATCCATGACAATGACACCCATGACGCAAAGATGTCAAATTTTCATCGTCGCCTTCTTGTATTTTGGTTTGACCCCGTATTCGTCATACATATATACACACCGGTTCAAATCATAAATCTCCTCCCACCCATCCACTTCTAACCTTCACCGCCGCCAGCTTAACCTTACCCATCCAAATCCTAACCTTACTAAGAGCTGCTTAAACCCACCCATCCATTTCTCAAACTTATCAACAACTGCTTAACAATACCTATCCAAATCCCGATCATACCCAACATAATTTCTAAATCACATTCTAATAATAAAAGGAAACTCAAACATACTTTTATTTCGGTCCGGTAAAATATCAACTCCTTTCGATCACGACATACGACTCACGCATGCACACTACAATCTTTTCTATTACTTTTATCGTATTTATTTTTTGCAAAAAAGCGATACGCTCGTCCTTCCACGAGCGCTTCTGAGCGCGGAATGATAAGTTTCTAGTGCAAAATGTATGAAGAAGTCGGCAAGTCTTTTTATTTTAGCTAATAATTAAAATATATATTGATTTGGGTAAAAAATAATTATCTGAACCTGTAAAGGACTATATATACCGCAATATTTTATAATTTTGAAGATAAAAAATGCTGTAAAATTAACTAAACTGGGACCTATTCGGACCCTACTTTTTTAATATTTTTGCGGTTATCGTGATGGGCAAAACGTATTTTTGCGAAAATTTTGTATGATGTCATGCAATTTTTCTGATGCCAATCTGGAGCTGAATATATTATCTTTAAATTAAGACCATGATATCTTCACATCTATGATTGCATATACATTAAAATTGTACCTGAAAAGCACTGTTATTTGTAGAAAAATGTAATAGCGTCCTTAAAGGTTTTTTTTGTAGAAATATCTTGTTTATATTCAGTATTTCAATCTTACTAATATAAAATTTGCGAAAGTTTGGATGTGTATATGTTTGTTACTCAATCTGGGACAGGATGAAATTTGGCACAGAGATAGATTATAGTCTGGGACAGCACATAAGCTACTTTTCATCCCGTTATAATTTTCCCTCGGGATGATAAAACACTTTTCACGCGGGCGAAGTCGCTGGCAGAAGCTAGTGGCGAAGTATGTGTGTAGCGATGTTTATGATGATAGTAATTCATCTTGTATGAAAGGGGTCGCAGGGTATTTATATAATAATACTATTAACGACTTACGAAGTAAAAGCAATTTGTCTAATTTATTAGAGAGCTTTTGGTAATTTATCAACTGTAGCAATACATCTATATTAACCAATGTGATTCATGGACCTATTAAAATATTTCTTGTATTTCTAGCAACTATAAATATTTATGGAAAACTACTAATACAAGTACTAATGTAATGCCTACTAATATAATATATAGAGAAGCCTGTATGTTTGTTAATCAATCATGCCGCATCAGCTGAACATATTTGGATGAAATTCGGCACACGGGTAGACCATTACCACGGGGAGTGTGCGATGGAATTGCCTGATCTAATTCAGGGAAGCCCGTTTCATCATCGGACTACCAGACGTAAGGCGATGTGCCATCGATACATGGTAGACATCTCACCGCATCCCATATGCGTACACCTCAGGAGTAGCATTCTCTGCTGGAGTCTGTGTTTCTCCATAGCTACAATTTAGGGTCTTCGAGTCAAGAGTTAATTGGTTCCTACTAGGCAAGCGTGCTTCACCGTTGCTAACGTCACCGTCAGGTGGGATAGTGGAAACTTAGATTAGGACATAGGATACTTTATATTCCAGTAGCACGTTTCCGTGAGATTATTATCGATAGCAACGCGGGCAAAGCAAAGCAACTGGCAAAGCTAATAATTAAATAATAATAAACATCATAAACATTAAGTACCAACATTTGTGCAAGCTGTCGTTTTCCTCAACCAACAAGAACTGCCGAGTCCGCACTAAAAACCCCAAACCCTTTCAGAATTTGTTTTGTAAATAACAATTATTCCACGTAATAAAGAAGAAAACAGAGTAAATTGCTCATTACCTCGCATCGTAAACCTAAATACGAACTCGTCCAACTGCGAAGGTATCCAGTTAAAAGTTACAGCGATGAATCACTAAGTTTCACTCTTATAAATGAAACACGGTAAGTTTGGAAATTGAGATAAATCTGTTCCAGTTGAAAAAGCCGCAATAGATATCGACAATTAGACAGAAACTCTATTATTCACAGGGTTCTATCTATACTAAACCGAAAACACATTTAAATGTTCTCAACAAACTCGAATTTATTGAGCGACAAATTAATGAATATTGCTTCTAATTTTTCAAATGCTCTTGAAGAACAAATTAGGGTAATAACGCCGATAGTGTTTTCTTTAACTTTTTCTTCTCCTCATTTAATTGGTAGTATAATTTGACAATAGGTTGCCATGTGGAGTTTGGTCTGGACAATGTCTTGTTATCGGATGTTGTTCTGGCTCCAGACTTAGCTGGCCGTATCTTTAATTATTGTTCAATGTCGTCGTTTTGATCGAAGCTAGGGCATTGAACTGAACTTTGGTCTTTTAATTTGTTTTCTACAATATCTGGCATCAGTTTATTACCTAACAGACGCGTGGGAAGCTAAAAGTAGCTCAATATAAAATAAATTAATTATTGGGTTTCCATTTCTACTGTTTCAGTATTGATTTCGATTCTAACGATTTCATCGATTTTCATAATGACAGTAAACATGATTTACCCTTGATTTTGATTGATTAAATGAATCAATCTAAGTCGAAGTACATTGATTTTGTGGATTATTATCCTTCCATAAGCTGCCACAACCTGTATCCGATAATTATGATCGATGGCGGATCCGTTCTCTCTTTTGGGACAAAATGAAATTCAATATGGCTTGGAAATATTTCAATGGACTACGATTAATTTTATATTCTGTGAGATTAGAGATAAGTTTCAATAAAAGGGACCTTTTCTGGTGAAAGGGAATGTTCCTTTGTAAGTACGTTATTACTACATTATGTCAAAGACTAGATTGTTTGTTCCAAAGAGACTCTTTAGAAAATAATTTTCATGTTTTCGATCCGAGATTCTTCAAATTGGCAAGACCGAGAGAGAGGAATATTTTCTATGATTCATTCAAATTTGTGCTATTCATCATGTCAATCAGCTTGTTGGAATCGTTATAGAAACTGATATGATCTGTTTACTTTAACGACAGTTGATATTAGTTATGTTTTATAAATAAATAAAACATCTACTTTTTTTCGTGTCGATTGACTTCACAGCTTTTCAATTGACTACTTGAAAAGCTCTGTAGTGGGGACCGCGATTCGGAAGACATTGCGTTGGAAGGCTTCCCAATAGGTGGAGCGATGACCTGGTGAAGGTTGTGGAGTTCCACTGGATGCGAGACGCACGTGGCAGGTCAATGTGGCGACGCTTGGGGGCGGCCTTTGTTCAGCAGTGGAATTCTTTTGGCTGAAGTGATGATGATGACTTGAAAAGCTCTGTCATTTGCCATGTTTAGATCCTGGAATTATTATGAGTCTTTAAACAAGAAAGAAAACGGAAATTCCAAGTTTTTGTTTGAACCACAATTTTATAGGAAGTGTCGGTTGCCAATGTAATAAAACGGCAGGAAGGGGTCGCTGTATAATATTAACGATGGAAAACAGTCAAGTGGGAGTTTTATGGAAATAAATTAAGGTTCAAATGGTTAGGGGACACACAGAGGATTTTTTATACGTTCGAGCCTGCCGCTCACAGAAAGCCTGAGGTTTCCATATTTTGTTCACTATTTGACAATCTTTTTGCCGGTCCTGCTATTGTTATCTGCGAAAAGCTTTTAGCAATAGCTGTAGTGAGAAAAAGTTTGCAAATAGCTACCAAATAATTCTCTCACTGGTCAAACTTATTGTCGATTCTAGCAATCTTAAATAGTTATTGTTACTCATAGAGTGAATGGCGTAGTTAAATGTGGTAGGTATGATCCATCTCGTCACTAGAAGAACTCAAAACCGCATGTCATTGATCTCAAACATTATATGGCTTTTAAAACAACGAAGCAGTATAATAGTCACTATAACTCTTGAATAAGGATGAGAGTTCATATAACTAGATGTGTCATCGACCGCTGAAACTCTTGAAAAGCAGCCAAATGGAAGTCCGACCTCGGATTGCACCGTTGCCGGAAACATGTGGTGTGAACAAAAATGTCGTGTAAACAATTGACTGTTTGAAATTCACATGTTCGCTTACTACAATCGATTTTATTATTAATAGCCTACTTGATTGAAACCGTACGCTTTGGGAGTGTGCGCGAATAATTTGTATAAGGAGTAATAGTTTCATTGAATGCTTTGATAAGGAAAAAAAATGAGTGCATCCTATGACCTAATAGATATATAAAACCATAAATGATCTAACAAGGCAGACAGGACCTGATACATGTGGCAGTACTCTTCGATACGGCTCTGGAGCCCTAACCAGTAGCACGAATCATGGTCCCGACGACGGCATTTTTAACAAGCTTTTTTTCTTATTAACTTGCAATGTATGTACTACCCCATGACCGTATGTATGTTCGGATCAAATCTTGCAACTGAATTTTAAAGAAGTTTCCTCAACCTATTGTAGCAGTCACTAGGCCTGCTACAAATACATGGATGTGATATGTGAAATCAAATTCATACTGGTCATTTAGGTTTATCATCTGAGAAAACTGTTAACAAAGGAATACACCACGGACCTCGGTCGTTGCAACACGGCCAAAACGTCGGGTGAAATAGGTAAATAAATAATCGAAATCATCGCGTTAATTCCCGTGATATATTGTTTTTCAAAGGAATACAATTTTAAAACAATGTCTATGACTTCTAGCACTATATTTTAACCAAGCGTCTCAGGCGACGAACATCGATCGAATATATTCGCTAGAAACACTCGTCATTTCGACAAACTCCCGAGTGTTTATCATAAAAATTATCACTTCCATGGCAGCCCTTTGGAATTATTAAGACATATAGGTATTTATATAAAACTAAAACCCTAACAAATAACCAAACTGTAACAATAAGGACATTTATTTTTATTTAAAACAAGCCATTATTAGTTAAAAAGAATCAAAACTATTGAGATGAAAATTTGCATACACATTTGGTTTGGATGACAATGCACGTTAAGCTAAAAAGCATGATTTAAAAAAACGTTTTTTTTTTTAAGAAACTAAAAACAAGTTGTGTATATACAAATGAATAAACGAAGTAATCATCTAACCGGCTCAAATCATCAGCGCAACACATTTCCTTCTTCCATTCTCCCCTGACGTTTCACGTTAGCACTGACTCCATTTTCAATACCTCATGAGCTAATCTAACCGGTTTATGTATTACAGTTAAAATAACTCAACTGCTACTGACTTAACTATGTTCAACCGTTAAGGCAGGTTATCGCCTACAGGTTTATTTCCCGTAGTTGACTCGTGGACAGCCAATATATGTATTCCTTTAATTTGTTCCTAAACTAATTCACAGCATTTGTAGAAATACGGATAAATTCTACCATAGGGATTTTAAAGAGCGACAAGTTAGTTGATTTATTTAAATTCATCTACATTCACTTCACATTATCTATAATTATCATCATCATATCAGAATCAATACCGAAAGATGTTCACTGCTAGGGCACACACATAGGCCTAAGCGTCGCCTCATTGACCGGTCCCGTGCGTCTCGCATCCATACACATTATCTATAATCATAATATATTGTAACTATTGGCATAATTAAGAGCGGTTTCAGAATTAAGAAGTTAGTGTTATGTACGTGTTAAACCCTACTTTGGTTTCATTTTTTTTTAATTTTTATGGCTGTAGGGTTTGACAAATACATCACTTTAAATTCTTATGTCAGCAACTGAGGATAAGACTCTTATTTGGACTTTCAACTTGTTAAGTTAATTTATCTGTAGTTTAAAATCGACTAAACTGTCATATCGATTATTATTTTATGTGGCAACTCCAAGCGGTGACGGATGACAAAAAAAAAAGAGAATAGGAGGTAGGCACGTTCCGACAATCGATTCGTTCACTTGGTTTTGGGGGAACGGACTAACGGAGGTAAGCCGGCCGACTTAGGATAATTATTGTGGCTGTTGGATTATTTTATAGTTGATGATTGTAATAGATTGCAGAAAAGGAGTAATTAAACTGTATAGTAGAATTAGATTGAAATTGGACTTACCTGTAACCCAGTTACGACAAAATATTTTACCTTTCCCACGCTGACTATAAAAAGTCTCGCTCATTACATCCAGCTAGGTTTGAAGCCTAGCCCAGATATCAAAGAGTCGAATGAAATATTAAAGCACGATCTGCATAGGATAGCGGTAAAGTCATGTCACTCAAACTAGAATCACAAAGGCCTGTTGTATTCAACCCATGTTTTATGTGAGTAACGAAAATAAATGCTATGTGCTAAACGTATATTTCTGTCACATATTGGGTTCTGTATTTAAAAAATGGAGCCATACCTTGATGAAGTTTATTTTGTGAGTACAACTATATTTTATTTTGTACATGTATTCTTAATCTACAAATACAGTAGGACATCTTATGTACAAAGGCGAGCTTAACCCATAATTGGATTCTCTTACAGCAAACCGCAGTGTCATAGAGATTTTTATTAAATGAGGACAGCACAATCAAGTGCACAATAAAACTTAACAAATACGTGTACAGCACACAATGCATAAACATAATACATACTATCTAATATAACTAAAATCCTTAATTAATAAATCCATACATAATCATCTATGCGTCATGTTGACAGGAAATGTTCGCTAGTTCTTTTCTTGAAAATGCTCAACGAAGGGCTGTCCCGTATGGAGTGACGGTATTGTTATATTCGTAACAAACAAGTCAACAAGCCCCCCGACACATTTATCTTGCGAAAACATCCCGATTCAAACAGTAAAACGCCCATAACTTTTGAACTGCTCAACCGATCTTATTCAAACATTGCTCAGAACACTCTCGACACAATCACCTTTCAAACAAAAAAAACTAAATCAAAATCAGTTCATCCGTTGAGGCGCTATGGTGCCACAGACAGACACACAGATACACAGCAACACACATCAAACTTATAAAACCCCTCTTTTTGCGTCGGGGGTTAAAAATATTGTATTGATGGAGGAAAATTTCTCTGTTATGACTTGTTTTTTTAAGAACAATTTAATAATGAAATCAATATGTATTGTAAAATGAATAACCGGCATAATTAATCTAACCGATTAAAATGATCATCCCCTTTGCCTCATGTTACTTTGGAATTAGCGCAACACGTTCTCTTATCCTTTCTTCCCTGACGTTTCACGTTAGTACTTACTCCCTTTTCAATACATGAGCTAATCTAACTAGTTTATATATTGCAGCTAAAATAGCTCAACTGTTACTAACTTAATTAACTATCTTCAACCGTTAAGGCAGGTTTATTTCCCGTAGTTGACTCGTGGACAGCCCATTCGTATTCCTTTAATTTGATCCTAAACTAATTCACAGCATTTGTAGAAAGACGGGTAAATTCTACCGTAGGGATTTTAAAGAGCGACAAGTTTGTTGATTTATTTAAATTCATCTACTTTCACTTCACATTATCTATCATTATCATCATCATATCAGCCGAAAGATGTAGTACACTGCTGGACATAGGCCTAAGCGTCGCCACATTGACCGGTCCCATGCGTCTCGCATCCATACACATTAACTATAATCATATTATATTGTAACTATTGGAATAATTAAGAGCGGTTTCAGAATTAAGAAGTTAGAGTTATGTACGTGTTAAACCCTACTTTGGTTTCAATTTTTTTTAATTTTTATGGCTGTAGAGTTTGACAAAAACATCACTTTAAATTCTTATGTCAGCAACTGAGGATAAGACTCTTATTTGGACTTTCAACTGTATAGTAGTATTAGATTGAAATTGGACTTACCTGTAACCCAGTTACCACAAAATATTTTACCTTTCGCCCGCTGAATATAAAAAGTCCCGCTCATTACATCCAGCTAGATTTGAAGGCTAGCCCAGATATCAAAGAGTCGAATGAAATATTAAAGCACGATCTGCATAGGATAGCGGGTAAAGTCATGTCATTCAAACTAGAATCACAAAGGCCTGTTGTATTCAACCCATGTCTTATGTGAGTAACGAAAATAAATGCTATGTGCTCAACGTATATTTCTGTCACATATTGGGTCCTGTATTTGAAAAATGGAGCCATACCTTGATGAAGTTTATTTTGTGAGTACAACTATATTTTATTTTGTACATGTATTCTTATTCTACAAATACAGTAGGACATCTTATGTACAAAGGCGAGCTTAACCCATAATTGGATTCTCTTACAGCAAACCTCAGTGTCATAGAGATTTTTTTATTAAATGCGGACAGTACAGTCAAGTGCACAATAAAACTTAACATTTAAATTCGTACTAGCTACTATAAACTTAAGAAATACGTGTACAGCTCACAATGCATAAACATAATATATACTATCTAATATAACTAAAATCCTTAATTAATAAATCCATACATAATCATCTATGCGTCATGTTGACAGGAAATGTTCGCTAGTTCTTTTCTTGAAAATGCCCAACGAAGGGCTGTCCCGTATGGAGTGACGGTATTGTTATATTCGTAACAAACAAGTAAAATTTCAAAATATAAAAAACCCCCCGACACATTTATCTTGCGAAAACATCCCGATTCAAACAATAAAACGCCCATAACTTTTGAACTGCTCAACCGATCTTATTCAAACATTGCTAAGAACACTCTCGACACAATCACCTTTCAAACAAAAACTAAATCAAAATCAGTTCATCCGTTGAGGCGCTATGGTGCCACAGACAGACACACAGATACACAGTAACACACGTCAAACTTCTAACACCCCTCTTTTTGCGTCGGGGGTTAAAAATATTGTATTGATGGAGGAAAATTTCTCTGTTATTTGTCGTACCTATTATTTACACTTGCTACGTACTTTGTTTCTATTACAAAACATTATCGTATACTGTTTTATGCTGTGGAACTACGTTTTGTTATTGGTAGCATAAACAATCGTCATTTCAACGGATAACTTGGCACGTGGGTTACCATTGTAGATCTAGGCCAGAAATGATAACAGGAACGGAAATGCGTGATAGGGTGTCAAGTTGTCAGGGGAATTCTTGCCAAACAGACATTACATTGATCTTTGTTTGTTCGCGCCTTCATGGCTATTCCCTGTTAGAAAAATAAGCAGAATATTCCGACTGGTTGATAAGTAAACATACAATCAGTCAAGTGCCACTACGGGTAACAAGTCATCATCTACTGATGAATATAAACAGATATATATACGGGATGTTCGGTCAGACAGACACTTCAAAGAATCTTGTTTTTCATACTATGTCGACGCACTGCTTGTTATTAAAAACTTCTTGATTTTTCTTGATAAATATTTATTAATATTTTTACAGTTTATTTGGCATTATGATGTGTTTTTACACAAAAAAAATTGTATCTTTATAACTTGCGTCTGCTTCTTTATTGAAATGTGTTTTCTTAGTTCTGTTACAAATAACAATACAAAAGGATTTTTATTCGTAATTCCTGTCACCTTTTTCAGGACGTTTATAGTATTGAACTATTTTTCGTCGTAGTATGATGTTGTCTGGCTGCTGTAACTTAATATATACCCAATGTTTTATTAACATAATAATATCTATGTTACATTCATTTTTATATTAAAGAGTCGAATAAAATATTAAAGCGCGATCTGCATAGGATAGCGGATTAAAAATAGGAGAAATATAAATAAGTATAATAATATGATAATATTAATTAATTATTATTTTATTATTATAATCATATTTAATTATTATTATTATTTCTTTTTATTATATCTGGCGAAATGTGTGTGTATAGGTTTTTATTATTATTGATAAACTCGCGTTTGACCACTATCTCACCTGATGGTAAGCGATGATGCAGCACGCTTGACTAGAAGAAACCTATTCACTCTTGACTTAAAGACCCTCAGGTTGTAGCTATCAGGAAATACAGAGCCCGGCAGGGAATTCCACTTCTTAGCTGTACGCATAATAAAATTATTCCCAAAACGTTTGGTGCGTATGGGTGGGATGTCCACAATGTAACGATGACGCATCGCCGTTCGTCTTGTAGTCCGATGATGGAATGGTGGATGAATAGGTGTACTTCTGCCTAACTCTTCAGGGAATATTTACAAGCGTGATGTTATGTTGTTATTCAATTTTAACCCACCTACGTTTAGTTGCACTGAATAACGTAAATATACAGATAGCTTCGAGTGCAAGATGCACGTGTTATCATGCCAATGTTTTAGCAGCATGTGCATCTAAACACTTGAACGACTATCACGGAGCACGTGCCCGATTCTGGTGGCAAAACACTAATATATCGTAAAGTAGGTTATGAAGCTTGCTTGTTGGAATGCACGGTTGTATGGAAACATGTGTACATAAACATATTAGGTATATATTTGTATAGACATTCGCCACTCGGTGCATACGTTCGCAGTTCCATGACGTAATTTTTGTCGAGTTTGAGAACTTTTCTGGGCAATATATTTGGTTTTATGGGTACTTGGATTTTTTATGTTAGTATCCTGTTTTGGGGTTAATCGTCTTGTTTTGTATCTATCTTTCAAGAATAATGCGGTATTCAATGTATAATATTTCAAACATGACACACGAACTACTGACTAGATGTATGAACGTGAGTGAAGCAAAAGAAGTATGTATGGATGGTAGCTGGTGGCGTTCTGTAGTTTCTGCCTACCCCTACATTGGAAAAAGGGTTGAGTTTATCTATATATGTAATAAATCATAAGGTAACTATCTAGTGTTATGTTTATAATGCAGAGAAACACTACTATTCATTCCCAGAACGGGACTAAAAATAAATCATCGCCAACTTACACTGAACTAAACTAATATCAACTTTTAATTACGTATTTATGAGAAAGAAAACTTGGTCTCAACTTACAGAAGTTAATGAAATGGGAATGTTAAGCAAATGAACCGTAAATGCATTCGTTCCACTTAGTAGTTGGAACCAGGCCGCAACCCCTTGCCGGGTAGTTTACGATGCGTCTTAGCTCTATTCCTAGCCATTGTTTCTGCTGGGAAATACCGAGATTTTCACATTTTTTTTCTATTATAAAACTGAAGTACTGTTAAATTTAGGTTAGTTGGTAGTTTTCATATAAATTTTCATATTTCAGAACGAAATACCTCTGTTTGTTTTACAGACCTTGTCGGATAGTAAAGGTATTAAACACGATGCTTCTTTCTTAGCTCTTTTCCTAGCCATTATCTCTGTTGGAAAATGCTGAGCAGATTTTTTTTTTTTTTGCTATTATAAAACTTAAGAACTGTAAAATTTAGGTTAGTTGTTAGTTTTCATATGAGTTTTCATATTTCAGAACGAAAAACCTCTGTGTGCTTTACAGACCTTGTCGGATAGTAAAAGTAACTTATCCTGATTTTATATAGATTAGTAAATCGCTATCAAAGTGCGTATCAGGGTAAATAATGCGCAGTTTTGCACATACACGAGCAAACAACTTTCTTTTTAGGGTCCACTTTTTAAGTTCAACTGGCCCCTTAGGTACGGTTAAACATGAAAACAGCTTGTAAGCCTATGTTGTTCGAATAACATACACACACTGTCAAATTCTCATGCTACCTATCGTTAAGAAAAATGGTGTAATAAATCAAAGAGGAGTGTTGTTTATTCAAAGAGGGAGCATTCTGCCGCCATAATAGATCGCCCCAAAGTTCTTATAACAAAGGCAAGACCTTTTCGCTTGATAAAAACTTGGGACGTCGCTAAACGGGAAGAAAAAGAAAAGCAATTATCTACTGGTTTACATCAAATATTCTCTTTTTCAATATTACGATTGATTTAGTTCTGTTTGACTTGGTTTATTTTATCTGCGGGAGTTTATGCAAATCACTGAGTAACGCTTTTCCGCCCAGGAGGTATATTGAAATAAGGACGACAAAAAAAAAGAAAAATTTGGGTATATTATGTGTTGGTGGTTGGAGGAGCTCGTGGCTAAATAATAACAGCTGCATGGATCGATCTTCAAGGTTAAGCAACGCTTGCCAAGGTCAGTCCGTGGATGGGTGACCATTTCAACATACCGAGTTTCCTCCGTGCTTCGGCAAGCACGTTAAGCCGTTGGTTCCGGCTGTCATTTGAAGATCTTTGACAGTCGTTACGAGTAGTCAGAAGCTTGAGATCTGACACCAGTCAAGCCAAGGGGTACCGTGTCACCCAATTACTGGGTTGTGGAGGTCAGATAGGCAGCCGCCCATGTAAAACACTGGTACTCAGCTGAATCCGTTTAGACTGGAAGCCGACCCCAACATAGTTGGGAAAAGGTTAGGCAGATTACACCGAATATGTGTTGGTGGTTAAACCTATGCATAACCAATTGGGAAATACCTATAGTCTATTATAAATATAACCCTCTGCTACGTGTTCTGAAACTGAGAAATTACTCTAACATTAGACAGAAACACAATCATATTTTACTAACACAAACAAAAATAACTCGGAAAACTTGAGACAGGTGACATGTAAAGTTACAAACAAATATCCAGGTCCAAAGTAGGTTCATAAACTTGGAGGAATAAGATATTTTGTGGGATGCCCAGGTACAAGGTATGACTAGACTTTTCACAAAAACTTTTCTTGTTATGAAAAACTAGAATTACTAAAGAAGACTTATTAAGACCCACTTGTATTGTTTTGTAATAATTTTGGAATTTAAATACAGTGGTTACAGTAAAAACAAACTAACTTAAAATGAAATAATTATTTGTAAAGTATCTGCAAATGAGTGGTTTGTAAAATGTTGTTTTTAATAATAAAACGTTAAAGTTGTTATAAAACTAATTTTAACAAGCGCCACCCACGCCTGCAAGATAATTAATGGAAAAATAAAAAAAACGATATGAATTAATATTGTTTTTTTAATGTATTCATACCTATGCTTTTGACTGCTCAAAAACTTATTATTTAGTGATGACCCAATGTGTATATACTGGGTGTAGTTTTTTAATGCCACCTGAAGGGATAGTACCCTTAATACAGTAGATAGAAAATTTTACTCAAAGAAAACATTCCTTTACTTTTAAAAAGAAAGAAAACTGCATTCAAAATTTTTCGAAAATTCGTTTACCACACCCGGAAATCGAACCGACTAAAACCCTTCACTACACCCTGTACTTTTATTGCATCGTTCGTTAGGGTCAATTATAAGGATGAAATCTCTCTAACAAACTTGATGAATTAAATGAAAGGAAAACCATGCAATCTGGTTTAGTATACTAACTTTTCACAATATAGATAAAAAACTACAACCTTATTTTTAATCCATACTTGAACATTGTAAGTGCAAACGGGAAACTAAATCCATTTGTTTATGAACTACCAAGTTAGTGCATGCAGGTATCATTAGAACTAATTGCAAGGTATCATAATTATGAGCTTAGCTTGGATCGCTAGCAGTATCATGTACCTAACGCTACTGGGAGGATCATCAAAATATTAATTTAGTGTGGAAGCTGGAAGCCTCCACGGAGTTTTGGCGACAACATGAACAAACTCATGTTCTACCGCTGTGTTTCACTTGCCCACACTCTTGCACGTTCACTAATATTACTAGAATAAAACACCAAAATTTAAACACTATTATTACTCAATTAAACACAATTGTAGGAAAATAAAACAGAGAAGCAACATACACGCCATCACGTTCCCGCCAAAACTCGGCCATACTGTTGATTGTAGCTTTGAGGAGAGGAGAGAATTATCTAATTCTGAAAGACAGAATTAACAGTGGCGACCACCAGAAAACCGCCGAGTCAATGAAGCTCGATGAGTTTCGACGAAACGATTCAATCTACTTACTTTGCTGTAACTAATTAATATTAAAACAAATCAAATAGAAGAAGAGATAAATTTTGCTCTAATATTTATAGCCGAAACAAAATAAACGTCCCATGTTCTTCGAAATCAGTGAAACAATATTGATAAGCCTTGAAATTCCTGTTATTTTGATGAATGAAATATTTTATAAAGAAATCCTTCTAAGATTTCAAACATATTCGAAAACGACATCTTTTTTTAATCTGAGAAGACGTTCTCCATTAGTCAGATTCAACAATTGAAGATAAAATTTATTTCAATTCGACCCCATGTTTATGGGGAACAGTGACCTTCGATTTACGTGACATGGCGGCTTTGTGTCGCTATGCCGAGATGAAACTCAAAGATATACCGATTTTATGGCGTTCCTGATCGAAAGAGGAGAAAACATCTTTGATAAGGTTTTGGAGGTCAAACGGCAACGTAGTTGTAAGAAAATATTGACTATATCATCCACTTATACATTAGAAAGACAGATACAAATTAAAGCAGAGATCATTCCTTGTTTCCTGATAGCTACAACCTAGGGGTCTTCAAGTCAAGAGTGAATAGGTTACTTCTAGGCAAGCGTGCTCCACCTTCGACCTTATCATCACTTAACATAAGGCGAGATAGTGATCAAACGCGAGGCTACAAAAAAAAAAAAAAAAATTCAGCGATCGTGTGCTGTAATTAGCAATATAAAAGATAATTTACTTAAGTTCATACCTAATTCACTATTCGGAAAATCCTCTTGAAATACGTGATCAGGGGGTAGGTAAATGTAATACTAGGAAATACTCTACTCTGAAAAGCTTGTGTTTCAAAAAGATTTTCCGTAAACCAATAAATTTAATACCAGGAAATCCCAACCTCTGTACTGTAATTATTAAAATCAGAAATTCAGAGAATCCCAATAGAGCTCTTTTGGTTCTGCTAAATATGAAGCCAAGCTTGAGTTTATCGGTATCGTCAATTTGTCCGATTTTCCTTTAGCAATATTCCCCGAACGTTGCCGTGTCCGTGTCGCATATCGAAAACGGAACCGTCTTATCTCACTCCCCACGTTTCGGTTTACGAACTCACAAGATCGTTCGCGATCTGCCATCGCCGGATCAGCCGACCGTATAATTCTGCACTTTGGCTAAAGAACTGGGTCACTAGGTTGTGTTTAGGGTTGTCATTGTCAGCTTTCTATTTTCTACATATTGCTATAGTTCTTGAGGAATTCTAAATAATCGTGAGTAAGAATAGTTAAAAAAAATGTTCGAATTATTTCTCCGTCGTGAATAATAAAGACGTTGATTTGACAGCCCTGTGCTCTGACAATAGTATGTTTACTGATAGCGCGATATCGGACTGTTGGCTTTTCATTGTCGCAAGTGTTACAGGGGGAAGGACAGGTCATAGACTACTGACCGAATCTATTGGATCGATTTAAATATCGTTTTAGTAATTTGTTTAACATTAGGTACTGTTGTAAATATTGTTCAACATTGTTTTAGGTCATTTGCTCGTGCAGTAAACTACGAGCTACTAGGTTGTAAATTAAAAAAGTTACAGGTAAAATTGAAATATAAGGTCATTCAGTATACTTTGTCTGCTAACATATTAACCATTGTATTGAAATCTTGAAACTATTCAAATGGCTGTATCGGGTGGGTAGTGAAGTACTATTACCAAGCCTGGCATAGCAATCTGTCAAAACTTTACGCTCCATAGTGATTTGAACCCAATATGATTAATATACGAGACTTCGAAACAGCTCAAACTTGTTTCAAATATGTATAATTTGGCTACGTTTGTAGAATACAGAGAATAGTTTACATATAGTAGTTTGAAGTTTCGCAATCACCACGTTAATGTAACTCTCGGCCTTGATTGAGTCTGTGTAACTTTTTTATTCCAGTTCACCGAAACTCGGAAACGGAGAACAAATTGTCTGTTGCCGAAACTTGTGTCATTTGCAGTAATGTGAAGGCCAAATGTTTGTTAGATGATCTTATAAGCATAGGTTCAGGAAATGTTTGACAACATAATTACAGTTTCATCGATTGTTTTGTTTTAGTGAAAGTTATATTCACAATTAAATGCTGAGTTTCTTGATCATCCATTAATAATCGTAATTCCAAGAAAGTCTAATGATCTAAAAAATATAATAGCATTATTAAGCAAGAGACCATTTGTACTACATATTTAGCACATACAGAAGGACCGCACAGTTGCAGTTAACAAGCAAACTACACTTGGCCTTTGGCAGTCGAAATTCGAATATACCCTTCGTCGGGGTACGATACTCAAATATGTCTATAGGTTCTGTGACTGTCTTACTATTCGGTACTATACTACCTACTAGAATTATCACAACAATTTAATTAATTTTAACACGAAACAAATCCGTCATCAACGGGCTTTAGATAAAATTACACTTTATACCAATATGCCGAAATCAATAAAAATATGCCGAAAGTTCATTCAATACATTGGATTGACATGCTCTACCGAAATGATACGAGGTCAATCTCACATATTTCGTGCTCAGATAGGAAATTGTTTCGCTAACAGAATATCACTAGGCTCTTGTTTATTGACTGTCTTTCCTATCATATTAATCATACCACAGGTTCCATGATATATCTACATGCAGTTTTGTTTTTTGTCTCATCTACCAACCTTTATATACGTAATACATTTTATCGAAGTCTGACCCAACATTAGGACTCGCCGAAACAAGAAATATACTTAATATTAACGTCCATACAACTGCCTCACGTATCGCTAACATCGTGAACACTAACAATCAGAACTATCTCTAACAATCTAACCTGTTAGAACAACAACTGCTAACAATAGAGTAAACAGGTGAAACACACGGTAAACATTATCCACGAACAACGCGTTATCTAGCGCTTCCCGTTTAGAGTTTATAAATGCATTTCCTTTCAGGCCACCCCTTTATTGGTGCACCTTTTGTATTACGGAGGAAGGCGTAAATTTTAATACACATGTTGGAAAGTTTTCTTTGTAGTAAACGGGTTTGACCGCGTTTGGTTTGAATTCAGTCAAATATATTGGCTTATTTTTCTGGAACGGTTAAGAGTTGGGGAAATTTGGAAAAAATTGGACCGCCCAAACTAAGTAGATGACACAGCAAAAATTAAAATGTTGATATTGTTGTTCTGCATTTAGTAAAAGATGACGTTAGTTTTAGTACAGTTTATGGTTAGTGTTCAGCAGATGCGGTATTTGCAGTAAATTTAATGCACATTTGCTGCATTTGCGTGTGAATGAGAGCATTGTGTTAATTTTATGAATGGCACCATGTGCGTGGTTTTAATGTTCAATGCACTATGTTACCAACAACAATTTTCAGGATGGATTATCTAGTGTTACTTTATAATATGAATACGAACTGCCATTTAAGCCTGATTTGGTAATCAATATGCTTATCAATTCAGCTAACCCAATTATGTTTGGGTAGGCTTCCAGTCCAACCGGATGCAATTAAGAATTTTACATAGATCCTCCGCAACCCAGTAACTGTAGGCAAAAGTGGTGTCAGATTTCCTGGCTGTCGAAGATATTCAAGACAAATC
The DNA here is from genome assembly GCA_964057195.1 of Orthosia cruda. Lineage (NCBI taxonomy): Eukaryota > Metazoa > Arthropoda > Insecta > Lepidoptera > Noctuidae > Orthosia > Orthosia cruda. The sequence continues at coordinate 43,232,117 of OZ059826.1, forward strand.
ACAGACGGGACCATCGGCGGAGAAAATATATGTTACATTAGACCATTTTCGTTTTATTCGTATTACATGGTGTAATTAATTTGTAAAGTTATGTCTGAAACGGACAAAAACACGACAATCGCACCAAAACCGCTGGTTGTATTTTAATGAAATTGATACCATCTCAAAGACAATTTAATTATCTACATTTTGATCAAAGGATTTTTTTTAAAGTCACAGAATATTAAGGAAAGTACAAAAAAAAACTTCTAAATTTTGGGTCGCGCGGGTGTGAAACGAGTGCGCGTTTTGTTCCCTCAAGTACGTTGGCGTTATTCGTCATCTTAAGATGATCACCCTCGGACTGACCTCGGCAAGCGTTACCTAACCTTGTTGATCGAACCGTGCGGCTATTATTATGTAAGCCTCATTAAGTAAATAGTATCAATGTTGTATTACATTAATTTACACGTGGATTGGTAATTAATCGCTCATTAATAGTTAATGAGGGCTTATCAGGCAGCGATAGGCCTGTTGAACGCAGTCAGGCTTAATATGTGTTGATACATTATTTATTTAACAGAAATGTAATTTATAATGAGAAGAATGGAGTAATTTAAAGTTGAGGATGGATATTATTTTTTGCAAACCATTTCAGGATTCTCCATCGACAAAGTTATGAACTAGTAAACAAATATTATCCATCCATTAATTAGGGGCTGAATTTTCAAAAATCCTACCTTAATGCTTACCGTTGTTGTATTTAAGAGCAACTCTTGGTTTAGGCTGTGCGTTTTTTTTCAGTGAATTAAGAATTTTATTACGTAGAATTAGTTGTCTCAGTGAATTAATTGAAATGATGATGATAATGATTTTTTTCAGCTATCGGCTGCATGACCTATATAAATGATTGAATCAACACATAATTTAAAGGAGTCATGATTTTTTTTACCAATTAATTAAGGTGCGTTGTGGTGTACAATTATCTGATTTCCCATCACTATCACAGTAGGAATGTTTATTTAAAACACCGAAACAGTTATTAACGTCTTGTCCGTTCTTCTCCACGTAGGCTTTTCCGAACGGATGGTAGAATCACTTTATTAGATCCGGCCTTAGCCTTCCCCCCAGCGACGCCCTGAGATGAGGTCCGACCCCAACTGGGGTAGCCCTCAGCGCTGTCGTTTTAGGTTTAGTATTTTGAAGCCTGGCCGGAGGCTAAGAGATTAGTCTCCACAGGGTAGCCCGGTTAAGCAGAAGACGGCCACTTTGGTCGAACTGTGAGTCGCCAAGTATTAAAAAAAAAAAAACTAGGTATATACACATCTAAACTTAATAAAACCACGATATACGGTTTTAAATTCAACGTTACCTTTGTGCACATGAAAATCGGTCATATTGATGATTAGTTATTGAAGATTAGTGCATTTAAATGTGGGGTGCGCTTCGATAGCACGTGTAAGTGGGTAGGTTTTAAACTTTTCGAGTGTTCCATATATTTAAAGTGTTAATTAACGCTTGTTGTCTCTTAGATTCTCAGATACCGGTAAAATGGGGTTACATTGACATCTGGGGTAACTTTGATGATAACTTTTTTTTTTTGGGTTTTTAAAGCTAACTCCGAGAAAACGGAACGCACCTCAATTTTCTTTTTAAAATTTGCAACACTGACATGTCAGACATGTTTTGCATTAACCTCAGCGCAAGAATAAGTTTACTTGTTTCATACAAAAAATTTTGAATTGTACAGTGTGAATTCATAAAAAATATATTGTAGATTGGGGTTAATTTATATTGCAATGAAAAAACAATGGGCTATCAAAGTAACCCGTTTTTTATTTTAGCGTTCAAAGGCTCGTTTTTTTTATTTCCCTCAAACTATGGATAATAAACATTTTGTATTAGGGAATATATTTTTTTTTGTGAAGGCGCCAACACTGCATTTTATTCATATTTTTCAAAATATAATTGAAATAGTTGTGTAAAGGAGACGGATACGCTTTCATACAATTTTGGGCCTGGATGTAAAAAGATGAAATTGGTGTCAATTGATAGCTACTGTATTATCAAACAATCACTGAAAATTTTGCAGATTTTGGCAATTTGAGAGCCGAGATAAAAGAGATTAATGAAAAGTGAGGTTACGTAAAAATCTTTACATAACAGCCGATTTTTGAACTGCGATTGTCATTTTTAACCGACTTACCATAAAGGAGGTTCTATGTTCGACTTTGTTTGTATTTTGGTGAAGATCTGATGAAGAACTTCGGAGATAGGTATACAACAGAACTCTTCAATAAATAACGGCAAATCTCTCGAGATTGCTGCAATCGCATGTCTGTTTATTGTTTATACCATTTCATAAGTTAACATCACGCCAGTACGCTCGAAAGGTGTAAGCAGATCTCTCATTTAATCGGTTATGTTCAAGTTCAAAGGCGTTATAGGTACTTACTATACAACTTGCCTATTATGTAGGTACAACTAAAAAGGGAAAAATAAAAAAGATAGTATTTTTTTGCAAAAATGTTTTTTTATTTATAGATAGGGTGTTAAATATATTTGTAAAGTAGGTAAGGAGATGATGTTTAAAAATAAAAATCTTTTTTATTAATAGGTATTTTTTATTCATCTTCAATCATAATTAGAATGTCATCTAGGAATTGTGCAGGTGGTACTATATTATCTTGGTACCTAGCCCAACTTAGGTACCATATTATTGACATAACATGGGCGCAGCAGCCTACAGTCCGTTTGCCTACGATGCAGTTGCAATAATACTTTAGTATTGCTTCCTTACCTCTGCGAGAGCTGTCTACTAAAATATAAACAAAATAAGTTTTCCGACTTATATGTCTGGATTGAATGCGGCCCCTAAGTAGCCATGAGGTATTTGAAGCCGACAGCTCTCGACGTAGGCTGCTGCTGACCTCCCTGCACACTTCTATTACATAGCCATCATTGCCCCTTACATGTTCACCAAAATAGGAACGTGCCTGCTTTATTTGATATATGCCTAGTGATATTAGCAAGAGTTCATTATCAGTAAGCTGGGGAAAATCATTTAGGTTATCATTTTGCACGGTTATTGTTTGAAAATTAGCCCTACGCCTATTATAATTGTTTGTTACAATAAATTCTGCTAATTCATTTTCTGTATTCATATTTATATTTATTTGTACTAATATTTCCCCAGCATCTAGACGATCAACTATAGGAGGGTGAAAATTGTTTAAAAGAGCAGCAGCCACCTCAAAATCTTTCACGAAACTTTTACTAGCTACGTTAAAATAATTTTGCCGTAATAACTTAAAATCTCTTTTAAATCTGCCATTAACTACCTCCACAACCCAACGACATATGGTGACTGCTCTCGATTTATTTGCTTCACTAGTGGAAAGCTGTGTCTCACCCTCCTCTAATGAAGCAGGCACATATGTCCTATATCCACATTGACGCAACAAGGGCAATGAATCACGGAAACCCCTATCCAGTATAAAAGCATCACCTTGAAGGAAGTATTCCCGTAATGGCCTTTCGTTTGAAAATTCTCTTTTCATTATATCCGCGTCTGAAGTGGTGGCTGGATAGGGGCCCAGCACATCAATTATATGCCCATCGGTACATACCATTAAAAACGGTTTCATCAGATTGCGATATTTATGCATGCTATATGTTCTTTTTTGGTATAAATAATTCGAACTCTTTTCAATGTAACAATATGTTCCATCAAATATTACAATGGGCCTATCAACTCCCTCAAAGTTACCAAACAATGCATTAGGTATTCTTAGATTTCTTTGCACTATTTGCTGCCTATTAATATGGTGTAAGCCTAGGTGTCTGGGTACAAAATACTCATAAAGCAGGTCTCTCACTTGGTGCAACCACTTTTCTAGAGTTCGCCTAGAGACTTTTAATAAAGTTGACAACCTCTCATCAGAATCCCCAGTTCTAAGCTTAATTAAATATGCTGCTAAAGCTAGGGACGATCTAGGTATTTCTAGTAACTGAGGAACTTCATTAAACATTTGATGGAACTGCGCTTTGCTTAACCCTATCCATATATGCACAACATGGTCTTCCATATCATCTATACTCTCAAAATGAAGTAAGCCTGAATCTACAACATCTTTTAAAGACATCATGTCCTGGATATGTTTTGCTGTAAAAGTCTGTACATAATTATTTCTCAAACTATTAAGAAAATCCCAGGCTTCTATAACTAAATGACGATCACAAAGTCGATTATTCTCAGGGACATAATATTTATACCGATTGAGCAACATTTTTCTGGTAGAAAGTGGTACTCTGTACCTCTCTGTTCTCTGGCATCCTTCAATAAAGCATCTTCTTTCTGTTTCAACAGCTCTCATGTAATCTGGTAATACAATAGTAGGTTCCTGCTGATTGTTTCTTACTTCTTCAACTGGTGGGTCGGCAGCAAGAACTTGTGCTAGTGGCCGTATATTTTCTATTGGGTTTGCTTCGGGAGAAGGCTGATCGCTTCTAACTTCTTCAACTGGTGGGTCAGCAGCAAGAACTTGTGCTGGTGGCTGTATTTGTTCTATTAGGTTTGCTTGGGAAGAAGGCTGATCGCTTCTAACTTCTTCAACTGGCGGGTCAGCAGCAAGAACTTGTGCCGATTGCTGTCTTTCTTCAATTCGGCTTGCTTGGGAAGAAGTTGATGGGCCAGAGACCATATGGACAGCAGCTCGGTCTGCAGCCACCCAACAAGTATGGCATATGCAACTGGCTACTCCTATCTGCAACAAACAATATATAATGATTTAAGTATTTAAAAAATCAATTTGACTTACAACAAAAGCACTTAAAAAACATAATGTAAACTCAGCGTGTGATTTAACTTACGGGTCTAGGTATAATCCACTCTTGAATAACTTTATAAATTCTCAATTCACGAGGTGAACCGGTGTGAAGTAAATGGCTGACTCTAGATGCAAGTGAACGTCCACATCGGAGACAAACACTACGGTGGCCAAGATGTCTAGGTTCACCAAGAGGTGACCTTTGAGCCAAGTCCCAGCAAGCTTGGCAAACATGGTCACTGCTGTTTATCTGAAAGATGTAAAAAGTATTTAATAACAGATAACATGATTACTTTAAAAAAAACCTACCTACTCTGTCCGATAGTTACTTAGTTCAATGTAAGGTATCTTCATAATGACTTTTAAATGTTTACCTATCTTTGCTTTATTATTTTGTTAGTGTAATTGGTGAAGGAAAAGATTGCAAGCTAGCGTGGTAGACGCTGGAGAGCTTATAAACAGGAAGTAATTAAGTACTTACAGATTGTGGTGCACGCCATTGACGAATCACTGCTAATATCATTTCGTCATCCAAAGCTCGACGACCTAGTGTATTACAGCGACTAGTCGCTATGCCACAATTTACACAACGATCCATGGTGTCAATACTGTTAATATTCAATCGGTAGTCCGTTCGCACAAACCAAAATAACAAATCCAAGTTCAATGTTTAGGCGGGGTTCTCAGTGTCCGGTATGGTAGCAAGGCAAGGGTCGTACAAGAAGGTAGATCAGAAGTCCGTAGAATGAAAGCAGGGATCGAAGAAAATATCAATAAAACTATGGGGGAAACACACTCAAAACGCACACGCACTATACGATACGAAACGAGTAGTATCAGCATAGACTATACTAGTGGTGGGCGTTGCGACGACGAACCGTTTCTAAAGACCGTTTTTTGTTCTGCGACGGTGCAACCGTTTTACGTCCTGGGATAAAGCAGTCTTCGTTGCACAAACCTGTCTTCGAATAACTTCGTGCGATTTTCATTTTACGCCTTAGAAAATACAGTCAAGATTCGAAAGCGAACTGATTCAACTACGACACACGTCGGTCGTCGCAGACGTCGCGTCGTCCTTTATCGTTCCACGTTCGTTCACAAAATAGTTCTTGCGACGATGAAACAGTTTTTAAGTCCGTCTTCGTTGCACAAACCAGTCTTCGAATAAATTGATGCGATTTTGTATTTTATGGGTAAGAAAATACAGTCGAAAGTAAATTGATTCAACTACACACAAACGTCGTCGACTCGTCGCGAATGTCGCGTATCGTTCCACGTTCGTTCCGTCCTCGAAGTTTCGTTCTCCAAGACGTCTTCAAACCAGTTGCGACGAAGACCGTTTTCTGAAACCGTTTTCGTCGTCGGGAAAACAGTTGCGTTTCGTCCGTCAAAAATACGACAACGACCCACCACTAGACTATACAGAGTGTCATGCCATGCATGTCAAGTCAGAGTTAGCACAGACTAAAAATACAATAATCGATTAGTAAACGTGAATCGATTTGCTTTAATTATGTAGATATTAATTTGGTTTATACTGTTTAATACGTTAATTCTAATAGATTTAATTATTTTAATTGTATTAATCATCTGGTGAAAGTATTTTCTTAAATAGTTTGAACTCTGTCACGTTAATCGATTATAATTTAATCGATATTCGATTTACTTCGTAACCTTAACTTAATTTTTGGATTTCTCATTTTCCAGATTGTGAATTAAGCTGATTTTTCACATTTTGAATTAGAAAAATATAACCCTTTTTTTAAACTATACCTCATCTTATTACAATTAGGCCCAGAAATCCCCGTCTCCTTTAAATTTTCAAATTAATCAATTTAATCTCGTGTTACGTATCACTTTTCTTTATACTCGTATTTTATCACATGTGGCTTCTCGCAAATTGAAAAAAACTACAAAATGGGCAATCTTAAAACTACATTCCAATTCCACATATTGCCAGGCAGTATTTAGACTCTCAGAGACATAGAACAAGCCGTTGCTGCAACGTCTGTACGTTTAGTAGATAAACCAGTCCACTTCTTTCGTATACCAGTGGAATGAGCTTGAAATGATCTGCCATACCTTCAGGTGGAATGACAGTTCGCTTCACCTAAGTGTTAGCAGTGACATTTTAACTGAATAGACTGGTAGTTAAAGAACACCACTTTGCTTCGCTCCGCTACCGCCTGCGGCGAAGCAGTTGCAGCTTTCTGACGCATTTTTAATGCAAACATTCATTAGGAAAGCAATCAAGCATAGCTATGAAAGTCGACTGACGTGTGACAAAGACTGATGGTCTCAACACTAATGAGGCCAAAACGTAGTAGAAAGCATACGTTTATAGAAGTCAGCAATAGGAACCTTATAGTGACCGAATAGCTTAGTCTTTAAAAAATCATCAAAATAAAATAATTCATTTTTTTATATTTTTTTTAAACTAGCTTTTTTTGTATTCTACTCAGCAAATCTTTTCATTTGATACCCATATCATTGCAGTGCACAAAAAATAACTAGTCTGCCATCTTGGGCCGTCCGCCATCTTGGGGCTTCCGCCATATTGGATTTAGAATGACGTCACTTAGCTAACGATGCATTGTCATCGAAACTAAACGTGTTCGCAAAGTTTTATTTGATTCGGTGGAGGATAACTGCTTTAAAATTCAGTAGCAAGATTTGACCCGAACACACTTACATACACATACAATGCATATTTACATAAAAGCTGGTCATTACTAGCTTTTCCCGCGATTTTCCACAGGAGCCCTGCATTATTTCGCTATAAAAATGTCCCTATGACACCCTGCGTTAGTAGATACCTATGTAGAACTTTCGAAAATTTTTTTTTAAATCGTATCTAACTGCCAGAGATTTCCTCTTACAAAGAAACCAACAAAGAACACTATAAAGGTACAGGTACTATAAAGTATATTTACCTAAATTGTGTTTGTGATATTTTTTTCTAATTAATTACACGATAGATTAACAAGTTACCTAATGGCAAGTATGAACGACGACCCTATTTTACCTCTGTGTAGAATAATGTTTCATATACAGAACACAGTCAGCCGAACGATATCAAATACTGTACCACTTAGTACACACAATTCTATTACATATACTCAGATCAAATAAAAAGTCAAGATGGAACGTTGCAAACAACAAAGTGAAGCCGGTTCAAACTAAGCCTTGCCGTACAAATACACAATTACACGCAGTCACTAACAACGAAATTACGCCTTAGCTTGTCCTTCGAGCTTACAGATCAAATAATATAGCTCAACTGACAAGCTAAGGGGTAGTTTCGTTATACGTGTGCGCGTATAATTGTGTATTTATACGGCAAGGCTTACTTTGAACCGGCTTCACTTTGTTGTTAGCAACGTTCCATCTTGACTTTTTATTTGATCTGAGTACATATAATGCAGTCAGCAACGTAAAAACTTTTCTATTTTGTCGATTGTACGTGTTTGTGCCACTGACAGCAAAAGAGCAGCTTTTGATAAAGTATTTCTATTTCACTAGACAGTTTTACATTATTTTATTGGCTTTAGAAGTCAACTACAGGTCCCGCGGGAGTACAAAACGTTTGCTGAATTGCATATGCGACATCAAAATGGGAGTAAACGTGACACAGAAATAATATCTGCATTCAAAACACTAGTGCGTTTTCTATTCATTTTAAGCTTCAGTTTAAATCGTACGAGTAACGAGCGGTTTTCAACATATTTACTGTATTTTCTCAACAACATCAAAGCATCTATTTTAGCTTTAATTATTCTAAAACTATCTGTAATCCCGGAACTGTTCCAAGAAATTCTACACAGAATATGTTGATTTCTGATAAAATAGATTGCGTGTTAATTTATAAAATCGCATTAAAAAACTGAATGCTTGCTATTAGCACGATTTTCCATCGCGGAAACCCGTATACTCGATAACTTTTCGATAAAATTACTTTTAACAACAGGCAATTACCGTGAGCTGCACCATTGGCTTCATTAACCCGATAAATAGTAAAAGATAAAACGATTTTCCATTATAAAAGCTCATTATATTATAGATAGATCGTAAAACTTTATCTTTACTAAAAGTACCAGTAACTATAATACTTAGTTTCTACTGTGATATCATACCTAATACCAATGCTTTAGTCACACAGTTCCATTTCCAGAATGTATCACTTAATTTAGATTCATATTTATATTTCTGGCAGCAAAAGTAGAAAATAGCTAATATCGGAATCCAGATATCCAAAGTTGCTGCTCCCGTTATTTTAGCCAGGGCCATGGTCGGACATTTTTGTTCATCTGGCTGTATTGTCTACGTAACTGTGGAGTGTGGACCATTCAGCGAAGCTTGATTGCCGTACATGCAGCGCCAATTTCGTTCGTGCAGCTATTTCAGGAGTATTTAACCGATTGAGAACAGCGTTGTATTGTTCCGGTTTTTTGAACCTGAAGCCGGAATTAGATCAATTTTGAATGTTCTGAGTTGATGCTCTAGAAAGTGGGACGTTTGTTTATCTTTTGTGTTGATTGGCGACTTGCTCGACGGCCGGCCTGATGGAATGTTTATTCGAGTTTTGTGAACGCAAAAACGTCTTCAGAAAATTAGAGATCGGATTACCAGTCAATCAGAATTGTGTCTTATTGAGCAGGTACCTTATCTATTCTCTGGAAGATAAGCTACAAAACAATTACGTTAGAGGCAGACATGAAAATCTACAAGTGGATGCTGTTGTTATAGTTGAGAAAAAGTACCTCAGTATCCGTCATCACACGCATCGCACTCAATTTAAGGGCCGTCAAACACTTTAGTGCCTGCTTGCCATTAGCATGACTCCGTAGTAACGGCTAGGTTAAAATATTTTAAAAATATATATTTATTATTGATGCATAGACATTATTTGTGAAACATAGATTTTTTGGGGAACTAATAGTTTTGCTTTTAAAAAATATTACCTAACAACACTGTGAATAATCCTCATTTAAAACTATTTTTACACAGAAAAAAATATGGCTAGAGTTTCTTTTTATCTGAAATAGCATAAAATATTTTGCAAACAAAATTGTCCAAAAGAAGGTTCAATGTTGATATTCTGGCTCCGAGCGGGCGCACGGCCAGTACTGCGTTAACATTGGGGTATATATAGGCCTTAAGAACCGTCAAAAGTAAAAAAATAATAACAAGAAGACATGCATGAGAAAATAACGAGAAGTCCACCTGGGCCATTATAGCTGGACAATAGCACATATGATACATGCACACGGTATGTGCGGATTGTAAAAGTATTGAACTGGGCCAAGACAAAGCCGCTGATAATATGATATCTCGTCGGCAATCGACTAGCGGCAGACAGCGACTTTTGTTACTTGACTTAAAGTAACGTGACTTCTTGTAATTGATTAGTGATTACACTCGTATGGTATGAGATTTTAATCAAATTGTTTAGACTTATATTTAGTTCTGCGCGTTGACCTATTTGCTCTGACGATATAGAAGAGAAACGAGTTAATATTACGGTCGACGATGAAAATTGCAAAAGTCGCGGAAATACACAATGTGTATATATATTATGGACCAAGTGATTAATATGGCACTGTTCATAATGCCCGGGCAATATGAAAAATGTCCAATATGAGTAGGCAATATGATAAAAACTATTGAAATAATTAAATTGACAGAGTTTTCTAAATAATGCCTATCACTTATTGGACCGGGTAGTAAAAAGATGTGTTTTTTTATTATTTTAATGTCCACATTGGTTTTAATATAGAATAGTAAATAGTAAGTACGATTACTATTCAAGTTACAAAGTCGACGGGCCTACGGGCTCTTATTTATGTCTGTAACAACGGTATGTAATAACCTACCATGAAGGAGCTGATCTCCTTCGAACCTAACCTATCCGGGTTGGGGTTCCATAAGCTCCCGAGCTCGCTTCGCTCGCTTTTGGAAAAAAATCATTGACCATAATTATCAAATTGCCCAACCGTTACGTAGCAATATTCATAATGACCAGACAATATGATAAATATAGAAGTTTAAATCAGTATTTATTACATTGCCCGATTTGACTTGACTGGATGCATAATGCCCGGGCATTATACATAGTGCCCTGATTAATTACTTGGTCCATGACATATACACATGGCTGTGCCTTTACGGTTTTCCGGTTCTGCCAATTTTTTTATCCAGACATTAACATTTTTTCAAAGAATACAGGTTAATTTATACACATAATTATGCTATTGTACAAGGCACATTCATTAAAAAAAGAAACAGAACAAAAGCGCGTCCCCATTGTGTTGAAGTCCTAAAATATTCATTATAACCTCAATAATTTCCTTATCTACATACGAGGACTAAAAATGCGGCCAATAGCCTCTCTCTTTAATTAAGAGAATTAACACAAAGCTACAACAATTTTAGGACAATCCTGGTGAAAACATTATACTGTATATACGCTGAAAAAACCGCAAAGAGCATTTCATTGTATTCGTCAGAGCGACCTTTTTCGGAGCCGCGAATCATTTTTCCAACTCTTTTGGGTCAGTCTGTTGGTGGGACCGTATCGGATATTATACGGTATGTATGGTTACTGAAACTTCAACAGATTTTTTTTTTTAATTTTCAGTCAACAATCAGGTTATGAAAATTCTTGTGAGATGTTTAGAGATTTTCTCTGGTTAGAAAGGAATTGGGTGCAAGATTTGATGATTACAAAAAGTGATAACAGAGTACTCATGACAATATTTTTTTTCATCTTCATCATCATATCAGCCGAAAGAAGTCCACTGCTGGACATAGGCCTCCTCCAAGCGTTGCCATTTTGATCGGTCCCATGCGTCTCGCATCCAGCGGATCCCCACCACCAGGTTATCGGTCCACCTGGTTGGAGGCCTTCGGGTTCGCGGTCGTCACTCCAGAACCTTTCTACCCCATCGGCCATCCGTTCTGCGAGCAATGTACCCTGCCCACTGCCACTTAAGTTTGGCAATTCTTCGGGCTATGTCGATAACCCTGGATCACTTGCGTGGCTCCTATTTCTTTCTTCTAAAGTAACTTTCATGTTAGGTTACTTTCTGTTCCAATCACACAAGGAAACTCCGAGCATAACCCTCTCCATTGCCCTATGGGTGACTGTAAGCTTTCTGTTGAGGCCCATGGTAAGCGACCGCGAATTTTTTTTTACTTTGTTCATAGATACATTTGTATACCTATCTAAACGGAACCAAAAAATACTATATTTTATATCCGATTGCCATTTGCTGATGCAGAACGAAAACTAACTCTTATGAAAAACAGAACAAAAAACTTTCACAGCATGGTAACAAAACTGTATGTGTTTTACTTCTACTATCTGACAAGGTCTCAGCAAAACCACTGACAATACCACTATAGTAAAAAAGCATTTTATTGCCACAATAAACCTTTTTATTACATTTTCTATTGCAATATAAAAAAATGAAACAATTTAGCACATCCACTTAATAATGCCAAACAACTCATTTTTAAATTATTTATGCATATTTCCAGCATAATTTATTTAAGGCATTCATATTTCTTAGCTTAGCATTCCGATGTAATAACAAGGCCAGCCAATTTATTTGTCAATATTATGGCATGATTCCAACAATTCCATTTATTTAGTGGAATAAATCCAGTAGTTAACAGCTTTGTAGTACGCACCATGAGTTATAATAACAACAATATTCTAACTATTCTATATTTTCCTACGAGATTGACCGCCTGGGCAGTGTGTGGAATAAATCAGCTAAAATGATAAAGCCCGTGCTATACCGAGAAAGCAGTGCGATGTATAAATACGGTTCTGTTTCTTTTGCACCCATTTGTAATTGAGGTTTTTATCTGTGTTGAACTTCTTGTCTTACAAAAGTTTAATATAGTACGTACCTACTGCTTATATATCGTACGGACTATTTATACTTAAAAAAAAAATATCTTCATATTCGTATCATAGAATAATAGATTATACTTTATTGTACACCAAAAACTAAAGTTACACATCTCTTTTAGCCAGGCAACCTTTGAATGGACCTTAATAGCTTAGAATAAAACAGGGGGTAGTCTGTGGTGTAATGCTACATTAAAATATAAATATATAAAAAAAAATATACATATTACTATATTAAATACTAAACATATGCTTATATATAAACATACATATATAATACTACGTTTTACACATATTCATAGATGTTTATCATCATCATGGGTACTCAAGTTTTATATTTTAATTAGTAGCTTACTGATAAGCTTTATGATAGACATTCGCTTAACATAACGACATACCTATGTACGTCATCAAAGCGTCATAAAACCTTACGGATTCAAGACGGTCACAATGACGCGTTCCATCGCTTCGCATTGCCGACAGTGTGCGAGTGAAATCTCCACGTTTTCCGATGAGTACAAGCTTATATTATGAATATATTGTACGTCATGTCTTGAATAGAAATAACGTTGCTTGTTAGCGAAGAATGTAGTAATATTCTTACAGGGCTTCAAGTAGACATGAATTCTGTTATGGTTTTTTTTTAGATTCATTTGATTAAGATAAAAGTATGAGCAATTCCAAGGTCGGGCAAAGTAACATTGGGTTTTTGTCTGGACTTGCATCCAGTTTATGGCAATAGGCTCCCTGGTAATATCACTATTAACATGGGGCCTTTAATTAACTGGCGAAATATGGGTAATAAAAATGTCTCTGCCTAACCCTTCGAGAAATAGAGAAGTATAGTAATATGTGAAGGTAGACTCTTTTGGCAAATTTAACAAAAATATAATGAAATGATCGTAATTAACAAAATGGTCGAAATTAACAAAATTAACGAACTTAACGAAATTAATAAATTAACGTATCTAACGAAATGAACGAAATTAATGCAATGAAATGAAATGAACGAAATAAACGAATAGAACGAAATTAATTAAATGAAATAAACTGTTTATTAGCTTCAAAATTTACAAAAAACGTGAAGCCCTCATCCCTGAGCTGACCTGTGTGCAAATCATATCATTATGGGCAAGGGATGATGATACGAACCCCACATTATAAATAACTGGACAACCTACTGGATTACACTCCTAATACAATAAAATTTTCATGCAAACATTTCGGAGGAGAAGTTCTTTTAAAAGAAACTCTATTACAGAATTCTTGAAAGGTCATGGAAGATAGATTTTAAAGTTTCACGGATGTCTTAAAAGCAATAAAGAAAATGTTTTCAATATGCTGTGTATTTATTTAATCAGCTTAAGAATTTCCCTGAAAAATACGACTAAGTTTTTTGAAGGCCAGCCCCCCTAGCCAAGTAACAAACGATTCCTATCGAATCTCTTTCTTCAGTTGTTAACGCCTCCTATTCCCTTGTCATTCCCGTACATTGATACGTTGTCGATTGTCAACTTGGCTACAGATGCAGGTAAACCTAAAGCTAAATAATTAATCCATTCCACGAGGTAAAGGATTGTGGTTTTGTTCACCAGCGAAGGTACCGAGATTAATTCGGTAGTCTGGTAGTTAGAGCCATTCGTCTATTCAGGTCAATTCAGTTGTGAACGTGCGCTTTGGTGGCTCTACGGGCGCTTCGAGCTGCTTGAAGCACTTTTCTATGAGAAAACGGGTGATTTAGGGTTGTCTCAAAGAGTGGGTAACGTGATTAGAATCAATAATTTTGTTATAGTATGATCACATTCACGGTTCTAGAAAACACGTGTACCTACTTGTATTATTAATAAAACAATTATTATTCAATTTAAGTACCTATTTAAATATTTTCGCTTTAAGTTTCGAGGTCCGCAATGGCTAGCCGAAACATGACGTGACTTACTTTCCGTTTTTCAAACAACCAATGATCCAATTAAAAGTTTGTTTCTCTAATTCTGTTTGTTACTAAGTTAATTATTGCCCATACTCGTCCAAACGTACTTCTACAATAATAAATTCAAACTCACGTCAACATTAAAAATGAACTCAAACCTATCAATCTTATTCTGTAGAACCGTGGCTTTATCTCTCTCCTATAAAATATAGACCGTTCACAAGTACATTGAAAAATACAGGGAGTACATTGTAAATTGCCGTCTATCGGGTATCGCCTGGCTGCTTGCTTTCGCCGGGATGAGCCTCCTCTCAGCCGCATTTCTTTTTTATTTTAAACAACGTTGGCAACACAGAACACGGAGTCGACTAGAGACGCGGTCATTTTATACTCATAGATTTTGATAGTAAAGATATGGGCGCCGGAACGTCTGCTTGTAAGCATTCATCATACAAGAAACACGACACATATTATTATATGTCTCGCGCACACGACCGCTCCTAAAGATAGTCGATCGTGTACTGAGTTTGATGCGGTCTAGTATGACCAAATTTTCTCTGTGACCAAAATGTGGAGTCAGGAAAACGCACACCACCCTTTCTTTACTATTTAAGTCAAATCTATAACTTATAATATTTGAGTCAGTAGTAGTTAGTATACACTATTAGAATCAGCCGCCCACGTCATCCTGGACTGCGAGGCCGTGGCTTTCCAACGTGAAGAAATCCTCGGAACGGTGAGGTCGCTCCGCGAAGCCTGTGAAGCCCGCAGGAAGCTTCTGTGCTTTTGGACGGAGCTATGCTGGCTACTTTAGCTGGAAACCCCAAGCACAACGGACCAAATGGGAGTCTTAAGTGCGGAAAAGGGAGTCCCTCTTCTATTCTAATATTCAAGTTCGTGTCGCTGAGTCCAAGTTTCAGCTGTTACAAGTACAAGAGTTATCATAGTCACGGCCGTCAGTTCCTATGGGTAATCGATGGCGCTCACTGTTACCCTTGCTTTGTACGGAACGTGTTGCGAATGCTGCCTCTGGCACGAGGCGTCTCCGTGCTCTGTGGTATAAATAGGCACCCTGGACCGACGTCTGAGGTTTATAAATGTACGATGTATAAATAATGAACAGATTTTTTTCCATTAACCTTTGTTAGAAGACTATAAATTCGATCGGCTTGTTAGTACAGGTGGAGATTAAAATAGGTCGGTCTTAAGTTCAACTATTTTAGTATCTATTTTATGCGTTTCTTTTTTTTTAATTTGTTTCTGGGAAAGGTTAACTCAAGCCATATGATATAAGGATCACAGTAGAAACTTGTATTAAAAAGAGTTACTTTGCTCAGTTTTTTTTACATACATACCTAAGAAATCAATTAAAACATTGTATTGACCTATTGATTTAGTACCTACTGATAACTAAAACTTAACTAAATTAACCCTGTCAACTAGACATAATTAGAATTTCCTTCTCGTACAACTAAAATAATCCAGGTACAAGAACGTTATTATCAGCAGAAACAGATCTTCGTCTGTAACAGCTGTAATTTACAGTCTACATTTCAGCTCCAGCAATCCCAGTGATAACATTTCCTTCAATCGTAACTCTGAAGGCTAGGATTTAGTTATTACTTCATGTGAAAGATATTAATCTCATAATACTTTAACAGCATGACGTCATCTGATCCAACACCTGCCGATGAGTTGTTGCGTTACGGAAAATGAAAGTAACATTTACTTGAGTACCTTTTAATATTTTAGAAGCAATAAACATTGTAGGAGCTGATGTTACGGCTTAAGGTTGTGACTTCACTAAGAGCGAAGCGAAAGCATTTTCATCAAAAGTATATCTACATTTGCAGACATCACCATAGTCATTTCATCCGAAAGACGGCTAGGAGAAGTTTGGTTCTAGGCGTACTTCGTATGAACGGTCTTACACCGTGACGGTTCAGAAGGAGGCCGCTGAACGGGATCGTGACAGGGCTGATACCGCTCGAAGAAGAAGGCATCGTGGAGGCAATTTCTGAAACCCTGCCTGCATCATATGCAAGCGGGACTCTAGGGTCACGGGCGGTCAGATTGGGGATTCTGTCCACCCACCAAGTGACTCCAGGAAAGACGGTGGCACAGTGATTACTTGCTGCCGTGCACAGCGAGGCTAAGGAGAGACGCTTCTTAGTCTTCCCAGGGATGTGCCCTAACAGGCGTTGCACAGAGGGGTTCTGGAGTAGTCTTTTAAGAGTTAACGGTGTCCCTTCCAAGTGCTGATGGTGAGCACCGGGGTGGTTTTAGTGAGGTAAAAAGCCCACACTACATGGTCTTTTCTCAAAAAGTCCAGGCGCCTTTTGAAGGTATACCCTATTCTCGTAACTAGTGGACCACCGTGACCCTCACCAGAGGCTTAGACAAAGTTTAGACAAAGTTTTAGTCCATAGCCGATGGTGATGGTCGAAGTGCCAATTTCGATAGCGCTTGACAATCCTATCCATTTTTATCATTTTTCCAATCGCTATTACAAATGTCTAGAATCTGCTTAAATCAGAATATTGTTGGTTGTTATTAGCTATTAGTAGATTTACCTGTATGTAGCTAAAGCTAAAGCCGAATTTAAAAAATGTTGTCGTCGTTCTGAGTTTAGATCATCATCATCAGCCTTTTAATGTTCCCACTGCTGGGACAAAGGCAAGATTACGACCCATTCCCACTCACAGAGAGGATTCTCTGTGAGTGGGAATGGGTCGTAATCTACCACGCGAGCCCAGTGCGGGTTGATGGATGTCACTGATTTTAGATACGCAATATAAATAAGAAACACAATAAAGATTATTAGATTATTGCTTGATTTGTAATTGTAATTAATCGGATTGGTGTAAGGATGTTTATTTCATAAAATGTTCTTTTGATATTACTCAAAGAAGCTCAACTTCTAATGTTATTTACTCATAAAATAGTATAAACAAGATCTTATATTTAATGACATGCGTGCTTTGATATAATTTTATTACGATTTCCTGTTGTTTTTAGTTCAAAAAGTTTTTCTGCGAGGAAAAATATACCTATATACTCGCGAAAACCAATCACGTTAACGTAGAAAAAAGTTTTTTGTCATAAGGATTTTCACATAAGCGGCTTATCTCACAGGTATGGAATATCTATTGAATATTTTTAGTCAGAACTGAATCAATTGCTGTAAGTCATAGGAGCTCACACGAGGTTTTAAAGTGAATAATCTGAAAGCAATAACATTTTCGCAGCTTTGGTATTTTTTTATCTATAGCTTTTAGTATAACCTCGTCCGTAACCGGAGCAGTATCGCTTAGGCTCAGTTTACGCATTTTGTTTCCAATCTGCTGGGACTAAATCCTCTATTTGTAGCTATATTACATTTTTGTTATTTATTCGCCGGGGATTACTCCAATAGAGCCTGTTTAATGGATATTTAATAAAGCACTTTGCTATTTGCTTTACCTTTCAGATAAGCCGTTTTTGTATATACACACATAGGCATATGTTATTAGATTGGTTTTCCTTTTATGGTTTGTGTACATTTATGTACACATAACATCACGCCAGTATTCGCGAAGGTGTAGGCAGAGGTCACCTATAGTAAACCCACATTTCACCTTTTTCATGTTATTCACGTTTTAATACACATACATAAGAGGGCAGTGGTGGCCCAGTGGTAACGGCCGGCCGTGACTTACAAGTTGTAGGTCGTGGATTCGAACCCAGGCAGGCGCTTCAATTTGTGTAAATTATTTTATTCCCACTGCTCTAAAAATGGTCAAAGAAAAAATCGTGAGGAAACCGCCATGTCTTAGATACAAAATATCGAAGACATGTGACATCCACCAACCTGCACTGGGCACGCGTGGTGGATTAGGGCCTAATCACCCTAAAAGAGAGGAGAACTTTCTGTACGCACAACGGACCAAATGGATGTCTAAGTGTGGCAAAGGAGGTCTATCTATCCTCTACTTCAAATACATAATTAAGTGATGAGTGATGAGTTTTCATTTATTTGGAACTCTGCTATCATCATTCCCAACCCCTTTTCAAAAGAATCTACTAACTGTTTAAAGTAGTAACAGAAAAGCAGTCAAAACAATTTCAACTTTGGTTAAAAAACGCTTGAAAATGTCAAACATTGAGAGCGATTTTAAACTAAACAAAACAAACATTTGTAATGAGTAAGTTTTTGCGAATCATTAGTCTTCACAAATAAACATTTTTTAAGAACAAAGATGTTATTAAAATGTTTAACGTAAAAGAAAATGTAATTCATTAAAAAGTAGTCTGTTGGTATTTTAAATGTTTTTACCAAGACTAAAAAAACTTTTTCTATGTTAGTCAACTGTGTTTTCGATTTTGTAAAATGGAAATCTTAATTTTCTTTACTAATTGTAACTGATACATGAGATAAAACATGCTCTATCAATAAAGTGTGTTTCTATTCTATTTAATCTTAAACATAAAATGGCCCACCAGGTTATGATCATGAATGTAACTAATAAATGTTTTGTTTCATTATTTCAATCTTTCCAACTATTTTAGGAATTTTCTGTTGAAAATAATGTCATTCGAAAATACGTGGATACTGTAAATTACAATACTTATTAAAGTTGACATCAAATTCCAGCGAAAATCCGCGTAACTGCCAATAACAGAGCAGCGATATCCGACTAAAATATCGGGACGGGTTTATCAGTTCAACGAAAATCAAATACAAAAGCTTTTTCAAGTGGGATTCTATTGAACACTGTTGTACAATGTATTTAAGTATTGTTTTCATCGATATTGAATGAAAAATTCGTGTTTATTGAAATTCTTAGATGAAATAGATCAAATTCAGAGTTACAAAATATTAGGGATAAATAGATAGCAATAGGTACTCGTATCTATCATATGTAGGTTTTTCAAAATGGAGCTGTGTTATTTAAGTAACCGGAACTGGCCTTGAGATGGTGAAATATAAACTCATCTTCAGCCTTTTAATGTTCCCCCTGCTGGGACACAGGCATCCTCTCTGTGAGACGAATTGGGCCTAATCTATCACGTGGGCCCAAAACGGGTTGGCGGATATCACATGTCTTCGAATTTTTAGTTCAAGAACATACCAGTTTCCTCACGATGTTTTCCTTCACCGTTTCGAATAATTTACACAAAGTAAAGCCCCTGCTTGGGTTCGAACCCACGGCCTACAAACTTGTAAGTCGCGGCTGTTATGACTTGGTCACTACTGCTCCCATAAATATAAACTATAAGTATTTATAAAATGCTGCGTCTAAAACTAAAAAAAGTAAATTATATAGAAAAAGCAGGTTTCTTCTAGGCAATCGTGCTTCACCGTAGACCACATCATTGCTTACCATCAGGCGAGAAAGTGGTCAAAC
Organism: Orthosia cruda; assembly: GCA_964057195.1. Classification (NCBI taxonomy): domain Eukaryota; kingdom Metazoa; phylum Arthropoda; class Insecta; order Lepidoptera; family Noctuidae; genus Orthosia; species Orthosia cruda. Next base: position 43,252,160 of record OZ059826.1, read on the forward strand.
GCGAGTCTATAGAATTCAAAGTTCCATATAAATTGTGCTTAGAAAAATATAGGTAGTAGACCAACCTCTATAAAAAAGTTGTCGCATTGTCGCATCGCGGCTGTCTATGCGAGCCTTCACAATACACGCAATAAAGTTGTAAAAAGTAACGATGTGGCGTATCCAATAAGTAATAACAAGCGTCAATCGTCAGTCACATACAGATACACAATCATTTCCGAACATCCGAATTGCGACGGATTTACTCAGTACTGATGACGTTAATATTCACAGCAAACGTGACGCAATGAGTTTTTCCAGTGACAGGTTTCCGAGCGAAAATTGCTCTCTATATAATATTATTATATCGAGCGAGATTGCGAATATACTTTATCGAATAACTGCCACTTCTCGATATTCGATTTTGAATTATTCAAATTCTGTTAAGCAAATGCCGATAGCATTATATATTTCTGTTGGGTGTACTTCTGCAGAGTGTAACGGAATGGTTGGGACATATTTTTTTAAAACTGCTTCTGCAAATTTAAATGAACAAATTTCGGTAAGGATGTCTTGGGCAATTCCCAAAATAAATTTATACAATGTTGTCAGCTGACCAAAATTTGTATAGAAGATCTTCTTGTTCATTGTCCAACCCTCTTCCCAGTTTAGTTTGGAAGAAGTTGTTTTGTAGTAGTTATTTTTTATAAATAAGATTTACACCTTTCCGTTACACCCTGTATTTTAGTCTTTTATTCATATTGGAGTATTTCTCGATTGATTTTAACATAGATGTAAAAGAAAACCGTAAAGTAAGGAATATGAAGAATTCAATGAAACGAATAAAAAGACAGACTCTAGTCGTATGCATGCTAATGAGGCTCGAGCAGTTGCTTTGAGCAAAGAGAACTGGATCTGGGAATAATCTTCTGCAGATGATGAGACATTCTCAATAGAATTTTCTGTGAAGCCTTTTATCTACCATTAAAGAAAGTTTTCCAGTATTTTGTAAATAAATGGCTTATTTGAAGTGAAAGAACTTAGCACATTAAAATGTAATGTGCATAAATTTCTATCTTAACTTTTTGGGACCTCTTATACTACGTTATTTTAAATACCTGCTTTTTTATCTAAAATCTTTCTTAAAGAAAATAATCAACATTGAATAAATCTGTGAATAGTATGTAACAAGGTCGCTGTAATTTCTTCTATCAGCTCCCCTAACCAAGTTACAAACGTTTTGTATCGAATCTCTGTCTACAATCGCCTTCAATTTGTATGGTCTGACCACGTGACGTATCGTTCAGATGTGTCATTCCCATACATTGATTCGTTTTCTACTAGCGTTATCTATTGTAGATTGTCAACTTGCATACAGGTGAGAAATTCATAAACAATATACAGAAGAAATAAACAGAAACTTTTTAACAACGCAACCATTTTTATACAGTTTTCACTAAGAGAAAGGGCGATAAACGAAGCAGGTTTTTGTACATAATTAGTTCCATGCAAAGCTAAGGCGGGTCAAAAAAGTCATACAAAACGTACACTTTTGATACGTGAATGCAAAATAGTAAAAGTTTGTCTTCCCCTTTAATTTCTTTTAACACAAAAAATAAGCTGATTCAACTTAGTAAGTACTAAGTTTCAGTATTCACTTAAAGGTAAATCCTCTACAAACCGCCCTAACGGAAGTTAGGAAAGTACTTACGAATTCACTTAAAATAAGTGGACCCTTAAAACAAACGTTTTCTACTCCATTAAGCCTCCGTTTAATGTAGTAAAAGGAACTTGAAATAGTTAAGGCACTATCAAATTAAACATAGTGAGAAGTCACTTGAAAATGTTTTCACGGAAATTATTATAATTTATTTGAATAAAAATTGATTTAACGTGTTCTAGTGTGTCTGTAATGATGACCAACTATTTGTAAGTAGGTGTAGGTATGCAATTTGGACACGATGGTTTCAGTCACTGCTGCTGAGCGTGACCTTTTTGTTTTTTTTTGGTTGGGAAATCATCCAATGACTTCTCCCGCTCTGGGTGAAGCAGGAGAGTGAGTCAGACTTTTACTGACTAAAATCCACCCGTGGGAAACCATTGTGCTTTTTAGGGTTACTTCCCCGAAAAGTCCAACCGGAGCCCTCACTGGCATCTCTGCTGTCACTCGTGTCCGTCTGCTTGTCTGTCATCTGTCACATAAGGTTTACAGCCAAACTGTTGAAGCTACAGTCTTCAAATTTTCACAGTTTATGCACCTTGTTGACCCAAAGCCATACAAATTGTCAAAAATATTTTAAAATGTTTTAGTAAAAAGATTGGGCTATCCCGTCGAGTAGGGTATCGTTGTTTAGAGTTTGCATGTCGATAAATACTGTTTTTTTGGTTTAAAAATATTGGAAAACAAAGGAATGAGGAGCCAAAAAAATCAGTTTTTTTGCAGGATCTTGTTCCGAAGAATTTTTTTTTACTGCAAATACACCTATGAACTTCAAATTTGGTGATTATGTTTATTATTACGTATGTTTTACAAATATTAGTTATAACAAATACCAATATGTTGTTAAATAAGGTTTTTTTTTTTAAATTCCCTATTTTTTCCTCACAACCAATTTGATTTTGCTGCATGCATAATCACACCAATATATTATATTCAAATAAATATTTCCAAAATTAAACATTCGTTTGGCAGCCGTCAATATCCCGTAAGTTACTTACTGAGACTTATTTGGCTGAGACTGCTGAGAAACTACCAATCAGAACGTTGTATTTGCATAAACTGAGTTTAGTTAAACTAATCGCGATTTGTTTCATTGGTGAAATCGGCCTTCAGTACTCGGAGAGAACGTTAAGCCGTGGTCTTCCGAAAGCCATATGTATTTTGCACATATTTGATAGTCGTTACAAGTATTCAGAAGCTTGGAAATCTGAAAACCGATCTTGACAATAGGTATCGTGTTACCCAGTTACTGGGCTGTGAAAGTCAATTAGACAGTCACTCCATGTCAAATATTGGTATTCAGCTAATTACGGTTTGACCTTAATATAGTGTGGTGTTCTGATTTACAGATCCACATTTTTAACTCTATTTACAATTCATAACACTATACAAACCATACCTTCATATCTTTTGATATTGTATCAACTTTTGTAATTCATTTTTATATTTTCTTTCTATTGTTATCATCTGAAAAGCATACTTTTAGTTATCTCTGATTGTTTTAATGTCTACAACTTAAATTATATTGCTAATTTGTGAAATTTTGGCATATTTTATACTGTGACATTTTCATCTGACATGACATCTGTCTGTCTATTTTATTTTCTTAAACCAAAGATCGTAGCATAGGTACCATGGACAAGACCTGCTTTAAGCTAGGTGTACAATATTATAAGGGTAGCGTAGACTGGCCCCTTTGTGAACCGTTTTTATTCGTTCTGGTCTTTATTTCTTAATTGAAATTTGAATTTAAAATATAGACGATATGACATAGAACAATGAAAAACGGGCGTCAGCTTTTTTTTTAGTTTTGGATCTGGACTGAATGCCGAAAGACGGTTGATTTTCTTAATACTACTAAGTGTATGATCGTATCTGAGAACTCTTTAAACTAATATATATACGGCCTGTGAATGTAATATAATCTTTGAAGTGCAATTTATAAATATATTGTGTGTGGTTCCCTAAAGAGAGAATTATTTCTTGGAACCTTACCCTCAACGGTCATCTATTGGCCTAGTCTCCACTCACCTTGGTGCCAACGTACTAACCCGTTTGCCTGTCTATCCGTCCTGCTACCTACTCATCTACCTACCTGCCTGATTGCCTGCTCATTTGCCTACCTCGGGCAAACGACGTCATCCTGCCCGTCCTGCTGCCTGGGTGCGCTCGCTGATAGCGCGCCATCAGTCCCATCACACCGTGCTACGTCTTCCTGCCCTACCTGCTGCCTGATTAGCTGCCCACGTCGTGCGAAGCCGGCCCATAGTTTTTATATTATCTATATCTTTTATTTTTTATTTTTAGTTCATCATTACTTATTTTATTAACGTAGCTAACGTTAGCTCGAATGAGCTAACGTTACGTTACAATAGTTGGGAAAACGTTAAAGATTTACTCATAAATAACATCAACATACCGCGGCTTTTACTGTTATAAATTTCGACACATTATTTCCACTCTGTGAATTTTGTCCCCTACACTTCTACTTCCTGCTAGATATATGAAAATTGCAAGTGTGGTGCCCCTGTACAGACTATGTCCCACTTGCTGGAGTGTCCTGGCTGTCCATTCACTTGCACCCTGGAAGACTTGTACGGTGCAACTGACGCTGCAATAAGCGTGGTCACCTACTGGGCCCAGACAATCTAATTAAATGTGCCATCGAAACGAAAAGAAGAAGAAGATATAAAATTTGGATGGATGGTTGGATGTTTGTTACTTAATGACATCATATAGGCAGTACAGATCTGGATGTCATTTGGCACGAGATAGATTATAGTCTGGAATAGCACATAGGGTACTTTATTTTCACCCTGGTATTAAGTTCCATGTTAGCATTACAATAAACACTCATCTCGATCGCTCTCACTGCAAACAAACTTAACGATGTATATCATTAAGGGGCGTTCTCAGAAATCAATTCCTCATGCCGATAAGTGAGCCAATGATTCGAGTCATATGCTCCACACGATTTATTCACACTCGTTAGAGCAAATTGTTCGCTTGCTCGTTATAAGAAGTGCCTTGTTACTTGCATTGCCATCGATTTGAATCGACAAGCTTTATAAAAGAAAAAAGTTCTCGGAAAATGTGAGGTGTCGTGTTATTCCACCCCTTAAGGAGCTGATAACCCACTGTAACTTATTTTAAAATGAATATTACGTCTAAACGGCTAGTCGTTACTTAAAAAAATATATATGTACTAGAGCATTATAATTTAATTTGAGTATTCATTATTTATTTTTCAACACACTTGCTCATAAAGTGGCTCTAATTTCACCGCAATTAGGCACATAATGACACCTGTTATCAAACTGTGACTTTTTCATTGCTATTGTTCACAAGTGAGTTATTGAGTTTTTTTTTTTAATTCATTGGTTGAGTTGATTTGTTCTTAAAAAAGTTTCGATATAAAAAAGATCGTGCTCAATAGTACAAATGCAACACATTTCATGCAACTTCGTATTTACATAGATAATTTCAACTTGTACGTGTTTAATAAATAAAACTTTCACTCAAATATAACTTTTGTTTTTGTCTGTAATAAAGAAAACTTGAAATTCCCCATTTAGTACGTGGCTAAAACGCTATCCGCGAAAAACCAAAAAAGAAAACTCATTATTTTTAGTCTATGGCCGATCGCCATTTTTAGATGCGCGCGCATACGTAAACTGGTTAATTTTACCCGCCATTGCGAAATAAATTTCACAACTCGTTTTCACTGTTGGAAATGATTTTTTAGTATTATTTTCTTCACAAGTGTGTTGAAAAACGTCGTATGATACACGTGTGTATTGATGATTACCGTCCTCGACTCTCTTAAGACCCTCACCTAACGGCTCGGGTCTCAATGGCGCCTCTGCGGTAATCACCAACATCACACACTTGTACCATAATGTACTATAATATTAGTATTCTGTGTTTTTTTGTTTTACTAAGGCCCACCTGTGCCAAAAATTTTACTCTGAGTTAATTGCTAACGCGAGGTTCAATTGACAATATTGTATGACAAACTATCAATTTAACCTCGTGTTAGCAACTAACTCTGAGATAAGTTTTTGGCGCAAGTGAGCCTTAGTGTATTTAATTTGTAAAATAAGTCTAACGTGGTAAAAAAACCACAATCGCACCTAAACCACCTGGCGTAGTTTTTTTTATGAAATTTTCCCATCCACCATCTCAAAGAAAATTTAATTATCTACATTTTATTCTATGGCTTTTTATTTAAAAATCAAAGATAGCCATTGCGCGTCTAATTACAGAGACAATAGAAAAATAATAGCTTATGCATACATGGTGTGCAAACCACACGTCATTGGTATAAGGGAAATACTAAATCGACTTAATTTTGTATTACGCGGGAGTGAAGCTAATGTGCGTTTTGTTCCCTCAAGAGGCTCTAGACATGTGGCATTCGATATCAGCTATAGCGACGGTCGAAATGCCAAAATTTTAGGGTTCGATCGTGATCAATCCCTTAAGTTTTATAATCTACGAGCATCGCTACATAATATGTATTGTTTTAGTTTATTATTATATACTTTATTGTACATCACAAAAACATACAAGACAAACATTTACAAAAACAAGTGAATAATGGGCGGTCTTATCGCACAGGGCAATTTCTTTCAGACAACCTTTGGATGGACTGAACAAGAGGAGATGAATTTAGGGTTAGTTTTTACCTGAACAAGCATTTGCGAATTCGCACATTTACTTATATACTTTCGCTGATTAGGGTATCGCGCCCTACACTAGTAACATATTTTATGTATTATATATTTTAATGATTTTAGTAATAATCTATCATTAGCGGTCACATAACAGTGACTTTATTTCCTGTAGACGTGAGATTCGTACCATCTACATAATACATCTCAGTGTACGAAGCTACTAGCCATACATTTTTCGTGGATTGTCAAGCGCTATCAAAATGTCAAGTGTGATATTTCGATAGTGCTTGTCAATCCCATACAATTCTGATATTTTTACCAATCGCTATCGCAACGCTTTCGCTTACAGATGTTCACTTATTTAGAGCTTCCGGACGTTGGGAGGTGTCACCTTAACTACCTACACTGCGCGATGGGGTAAACGGTTCGAGAATCAGATTTTATGGCTCAATGCGTGTGGTTTATGGTGTGAATTTGAAGATAACTTTGCAATTTCATTTTTAATGATGGTACGATTAGGGTGTATTTCGAAATTACGTGGTTTTCTAACGCGTTGAATTATGTTTTCGCTGTCAATTTTTTTAAGGGCTTTCTATTCCCTGGTTCTAGCTGACAAAGTATTGTTACGTAACTAATATTTTATTATTAAAATAAAGACAAATAAACAACTTATCTATATACAAACTGATAATAATAATTATGTACAAGTGCGTATAAAAAGGGGAGAAAAGAAGAACTCATTGGGCATCAAAAAATTCGCCCATATTGGTGTTAATGGGGAAAGTGCAGTGCTTTTTCACACCAAAAATCAGCCTTGCTATTTAACGTGGCAGTGCTGTAAATTCCCTTTGTCCCCTTTAAAAGGATTATGGCCTACGGGTACAACGGGAATATACTGTTCTGTGCACTAGTTCTGTTGCCCGTGGTAGGGTTAAATCACACTTCATCACACTAATATTACAAACGCGAAAGTTTGTGAGGGTAAAAAACATACATACATGTTTTTTACTCATTCACGCGAAACGAAACGGATCTGGATTAAATTTGGCACAGAGACAGCTTATAGTCTAGAATAAGATATTTTGTATCCCAGGTATATGTTCCAGGTATATGGGATAACTTTCGACATTCACGCGGGTGAAACCGCTGGCAGAAGCTTGTCTAAATTACTTTTATTACCTTCTAAAACTACAAACAATTTACAATTAAGTTTCTTTTATTTGTCAAAGATTGCAAAAACATGTCGCCGTTGTAATAAAATTAAACTTTGAATCGAAAACTTACGGAGCATTTTTCCAAGAAAATGTTAATTGCCACTTGCCGGTCTAACTTTTAACGTTGTTATTTAATAACGAGCTGTTAGGCTGTAGACGAAGCTCATTTAAAGTGAGTTTTACTTTAACTACTCAATTTTAGTTACTAAAATAAAAACATCGCTAAAATAGAGTTTTTATTAGAACATTGGTGTTTTATTTACGACATGACTACTGAGGACTGAATTCAAAACATCATAGCTTTAGATAGCTTTAGAAATAGGTCAGTACTTATATTGGTAAATGACATTTTAGTACCACATTACTAGTCATAAAATCTTTTACACCGAGTACAGCCATAGTTTCATTATAATAAATTAATAATAAATAAATAAAAATATGTTAACTTCTCACCACAATATTACACAATACATCATACAAAATGTTATAACAAGCTTATTACAATTGTGGGAGACTGGTGCCTAAACAAGGCCGCAAGACTGTGTTTCAGGAAACCAGGACTTATCACAGTCATTATATCGATGCATTATTTCTAGGTATTGAATCTTGATCGGTGAACACGAACGTAATAATGATTGACAAGTTTTTGTTAGTATGTGTGTGTGTTTTGTATGAGAGTGTGTGGTGGTGAGTGTGTGGTGGCGAATGTGTGTGAGTGAGTGAGTGTGTATGTTTTTTACAATAGTAGTATTACACTAAGGTAGCAAATAGTTTTTCGGTATCGTCATAATTATATTATTTTAGGAAAGAAGCTATTTTCTTTTTAGACATGTTCTTAATTTTATTGTAAAGAAAACTACCTTGATGGCAGAAGAAACGCTTTGAGAATTGGGTTGAAAGACGAATGTCTGGGCGATCTACGGGGCTCATTGCTCCTGTTATAGCTATCCGCATACATACTGAAAACGTTTCGCACGATATTTACCTCATTCTTCCGTAGCTCGTGCACACACCGACAAAAAAACTGATTTCTAAAATTTTCAAAGACATAATATTACTGAAGTTGTTACAATTGATGGTATTCATTTATATATGAACTACAATGCAGGTGTAATAAACATAGCGGTTTCAAATGTTGACTCAATAATATAATGTCACTCTGTCATAAGTCAGTGACAGATATGATATAAACATTAATCATGGGTGACTGGGCAGTTGGACATTTTCATAAAATGGTAGAGTTCCATACATTTGCTTCAAATTATTATGTATATTGTATTCTAAATTTGTGTTGTTGAATACGCTCCCAAAAGAGTAAAATTTCGGTATCAACAGGTTACAGGCAGTTTTTTTTTTTCACTGTCCCTCACTAGGAATTTCTTCCTGTATCGTGGGTGCGTTTACAAACATTTAAACTCACATACACAAGCCAACCAGATCCGGAACAACTATCTGTAGGCCATACAAATATTTGTGCATGCAGCACAGCAGCCAATCGCTCAACCACTACGCCAACCGTGGCGTCAAACAACCAAACGAGATCAAACCGATTCAAACTTTGATTCATAACTTGAATCAGCAGATTCAAAATGAGATTCAAACGCAATCGCTTCGAATTAGTACCATCCTAGTCAAAAACCGAGACCTTTAGAAACTTTTATTTTTTAAATTGGAGAAAATGGTCCTACAATTTCTTTGAAGAAACCTCTTAACAGCTGATAGCCTTTCTTCTCGATTCTCTATCAACTATATACCATGTAAAGAAACACTGTAACCACATTGAAGGCAACATTCATTTAGTCAAGAAAGCCTTATTCAACGTGACTGCAGGAACGGAGGGGGGTGTAAACTAGGCCAGGCCTACTATATGCGCCTATCTGGCCTTATCTTGCGGTTCCGTGGCGATTATGACGTTAACAATACACTTTTGTTCTGTATCTCACTCTAGCTACTATCTCTACTGAATGCTGAGAGTACACAGTTCATAGATCGAGAAATGACATGGTAAGATGATTCTTCATCTATTGTAAGTTACGAGTAGGTTCCGGAGTTTGGGACAGTTTCGGCTCTATGAATCAACTTGAGGCATGTCTTTGAGAAATAGAGAAAAACTAGCCAATTTCAGAATAATAACGAATAATTAAATGGGAAACAATTTTTAAAACCTCCTTTTTATGGACTTAAGGTTGCCCTAGTCGACGGCACGAACTATTTTGTGCGCGGTTTAAAATGCATACTATCTCATAGGACAAAATGTGCTAAAGAGATAGGTGCTGCGATGAGCAGTAAGAAGCTAGTCCGCGTACGAATGCACACTTTTGCAAGTTTGTAGCGAAATGGATGATGATTTAGGATGAAAACGAGTGCGTGAAGTTTTTTAAACAGACCTTTGGGAATATGGATAGCATGAAAAAACGTCTAAATTTATCTGTTTAAAATAAAATTATTTGCATTGTTGAACTACTAATCTATCCCTGTATGGTGATTGTTTTGCAATTTTCTTTCTTCTTATGGTATTTATTTGCGTCCAAAGATGCGTTAAAATTAGTGTTGAAATATGGCACTTTCGATGCTCGTAACAAACATTTATTGTTTTTACTTTTTTTTCCATACAGGGGTAGATAATGATGAGATAATTTGATATATTTTTTTATTTAGAACGTACACAGTCAAACAGTGGCGTAATCGCCAGACTACGTTTGTATGGAAGAATGATCGACTAGGGCAACCTTAAAAGTTTAAAATGTTATATCGCTTGTCATTAAAAATACAATGAGCTCAAACACGATGGTGCTATCTGGTCTGGTTGAGGAGTTGCTATGGCCACCATCCGGCTCCATCATGAGACCAGCTCCATAGTACCATGTTATTTTAATGCTACCAAAGTTAAATAAGTACAACAACTTTCAGCTTAACTGCATGTCAACAAGTTCTTGAAAAATCGATTACTAGTTGCTGGACACACAAACGAAAGCTACAAGTTTTATATTAATAAAGCTCAATAAAAAAATGTATTCTTCTTTTAAGACTTAAAAAAAAGAATAGAATAGAATACTCTTTATTATGTACAATTTGTACACCATATAAGTTACAGAAAGTATAGATGAAGAAAAAAATTACACTGGGTGACACAATGGGCCCCCCCATAATAGATAATTATAGATCCCTATAATTGTTCTAATTGGGTATCGTGTGCTCATTAATTCAACAATAAATAAAACGAGTTTTAACTAATTCTAGTATCTTTTTTTAAGTATCAAAAAGAAAACATTCTGAGACACCCTTTATTAAACAAGAGGCAACAACACATTTTACACGATACCCAATAAGAACAATTATTTAGGATCAAATATTAATATATCTATTGTTGAAATATTTCTGTTTAACATCATGTCTTTTGCTCCTCCGAATAAGAAACTAATATGTCAGCGAAAATAAAAGAAAAACTGAATAACGTAATCCCGAGAAAGTAATACGTCAAGTGAAGAAACCGTATTGTGAAGGTGATGAGTCACATATCCATCTTTATTTGCGGACAATTGCAAACGACGCTTTGTTACGAAAATGTGTCCTCAAATGTCGGAATATGTAGGTACCTTATGTTGACGACGCCTGGCACTTTTTCTGCGAGAGGAAATTACCTATCGATACAACAATGGAAATGTTATGATTTTTGTCATTGCTGAGAGTCAATTAAGAATAATGGTGGTATATATACCAGTGTTCGTCAGGTATTTATTGAATTTTTTGTTCATAGGCTCTTGTTTGACCGTTATCTTGCGATTATGTGTGCGATGATGGAACGCGTTAGCTTAGAAGTAGCTATTTACTCTTGATTTACGTAAATACTCCCAGATCATAACTATCAGGAAACAAAGATTTCGGCAAGAAATTCTCACTGTTGAAAATCGTTTTTCTATATGGCGTTACATTAGAAAACCATTGTGTATATCCTAATCGTCAACATAAGGTATTTCACTATATTCATAACAAATACGAATATGGTGAAATACCTTATGTTGTCGATGCCTGGAATTTCTTCCGCGAGAGTAAAATTACCTATCAATAAGAGTGTTATGGTTTTGACATTTCTGAGGGTAAAATGTGGTATTATTGAGGCATCAATAAGTTGCCATAATGGTCGATATATCACCAGATTTATACAGATATTTCATATATTTTCCTCTTGAAAATCATATCCTTACATGGTCATATGAAGATAGAGCCTGTGAGGAAAGAGAATCGTCATAAGATTAAAAGGCGCTGCTGTGTTTAATTACGGTGTTTGTTATGTTGACAACGCTGTTACGTCATTATAGTGCGACTGTAACATCTTGATATTTTGAAACTATGTTAGAAATATTTTCATAATGTTTTCAGTGTGTTTTTTTGTAATATTATTAGTGTTTTATAAAATCCATATTGTAGTTCCATTTTTGGCCACGATGGTTCTCTTTTCGCAGACTCTAACATCATTATAACTATTCTTTGCTTGTTACGACTGTAGTGAAATACCATATGTTGAAGACAACTAGAATTTTATGCGCGCGTGAGAATGATCTACCAATCATCAATGTGTTATGGTGTTGACATTTTTGGGTGTAAAATTTAGTATTATTGTGGCATCGATAAGTTGTGATAATATCACCACTTTTTGCGGTTCTTAACATATGGAGTTTGTTTCGAAACTTGATGAAACCTGAAATTATATTCAAGAGATAAAATTACCTACCTACCGATAAATCATTACGAATTTTATGTTTTTGACATAGCTGAGAGTAAAGTGTGACATAATGGTTCGTGGTATCGACACGTTTTTGTAATGGTCGTTTTATCACCAGTTTTGGCAGGCATTATTATCAGTTGTTTTTTTATTATTTACTAAGTGTAACATGGAGATAAAACCCGTATTTTTATCCTTCTATCAAGGGGTTTCAGCGCTAAGAAAGAAAATTTGGTTCAAATAAATCTCACTAGATGGCGCGATATGGACCGATCTGATACTGAATGTGTGTAATATTAACATTTTGTGTAATTGAACATAAAAATTGTATAGTATGTTCTTGTCTAATCAACTCTCCTAAGCACAAAATTATGGAATATTTGCTCTTAATTCACATTTCAAAGATTATTTGAATGGATCATTTAAAATTGATGCCAATAGATGGCGCGTTTTTAAATTTCTGAGGCATTCCATTCGATTGTTTAAATGTGCATTGTAACACATTTTGGTGCAAAGAAACTATTAGAACGTGCAAAAAATACTATAAAACGAACCTTCACTGTATTTAAAGAAAAAAATATTCACGAACCGAGTAAACCCTTTTACTTGCAAGTTGCTGCTAACACTATCTATCTATCGCCGTGGAACGGAACCGAACGCGATTGATGGATCGAATCGGTTTAATCAGACGAAAAACGCTAGATTCGTCGGCATGGTTTCTTTAAATGGGAGGAGGCATCTGTATGATAGTATTATAATATATGTTTATATTATCTGTGGCTCTACAAATGGCGCAGGTGGAAAAAAAACAAACATACATAAATTAAAGTTAATAAAACAATTAAGGTTATTATGTACATACTTAATTTATATAAACGTACAAAATACGCAAAACTGAACAAATTCGTTATAAATAATGCTCGAGTATCACATAAAGGGCACTCGATCAAAAAAAGGTAGGTACCAACTTTGTGGGTATTGTGTTATTAAACGTGATAGCAATTTGGTTTTTGTTGATTTGTTTGTCCTTGTTTCAAGGTTTATAATTTTGAAACTTATATCAGAGGGTCTATACAAGTGTATTCCGATGGCAGTGCGGTGGTCGACATGTCAAAATGCAAGGGATTGATCACGTGAAATTTCGCAATCCCTACCACGACTCTTTCCATCAAATTCTAATTAAAATTGTATCCATTATATACATACAAGTGGTAAATATAAGTTACAGAAACAATAATCGAACCTGTTGGGCACAGCAACATTCTAGATACAGTCAGTGTCTAAGAAAGAGGAATAGCGCTTAATATTTTCCTTAATAATACAATTTTTGCTATTCATTTCCTAGCTGTCTGCTTTTATTTTGTTTAATGTACAAATATATGTGTGCCTTTCTATGTTCATGCTAAATTATGAATTATTATTGCTTATTAATTTATTTGTTTAAATTCTTGTATTTAGCAGTACATAATTATGTTTGTATGTAGTTTATTTGATATAATTTTTTAGATTACAATTGATAAAATTGTCGTGATTATCGTTAATAGAAAGTCCCTTGTCTAGAGCCTCAGGGGTAGAAAAAAATCTAATTTATGTAAAATCGTCGCAAGGCAAAGTATGTGGGTGCCGTTTATGAAATATAATAAATAAAAATTTTACCGACTTCCAAAAGCAAAGACAAAAATAACTTTCTTTTTGGAAGTCTGTGTCCATGGTACCTATTTTTTCAAAAAGTATTTTGTTATGGAAGTCGGTTTGATTTTTTTGTTAAAATGTTTTTATTTTTCTCCTTTTAGTTTTGGTGCCTTATATTACGATGAAAATACGCATTATTAAGGATAACTCAAAAACGTAGTGTTTCAATTAAATGGAATCACATGAGAAGCACCAGCTTTAAAATAAAAAAATAAGCATCAAATTGGTTCACCTAGTAGATAGTTCTGAGGTAATAAAAATGAAAAATAAATTACAGTCGAATTGAAAACCTCCTCCTTTGTGAAGTCGGTAAAAAACACGGCTTCAGTAAAATATGTTATGTGTATATCATTAGGACTAATGAATAATGGATTGGACGACACAGATGTAGGTTCGATACGGCTTCTTTCCCTTTTAATTTATTTTTTCATGATCCATTACGTACATCATTATATTATGAAAAGCTAAAAATTTTAGAGCAATAGAGGTAAATTGCTTGTTCACTTAATAATCTAAGAAAGGCGTGAACTGTTTAGAAGTGGCCACAATGATCTCAGCATGTATGCAAAACTTATTAGAGGTTTTTGTGTCGGGGGTTCTTAAATTTTTTAATATCATGCTTTTAAACTATATTATATACCTAAAAGTGGATGCGCTTCATCTTGCGAAAAAAAACCCGATTCAATGAGTAGCTTCAGAGAGATTCTTTTTCCGTCGAGGTTAAAATTCTCTTCGTATTATATGACGGCAGAAGATGCCTATTAGACTGCAAACGCTTAACTCACCTGCATACAAGTAAGTTCTTGTGGTTAAATTGACCGAACCCCATTACCTTAAACAGCTAGTTCCGAAGCCAGTGCATAATGAAGTGTAAACCGCTGCAGTGTAAACGAGGCACTAGTCTAAACGCGCGGTCGATTGTCGCCGCAGGGCGACCGAGACTGTACTCGGTCTTAATTGTCATTCAACAACAAACCAAGCGTTTGCAGATCTGATCAACCGCGGAACACGTGTCACGACACACAACGTGCGACACCACAGATGGCATATATAGGTATATGACAGATAAATCAACAAACAAATGTCATAAAAGTGAACAATTATTGCTGATGGCTCGACGCGATTCGATTTTTATCACACTGTTATTAGATGTTTACTGAGCGAAATTGCAAGTACGTTTATATAGACGGATTGCTATGCAATTCGACCGATCTGCACTTGAAATTTTCAACTTTCACAAAATACGTGCGCGATATCGCCAATCAGCGCAATTTAAATTGCTTTGCGTCATCGGTAAGCTCCCTTATCTCATCAAAAATCTCCAATTACTCACCTTTTAACGTCAGAACTGAACAGCTGTAGAATTTAATCAAACTTCTTATCCGAACACAATGAACCCGAACCAAGAAACTTTTAATTTAGTTAGCTGCTATCACGAAAAGACAGGTACCTGAAACAAGCAGAGAATCTTTTGTCTATTAAAGAATACAGAAATAAAGCACAGAATTTTCCAACTCAATTTTTAAATACAGATTAAGAAGAAGTTTCGTAATTGAATTTTAGAAGAACGAGAGAATTTTTTTTTTCTTTATAGGCTTGCGGTTGAACGTGGTGGTTTTAATTAAGTCTATTGTCTAGATATTATGGGTCGATAGTGAGGTGCTGATACTTAATAGGGGTGTCAGTCATCGTGAATATTCCACGTATCCGCACGCCCCATCCCTATTTGTGGCGTGTTCCGAATATGACAGGTAGTTTGTTGGCTCGTTCATTGTTAAGGCTTGATAGCTATTGTCAGTGTTATCATTAGTTGGACCACAGGAAAAATGGGAAAGTTATACAATCACTATTGGGTGCAGCTAGTTTGAAACTTTTGTTTTTGACTGGACTTTTGTAGGATTCATTCAGTTTTTTTATTTTTGAATATGTCAAGAAGCCTTACGTCATGAAAACTATAAAGTAGATACTAAAAAGATTGTTTTAACAAACTTATACAAATTCTTTCTCTTATTCCCCTACATTTCATACAGTCGATTTCGCACACGTGTTTCTTTTTCCTTTTAATCTTTACAAGTGCTTTATTTTGGCCACTCTAAAATCTCTGCTCGGGCATAATTGCCCACTTGCATCAAAATTTACCTACCACAGACATGCTCGCGTTCCCATAAAGCTCCATATAATATAAACAAATATTTGTTTACAATTAAACCAAGCAGTGAATAACATTAGTAAAGACAATCTCCCCACACAATTTGTCAAGCTTTCCAGTATGTAAGTATTTAGAGCCATAATTTGTTAGGTTTAAGTTATCACCCTGTGCAGTCCATTCAAAATTCAAATTGATTGAAATTCTTTATTTGAACTCAGATCTTTTCTTTCTCTTTTATTCTGTGTTGGTTGCTGTTGTGTTGAGTCTGTGTCGAAAAATAAATTCTAATCTGTTCTATTAATTTCGTTTTAAACGTTATTTAATAGAAGTATTTGTTTCTTAAAGATTTCATTTGCTGGTAGTTTATTTAAATTTTTGATACTGTTCTTGTGTTTTTCAGTGTACGCATGTTATATCACAAGATTTTTTTTTTCTTCTATCTTTTCTTTTTTTTAATGTTGCCCTACACTAGGAATTTCTCCTGTATCGTGGGTGCGTTTACTAATATATTAACTAACATGCACAAACACCCAGAGCCGGAACAAAAATCTGTAGTTCGTATAAATATTTTACTTGCCTTGTTAGTTAGTATGTGTGGGTCAAATATAGCTACGGAATTTTAAAACTGTTATCTCCAACCCATTTAGGTGAAATTTTTCATACACTTTTGGTTTGGATGACAATAATGCACGGTAAGCTAAAAAGCTTGTTTAAAAAAAGTTTTTTTTAAGAAAAATGTTATTGAGTAGGTTATAGCAATAGTTTCAATGCGTGCTACACGTGAGTTCTATAAGATTATATAGAGTTATTTATACCGTATGTTATAGTAATAATTAAAATTCCTACAATAAAATGTGCTAGATGTACTGGACATAAGTAAAAAGCGTGGTACAACGTCAGTTACTGTACACGTGCCTTGTTTTTTCTATTTGTCACCACGCAGGTTATAACCACATGTTTTTTTACTGCTTAAAAAACCGAACAAGTTGCATATAATAAAGCCATAGAAGGCATCATTTTATTTTTAGTACTATAATGTATATACGACAACTATTTAGTTACATATATAAAAGGTTTTATTAAACGCTGTATTCATCATATATTTTTTGAGGTCAAAACCAAAAGCAAAACGGCACTTTTGAATGACGAAAATTAAAAAAATAATTATATAATAATAATTATTATTATGATTGATTCTATTGTCTTGATATTAGAGTAATATTAGTAACTGGGCGACCGAGCTCTGCTCGGGTGAAAATAGAGAAAACGCTATCTAGATCGATTTATCACCCCCGAAACCCCCTGCATACTAAATTTTATGAAAATTGTTGGAGTCGTTTCGTTTTTTTTACAGTGAACCAAAAGAAGTATGTAAGGATCGTAGCAGGTGGCGTTCTGTAGTTTCTGCCTACTCCCATGGGGAAAAAGGCGTGAGTTTATGTACCTATGTAAGCATTGCTCGTTTAAAGTCTGAAGGTAAAACCCGTAAATTAAAAAAATATGCGGACACGATCAAAAAAAGCAATGAATTTTAAATGTCAGAGCAGTTTAGCAACTTCATTGGAGCTAATTATATGAGCCTAAAGCAAATAGAATAGCCAGTATGTTGACATAAATATGTCATCAAAGCTTTATTCCTTTGGAGCTGGCCACTCAGCGACTCCAAATGATTTATAACCTTTGTTGAGCTCAAAGAACAAACGGAGTTTGGTTGGCGTTAAAAATTACAATAATAGTTTATGAATGAATAAATATTATTACCCAATATTTCATTATTCAGCCGCTTTATATGATATTTTTTTAACTGTTTTTTTTTTTCGGCGGTTTACCTTTATATTCTCGCTTTTTCTTCGTATATTTTCATCGATTTCCAAAAAAAAATCTCAACAACATTAAAAACAAAAATTGTTAACTATATCTTCGCAAGTTCATAATCCGAACACAATATCGATTATTATGAACCGTAAGAGTCCAAAGCTTAAAACAAAAAGAAACAACTGATTTACAAGAACTATGCACTTCTCACTGAAATTACACACGCCCGTTCTATTTCCACTCGGAACCCATAGACATTCCTGTCTAATATATTAAAATAGACGTATTACAAATACACACTGGAGCATAAATCAATTTATTGTTGAAACAACAGAACCGCAAGAGCTTTGCGCATACGCAGAATTGAGACGTGGCGCTGGTGATTAGGATTTTGTTGAACAGTGATTTTTAACACCAAACTAAATATACAGACAAGAAGCTTCATATATCAATACTGGCTGCCGCTCGCGGCTTCACCCACGTTTTATTAATAAAGTACTAATATACTTCGCGTATTTATAGCTTATGTGTTATAATTCTAATCTATCAGGTATATTACTCAAAAGTTTCATCAAAATCCGTTTAGTAGTTTATGCGTGAAAGAGTAACAAACATCCATCCATCCATCCACACAAACTTTCACGTTTATAATAGTAGTACGAATAAATTGGCGTTCATCAATCAATAGCTAACGCATAGAGTATCTAGGTATGTAGTAATATTTTAAGAACTGCCTCTGCCCATGAAAATAAACAACTTTCATCAGGGAAGTGATAGGAAAGTCCCTAAAATATATTACTATCAATGTTATCATCAGCTGATCAAAATCAATATGGTAAGAAATTTTTTTTTGGGAGAAATTACTCAAGCTTCCTTAATGATTTTTTTCTTTTCATGGGTAAAAGCAGTTACAAAATTATGACTACCCATTTCCGTTTCGTATATAAATTCTGACTGAAAAAAAAATAACTTATAAAATTCAACAGCAATATTTCGGGGAGCTATATTTTCACCTTCATCAATATGAACAAATTTCACTACAGAATTAACCATAAAATTAAAAAAAAACGGGGTTGCCCAACACTCGAGACACGCAGACATAAATGTAAAGAACCCAAAGTTTCTATAATATTTCAGAATTTTTCCATTATGGAAGTTATATATTCATACACCCTGAAAGATTAAAATGCCAATGAGTTAAAAGTCACCCTGAATATTTAAAATTGAGATTTGTTTTGCATTACCTTTACGAAAACTTGTTCTCAAAACACAGCCCAAAAACCGATTAAGCCAGACAAGAAAATAAAGACTTTACAAGGCAGACACAAAAGAAGCAGAAAAAGAAAACTAAACGAACTTCGATGTCACAACACTGGCCCTTTCTTTCACTAAGTGCGACAATAAATGCAACCGACTCGCTATCGCTGAAAGACACGCCATAGCGTGTTAGCGTAAAAGATCACGATACAGTAATTAATGATGAGGTACTAGGCTGCTAAGATTGCTGGCATGATAACTCTATTTTCAGGTACCTATAAAGGGATAGAAAAGCGACAATAATTCTACGCAGTATTTAAAACTAATCAGCATATTTTGGGTTCCGACTTAAACAGAACAAAATAATCATTAGAAAATAACTTCGTATCCGTCTATCACAGAGATTTTTCTAGAGTTCCATAGATCTACTGAAAAATGCATAAGGTTATGTGTGCATGCATATGAATAAGGATATGTGTCACGCACATAGATCAGACACTCCATCATATTCTAATGAAACAGAGCGAAAATATGGACCTCTTAATACAACAAATAGGCTCCCTAGTGGGTCTAATCACCAGCCTAGTCACTAAACTTACAAAATGACTTCCTTATACATAGCAGCCTGGAACATCAATGGCATTGCACCCAACACAAATGAGCTATAAGTTTTCCTAAAAGAAAACAAGATTGATATATGCCTGATATCAGAATCACACACAACCGTAAGAAGTGATATACGTATCCCAGGGTTCTGCGTGTACCTTACCTCTCATCCGGACGAGCACATGGAGGCAGTGCTATCGTAGTAAAAACACCATCAAACACTGCCTACTGGAACCTTTTGTGACAAACACCTACAATCCACGGCTATAAGAATAGAAGATGGTTCAGGTCTTATTAACATTTCGGCGGTATATTGCCCTTCTAGACACAAAATCAATGAGGCTTTGTTTACCGAGTTCTTTAAGAGGCAAGGCATCAGATTTATAGCTGGTGGTGACTACAACTACAATTCACTCCCTTTGGAAAGCAACTAAGAATCTAGCACAACCTCAGCAACGCTCCCCCCCCATCAGATCTGATAATTCATGGGCTCGTTCAGATCAAGATAAATGTGAAGCTTTCGCCACTCACCTTGCCAATGTATTCAAGCCGAATGAATCTGCAGTTCCTGATGATCCTGAAATAGATGCCATTCTCAACCAGGACTTGCAACTTTGTGCCCCTCTGCGACCAACATCCCCACGGGAACTATCTAGATTGATATATACGATGAACTCCAAAAAGGCACCCGGATTCGATCTGATTTCTCCGAAAAAGGAGCTGCTAAGAAAGGGATTAGTCTTTCTTACTATCCTTATTAATGCCTCTCTCAGACACTCTTATGTCCCTGCTCTGGTCTGAAAAACATCACAAATCGTAATGATCCCTAAGCCTGGAAAGCCGGAAAGTGAAGTTTCATCTTACCATCCTATTAGCCTTATTCCGGTACTATCGAAGCTATGGGCAAGGGTTGCCTTGAACAGGCTGAAACCTCACCTAAAAGAAAACCAAGTAGTACCTGATCACCAATTCGGATTTCGCGAGCAACACTCCACCCTTGAACAGGTACACCGAGTCTACCGCACCATAAGACAATGCCTAGAAAAGAAGAAGTATTGCTCGGCAGCCTTCCTGGACATTCAACAAGCCTTTGATCGAGTATGGCATAAAGGATCATTGTGCAAGATCAAGTTGCTCCTGCCCCATTCATTTTACTTGCTGATGAAATCATACCTTAGTGATAGGCAATTTCAAGTAAAGGTACGAGACGTTAGATCCTCTCTCACCAGGTGCCTTGCAGGGGTACCCCAGGGCTCCGTCCTGGGCCCAGTTTTATACAATATATTTACTAGCGACCTCCCTCAATGCCCTGACGTATTTGTAGCAACCTAAGCTGATGATGCCGCATTCCTGGCCTGTAATCAGGATGCCAACATAGCAAGCAGCATACTGCAAAATCAACTTGACAGGACCCATGACTGGCTAAACAAATGGCGTATAAAGGTAAGTGCACCAAAACCGCATCACATCACCTTTTCACTCAGACATGGAAATTGCGCCCCGGTAACTTTAGGTCAGGACACTCTACCACAGTCACCATGTGTAGTATCCTGAGGGTCCTAGCTGCGGCGCCCTCGTATGCTCGCAACTCAGAAATCCTAACAATCCTAGAATAAGCGAAGCGCTATCTAGAGAAATAAAAAGATAGATTGACCAACCATCCCAATCCCCTTTCACGATCACTATTGATGACAAATCATACTAAGAGACTCAAAAAAGCTGTTATTGTGCTGCCTGATTAAGTCGTATTTGGACACTGGTCCTGATTCTGTAAAAATATGATGTATCTTTCCACACATCTGATCATAGTCAGGGAATACTGATAGCAGATGAATAAAAAAAAAACATAGAGCAGACAGTCAAATGCCGAACACATTTATGGGGGATAAATTCGATCCTCGCAATATAAACACATAAATTTGTCATGTTGGTCAGAAAATTGCCCAAAACACTAAGCTATGAATTAATTATTTTACGTCGTAAATAATATCGATAGGACTCTGGTCAGGGTACATTAGAAAATGAAAGATAACAAAATAAAAGTAGCACATGCGGTGTCACGGTCGTCATACACCTATGTACGTCATTCTACACTTTTGTCGCACAGGTACGTTATTAGTTCCCCACGGACGAAAGCCTATTGCCTTTTATCAGGCACAATGCTTTCCAATCCTGGGCTTTCAACAATATTATTTCTAGGAGGAACCGTACCGAGAGATATTCTTTGGATTTTCTAAACTTGATTAGGAATTTAGAACTTTTAGCCATGCATCTAAGTTAGTCATTATTAGATAACTATTTAGACTCATGGCTAAGTGATAATTATTTACTTAAGGTTCAGCTTAAGAGCATGACACGATTGCATGGTTCAGCTTTTGGCAATAAATGATTTCTTTTTAATTTGTGCTTGTATGAAAGTGTGTATTACCTTGATTTCGATACTTAAAACCATTTAGAGTAATACAATACCTACTTGTTTAATTGCAATGGAATTCACATAGTGTTGCTACAATTTAATAAACCGTCTATTTACTGGAAATACGTTTATGTTTTACTAGAAGTAAGTGCTCTAGACTACTATACCTACCACGTTTAGTAAATCTCACTGTCAGCTCTAAGACTATCTAAAGAAACTATTACTTGTAACAAATCTATGTCACTTTCATTTGCAGCTCAACTGTGATACAAAATAAACTGGACGAAGTATATAAAGAGCTCAAAGGCTTTGCTTTCGAGGTAAACATTTATTTATTTATATGTTCGGACGGCGCGGGAATACTAATTCTGTTTGGAAACGGATCTAAGGAACTCGGACTTCGCACGTAGCTTGATTGAAATCTACATTTTATATTTTTATCTTGGGTCTTGGAAATTGGTTTTCAGTAGTCCAGTGTCTCGTTGTTTATGTTTCACTTTAATAATGGATCTACAACATGTTCTGTGTCTGCAATATAGGTAATATATTATGTATATTATTATGCAATTAAAATTAGGTAGGCATTTCTGGCTAATTCGAAAATATCAAATACATCGAAGACACCTAATATATATTACAAAAAAAATATTGGACACGTATTTTTATTTCTGGCCTTGGTACTCTTTCTACCTAGAAGTGATGTCACAAGTTACCACTCATGAAATGTGATGCGCTTTATCTTTGCCAATTTTTAAACGACTTCAAAAAAAGGAGGTTATTATGGATTTGATACAGCAAAAAAATGTGACTAATATTTTTTTATCCCAGAAAGCTTCCGGTATTCCCTGGCTACCTTACTTAATGAAATGAGGCAGAATAAGTGGTCTTTTTGTTGGCGCATATAAGCGTCCCGAAAGAATAAGTAGCCTTGAAATTATCTATTCTACTTTACTCTAAACAACCCTGCATCACACCATTGAGTATAAAGATATAAGTAAAAGCCAACCTTTACCAATAATGCAACAAAACAACAACAACAATGCTATAAAACGCAATTTAAAAAAGTCTGGCCAGCCACAAATTAAAACGTCCACCGAAAAAAGAAGAAAAACTGATCGAAGAAAGCCTCACAATAAAGAACGCCATTCAAAAGCACAGCTTCCACTGAATGGACGACTATTTGTGTAAATGCAACATTGTTTGTCCACGTACAATGGAGACCGTGGATTATTTACTGTGGCTTACATTATGACGTACACAAGCTTTTAGTTATCAAGTTATGCATTAGCTAGACCCGTTTCTAGTTATCAAATACGCGTGTTTACTGAGATTTATCATTGCATTCCCGTATCTCCGTACGAGTATTTTCGAGCAAATCTTGAAACGTAAATGCAGGGTTTGGAATGTAAAATAGATGTACGGTGGACAAAAACGATTGTTTATATACGACAATGCTTTCGCAGTTTCACAAAGCACGTAATTAATTATATTACAATCTTTAGGTCATTAAAAAAATACATCGTGATTTGAAACCACAACTAATTATAAATTTAATTAATCTTGGATTTACTGCCAAATTGTATCGTACGGTAAGTTTCAATATTTGAAATCTGTCATTCATATGGTGTGTCATCTACGTAGAAATAACGCCCGAAACAATTTGTCCGACTACCCTCATTTTTTCAAATGCCAAACAGCTGCCTAACTCTTTTGCCGCACGTACTAAGGAGTACGCGGATTGGGCGTACCTATGATAGAACGAATGTTTCCGGTACACTAATGTGTTTGGATACGAAACAGGTGCTTTTTGCTTTACACTTCGAGAATAGGAACGTAATAGAGTAGTTGTTTTATGTGTTAAATGCAGTTCTCATTGGGTTACCAGGTGTTAAGTGTTTCGTCACGTGAGTGTATTCTTAGTCAGTTGTTATTAATAAACTATTCTTTTACTCAATTAGATGTCTGTCTACGCTAAATGTGGAGAAGGAGAAACAAAGTAAATCAGCATTTTTATAATCTTCTCATCTAGTATTCATTTAAGATTGAAGCCAAATTTATTAGAAACTTTCATCTTCATTCAATGTTCAGACGTCTTTACACAAAATTTGTTTCCCGTTAGAACCGCTATTTCCAAGTTCCATGTGAAATAACCGTCTTGAAGATCGGAAATCACTGCTTTGGGTCCCAAAACGACAATAGGACAATAGTTTGTACCAATCGTGTACTACCGTAATCAACTCTGATTGCTTAGCTGACAACAATTACCTTACATTTCCTGCATACTGTGACGACTACAATTTGCCTCAACATAGTTACTTGGACATCCGAGAGTCATCCTAAGTGGATGTGGTCGACCTTTGTTTTTATCTATAAAGGACCGGGCACAGGAAGCCTTCTAGTACTCTGGTCTGGTCTGTGTCGGATACAAAGGTTACCTACGTACATTAGATAAAGTGGTACCTACAGTGTGGTAAGCTTTGGCTTAGGGCTTTTAGGGCTATTGACAAGGTTGGGTTTAATCGTTTAAGGGTGGGTTGTACGTGATAAAGTTGGGTCGCAGGAAGATTTAGGCAGTATTAACAGAGTTATAAGTACGTTATGACTAGACGGCTCTGGTTTTATTACAAGTTTTATGGTACCTTGCTTTTGTATGTGTCTCCGGCAAATGTTAATCCATTTTATAAGCACTTCCTGACATCCGATGAAGTATTTATGTAATTTTTGGAATCACTGAAATAACATGTTAGTATGAAGCTGGTCTCATGATGGTTACTCCATGGTGATTATAGCAACTCCTCAACCAGACATATTAGCACTATCGGGATTCGGCTCATTTAGTACCATTCATTTTAAAAAGATTGTAATAAATAATCTTAATACATATCATTTTGTTGGCATAGAATCTAAAATTCTTTCTAATTTATTTGAAAGTTTACCTAAAATTTGAACGTTTTATTTATAACTTGTATGAAATTCATGAAAATAAGTTTTATCATTCAGTAGTTCACCTTTTTTAGGATTTCGTACCACAAAAGGAAAAAATCGGACCCTCATAGGATCACTTTTTTGTCCGTCTGTCTGTCAAGACCCTTTATCTTGCGAACGCATGGAGGTATTAGTTGAAATTAATATCGTATACTCAAGTTTGCAACCCCTTGCAGTTGTGAAAAAAATCGAACTTCTAGACCAACGCAATCAAGAGATACAACCGTTAATGACGCATATTTTACACTAGCAAGGGAATCAAAATCCACAGGGTAATTCCCGTTAACCTAGGATCATGAAATTTGGCAAGAAGCAATGTCTTATAGCACAAGTAAAGGAAAAATTACCTACGTAAATTCGTACCTACATTAAAAAAAATATTATTAACTTATTTGCAGTTGGTAAACTGACTGCGACTTATGACGATGTATGGGGACTAAAGTTTGCCGACAGCAAAGTTAATATTGTCCCTCAATTCTGTTTATCTTCTCGTAAGAGCAATGTTCTGTGCCCTCATAGTTTATAAACTTCAGTAATGTTATTTAATTATTTTGGTGAATGTAGCTGTTTGTACGGAACCCTCAGTGCGTGAGCCCGACTCGCACTTAGCCAGTTTTTTTTTTGCAATGGACTGGCTCGCCCTTGAACCATATCTCACCTGATAGTAGGTGATGATGTGGTCGACCGTGTAGCACGCTTGCCTAAAAGTAACCTACACTCTTGACGTAAAGCTTTTATTTTAAAATTCAAGTCTTTACTGAAGTAATATAAATATTATCAGTTTAATATGTATTTCGCAGTAAGTTGCCAAGGCTATCTCTCTCATCTGAGCGTTGTATAAAATTTATACGAACTGACCAAACGGAGTCAAATTAAACGTTAAAATGAAAATAGTTTTTCGGATTATTTAACTTTTGATATTTGCTGGCACTTTCGGTGCTTTTTGGGTTTGTAAATAACATGTTAATTTAATTGGATGAAATGCATGTTAATAAAAGAGTTATGAATACAAATTTGGATGGATGGAGAGGGAGAGGAGGGCCAAAGAAAAGATGGATAAACTGTGTGAGGAGTGATATGAAAGAAAAGGGAGTCAGTGATAGCGTGAAGGAGGCAGGACGGTATGGAAGAAGAAAACGTGTCGCGCCGACCCCAAGTAACATGGGATAAGGGCAGGAAGATAATGATACTGTCATTTTAATTGGAATAACTTTAATCGAACCAGTGTAAAAGAAATTGCTTTACCAGTGTTTTCTGGTAGATTTATTTCATATATATTTTTTCGGAAAACAGACTGACACTTTATTCTATAATTATGCAGAGGTATATAACAGGTATACCCTCATATCACTAGTTATGATATATTCTCTTGTGGTGGTAAAAAAGGAAACAATCACTCAAATAATAGGGTCCATAATTGTGACTAATATAATGATTTCCCTACAGACCATATTACATTATGGTTCGTAATAAAGAATTTAGAATTGAAATGATCTGTTTTTCTAGAATTATTGGCTAGCTTTGTCTTGTAACTTTAAAATGTTTCCAAATAAAAAATGCAGCATTATAATATTTGTCATCTCAATCATCGATCCACGTGTACGTGTACCTTATGTTGTTAATGTTTGATTTTAGCGTCAACAGATGAAGTCTAAACACTGTGACTAAACATCCGGCACTTACTGACTAATTTGGTGCTTTTAGTCAGCTGGAATTATTGATTTACCGACTAGCTTTTGCCAGCGCAAACGCTCACGTAAAAGTCTAAAACTGTCCTAGATGAAAAGTATCCTCTGTCATAATCCAGGTCATGTGCTACACTTGTTCGAAATTTTATTAATATCCATTACCGAGTAATTACAAATTTATATTTGGTGTTATTGTTGCAAGGCGTTCCAGTGCGAGGATATACTAATAAATCAATAATATTAAAATATGATGTTTTAGGAAGCGGAATTTGTGAACAGCAAAAAGCTCATTATAAGGCTCTTTATTCTAAAAATACATAGAATCACATACGAGTATACATTGCCTCGTCAATTAGCAACGCAGCTTTTCACTGAAAATCAATCGTCTAATTACGTAAACTAACGAACCGAGCATAAACAGCGAGCGGAACGAAACTCCAAATGATTCTGCACCAAAATATTTAAATTAAATTATAAACGTACGTATTTATGAATTCCAACGTACGTATTTATAAACATACACGTACGTATTTACACACAAAATTCAAAAGAAATTATTTTCCGAACAATATCGAATGTTTTTCCCGTAATGTCTGAAAATGACAGAACAATATTGGAGCCGGATTGCCGCTCGAGGCAGTTCGATAGCTTTGTATAGATGTAGAATCTGTATTCATAATTGTTTCACGATGTAAAGTTTTTGTATAGCGTAAGCAATTATGCAACCTATAGTAAATGTAAGTTATGAAACCAGTCAAATGTACTGTCGCTGTGGCTACATGCGAAAATGTAAGTAGTGATTGGTCCTACTTATTTCTGATTTCCTACGTGTAGTCAACATGTTTTACTCTGAAACTGAACTCATGAAATGCTGCCAGTCACTTGTTTCTCTCAACACAACGAAATGCTTGTTCAATCTTGGTTTAGAAACCAAGATTGAACAACATTATTTCAGCCCATGGCATTATAAACAAAGGCATCTTAAAGATGACTTAATAATGGGGTTTGAAAGTAACGCTATATAAAACCTATCAGATTTATCGGAAAACTTTACCAGCCCGCATTGAATCAATACACTTTCATTCAATTCTGTATGCGGCGACTGTAGATAAAAACAAAAAGCCGCATATATATTGTTAAAGCATACATTTGTTTATATTATAAAATCATCGGACTCGGCTAATAAACGCCACATTCTCGTTTATTTATACTGAAGGCGAATTTAAAAATGTGCAACTAATGATACAATGGATCTTGTCACTCTCACTCCTACGCTAGGCATTGAACGTGATCTGTACCAGACGATTCATCCGTCTTAGTTGCTTCATTGAATTTTCAACTGGATTCAGAACTTACGGTTTTTAAGACAATCATTATATTAGCAGAAAGAAAATATGTTGAGCCGAGCCCGAATGATTTGGGTTAAAGACAGGCAAAATATGCCTTATTAGGATATAAAGGCAGGAAAGGTATGTTGGAAATGTTACTGGTCATGAATATTGGTGATGTAGGTAATGCAAAAATATAATTTAACCACTTTTTTTTTAAGTATCATATTATTATATTTCTGAGAGATCAAAGAACTCCTTTACTATGAGAAAGATACATTGGATTTTTGTTGTGTACTTGGGCCATTGAAAGGTGACCCAAAGGAAGAATTGTGTAAGATATTACAAATATGTAGCTTTTGTTCGTGACTTCACTTTCGTTGCTAGGATTACGAGTAGTAGCGAATGAAATGGCTAGTATAGGTTCGCAAACTTTGCCGTTAACCTAGTTCTTAGAATCAGTTAAGGTAGGATAAGCAACAAACTTATTAATGAAATCACTTAACTCATTCACTCACAGAGTAGACTATAGGTAAGTGATGTTTTATGTACGGCAGTTTTATATCAATCTTGAGACAGTGCTATAGCTGTTACCTGAAATGCTAAGATGGAAGGCTTAAAACAAGTTGGCGGGATGACTTGGACGCTTACCAATAGGGCTGGTTCGAGACGACGAGGGAGAAGAAAACCTGAAAGTAATTGGAGAAGGCTTTCGTCTAGTAGAGGGACAGAAACGAATAAGAAATGAATCTTACTTCCGACTATTATTTTAAACGCGAAAGTTTGTGAGGTTGGACTTTAGTTACTCTTTCACGCAAAAACTACCTAAAGGGTTTTGTCGAAACTTTACAGTAATACAGCAAAGTAGCACATAAGCTTATCGATAAATCGTGACGCTAAACACACTCAAAAGTACACCTATCATCGTATGACAATAGTACCCGTGACAAATAGAGCGAAATTAATCTGATATTCTGATAAAGTTGTTCATATATTTACAGTCAGCTCAACATTATCAGCTTTTTGATGTTATCAATTTATCTTTCCGTTCCTTTTCCCTTACGGGTCAAGTAGAATTTCAAGTGGTATTCATTTAAAGTGCTTTTATACATGGGCAGTAATATCATAGCTATATACCTAAGGGAGGAGTACTTCTACGCCTAGGTGTATCTTTCTTTTATAAATATGTAAGTAGTTAGGTTTAGTATAAGTTAGTTCAGTTGTTAAGTATGTACATATGTTGTCAATTGGAAATAAATTTATGTTTTAACTCATAAATATTTGAATAAAGAGATATGTCGAGTCGAAAAGAAAAAGAAGAATATCATAGCTTGGGAATAAAGTGTGATCATAAATGCACATGAATTTTAATTGGTTTTTCCTCTCCTGCCTCTTTCACAACGAGTTTCTTGTTGAGTAGGCATGGTAAGCGAAGGTCCTTTTGCATGAACCGATCACCTCACTTATAGTTAGAGCACGGAGCCTGTGTTTCTTATAATTACCACGTGTAGCTCTGCTGTTTTTGTTGAGAAACGAGCTCCTCTAAAACAACAAAATCTATTTCTATTCAACTAACGCAACCAGTGAAAACATCAAACCTTTCCTGTAAAACCGGAAAGTATTGATAACACAATCTTTTTGTTTCACTTTCCGTTCTTCACCTACATTTGTAACACATTTACGAGGAAAATTGTGAAGTTCACAACTGTTACCGAGTAGTTCGCAGTTTTTCCATCCATTAATTTAAGTTAAGACAAACGAGGCGGTGTGTGGAGAGCGTTCACGCAAAAACTAGACATGCCTCGACACAGAACACACTGTGTTTTGTGTTTGTATGTTGTTACGTCTATTGTGGTATTGGGGAGTTATTTAGCTAGAAGGGTTTAAAGTGAATATGTAGACGTTACAGAAAGAGAATTTAGAGTAGGTACATCTCTGAATTCATCGCTCATGCAAAGCCACAATTTATAACCCTTCCTTTGTTTGTTTTAGCCAGATCAGAAACAGTAAGGCTCCTGCAGGCCTTGCAGGCGGTATCTTGAAAATTTGACTCTGCATTTGTTTGCTACGATAACTGAGGTTTGGAATTATGGACATAATATGGTAGAGCAAAATCGTGTCTCATTGTCGTTATCCTGTGCCATTAAAGGTAGGCTCCACAATTCTAAAGCAGATTACCATCAAACACAAACACATTTTACACACAACCTTCATTAAAACCGTGAACAACAACTCAAATTGCGAATACATCCCAATCAAAACTCAATTCTGTTGACATGACATCCTTCTGCCTCAGTATAATTTCTGTTAATCTCATAACGGAGTGAGAGGACATCAAACAGGCCCTCAGAGGAAACAATACTGCCGTCATTGCTCACTCGCTTCACTGAGTCACGTCACGCAGCGGAGTCGTCATGCTAACGTCACGCCACGTCACGGTATCACTGCGTAATGACTAATGATTCGGAAAGCCGTATTGTCTGTTGTTATGACAACTTCATGTTTTACTCAAATTGTTCGACATGCGATTAGTTTACGTTATTACGTTAGTTTTGGACAGGTATTTTAGTCGAGTTTCCTTATCATCAGCGTGGCCTTGTTCTTTAGGGATTTGGTTTCCGTACTTAGTACTTAGTGAGGACCATTGTGCGTGAAGGCTAGGTAGTACCGGGCCTAGCTTTCATAACCAACTTTCCACAAAGGAGGAGGTTCTATATTCTGTAGTACGTTATTTTTTTTTTGTGTATCTTCACAGATTTCTCCGTTAATTGTAAACCGATTTTTAAATTATTATTTTTGTTTGCAATAGTATTGTCCTGCCTAATTGGTCCAGTTTGTCTCGGGATTGTCTGTTTATTGTTTACAACGTTTCACAACATAACATCACGCCAGTATTCTTTAAAGGGGTACGCAGATGTGTACAGTTCACCCTGGTACACTCTCATTTCACCAGTTAGTTCAGTTAAGTTCAAGTTTCAAGTTATTCGGGTAATCTATTCTGGCATCAGTTTGGGCGTTAACTATAGATAGAACTTGCCCATTGTGCACCATAAATTAAAACCTTTTACAAAAAAATAAAACTGACTTTCAATTAAAAACACTAGAAATTGAAAAATTACTTCAATTTCGGAAGTCGGTGTTAAAAAACAAAGAAACGAAAACAGGAACACTGACTTCCAAAATTGAAGTTATTTTTTAATTTGTCATGTTTTTATTTGGCAGTCGGTTGCATTTTTTTGTAACAAATGTTTGTTTTGCGAAATGTGTTAGGGTCGGCTCCCAGTCTGAGTAGATGCAACCGTATACCATTATTTTGCATGGAGCGACTGCCTGACCTCCCCAATCCAATTACTGTGGAAAATGATACGCCTTAGCAAGATGGGTTTTAATTTTTTCGGGTTTCTGACTACCCGTAACGACTATTAAGTTTCAACGAAAATTATTAATATATTACTAGCGACTCACCCCGGCTTCGTCCGTGACAAATTGAACACAAAAACCTTCCGCATATCTCACTCATTATATTGGTGAAAACAGCATAAAAATTTGTTTTTGAGTTTATCGCGTACAAACGAGGCGGCGGACTTTATTTTATAACATGTAGTGATGTAAAACCGCTTCAAGTCGTTTGCACGTTTTTGTCTTATTGATACTCGCTGTTGACCACTATCTCATCTGATGGTAAGCGATAATGTGGTCGACGGTGAAGAACTCTTTCCTAGAAGTAACCGATTCACTTTAAGACCCCCAGTTTTTTAAAAGAGCAAGTTAATTTCATTCTTTGGTCGGATTTGCACTTAAAAACTTACGCGAACTTAAGGCTTTCCACTTGTCGAAGAAGACTTAATGGCTCTGCGTTTAAACGTGAATCGATTTGCTTAAATATTAGTTACTCGTACTAAAGTAAAGATGTTGGAAAAATATGTGCCGACTGTTATTACGTACTTAATGGAACCGGTAAAACTATGTGAATGAGTTGATTGACAGCTCAATTAGTTTGTCGCAGTCACGTTTTAATACCTGTAAATCAATATTTTGGTAATTGATAACATCAAAACGAAAACAGACTAACGTTTGTTTTAATGAGAGCCAAGCTGGATACTTAGTAACATTGTTATTGTTGTTGTATTGGTTTGTTGTTGTTGTAAAAATCGCTTACCGATGTGATATAAATTCAATCACGTCGAGGCATCAGGAAGATTCATTATGATGATCTACAAAACCAATTCTTTTGTTAGTATGGGAGGTAACTTTATCTATTTTCTACTCCGACAAGATCGTAAATTATAATCTTGACTGCGTAGTTCCAATCCTAAACGTCTTTATGTATGACATTTGCAGAACGTGGAAGTACTTATTATATGCCGTTAACATTCTTGCACGACGTATTGTCTAATGCTCCTTTGCTTTTGGCTTAGCTTGTGGGAAAGACGAAAATTGTTGCACAAGAACGTACTACGTGGATAAAATCTAAAACATATCCTACTCCAGGTTGATAACTACCCATGTTTCATGAAATCCGTTCAGATGTTTAATCATGATAGAAGTGATATAGGAGGACGTGTGTGGAATAAATAAATGTGCATATGCGTTCATGAAGGACAATTAGTCGGTACATGGAAGACATACCACTCATTTACACTAAAAGTTTTTGGAGCACTTTCATTGCGAGTACAACTAAGGAATAGAATTCCTTGCCGGACTCTGTGGTTTCTGGTAGCTTCAATCTTAGGGTATTTATGTCAAGAGTGTATAAATTACTACTAGGCAAGCGTGCTTCACCGTCATCTACATCATCGCTTACCATCAGGTGAAATAGTGGTCAAAAGTGAGCTTATCAATAATAATATTATAAAAATATGCTAATATTGTTTGCAACAAAATCAAATTATATAATTCGGGTGTGAAGCATACCACTTTATTAACTTTTTCTCTACGTAGTGTTTCATAAAATCAAATTATTTTGTGAAGGTTAACGAGATTGATTAAATTTTAAGAATGCCAAGTAGGCTAACGTTAAAAATTTAAACCACCGTTTGATTTTTCAAATTTCGCAACGTTGGTTATTGGACGTTTTGTCAATATACCTGTATATGTTTCAACTTTACCATAGAGCTTTTATATTTTTAAAACGAACTATGCAATATTTGATACACGTAACCAATTGTAGCTAAAATAAAATAAAATATGAAAACTACAAGTTAGTTGTTTTCAGTAGATTTTTCTCCCCGTGGGTAATCCCTCAAGAACTGTGCATATTTTCTGCTTTAAAAAGCACCTTACGGCGCTCAGAAATAGTGTAGTTTTCAATGAGTGGAAGATGTTTGCAGTATTGTCACACCTAGACCTACCTGTTGGACATACCTAGGCCTCTCCTTCACACGGCATTTGTTCAGCACTCATCTAGTCAAAAAGTTTATAATATTAGCTTTCATAATCAAAACCAGTTTTATCTTGAAAAACTACCTTGAAAACGCTTTTTATAATAAAACAACAAAAAATAAGTAGAGAGGTACGTACCACAGTGTAGCAACAATCAGTGCCACATCCTTTACAAACGAGATTGCAAGAAGACACGACTCGTTCACGCCTCGTTGATTCCAGTATAACTTCCTTTTGCCCCCACTTACTTTATCTACATCACTCTCAAACATTTATTCTGCTCTGTGACACTGTTTGCCTTTTCCTTCCTCAAATAGAAGTAAGACTTAGTTTTCCGATCTTGGGTAAATTATATTTGTTTTGCAAAATAAGATAAATTGATTGATGATTTCAACCAATAAAAATAAGTTTTGCTTTTTCAATCAATTGTTTTTTTGTTAATGACAAGACGAGGCAGGTGTCTCTAAGATGATTTTGAGAAAAAATACTAAAACTAACTCGGAGATCAAAGTCTCTTTTTTATTATAGTGTACAATTACAATAACATGACGTCTGTCTACCTTAAAAAGGTTAGGCCCTTTTCGTTAAATAATAATCTTATCTCGTCTTATTTCTTACTAATATTATAAATGTGAAAGTTTGGATGGATGGATGTTTTTGAAAGCGTGGGGTGCATGATGTCGATTGTTATAATATTTTGTTGACAGATGTTGGTAAAATTAGAGTCATTTTGAAAATATCTTACAAAGCACCCCACATTTTTACATTTTTTTTATTATACCTCTATTCTTAATTAAAATTTATTGAAAATTATTTTCTAGTTTTGTTTTCTATAAAGCGTGTTTTTTTTAGTTTTTTTAATCTATATTTTTTAATTTTGTATCAAATTTTAATTGTTTTGTAACTGTTAATTGTATGTGAGCTTAATTAATGTGACTGTGTGTGCTGCCATTATTGTTAGTATGAGTCTATGTTGCTTGAAATAAATAAAGGACGTGGCTAAACAACTTCCCTTAACATGGATAGAAAGGGAAATGCCCATTTTTGGCCATAAACCGCCCAAGAATTTGCTTTTGTTAAAAAAAAACATCTTGATTTATGTTTATTAATCGCGGTATTTATTTATCCAAACAAGATTGCAACATTTTTGCAAAAAATAAAAAGTACCGGAAAGATAAAATGAAATTAGGTAAATCCATTAAATAAAAAGTGTTGCCAAATTATTAGTTTCGTTCAAAATATAATCGATTCTCTTTTCTGCAATCGATTTTTTATGATATAATAATTATTATAATGCCAATATTATTCGTTTATTTTCGATAATAAAAACGTGTTATCGTTAAACGTGTGTTGTGCTATATTATGATAATAAAACAAGCGAATTCCTAGTTGATTTACAATAAATTCTTATCATAACAAAAATGCTACTACACAATTCACAACTGTCATTCTTATTTGTTCTTCAAAATACATTTAAAATTGAATTCAAAAAAATAATCTTTGAGGCGCTTTAATCAATTTGTTCGTTAATTAATTCGTATTGAATTATAACTCGAAAAAAACTCGATATAGATTTTTATGTCTGATATGTGGCAACATCGAATTTGACATTATAACAGCATGGCGGCTGTCTGTCATAAGTTGGTAATTCAAAATTCGCCATCGTTTGCATTTGTATTATTTTGTTTTGTTTTCTTGTGGATTTGATATCTCACCAACGAATAAGCTTTTAAATGGACTCCGACAACTTTGTTATTGTAGGTTTTTATTACAGTAAAATGATAGTTAAAAACTGTATTTGTGAAAAAAAAACATTTAATATCTTAACAATCCGGACTTTTTTCTGAACCAATTCCTATACCATTTCATTCATTTGATTACATATTATCATTTCCGTATGCTTTTATTTGTGGGCACCCCGGGCCAAAGTGACTATGGCCGGTGGGCATTGCCCTTTCTCACTAACTTGTAACATTCAAATATCGATCAAGGATCGATTGGTCGACACTTCCCCAAGTTTCTTTCAATAATAACATTATCCGTTTAAATCTCATTGTAAAAAACTTGGGGATTTATATCGACAGCACTCTATCCTGGACCAAACAACTGCAGGAAGTCAGTCGAAAACTGTTTGCGTCTGCGGGCTCCCTAAGACGGCTTCGTAATTTTCTTCCCATAACCACTAAAATTGCGATAGCATAATCTCTTCTTCTGCCTATCTTAGACTATGCTGATGCCAGCTATCTTGATCTCACCCAAAACCAATTGGATAAGCTTGAGCGACTTCAAAATCTCTGTATCAGATTCATATTTGGCTTGCGTAAATATGATCACGTTTCTGAATTTCGTACTAAGCTCAAATGGCTTCCTATTCGCCTTCGCCGGAATGCCCACATACTTTCTATACTTTATAATGTGCTATTTAATCCTTTTTATCTCAAAGAACGCTTTCAGTTCCTCTGTGACACCCATTCTAGGTCCTTGAGATCATCGGAAAATCTAAAATTAAGTATCCGTATGCACTTCCTTCTTTGACAAATCTTTCACGATTCAAGCAGCTCAGTTGTGGAATGCATTACCTATTGAAATAAGACGTGCTCAAACACTGCCAATATTTAAGAAAATGGTGAAGGAGCATTACCTTTCACTATAATTTTTATTCTTCTCCTGTCTCTGTTATATTTGATATATATTAGTTTATTTTGTGTATTGTATTTTTGTATTTTATGTTATTATGTCTAAGTAGTGTATTATTTATGTTAATTTGTACACTGACAGCCCTAAATTCTTCTCCTATTGCTCAGTCCATCCAAAGGTTGTCTGTAAGAGATTGCCTAGTGCGATAAGACCGCCTATTGTACACTTGTTATTGTGAATGTTTGTCCTGTATGTTTTTTGTGGTGTACAATAAAGTATATAATAAATAAATATTCATTAGTGAATTATTAAGGTTTTATTATTTTTCTAGAACTTTCGTGAAAAATCAAATAATTAAAAGATTTTTTCATGTTTTTGTTTGACAAGAAGAACTTGTAGTCGATAAACCTACTTTTAATTGCATAAATTGTAGTCAATAAACCTACTATTAAAGACATTTTTGCGTAAGCCGAAATGAACAGTACCTAATCATTATTATTTATTTTTGTACCTATCGAAATACATCTCAAAACGTTGATTTCTTTAATTGCATTTATCTGAATTCTAGAAATTATTGGCAATGTCTGGAAAGAAACGGTACTTAAATAGTACTGGCACTAAACAGTTACATTCGATTCTTCTCGATTACACTCGATTAGATTAGAACCAAATAAAAAAAAACATGTTGTGGGTATCGTGGGCACTCGCTATGAACGAAGTCCTTTCGCCGGATACTATGTATTCATACAGACCCAACTAGTATGGTCTTAATTTTCAATTGCGTATTGATTCATCATGAACTTTTAAATGACAGCCCTTTCCAAGGCACGAAGGAAACTCGATTAAGTAAAGATGGTCACCCATTCACGGAATGATCTCACCAAGCGTTATTTAACCTTGAAGATCGACCTGTGCAGCTGTTATTATTTAAGCACAAGCTCCTCTAAACGCCTTGCTAAAGTATCGTAGCATAAGCTTATACTTTTAAAAGTTTATATACCTACTGATGTAGTTTCTAAGATTTTATTTTCAGGATTGTGACGATGTAAAAAGTTCCTGAAACATTTTTCATGCGAAATACTAATATTCAGCTATTCAGCATTACATATTTCTAGTTAAAATGTTTATACATTGCTAAGGCAATCGTCCATACTTTATTTAGCCATGTCCTTTATTTTAATTTAATTGAAGCCACTGGCAGGAGCTAGTTAGGGCTTAAAACAACATGTAGCATAATGTGGTCTTTTGGGGAAAGCACCACACAGGACAACTCTAATCCTTAAATATAAATGGAATAGTAAAAAAAAAATAACCATAAATTAATAAAACGGCGTTCCCAAAGGACCTAAGCTTCTGGTGGAAAAATGGTTACCAAATTAAAAAATCGCCCTAAAAAAAGAATCGTTAAAATCAAAAATATTAGAATGATTCTCACAAAAGTTCTCAATTTACTTTCCATTATTTTCTCATTAAGTACAACTTTCTGACAGTTGTAGAACCTTAGAAATAATAATAATAATAAACGTTTATTTGGAACCATTTAGGAATTAAACACAGTACAATGGAACGATGATAGCTACAGAAGTATAAACTGTGGCGCAGCTATCAGCGCCCGACAACAAGACAGAGTATAAAGTATAAAGTATTTTTTTTCCAGACTACTATGAAAATATTGTTACTAGACAGGAAAATAATATTTAATGAGTTTATATAAAAAACACCAAATCAAATGAAGTGTGTGTTAAGGTGTAGGGGTGTGTTGAGAGTGTATGTGTGTATGTGTGTGTGGGTATTTGTATATAATATGTGTGTGGGTGTGTGTGTGTGTGTGTTTGCATGTGTGAGTTGTTATGCTTAGTTCGTTACCACAAGCTGTTCAGTTGCATCGTAGGATATGGATCGTAACCACTCCGTCAAATTCTTCTTTAATAAGTTTCCAGTCATAGGGTAAATTTTTAAAATGCTATTTATTTTATTATAAAGTTTGGGGCTGATGTAATCGAAGTGACGACTTACCACCGCTAGTCTACAGAACTTAGTCTTGCAGATTATGTCAGAGCGTCGCTTCTTAGCAAGATACTGTGGATCGTAGTGTAGGAGCTTGTGTTTCTTAAGAACAGTCTGAAGTATGAACAGTTGTCTTACTGTGAGAACCCCACAGAGTAGATATAGTTCAGAGGTTGGGAATCTGATTGGTTTCTTAGCTAGTACTTTGAGGACTGCTCTCTGGGCCCTCTCTAACCTCAATATGGATGTCTTGTGGGTTCCACCCCACGTAGTTATGCAGTAATTGACAACTGATTGTGCGAGAGCAAAATAAGCCATTTTCAAACACGAGAAATCAGCGGCTGCTCTAAGCTTTTTAAACACATAAATCAATCTTCTAACCCGAACCACAATAGAGTCAACCTGTTTTTTCCACGTTAGGAGATTGTCCACTATAACTCCAAGATATTTTATACTGTTAGAGCGTTCTATCAGTGCACAGTTACACAAGACATTACTGACTGCATCAGCGCACACGTGGGACCTGATCTCAAATGATGTTGGTGGTTGACTAAGAATTCCTGGGGTAAAGGGGATAAACTTGGTCTTAGAGATGTTAAGGGTGAGCAGGTTAGAGGTTAACCAGTTCATAACCAACCGTAGTGCCTGTTCCGCCCTTACACGAGTCTCAGGCCAGTCCTTGCCATGGGTTATAAGAGCTGTGTCATCCGCATATGTAATGATTTTAGTGTTTGCAAGAGATAGCTGACACAGCTCATTGACATAGATGAGGAAGAGGGTCGGTCCAAGGACACTACCCTGGGGTACACCAAATGTCACGTATTCAGCTCCACTTATGTAGGTTTCCAATTTAACAACTTGTTTCCGACCCGTCAAATAGCTGCGAAAGAGATGAAGGGCATTGCCACGTATGCCAATTTGTTCCATTTTAAGTAACAAATTAGGGACGGAAACTGTATCGAACGCCTTTGATAAGTCCAGGAAAACACCCACAGTTTTTTGCTTGTTATTAAAGTGTTCTACTATTGTTTTTGACAGTTCCAAGGTAGCGTCTTCTGTGGACTTACCAGCTCTAAAACCGAAACAGCTAACAATCATCTAAAGAGGTTATACTCCAATAATAGAAAATAAAAGTAAATACGAAGTCCGACTTTATAGGTGGTAAAGCCAAGGAAGCCGGTCTTACAGTGTTTGTGATAAAAGTCACGTACTTGATACGGAGGAGAACAGCTTTATTAGGAATTAGATGCTTACTACACATCGTAACAGGCAACTGAATATAGATGGTGTAATTTATATCAATTTCATGTTATACTACACGTGTTGCCTTTATTTTCTTTCTTGGTCATCTTACACGTATTAAGATTTCTTATGAAGCTTTTGCAGATTTAGTTTGAAACAGCTTTTCTAAGAGTATCATTAAAACAAATAGTACTAACTGTATTTTTTTTGTTAAATTCGATAATCAGAAAAATCTTGCAGTAAATTGCTAAGCGACTGACTATATAGGCTACTTTTTATCCTGTAAAAATGCATGGTTCCTGTCGTATAGGTTATTATGGGAGCGAAGTCGCGGCAAATGCTAGTTTCTATTATAAAAGAAATAAAAGCAATAGTGTTATTCTATAAAAATCTCTCCGTGATGACTTAGGTCAAGCGACCTCGAAATGAGTTCCCTTGCTTCGGTTGGAATGGCAGCTTCCTTCAAAATCAAACTTTTTTATTTCACATAGGCCTACATGGGCACTTATAAAACGTCGACAAAAGGTGCACGGTTCGGGTTGGTCGTTTCCTATGGAGAAGAACCGGCAAGAAACTCCATGGATACTCTTTTATAAAATGGTTTGATTTTACAATATTTACATGTTACAGCATTAGTAAATACGGGGGGACAACGTAGGCCCGACAATAAGTCGTAAGAAACAAAAATATATATATATATATATATAAAAAAGTTAACAGATGTTAACTAGCATCTAGAAGGCCTACAATGTTCAAACATTCACAAAATAATCGGTAAAAGAATCTATATGAAGGTAAAATAAATATAACAATACTAAATTTAACATGTGGCACAAATGTTGTTATCAGTGCTGTAACTATTCCTAGCATAGCAAAGGGCTATAAAGATGATTGAGAACCATTGTAAACAGTATAATTAAAAGAAGAAAAACAAAAAAAGAGAAAAATGCGATTGAGAATAGTTAGAGATATCCACATATTTGTGCCGTTTATGAGTTACCAGGTAAGCTTCGATATGACTTCACCCAAATAATCACGGTGAATTGTCTTCTTGTTACCGACTTCAAAAAAACGGAGGTAATCAATTCGACATGTATGTATGTAATATGGTTGGAACTGCGCAATATTCATATATTTTACTGTATGTGGGCTTTTAAACATGTGTGCCAAATTTAATAAGCGTATGTCTGTCGAATAAATATATTTCTATATTATTATTTCTATTCTACAGAATAGACTTTAATAATAATAAAATAATAGATCTAAAACTAGACGAATTTACCAATCTCACATCTAATCACAAAAATCCATGAATAAAATTATTAGTTTCACCAAAAAGTCGTTCCTCTTAATCGTTGGAGAATCCATAAGCCATATCAATTCACATAATGTGTTCCCATTATGGCGGCAATACGAGGACCGTGGACGTTTGGACGGACAGACGGAAACTACGCCATTACCCGGCCCGCGGCGACGAAATGTGAAACGGACCGCGAGAGGAAAAATATTAATACACAATTGTGTTCAGAATAAATCTATAAAATGTCTCTTTAATATTCTGCTAATGGTTTTTCGCTTTTATGAATTTTTCTGCTGGTTTTAGATCATTTGGATAATGATTATGGGACGACCACAAATAACAAAGGCTAGTACATTTTATTGTTGTTGTTGTTGTAAATTAGATTCAGCGGATACTTAAGCGGTAAATTCTTTGACCTAATAAATACTTATAGTAATAGGTGACCAACATTATTTTTATTACCTCCTATTTAAATACATACCTATCTTTTTCTGAATTTTACGTGACATCTAGCATGCCTACTCTTCTGGTTGGTATTACAGTGGCGTTTAAAAAAAACCTCAATATACGATACGAATTAATCATGGAAGCTTTCTGTTAAGCCTGCACTCTGGTTTATCAAAAGCACACGGTACGCAAGTGAGTCATGATCTCATGACAAATGTACGTTTTGCATCAAATGCGTAATTGAAAAGCACTTGTCAATGAACGCTAAATCCTAGCTTTCAGAATAACCCAATTTTCTATCAACGGAATTTCGAATGTTATCTCTGGTATTTAAAACAATAACCACCTTTTTTTCAGCCAAATCATAATCTGCCAAAAACAAAAAAGTTGTGAAGTTTTCGCCTTGTATAAAGATTTTTTCCTATTTAGCCAAGAAAATATAGGAATCGTAAAAATAAGCCTCTTCTTTAACTATGAAAAGTCTCTTGAATACCTAATTTCTACACGGGAAAATTATTGCTGTAAAAAATATTGACTGATAGAGAATGCGTAGGCAATAAATACTACTTTGTAGCTTTGTGCATGAGGTCTAAATAAATATATAATTATTATTATCTTATATTGTTTAAACAACCAATCAAATAAGGGACCAGAGAGCTGGCCTCTTCTTCGGCTAGAGAATCAGCATTGCCATTGATCGTGGCAATGCTGCCAGCGTTCTGGGCATGTTGCCCATTGATATCGAATTGGACGATATTTTTGGTGCGTATTGAGTCCTTTTCCCTCTCCCC
The DNA here is from genome assembly GCA_964057195.1 of Orthosia cruda. NCBI lineage: Eukaryota > Metazoa > Arthropoda > Insecta > Lepidoptera > Noctuidae > Orthosia > Orthosia cruda. Next base: position 43,294,214 of record OZ059826.1, read on the forward strand.
TTTGTATATAGATTTCTTTTGTTATTAGTCTTATGTTTTAAAATATTCAATTGTATAGATTATAACAATTTTATTTAAAACAAAAATTATACCAATAAATACTATAAATTACTACTAAACCTACGACTATTACAAATTAAAAAATCTGATGTTTGAATGAATTTATGTTCTTTAAATCTATTGGTGAACAGATTTAGATGAAAATAGAACACGGTTGGTTAGATATATGATCTTTTGTATTCCAGTAGTAGGATCTGGTGGGATATTTTTTGACGATTACGCAACTGAAGCCGCTGAAAAAAGCCAGTTCATTTAATACTGAATGTAGTAGTACGGATATATTGCATCGGATCTGAATTACCTACGGACAAAATTTTATGAATATTGCATTTTTTAGCTACAGGTGGAACTCGTAGCTTTGAAATCTGAACTGGTACTCATGAACGTGGAACGGCAATGTTGGAAGAATTTATTTGCACTTATTGAATATTTCTATTTTATTTTAGTGTTGGAAACGACTAGAACTAAGTTTATGTACCTGCTATATTTTGTTAAGAGAGAGTTTGGATTATTTTTATCCGTTTGTTTCTCGTAATGTTAAGTCATACTAGCATAATCTTATAATAATGAAATTGTTATCCCATAAAGATAAAAATAACTTCAACCTACAAATATGACAGACAAAAGAAACATTCGTCATTCCAACACGAGTTACATTTCACCTGAATACCTGAACAAGATACGATAATTCTATAAAAATTCTTCCCTCCTTTCAGGTACTCGGAACCACGAACGATTGCCAGTCAGAAAAATATTCAGTTAGTGCGGCCCCCGGGAGCTCGCTCACAATAGATCAGCGTCATGCTGGCTGGAGCCCCATCTCTCCGCGACAAATCACGTAGAAATCGCCCGATCCTATCTCCCAACCGTCGGATTTGGACTTACAACTTTTTATTATTGAATTTTTCGTCCCGCGATATTTTCCGCCCGAATGGAAGGGTGTGGTAAAAGGTAATGTGACCTTTTTACTTTTATAATGTTCAGTAGAATGTGTTATCTGCGCGGATTCTTTTCGCTATGATATTTAAGTAATTGCTTCTGTATGAATGGTGAGGTATTCCAATTATTTTTAATAAAAGTTGCCATTTTTATTTTCTTTTCAGCGATGTTTTAATTACGGTACAGATTCTGAATAGTGGCCAGCTATTTTGTGGTTCCTGCCCACGTTTTTATTTATTCATAATTTAAGAGTTGAGATTAAAACATGAATATTCAATGTAGATCGTTCCTACGCACAAAATGTTAGTACCAGAAATATATTACAACTGTACGCCCTTTAAAATTGCTGAAACGACGACGGAGAGAAAATATATAAGATTTCTATCAGTTTATTTAGATTTAGAGACTGAATTTGTGCGAGGTTTTCAGGAAAATTATACAGTACATAATATTTGACCAAGCGAGGCGAGGCGGAAATCTCGGGACCGATCTTCAGGCTTTCATAATGAAGTCGAGCACGAAACTGAAGTCGTATTATTCTAATCTAATAAACTTTAACAGAATCATCCCTGTTAAGGCTGAGAGTACTTTGAAACATGAAACCAGAACTTGTAGAAGAACCATTTACTTGTTGCGTCGGATCATCTTCGACATGTTTTCTTACTTAAAAAGCGAAGTACAAAACTTTTAGGTAAACATTACATTATATTCCATATACTAAATACCTAAGTACAGTAAATACATAGTAATTTCCTATGAATATGACTGTTCCAGAAAAAGGCAATCAGATTGACTAATAACCATTTCCATCTGCAAATGGCATTTGCTTGAAATGAGCCAATAGCACAATAATGGAAATAGCATTTCGGCATTCCATAATCAGTCAATTCACTGACATCATCAGCACTCAATATGGCTGCGAGCGAGCAAAGAGCATAATTCTGCTATTTTATGATTGGTAAACATCGGTACGCGTAAAGGCAGGTTTGCACGAAGCTAGCGCTGGCCGCAAGTTCGACTCGCCACGAGAACTAGCAGTCTTGGCCCCGCGTCAAAAATCTTATGAATAGATCTATTTATCTAATCAGTGAAGTCCGCCCGCGTCCTTTGCCACTTTTCCGAATTCTTGTATATATATAATATAAAAATCTCGGAAAGGGCTCCACCGATTTTCATGAGATTTACAGCAGGACCTTTCGGGGGTGATAAATCGGTTTCATTATTAGAAAACGATGTTTTCCGTATTTTCACCCGTGCAGTGCTCGGTTGGCCAGGTACTATAAATAAAACGGGCAAGGCCAGTACTGCCAAGTCTGTAGGACTATTCCTAGGACTAGCCTTACAGACTTGCCAGCTTCTGGCGCTAGCGCTAGCTCACTAGCTTCGTGTAAACCTGCCTAAATGACCGGTAGTAGCCATCCAGAGCACGCGCACTCGAACCCACAACTCTTGACCCGAAAACCTTGTTCGTTTGTATCCCAGAAAATAATCCAATAATATATATCTGAAGCATTCTTGTCTGGCTGTGAAAGGCAGCAATTGTTGCCGAAGATTTACTTGTACTGTTACCTACATAGGTTCGAAACAATGAAATAATTTTTCGGTCGCTTGATTTTCGATTACGTTTGTACGGCTTTCAACTGTTTTGCTGAAGGGTTCCTTTGTTTGCGTAATTTTTGAGTTTTTGTTGTGTTTTGAGTTGTTTTATCAGTATCTCACCGCCGGATTGGCAGTGAGAAGAGTACTCTTTGCAGTGACGTGGGAACATTATACGCTGATTATGCTTATCTAACAACTTTGATTATGATTTTAACTTCGACTTGAATTTTACTTTAGATTTTATTTCACTTGTGACATTTTTTATTTTATGGGGATGCGTTGCTAACCTTAGATATAAAAAAACTTTATTTTAATATGTATCAGTATATATATATATTATATATACTGATACATCGTCCTTTTTGGTAAGTCGGTTAAAAACTTTATTTAACGTGTACCAGTATATTAAATTGTTGGTTGGCCAGTATAATAAATTAAATAAATAAACGAACAGCAATGATAACTAGCTAGGAGCCTAGGTAGTCGCATAATCAAAGATTTGAGGTAGCTTGCCAAATATGATATGCTTAACAATCCATTTGGTGGGATAAAGAGACGTTTTATTTCAGAACAAGATTGCTAAGACACTGCCATAATACGAGTATTTACAAGTACAACATAATGCCTTGCTAACTTTTAACGAGTTCTGTTCTAAATGTCCGTCTGTGCTGAACTATTTGAGTGGTTGTCCTCAAGTTTAAAATAAGGGCTGCTGTACGAGAGCTGAATCAATAAAATATACTGTGGTAGGTACCGTTTCACAAAGCGCTGTTGTTTATTACCTATGTTTTATCTAGGTCTAGTTATCTTTGGCATTTTACTAAACTCTTGGAGTTTCTTGCCGGTTCTTCTCCATAGGAAACGACCAACCCGAACCGTGCACCTTTTGTAGACGTTTTATAAGTGCCCATGTAAGCCTATGTAAAATAAAAACGTTTCATTTGATTTGATTTGATTTGACTCGTCAAGAGAAGGAACACACCTACTGTTTGATAACAAAAAATAACAACGAAACACTGCGTTGAAATATCGTGTGACATCACGGTGTGCTACACTATATAAGTGATGTCACAAGCCCCCACCCACTTTGTCAGTTTTTATTTATTTAATATAGCAAAAAATAAGGGTCCAATCAAGATGTTCTAGTAAACAGATATGTTATGAGCGCGCGCATTGTGAAGACTCGAATACGTCATAACTGTGACGTATCGTCTATAGTCTTACGTCACGCATGGCGACGAGCAATAGGCTTTGTTGAAACAATAAAAAGAAAATTAAAAATGCCATCGTGTGTATTTAGAAAGTGTACCAATTATGATACCAAAGAACATAAAACACAAGGGATCTCATACTATATGTAAGTACGCAATACACCTCAATTTACTAATAATATTTGTTTTTTTCCCTAATGTTCTGATATTTGGAGGTTAGAAAAAATAAAGAGATATTAAATACATTGGTGACCAGAATAATTTTTGTTTACATTCACGCGCAAGTGACAAACACTAGCTGTCTCTTTTTCTTGTTGGTTTTGACATTTCCCCTTTGCATCATTTTGACTTGTAGTGAAATGTTAGATGAATGAGAAGTGTATATGTGTGCTGCCGCTGCTGCGCGGATCACTTTTTTCGATTGTTTTGTGAGTGTATAACGTATCTGTTTATTAGAATACTAGCTAAACCCCGTGGCTTCGCTCCCATCAAAATTATAGCCTAATAATGTAGCTTTCCATAGGTGAAAGATTTTTTAAAATCGGTCCAGTAGTTTCGAAGCCTATTCGGTACAAACAAACAAAAAAATCTTTCTTATTTATAATATTGGTATAGATCATTGGGCAATGATATTGAAATAAACAGATATGTTATGAGCGCGCGCATTGTGAAGACTCGAATAGGCTACAATTGTGACCTTTAGTCTTTAGTTTATGTCACGCATGGCGAAGAGCAATAGGCTTTGTTGAAACAAAAACAAAATTTAAAAAAATGCCATCGTGTGTATTTATAAATCGTACCAATTATGATACCAAAGTACATAAAACAGAAGGGATCTCATACCATATGTAAGTACGCAATACGCCTCAATTTACTAATATATTTTTTTTTTTCCTAATATTCTGATATTTGGAGGTTAGAAAAAGATAACAACATTGGTGGTCAGAATAATGTTTGTTTACATTCACACGCAAGTGACAAACACTAGCTGTCTCTTTTTTTCTTGTTGGTTTTATCAAGCCATCCCTTTCGACTTGTAGTGAAATGTCAGATGAATGAAAAGTGTGTGCGGAACACTTTTTCCAATTGTTTTCTGAGTGTATAACGTATCTGTTTATTTGAATATCATTGTCATTGGGTTAATATTATTTGAAAATCTCACTGAAGGACGAAATAGAATAATATTTTTTCTACCAAAGAAACATTCATATTGTTTCTGTTATAATATTTACCATCTGTATGTACATTATGGATGCAATAAATTTGATTTAATTTGATTTGAAAATAATTGATCCAAGTTGTCTATATTTAAAGATAGATCCGAGTTATACCCATTATCATTTGCCTACACCTTAGTTTCTGAAAAGTTTGATCCCGCGATACACAAAATCCGCACATATTTCAGTCGAAACAGGGTTTCCTGGAACAACACAGCATCAGCGTTCACTTTGATAAACTCAGTGTGTGAGAGCCATCATTAATCATTCGCCACAGAACAGAAGGCTGAATGCGTCAATCGATACGTTATGCTGGGCGCCTTGTTGATCTGTTTGTGTGTTCGTTCTGCTAAACGATGCGTGATTGTTGGGTTGTATATGTGGCTATGGGACTCTAGATAGTGATATTTTATTAGGATAACGAAAGTTCAAAACGCTCTTGATATCTCACGTAGTCAAACTTCCAAAAAGCAAACGTAAGGCTAAAACTAAAAAAAACGTATACATGAAGAAAATCATGTTGTGCAGTCGGAGGATACATAATCGCAAGCTGACTGACCAAAGCCATAATGCATGCTCCGATTGCACAGCATGATTTTCTTTTTGTTTACGTCTTTTTAGTTCGCTCCATAAGCAGTCGGGTTATTTGTTTTTTTTTTAGTTAATTTTAGGTCTTTGGTTGATCCCTGCCTTTGATATGATTATGACTGATATAAGATCGACGACTCTAGATAGGGACGTACTTGATAGTGTCTGGATTTATAGGTACCATGATCTAGAATTAAAAGTTAGAAAACCTTAATTTATGGTCTCAGTGAATGGTAGTTTGGTAGAAGTATTTTTATTTTTACCAAACATGAATAACTGATTGCTATAGTAGTAAATGATCTCGCTATTAGTAATAGAGGTATGTTTTTATTTTACAAACTTATATTTTCTTCTTTTAAGTTTTTATACCTGGGTGCCAGAACTGCTAGATATGAGGACCAAAACACAAGGAGTTCTTTCACGCAAGGAAAACAATTTTAAATTAGAAATGAATAATAATATAAAACCAAATTAATAGAGTAATTTATCATCGTCAGCAGCCGAAATACCTGTCATGAGTTTCAAATTAAGTAATCCGAACTTTTTGACAATTCTCGAGAAATTGATCGTTCAAGTGATTAAGTATTTATCTATTAAGTTTCTTGAGGAGTTGCGCAGACAGCACAGATACTTATAAAGTCTATCATTTAATTGTCGGAGAATGCCCATTCACTTTGAGAAGTAGTGATGGTTAATTAAGATTTTGAAATTCAAACTTCGTTGATAGGGGTAAAGTTTTTATGGTTTAGACAAGCTGAGGGAATATTATTTAATACTTAGTAGCTCTGTGAGCTTTAGACTTCGCGAGTCCGTCCTTTTGTAATTTTTGTCGATTCAGTTAATACATAAATTGAATCGACACAAAATATAATTATCGAACCTGCTCACAAAATTTCACGAGTATCGGTTTAGAAATACGGAGGAGAACAGCCAGACTTCCGGACATACGAAATACCTCACGAGTCCGTCCTTTTGTTTTTTTTTGTCGATTCAGTTTTTCGAATCGTCGAATCGACAAAAAAGTCCATAATGATTATCGAACGTGCTCAGAATTTCATGAGAATCGGTTGAGAAATACGACCTTTAAAGGAGAAGAGCCGGACATCCGCCGGACATACGAAATAATTTTTGCACAAGCTGAAACGGAGACGCTTCGCTCGCGCTTCGCTCTTGCTCGGTCAATAAAGGCTGCACTGCACGGACAATCTTTAAGGTTAAGCAACTCTTGCCGAGATCGGTCCGCGGAGGGGTAATTATGGTACCCACTGTTGCTTGCGGCTATCATTTGAAAACCTTTTATCTTCGTTACAGGTAGTCTGCAGACAGGAAATCTGACACCAGTCTTGCCGAGGGGTAGCATGTTACCCAGTAGTGCCTATCTGATCTCCATAACCCCCCACCCAGGGTGAAAAAGGCTAGGCAGATTGATTTTTCGCTAAACTAATTCGCATAAATTATTAGAACCACAGTCAATATAGCGTAAACAAATTAATTCATCTTGTTAGCACGTCACTGTCCAGACATAGACTTCTTGCACACACTCTATAACAAATACCTATACAGCCTAATTCTAGAAACCATTCTTCCTACTTATCCCACTAATATTATAAATGTGAAAGTTTGTGAGAATGGAGGAATGTTTGTTACTCAATCACGCCACGGCTAAACGGATCTGGATGAACTTTGGCACAGAGATATGATTATTATCTGGAATAGCACGTAGGGTAATTTTCATCCCGGTAGTAGCCCCATCGGATTATAAAACACATTTGGCGAAAACACGAGGGCGAAGCTATGGGCAGAAGCTTGTATTAGGTCTAAATATACACACTAACACACAACACTCATAATACATACAAAACACACATACATACAGCACATAATTATGTTTAGATGTTAAAATTTTTGACTGAACGGATTTGGACTAAACTTGTTACACGGATACCTTGACATAGGACATGTTTTTTTTTATTTATCTGTTAGTTCAAAACAATCACGTGGGATAATTTTAGACTTGCAAGCAGGCGAAGCCAGAGGTAAAAGTTCGTCTAGCTAAGGTACCCGGTTACCCCATTTAATAAGGTCTTTCAATATTTTCAATGAGTGAGTTCTAGGGAAACACGACAGATCGAACAACGATGGAACAATTTTACAGACTTTGTTATTTATTTCCAATATTGTATCAAAATAAAATAATTTTCGTGTATTTTGTAACTTAAGTCCAGATTTTTATTACTCCTCCAACTGATTGATTTATAATTGAATGCAGAGTTTGAGATGGATAAGTTCTCTGTTGATCGTATTTTTGCTGTCTATTTTAAAACGCAGTAGCTACTTTGAAATTGAGAGAGAATTTCTTACAAAACGTTGAACATTTTCGAAAAAGAGTTTTTATTATTTATTTTTTCATCATAATTAGAAGCAACATAACGACTTACGTTATTTTTAGTCGAAACTTCTGAAAGATATCCTGCTGTGAAATCATTGATAAAACAATTAATAACAAAGCCATAAGCTACTACTTAAAAATAAAAGTATTTAAAAGTACTCTTATCGTAAATAATTCAAAACAAATAAGGGGTATCTAAGTACCAAAAATATAATTTACGTTCATTGTTGTGTCTTAATACTAAACAGGCCATTAAAATTCCCCAATGGCCGACGTAGGCATTTCGTGAAATATGTGCCACCATAAAAATATGAAAATAAGATTTTTGTGAATAAAAAAAATTGAATGCGAGGCCCTTTTCAAAGCGCGCTCTCGGCGGGATTGTATTTTATTATATACTTGGGTCTGTATTATGACTTTAAATATACGTTGCTTTGGCCCCGTGAGTCCTGTGACGAAGCATTCATAATCAGCCTCCAATGACCCCTCTGTTAGGAAACAGGCCTCGTCTCTACGAGAGAAAGTGGGTTTTAATTCACCACGCGGGTCCGATGCGGATTGGTATCGGAACGGAGCGCTAAGAAAGAAAATTTGGTTCAAATAAATATCACCAGATGGCGCGATATTTTTTTTTTTATCAACTCTCCTAAGCATAAAATTCTGGAATATTATTATTCATTCATATTTCAAAGATTATTTGAACGGATCATTTATTTATTCCAATAAATGGTGTGGATTTAAATTTCTGAGACATGCCACTTTTTTTTATTTGTTCTGTTATATATTTTGATACAATGAAACTATAAAAACGAAATACGCTAGTTACGTCGGCACGGTTTCTTTGTATGGAATGAGCATCTGTATGCTAGTACTAGCACTTCGCTCACGACTTCGTTCGCGTGATCCGTATTTTATCCTACAGATGGCTTTTTAGTTCACCCCCTTTTAGGTTGAATTTCCAAAAATCCCTTCTTAGTGCTCCTCTACATCATAAAAAGAAGCCCTGTACGGGAAAATTCTTCAGAAATCTTTAACAACACCTAAAACGTCTTTTAGGAGTAGTTTTGAAAAAGTAATAATGAAAACCTTTCCTATTTATTTAGGTTAGTATTTATCCCAAGTTTTAAATATACAAACACAACAAAATTTCCAACTTATCACCTCCTTAGGGGTAGAATTTCCAAAAACCAATAAATACATGACTTATTTTTATCAACCAAGAGTAAAAGTTCAGGTGTCCAACTTACAAAATGTAGAAATTTTATACAAACTTTCAACCCCCTTTTTACCCCCTAACGGCTGGTATTTCCAAAAAACAAAAAATAAATGAATTCTTTTTATCAATCAAGATTTTTCAATTTACAAACTGTAGAAATTTCATACAAACTTTCAACCTCCCATTTAACCCCTTAGGGGTGGAATTTCCAATAACCCTTTCTTAGTGCGCACTTACGTCACTTGAGGAACCTCGCTGCCAAATTTCAACTTTATACTTCAAGCGGTTTCGATATTTCGTGATGAGTGAGTGAGTGGCCTTTCGCTTTTATATATATAGATTATATTGTCTATGGGATCGGTCACATGTCTTCAAATTTTTATATGCCAGTTTCCACACGATGTTTTCCTTCAGCGTTTGGAGATCAGTGATGAAATAAATTACACAAAGTAATACTCCTGGCTGGATTCGAACCTACGATTTAAAAGACGCAAGTGGGAAACGTAACTGGGCCACCACTGCTCGACGACTGCTCGACGAAGCATTTGTCCTTAACAAAATCTTAACGTTTCTCATGATTGACATCGAGTGTGAAAACGCCATACAAATGAGGAAACAGTCGAAATCTTGATAAAATAATAAAAACACACGAATGTTCTCGAGTACCTTGTTATCGTAACTTCTGAGTTTATTTCTCCTTCAGCCGTTACGATGATGTGTTACATAATTTACTTTGTATTTTGTGACGAGGGACCTACTTCCACATAAATATTAAACATATTATTATTTTGCTGCTTCCTGCCTTGTGGGTCTACTGCTGATGATGCTGCTGAGATTTTTCTCAGAACCAGCCTGGAGTTTGAATTTGTGCTCAGATAATGGCAATAGATTCTCCCCCTGTTATACAAGATTTGAATGAGATTTGTCTCGTGACGGGGACTTTAGGCTTGATCTAAAAGTCGTAGGTCCCCGTCACGAGAGGCTATAAATTTTGTGAATAAAGAACTTCTAATAAGTTACGTAGCGACAATTCAATCATAAACAAATAATACCAAGTTCCAGTACCACAAAACATTTGACGACACCGCTTTATATCGCTAAAATATAACCCGACCAAGTGAAATTGCTCGTCAGTTTCGTATTACACGTATGTTACTTTAAGTTGTTCGGATTTGGGATTATTTGTTGTTGATTGAATTGTCGCTACGTTCAGTAGAAGTTTCTTTTTTATAAAATTTATAGCTTCTCGTGACGGGGACTTTATGCACTGATACCGACGACGCTGTGGAAATATTTAAGTTTTGGGCAAAACAAATATGAACGATTGTCGTGAACGAAACGATGAAGGAGACAGAGATTTGAAATGAAATGTGGTTGATTTACAGGCTTACCCTCTGTCTAACCCTTGGGTCATACAGATACACCCTCTGCCTAACAATAGAAATACAGACATGTTTTATTTTCCGGAAGCTTTTCATACACCCAAATTGCTTGACTTGATTGTCAAAGTAATAATATTCGGTTAAATTGCCGAGCCATGAGATTAGTCGAAAATGTACACTCCCAAGTTTGTAAGCCGATTATCTTCCTGCGCGTTTGAAATAATTTTAACTTTATGTTGAGAATTTTTAACAACTGTTTTTATAATTACCAACAATTGTAGTAAAATTTTTGTAAAATTGTTGTTAATATTTTATTGCACTTAATTTGAATCAACGTTTATTAAAAAAAACAAATGAATCTTAAGCCACCATATAATTTGTTTCTATGTGAATCTGTCATTTATATTAATTATTTAGGTACTTTTATAGGTATCCAACCATCGCTTTTTGTTTACAAAAATATAGCTTTATGTATTTTTTTTGATACAATATCAGCCTTAAGTTAGAAATAAACGATAATTGATTATTTTAATTCTTTTGATTTTAAAATAAATGTCCACAAAACAGGTGCAAACCTGTAGAAGGCTTTTCTTCTGTTCTGTCATGTCATGTGTCAAGCTCTCTCTAATGTCTCTCTGTGGCACATGTGTTCGATCATTCGGTTCCCTTCATGATGGTTGAGCTGAGTGGTGCCGATCCATGTGTCATGTTCGTGAACGGGCGCCATCAGTTGGGATTGGTCATACCTCAGCTGCCTCCGCCTGTTTTTAATTACCTATTTATTGTATTTTCAATTGTTTGTTTTTCTCTAGACGCTTTTAAGTGCGTTTTTTTTTACATCGTTCTCACATGTATGTATTTTTCCAACAAGATTATTTTAACCAAATACTTGTAAAACACATTTTTTTTTAAAAGAGTAAGTTTGGAGTTTCTTGTCCGTTCTTCTCCATAACAAGCTACATTTCCCGTAGAATCATTAATGGCCTAATTGAATAAAGAAATTTTGATTTTTTGATTTTTCTGTGCTGCAGACAAGCTTCTAATAAATTAAAAAAAAAATATTCAGTGCTCATGCGGTGTACAAAAATACCTCTCGGGACCAATAAAAACTCTGTTTTCCGTGCGCTATTCGCGAAACAAAATTTTCTACAGTAACAAAGAAAATAAAGCAGCCCACGAAAATATTTCCTCTCAAATTTTTAACAGGTAAGTTAAGACGGGCTGTTGTCCGCAACTCCACGTCTAAGCGCGTATTTTGCGTACGGGTGGGATTCGTTTTCCTCACTCGATTTCAACAGGTAAATCACAAGAACAACATGAAGTTTTAAAACACCATAGAGTAGGACAATTTTCACTAGCAATGTGATAATTTTCCTGCTTTGACCCAGACATGCAAACCGTTTTGGCTTCTGCTGTGCACGAAATGTTATAACTTATTGCCTCTTGATTCTTGACTATTTGAAAAAAAAATATTATGACAGTTTCTTGCCAATTCATTTATGAAAATATTATATATGTAAGTAAAAATATAAATATCTTTAGTAAAGTTAGGGATACACACAATTGTAATACTAGAAATAAAGATAACTTAGATCAGCTATCTTATAGATTAGCTAAAGTACACACATCTTCCATGGGGTACTGTGTTAAATTCTATAACAAAATACCTTGTGAGATATTAAAACTAAATGAAAGAAAATTAAAAACAATAGTTAAAAGCACACTTGGTAAACAAGCATATTACAAATTAGATGATTATATTCAAGATAAAAATGCTTGGAAACATGCTGATCCTGCTCCATAGGGCAATCTTTAGTGTGGACAAAATCAAACTTTGTGTTAATTTGTATTATATTCATAATTATAGCAACGCTTTACTTAATATTTTTTTCTTCACTTTTTGTTTAAAAAAAATTACTTGCATACTTTTCCGTTGCTGTTGAATTAGTTAATTTACCTATGTTTGCAATATTTGTAAGTATGTGAGAACCATGTTCCTATTTATCAAGTGAAGAAATTTACCTGTTAGTGCTTGTAATACTTTATACCTATATATAGTATAGTAGTGCTGAGTGCATCGTCATCACGTATATGAATTTATAAATGTATGTACTTATGTAAATATTGTATTTTTTTTTATAGAATAAAGATGGAGTCTTCTCCATAACAAGCTATCTTTCCGAATGCACAGTAGAATCAATTTTTATTACTTGTAAATTTTAATTATTAACGTTCGAAAGTGCTGCTTAGTGGCCTACTTGAAATAAATACATTTGACTTTGACTTGATTCTATCAAAATACATAACTCTCCTCTTGGGCGTCACCGCAGTCGGGTATAAAGACATTATAATTCTAAGTAAGGCAGAATTAGAATTTTGTAACATGAATGTCTACCCATTACGTAGTCTGTGGCGAAAAGAAATCCAGTGAGAAACATAGGAATATTTTCGCCCATGTTTTCAACAGGTAACTCACATACATTATGGAGAAATCTTTTCCAGAATAGGGAAGTAGAGCTCTGTCGACAAATCCTTACATATCCACTACTCCCTCAGATTCATGCGAATGAATACGCCTTCCCTGAATATGTCGACCAAATCCAATATGCTTTCACATACGGCTTCAATAGCTATATTGTGTTTTCTAGACTTTGAAAGTCTCGTAAAAAATAAAATGAAAAGCTAGTCGTCCTCATAAAAATCTTGAAGGAACGTACTTACTTCTTTGAGAACTATTTTAAGTTAACAAAACCTTTTTCATACTGGAGTTTTTTTATGCCACATGTGGGTATTATGATTTCGGAAAATTACTGGGCGAAATAACCTGACAATGTGAACGTTACAAATTATTCGACTCTCGATAAAAATGGAAAAGTAAACTGAAACATATTTGTCTTGCGGTAGTCAGTTAAATATTACTAATAAAATAATTTAATTTTTAACACGACTGGCAAATGGCATCCAAGAATGCTACTAAAACATTCAAAGATATTTCATGTCGCTGTTTTATATTTTTATAGCCGTAGAACTTATTTAATATTCGCCTTGTAGAATGGCGAACTTGTCGTAACATTTTAGTCCAAACATAATTAAATGAACGATATTAAAACGAAATATCTAAAAATACATTTAGGTATACAAGTTCCAGTACTTATTAAGACGGAGTTTTCAGCTTTCAGACTACCAATTAAAAATGTTACTAAGTACTAATTTTTTAGTTTTTATGTTTATATCTGGCAGAAGAGCTCAATATAGTACCATGCTTACAAAAATAATAGGTTACTTTAAAATAAGCTTGCTTCATCGTCAATTACATCAACGCTTACCATCAGGGGCCTTTTTGATATAACCAAGAAGAAAATCATGCTGTGCAGTCGGAGGATACATGTTCGCAAGCTGGCTGACCAAAACCAGATCTATCCTCCGACTGCACAGCATGATTTTCTTCTTGTTTACGTCTTTTTAGTTCGCTTTTTAAACAGTCGGGTTTTTCTTTTTATAATTAACTTTTTTATTTATAACTTTTTACTTAGTTTTTTTTTTAGAAATAATTACATTTAAACATAACAAAGTTTATATATTTTTGTAATCACCTCTTATTTTGATATCCCACACGAAGAGTTTAGAAGAAAAAAAAATAGGTGCCCCACAATATGGCGCCCAAAATCCGCGATTTTTTATTTTCCATTTTTAATAGCCAATACACTCGCAGGGTTAAGACGAATCGATTGTCGTAAGAATCATCAAAATCGGCCAACGCGTTTGGTCACTAGGAACATCACACACACAACAAACAAACACATCTCACAGGAACAAACATACATACCAACATACATACATAGACTGATAAACACATTACCCTCCTTCGGCAGTCAGGTGAAAAGGGCCCAGAGGATTTAGACAAGTGACATTTTATTAACGATAGCATCACGATAGCGATTGGAAAAAGTCATGTATGGGAATGACAAGCGCTATCGAAGTGTCACTTGATAAATCCCTCATATTTTGGAATTTTGTCATCGTCATCGTTGAAAAAATGATTCTTTGTCTAGTTAAGTCTCAGGTGAGAAAGTAGTCAAACGGGACCTATTAAAATTTTTAGGTATCACAAGCCATATTTTCAAGCCAGAATGTCAAGGCAAACGTTTCATAAACAACTGATCTCAAAATACCAGATAGCAACGGTTATTTGCACATTATTATCCGTCTATTTTGGCTGCAAGTTCCAATGCGGCTGGAGTGTTGAAGAACTGGAATCCGACATAAAAGTTTATGGCCACCAATGATATATGCTGCGTTATATAGCTGGCCGTGAAACTGTTATAGTCCTTGCAATTCACGAACGTTAGTTTTGACGTGAGTCTTATGTCAGTTTTATAAGAGGGATTAGACATGGTGGCATTGTATCAGCGAATGTCAAAAGTTAAAAATGTTTGGGTTGACATCATCATTATCATTTCAGCTGAAAGACGTCTACTGCTGAACATGGGCCCTTAAGACGACGACTGTCGCCCACGACCTTAAGGGAATAAAACGCGCACTCGTTCCACACCCGCACGACCCAAAATTTAGTAGAATTGTACTTTCCTTATTATTCTATGACTTAAAAAAAAAGCTTCGGATCAAAATGTAGATGATTAGATTGTCTTTGATATGGTGTCGATTACATTAAAATACGACCTGCGAATTTGGTGCGATTATCGGTTTTAGACATAACTTTACAAATTAATTACACTATGTTATACGAATAAAACTCAACATTTTCTTAGATCAAATTATTAATAAAATGGTCTAATGTAACATATATTTTTTACAAAAATATACGACTACCCGCTTAGACGTGATTCTCATTTTGAAAATCAGCTACTGAGTGGTATCTGCGCCTTAAGTGACGCCACATCGACTGATTTGACATACGCTACCGAAATATCAAGTACCAAATTCTAAACTTTTGGAAATTGGAGAATCTTTATCGCTGTTAGAATGTACTTTTTCCGGAGGCATCAATAAAATTGTAATCACGTGCGTTCATGAAATGTAGCTATTATACTACTTTTGTTGTCTGAACTGCCACCGAATATATCTAATTCTCACGTTTATTTTGTTGACTTGCTATTTGTAGAAGGTAAGACAGGCCATGATCATTGACTTGTTGCTAGGTCTTGATAGGTGATACCTGAAATGTATGCCTTGCGGTTTTAATGACCACTAGTAGTCTGACTAGATTATTATCATTAAGTACCTATAGCAGATGGACCTTGATGCAAGAAATACTTACCTAATTATGAACAAACTAATTTGCCTAAAAAAATCAGCCTTCACGTGGTCCTCCTTATTAAATAATGCATTTAAAATCTATAAAATTCTAAAAAAAAATAACTATGCAAGTAAAGATAATAATATTAAAAATATGTTGACCTTTATTCGACACCACCTACTTTATTATTCATCAACTACCCCAACACAAATAATATGAACTTTCCTAAAAAAGGCCAAACAAGAAAATTAATTACAAACTTTTACTAGCGTAATTAACTGTTAAGAGCTGTTCAGGTCACCGCTTAAATCCGGCTGAGCAGTAACTAATGTAACAAAGCTGGGTAGCTACCTCCCTCGGCAATGCCCGGGTCTATTTACCTCAGCCGTAGTAGGTAGGCGAAACGCTTCAGGCTGTGACCACATAATAGATAGTTTTACAGGAGGCCGACTCTGTACTAAGAGTGAGAACGCATGCACACATAGAAAACAATGTACGGATATCTTGAACTGACAAGTGCCAGTTGCAAGTGCGATTGCACTCGCTGTTTGCTAAGCGTGACTACGTGTGCGTGTTTTTTTAGCTTGTTGTAAGGAGCTAACCTTCTGTTCCTTTCTATTTCATGTTGTATTACGGCTGTCTATAAATAATTCCCGACAAACTCCCGACGGGAAAAATCGAAGCGTTACGGCCGAGTCGAGAATCCCCGAAGATTCGCACTATCGTTCATAATTTAGCCATCAAGGAGATTAACGGTGAGTTGTGTTGCCATTGTATCCTGAATAGCAATAATGGAGGAAAAGGTTGATTCTTTGCTGTATTAGGGGTAAATATAATATTGTTTTCTTTTATTTTATTTATTTCTTTATGGTTTTGTTAATAAGCTGTCGTCGATACAGCCTCAGTTATATTGATACTATATCTGTATACTTCAAGTTAGTTATGTTTAACAATCTACAAGTTTATTATCCTATGAAACAGTTATTTGAAATAAAAGCCCAAGAGATAGTCTAAGATATAAATTGTATTCCGCAACCTCGCACAAGTTCCGATGCATACATTCAATAAAACCAAATTATAGTTTAGAAGTCTTTGTTTCCCTGCCAAGTGTACAAATTCGCTGTTCGCAAGTTTTTACAACTCGGAATTATTCAAGAGCTTTTTCTTTTATTGTTGAGGGCAACTTTTCTTTTATTAAGACAACGCGACCCTACATACTTTGTTTAAGTTAAACATGTAAATGAAAATCATGAGTAAAGTACTGGCAGTTGAAGTACGACAGTAGTGGAAACAGAGTAACTTCTTGCTACCAAGGTGTTTGTAAGAGCAGGAGTCCAGTGCCTGTAACTCAGTTTATTAGAAGGCATTCCTAGCGCGGGACTGAGCCTTGTTCTGCCTTCTGCTGAAACGCACCCCATTCATCTGTTATATTTAAGTGATAGTTTTAAGATGATCGTTGTACTCGAAATATTGTTGTTGAATAAATTTAAATCGAGACAGAATGATCATCTCTTTCTCTTTTTCTTTCTGATCCAGCTGATCTTATATTTGATTTATATGCTGTGGTGTACTTATTACTGGTTACTGTTATTCAGTATCATGCTTTTGCTGGGCGAAGGCATTTATTGTAGTTTATTAAATAAAAAAAAGTCCTGGACTGGAGTTAAGCTCACCTTTGTACCTGAATATTATTTTCACTTTGTGTAAATATTATGTTTTGGTGTACAATAAAGAATTAAAAAAATGATAATCCCAGAGCCAGACTAGCTAAATGAATTGACTGTAGGAAAGACCCGGGGTCTTACTCTGACGTGTCAAACGTATCATGGTTCGGCTGTGGGAACGAAACAGAGCTATATAGGACAAAGAGCACTGTCCCTTTTTTAATACGGAATCTTGATAGTGTTGACAGGTTATAGTTCGGCCCCTGACCTGACTCTACCATAGTGATAGAGAGTTGGAAGGCCACTACTGCAAATTATCTATACAGGGGCTTTTAATGGTATTGTAAATAATACCCATGTCTACAAAGTAGTTGGGTGTAGCCATTTGTGTAGGTATAATTACAGGCTTATTGGTAGGCACTACTACAAGCAGATATGATGGATATTTTAATGACTGCCTAGACTTCACCCTTTGCCTACTCGTAGTTTTATTAGTACCCAGAAATATTTAGCATTTTTATTGTACACTTTAATTTTATGTGTATTTCAGTTTCTTTGTCTCTTCATGTTAGTATGTAATTGTTGTGTAGAATAAGTTTTTTTTAAATAATAATATAAAAAGGATATGTAACCATTGTTAAAATCTGTTTCTACAAGACTTCTTCTAAATTAGAGGTTAAGTGTAACCTCCAATTTAGAAAAATAATAATATCACAAGACTACAAATGAGCTGTACTGAAAAAACACTGATTGGGAGTTTTAAAAACTTTTATTAATAAGTTAGAAAAAAAATGGAATTTTTAAACCATATTAATGTTAATATGCTAAGTAAAGCCATTAAATTCATTTTTAATAAGTTGACGCGCATATTTTAATTCATATTTCAAACAAAAACCTCCAAAGATTTTTAAAATAAGAAAGAAAGGGTAGAGATCAAGAATAATAACTACTTGCGCTGTAACCTACTGAATAAAACATTAAACCTTTAGTAAGTGCTGTGTGAATTTAAAAAAGTAAGCAAAGATTTTTATTAGCAAAACTATAATACTGAGTTTCACACATCATAAATTCGACACATCTAATGTGTCAAACAAAGATTAAATATATTAGAAATAAGGATATATTCACTTGCTGCTGCAATATGTTTTCTTAAAATGAGAGAAATTCAGAAAAAAACGTATCATATTACCTTCATGGAAACATCAAGTTTGAAGAAAAATAAAATGTTTTGTTACTAAAACCTTCAGACAACATCACAAATCACTTTTAAATAAAATAAAATTTAATCTGTAGTAAAGAAAGATTCCAAGATTTTGAAAACCCTTATGTACACTTATTTATGATAAAACATGTCATTCCATTAGAACATCATAGGCAAGGACTATATTCCCTATCAATATGATAATTTGCACTGACCCAGAAATGCAAAGCGTTCTGTTTTCTACGCGTGCAAGAAACGAAGAATTGGAAGGAATAGATAGATACATAAAACATTTATTTATTGCACACAAAAGACACAGTACTGCATACAATATTGTAATGATTTTGTTTTGTATTGTAATTATAATTGCATTATAACGGCATTTTTACCATACGTGTTATTCGACGAAATCTCATTTTATCGCATTTCCTCTTCTATCCTATCTTGAATCGTATTGTAATATAAATATGTTAATCAAGCCTAAACAGCTAAACGGATTTGGATATAAAACTTGAATAAAAAGATCTCCTAATATTTTTTCCGAAAAAAGATACAGGCATTTTTAAAGTACGTTTCCGTGGGAAGGTTTTCTACTTTGACATGGGTGGAGCTGGGTGGGATACTCAACTTCAAAAACCAAATCATCAACAATCAAAATATCAACACCATATAATCAACAGTATAATTTTTCAATGAATCAGAATCTACTGGCAAAATCTAGTGATTTATAAAACATATATGTATTAAAACGTTTGGCTTATTTAAAGTATCTACTGTGGACTTATAATACTAAAACTGAATAATCACTGTCTATAGACAATAATGGAAAAAAAACATTCATGTACGTTTAGTTCGATATATGCGATGTCGAATACGTATAAATCTCATGTATATCTGTATCGTATTTTCACTTTGTCAATCAATGATAACTAGTTTGTCTACCTGATGAGTTAGCCGAGCTTAAACCTAAGGGAAATCACAATATTGCAACCCATACCTAAGTAATTTGCTGATATGAAGAAGTTTGTCCTATTTCATGACAGAATAATTCAATACCTTTATTGTCGCAACAATAAATAATTGCTACTGCTGAGTATAAGGACTTTGACTGGTGTGGTGGATTCCAGAGTTGGGTGAACTTATGTTCCTTCTAGAATTTGTCAGTAGCCGCAAGGGGTCTAGATTTGAGCCCACTTGTGATTTGCCCCTTTTACAGTAGACTATCGGATAACTGGTTAAATGTGGGTAGGGCAGTGAAGAGATAGCATGGCAGGTGCATATTTTTTTTTAAATAATAATATTATAAACGTAAAATGAGTACAAAAGTAGTTAAAATAAGCATAACCCGTTTATAAAATAATAACGCAACTTCCGTCTTAATGCATACTGACTGGTGGCCGTCATGATATCGAGAGGAAGCGCATTCCAGACAAGAATGGATTGAATATAAAAAGGAAGAATTAACAAAATCAGAAGTATGAGAAGGACAGAGCAAGAGCAGATTGTTAGATGAAAGCAGATTCCTAGCGTGTGATGTACATAGGTATTGAAAGTGAGTTATGAGATAAGTAGGAGATGTGGGAAAGTTGAGTAGAGTGAAAAGTGCAGTCAAGGCACGCAAATTTCTTCTCTGCCGAATGGGCAATCTATTTAAGTTCATACATTTCTTCATCCTTTGAAGAATAAAGGCGTGATGATATAATTCATCATGCTTAAAGATAAGTAATTCATCATTCCTAGAAACTCCTTTAACAGATTTAATACTAACTGTGTGTGAGAACGAGAATTGAATTACGTGGAATATGATACTCACTGAGGTTCATGAAACGCAAACTAATGTCATAAACTCTGTTAATATCGTGACTGTATATTCCAACCTCTCCCATGATTACAACTCGCTTGAGACGTTACAGGGTTATGTGGCTATCTGAATATGAGTGTTTTTGAATATCCACCACTTCTCTAAGGTTATGTCGACACTAAATAGTGTGTGTCTCCTGTTCATTTGAATATATCAAAGAATCATAAAAAAATGGCTTTGTAGATAAAATTCACATCATCGCATCAATGGTAAAATAAAAGTTACCGACACAAAACCTGTCTTTAACTTAGAGCCCAGAGAATTGTATTTTTTTATTCTGAAGAATTATAATAATATCATAGATTTGTGATTAGTATAAACAATTTTATATTTTAAAACGTTTTTATTTAACTTAAAATGACTTATATCGGCTACATTTATGTCGGGAACGGCTTCAAGTCTTACCGGATGTAGTAGTAGTCTAACCAGTGTATTACACGTAGCGACTGACTTATCTGCATTATATTAAGACAAAGAATAATTAGTTTAGTTTATTAATTTATCATAAAAGAAAACCCTTGAAAAGAGTAAGTGTACTTCTTTGTATTGTCTTTTTTAACTTAAAGTAATGAATTTTATAAGTAAAAAGTAGATAGGTAATTAGGGTTAATGTAGAACTAATTGCCTATCTAGATTTTGTTTTCTTAAAGTGCGTAATTTAAAAGTACATCGCCGGCTAACTGTTATAGAAGAAGTAATTTTTTTTTTAAACTAAAACGGAACAAATTTCTTATTATGCATATTTCGATAAAAAAATATAGATCTAATTATTTAATGTATTTGTTAAAACGCAGGGCATGGTCAATCGCTAGGTACAGAGACATAATTCAATGATTAGAGTTACGCCAAATATGTTGGAGTTCGTTTTATTTCAGTGCATATGATACATAGGGGAAAGCTTTCATGACGTACTGGGTTTTGTAATACTTCAGTTGTTTGATTTAGTTCAAATAATATTATTATTATTAAGACAATAACTAATCATCATCATCTTTTGCTTACCTCTGTTTCAAATCTTGTAGCATATTTATTTTCTCCTTACATCGTCCGTCATCGCAGTTTTTAGATTCCGGCCAGACTTTCACACAATTCATCCATCTTTTTTCTAGTCTGCCTATTTTCTTAGCCATGTAATGTTTTCTGAACAAATGCAACTTATGCATACGTTACCTTATACAATGTAATGTATAATGAGGCAATTTACAGTTAAAAATACCCATTGACATTGTTCTGGTAAATCACTATTTCTTACTTTCCTTAAGTCTGTGTCACAAGGCCAAGAAAGAAATGAGAGGGTTTCCAAAAACAATAGACTTTAACTTGGCACATTATGAATTCGAATACCGAAAAGTAATATCAATTTACATTAGTGGATGAGTTCGCCAGGCTATCTTCTTAGCTTAGGCTTTGTGCCAGGTTTAATTTTCAGTTAAAGTTTCTTCAAATTTGTCTTGTCGACGATACAGAGCATACAATTTTTACACCAAGTTTTGGCTCGGCGCCTTAGTTTCCGTGGAGAAAAGTTTAAGTTTAAAATACGTTACTAAAACTTTAGTATGCCTAGGGTTATCATTATGTAGATGTTTTAGTAGTGTTTTATGAAAGGCTTGAAATAAATAGTACGTGTTAAAAGCTATGATAGCTAGCTGTAGTGGTAGTTGGGACTCATGATTTCCATAAGATATTTGAAACTTAGGCAAAATTGCGTAGTAATGAGAAAGAATTGGTCCAAATTCAAACTGAGCACTTCATATTATTTAAGCAAGTTTCACTATTATGCGAAGCTTAATAATATTAAGGTCAAAACGTTAAGATAAAACAATATAATCATTTGATTATACAAAAGCTTGATTCGGAACCACCGTAAAATTATTCCAGAGGTTTCAGCTGAACTTGACAATCATATCAAAAGGGTACCTATCTCGGTTTCTAAACTCGCAAAGTGAATCATCATTAGACCGTTTAGCGTTCACTGAATGTTTACGAATCCACAGATTTGAAGTCGTACAGATACAAAGTTAATGACAACAGCGGCTCGGTGAACCATGGCCATATCTAATCTCTTGGGACTTGGAACATCGCCAAAATACAGATTAGCAGTCTCCTAAGAATTATCCTTTGTGACCGAACTTTGAATCCGGTACAACTTTAATAACTTGATTTGGGTTTGGTTGTTGAAAATTGATATCGCAACTATTTTGTGCTATTGTTTGATTTCGACTGTTTGTAAGGTATAGCTTTGACGTGGTGCTTTGGAATCAAATAAAGAGCAGACTTTACACTGATTAGCAAGCGTGTTCAAAAGTTGAAAAGCTTGCTTATTATCAGTTTTCATTCCATAGGTGCAAAGATAGGCAAAGGATTGAAATCAGTTTGTCTGCTAAAACGTTGATCTTTGCGAAAACGTCTATGAAAAAGTAAAAAGATCAACTCTTTCTTAATTTGGAATGCTTGTTAAGTGCCGTTAGACTTGAGATTTTTCACGAGAGTTTTCGTGATTTTGGTTTTTAGTTTTCAGCCAGTAACTTCTTTGTCTATGAAAAATATTATTAAATAGGTCCAATTAGACTGAAAGCGTCCAGCCTATTATTTTACTTTTGGCAGATGTACGCCTCTGAAATTTCATAATTAGTAACAGGCAATCATAGAAAACAAAATGCAATACTTCATCGACGGTTACAGTAGTGAAGCGACGTGCTTTTTTGTTCCGTTATACCGAATATTTAAAATTCACAGTTAAATCGAATTTACATAGCAGTAAATATCGCATTGCTATTTACAATTTGATTTTTAATATTTGTTACATATTAAAAATCAAATTATAAATAAGATTTGCAGTTAAGGTTCACCCTTCCAATAAAGGTTAAATTTTGAAAAAGTAATTTTGGATATATAAATATAGAAAGACAGTAATTAAAATACTTGCAATTTGAATATGATGAATCGTTGGATTCTTCTCCATATAGACTGGAATCTTTACTTGAATAAAACCATGTGTTAACCATATGTTAAATCGATTCAATTTTTATCATTAGTAAAGGCGATTGTTATAAGAAATCGAATCGGTACCGCATTAGTTCATCACTAAATCATTAATTTTAAAGCTGTCAAAAGAAAAAAATAACTGGCTGGACGGATTGTAGGAGGCACAAAGCAATGCTGGTCTTTATAAATGCGAATTAAAAATAAACCTTTGTAAAGGAAATGATAATTGCAATATTTTGTTACACTTTGAAACAATATTCCAGCGGATGTTGCCGTTGATGTTGTAACAATGTAACGGAATACTAATTGGTGCATCTTTTCACATATAATTTTCCTTTGCTTTATGTTGAATTGAGAAAGTTTGTTCATTGTGCTATAGCAGACATTTTGATTTCTGCCGCCACATTATTAATATTCTTTTTTAAGTTTTGATAACTTTTATTTGAGAAATAAAAATAGCGGAATGGAGAAATAAAAAAAGTCGAGTCGTCATATTTAATCTTTAGATGCAACTCTGTTCTTCAATTCTTCGATTGACAAATCGGCCAATAATCTTTTTCAATAAATAAGATTATTATCCTCATAATAAGATTAGCCTCCATGATTATTTCACTGTTATTTTAGGTATTTCACATTTCATAATGGAAATCATCTTCGCTTATTATTCCGTACACAATGCGATGGCAGAGTGCAGCATAAAATAAGTTACATTTTACATCAACTTACATTAGCGCTGAACGCAACAAGTTAAGCCAGGGCTGACCCCGAAAGCCTTCTGTTACACGGTGCGATTATACAATTACCTCCACTACTGTGGATAAACTTTTGTTACAACCAACCCTACGGAAATTACCATTGTCTTACAGTTATTTGTTAAGCGTGTCCATTATTGGAAAACTTCGTTATTAATGGCTGGTCTGGACTGGACTATTTGAAAGCTCATCGGTTTCAGCATTGATCGTTTTCGGAAATATGTAATGTATATGTAATAATGGTACACCCCTTTTTGTATATCGGGTAAAATCATTACCAATCCTCATTAAAATTGAATCATGTTTATTCATGGACAAGCTTTCCTAAACGTAAAAGGTCAAGCGAGCTTTCGGAAAAGCTTTTAATTTAATTCATAATACGGGCGTATTTAATAATTAATTGAATTATTAATAATGTGGTCCTTTCGGGCTTAAATCCTAAGATAATATAAAATATAAATTAATTGTATTAATAAATAATTAATATTAGATACATACCAAGATAATTAACTAACGCAGACTTTGTAGCCGAACGTCAATGCTCGGTGAAGAAAAAACCAAAAGAAGATTTTTTTTTCAAATAAATTACACTTGAAATAAAGATCACTGTTAGAACTGTTCACTTGTCCACTATATATTGTGCATAGAGTCGTAGACGCGTGTTGTGCCGGGAGCGCGCGAGGCGTCCTCTGTAGGCGAAGGCGGCGGGTGCACTGGTCCTGCGTTCCCCGCCCTGCCTTCCCCTATACCTGTTACAGGTACGGTCCCCATACATCCAGAACTAAGTAGCTGCTATTGATGGACAAACCGAATTGATTTTCGCGCGGCGCGATTACCGTGTGTTCGGATTTCGAATACTTGAGATATCAAGTCTATGGACTGTTACTGTAGACCAGATAAATGTTTCTCTCTTACAGTGTAACGCTTCCCGGAATTTGCCGGAGATTCATAAATTCTCGTCTAACGATAAACATCAGTAGACTGGTGGTATTTACCGAAAATTCTCCGGTTATTACAAATAAGTACGTAACTATAACGTGATTTTTATTCGTCATCGTCTGTTTGTGTATTGTAAAGTCTATTTTTGAGTTACTATTATTTTGCAGGCGGACTTTCTGTAACGTCATAATATTTTACTAACATTATTGATTTCTATTAGGTACCCAATACAGTTCTGAATTGAATTCACATATAATTATAAATTCGCCATTGACATCATTTATGAGACAGGGTAGGTCTTTTAAGCGTTACATTTGCTGCCAAAATAAACGTTATGGAAAATTAAAACGTCATCGTAAAATCGCTTGTCGGAGTTTTAAAAACATTCTATATTATTATAGACAAGATGAAGTGAATAAACGTTAATGTAAATGTTTAATAACAGTTATGCTCCGTTAAAATCACATAATGTTGTCTGTTGGTATCACATTTCATGACAAAATAAAAAATCTAAATCTTACTAAACTAGAAAAAACTAGAAAGAACGTTCAATAGCAGGATTTAATGGTGTTTTTAGACGTCTAGGCATCACATTTTTTTACTATAATATATTTTTATGATAATTTATTTTTCAGGTCGTCAACGATCGTATATATAGCCTATCGTGTTTTCTTTCAGAATAGCACCTCGGAACCAAGCTTGACCATTTTAAATGTTTTATTTTATCTGTCGTTTTTACCCGGCTGCAAGGAAAGGGTTATGTTTTTCGCGTGTATCTTGTATGTTTGTATGTATGTGTGTATGTATGTTATATTCTTTATTACCTCATATCTTGCAAACCGCTAGATGGATTTTTATAATTAATACATCGTTAGATAGGGCTTGGCCGCCCAAGTGTTCTTAGATAATTGACGTTAAAAATAAACAAAACTGGCGGCTTTTGTGTGCCATATTGGGGGCGACTCAATATTTTTTTTCTTCGAAACCCAAAATGGGTATCAAAATGAAGGATTTTTAAAGGTGATTACAAAAATATATACCACTTATATGTTTAAATGCGATTCGAAAAAAAAAATAGGTAACTAAAAAGTTGTAAATAAAAAAAGTTAATTTAAAAATCAAAAACCCGACTGCGAACTAAAAAGATTTAAACAAGTAGAAAATCATGCTGTGCAGTCGGAGGATACATATTCGCGAGCTGGCTGACCACCTGATCCTCCGACTGCACAGGATGATTTTCTACTTGTTTAAATTTTTTTAGTTCGCAGTCGGGTTTTTGATTTTTAAATCAACTTTTTTTTTCATTGCAATTTCTTGTCTTTTTATTCTAACGTTTATTCGTTACATTTCTATCCCATGAAAGACATTCACAAACCCCTAAATTCTTTCGTTATTAAGGTAAGTATTGAAATAAAAAATCCCACAATGGTACACGGAGCAGACCTTTTTAAATCTAGTTGTTCGACTTAATAAAATTTACAAGGAAATCTCGAGTCAAATCTGGGGTAACAGCGCACAATGGTATACTTAGGGGTCGGTGTTAGACATTCTTGAATACTCACACATTTATAAGGCTGATTTTCCAACGGAGTTTTTTGAGGCAGTGGAGATGTCAGCGAGGATTCCACATACTTTATATAACATTACACCTGTATTTCTCGAAGGATTAATCAGAGATTCCTATTATATTTACCAGACACATTTCTACAGTTATATTTGGTTACATGTTATAGTGTAGATACCACTGCTCTCAAAACGGTGACGGAAAACATCGTGAGGAAACTGATTGGATCCGCATTGGGCCCGCGTGGTGGATTATAGCCCACTCCCTCTCTATGAGAGGAGGATTGAGTCCCAGCAGTGGGAACATTAAAAAGCTTTTGATGATGATGATGATGTAATAGTGATAAGGCTGTTTTATTTAATACTTTATCTACTCCGGTTTCGTTATATTCGAATTATAAAATTGACAGCGGTTTCATTATGATACCCATAACGACATCGGGTTGCATTATGTGAATCGTCATAAATTCTTAAACACAAGCAAAGACATTCTGAACATACAGCCAGGTACCTATAATATTACTTCGAAATCGAGACAATGTAAATGATGTTTTTAAAAATGGAACAAGTTTAGAACAAAAGTATCGTATACTATTTGGCTGTTACGGCTACAAGATCTTTGCCTTATACCTAATAATGACTAAATAAAAAATAAAATAAAAAAATGGACGCGGGAAAATAATTCTGAGTGAAATTTTATTCCAAATTTTATTAAAAATGTCTTCAACATCAAGTGATATTGAAAATACACCACCAGATATAGCAAATAGAGCAGTTGCGGCTACAAATAATTTACTACCAGAAAAATCAAGACATGTATATGAGAAATGAAATACTTAAACACACTTCCTGAAATACTTATCTATACCAATATTATAAAGAGGAAAGATTTTTTTTGTTTGTTTGATTGTTTGTTTGTTTGTACCGAACAGGCTCCAAAACTACTGGACCGATTTCAAAAATTCTTTCACCGTTGGGAAGCTACTCTATCCGCGGGTGACATAGGCTACTTTTTATCCCTGTATTCCCACGGGAACGGGAACTACGCGGGTGAAACCGCGAGGCGTCCTCTAGTTTGTCTATATCTGTGTTTTATTCCTTCCTTCGTAGATAAAATCTTGTATGCAACTGTACGTTATTGGTCTTTTAATAACTCGTGCCCACGTATTAAAAGACCGTCCATAACGTAACAGTTGCATAAATAGCTATTAAGCACACAAACGTACAGATCGGACTTAAAACAACAGTTCAAAATTTAGGCTCCGGTCTGCTAATGAGGAGTAATTTCAGATGGAAAAATCCAATACGCTACGAACCCAACTTGAGACATGTAATAGCTAAGCAGTACTGCTTGTAACCAGTAGACCAACGAGGTGGTCCATCAATAGCATTGCCCCCCTTTTGAAAACGAAGCAATTCTATTGACAGATGGCCGTGACGCTGAAAGGAGTCATCTTTGCATTCTCGCACCACTAAGCTATACACCGTTTCAGAGCTTCACTACGCATTCTCACACCACTCAAGATCTTAACAAATCTCTGGTGGAAAATCACACTTAAACATTGATCCCAAAACTAGGCAGAGCCTGTATCTTTCAGTCCCATCATCAGCCTTTTTAATATTCGCACTGATGGGACACAGGCCTTCTCTCTGTGAGATAGGGAATGAGCCTTAATCTATCACGCGGGCCCAGTGCGGATTGGTGAAAGTCACATGTCTTCGAATTTACGGTTCTAGGTCATGCCGGTTTGCTCACGTTGTTTTCCTTCACCGTTTGAGCAGTGGTTATGAAATAATTGAAACAAAGTAGTAGGTGCTACTTGGGTTCGAATCCACGACATACGACATCTAAATCGGAGCCGTTACCTCTGGGCCACCATTGCTCTAGAAAGGCTCAAGTTGCGTTAACTTACTTTCTTTTGCTTGCGCAACTCACGTGGAAACCCCGCCTTAGAAAGATAAAATCAAGAGTTTTTCCGTCGTCGGCGTCGCCACCGCCGTCGGCGTGAATGCAAATCGTTCCCTCGCCGAATATTGAATTCAAACCATTGTGCAAATCAAATTGTCTAATAAATTGCACGAAATCCGTTTTTAACTTTATTCCTCGCCGATATTTGGCACGATCAATTGATCTGTCTAAGTGATTTTTCAAGGTATTATGTTATGATGTCGTTAATTTCTGATTGGTGATTTCTAAATTGGATGCTCTTTTCGAAAAATATTTGGTTCATGGAATAAGACAATTAAGGTATTATATAATGTAAGTAACTAGCAAGTCTAGTAATATATATAAAAAGGTCGGAAGGGCAGCCTGCGCTTCTTTGACCTTGGTGAGTCCAGGGGCGTTGGGAGGGTTTGCGAAATGGGTGAGTCCTGGATCTCACTCGGCAAGGAGGCCTTTCTAGGCACAGGAGCCTCGGTCGGGCCTGAATCGGGCGAGGCGGTGGTGATGATCTTTTTAAGAGCTTCTCCATGCCTTTTCCTATACATCTCCCTTTTTAGAGGTATTTAAAGCACTTTACGATATGTACCTATTAGCTTCATATTTAGGTGGTTCACATGGAACGTATCATTGAATTTTTTGCGTCCTCTAAATAACTATGCATATAATTATTTTAGTTTTAGGTTTTCACTATATTGATTCCAAATAAAAGAAACAGTAAAATTAAATGCAAGAACTCAATATCTCGATCATCTTGCAAACGTTATTAAATTGAAAGGAAATTGACGCGCTTTATTAATTTCAGATGCCATTGCTTAAAATCTTATTTCGAATTGAGATGAAAAACTTCGAGAAAATGTTCTCGTTTAATACTTTCTGACTTTGTTAAGATTTAACTTGATAATATTAAAATGCGATAACGTCGATATCGATACCAAAAAAAAAACATATTCGTTTATATTAGTTTTCTTTAAAACTCGGGTGTTTGTTAGTATTACAACATTTTATTTTGTATTTACGGAATCAACGATGATTTTAAATCATAATTTACGTTTTTGATTAGGAGTTTTAAGAACATGTCCAGCCTAGATATTGAAATTGATGTAATTTGAAAAAAAAACTGAATATTTTATTTCACAATCTCGAAGAAAAACATGAAAAATAAAACTTGGCACCGCTGTTTTTTTTCTATATTTGTTTTTTTTTCAGAAAACGTGAAACAATAAATTTGGTTGTTTTGTTTTTAATTAAAGTCAAATTATGTTTAAATTAATAGGTAACTATTATTATTAACTTAGAAAATACTTAATTTATTACAATCAGAATCATATTTTCTTTCTAATTAGGAAAAGCCCCGTTTGTAAATGGTAAACTTCAGTGGGTGTTGCCAATTATTTTAAGACATTTATGTAATTTTTAACAAAAAAACAAATGTAATATCAACTCATATACGGTAACCACCTAACCATATTTTTATTTTCGTACTCTTGAAAAAACCTACTACAAAAAAATGCGTTTTTTTTCTTGCTTTTATAAACGTTTTTTTTTTATCTTAGAAAAAAAACCGTTTTTTTTCAACTCTAGTCTAGCCCTACTTGAATGCCAAACTTTGTCAGGTTTTCTGGCTAAAGTAGACTTTGACAAATACTAAACGTCAAATTCTTAATCGGAGGATAGATAAACTAAGTAAATACTTTGAAATAATGAGCCAAACAGTTTTATTTTTCGGTAAAACACATTCATTCATCAATTGTTAGTCTAACAAAAGGACAAATAAATAATTATGCAACTTATTTAACTATTTGTGAAGTTAACAATTTATGAAAAAAAAACGCATTTACCGAAACATGAAACCATTAGTTAGTATATTTAACCATTGGTTGAGTTAACAACGGATGAAAAACTGGACCTGTGAACACAGACATGTAAAACACAACATTGTTCGCTTTTTGACCGACTAGATAGGAGACCTGTTGCAACTGCAAGTAACAGAAGACCGTATTTGAAGGATTTAAGCTTTGAAAATCTAAGCTCGCAAAGATTTATTTGCGAGCTCAGAGATTTTCAAAGCTTATTATTTATTTTTACATACTCTGTGTTGATGCTTTTATACAATTAGTATACGGGCTTAATCCTTGTCCCTTTTATTTGCATATAATTTTACAAAATAAAATAAAAATTTAAAAAACGCATTAACTTTTAAGCCATTTTAAATTCACATAATATGATTAAACTAACGACGATCATTGTTTAACAAAACCCTATTATTCTAGAATTTTATTACATTTGAAATGGTCCTAAGTTGGTCCATATTTTAATTTAATGTGTTGAGAACACAAGTGGCTTTTTAATATCTCTCTCTGTATCTAAATGCGTGTCATTCGGTATGGCCAGATGGTACGCCAGGTGAATTTATT
Source organism: Orthosia cruda (assembly GCA_964057195.1). Classification (NCBI taxonomy): domain Eukaryota; kingdom Metazoa; phylum Arthropoda; class Insecta; order Lepidoptera; family Noctuidae; genus Orthosia; species Orthosia cruda. The sequence continues at coordinate 43,325,396 of OZ059826.1, forward strand.
GTTCGCAATTTGGAACCTCAGCCGCGCCTGACTTTTTCTTTTCACTTATTCCATCTCGAGACTAATTCGGGCTACGTAGACGTAAAAGATATTATTATGATTTTATTTGTTGGAGTTTTTACTAGTCTTTTCAGGAGGGTCTAGCAAAAGTAATTTGTGCAGGCCCGAAAGAAATTTAAAACGAAAGAGCTTCTTTTGTTTTAATTTTTTTACACACATGATTCGATGTCTTTGGTATTTTTACACGACTTATATACTTATTATTTATTATATACTTTATTGTACACCACTTAAATAATTTCAGGACAAAACATTTATAAAGATAAGTGTACAACGGGCGGTCTTATCGCACAGGGCAATCTCTGACAGACAACCTTTGGATGGACTGAACGAGAGAAGGACATAGGGCTGTCAGTGTACAAAAACTATACTAAATAATATTACTTAGATATAACATAAAATACATGCATACAAATAAAATAATATACTAATAAATATCAAATATAGAACGGAGAAAGGAGAAGAATAGTTACAGAGAAAGGAAATGCTCCTTCACCATTTTTTTAAATGAAGGTAATGTTTGCGCACGCTTCACCTCAATAGGTAATGCATTCCACAAACGAGCTGCTTGAACCGTGAAAGATTTGTCGAAGGAGGATGTGGAATGCATACGAATGCTTAATTTTAGGTTTTCCGATGAGCTCAAGGACCGAGAATGTGTGTCACAGAGGAACTGAAAGCGTTCTTTAAGATAAAAAGGACTAGAAGGATTAAAGAGCACATTATATAGCAATAAAAGGATGTGGGCATTCCACGTGCAGAATTTGTCGTGGTGGTTATGAGCTCACCTCTCGTCCTTGAGGTCGTAAGTTCAAATCTAGGTAAGTACTAATGTCTCATTTTCAATTCATATGTACTTTATCTCGGACATCGCTGACAACGGTGAAGAAAATCATCGTGGAGAAACCTGAACTGGTAGTTTGGTTTTTTCACTTTATGCTCAATTTGGTTTAATTGCTGCAAGGCGTTCTATTGCGAGGATAAATGAATAAAAATAATACATTTGCACTATACGTTCAATTTTAAAATTTATTGGGAATGGTATATGTAGCTGGCACGGTCTTTGTTATTCTTTTTACTTCTATTTATTATTTAGATAAAGGGATTAAACTTAGGATTAAAATAGTTCACTTTGATAAAAAAACGTGCATATTTTATGAGCTCGGTCGGGATCAAATATGGTCTGTCAAAATTAAATTCATTCTTTTAATATTACAGTGTATATTAAATATTTGAAAGCTTGAGAAGACTTAATCGGGTCAAGACTTAATGTGACATTGTAAAAATAAAATGTATATTTATTGTTCTGCATTCCTTGCGAAAATAAATAATATTTTTTGTAAAAAAAGTGTTGCAGAACATACTAAAACACACACGTAACCAAATCAACGTAAAATAAGGGACTTTCGAAATTCACTGTTTGAAACCAAAATATTTATGGCTTAATTTCTAAAACTACTTTATATTGTTATTTATTTATTATTTTCATCCTATTCTATCCCACTGCAGGGCAAAGGCCTCCCCTTCTTCCTTCTAAAACTAGTTGTTGATATAAATTAATTTTACACCTAAATAAGTCAGAAAGTGAATGTGAAAATGTCCACAGTGCACTATACTCTATTACAGAGCTTATAAGTTGAATACTGAAATATTCCAACCACAAACAATAATGATTTCCAAACTAGTTCGACTGTACCGGACATAGCACTCAAACTGAAACCTGTTTTAGTTATAACATAATCCCTGTATTTACAGAATATTTAAAACGTAATCAAATAAAATCTAAACATCAATAATAATTCTCCAGATTTTTGAAGCGGTGAAAAGATTAAACGCTGCCGGATGTTATTGAATTCATGCTTTGAGCTTCGGTCAAAATAAGACATAAAATTAATGATGTCCGGTCAAAATCCGGACATGTGGTGGCCCTTATAACGGCAGTCCATAAGCGTAAAGGGGTGAACACATTCGACATATTTGTCTATCCGAATAAAGAGGATAAAAAGGGACAACAGGCTTGTTCGACATAAAACAGACCGTATTAGGCTTTATCTTCACTGTGGGCACCCGTAAACAGTATAGTATTGTTATATGTGAGGGTTTTAATTAGGCTTTGTGTAGACTCAGCTTATTTCTGAAGTGTAACTTGGGGGCTTTAAAGTGGTCACTACTTTCATTTGTAGTTAGGCCCTTATTTGCTCAAAGTGATAGAGCCTTTGCCAAATATTTTATGTAAATTATCTTGGGTTGAAATTACAGAATTTGTATGACTGTTTTTGTCAAATATTTGTGTGAGAATTGATAGAATTTTGGACTAAAATAATGTGGTCAATTGAGCCGTAAAAATAACTTAGATAGTATTGTAGGTATGGTGTGTTTTATAATGCATGTTAAATCATGAATAAAAGCAAAGATGAGCTTACTTAGGCTTAATTTTCTATGTAGGTAATTCAGATAAAAATCTTATAAATATAACATCTTTTGAATTTAAAGTACCCAGAGAAAAGAATGGAGTATTTGGGCACTACAAATACTGGTTTGAAATACAAGCAAAGTTGTGACCGAGAGGCGGCTGTGGCCCAATTAAAAATTGAGGGTCACAATAAAATCCAGAGCGCATGTTTAATGCAATGCTTCATATGCAAGTCGTACATAATAAATATAGTGGTTTGTTTGTTAACAAAATAGTCGTATGCTCGTTGCATGTTTAACTCACTCAACTGAAATACATCTCGTTATTCTTAAATCCCCGGAAAAATATGAAGAGTACTTTAATTTTTATTTTTAGTGTTGTACAGTCAACACAATTAATAGATGTGTTTAGTCTCTCGGATCACACGCACTGTGAGAAAAGATAATGGCAATGTAAAAAAAAAATGCGCTTGTGGTTGCAGCGGCGATGACTACCCAGGATACGCTGGGTAGTCATCCCCACTACAATCATTGCCTGCTTTTACTACACTGTATGTTATTATTCATCCAAGTTACTCTGCCAATTTTCATTGATACAGTGTACGCAAAGAACTTCACAGCCAAATGTAACTGGAGTTGCTAATGCTGTCTGTTTACCAATCTTCTTCTGTTCTTTGACGATATTGTTGACGCAGTGGTTGAGCACTCGGTGTCGCGGGTTCGATTCTCGCACGAAACAAGTATTTGTATGACCTACAGATAGTTGTTCCGGCTCTGGATGTTTGTGTAAGTGAGTTTAAATGTTTGTAAACGCATCCACTATACAGGAGAAATTTCGAGTGTGGGGCAAGGTTCTTTAAACATCTCTTCATTTGACTGTACCTTTTCTTACACTTAATATCAAAAATATTAATGTACGCGATGCAGCAAGCGATGAGCAATACTCTTTTTCTTTGTTTTTCTATGCAAAGCTGAAGCGAGCTGTGAAGTGGTGTCGTCAAATGTATGTATAATGTGTACGTCATACGCTTGAATATTTCATCGTTTTTGCGTTGCTGATATAAGTGAACGAGAAAAAATTTAAAAACTGGAATAGATATTTTGAATCAGCCACGAATGCTGTTCACCTGTGGCTTTTTCATTTCCCAGAAAAATTAATATAGGTAGGAAGTCGATGTTTCTGAAATGGTACGGCAAGTTTGTTGTCAAAATACGGCATAATCACATCTGTTATTATGTCGTGAGTTATATTTCATAATCATTTATTTATTTGCGAATATGGGTACAAAAGAAAAGATCTTATACAAATAATAGTGTCCATTAGCCATATCCTACCATAAGGCATGCAAATTTACAGGTATCCTTTAAAACTAGATTTAACAGTAAAAATATATTATTTAAGTATGGAGTAACATTATATAAGTTAATCCTGTAAATATGCAGTGACAGAGTAATATGCTTTTTTTTAGTAACAGTGTTTTATATTGTTTTTAAATATATTTATATCACTTATCTCCAGAAGTGAATTTGGTAAATGATTATATATGCGTGGAGCCATACTTTTATTTAATAAAGCTGTTTTATTGTTTGGTAGTTACTTTAATACTATTTATGGCTCGTATACATTTCTTCTGAGCTTTAAACATCGCTTCTTTATTACTAGAATTTTATTATATACCAATAGGTACATATAATCAATCAGTAAAATCGTTTTTGTACATCGAAAATATTTCCAAAAAAATAGCCTTGTTATTAAAGGGAGAACCAACAGAACCCATTTCCAGCATTTTTGGAATTTTTGTCTGTTTATTTGTGCACGCACCACGTAAATGTATGGAACCAATGTAGATAACTTTTATACATAAATATTGTGCGTAACTTGAAATATTACTTAGTTTTTGTTTTATCGCAATCGGTTCACTCTATCAAAAGTTACATGAATTTAAAGTGTTCATGAAGTAAAATATCGCAAAATACGCAATTGTCTGAATTGCGTATGTTGCGATATTTGCGACATGGACTGTAGAACTCCATATTCGATAGATGGCGTTGTGCATTTCGCGTCATTTTCTGAATGACGGTGTTAAGATTTACCGCGAAAGAATGAATAAAAAATATGGTAGGTAGTTGGTCCCTAAAACACGCCCGCCGCGCCCCCGTGCGGGGACGCAGCGAACCAGGGGAGGTCAAATCAACGATATACCTTCAAGGGCTATTTCAAGTGTGGCTAGAGTAAAAATTATAATTCGGGAGTCGGGACCTAATGCACGAGACTAAAATAAAACGTTTTATGAGATTATAGGTCTCTAATCATACTACTAATGTCAATAATGGCGTTGACGTGCATGCAATAATATAAATATTTTTAACCGACTTTCAAAAAAGGTGGAGGTTCGTCAATAGGTTTTTTTTCCTTTTTTCTGTCAATTGTAGACCGATTTTGCAAATTATTTTTTTATTTGAAAGAGTATGTTCTCAAAATTGTCCCATTTTTACCGACTTCCCAAAAAGGAGGAGGTTCTATGTTCGACTTCAAGTTTGTTTTTTTTTTTTTTGTGTATGTTCACCGATATCTTCGTCAATTGTGGACCGATATTGAAAATTCTTTTTTTGTTTGAAAAAGTATGTTCCGAAATTGGTCCCATTTTAATTTTGTGAAGATCTGATGAAGAACTTCGGAGATATACAACAGAACTCTTCAATAAATAACGGCAAATCTCTCGGGATTGCTGCAATCGCATGTCTGTTTGTTGTTTATAACATTTCATAACATAACATCACGCCAGTTCGCTCTTAAGGGGTAAGCAGATCTTTCATTTCACCGGTTATGTTCAAGTTTCATGAAATCTATTCTGTCAAAATAGTTCCCTTACTAACTTGCCTATTAGGTACGTACAACTAAAAAGTGAAAAATAAAAAAACTTTTTGCAAAAAAATATTACCGACTTCCAAATACAAAACTACAAAGTGAAAAATAACTTAATTTTTTGAAGTCGGTGTCCAAAACGCAAAAAAAATGGTACCTACGAAAGACACCGACTTCAAAAAATTAAGTTATTTTTCACTTTGTAGTTTTGTATTTGGAAGTCGGTAATATTTTTTTGCAAAAAGTTTTTTTTATTTTATTTTTGGTTAAGATCTAATGAAGAACTTCGGAGATAATTATACAATAGAACTCTTCAATAAATGAAGGCAAATCTCTCGGGATTGCTGTTATCGCATGCCTGTTTATTGCTTATACCATTTCATAACATAACATCACGCCAGTATGCTCTAAAGGAGTACGCAGATAAGTACAGTTCACTTTGGTACACCCTCATTTCACCGGTTATTTTCAAGTTTTATGATATTCGGGTAATCTATTTGGCATAATAGGTACTTACTAAAGAACATGCCTATTAGGTACAACTAAAAATGAAATATAAAAGAAATACTACCGACTTCCAAATAAAAACACTACAAAGTGAAAACGTAACCATAACGAAAAATATTGGTACCAACCAAAGACACCAACTTCCAAAAAGGAAGTAATTTTTCACTTTGTAGTGTTATTATTTGGAAAGTCGGTAGTATTTTTTTTTTTTTAAATCCTTTTTTTTTGTTTTCTTATCGGTGTGGTATTCTGGAGTACTACTAGATGGCGCGCAGCAAATCTGTTCTTACTTTTTTTGTATGAAGTCAATATTCTTTTCCCTAGAGTAAATAGTATTCTGTGCAGCGAACGCTCGATCTAGGTAGGTAGAAAGGTAAGTAAGGTAGCTAGGTCTAGGTAAGTAGGGTAGGTACAGTTAGGTAGGTAAGTAGGGTAGGATAGGCAGTTAACGGGAAGCCGCGGGCACAACTAGTTTTATCTAAATTACCCCAAAAAATAACACAATACTTTAGAATAGGTGCAACATAGCCGTTGTAGGCTATAGCCTAGGACTTTAGAAGTGTTGACCGTTTGTTTAAGTTTAAACAATTCATAAGAAAATATATTTAGATATTGATAAATTCAGTATTTAGTTTCCTTTAAAAAAGACATCCGTTTAGGTATATAATAAGTTAACAATAAAGAGGGCCTAGAAACAGAGGTTGGGATTGACCACGTGTTATTTCGCTGGTAGAAATTCAATTTATCTAGAGTCCAAGGTGAGCTGTAGGTAAGGTACAAAGCATGAACAGAAATTTAGAGCATCAGAGCTACACTGCCAGGGTTTCAGAAGCAAAATACAAATGAAATAAAATCTAAGAACAATAGGAAGGTACGTCTCGTCTGCTATGACCGCGACCGTGGGCAAATAATAGCCTCGGAACGAGACCATAAAATTAGAAAAATAAATAACGCAAGAATAGATTCTATGTTCTATCGTGAATCCATTTGAACTGACCTTACAGTATCTTATTAAAACAGAACACTGCTGGTTTTTACATTGTCATATTATACCTTTTCGATATTTTATCCTTTTTTATAATAATTAGATTTTAAAAGCTCAGCAATATGGAAGTAGTCAGTTTAGTACTGCCAGATCCTCATGCAAACAAAAAGAAAACAATTTTAGCTTTTTATAATATGTACTCGCAAAGTTTAGATAAATCTAGTAAGGATTTAGTTTTCAAAATCTACTACCACTGTTCTTGTTCTTGTAATGTAATGTTTGTATGTCGTTTTGTGGCAATTAAATTATTTTTCTTTCTTTCTTCTTTCACTTAAACAAGACAGAACTTTCTATTATAGTAGCTATTAACTAGCTCTAATATTATATATCATTTTTGTTATTCGTCTTGGTTATAAAACACATTAGATCGTACTCGTGGCATCAATTCATTAATCATTTTAGTTCATAATAATATTTCTCTAAATCCGTTGCTTATTTAATTGGGAATAGTTTAACTATTTAAAAATTTATATTTATATTCAGAAATGGAAATCTCTTATAAATAGGAAATCAATTATTTTTCCGCTTGGAAGGATTTAGATTCAAGGTAATGATAACGATTCTATTCTACAACCATATTTACTGGCATAACCCGAAGAATTGCCAAACTGAAGTGGCAGTGGGCAGGGCACATTGTTCGCAGAACGGATGGTCCTTGGGGCCGAAAAGTTCTGGAGTGGTGACCGCGTACCGGAAGACATAGCATTGTAAGGCCTCGCTCTAGGTGGAGCAATGACCTGGTGGTTGACTTCGAAATTTTGCTTGGCGTCCTAGCTCTTTTAACATATCTCCTTCAGTAATTTACTGGTTTCATAGTTACCTGTTTGGTCGCCGGCAGCGTTTTTACTAAGCTCAAATGGTTTCCTATTCGCCTTTGCCGGAATGCCGAGATACTCTCTTTGCTTTATAATGTGCTCTTCAATCCTTTTACGCCTTTTTATCTCAAAGAACGCTTTCAAAATTCTCTTACTATCTCTTTTCTTTTACAATGTTAATACTATGTCTTTTTTGATGCAAGCAGTTCGGTTGTGGAATGTATTACCTATAAAAATAAGACGTGCTTAAACACTGCCAAAGTTTATGAAAATGGTAAAGGAGCATTTACCTTTCAATATAATTTTTATTATTTTCCTTTCTCTGTCATATATTCGATATTTATTGGTTTATTAGATATGTAGTATAGTATGTATGTATTTTATGTTGTTATGTATAAGTAAGTTATATTATTTATGATTTATTGTACACTGACATCCCTAAATTCTTCTCCTATCGTTCAGTTCATCCAAAGGTTGTCAGTAAGAGATTGCCTTGTGCGATAAGACCGCCCATTGTACACTTTGTTTTTAAATATATTTGCTCAGAATTTTTATTTGTGGTGTACCATAAAGTAGGTTTGTAATAAAATGATGATGATGATTCTATTCATAACTAGAGCTTCAGGCGAAATTAGATATATTTTCTGTATCTATTTAGGTTATACGGTTAGGGAAATCATCTTCTAGTTCTTGCCTGTTTGGCATTTCATTTCACATTTCTTTCATATTCTCTTCTATAAGTATCAAGGAACCAGTCGCTTTTCATATTTGCACCTTGTACTTCTAAACTATATACGCCACGAATTTTGATGCGGATTTCACCATCATTTAGAGAATTTATTCCGGAATGTTTATCTACCTAAACTTCTTCTTTCTCTTAGCGTGTCAATGACAAACATATTATACTCATCTTAGCTAAATCCCTTGCCTGTCTATTAGTCGGACACGTCTTCCCCTAACGCTGACATAAAGGTTCTCAATTCTGGAACTGAGTTCCAATACTGGCAATCTGATTCCGGAATTCCTGAAGTGGTTCTGGAACTGATAACTTTTAAAGGTTGTTTCAAATCAAACAAGATTTGTAATTATATCAGTATTTTAATAATTTTGAGTAACAGATTTAAAGTATTTGGTCATCTTTCTCCCTTATTACTCTAATTAAACATTTTAAACCGTAAAATCAACAAGGCTTATCTTCTTGTCGCTGGCACGACATTCTTTCTAAATTGTTTTGCCCAAAACTTAGCCACTTCCACGACGTCATCTGTGGCAGCATATAGATCACCTTGGTTATATGTTTTGGGGCACAGAGGATAGGATAGGAGGTGTAGCTTGTTAGCGACTTAGCACCACATGCACACCCTGCCGCTGTTCTCGTCGAGGTAACCCCATTTTGCGAGGTTGGATTGGCGAGTTACATCTTCCTACCTGGGTTCTGAGGCGGTTCAGGGACTTTCATGTAGACCGCGGAAGGTTAGATCACGATATTTGAACCGTAGTAAGTATCACGTGTGACGTGCATTTCATACCACATAGTCTTCCCCTGTCTTAACATTTTCATAAATAATCATCGAAATATCAATATTTTTTGATTATCGGAATTCCGGTATTACTCCTCCCAATTCCGGAAATGGAATATCAGAAAAATTGTTACGGAATTACGAAATTCCGGAATGTATGCCCTAGTCAAAAGGTCCTCACGTGAACGGGCAACAGAGATTGCGACACAAGATGAAAATTAGATACATAACGAACAAATCACAAAGTTTTAAAAATCGTGCGAAACATTAGAAGTGGGTCACCATTATACTATAACTTACAAAACTATCTCATAACATCAAAAATAAACTCTTGGTTCAGATAATGACTGCAAGTAAAACTTTGAGAGCATCAATAAGTTATCTGTGCTATAAAGTCGAAAGTCCCACGAAGAATACCATCTCTCAATTTCCCGGATGCCTTATAAAGTAGCAAGTGATTTATTTCGACGAACTTGCATTCTACCTGATTACGTAGTCCATTCACGGACCATGTAGGTACTTACGCTACGTATTTCTTAGTCGTTTTTCCTACATTGTAAATAGGTGGAAGTGGGTGTTTTGTGAGGTAAGTGGATTTCTTTGAAATTCCGAATTCTTTTTGGTTTTACTGATATGGCCGCAGGGTAGCAGATAGGTTTGTTCTGCCGTAGTAGCTAGTCTGTAGGTAGTACGAAAAATTCACCGTAAAAACTTAGATGATGTCAGCTGTCAACTGATGCGCGGTATTATCAGCACACTGCAAGGTTACTTCACCTAAGTTTTCATGATGAGATTTTTATAGAATAGCAATATCTTAAAAAAAAAATCGGAAAGGGTTTTCACTGTTACGAACATTTTAGTTCACATTTAAGACGATCTTGACCCTAAGTCCTGTCACTATCACCATTAATCTCATAAAGAAGATCAGTTCATTAGTTTCTTTTGGTACAAAACCGAAAGATTTGCCCTCGATTACAAAATACTTAAAGACTGTCGTATTATATGTTTTAGGAAGAGTTTCAGGTGATAAATCAGGTCGTCACCCCATATCTACCCTAGTGTATTAATTTTTAACGGACCCAGGAAGGGACGGCCCGATGACACAACGGTTTACATTCAAGTTAAAAATGTGGACACGCATTGTGCAATCACGCCTTTGTGTGCCTTCATTAGGCTTTTATTCTGAGTTAATTAAATGTTGGCGATTTATAAATATTGCATTTTAAGTTAATGTAGAGTGGCAAGGTTGGTAGTTGGCAGGTAATGTAGAGTGCCAAGCTAAGTATAACTATTACAAATGTCAATCTGCAAGGTTAAGCAATGGTTGCCAAGGTGGGCCCGTGGATGGGTTACCATTCATTTCGTACCGAGACCGTGCCTATAGGTCTCGCTGGAACACCCATACCGATCTGCTCCGATTTCAGTACCTAGGGTCGCTTGTCCAATGGGATGGCGAGGCAGACCGAGACGTAACACACCGGATCAACTCGGGATGGATGAAATGGCGACAAGTCACTGAAACATCTTGTGACTCACGGATGCCACTCAAGTTAAAGGGGAAAATTTACAAGTCTGCGATCAGACCTTTCGTGCTGTATGGATCAGAATGTTGGACTGTGAAAGAGATGAATGAAAAGAGATTGCATGTAGCAGAGATGAGAATGTTGAGATGGATGTGCGGAGTGACGATAATGGATAAAGTGAGAAATTAGTATATTAAAGGAAGTTTGAAAGTAGCGCCAGTGACAGAAAAGTTGAAAGGAAACCGTTTGTCCTGGTATGGTCATGTGATGAGGAGCGATGAAACGCATGTTAATAAAAGAGTTTTGAATATAAATGTGGACGGATGGAGATGTAGAGCACGGTAAAATAAAATATGGATGGACTGTGTGAGGAGTAATGTGAAAGAAAAGGAAATCAGTGATGGTGTGACGGCGTACAAGACGATATGGAAGAAAAAACGTGTTCCATCGACCCTAAGAACATGGGAAAAGGGTTGGAAGATGATTATGACCCCTCCGGCCTTCGTGCTTCGGGAAATATGTGCCAAGCTGACATTTGTATTTCTTTCTTGCCAGTCGTTACCGGTACAAAAAACCTGAAATTGTGAAGGAGGTAATGCAAAGAAAATCTGAATTTTTCCTTTGTATTTGTTCTTATCGGATTTATGTCTAGTAATATCATTACTCACTAAACCATTTTTAAGGACCGTGTGTATTCAGTACTCTCCCCCAGTGGGTTCCCACATTGTCGAGGCAGGGGGACTCAGTAGCCGTGGCTTGGTCACCCTCGGTGTAGCGAAGAGAAACTCGAGGTGGGTCCGCTCGTCAGGGCTTTTGCAGATTAAGCCGACGACGCGACGTAGTGGTCAACAAGTAGGTTGCGTTGCCGCTTGGGTGACATCGCGATGTCGTATGGGGCCTTCCATACCCATATACGATATCGCGTCTGAGGGTTGGAGGCCACAGCGGGAGAGGAGTGCGTGTGAGGAGTGTGAGGTTTTGCGGTGCGCCGCTCTCCCTACCTTCCACGGCCTGGACGGGGTCGCCAGCGTCCGATGGCGGACGCGGTGGGGCCACAGGGGTGATACCTATCCCCTACGACCGAAATGTGATAGGTGGCGGGGCACTGACCTGACCCGTCATAGGGGGACCAAGGGTGCCATACACGGGGTCGTCTGGCTCCCATGTGCTGTTTTGTACCTGGAGTGATCACGGCATGAAATGTGTTCTGGTGCACAGGTGATGGGGTTACTTTTCAGAGGAGAATCCGGTGACGAGTGAGTGCAAACGCGTGCCCGTGCTCCCGCCATAAGCGGCACAAGAGGACACAGTGGAGTGTGTCACCGTGGAGTGGAGCTAAAAAAAATAAAAATGTTTTGTTGTATTGATAAACACCAACCAAAAAAAAAGTCGGTAATTCAGGCTAATTCAGATAAAAACACAACATAAGAATTTTATGTTTCCATTTAAAGAATTCAAAAGTACTTGAAACCGACCTTGGTAGTTTTTTTTGGTGTCAGTAGGACCCTGTTACACAAAGCAACTTCTCTATTTTTAGAGATAGGTTAGATCCGTTTTGACCAAACAATAGAGCATTTTTTCTGATCGCTTTGGTTTACTTAACTCATTTTCGACAAAATCGGACTTATACCCCTTTTCACTAGGGCCACAGATTTATTCTGGACACTATTATTTAAATGCTTAATATTGTACGTCATTTAACAATATTGAGGCAAAAGGCCTATATTTATTTTACTTTCACCAATTAGAATGGCCACAGGCCACTTACACTTAAAAAATAAAAACACAACCAGCCTTACTATTACAAAAAAAAATAACCATGGGATTAGTTAAAATACTGTTAATCAGTTTCTTAATATAAAGATCTCAAAAAAAAAACAAGAAGCTGATACAAATACGTCTCACAATACTAGGCACACAATACAGAGAATACAATTTTCGTCTCGCATCTTCATATTGTAATATACTAATGGTTGTACGAATATCACCCGGGTTAACTCCGAAATATAAATGGTTCAGATGTATCGAGGAAATGAATAATTAATAGGAATAGTTAGGCCTAATGGAGTTCCCATGGTAATTAACATTTATGTGGATGTTAACGTTTCTACATTCATTGCTCATTTCCATGATGCAGTGAGGTTGAAACACTGATCAAATTCTTACCCAGCTTTGCTCAGGTATGTTATATAGTAATAACAAATAAAGAAATAATATAACAACTACCGTACCTACATGTACTTCTGGAATATGCAGTTAGATGTCATCAAGTTGATCCTCTTGGGCCATTCATTTTTAATTTGTATAGTGAACAACTATATTCAAAATTCAACGTGTGGTATTTAGATGATGCAACTCTAGGAAGTTTCTTAGACATAGTTTTGAAAGATTTTTATTTCTTTAAGCAGCAATTCCAATCTATCGACCTTGTACTCCTAACATTTCAAATTATTGGGAACCGTTGAAATTGTAAGACTAAACAATTATCTTTAAATATTTATATGTCAAAACCTTGGCCATTGTTTAAAAGATAAAGGCTTGTAAAAATACTTGAACTCAAAGCAAAATCTACTGGAGCACAAACAAGGAAAAGGAGATCATTCCATTTTCAAACGATTACCCGGTTCAAGGATTAATAAAAGAGACAGATAATACAATGCTTTCATAAATAATGAGACAGGCTTAACGTCATACGTGTAATAGCCATGGAATTAGTATGTACTATTAATAGCTTGGTCGTTTTTTCACAAAGGGGTAGTAATGCACGTCGCTAAGACACAACAATATAATTATACCCGAAATATTAATAAAGAGGAACCCGGTATATTAACGTAGATAATGTTTCCAGGTAAATTCAGACAGGTAAAATACTAGACATCATTATAGTAGCAGTCTTTATATAGTTATATTGGACTTACCCGAATTTGATTAGAACTATTTTCAAACCAGTATTTTAAGCCCGAATTATTAATTGTTGAACATAGGTAGGCTAGGTACAGATGTTGTAACTATTAAAGAATGCTATGTCTATCCGTCATCGGCGTACACATATTATCTTGGTATAGACATTCTGATTATAATAAATTATCAAACAATTATAACACATTATTATAATTCAAATAGTCGGCACAATAAAAAAAAATGTCTTACAATTAGTCTTGCCAATGCTAAACCAACCTACCTAACTGGGTTGTCGAGACTATAATAGGTAGTTGCTCTATGTAAAATGCCTATATGTGTAGTAATTCTCTACTTTGTAAAAAATGTAGTTGAGAATAATAATGAAAAGTAGAAATCTTTTTAAAACAAGCTTTTAATGGAGTAAAAAGCACGAAAATATCGCTTGGCAATACATATCTAATGAGCTCAAACACGATGGTACTATCTTGTCTGGTGAAGGAGTTGCTATGGCCACCCGCTGGCTCCATTTTGAGACCAGCTCCATAGTACTATATTATTTCAATCTTTTTAAAGTTACGTACGCCAAGTTTCAGCTATATCGGATGCAAGGAAGTAAGCAAGGCAATATATCTTGTAAAAACTAAGACAGAAAGATATTTCGTGAAAATTATCATTTCATAAAACCTTATACCTACTATAGACTTCATAAAAGGTTGTGCAGAACATTGTCACCATGCAATTTTATATGTTAGCTGAGCTCAATCTGTTTACAATAACTTTCAGTGATCGCTTGCCAAACAATCTCACAATGTTATAGCGTGCCTTTGACTTGAGCTAAATGCGCGGGATAAAAAAGGTGAAAAAGTAAAAGATAGATAAAATGAAAATGCTTAAAGCGAGTATAGACTAGAACATTTACTTGTAACAGAACATTGAGCATTCGCCTTTTTTAGCCGCACTTCGAAAACGACGGTCGATGTTTTGCTAAAGTGGCTCGATTTTTTGTTACAAGAGAATGCTCTAGTCTATACTCACCTTTAGAATAAAATATGACGACATTAAACGACGCACTTGCTTCCTAAGACTACAGTCGGTCTATTTAGTAAATGTTCTCGTGCAAGTTTAGGTGAAGTGTATCGTTAGTACTATATGGTAGAAAAACAGCTTATTCAAGCCCTTATTTAAATTTTCACGTGGAGATTTTGATGGTAGCGCATTTTCAGGTAAGTATTTAATAAATAAAAGCCAACCTAGGTATGTACTTACCAACCTACATAAGCACCATCTCACTAGCTCCACTTTCCAGCGAACCAGCAAGGACACCACAAACAAACTTCTTCTCTTTAGATTAGGCCACATCCAGTCACCAAACACTGGTGGCCTCCTAAACAATGCAGTTTGAAGTTCATTGCGGACAGTTCCTCTTGCCTCTGTTCCCTCGTCACGGCAAACTTTGGTACCCTTTCAATGTTCTGTAATAACACCACTGTACCCCTGAAGTTTGTACGTAACAAGCCCTGGATATCTGGGGAATGATTTGTGTAAGCGTCTGTACGTACAGTCGACGAATATAATAAGTATACATGTTGTTATCTGCTAAAATGTTTATAACCAATACTTGTGCTGAGTAGTTACGTCTATGAAATAAATCGCCGGTTTCACCGATAGATGTTTTTTTCTCACTCTCTTTGTTATAGAAGACTGATCAGTCCCAAATCCGCCGAAAAATCACTTGACAAGATTTGACGGCTGATTATTAAATTAAATATAATATTTTTAGATCTCAGATTGTATTTCAGGTTACGCATGCAACTAAACGGCCCACGCCCTCTCACAGAGAGAAGGCCTGTATCACAGCTCATCAGCCTTTTAATGTTAAAAAGCTGATGATGATGCAAATAAAATCAATCATTTAATCAGATTTTGATCGCAAAAAGCAAATAGTTTTATTTCTTGTGATGGTTTCCGTTGCGCTGTGTCTCTAATTATTTTCTATTATATTCGCTTCTATTATATTCTTGCCGGTGTAACAACCTCTTTCGCCATGTGTACGTCTCTGGCTGTAAGCAGCCTATTTGTCTGAACTTGGTGTCGTTTGCATGCCGTGTGTGAGGGGGAACAAAAGCTCGTTCGAGATAGATCTCTCGCCTCGACATCTCAGTCATGATCATATTAGGAGCCATTCATGCGAGATCCCTACATTCCTGATATTTTCTGACAACCGGTGGAAGTTATTGCTCGTTTTTTATAAGGTTTATGATTTACTAACCTACGTGAAAATCTTGTTGATTTTTTCTAACTTGCAAACCGTGTGCCTATATAATGGGCAAAGATTTTCCATCGGCAAAAATCACTAACCTCCATACAAAGTATCATTTCCACTATTGTACTTATCCTGTTGACAGCGATTCGGACAAGTTTTTGATGATCAATAAGTTCTTTCCGGCCACTTTTTACCCCTATTTGAATTGGATGAATTATCAAACATCCTTCATTATTAAAACTGAAAGGACCTCTTGTGCAATATTGGTCTAGTTGTACGTTGAAAATCAGTGAAAGAATTCATAGTTATATTGATGTTCATTTCAAATCTGTAGTCTTTCATAGAAGAAACTTCACTAATAAACAGAAATTACCAGACAATACTCTTGTATTTGTAATAACACATTACCATAACCACATCCGTCATCCAAGCGTGTTAATATGATAATTTCCTCAGTCCGTTATTGTAGCGGCCATTTTGATGTCGATCACGCAAGAAAACTCCGAGCATAGCCCTCTCCATTGCCCTTTGAGTGACTGTACGCTTTCTGATGAAGTCCATTGTTAGCGACCACGTCTCTGAGCCATATGTCATCACTGGCAACACACACTGGTCATACACTTTAGTCTTGAGACACTGTGGTAAGTTATAAACAATGTCATAGTAAATAACAAAATAATAAGTAATTAAATCGGACTCAATTATTCACACCAATCATACTATTATTATACTGATAAATTTCTGTCTGACAGGTAGTTATGTATTGTGTAGTATGTCTTGTTTAACAGTAAATTATTCAAATGCTTTTGAAATATATTGATTTCGTTAATATTTAACAAAGAGTTTGGTTGTTTGTTGTTAATCTTTGGGCACACGTTTGGCGCAGTAGTTGAGCGATTGACTGCTGCGCTGCGTGTCACGGTTTCGATGCCCGCACGGTACAAATATTTGTATGACATACAGATAGTTGTTCCGGCTCTAGGTGTTGTGTATTTGAGTATGTTTGTAAACGCACCCACGATACAGGAAGAAATTCCTAGTGTGGGGCAAAGTTTTTCTAAAAAACTAAAAAAACATAAGGTTTATAAGTAATGTTTTTATCTTGATGTAAAAAAATATTTCTCACGATATTCTCTAATTTACCAGAGTTAATCTATTTTCTTCTGAAATTCAGTTTTAATTGAAAATAATTGCATTTGAATTATTTGCGAGGGTTTCAGTGAAACGGGATAGACTGACAGTCGCGGAAGTAATTCCGTAAGTGTTCCGATTCAATATTATTACGAACCACTTTAAATAAGTGGGACATAGCCATCAACGTTGTTAATGGGAGAAAATGTATAAACATCTACAATAAGTACCTATCTATGTAGTAGATAGGTAGGTAGGTACTTCAGGTACTTTAATATTACTGGTAATAGAATATAAATAAAAGTACTTGGACGGCCGACCTCTGCTCGGGTGAAAATAGAGAAACGACGTTTTCTAAAAATGAAACCTAGCTAGATCGATTTATTGCCCCCGAAAGGCCCTGCATACTAAATTTCATCAAAATCGTTGAAACCTTTTCCGAGTTTCAGATTATATATATATATATATATATACAATCTGAAGCTCTGAGCTCTGAGTTCGTTCGTGGAATGCATTGCCTGACCCAATAAAACGTGCTCAGTCATTGCCTGTCTTTAAAAAACTTATAAAGAAACATTACCTGTCTCTGTGATCCTGTCCTTGTTTAAGCTGTCTTGTTTGTTTATTTAGATGTATGTATTTATGTATCTATTTTAGTAGTTGGTTTTTAGTGCCTAATTGTACTTAGTAAGCACTTATACTTGTATGATTTGAAATTGGCACCAAGTGCATCCCCATGTCGTGTCCAGGCTATCTCTATTAATTCAAGGTGGCCTGGAAGATATTGCAGAGCGCGATAAGGCCTCCTGTTGTATGTTTGTTTTAATTTTAATGTTTCTTTTTGTATTATCTTAACTTGGTGTACAACAAAGTGTATAAATAAATAAAAAATATAGATATATACAAGAATTGCTCGTTTATTAGATTAGACAGATATTGTTTGTCTGTTTACAGGAGTTTTCATCCGGAAAAAATGCACGGTTTCTGGGCGTTAGACAAATGAATCGCAGTAGTGGCCAAATGCTGATAAATACAGTGTCACGTGACATTAAAGTTTTCATGGATCATCATAAATTCATGTTTGTTCAATGGGGTTGATTTTATTTATTTATTATTTCTGGCCAACCTGCTATTGTAAACTTATACTGATAAATTATGTTAAATGAAGTTTTTTATATCTAAGGTTAGTATAACAATTTATTATAGGTTATCACCGCATGCCCCATCAATCTGCCTAGCCTTTGCCCAAATATATTGGGGTCGGCTTCCAGTTTAACCGGATTAGCTGAGTACCAGTGTTTTACATGGAGCGACTGCCTATCTAACTTCCACAACCCAGTAACTGGGCAACACGGTACCTGTTGGCTAGACTGGTGTCAGATCTCAAGCTTGTGACTACTCGTAACGACTGTCAAAGATCTTCAAATGACAGCCGGGACCATAGGCTTAACGTGCTTTCCGAGGCACGGAGGAATCTCGATATGTTAAAACGGTCACCCATACACGGACCGACCTCGTCAAGCGTTGCTTAACCTTGAAGATCGACCCATGCGGCTGTTATTATTTAGCCACGAGCTCCTCCAATACCGCATGCCCCATAAAAGAACAAATGTTACAAGATATAGTAAAATCTAAAGTAATATTTAAATTTTAATTCTGCTTTTAATCTTGATTAAACTTGATTAAACGCACAATATTTATGTTTAAAAGTTATCTACATTGGTTTCGTACATTTTACGTGATGCATGCACAAATAAACAGATAAACAGACAAAAAATCCAAAAGTGCTGGAAATAGATTCAGTGGGTTCTCCTTTAAGGGGCTGAATACTCAAAATGGGCTTTCTTTTAAACATTTTTTAGCCAAATCTATTGAAGATGTGGCAGCAGAAAAAAGATATGTTAATCTTGATCATATTTCCGAAAACTTTGTTGTGGCCGAAACACGTTTACGCACAAAAACCTCGATACAATTGAATGGCAAAGTAACCTCTTACCGTGATCTTCAAAAGATTTTTCCGGTAATACTGACCAGCGTACATTTGTACAATTAACACCAATAACGTATCATAAAAGGACGCAAAACTTCATTGTCTTATATATTGAAGTTTCATTCATTATTTTTAAGTAATTCATATTATTATGTTTTGTAAAAAAGTCTATACAAATTCCATCGTGCTTCTCTTTCCATCCAGTGCAATTCGACAGTGACCGCTTTGCGGCGTTGCTAGGTGGACGTATGTCGCTTTTTTCCGCAAAAAGCAAAAATAATATTCAATTTATTTCTCGTCAATTCAATCTGTCAAAAAAATATCAGGTAAAATGCAGCCAGATCATGTAGCCTGGTGGCTTTAATTGGAACTAACGAAAGCACAAGTAATATTGTCAAAGTCTGTATTATTTTTATTTTTTGGCACTACCGCTGTCACTGGCATCTATATTTTTGTTGTATTATAAACGACTCACGTCGTTTAGTTTACTTACTAAGTCCATAACTAAAAAGTATTTGAACCTCTTTGAAAATACAACAAATGTTATCTTAATTTGAATTAAACAATATTTAAAATATAGGTAAGGTCGAATACTATTTTAACCTTCTTCGTTCATGTGAAAACAATAGAAGCAAAAACACAGACCATGGAATGGACGTACCAACCACGCTGGCAGTGTCTCGAAATGACAGAACTAATAAAATTCTTCGTATCCATTTGTTTCAATCTTTGTTTCTTTCTAACATACGGCACCTAGAACTGACCAAAAAATTTCAAATTCGTGAGAAATGATAATCTATTTCTCACGAATTTGACATTTTTCGTCGTTTCAACCAAAAATCGTCCACATGTGGACATAAAGCACACCAAGAATCATCACATTGATCAGTCCTGTATTTCTCGCAATTAACTATCCCAATTGCAATAACGGGTTACAATAATAGTTAGTTAGTCTATTAATATTGTTAAGCTAATTATTAATTGATCTTATCATTTTGCCAAATCGGCACTGACAATTCTTATTTATTAACAAAAAATCCGCCGATCACCCTGGAGAGTAAACTCAAAGACTTACACTTGGGGATTTCCAGAGATTTACGCAGCATTCTGGATGTAAAAAGAACAGACCGAATACGGAACACGCTGTGTTCCCAAACGGGCATAATAGACGTGGGTAAAAAGGCTGTTCGGCTCAAATGGGCCAATGCCATTACGGCTCACGTTAGTAGCATGCAAAATGAGCGCTGGGCAAGCCTCCACAATCTTGAAGGTGGAACGCACCGTTGAGGCCGGTCCAGAAATAGGTGCCGAGATGATTTGGACGCGTACCGTGAGGGCTGGTTCTAGACGGTGCGGGAAAAGAATGTCTGGAATGACTTAGGTGTACTCTTATGAATTTAATTGGGGATGGATGAAGAGGGAGGGGACGGCCAAAGAAAAGATAGATGGACTGTGTGAGGAGTGATATTAAAGAAAAGGGAGTCAATTATAGCGTGGTGCGGGACAGAACGATATGGAAGAAGAAAACGCGTTGCGCCGACCCCAAGTAACATGGGACAAGGGCAGGTAGATGATGATGATGATTTCAGACTTTTACCGGTAAGACTTGGTAAATCTGTTTTACCGATAAATAATGAGTTTGATCATAGTTTTTTTTTTATACTGAAACAACAGTTCGGATTTTACAGTAACATATACGTGGTTGTGAGGCATACACTGTTTTTTTGTATTTATGTTTTCCTTTTTAGGGTTCCCTAGCCAAAAGGCAAAAAACGGAACCCTTATGGATTCTTCATGTCTGTGTGTCTGTCTGTCTGTCCATCCGTATGTCACAGCCACTTTTTCCGAAACTATAAGAACTATGCTGTTGAAACTTGGTAAGTAGGTGTATTCTGTGAACCGCATTAAGATTTTCAAACAAAAATAGAAAAAAACTGAAACTCATTTTTTTTTCATCCTACCTGTACATGTGGGGTATCTATGGATAGGTCTTCAAAAAGATATTAAGGTTTCTAATATATTTTTTTCTAAACTGAATAGTTTGCGTGAGAGACACTTCCAAAGTGGTAAAATGTGTCCCCCCCCATGAAACTTCTAAAATAAGATAATGATAAAACTAAAAAAAATATATGATGTACATTACCATGTAAACTTCCACCGAAAATTGGTTTGAACGAGATCAAGTAAGTAGTTTTTTTTAAATACGTCATAAATAGTAAACCACAATTTAACAAGTACGGAACCCTTCGTGCGCGAGTCCGACTCGCATTTGGCCGGTTTTTTGTATTTATATAGATAGATAAAGTTTACATGACCGTGTTTTTTGCGCCATGTCTATTTGTTTTTTAACTCTAATATACAGAAAAGCGGCACCACGTGACCTCACCACAGAGGGCTGATGTATATCAAAACCCAGTACGTGCTTTGTAATTATTATATTCCAGGAGAGCGGAAAGTCATCTTGTATTAGTAACTAAATGATATATTAAGATTTCAAGAGAATACTAAACAAGGAATATGAACCTACTAATTGTACAAATCATATTAATAGCGTCATACATTCTATTGCATATTTTAAACATGCCTAAAAAAGACAATTCCAAACCTAGTAAATTTTGGATATTTGCTAATTTAAGGTGTCTTTACAATTTGATGTGACTTTCCTATTGTAAATAATGATAAAATTGATTACTGAAAGCACCAAATCTCAATTCAAATTTAAAGTTTCCAGTTTAATATTGCACAGTCCATTTCAGTATAGTAAAACTCATTAAAATAATATAAATAAAATTATCTAGCTATTAAACCAATATAATAAAATGTAACGTACTGTGTTCTTATATGTGGCAGTCGCATAGAAGCAGACATAATTATAATATTTATTCAATTTGCACGGCAAAGACTCGTATGACACTAGCCAGATTACCTATTTTAGTGATCTTTATTTTCGTAGCAATAAGGTTGCATTCATAGGCAAAATAACAGTGAACGATCTGATGTCAGATGCTAGCCAGTTTGAAATAAGAACTTGCGCGGTTATATTTTTGTAAAAAAAACCATCGGAAGAGTCCGTTTATGATATGGGCCTCTGTGGTCGGCCTTGTGTATTTAATTTTCAAATACTTTTCGCTCCAATTTAAGTTTCCCCTAAACTATCGATGACAGTGGGCGTGGCTTAGAACCTCAGATGTCGATTGTCAACTGTTTGTCCTCAGCCCCTTAACACCCTGGCTATTTTTAACCGACTTCCCAAAAAGGAGGAGGTTCTATGTTCGACTTCAAGTTTGTTTTTTTTTTGTTTATTTTCACCGATTACTCCGTCAATTGTGGACCGATTTTGAAATATTTTTTTTTTTGAAAAGGTATATTCTGAAATTGGTCTCATTTTAATTTGGTGAAGATCTGATGAAGAACTTCGGAGATATACAACAGAACTCTTCAATAAATAACGGCAAATCTCTCGGGATTGCTGCAATCGCATGTCTGTTTGTTGTTTATAACATTTCATAACATAACATCACGCCAGTTCGCTCTTAAGGGGTAAGCAGATCTCTCATTTCACCGGTTATGTTCAAGTTTCATGAAATCTATTCTGGCGAAATAGTTCCCTTACTAACTTGCCTATTAGGTACGTACAACTAAAAAGTGAAAAATAAAAAAACTTTTTGCAAAAAAATACTATCGACTTCCAAATACAAAACTACAAAGTGAAAAATAACTTAATTTTTTGAAGTCGGTGTCCATAACGCAAAAAAATGGTACCTACGAAAGACACCGACTTCAAAAAATTAAGTAATTTTTCACTTTGTAGTTTTGTATTTGGAAGTCGGTAGTATTTTTTTGCAAAAAGTTTTTTTTTTTTTGAAATGTTATCTATGTACAAAAACGAATTTTCTACAGATTTGAGGGAGTGAGATGTGCGTAACTTGAAGTATCACTTAGTTTTTGTTTCATCGCAATCGGTACACTCTATCAAAAGTTAGATGAATTTAAAGTGTTCAAGAAGTAAAATATCGCAACATACGCAATTCAGATACTCGGACTGTTGAACTCCATATTCGATAGATGGCATTAGAACCCTAATTATAATTGGGGAGTCGGGACCTAATGCACGAAACTAAAAAAATACGTTTTATGAGATTTAAGTTTCTAATCATACTACTTATGTCAATGATGGCGTTGACGTGTGTGCAATGTGGTCCCTAATTTCGCTGCTGCTATTGCCCGTCTGAATAGCCTAATGATAAACGTGATGGTCTACTATATTTAAGGTTGCGAGTCCGAGTCCCAGCTAAGGATAGGTATGTATTAACCGACTTTCCAAAAAGGAGGAGGTTAGACATTAGGTTTGTTTTTTTTTTCCCTATTTCTCCGTCAATTGTGGACCGATTTTTCTTTTTTATTTAAAAGAGTATATTCCCAAATTGGTCCCATTTTAATTTGGTGAAGATCTGATGAAGAACTTCGGAGACAGTAATACGATAGAACTCTTCAATAAATGACGGAAAATCTCTCGGGATTGCTGCAATCGCATGTCTGTTTATTGTTTATTTTTTACCATTTCATAACTTAACATCACACCAGTACGCTCTAAAAGAGTACCCAGATGTGTACAGTTCACTTTGGTACACCCTCATTTCACCGGTTATGTTCAAATTTCATGATATTCGGGTAATCTATTTGGAATTATAGGCACCTTACTAAAGACAAACACTTTACTTACTTGTAGTGTTTTTATTTGGAATGTCAGTAGAATTTTTTTGAAAAACTTTTATTTTTATTTTTTCGTTTTGGAGTGGTGTTCTGGAGTACTACTAGATGGCGCGCAGCAAATCTGTCCTTACTTTTTTTTTGTATGAATTAGATATTCTTCTCCCTAGAGTAAATAGTATTCTGTGCAGCGAACGCTCGATATAGGTAGGTAGAAAGGTAAATAAGGTAGGTAGGTCTAGGTAAGTAGGGTAGATACAGGTAAGTAGGTAAGTAGGGTAGGCACAGGTAGGTAGGTAAGTAGGGTAGGTAGGTAAGTAGGGTAGATTAGGCAGTTAACGGGAGCGAAGCCGCGGGCACAGCTAGTCACAATAAAAATAACTTAAAATCAAATTAAAGCCAATCACTTAAAAGAAACATAGATACAATCATAAGGATTATTGATTTACTCGTGGGTCGTTTTATTTGTATGTCAAAAAATATTTTAGTAGCAACTAATTTGGGCACTCGTAGAATTTATAAGTAGTCACACACCTACTGGACGTATTGCTACTAGCAGCATCTCTAATGCTTTAATAACGGGTAGTATTTAAACGAGTGACACTAAATTGAAGTTTTAAGTGACACAAATAATTAATTTACTTTATAGTATTACTAAGTTAGTGACTGACTGCGAGTGACGAGAAATCAACAGAACAGCAACTTACAAACATGAATTTGAGTTACTTAAAATATAAAATTAGAAGCTTCATAATATTTTAGTACCTCTCCCGAACGTTGTAAAACATAGCACCTACTACAAGTCAATAAAAATATTCAATAAACTGCTGACAGAAATAAAAAGACAGTTTCAGAATAAGCTTAAACAGTTCTTGTTAAACAAGTGTCTATATTCTAATGATGAATTTTAAATTAATAAAGGAGTCATATGATTTAATGTAATTTATTTGACTTGAAATAGACATTTTATTGTATTTTTAACAGACTTCCCAAAAAGGAGGAGGTTCTATGTTCGACATTGTTTTTTTTTTTTTTTTTTGTTCACCGATATCTCCGTCAATTGTAGACCGATTTTGAAAATTCTTTTTTTGTTTGAAAAAGTATGTTTCGAAATTGGTCCCATTTTAAATTGGTGAAGATCTGATGAAGAACTTCGGAGATATACTACAGAACTCTTCAATAAATAACGGGAAATCTCTCGGGATTGCTGCAATCGCATGTCTGTTTATTGTTTATACCATTTCATAACATAACATCACGCCAGTACGCTCTTAAGGGGTATTGTAAAATTCTTACAAAATATATGAACTATAAAAGTAATTCATCTACTTATTTGTTAACCTCTGACTACGCCTTCTACATTTGGTGGATGCTCCGGGTACAGAATCCCAGAAGATAGGAAATGATAAATGATAATACAGTATACGTATAAGTGAGTGAAAAACGTTGAAAGTGTTTAAAGACAGAAGTTCGCGTGTGCATGGCGATATACAGTGCACGAAGCCCTATTGGCGTACATAAAGCGAGATAAGTTTTAACAGAGAGGGTTGTTACCTTTCATTCCCTCCCTTAAGCGGATGGAAATACAAGGAAGAGTCGGAGTAAAGCTAAGTGGTTTTATTATTTAGTGTAATTGAGCATAAGGCTAGCATGATGAATGATTACTACACGGGAACGAACGGGTATTGTCTAGAGGAATTTTTAACCGAATTCAAGTCGGTGGCCGAAATAAATGAATGGAGAGAGAGCGACTACAGCCTCATCTTGGGAGGATTCATGCAGGGGGCTGCATATTATTTTTACCGTATGATTTTTAAATATGACATGGACTTTGAAGTGTTATGCGATCGCTTGAGGAGTGAATTCTCTATATTTCACCGCAGATGCCGTTATTGCGAACAGCGCATAATAATTGTGGTGTTCTGGAGTACTACTAGATGGCGCGCAGCAAATCTGTCCTTACTTTTTTTTTGTATGAATTAGATATTCTTCTCCCTAGAGTAAATAGTATTCTGTGCAGCGAACGCTCGATATAGGTAGGTAGAAAGGTAAATAAGGTAGGTAGGTCTAGGTAAGTAGGGTAGATACAGGTAAGTAGGTAAGTAGGGTAGGCACAGGTAGGTAGGTAAGTAGGGTAGGTAGGTAAGTAGGGTAGATTAGGCAGTTAACGGGAGCGAAGCCGCGGGCACAGCTAGTCACAATAAAAATAACTTAAAATCAAATTAAAGCCAATCACTTAAAAGAAACATAGATACAATCATAAGGATTATTGATTTACTCGTGGGTCGTTTTATTTGTATGTCAAAAAATATTTTAGTAGCAACTAATTTGGGCACTCGTAGAATTTATAAGTAGTCACACACCTACTGGACGTATTGCTACTAGCAGCATCTCTAATGCTTTAATAACGGGTAGTATTTAAACGAGTGACACTAAATTGAAGTTTTAAGTGACACAAATAATTAATTTACTTTATAGTATTACTAAGTTAGTGACTGACTGCGAGTGACGAGAAATCAACAGAACAGCAACTTACAAACATGAATTTGAGTTACTTAAAATATAAAATTAGAAGCTTCATAATATTTTAGTACCTCTCCCGAACGTTGTAAAACATAGCACCTACTACAAGTCAATAAAAATATTCAATAAACTGCTGACAGAAATAAAAAGACAGTTTCAGAATAAGCTTAAACAGTTCTTGTTAAACAAGTGTCTATATTCTAATGATGAATTTTAAATTAATAAAGGAGTCATATGATTTAATGTAATTTATTTGACTTGAAATAGACATTTTATTGTATTTTTAACAGACTTCCCAAAAAGGAGGAGGTTCTATGTTCGACATTGTTTTTTTTTTTTTTTTTTGTTCACCGATATCTCCGTCAATTGTAGACCGATTTTGAAAATTCTTTTTTTGTTTGAAAAAGTATGTTTCGAAATTGGTCCCATTTTAAATTGGTGAAGATCTGATGAAGAACTTCGGAGATATACTACAGAACTCTTCAATAAATAACGGGAAATCTCTCGGGATTGCTGCAATCGCATGTCTGTTTATTGTTTATACCATTTCATAACATAACATCACGCCAGTACGCTCTTAAGGGGTATTGTAAAATTCTTACAAAATATATGAACTATAAAAGTAATTCATCTACTTATTTGTTAACCTCTGACTACGCCTTCTACATTTGGTGGATGCTCCGGGTACAGAATCCCAGAAGATAGGAAATGATAAATGATAATACAGTATACGTATAAGTGAGTGAAAAACGTTGAAAGTGTTTAAAGACAGAAGTTCGCGTGTGCATGGCGATATACAGTGCACGAAGCCCTATTGGCGTACATAAAGCGAGATAAGTTTTAACAGAGAGGGTTGTTACCTTTCATTCCCTCCCTTAAGCGGATGGAAATACAAGGAAGAGTCGGAGTAAAGCTAAGTGGTTTTATTATTTAGTGTAATTGAGCATAAGGCTAGCATGATGAATGATTACTACACGGGAACGAACGGGTATTGTCTAGAGGAATTTTTAACCGAATTCAAGTCGGTGGCCGAAATAAATGAAT
Organism: Orthosia cruda; assembly: GCA_964057195.1. Lineage (NCBI taxonomy): Eukaryota > Metazoa > Arthropoda > Insecta > Lepidoptera > Noctuidae > Orthosia > Orthosia cruda. Next base: position 43,352,706 of record OZ059826.1, read on the forward strand.
GGAGAGAGAGCGACTACAGCCTCATCTTGGGAGGATTCATGCAGGGGGCTGCATATTATTTTTACCGTATGATTTTTAAATATGACATGGACTTTGAAGTGTTATGCGATCGCTTGAGGAGTGAATTCTCTATATTTCACCGCAGATGCCGTTATTGCGAACAGCGCATAATAATTGCTAAAATAAAAGCAGATAAAAAACAACCTGATGTATTGTGTGAGGATGTTAATGCACATTTATTTTCTAGTATCGTGATTAAGGACGAACAAACACAAAACAATATACAGTGCAGTGAAAAAAGCGTTGACCACGTTGACGGAGAAGGCGACGCAGTTGATGGCGATGGCGATCACACCGACGGAGGGAGCTGCATGTTCGAGGACGATGGTGACCAGACCAGCGGAGATGACGGCCCCGTCGATGTCCAGTTGGAGGTGGAGTCTGTGTTCCAGGACGAGCGTGCGGACGGCCCGGCTGACGACGAGTTGGACTCCCTATCCAACAGCGAGTGCGCGGACGCGGGTATTGTGATGTATCGGTCCAGTCCAATTGACTCCACTAATTCCATTTGTCTTGCAGAGAACAGTGATGAGATTTTGTCGGAACAACTAGTTGTGGTTCCATCGGGACACCAATATGTATCGGATGTTAACATGCACATTAATCCAATTGATTTTAACCATAAAATTGAAAATATTATTGAAATTTCTCAATCTGACTTAAAACAAAATTTTAGCCATTAAGAAAAAAATTGCTCGAAATAAACCGAAAGAGATCCATAGGAAATTCAAAAGAGTCTTTTGTAAGATTTCTTATTGCTCCAACATAAATTTAAAGAAGGCGATCAATAAAAAAATTATTCGAATTAAATTCAAAATAATTTTTAATAAAACTTCTTGGGGAGCAAGGTTTGGTTCAAGTAAAATTACTATGATTTTTGCAAGGAAAAATTCACTTCATATTTTCCTTCGATGTAACATTGTACAAAGATTTTTGCATTGCGAATACATAAAGCAATTCGAACTCGTAAAATGCAAATTTTGGAAATTTTATAGAAAGAAGATTAGGTATAAAATGTTGTAAATATTGTATTATGCAAACTGATTTATTTAATGTTGTGTCTTATATTTTGTGATTTATTAACCAATGTTTTCTTTTCATGTCGTGCAAATGAATATGGTCCAACTTAGAAGGAATTTGCTATGCGCGCTGGGCATCGAAAGAAACTAAATGCGATTGATTATTTGAATGATTTATCTGTATATGTTTTCATGAAATTAAATATTCCTCTGTCTTGTCTTTATTTAATAAAAAGGATTAGCTTTTGAAATTGCTGACGAAGTCCAAATACAAATCCATAAGACTAAGTCAGAAACAGTCAAAAATTAATAGAAAAGTCTTTTAAGCCCCTAAGGCGAATAAATGCTTTGAAAGCATAGATATCATGGTAGGAAATGGTTTGACACGTAGTCCCACAGATAATACAAAAAAGGGCAGTGTCAAAACCTTGACAAATTTAAAGCATCGTTTTCATTATAAGAATTGGTTTGACACATAATGTCATAAACAATATAATAAAGCACAGTGTTCACACCATAATTAAATTTAATTTTATTCTATGCGCCGTATTAGCCACAGATTAGTTAGGTCGGACCACAAATAGAAGTATATAACTATGTAAGTTGTATAAAGGCCCATACCAAATAGTTAGACGATTATATTTATGTTATTATAAAAAAAATAGGCGATTTAGGGACATAGTACATGTAAATAGATTAAACCACAAATAGATTAAAACCTTTTAATGTTAGAGTAGGATAAGAGATAGGTTTAAATAGATAAGAATAGGTTAAGGTTAGTAAGGTTTCCATATAGGAAGAAGCCTGTTGTCAAATAGAAAAAAAAATATGATTGACAACTATCAAATTTGACATATTGAAGTTAATAGGGATGGGAAAGTAGGAAAAAATGTATCGATAGTTTTCTTATCGATATTCTCAAATAGTATCGATATATATAATTAAATTAGTTATTTCCGTTGCATGTGCTGATGATGTGCTGATGAGTTGTGAGCCGCAGGGGGAAGAAGAGGCTGGCAACGTTGGCCACGCATCGAATAAATGTTTATTGGATATGCGATTAAGGCATAGGCACAAGCCAGGGTAATAGTATAACCCAGTGGGTTTCTTAAAGTAATAGTCATAACTGAAACCGACTTTGCTAACGGGGCATAGGCTTTGCAAAGGATGTCCAGTTGACATCATTGGTCCAGTTTGTCCGATGTTTAAAAAAAAAATGCATTTATAATAATAAACCCTGGTGCAAGCTATAGAGCTATTCATAGGAATAGGATTAGAAATTCGATGCGATCCAGCCTTTCCTTCTCTGGCCTGATAAACGCACGAGATCGAAAAATTGTATCATATTTGAATTTTTGAGATTAAACCCCATCCGGGTCGATGTGAGTTGACGCGTCATTCTTGTTAGTGTTGGAAGGACGCCTTGTTCTTTTTTCAGAGGTTTTGGTCAAGGAGGTTCAAGCATGACGGCGTAGATTTGTTAGTGTGTGTGCACGTTAGCTGAAGTTAAAAGCACATATCGGAGCGTCCGATAACTCGTTTGTCATGATTAAGCCTTCCCCTTTTATGTGATTCCTCTGTTAGGTAAATATTCGAGTTAGGATAAGGTAGGATTCATGTAACCTTTCAAGACATAGAATAGAAGCACTTCATATGATTCTGCGCGTCTATTCGTAGGGGCGTAGCTCATGTGAGGACTCTGCTTAACTAGAAGGCAACCTACTTGCCTATAAAAATATTGGCAATTGGTATTACTTGAAAGGTAAATGAATTTCGAATAGAAAATAAGTGAATATGTTTTTGATTGTCAATTCTAGTGTAGCCGCCCAGACGGCAGGAATATTGTAAAATTCTTACAAAATATATGAACTATAAAAGTAATTCATCTACTTATTTGTTAACCTCCGACTACGCCTTCTACAGTACGCAGATCTCTCATTTCACCGGTTATGTTCAAGTTTCATGAAATCTATTCTGGCGTTATAGTTACCTTACTAATTTGCCTATTAGGTAGGTACCACTAAAAAGTGAAAAATAAAAAAACATTTTTTTCAAAAAAATACTACCGACTTCCAAATACAAAACTACAAAGTGAAAAATAACTTTATTTTTTGAAGTCGGTGTCCATAACGCAAAAAAAATGGTACCTACGAAAGACACCGACTTCAAAAAATAAAGTTATTTTTCACTTTGTAGTTTTGTATTTGGAAGTCGGTAGTATTTTTTTGCAAAAAGATTTTTTATATTAATTGACTTAAAATTGTCATTTTATTGTATTTTACTAATTGACTTATGACATTTTTTTATATTGTTCTTATTATTATTCGGATTATAATTTAATTTAGATGATTGTTATGATTTGAATATGGATTGCATGCATGTTTCATAAATATTTAGATATAGAAATTCAGACATGATGTAAAAATCGTTATTGAATAAATGAATTGAATTGAATTTGATCGACCTAATATTTGTTTCAGTGTCAAAGTTATGTCCTGCACTTTTTTCAATATTTGGCGACTTGAAAATAAAAGTTTGTCAAAGGGGCTCCTTTTTCTCTGCAGGGTCTAAAGTAACCTTACATTTAGGAGATGAGGGGAGCTAGGTTCAATCGCTTTGCTCGCTCACTTCAGCGCCCGTCATCCCCTTCGAACCTAATCTATCCGTGTTGGGGTGCCCTAAGAACCCGAGCTCACTTCACTCGCTCTTGAAAAAATCGTCTCTGTCTTAAGGGGCTGAGGACGAACAGTTGACAATCGACATCTGAGGTTCTAAGCCACGCCCACTGTCATCGATAGTTTAGGGGAAAACTTAAATTGGAGCGATAGGTATTTGAAAATTAAATACACAAGGCCGACCACAGAGGCCCATATCATAAACGGACTCTTCCGATGGTTTTTTACAAAAATATAACCGCGCAAGTTCTTATTTCAAACTGGCTAGCATGTGACATCAGATCGTTCACTGTTATTTTGCCTATGAATGCAACCTTATTGCTACGAAAATAAAGATCACTAAAATAGGTAATCTGGCTAGTGTCATACGAGTCTTTGCCGTGCAAATTGAATAAATATTATAATTATGTCTGCATCTATGCGACTGCCACATATAAGAACACAGTACGTTACATTTTTTTTATATTGGTTTAATAGCTAGATTATTTTATTTATATTATTTTAATGAGTTTTACTATACTGAAATGGACTGTGCAATATTAAACTGGAAACTTTAAATTTGAATTGAGATTTGGTGCTTTCAGTAATCAATTTTATCATTATTTACAATAGGAAAGTTACATTAAATTGTAAAGACACCTTAAATCAGCAAATATCCAAAACTTACTAAGTTTGGAATTGTCTTTTTTAGGCATGTTTAAAATATGCAATAGAATGTATGACGCTATTAATATTATTTGTACAATTAGTAGGTTCATATTCCTTGTTTAGTATTCTCTTGAAATCTTAATATATCCTTTAGTTACTAATACAACATGACTTTCCGCTATCCTGGAATATAATAATTACAAAGCACTTACTGGGTTTTGATATACATCAGTCCTCAGTGGTGAGGTCACGTGGTGCCGCTTTTCTGTATATTAGAGTTAAAAAACAAATAGACAGGGCGCAAGAAACACGGTCATGTAAACTTTATCTATCTATATAAATAAAAAAAACCGGCCAAGTGTGAGTTGCACTCGCGCTCAAAGGTTCCGTACCATAATCGCAAAAAACGGAAAAGAACACGTATGTTGTATGGGAGCCCCACTTAAATATTGATTTTGTTCTGTTTTTAGTATTTGTTGTTATAGCGGCAACAGAAATACACCATCTGTAAAAAAAATAATTGCCTTGCTATCACGGTTCATGAGATACAGCCTCGTGACAGACGGACCGACAGACAGGGAGATAGACGGAACCATAAAAATGCTGTATGTGATTGTAAGCGTCTCACTAGAGAACGGCTGAAACTATTTGTTGCTATTGTTTGTTATGTATCAATCAATCAATCAATCATTTATTTGCTATAAGTATTGGTACAGTGTAGGTGTTTAAAGATAATATAGAAAGAAAGAAAATGTTTATATGCGCCAGGCACAACGCATGCCATAAAAAAAACCGGCTAAGTGCGAGTCGGACTCGCGCACGAAGGGTTCCGTACTTGTTAAATTGTGGTTTACGATTTATGACGTATTTAAAAAAAACTACTTACTTGATCTCGTTCAAACCAATTTTCGGTGCAAGTTCACATGGTAATGTACATCATATATTTTTTTTAGTTTTATCATTCTCTTATTTTAGATGTTTCAGGGGGGGGGGACACATTTTACCACTTTGGAAGTGGTAAAATGTGTGTGGTGGTGGTGTCAGTCACGCAAACTATTCAGTTTAAAAAAAATATATTAGAAATCTCAATATCATTTTTGAAGACCTATCCATAGATACCCCACACGTACAGGTAGGATGACAAAAAAAAATTAGTTTCAGTTTTTTCTATTTTTGTTTGAAAATCTTAATGCGGTTCACAGAATACACCTACTTACCAAGTTTCAACAGCATAGTTCTTATAGTTTCGGAAAAAAGTGGCTGTGACATACGGACGGACAGACAGACAGACAGACATGACGAATCCATAAGGGTTCCGTTTTTTGCCTTTTGGCTAGGGAACCCTAAAAAGGAAAACATAAATACTAAATACAGTGTATGCCTCACAACCACGTATATGTTACTGTAAAAGCCGAACTGTTGTTTCAGTTTAAAAAAAAAACTAAGATGAAACTTATAATTTATCGGTAAAACCGATTTACTAAGTCTTACCGGTAAAAGTCTGAAATCATCATCATCTACCTGCCCTTGTCCTATGTTACTTGGGGTCGGCGCAACACGTTTTCTTTATCCATATCGTTCTGTCCCGCACCACGCTATAATTGACTCCCTTTTCTTTAATATCACTCCTCACACAGTCCATCTATCTTTTCTTTGGCCGTCGCCTCCCTCTTCATCCATCCCCAATTAAATTCATAAGAGTACACGTAAGTCATTCCAGACATTCTTTTCCCGCACCGTCTAGAACCAGCCCTCACGGTACGCGTCCAAATCATCTCGGCACCTATTTCTGCACAGACAAGAGACCTACATCTTCAAAATTGTGGAGGCTTGCCCAGCGCTCAATTTGCATGCTACTAACGTGAGCCGTAATGGCATTGGCCCATCTGAGCCGAACAGCCTTTTTACCCACGTCTATTATGCCCGTTTGGGAACACAGCGTGTTCCGTATTCGGTCTGTTCTTTTTACATCCAGAATGCTGCGTAAATCTCTGTCAATCCTCAAGTGTAAGTCTTTGAGTTTACTCTCCAGGGTGATCGGCGGATTTTTTGTTAATAAATAAGAATTGTCAGTGCTGATTTGGCAAAATGATAAGATCAATTAATGATTACCTTAACAATATTAATATACTAACAAACTATTATTGTAGCTCGTTATTGCAATTGGGATAGTTAATTGCGAGAAATACAGGACTGATCAATGTGATGATTCTTGGTGAGCTTTATGTCCACATGTGGGACGATTTTTGGTTGAAACGACGAAAAATGTCAAATTCGTGAGAAATAGATTAACATTTCTCACGAATTTGACATTTTTGGTCAGTTCTAGGTGCCGTATGTTAGAAAGAAACAAAGATTGAAACAAATGGATACGAAGAATTTTATTAGTTCTGTCATTTCGAGACACTGCCAGCGTGGTTGGTACGACCATTCCATGTTCTGTGTTTTTTGCTTCTATTGTTTTCACATGAACGAAGAAGGTTAAAATAGTATTCGACTTCACCTATATTTTAAATATTGTTTAATTCAAATTGAGATAACATTTGTTGTATTTTCAAAGAGGTTCAAATACTTTTTAGTTATGGACTTAGTAAGTAAACTAAACGACGTGAGTCGTTTATAATACAACAAAAATATAGATGCCAGTGACAGCGGTAGTGCCAAAAAATAAAAATAATATAGACTTTGACAATATTACTTGTGATTTCGTTAGTTCCAATTAAAGCCACCAGGCTACATGATCTGGCTGCATTATACCTGATATTTTTTTGACAGATTGAATTGACGAGAAACACTGACCTCTATTATACAAGTACGCTGGACTAAATATACTATATGAAATGACAGTTGATTTTTGTGCTGATTCAAAGCACCCCGCTCGAGCGTATTAGGAACTAAAATTGACACATTTAGAGATAGGTTAATACCGATATTTCTCAAAATTAGGTAATACTAATATCTCTTCTTAGTCGTTGTCTTCATTTCTGAAGGTCGTGCCCGTCTTGAAAAGCCTTGACGGAGTCAACGACGAGCTGCTTCCAAGCCATCCTGTCTTCGGCTCTTCTCATAGCATTGGTCACAGTGAGTCCCGTAATGGCCCTGATCTGGTCAGACCAGCGAGTAGGTGAACGTCCGCGTGGTCTTTTTCCATCCACCTTTCCCACTACAACCAGTTTTTCCAGGTTGTCTGGCTGTCTCCGGGCGATGTGACCAAAGTAACTTAGGACTCGTTGGTAGCAGATCGTGGAGAGTCTAGTTTTGATGTTCAACTGGTCGAGAATGGACTTATTCGTGCGCTTGGCTGTCCATGGTATGCGCAACATTCTTCTCCAGCACCACATCTCAAAAGCCTCTATCTTTTTTCGATCCACCGTGCGAATTGCCCAAGATTCCGAGCCGTAAAGAAATATCGAGAATACCAGAGTTCTCACGAGTCTCTTCTTTGTGTTGTTGGAGACGTTTCTATTTTGCCATATCCTCGACATCTTGCTCATAGCAGCCTTGGCCATCTGCGTACGCCTCCGAATCTCCCCGTCGCAGCCTCCCCGATCACTGACTGAATACTAATATATTCGCCTGGAAATATTATAATATTGTAACTAATATATCAGTATTAGTGATATTTTTAAATTACACTAATATCAAAATAGTAGACTTGGCAAGGCGTATCACTCATCTACTGTATTGACTTCTCGTAGTATGTTGGAACTAAATATCTCATATTGGTATTGGTGATGAACGTTATATGAATGCCTAATAATCAGTAATAATATGTTCAAAAGCAATGTGTAATACTAAATTCTGGAATCATCATCATGTTCATCCACAGCCCGACTTCGCCAACCGCTGAGCACAGGCCTCACTCACTCTTGTACCAAACACCACGTTTCTGAGCATTGAGTTAAATATACTACGTACTAGAGGAGACTCCTCAACTCAATTGTTTGTAACACGCGTTAGAGCGCGCGTACCCCAACTCACCTAGTCTGTTCACGCTCGCTGCAACGTGACACGTTTGAGTACTACGTTTTGTTTCTTATAAAATGCCTTCGTGTGTATTGAGATACTGTTTAAACACCTCGAGAAATATAAATAAAAGTCAAGGAATGAGTTTCAACAGTAAATCGCAATCTTTTGTTTGAAATAGCTTCTATTCTTCTTTCTCGTAGTACATTTAACTCAATGTTCCTGAGCCTGGAAATAATTCTGTAATAATATCATGATAATAATAATTTTATTAACAAATGCTTTGAAGACAAACAATTTATTATCTGCATCTGAAACAGAGTTGAAAACTGATATAAGTCTTCACCTTGCTGGAATGCGATGTCACTATTATTTGCACTTTAACACTACAGAGACAGGATCTCAGCGATGAGAGCGAGAAATACGACCGTTATAAATGATTATCCATCTCATTTATTATTATTATTGTGTAAATGATGTTCCCTTCACGAATCCGATTAGCGCCAACCGACTACACCACTAGTTTATAGCTTGCAATCTGAATGAAAATAATTTTCAGTTAACCTTTACAGCAATTATTCTATTACTTAAAAATGAATCATAATAAAAATAACTGGGATGTTTTTTTCTCTTACGTATTTAATTATTCTCACGATCGATAAAGCCCATAAAAGTATTTTTTTAACGAAAGCTGTGTCCCATCTCTAATATTAGTTCCATGTACTCTCACGTTAAGTCACATTGCTATCAGCGCCAAAATGGCGAAAATCAAATGTCTTCATTTTGTCATCGATAATATGAAGTCCAGCGTACTAGTATGATAGAGGTCAGTGACGAGAAATAAATTGAATATTATTTTTGCTTTTTGCGGAAAAAAGCGACATACGTCCACCTAGCGACGCCGCAAAGCGGTCACGATGGAAAGAGAAGCAACATGGAATTTGTATAGACTTTTTAACAAAACATAATAATATGAATTACTTAAAAATAATGAATGAAACTTCAATATATAAGACAATGAAGTTTTGCGTCCTGTTATGATACGTTATTGTTGTTAATTGTACAAATGTACGCTGGTCAGTATTACCGGAAAAATCTTTTGAAGATCACGGTAAGAGGTTACTTTGCCATTCAATTGTATCGAGATTTTTGTGCGTAAACGTGTATTTTAATCAATATTCGTCAAATCAAATCAAATTGTTTATTCGTGATACATGGGTTAGATACAGGTGTTCATTACATAATTATAAACTCATAATGTTCATGCCATGATCAGCCACTTAGGCATACAAATTATTAAATAACATAATGAAAATATGAGTGTAAAATTCAAAGACCTTATACTTCTTACTACTAGACTGTGCACTAAGGCGCAAAAAACGGTCCGCGTGAGAGGGCTCCCGTTGGTAGTGTGTCTCTTTCTAATGAGGTGACCATGACCAAACAGAACACGGGAAAAATTGATTGTAAAAACGATAGTGTAAGTATCCCGATATATTTATGCTACCTAAATCAACCTAATTTATAGTAAAAAAAAAAAAAAAATTGTATATTTTTTGGCATCTACATCACTTACCGTATAGTGTCGGGCGTAAAAAATTTCAACATCCCATGTTTTCCCGTGGGTGTCGTAAGAGGCGACTAAGGGACAAAAAAAAAGAGAAAAATATAACAAAACCAGATAATGGGCAGCAGCGTTTTCTGTACATTTGTTACAACCATACTGCGATCGCCAACCCGCCTGCAAAGCACTCCCCTAGTGCCCGGCAGCCTGCCTATCCTCGACTACGGTAGCGTCGCGTTTACGCGTTTCAATAAATACCGACGACAGGACCTGGCAACGTACAACACGCGCACACTCCGGACTCCGGACCGACGAAAAGATCACTGAACTCGAAGAGGAATTGAGCAGTTTTCGATGGAGTATTATAGGGTTATCTGAAGTTCGAAGAGGAGGACTCGATAATCCTTAAATCCCAAGTCTCCTCAAGTCTCGTTCTTCAAGACCCATTGTATAGATAGGCACAAAAAGCTCTCTGATCCTACTCTCAAGCTCATGAAGGAGAGGCGTGAGATGATCCTGCAGTCTTCAGACGACGATGCTTTGAAATACCGGCAGCTAAATATACCCCAAAGGATCTCAATGATTTCACATATTGCCCAGTTGCGTAGACAGTTGAGAAACAAAACTACACCAATTTTATTCCATTAGGAATCAATTTGCAAATAATATTAACCACCGCTGAATTTCACTCGAACAAAACCCACCAAAAACTCCGCAAACCACCATCTTACATATAGTATTACCAGGCCCAAATATTTAAAAGTACTACTCTTACTCAGTATTAATAAATTATTTTTTAAATACATCGAATTGATTAATTATAGGAACTGTAGAAATATTTAAATATGTTTCAAAGTCTATGAATCGTTCGTTTTGGTATAACATAAAAATGAAAAATATAAAATTGTCTACCATTTCTACCAAACCCAATGATTAGTTGAGCTAGCAATATGTCAGACAAGGACACACTAACAGCGGAAACCCTCTCGCCGGGACCGCTTTTGGTTAGCTACCGCTTATAAGGAAATCGTTAACCTAGATGTATGAAAATATATTTGATTTTAGCTAAACAAACATTTTTGGTACACAGTCTAGTAGTAAGAAATACGTATAAGGTCTTTGGTAAAATTCTAATTCCATTTCAGATTAAATACAACATTATTATTATTTAGTCATACATGACAGATACAACACAATCAACAAAAACAAATTATCGTCAAGCGGAATGAAACATTTAAAAAAGGTCTCGTCGATAAGAATTCATCTACGGAGTAAAATCGTCGTTTTTTGCTTACTCAAATTTATACCGCTATTCGATGGTTTTATAATTCCCCTTTAATAATGAAAGTAGTTCTCTCCAAAGATTCATATCTTACCGCACAGCATCCTAATTCTCCAAGATGAATCTTAACTAAACAAGTAATGCCAGTTAATAACGTTGCATCTCCAGAACTAAGCTGTATTAAACAATAAAAGCCACAAGTACATAGGATTTCAAACAGTCTTGGTGCAGAATGTTCAGTAGTGCTATTCTGTAAACATATCACCGTAAAAAACTTAAGAAATGTGAAGCCGTTAACTGTTAATCATTGGCGTCAGCCGGTCTATATTTTAAAATCCTACCGTAGGCTCTAGATAAGTGACATTTTATCAATGAAGCGATTTTACAAAAGAACATTACGGTAGAATGATATTGTACTTTACTGTCTACAGAATAGCACTGCAATTGGCAAAAAGTCTTGTTGAAAATACATGTTCAATTCGCTGAATGTCTAACAAAAGATCCGATATTCAACATTTGTTTTACAGGTGTTTTACAACGTACCTAACTATTTTTGCTTTTGTAGTATACAGGGTGTTTGGAAGGGAGCTGTACATACGCCTAGGGTAGAAACTAGGGATAGTCTGCTACCTACCCCCGCCCATTATATTGACCTTGGCTTCAAGGTTTTTTTTTAATTTATTATTATTTTTTATTTGACTTTTTTATGATTTTTTGACTAAAACTACCTGTAGCTCAAAATCTATCCATGGGACCGGTCGGCTAATGGTCTTGTTTTAATCGTTAGAGTTTTAGGGTCCTGCAAAAAATTATTTTACACCAGAAAATTGTGGAGAAGAAAAGTTATGGGGCCTGAAGTACCGTAGTAAGGTAAAGAAATAATTTTAAGGGCAACTTTCTATGGGGTTTAAAAAAAAACTAACAGGGTTGGAGTTCTTCTGATTTTTTTAAAACATCCTCAGTCCATGCCCTTTCTAACGATATGCTAAAAGTGTAATTATCACTTTTAGTTTTAAAGTTATTAATTAATTTCCGCAACTAGGGCACTTCAAGCAAAAATTTCAACTAATGAAAATTAAATGTGTTCGATCGTAAAAGGATGGCAAATGAACCAAAAAATTTGGTAATGACTAATGTCATTAAATTACAAATTTTAATTAATTACTAATTTTAATTAATTACTAATTTTAATTAATTACAAATTTTGTTCAAATTGATGACCATTGACCTGTAAACATGCTCGGCACCTCTTCCTCATCTCCACGGTCACCGTTCTAAGCAGCAGTTCCTCGCGCATTGTATCGAATGCGGCGTGGATCCTGTTAATTAGAACCTCCCTTGTTGGTACTTCTTCTGCGTACACCAACTCTTTCGCCCTTCCCCAGACGTAGAAGTCGAGTGGGGTAAGGTCAGGCGACCTTGGGGGCCAGGGAATTGGCCCACCCCGACCAATCCAAGAATTAGGAAAGCAGTTGTCCAGAAGCTCCCTCACTGCTAGGCTCCAATGAGCAGGACAGCCGTCGTGCTGGAAGACTATGGGCCGATCTTCGTCAAACACTTCTTCCGATAAATCAGGCAAATCGTTTTCGAGGAAATCTAAGTAGTTTTGCCCGTTTAGGTTGTCTGGCAAAAAGTGCGGCCCTATCAACCGATTACCGATGACGCCTGCCCATACGTTCACGGAGAACCTTCGTTGAAAACCTCTGTGCCTCTTGACTCTCGGGTTTTGATCTCTGGGTGCCCAGTGATGGAGATTGTGGTAATTTACAATTCCTTCCTTGTCAAACTTGGACTCGTCAGTCCCCAAGGTCGCCTGACCTTACCCCACTCGACTTCTACGTCTGGGGAAGGGCGAAAGAGTTGGTGTACGCAGAAGAAGTACCAACAAGGGAGGTTCTAATTAACAGGATCCACGCCGCATTCGATACAATGCGCGAGGAACTGCTGCTTAGAACGGTGACCGTGGAGATGAGGAAGAGGTGCCGAGCATGTTTACAGGTCAATGGTCATCAATTTGAACAAAATTTGTAATTAATTAAAATTAGTAATTAATTAAAATTTGTAATTTAATGACATTAGTCATTACCAAATTTTTTGTTTCATTTGCCATCCTTTTACGATCGAACACATTTAATTTTCATTAGTTGAAATTTTTGCTTGAAGTGCCCTAGTTGCGGAAATTAATTAATAACTTTAAAACTAAAAGTGATAATTACACTTTTAGCATATCGTTAGAAAGGGCATGGACTGAGGATGTTTTAAAAAAATCAGAAGAACTCCAACCCTGTTAGTTTTTTTTTAAACCCCATAGAAAGTTGCCCTTAAAATTATTTCTTTACCTTACTACGGTACTTCAGGCCCCATAACTTTTCTTCTCCACAATTTTCTGGTGTAAAATAATTTTTTGCAGGACCCTAAGACTCTAACGATTAAAACAAGACCATTAGCCGACCGGTCCCATGGATAGATTTTGAGCTACAGGTAGTTTTAGTCAAAAAATCATAAAAAAGTCAAATAAAAAATAATAATAAATTAAAAAAAAACCTTGAGGCCAAGGTCAATATAATGGGCGGGGGTAGGTAGCAGACTATCCCTAGTTTCTACCCTAGGCGTATGTACAGCTCCCTTCCAAACACCCTGTATACTGGATGAAATAACTTCGAACAATTTCAGACTATAAAAACCATAATAGTGCCTAAGTAATGAACAAATGTTTTTAAAATTATATACAAATTCAAAGCAATACCATTGCGAATCTAACATTCTGCGATTCTGTTGTTTTGCGAATTGGATGTTCTGCATCAAGCCCTTGCAAACGAGCACAGTGAGTTAGCGTGCGAAGTTCTTGCACCAGTTGACAATGCTTGCAAACTTTTAGCCAGTGCTAATGAATCTATTAACGAAGAAACTTTGCTGCAAACACTATTGTTCGCAGTGCCGCTGGCGAATTTTGAATTCAGTCGTACCCTCTTCTGCAAAGAAAAACAAAAGAAAGAATTACGGTGGTGAACGTAAAATTATGGTTTTTGCTGATGATTAGCTGTTCTGACAATTTTTTTGTCAGTTTTGATAGTTATTTCTATACATATCAGACGTCATTTTTCTAATTATCATTTTTATATATTTTTTTAATTATCTGTATTTTTATTAGTTAACCGGACCCACATTCAAATTTAAAAATACATCCTTAGTTAGCTACCCGTGGATACAGCCGAGATTAAAATTGGCAAGATAAAATAGAATAAAAAGCAATTCACTTAGGTTTAAACATTTATTGTCAATCAAAATATTTTAAACAAATCAGTATATGTTTACATACAATACAGGTTGACATTATTAGTTTTTCGAAACAACCCCCAAAAGAAGATTTAGGGGGTGTTAAAGTTCTTTTGAAGAATATTATTTTGGGGACCGAGTCCGTAGGAGTGCAGCCCTTTTTTGATTGCCTACACGTGGTCCCCGGGAGGTGCATAATATACAAAACTTATAAAAAAATGTTTTACTTCTGTAATCCTCTTACGTCCGAGATTTCACTAATATTATTTATTAGACCTCTAATTTCAACTCCGCCGTTGCCGGTCCCAAGCCCGGATGAGAAAGGAGGAGGGTTGGTATGGAGGAGAACAACCCAACCATAAAAGAAAACAACGCCGAAAATCGGGCGGCGGTCAATTAACCCGACCCCTCCGACACCTGTTGGAGAGTGGCTCACAGAGACCATGAGGAATTAAATAATCTCTAAAATTCTGCAGTGGAAGGATCTAGGTGCCCACCACTACGTATTTACCCAAGAAAACTCCCTCAATGAACAGTACGATTGACAGAGCTAGTTTGTTGAGCGATCCCGCTAACCCCCGGCGCCGCTCGGTAACCGGGCCGGGCAGTGTTAAATTTGCTACCGAAGCCGCTTCTGGGGCGGGACACCAGGCTCTAAACAGTGGACATATTACTGGTGCCACGAAAAGTAAAGTCTCAATCAGAGAGCTCAGACGCATAGTTACCTGGAATGTCCGTGGATTACTAAGCCCGGGAAAGCTAGATATAGTGGAGAAGGAAGCGGAGTCGCACAACATAGCTGGTTACTTGGTGTGACTGAGACTCACAAAAGAGGACAAGGTCATAACAGGACCTCCAATGGGAACACTTTGTATTTTTCCGGACCCGCTAATTCCAGTACTAACGGAGTCGCCATCCTGCTATCTCGCCAACTGAATAACCATGTCATGGCCTACAATCCAGTCTCAGACAGAATCATATCACTGAAGCTTAACACGTATCCCTGTATTTTAAACATGATCGTTGTTTACTCCGCTACTACAACATCACAGGAAGCCACATGTGACGAATTCTACTCGAACTTGAAAGGAGTTCTCTCTGAAATACCGAACCGGGAGATCACAATGGTGATCGGGGACTGGAACGCGAAAATAGGCAGCACAATAGACGACGATCATCTAAGAAACACGGTCGGTAAATACGGACTCGGTACCAGAAATGACAGAGGAACCAGACTTCTTGAGTTATGCATAGACAAGAAACTCACGATAATGAACACGTGTTTCCAGCATCACCCGAGACGGCTTTACACATGGACATCTCCTGGCGACCGCGGCCGTAATCAGATTGACTATATACTGATTAGTAGCCGCTGGAGATCATCAATAACCAACGTGAAAACCTTCCCGGGAGCTGATTGTGGATCCGACCATTGTTTGTTGGTTGCTAAATTTGCTCTGCGCCTCAAAGCAATAAAGAAAAAGTGCCTCAAACCTATGTGTAAGCTAACGCCGGCAGATTAAAAGCAGTTTCAATGTGCACTTGACGCTGCGATTGTTCAAACATCCTCATCAGCAAACGCGGACTCTGACGAACAGTGGAGAAACCTAAAGGACCAGATCAATGAGACATTCGAAAAGGTTGGCAACAAGCACCCTCTTACACCCTGCCCTAAACAAACCTGGATATCAGATATGACCTGGAAACTCATACAGGATAGGAAGGAGCTTAGAAGCTGTGGCTTATCGGATCCAGCAGACAGAGTAAAGTACTCGACGCTTTCTAGAATGATCCAAAGACAATGTCGGCATGATAAAAACAACTTTGTTGAGCGCATCTGTGAAGAAGTAGAGGAGCATGCTTTCAGATCACAAAGCTCGGACTTCTTCAAGAAGGTATAACTGCTGACAAAACAGTTCAAACCTAGATCATGGCTGGTAGAAGATGAAGATGGTACGCCTTTGCAAGACTTAGAGGCAGTGATGAGGAGATGGCGTAACTACTGCGAGAATCTTTATAGAAACTCACATGAATGCAGCTCACCACAAGATATAACAAATTGGTGCGAGTTAATGCTGGAACCACCCACCCTTGAATCAGAGATCACGGCAGCTATTGACACGCTCAAATACAGGAAAGCCCTCGGTCCAGATCGTGTTTCATCGGAAATAATAAAAGTCATGGGTCCTAAAGCTGTAAAAGTCCTACACAGAATTTGCGACAACATCTGGCGAACTGGAAGATGGCCTTCAGACTGGACTAAGTCGATCATATTACCTCTACACAAAAAGGGATCCACTTCTAAGTGCGATAATTATAGTACCCTTGCATTGATATCACATGCCAGCAAAGTGATGTTACATATCATGAATAACAGGATTCGATACTTTCTGAACTGGCAAATTTCACAGGAACAGGCGGGTTTAGTAAAGGGCAAAGGAACCCGCGAGCAAATTCTAAATATTCGCCAACTGGTCGAAAAGGCCTACGAGTTCAACACACCCACCATCTTTTGATTTATCGACTACAGTAAAGCCTTTGACTGTGTTGTATGGTCAGACCTATGGAAGGTACTTAGCGAACTGGGAGTACCTCAACACTTCGTTGCCCTCATCCGCTCTCTATACCTGGACAATCAAGGAATGGTAAAGGTCGAGAACTGCACATCGGAGCTTTTTAGTTTCGGTAAAGGGGTAAGACAGGGATGCGTACTGTCTCCAATTCTCTTTAACGCCTATGGAGAGTACATAATCAGGCGGGCATGTGAGGGTTGGGAGGGTGGAGTCACAATAGGTGGCACTAAAATAACAAACCTCCGCTACGCAGATGATACCACACTCCTTGCTGCAAGTGAAACCGAGATGGTGAACCTCCTGGCCAGGATTGAGAACATCAGTTTCCTGTTGGGTCTAAAAATCAATCACAGCAAAACCAAAGTAATGGTGGTGGATCGTACCAACAGCCTTGAACTAGCGGGAACACTGAACCTTGACATTGTGAGCGACTTCGTCTACCTAGGGTCTAACATTAACAACACAGGATCATGTGAAAAAGAGATAAGGAGACGTATAGGGATGGCAAAAAATGCAATGTCCCAGTTGCATAAGATTTGGAAAGACCGTAACATCATGCGGAAAACCAAAACCAAATTGGTGACTGCGCTAGTTTTCTCCATATTCAGTTATGGAGTGGAGACCTGGACACTGAAAAAGGCCGACAGAGACCGAATGCCGAATGATGACCGCCTTTGAAATATGGAGCTGGAGAAAAATGCTACAGATTCCATGGACTGCCTTTCGCACCAACGTGTCTATTCTGAGAGAGCTTAATGTCAAAACTAGACTTTCCACTTTGTGCCTTCGTAGGGTGCTGGAATTCTTCGGACATATTGCTCGTAAAGAGGGTCACAATCTTGAACAGCTGATGGTGACAGGCAAGGTAGATGGCAAACGTCCCAGAGGACGCAGTCCCACCAGATGGTCGGACCAAATACGATCGTCTCTGAACATCAACTTCCACAATGCCTTTCATGAAGCTAAGGATCGCAGCAGATGGAGGGAAATCGTACGGGAGAAACTGATGCAGCGGGGGAGTCACGACCCTCAGTAATGAGGAAAACGACGCGAGGAGGAGACCTCTAATTATGTATTAATTAAAATTCGTCAAGATATTCTTAATTTTCCTATTTAGTGTTATTTTTGGACTATGTCTGTACATTACTTTTTAGAAATCATTACTATGGTTTTACAATATAATAAATGCGTTCTCAATCACGCCAGAAGAACTGAACGGATCCGGAACAGAAATATTTAGATTATAGTCATAGTCCTATGACTATGACTACAATCTACATATTTCTGTTCCGATATATTTCTGTTTCTGATCCGGTTTTTATAATTATTTATAGCACATATGCTACATATTATCCCGTTATAATGTTCCCTCGAGATATTTAAACATTTTTTACGCGGGCTAAGCCACAGACAGAAGTTAGTTATAATACTTCCACGTTTCATAAACACGTAGAAATCAGAATCACTAAGAAAATAACATAGCAAAGCAGACTACTGAAGAGATTTCCAAGACCACTGACGTCACACCTATAAATATTTCCTCTCCTTGCAACTTTCACCACTGACCTAACAAAGCACCTCTTACAACCAGACGAATCCCCACATGTTCAATTAATACCGAAATACCCTTCATATTTGTGTAGCATCACTCATAAATCTCTGTTACCCAGTTCAAGGCTACCAATTAAAGCATACGAGGAACGCGAGTATAAATTACATATAACATAATTCAAAATCGTGTGCTGTTGTTATAATTTCCGTGCAAAACAGTTTTCCTGTTTATTTTTAACCTAAAAATGTTTTGGATGAAAATAATTTATGTTTTTCATAAAATGCCTTTATAGGTTAAAATTCACTGCCTAGTTGTTCTTAATCATAAATTTTATTGGTACATACATACGGATACCAATGATGGTTCCCGGCATACTTCGAGAATCTGGGAAAAGATTGGATTACCTTTTCTAAGAACTCAGATAAACAGGATAACGTTTGCTTGGTCAGCTAGTAATTAGTACATTACTGCAGCGGCCAGCAAAAGAGGCATTGATGGACGAACGTGTAAATGTGGGCCGAGGCGAAGCCGAGGCACACATACGTAAGTCCATCAATGCCTAGTTGTGGCCAAGGCTTGTATAGTGCTTTTCTCAAATAATGCGCGGAAATTAAAACTAAGTAGTACCTAGAACTCATTTTGTCAAATACAATTACTTTTAAAAATCAATGACGAACAACGAACAACAATAATTATGCCCGTGTTAGGCTTAGCACGCACTGCGATTTTAATTCGCGCGATTTTTTTTCCGCCCATTTTGCGGCCTATGGAATTGTATGAAGGCGCACGCGTTGCAGTAAAAGAAACACGCGGGAGTAATACAACAAAAAACCGCGCAAATAAAAATCGCAGTGCGTGCTAAGCCTTAGTGTCCAATTGTTTTTTTTTTTCAATAAACAGCTTTCTATTTGCAAGCCAGTTCGAAATTTAAATAAAACCTATGATAAGTTACCTCCTTGGTTGCCATGATTCGGAGTAAAAGATCGTTCCATTTTTAAATTACACGACAGATATGAGATTACTATGTAATTTATTTGGCCGCTACAAACGACAGATATGGATTTTCATACAACTTTTGCCGGCCGCTGCTCACATGTATTTGGCCAGTACTGCAATTTCGATTTATCTCGAAGAAGGTTGTCAAAATAATGCTCAAATTTCCAAGCATGTTTGAGAAAAAATAATTAAGACAAATAATACACCGAATGCGGTGTTCAATTAATTTTATAAGAGTTTATGGAGCTGTAATTATCTTATTTTTTGATAAAGGGGAGAAACCTTCAAAAGGCGCCTGGAATATTGGGGAAAAGGACCAGGGAGGGTGGGATTTTTACCTCACTAAAACCATCCTGGGGAGGGCACATCCCTGGTAAGATTAAAAAAGCCTCTGAGCCTCGCTGTGCACGGCTGTAATTTCCTACATACGTTCAGAATTGGTGAAATGGGTGAAATACGTACTTTTCAAATATTTTGTAACCTATATTGAATACATAAATGAAAACAATCAATACCAATTTTTTTTAATATAATTAATACTAAACTAATATAATTAATACTTTAAGCTCACAAACGTACAGAGGCAGATTTAATGCCTTAGGCGCACATCACGCCTGTGTTACGCAAAACACGCGCTTTGTCGTGGATTGCGGAAAACAGCCCCTTTTAACCTTAAACATCACGCCTGTATTCCCCGACAAGTTAGGCAGAGGTGCACCCACATTCCACCGATTATATTTAAGTCTCATGTAATTGTTGCCATCAAGCTGGCTCAAATCCTGACTCCGGGCTGCTATAGCTTAAATAATAACATAATTTCAAATGAAAAAAAACTCAATAACACATTGCACAAACTGGAAAACCAACCAAAGACCACATGCTCAGTGACCACTAGACCTTGGACCAACGAGGCCGTATCTAGAGTTAATGTATTAAATGTAACTATTTAAATAATCCTTCATAGAGTTTCGTAAATGGAGTATGGCTCAATAAATGAATTAAACCAAAAAATAAATATTTTGTTTGAAAATAAAATTATATACATTCGTGTTTACTTAGAAAACCAAATTGTAAATTTTGTTTTAGCTATTTTATATTCGGCAAAGGGTCAGTTAAAATGTACACATGAACAATAAATCAAAAAAGGTTTTCGCAAAATATAAATGATGACTTTCAGTCCTGAAAAAGTATTTTAACACATTTGTCAGAAAAAATCTGTTGCGGGCTTAAAGCTTCAAACAGTTGGCAAATGCTTATCATAACAACCATGATAAGTTTTATGAAATTTCCGGGAGTATTCTTAAATGGATCAGTTCTGGAACTTTCAAGAAATAAAACTAATATTTAGACAGATTATAGTAAGAAATAAACAATAGTAAATACTTAATAGAATAAATATTAGAAAAGGAAATTAAAATATACTTTATTTAGACAATAATGCATCTTTATTTAAATATATTTAACAAAGAAATTTCAAAACAAAATAATATGTACCTAAATACAGTACTGTCAAATTATTGATTAATTATCTTATAAAACAAGCTCATTTATCTTTCGCGATATATTGCAATCGACGTCTTTGGTTCGTCGGCCTCATCCACATCAATCTTGTTTTAAATTTATGTCTTGTGCCGCGAATGCATATGCTAGTGGCACGGATCATTGAGATGATGATTCTTGATCTTAGCCAACCCATCATTACGCTAAAGGATCTATTTCATTGATTACAGCTGCAAGATGTTTTACGAAGGAAGACATTTGTGGAGCAAAGAATCCGTCAACGGATGGAACAAGAGGAGTGAATGTTGCATGTCGCAATTCACAAGCATTTGAATATTTTCTAATTTTTAGGGTTCCGTAGCCAAATAGCAAAAATCGGAACCCTTATGTATTCGTCATGTCTGTCTGTCCGTCCGTATGTCACAGCCACTTTTTTCTGAAACAGTAAGAACTATGCTGTTGAAACTTGGTAAGTAGATGTATTCTGTGAACCGCATTAAGATTTTCACACAAAAGTAGAAAAAAAACAATACATTTTGGGGGTTCCCCATACTTAGAACTAAAACTCAATTTTTATTTTCATCAAACCCGTACGTGTGGGTTATCTATGGATATGTCTTCAAAAATGATAGTAAGGTTTCTAATACCATATTTTACTAAACTAAATAGTTTGCGCGAGAGACACTTCCAAAATAAGAGAGTGATAAAACTAAAAAAATATATGATGTACATTACCATGTAAACTTCCACCGAAAATTGGTTTGAACGAGATCTAGAAAGTAGTTTTTTTAATACGTCATAAATCGTTAACCGCAATTTACCAAGTTCCGTACTTGGTAAATTGCGGTTAACGATTTTTTACCCTGCGTTCGCTAGTTCGACTCGCACTTGGCCGCTTTTTTTTCTTCTTTGGTGAATTTTAGTACAGAGGCGACAGAGCGTGAAACATAAGAAGGAGCGTCAGTGTCTACGACACGGATATCAAGTAACGCTTCCCTCTGAGCAACCCAAACGCCGCGGCAAGAAAGGGCTCCAAGAAGTCCGCAGTCTCTTTCGGAGATGATGGGCTCTTTGACTACGTTTCCCCATGCATGTTGACATAAGTCACAGAATAAATCTCTAATTTCATTATGACGACGTGTTAATTATTAGACCACCCTTTTTATAACGTAGAGCATGATCAACGGACAGATCGAAATGGTCCACTTAGTCGGTATGATAGATAACCAGTTGGAGGATTTAGTTTTATTTTTTGTCGAAATTGATCGTTCAATCGCTCTTCTCTTGATAGAAGAGAGTTTGATCAAGACGGTATCTAAGACTTCGTCATTGAGAGAGTCTATCTCTTTGCAGATTTCTTTTTGGGCAACTTTGAGGGATTTATGATATTGAGAGAGTCCATATGTGTATTTTCGTTCAAAGCATTTGAGAGAAATGCAAATGAACGGGACATACAAACATACTTATTCTAATATTAACTTGGTCTAGTACTCGAAAGAGTAACTTTTCTACTAGTACTACTAGATTCCCGGTACGAGCAAAGTTGTTTTGGTTTTTCCATCTAGACTTTCTCACTAGGAACTCGGCGTCTAAACTTGTGCTCTGTTGATGGCGAAGGCTCTTCCTCTATTAAAACTGTAGAAATATGGATGTACTATCGGTGTACCTCTGCATTACCCGTCGGGGGATCATCATTTTCCTTGCCTATTCCCAACTTCATAATATTGGGGTCGGCTTCCAGTCTAACCAGATTTAGCTGAGTACCAGTGTTTTACATGGAGCGACTACCTATCTGACCTCCATAAGCCAGTAACTGGGTAACACGATAACTCTTGGCTAGACTGGTGTCAGATCTCAGGTTTCTGACTACCCGTAACGACTTTCAGAATCTTCAAACGACAGCCGGGACCAACGGCTTAACGTGCTACCATTCGGGGTATGTTATTAAATTAAGACGACGACAGTCGGCAACGACCTTGAGGGAACATAATGGGTAATCACACACACGCGCGACTCAAAATTCAGTAGCTTTTTGTACAAATAAAGCCTCAAATCAAAATATAAATAATTCAATTGTCTTTGAGATGATGTCAATTTCATTAAATACGCCTGGCAGTTTAAGTGCGACTGTCGTATTTTTGTCCATATTAGACATCACTTAACAAATTAATTACACTATGTTATACGAATAAAAATCAAAATTTTCTAAGATGAAATTGTTAAGAAAATGTAACATATATATTTTCCAAAAAATAACGACTAGCCGTTAAGACATGATTCTCATTTTAAAATCAGTTACTGAGGGATATCTGCGCCTTAACTTCAAATCTATATATATGCAACGCCTATTAAGGCACATACATCTCTGGGGAGACTGAAAGAGCCCTCACCTTAGTCTAGTTGTGCACGGCAGCACGTGATCACTGTTCCTCTGTCTTTCCTGGAGTCACTTGGTGGGCTGACCGAGTCCTCAGTCTGATCGCCCGCGAACCAGCAATCCCACCTGCTTAAGATGCAGGTGAGGTTTCGTCATTTTAGGCATCGAAGCGGATGCCTCCCTGACGCTTTCTTCTCTGAAAGGGTCGACCCTCTCATGATTCCGCTCGGTGGCCTCCTTCTGGGCCATCACGGTCTCACAGAAGGAGGCCATTTCCCTCTAGTTTTCTTTCTCTGTCAGCATGGCCCTCACAATTGCTAAAAAAAAACGCGGCAAGAAACTTGTGTTAATGTATATATGTATGAACGTACGAGTATGTGTTTATGAATATGTGTATCAATGAATTACAAACTGAACTTAGAAAATATAATAATATTATCATAATTGAAACCCTGGATAATATTCAAATGTACTACATCGTCTAAGCTCTAAGCTTAAATTCGACAGTCTACGTGATTTATCATACAAGTACCTAAGCATAATAATGTACATCTTACGCATCATTTACTTAGTATATAGTAACATTGATAGAGTGTGCCTAATAGCTCCATTATGTTTGTAATCTATTCAGACTTCAGCTTAGATTTAGACACAATTGAATTTACTAGTGTTTCTATTGAGCTCAGTTAATGGAATTTAATAGTAGTTTGATACAGTTGCGTGTTATGTTAGATTTTGAGGTGTTGAGCTTATTACATGTTAATTGAATATCTTAATAAGATGTTGATAGATTTTATGTAACAGATTCTTAGTTTAGATGTCATGTTCTTCGTGAATAGCGACAGATTATTTGACTGAAAACGGGACCATCTTTTTTCATCTGTACGCCGTTCTTATTGAGATTCTGCTGAAAAGAGACAAATAATTTCTAGGCAAGAGTGCTTCACCGTCGACTACATCATCTCTGACCATCAGGTGATATAATGGTTAAAGGCGAGCTTACAGTTAAATTAAAAAAAATGATGTACAATGAGGCCATTAATTTTTATTACTCTAGGAAAATACTGTGGGTGGATAGCCATTGTCGATATGCTAAAATATATGAGATTGACTACGTGTCAATTAGGTAGCGCATGTCATCATCATCATCATATTAGTCAAAGACGTCCATTGCTGGACATAGGCCTTCCCCAAGCGTCGCCACATTGATCAGAGCCGTGCGTCTCGCATCCAGCGGATCCCCGCAACCTTTATCATGCCTTCCGCATTTCAATCAAAATATTTATTTGCTAGAAATATATTGTTCAGAAGGCCAGATCTTAAAGCCTAAAAGTAATTTGTATTCTGCCTGCAAGTAAGCGTACAAATTATTTATAATAAAATTAGTAATACATTCAATTAAAATGTAAAAAACAACTCAACATTAAATTACAGCCGTCCATAAAATACCAAGATTAAGATTTCATCAACTCTCTCAAAACATGTAGGTACTCAAAAATTTTTTTTTTTTAAATGTCAAAAATACAAAATATCATAGAAAAAAAAACAAAAAAAATGACAATAAATAAAAAGCAAATGTCAAAAACTAAAAATATCAATAAAATAAATTTAAAATGTCAAAACTAACCAATTAATAATTCAATACCTGGGTAACCGAGCTCTGCTCGGGTTTTGTTTTAAAGATCTTTATTTTATTTCAAATAAAATTTTTACAAGAAATGCACTTACCCTAAGATACATTAAAACATCACACAGAACACTTTATGAGGCTATAACATTCACCTTTCAAAGTTTATCGAAATGGTTTTAACAAGAGCTGATTATAACATAAACTTTTAACTACATGTTATGGTAACTTATTAATAGTTTTACAAATTATTTAGGAAACATAATTTTGCTGCTTGCATGTAGGTATATCTAAGTAACTAAAAGTATAAATATCAGCTGATCGCACGGTAACTTAAGAAAACTAGCAGCGTGCGACCATTTAACGATCAGCGGTCGGAACCTCCCTGACGCCCGTGCTCCGGTGCTACAGCGGCCGGGGCCGGGGCGGCAGCGAGCGTCTCAGGGGTCAGGCCACTGGTCGGTCGCACCTCAGTTGGTGGGAACAATAGATAGTGATGCGGTAGGCGGTAAGTGCCGTATCTATCGACATATGGTAGTTTATCTAATGTTGATAAACATAGATTTGAGATCAAGGGGTTGGAAGTATTCATTTTGTTTTTATTATAAAATTTGGATGATATTTTAATTATATAATTGAATAGTAAAGGAAGTTTAATTTGTTTATGAAGTTTTTTGAGATTAGTTTTAAATTTAGTATTGTAGGACATTTTTACTGCTTTATTCTGTATGACTTGCAATAGTTGGTGGTTAGATAGACATGTGCTACTCCAAACAGGACAAGCGTATGTTATACAAGGGCGGACAAGTGTAGTATAAATCCTAAGCTTGGTACTGCTACTTAATTTGCTTTTTCGATTCAATAAAGGGTTTAAAGCACCAAGTGCTTGGGCGCCCTTAACACGTAAGTCAGATATATGTTTTGTCCAATTTAGTCGACTATCCATTTTGATACCAAGATAACGCACACAAGTTTTCCAAGGTACTTTATGGCCTGCAACTTCTAGAGTTCTTAAGGGGGGTTGCCTAGCACGAGAGAAGAATATAGCTTCCGTCTTATCTTCGTTTATTTTTAATTTCCATTTCCTGAAATAATCAAGAAGTAAGTCGATTGAATATTGTAGACGACCTATAATGAGATCTGTATCATCCGAAGAGGTATACGAGGCAGTATCGTCAGCAAAGCAAGCTAATTTGGTTCGAGGTTGAATAGGGATATCATTTATGAACAGGAGAAATAAAAAGGGCCCGATAATCGAGCCTTGCGGAACGCCTGCTGGTACTTTTTGGGGTGATGATGAGGTTTCCCTGATGTAAACAAGAAATGTACGATCTGCAAGGTACGACTGGATGAGTTTAATGAGAGGCATAGGCACCTCCAAAGTTACTAACTTGTGCAGCAGGCCCTCGTGCCACACGGTATCAAATGCTTTTTCAATATCGAGCAGAAACATACCTGTGGATTGTCTGAGGTTTAAGTGATGGGATATGTGTTCAGACACCCTGGCCAGCTGTTGAGCAGTTGAGTGAGTAGCACGAAAACCAAACTGCTCCTGGATCAGAGACTGCTTTGTGGCACCCAATAGTCTGGTATAAATTAAAGATTCAAAAAGTTTGCCGACAGAAGGTAACCGACTTATCGGACGGTAATTTAAAGGTGAGGTACTGTCTTTTCCGGGTTTTTTAAGTGGTATGATCTTAGCTTTTTCCAGATGTTTGGGAAATAGCCCAGACCAAAACAACCATTGAAAATTTTTGTAATATAAACTATCGCTTTCTGTGGCAAGTTTTTCAGGAGCAAGTTGTGGATTTCGTCATGACTAGCAGATTTACGGGATTTCAGTTTATTTAGTGCTTTTCGAATCTCAAATGGCCTTAAGGGCTTTATAGAATCGGAAGTTTGTTTATAGTTATTTAAGATTGACATAGAATTAGATACCTCATCCTGGAGTTTAGAATCACAAGGCCAGCTGGTGGTAAGGCTCATATTTTCACAAAACGCATTGGCTAAAGCGTTACATTGATCAGCCGTGCTAGCCGTGAGGGAACCATCTGAGAGTTTAAGGGGGGGTATATCGGTAGATCTAGGTTTGAGGGACTTGGTCAGACGCCAAATATCTTGTCTAGGATTATCAACTTTTGCCAGTTTAGCATTCCATGCGTTATCGACATAATTTTGAATATTTGCATTTATGTACGTTTGAAGGATGTTTATATTACTGCGATTGAATCTTCTTAAGTTACCACTGGGCAGTTTCTGCTCATTACGACGCAAGTAGTTTTTATAGCGGATTAAGCGTTTAATATACCGAGGAAGTTTTGTGGAAGAATCGCTATATACAGCAGTGGTAGACGGTATGGAGGAGTCTCTGGCATCAATAATAGTTTGTTGCAAATGAGAAATGGCAGTATCAATTTCCTTTTCTGAATTGAATGTCTTAGAACTAAGCATAATATTTTTATTGAGGTGGGAGCGATACTGATACCAATTTGCGCAGTTAAATCTAAAGTATCGTGTTTCTGGTTTACGACACAACGTACCTCCAATAGTATAGAATAAGGGGTAGTGGTTAGATGACAGGGCTATTATGGTTTCAACCTCACTAATATAATTAACATTTAAGGACAGCACCAAGTCCGGACTCGTTGGTTTGCGATTGGGGCAGTAGTTAACTTGAGTAGGTAAGTTTGGAGTATGTATGACGTAATCGGATTCAAGCATGTGGTTAAACAGAGTTCTGCCTCGCGTGTTTGTATAGCTACTGAGCCAGTGTGAGTGATTGGCATTAAAGTCTCCCATGAGGACAACATGGGAACCCAAGCCAAATAGTAGCTCAAGGTCACTACGAAGCAGTGGTAGGTTAGGTGACTGATAAACGGATAGGACAGTATGGTCAATTCCTGACACTTTGACATTTATACCGATAGCTTCAATATTTATAGTGTTAGGGACAGTTAGAACCGTATGTTCCAGATTCTTTTTTACAAGTATAGCAACTCCCTGCCCACGACCAGAGTGATGCTTATCTTGGCGGTGACAGGTGAAACCAGGCGTGTTAAAAGTGACGTTTGAGGTTAGTTTAGTTTCGCAAATACCAATAATATCGACAGATAAAACGCTTACCGCCAAATCGAGGAGTTCATTCTGTTTTAAACGTACTCCATCGGAGTTCCAGGATAATAGGCGAAGTTCATCAGAATTAGACATGTTTACCGAGATGAGTGAGTATAAGCATAACCTTTTCTAACCAGGATGTGCAAGCAGCAAATTGGGATTTTATATTTCTTAAAGCTAGCAGAATGTCAAGCATATCCTTGGTGGTCTCATCATTGAGGTCAGTCGTAAGGTGATCGACCTGAATCTGGGATTTTGCTGGTGCCACGTTGTTTGTTCCCACAGTAGGCCATGTTGGTGCCACGTTGTTTGTTCCCACAGTAGGCCATGTTGGTGTTGGACGAAACATCAGACTTGAAGGAATTGCCGAGGGCATCGTTTTAGGTTGTAGTATCAAAGGTACGGGCTTACGCTCTAAGGCCTTCTTCTTTTCGATGCTTTCCAGGTACGCCAGTCGTATTCTGCACTTTCTATAGTTTGCTGGGTGAGCTTCATTACAGTTGCAGCAATGAGCAGGCTCTGTACGGTCAGTCTTAGGGCAAACAGCAGTTGCATGTGGAACAACACACTTCACGCAGCGAGGAGGCTTGTTGCAGTTATTGGATGCATGTCCGAACTCCTGGCAGCGAAAGCATTGGGTACCATGAGAACGGTTAGGCTTGAATTTGCTGATGGTCACCACACAGCTACACAGATATTTTATTTGCCGAAACTTTGAAATATCAGCTCCTGCTTCCAGTTGCACCAGAAAGGGTGGACAAGGATTGTCGCCACTGCGAGACTTAATGGGTTTCACTGAAGCTCCACCGAAACCAAGTTTTTCCAGCTCCTCTGGTAAATCCTCTTCAACAAACGCCGGAAGACCGTGAATCACAGATTTCGGTACCTTTTCATCTTTTCTGGTGAAAGTGACAAAAGAGGCATTTTGAAGTCGGAGCCCTTCTTTAACCGCCTGATGCCCGTCAGTTGAGTGACAAATAACGGCCACCTTGCCTCCATTTCTATATTGGAGGTGAAAGCGATTCGTCAGTTGAGAAATTTGGCGTTTTAAAGCCTCATGTGTCCAGTCGGTCTTCATGTCCAGGATGATAGGTGGAATATGCCCGGTCTTCATTACTTTGGTGGTTGCTTTTATGTAATATTCATTCCCAGAAGATTTGGCGACTCCATCTACTGGGAGATCCTGGAATTTGTTCTGCGTTGGAATGTCTCGGGTAACATCGAACTTGGACTGTTTGGCTACAGCCGGCCGCTTTGGCGTTCGCCAGCCATCTACATTTTCAGTTGCTGGTCTCTTGGAATTAAGACTGCCAGTTGAGTCAGAACGTTGAAGGTATTTTTCCATTACTACCAAGAGGTATCGCTATCGGACATTTTATCGATAGTTTCGAATCGACTCTAGGAATCACTACTTTAGGTTAGGTAAGAAAGAGAAATAGTAAAAGCGAGCGTGCACACGAGACAAGCGCGAGACGCAAACTGAAGAGAGATTCAGATTGTAAATATACATATATACAAGAATTGCTCGCTTAAAGGTATTAGATACATTACTAACACTTACTTTCCTAACATTTATTGTTTGGTTCTATAAATTCCCTAACGCTAAAGAAACAACACTTTGGTAGCCACTCGTTCAATTTCGTCTTAATTCCTTACATTGTTGACTTTTCGATAATCTTTATCGCTTATAGCATGTTCTTTGTCTAGAGGCAAATGCCTATGTTCTAAGTCGGGACCGTCCATTTATGACAATAAATCAAAATAAAATGTTTATTTACAAAAAAATACATAGTTACCATAGTTAGTTATAGGGAAGATATAAAGCCTTAAAGTAAGAAACTATAACTGTCAATTCGATGATTCGAGGTGGAGTCGACTTGAAGGACATGACTTGAAATATACACGTAAAGTTAACAGAACGACATCAGAACATCCAAATGTTAAACATGTTAAGTATATGACAGAGCTACTTCAAATAGCACATTATGTCAGAAAAAGAGTCAAACCAATAATAGTAAAAAATGCAACAGTTAAAAGTAAAATCCACGTAAACCGTTAAAGGTCACGTATATTGAAATGGACTTCCCATTTTCCGTATTATTAAACAGTAATTGCGAATTATTACAATTCAATTAATACACCAGTGACTTTATGGGCAATAAATTATTTCCACATTCATGATGCTATCCACTCCACCGGCCATCATTCCACTTAGTATAGCCCGTTAAATTATATTGAGAAGATAATGACTTTTACTTGGATTGGAAGTGGGCTATTTTTGGCAATTGATTTCGAATTGCTGTTAATAATGAGCATGGTGGTCTGTTTTAACAATATCTGCAACTACTGTGTGTTTTGCCTTTTTTAAACGACTTTCCGAAAAGGAGAAGAGAAGGCTCTATGTTCGACTGAATGTTTGTTTTTTTTTGTTTACTTTCACCGATATCATCGATTTTGAAGAGTGAATAGCTGTCTTCTAGGAAAGATGAAGGAACTCTTCAATAAATGGCGGCAAACCTCTCAGGATTGTTGCAATCCCATTGCTTACATAATTGTATTTCATTTGACGAAGGTACACAATGGAACTCCATAAGTTTAATTGAGTTATTATGGGCATTATAGGTACCTTACTATAGAACTTTCCCACTTGTTGCCACAATTAAAAGTGAAAAAAAAATATATATATACAACCGACATCCAAATAAAAAAGAAAAGTGAAAGCGCAAGAAAATGAAAAAAAGCGCTATAAAATTATTAACTTTATTTCAAACACTTTTCTTTCCAACTGTATTTTCCATTGTTAAAGTAGAGTCGAAGAATTTCGGGCATAGCGGCACCTTTCAGTAGGTATTTTTTGAGTCGACCATAGCGGGACTAGAGCATAGCGGAACTAACCGAATAAAAACACTACAAAGTAAAAATAAATTTAATTTGGGCAGTCGGTGTTAAAAATGAAGAAACTAAACAAGAAACATTTATTTTGAAATCGGTTGTATTTTTTTGTAAATAAGATTTTTATTAGAAAAGTTCTGTGTTAGAAATTAGCTATTCATAATTATTAATGCTGTTAAATGTATGTCCTTTTTGGTAGCCGTACTAAGTGGGTACAAAATAGACAAAAACAATAAATTGTAAACAGAGTAACTGAACGTAACATCACAATTGGTTGGAACTGATCGATACTCGAAACAGAAAAAAAAAAAAACTTGTCTTTGTAAAAGTTTAATCAGACAGACGTAACGCACCGGATCAGCTCGAGATGGATGGAATGGCGACAGCTCACTGGAACAACTTGCGACCCACGGATGCCACTCAAGTTAAAGGGGAAAATTTACAAGCCCGTGATTAGACCTGTCGTACCGTATGGATCAGAATGTTGGGCTGTGAAAAAGATGAATGAAAAGAGATTGCATGTAGCAGAGATGAGAATGTTGAGATGGATGTGCGGAGTGACGAGAGTGGATAAAGTGAGAAATGAGTATATTAGAGGAAGTTTGAAAGTGACAGAAAAGTTGAAAGGCAACCGTTTGTCCTGGTATGGTCATCTAATGAGGAGGGATGAAGCGCATGTTACTAAAAGAGTTATGAATGTAAATGTGGATGGATGGAGAGGGAGGGGATGGCCAAAGAAAAGATGGATGGACTGTGTGAGGAGTGATATGAAAGAAAAGGGAGTCAGTGATAGCGTGACGGGGGACAGGACGGTATGGGAGAGGAAAACTTGTTGCGCCGACCCCAAGTAACATGGGACAAGGGCAAGAAGATGATGATGATGAGACAGAGAAACGAACAAAGCAAACAAAAACGACAAGCTTGCTAAAACCAAGCGAAACCATTTAATAACAAAAATCTATAGAGAAGCAAAAGATTTTCGCTGCCGTTCGTTGTACGCAACAATAATAAAGTCAGTCTTCATAGTAACAATGTCGCTACAACAATTTTACGCAACTTTTGTTGACCATAAACACAAGTATTTATTTCTAAGTCGGTCCTACAAGGAATTACTCCATTCTTCAAGTGTATAAACATTTGAATCTAAGTCGTATATTACTTCGCTTTGAAATAATATCTAAACTATTGTGTTAAACTCAGCTACCGTAAAGGACCGTATCCTTGGAATATGACCCCGCAGGGTATCTTAAGAATTGGTGTTCATAGTCCTATGTATGACGTAGTTATGTAATAATTTCAGAGCCGGTTGTTGTTAAATGTAATGTATGAATAAAATAAACACACGGTTTCGGTTTTCGGTCGACCGAAAAGTTCTGGAGAGGCGACCGCATACTGGAAGACGCTTTGTTAGAAGTCCTCGCTCTGTACCAGGTGGAGCGATAACCTGTTTAAGGCTGCGGGTATCGGCTGGATGGGAGACCTACTTTCAGCAGTGGACGTCTTTAGGCTGAAATGATGATAATGATGACGGTGTCTAAAAGTTAACATGAAATTTATTTTAACTGAGTTTCGGAGGTCAGAAAGGCAGTCGCTTCAGGGAGAAAGGCTAAGCGGATGACGTCCTCTTAAACCGTGCCATCATCGCAGTGCAAGACCTGCGGTGATGCGTCATCGGTACATGGTAGACATCCCACCAATTCGCACTAAACGGGATGGTTCCTTTTATTGTGCGTACAGCTAAGGAGTGGAATTCCCTGCCGGAATCTGTATTTCCTGATAGCTACAACCTAGGAGTATTTTAGTAAACAGTGATTAGGTCACTTCTAGAGAAGAGTGTTTCATCATCGACCACATCATCGCTTACCATCAGGCAGAGATAGTGGTCAAACGCGAGCCTATCAAAAATAAAAATAAATGAATGGGTTTGATGAATTGCCATGGGAGTATCAGCTAAATGTAAACTAACCAGCTATGATTCTTTTAGTAAGTTTAAAAATATTGAGAAAAAGATCTCCGACAAAAATATGATATAAAATGCTTCATGTCAACAACACACAATCGATGTTGACCTTAAGCTCCTTTCTCATCAGTATGTGCACCGCGCGGGATCGGGCTGTTATTACGAGAGTATTGGCAAGTAATTACACTGTATTCGTGACAAGACTCCGATAGCACGGGAAGTGAAAAGATGTTCAAACATATTGTTCTATTTTCTGCGTGTTTATTAAAGTTATACAAGGGCAACTTACAAGCAAGTACCATTGTGACTTTTTCAATTCATATGTACTTTTATAGTTTATCGTGGATATTGCTAAGTTGACAATCTACAATCGATAACGGGAATGACTCATCTGAACGTTAAGTCACGTGGCTAGGCCAAATGAATAGAAGGAGTTAACGATTGTAGAAAAAGATTAAATTCGAAACGTTTGTAACTTGGCTAGGCCCCCTGAACTTACAGAGAATAGTCTGAAATCGCCAACCCAACTTGAGCAAATATAGAGATTACTGCTCGTGCCTTCTCTGTACGACAAGAGGCCTTTTACCTGCAGTGGGGCAGTAAAAAGCTGGTTCCTGTTAAAAGGGTAAGTTATCACAACAAGATGCGTAGCGGCAATTCGAAAAGAAGGAGAGATGCCTCAGATGGTTTAATTTAGAATTGGTAATATGAAACATATCACCTGAAACTGGAAGGGGGAGACATTCGCCCAGGAGTGTGACAGTACAAGCTGATAAAAAAAAGGCAGGTTCAAGACTACAAAAAGACTGCTGGGCAAGAAACTTCACTTGGATGTCTGATGGTAGATAATTTGGATTTGTAGCTCGAGGGCTGGATCGAAGTGGGCAGCGTGGTAGAAAAATATTTGTAGGGACTTGCTAAGCACCAGAATCAACTAGAACACATTAATAGCTTTTAAAGTTTTATGAACTTAAAACTAGTGTGTACCTATATAATGATATTATAATGACTGAATTCTCAAGGTCTGAGCTAAAATTTTCTAGAAAGCTGATTTACGGTAACAGGAAGTGCATAAAGAAAGCTGATGATCGATATGGTTCAAAAACGCCTCCGCAAAAAAGATTTTAGATTTCAGACTCAGCAGTGTATTGAGTATGATAATTTTTTTCTGCGTATTCACTTAGCAGCCTTCGTATAAACAGCTTCAAAAAATGCTGCTGATATTATTTCGGTTTTCGAAGAATCTGAACATACAATCAAACCCGTTTTTTAAGCTAAGCTGGTTCAGCTAAAGAGTCGACCAACTGTTTAATAATGTCTCGAAAAACTCGATGAGCACTCGGACGCCATCTACCTAATGTTTCAACCCCAAACGGCTCAAACATATAATTTCCAATTATATTTTTATATTGCGTTTGTTTTTTTTGCACCAGCAGCACGCAGCCACCCTAGCACAGACAGCCGTGCTAAGAAGGCGATACTTATTTGATTCGAAGTATTATGTAGAATAAGGTCATCTAAATTATTATTTGTACACCCAAAAAAACCATTTAAATAAAAAAAAAACGTCTTGTAAAGCAAAACACTACAATGACATTTGTTTGTTTAAAGGTCTTTTATTTTGTTACCTCATATTACCATGAAAAATATTTTTAGCCCTAGTTCATTTCGATTCCAATGAGCACACACATGTCTAGGATAGGTACATTGTGATATTACGGAGTTCCAGTGGCTACCTTCCGGCGTCATCATCAGATCAGTTCGATGTTACAATTTTCATCAGTACCATTTATTTATATGTATTTGCTTCATCATAGTCGCTTAACTATTCGAGATATATTATACCCATGACATACCTATTAAAAAAAGGCCAGGTGCGCAGTACTCATAACCGGCGTGTGTGTATGACTAGATGCATGAATGTGAGTGAAGCAAAAGAAGTATGTAAGGATAGTAGCAGGTGGCGTTCTGTAGTTTCTGCCTACCCCCATGGTAAAAAGGCGTGAGTTTATATATGTATGTATGTATGTATACCTATTAATTTATATAATATATATAAATTTAGTCTTCTTCATCAGTTCCACTTCACCAAATGATACTTTCTGAGTGAAAATGCTTGCCATGTTCATAAAAATACCAAAATCGCTATATGTCTACCTATAGGATTTCCCTCGATTTCTATGGGATGCCATCATCAGATTCTGACTTAGTGATAAGACCTTGAGAAAATACGTCTATATTTTTATGAGGGAGTTATGGCCGAACATACATAAAAAAGTAGAAACACCCGAATTGATAATCCTCCACATACTTAGGAAGTCGGTTAAAAATATAGTTAAACAGTTTGTACCTTTTTGGTTATGTTTAACACCATTTTATACAATGTTTTATGCAATTAAGTAAAATAACTTTCAATTTCAATTTATTATTATAAAGCGTTTAAACGTTTGTAA
Organism: Orthosia cruda; assembly: GCA_964057195.1. Lineage (NCBI taxonomy): Eukaryota > Metazoa > Arthropoda > Insecta > Lepidoptera > Noctuidae > Orthosia > Orthosia cruda. Next base: position 43,388,240 of record OZ059826.1, read on the forward strand.
TTTTTTAGAAGGTGCCTAATTTTGGCAAATATTGATAGCATTATAAAAAAAATATTTCACTGACAGAAGGCTACACTATCATTAAGTACTACTTTTATCCCAGACAAATGTAATGTACTTTTGAGATTCGCTATGGGAGTGAAACTGCGGATAAAAGCAAGTCCACAATAAATTGCTAAAATAAAGTGATTAAACCAATATTGAAATTGACTCTAATTCTTCAAATTAATTAGAAATTTGTTGAATGAGTTGAAATATAAATGTTGCGAACAACTTTTATTCCTAAATATAAATTTACCGTAGGACGAAATATCACTAAAAAGTTTTTAATTAAAATTGAAACATCTGATATATCTTTGGAAAGGCTTGGAGAAACAGTTTTGAAACAAATTATTGTTATTTTATTACGATCATTTGCTTCAAAATAGATCGTTCCAAGAATAGTTTTTTTGAGATCTCAGCTCTTTGTAGCTTTAAAATATTCAAACAACACTTCGAATGTATAACCTTCTCCTTTTTTGAAGGTGGTACATAGTTACATATTTGTTTTAACTTTAGAGGTAGGTATATGCACGTAAAAGTGATTTCAAATTACATAATTATTATGTTAATTAAATGTCAAGGAAGATTGTATTTCTAATAGTAGATAGTTTAATGAAGGACTCAAGAGGTTTTATGAAGTTTTTGAATACATTGTCATTGTCCATATAATATAAAATTAATTTGTTGTTTGTTACTGTAGTGGGGCCTTACTCTGACGTGTCGAAATTAGCTTATTCCACTGAGAGAGAGAGAGACCGAGCTATGCAGGACGAACAGCACTATCCCTTTTTACCCGACTGGCGAAGGAGGGTTATGTATTTATCAGTCTATGTATGTTTGTTCCTATGTGGCGTTCTAGAGACCAAACGCGTAGGCCGATTTTGATGATTATTACGCCAATCGATTCGTTTTAACCTTGCAAGTGTCACTAGCTACATTAAATAGGAAAATAGAAAAGTGGCGGCTTAATTTTTTCTTCCAAACCCATCGTGTGGGTAATAAAAGGGTTTTAAGAGGTAATTTCATAAATATATATATATGTTGAAATGTACCTAATTCCAAGAATCAAATGGTAATTAAACAGTTATAAAAAAAAAATCGGACTGCTTAAGAAGCGAACTAAAAAGAGGTAAACAAGAAGAAAATCATGCTGTGCAGTCGGAGGATACATAATATTCGCGAGCTGGCTGGCCTCTTTTTATTAACGTCTTTTTAGATCGCTTCTTAAGCAGTCGGTTTTTTTATTAATATTTTTTCATGATGGCTTTGACATGTTATATTTCGGCCCTTGATATTCATAGTTTAATATTGACCTACTGACATTAATTTAAACCTGTTAGGCGAATTAATATCGCGTAATTAATCAGTAATTACTAAATTCTGCAAACAGCCTGTGTTTGCAAATAGAACCTAGTCTAAAGATATACCTAGACAATGTGGTAGGTCTCTGAATTTGGTAGTTAAAGGGGTATAATTGAATACTGCATCGTTGGTGCTTGTGGTTCAATTCTTGGGTCGGGTAAAGTGGCAAACCCCAAAAAAGATTTTCCATCAGGTTTTTTTTAGAAGCCGCCCGGAATTTGGGTTCGTGTCCGGTTGATGACAATACTCGTTCTCTTTAACATGGGACTTAAACATAACTCTCGAAACGTGAGAATAATATAGGTACTATAAGTACACTTGGGCAAATACAGGCGTATGTACCTTATGCTATGTCACGGAGGTATTTTTTATTAAGCAAAGATGGATGAAAGATGTCCTTCTCAATATTCTGCATGAAACTGCGGTACCAAACTCTTCCTGATCTTTACATATAGTGACATTCAGTGCGATAACGATTGTCGAAATATCAAAATATTTGATACTAGCTGACCCCCGCGGCTTCGCTCCCATCAAAATTATAGCCTATGTTACTCGAGACTAATGTAACTTTCCATAGGTGAAAGAATTTTCAAAATCGGTCAGTAGTTTCGGAGCCTATTCGGTACAAACAAACAAAACAATTTTTCCTCTTTATAATATTGGTATAGATTTACCACGAGACATTTCATCAGCGCTTGCCAATCTCATACTTTTCTATATTCTGTCCAATGATTTATTGGTATTTTGACAGATGGAACTAGTGATTGCAGCAACGTAACATTTCGATTATAAATTATTTTCGATTCTATTAAAGAGTAGTATTAGAATGTATTTTGATAGTACGCAGACTTGCTAACTCGGGCCGTCGGCTAATTTACAGGTGCCAGGTGCTAAGGGTACTCAATACCACACATTTTGCGCAGAAATAGTTCAGAAACGGCTGGGAGCTCTGAGATCTTGGACAACTGGTTTCAAATCTGCCTATGTAGGGGCGGCTTCCAGTCTAACTGGACTCAGTTGTGTACCAGTATTTTAAATGGAGTGACTGCCTATCTGACCTTCACAACTCAGTAACTGGGTAACCCGATACACCTTGGCCAGATTGGTGTAAGATTTCAGGCTTCTGGCTAACCGTAACGACTGTCAAAGATCTTCAAATGACAGCCGGGACCAACGGCTTTTCGAGGCATTGAGGAAATTCGCTATGTAAAGATTGTCACCTATCCGCGGACCGTCCACCTATCTTGAACAACTAGTTTCATCTTCCAAAAACCCAATAACCCGTTGGAAGGAATATAACTTTTTGCTATTGCTCTTATCATGATAGTAAAGATTACCTACATACGAATTATAAACACGTGTTAGGTTAAACCATTTACAGCGTAATCAATGTAATCACCTCTTGTAAGACTATTATGTAAATAACAAGATTGTGCGACGGGTAAATCGAGCCGCCCCAATGGAGTTTCTCTCTCCTAGTTATTGTGCAGAGATATTTCTAACTTGTTGCCTTGGTTACACTTTGCTATCTTGATTTATGTTTGAATTCCAGTTGAATTTAGAATTAGAAGTTGAGGCTTTCCTGAATAGTTATATTCTATGTACTGAATCGGAAGAAGTTTCCTTCAAAATATAATAAAAAAGGATACTTCTGCCGACTCAGTTGCCATGTTAACGGAAAAACCTCTTGAGTCGAGGACTTAATCAATAAATAACTAGCTGTACTGTCAATTCGATTGACGGGGGCTGAGTCGAATGGAGAAAATTATTCCTTTAGACGAAATATAGACGAATAGAATATGTCTGTATGATTTAAACGAAGCCCTTATGAAAACTGAGAAACGGCAAGTTTTATTTATTAGAGTTACTGAATAGCAATGTGCTAAACAATCTAAAATTGAAGTTTAAAAACTTGTTCAACAAATAATTTAAACAAATTATTGTAACAAAACGACAAAAAAAATAAGAGATACCAAAGACACCGACTTCGGAAACGAAAGTTATTTTTGCTCTTTTTAGTGTTTTGCTTTCTTCTTTAATTTTTTAATGAAAAGTTTTTATTTTTCTCTGTTTAATTTGGTTTTTATTCTATGAGTCAAGAAAAAAAGCGAGAAGACTTTTCCAATTTGCTTAGATCCAAAACATGATAGATAAAAACTCATAGGAAAATAGCAGCAACGTGGTCGTATAAAAATAACGAGAGTGTCGGTCAGCATTTATTTAAGGCGACAATTAAACGTGGTTTCGATAGCGGCAACGGTATCGGTCGTTACGGCCATCTGCCCGGACGCCGCAAGGAAAATAACATTATGGCCGTGGGACGCGCTTCGCGGATATGGCGGCCATCTTGCGTGTTTCAGAGATCGGGAATTTCTGGAAGATTCTGAGATTTTTAAACGAGTTCAGAAATTTCAGAAAAGTTTCATAGAATTTTCTTTTTGGTCTGTTAGAGATGAAAGCAATATTTATTATGTTTTAGTATTAAAAAAAAACCAGCCAAGTGTGAGTCGGACTCGCGCACCAAGGGTTCCGTACAAACCTCAGTCCTCAGACCTGAGTATTTGTTATGAAGTTCAATTTAATACCTCTACGCGTTCATGAGGAAAGGGGTAGTAAGTTTAAAATTATTAAAAATATTTTTATTATATGATGTAACTAAAAATTTACGGGTTTTGTAATTATTCCTTTATCTGTGCTACAAGACGTTGCTTTGTACCAAATTTCAAGATTCTGAGCTCACGGGAAGTACCCTGTAGGTTTTGATTCCCTTACGAGTGTCGAAATTTTGCGGAAATTTGCGACATAAACGGCTATATCTTTTGATTGCGTTGGCTTAGAAACTTAATTTTTTCACAGCTTTAAGGGATTTTAGATTTGAGTATTTGATATAAATTTCAGCTTGATAACTTTACGTGTTCCTGAGAGGTCTTGACAGACAGACAGACAGACGGACGGACAGACGGATGGACAACTAAGTGATCCTATAAGGGTTCCGTTTTTTCCTTTCGAGGTACGGAACCCTAACTAGTAAGTAGGGTATTTTTTTCGGCACTTAGTTTCATGATATAGATCAAAATCGATTTGAATTATGAGACTAGGCCGAAAAAAAAGCATCTATTATCGGTGTAGGACTTTAACGTAAACTAGACTGGACTTTCGTAATGTGCTGATTTGTTAAAAAAACTTGTCGTAGTGGTGGAAAATATGGCAGCCAATATAAGAAATCACAACTAAAGAAGCACCCTGTAGTCAGTTAATAAAGCGATAAGTTTTACAGAATTATTTTACAAACAGCTACACTAAACGCTTGGCCACCCTACTGGCAGCGTCGTTTCAGAAATCGTAAAACAAACGCGGCACCACAATTTAAATATTTCAATATCATGTTTTTCTCTTTACTGTGCACACTTGACCTGTTTGTGACAATACGGACTGCTATCTTTTATACTCTTGTTAATATGCGATAAACTGCTTAATGGTACACAAAACGTTAGATAAAAACGGTTTTTATGGACACTGCAGCTTTTTACAAACAATTTGTATAATGAATTGCAAGAAAAATAAGGAGATAAATGCAAATTCAGTTTTATTGTTGTTTTATTTCTGTGCTGGAGTTATTTTAGAATAGAGCTGGGGTTTTGCTGTTCGAAGGAGATACTATCGAGTCTGACTGACTATCTGACTGATAAACGAACCGATATAATCTTGATTTTTCGATATCGCATGTCAATGCCATACAATTTTGCCTTTTTGACAATGGCTTAGGCCCTAGACAAATGACATTCTAACATTGCGCGATATCTATCAAGCGATATCGAAAAATCACGTGAAAAATCCCTTAAATTTTGACATTTCGATTATCACCTTCGCTGACATCGAATGCCACTTGTGTGAAGAAAAACGAACGTACTAAAACGTGCAGAGCGTTTGGAAACGATATTCATTAACGAATAATAGTACATTACTGCAGCGGCCAGCAAAAGAGGCATTGATGGACGAATGTGTAAATGTGGGCCGACGATGTCAATGACGAACAACAATAATTGCGCCCGCCAATGATATTCAAATAAACAGATACGTTATACACTCACAAAACAATTGAAAAAAGTGTTCCGCGCATCAGTGGCAGCACACATACACACTTTTCATTGATCTGACATTTCACCACAAGTCGAAAGAGATGGCTTGATAAAACCAACAAGAAAAAAGAGACAGCTAGTGTTTGTCACTTGCGTGTGAATGTAAACAAACATTATTCTGACCACCAATGTTGTTATCTTTTTCTAACCTCCAAATATCAGAATATTAGGGCGAAAAATGAAATAAATTAGTAAATTGAGGCGTATTGCGTATTTACATATGGTATGAGATCCCTTCTGGTTTTATGTACTTTGGTATCATAATTGGTACAATTTCTAAATACACACGATGGCATTTTTTTATTTTGTTTTTGTTTCAACAAAGCCTATCGCTCTTCGCCATGCGTGACATAAACTAAAGACTAAAGGTCACAATTGTAACCTATTCGAGTCTTCACAATGTGCGCGCTCATAACACATCTGTTTATTTGAATATATGGTGCCCGCGTTAGTGTTATTTTTTTTTTTCAATAAACAGCGTTATATTTGCAAGCCAGTTCGAAATTTAAATAAAACCTTCGATAATTACCTCCTTGATTTCCATGTTTCGGAGTAAAAGATCGTTCCATTTTTAAATAACACGACAGATATGAGTTTACTATGTAATTTATTTGGCCGCTAGACACGACAGATATTTTCATACAACTTTTGCCGGCCGCTGCTCGCATGTATTTGGTCAGTACAGCAATTTCGATTTATCTCGAAGAAGATTGTCAAAATAATGCTCACATTTCCAAGCATGTTTGAGAAAACATTCTTAACAACGCATTTATAGTGATCAATCCCTTTTACATTTTAACATTTCGACTGAATGTAATTAATCATTATTGCGAAGTTCATTACCGCGATGTTTGTAGGTTACTGTGAAAGTTTAATATCGAGAAATTCGTTGTTACGAAAGTTCTTTACTGCAATGCAAGTTGTTGTGAAAGTTTACCATTGCGACATTCGTTGTCGCGAAATTTCTTGCGATGTATTTTTCATGTATTTTTCATTTTACTTAAATAACACGCTATTGCGATGTAGGTAATGTAAGAGGGTTGAATACTGGTGATAGTGGGAATAATTTACTGTCGGTCATGAATATTAAATGAGCAATCAGAAATTGTAAGTAAATTTAACTATAATTGGACCAAATAACATCATCATATCAGCCGAAAGACGTCCACTGCTGGACAAAGGCCTCCCCCAAGCGTCGCCACATTGACCGATCCCGTGCGTCCCGCATCCAGCGGATCCTCGTGACCTTCACCAGGTCATCGGTCCACCTAGTAGGAGGCTTTCCAAGGCAACGTCTTCCGGTTCTCGGTCGCCACTCCAGAACTTTTCTGCCCCAACGGCCATCCGTTATGAGAGCAATGTGCCCTACCCACTGCCACTTTTTTTTTTTTTATAAACATTAGGCTAGCGTTTGACCACCATCTCGCCTGATGTTAAGCGATGATGTGGTCTACGGTAAAGCACGCTTGCCTAGAAGAAACCTATTCACTCTTGACTTAACTTAAAGACCCCAAGTTTGTATCTATCAGGGAACAAAGACTCAAGTTTGGAAATTCTTCGGGATTTATCGGTAACCTTGGTTCTCTTGCGGATGTGTTCATTTCTGATTTGATCACGTTATAGGTCATCACTGGCAACACACACTGGTCATAGACTTTCGTCTTGAGACACTATGGTAAGTTGGACGAGAAGATACCGCGCAACTTCCCGAACGCTGTTTTTCCTTACGGAGACGCATATAGCGAGTCCGTCAGACGTGTCGTACCTGTCTTACCCAGGGTTCACCCTGGAGCACAATTTTAGACCACGGGCTGGCGTATGTATATACGCCCGTGACGATCGTTGCTGTGTGTTGGGATGGCATGCGATCTTTCTTCGCATGCTATCCTTGGCAGCCTACTTGCTTTTCTTCGACTGATCCATCGTCGTGCGCGGATGCCGTGACGGATGTGTTGCGTCGGGGAATGGAGTACTACATTCCGTTCTCTGACGTATCAATGTCTAGCGAAGACCGGCCATGGTTTGGCGCCGAATGTAAGCGCACCGACGCGCTTAAACATGGGGCGTACCTGGCTTGGGTCGACGCTCGATCGCGTAAGGCGAGTGACGTGGGTCAGAAGAAGAAGGCCTTCAACAGGGCTGCCAAGTCCTGCAAGATGGTGTTGCGAAGGGCTCGGTTCGATCACATTGGCCGAATAGGGACCAAACTTGCTTCTTACCCAGCAGGTAGTAAAGCGTTTTGGTCTCTGGCTAAGTCGGTCGAGTCGAACTTCTGCCGTCCCTCACTGCCACCACTGCAGAAACCCGACGGGTCACTGGCCCACTCCGCTGGGGAGAAGGCAAATTAATTGCCTCTCTTATTGCGGAATCTTCACGTCTGAATCCTGGTGACGCGCGGCCCCCTCCTCCTCCTGATGGATGCGAGACGAGTATGTGGGACATTCGTATCCATCAAAAGGACGTCCGTAGGGTGCTGCGAAACCTTGACGTGAACAAGGCTAGCGGCCCTGACGGAATACCAGCACTTGTTCTTAGAACCTGTGCGCCTAACTGTCTCCGATCTTGACACGTCTATTCCGTCTTTCGTATGAGGCTGGAAAAGTGCCGAATTCTTGGAAGCAGGCTAACGTACAGCCCGTGCCCAAGAAGGGCAGTCGAGCTGACCCGGCCAACTACAGACCCATATCTGTAACCGTGTACTCAACGTGTACTCAATACTAAGCTCCTGGCATACCTAAAAGCAAACGATATCCTTAGTGACCGCCAATACGGCTTCCGCCGAAATCGGTCTACTGGGGATCTTCTAGCGTATGCCATTCACATCTGGAGTGAGGCCATCGAGAGGCACGGGGAAGCGCCTGCCGTCTCCCTAGACATCTCGAAGGCTTTTGATAGAGTTTGGCGTGAAAGCCTTATTGGTAAGCTTCCTTCATTCGGTTTGCCCGGTGGTCTGTGTGATTGGATTGCAGACTTCCTGAGAGATCGGTCCATTCGAGTGGTTATCTATGGCTGCTCGTCGGACTACTTGTATATTAATGCCGGGGTCCCTCAGGGGTCGGTACTCTCGGAAACTTTATTCTTGCTGCAGATTAACGATCTGCTAAAACCCGGCCAAACCTTTGGGTATGCAGACGACAGCACTGTTACTGAGAGATACTTGTCCAACGCTCGTGCTACCGGGCCTTAGATCCAGTCTCTCCGGGAGGCCATGGTGGAGCTCTTAAACTTGTCCTTGCAGGCAGTCTCCGAATGGGGCGATGCCAATCTGATCAGGTTTAATGCTGCTAAAACCCAGGCGTGTCTTTTTTCCGCCAAAAAGAGTTAATTTCTCCCGGCTCCAACTTTCCGAGATGTGACCGTGCCAATAGCTGACCATCTAGAGCTTCTTGGCGTTACGTTGACATCGACTCTCAATTTTGGCCTATACATTGAGGCAAAGGCTCAGCTGGCTGCCAAAAAGCTGTGGATCCTTGCAAAGGTGAGAAGGTATTTCACGCCAGAACAGCTGCTCGGCTTGTATCAAGCGCAAGTTCGATCATGCATGGAGTACTGTTCACATCTCTGGGACGGATCTGCCAAATACCAGGTGAGATAGTGGTCAAGCGCGAGCCTATATAAGATAAAAAAAAAACGCTGCCCAGCCGAGTCGGATTCCATGGTTGACCTCATTCTCGAAGTTAGCCCTACCCAACTGGATCGTTTGTCCCAGGTAGACATAGTCATCCACAACTTCTAGTGTAGAGTCTCCTACCTTGATAGGAGTGGGTGTAACATGGCCATTCAACATCGCCTTGGTTTTGTCCATGTTTATTTTAAGACCCACTCTTTCCGAAGCACTACTGAGGTCATCGAGCATTGTACTGAGATCCTCCATGGTCTCACCCATGACCACTATATCGTCGGCAAACCGAAGGTGAGTGATGTACTCGCCATTGACGTTGATGCCTAGCTCTCTCCAGTACCTTAAAGACATCTTACAGCGCAGCGGTGAACAGTTTCGGGATATGACGTCTCCCTGTCTCATACCTCGCTGCAGAAAGATATGTTCCAAGGTCCGATCCTGAAATCGAACTGACATGGTGGCGTTTTTGTATAAACGCTTCAACACTTCGATGTACCGGTACTCGATTTGGCATCGTTGGAGAGACTGTAGTACAGCCCAAGTCTCGATCGAATTGAAATCTTTCTCGTAGCTTCCACAAATGCTAAGCAAAGAGGCTGGTTCTACTCTTCGGTCTTCTGTATAAGCTGCCGCAGCGTATGTATGTGATATATTACGGTGTTAAAGCCTCTACGGAATCCGGCTTGTTCGGGAGGCTGGAAATCGTCAAACCTGAGCGCGAGACTCGTGAGAATTCTTGATGACTCTTGAAAACAGCTTGTAGACATGGCTAAGAAATGAGATGGGCCTATAGTTCTTCAATAGGGCATTGCCACCCTTCACCTTGAAGAAGAGTACCACCACATCCCCGGACCATGCCTATGGCGGTTTTCCCTTGAGTATAACGGCGCCAAACAGCTTCTGAAGGACCTTAAGTATTGGTTTTCCACCTGCCTTCAGGAGTTCGGCTGAAATTCCGTCATCACCCGGTGCCTTGTTGTTCTTAAGCTGTTTAAGAGCCATCCTCATCTCGTAAAGGCTGACGTCCGGAATAATTATCTTCAGTATAGTGATGGGTCAATCTAGCTCTAGGCTCTTTTACTACATTCGCTTTTTCCTTTACTGGTTGACGTGTACAACTGTCCATAGAAACTCTCGATCTCTCTCAGAAGCTCCGGTTTGGCGGATACGATCCTGCCATCGTCGGTCTTCAGTTTCGTGAGCTGGCTCTGCCCAATAGTCAAATCTCTTGCAAAGTCAGTTATAGAACTGACCGATGGAATGTTCAAAAACTACATCAAACGTATCTGCTATGTATGTGGCCTTCTTTGTTATATATTTACTTCGTTTTTGGATTATGTCATGTCATCATTCTGTCACTGTGAATTTCATTAAACCACTGACCTCTATCATACATTGTACACTGGACTTCATATTATCGATGACAAAATGAAGACATTTGATTATCGCCATTTTGGCGCTGATAGCAACGTGAATTAACGTGAGAGTCGCATGGAACTAATATTAGAGATGGGACACAGCTTTCGGTAAAATACTTTTATGGGTTTTATCGATCGTGAGAATAATTTAATACGTAAGAGAAAAAAAAACCAGTTATTTTTATTATGATAAATTTTTAAGTAATAGAATAATTGCTGTAAAGGTTACTAAAAAATATTTTCAGTCAGATTGCAAGCTATAAACTAGTGGATAGCGTGCTAGTAAAGTTATAGCGCATTACTGTCAGATCAGTGAGATTTAAATATGGGGTTAGGCTAACAACTTATCCTAAAAACTATCACATTTGAGCAAGTATCTCCTCGCTCAAGTACACTAGTTGTAAGCCCATCGGATTCGTGAAGGGAACATCATTTATATAATAATAATAATAAATGAGATGGATAATCATTTACAACGGACGTATTTCTCGCTATCATCGCTGAGATCCTGTCTCTGTAGTGTTAAGGTGCAAATAAGAGTGGTTTCGCATACCAGCAAGGTGAAGACTTTAACTCTGTTTGAGATGCAGATAATAAATTATTTGACTTTAAAAACATTTGTTAATATAATTATAACTATCATGATATTATTCCAGAATTAATTCCAGGATCAGGAACGTGGTGATTGGTACAAGAGGGAGGCCTGTGCTCAGCACTGGGCGAAGTCGGGCTGTGGATGATCATGATGATGATTCCAGAATTTAGTATTACACATCGCTTTTGAACATATCATTACTGATTATTAGGCATTCATATACCTAACATTCATCACCAATACCAATATGAGATATTTAGTTCCAACATACTACGAGCAATACAGTAAATGAGTGATACGCCTTGCCAAGACTACTATTTTGATATTAGTGTAATTTAAAAATATCACTAATACTGATATATTAGTTACAATATTATAATATTTCCAGTCAAATATATTAGTATTACCTAATTTTTAGAAATATCGGTAGTATCCTATCTCTAAATGTGTCAATTTTAGTTCCTGATACGCTCGAGCGGGGCGCTTTGAATCAGCACAAAAATCAACTGTCATTTCATATAGTATGTTTAGTCCAGCGTACTTTTATAATAGAGGTCAGTGCATTAAACCTATTGAATATAAAATGAGTGTAATTTTACATGATACATAATATTGGCGACGATGGAGGCAGAACTGGCGCGACTTACTCGCCTGCGCGCATCTATACGCGGCCAGCTTACAAAGTTCGAAAGTACACTGGAACAATTAGAAAATCCTTCGGATTACGAAGTAAGTTCACGTCTGACAAGTCTAACAAATTACGAACAAAAATTTGAAAAACTACAAAACAATATCGAATTGCATACATGTGACGGTGAAGCAGAAATTGAGCAGCGACATTCTACAGAAGAGCTCATATTACAATTAAAGCTTAAACTGCATGGCTTACGCCCTACACCACCGACAGCACCGTCTACTTACGTCACGGCTTCACGTGAAAGCACACCGGGAACTACACCAAGAATTAATTTTCAACCGTTTCAGTAACGAGAAAGTTTCAATAACTTTGTTCAGAGATTAAAAACTTATATGAAGCTAAATAATTGTCACAATCCACAAATCCAGACCCTCACGCTGCTTAGTTTATTACCACCGGAATTACACCAGAAAGCTTACGACTTGTGCGCACCAAACGATCCTTGTGAACTAGAATTCGGCAGGTTGGTTCAAATATTACAACACTATATAGATCCAAAACCGAGCATTTGGGCTAGTCAACATAAATTTATTTCGCGACTTCAAGGCCCTGACGAGACAGTCATGTCATACTCATCAGAGTTGAAACATTTAGCCCAAGATTGCGAGTTCACGTGTAATAATTGTAAGAAGTCGATCTGTGATAATTTTCTTACCTTACAATTTATAAGAGGATTAAATGACCGATATTCGAACCAAAATACTACAGGAAACAATGGTGACTGATTTTTCTGACTTAATTAATAAAGCAACCACGATTGAACTAGCAAAATCTGACAGCACCTATATGTCACCAGCAGTGCACTCCTCAAACCAAGGTTTACTGCATAATATGAAAACTGTTCAAGCTGACCTCAAAAACCGCAGTCCAAAGCAAGAGAATAAACCTCTTACCATTAGAGACTTACGAGGCAAGTGTTTTCGTTGTGGCAACAAAGACCATCGAGCAGGCAGGTGTCGCAACATTAAGGATACGTGCAGCAAATGCAAGAGAGTTGGGCACCTTGCTCGCGTCTGCTTACAACCAACACTCAACCAACTGGAGCCTGAGCACGTGGAGCTGCAGGACACGGATATTACAGAAAACTCTTCAAATATAGTTGTTGACACCACCCCCTGGGATATGAATTTAATACGATCCAATAACACAGACAAATTTTTGATAAATGTACGCATCAATGACTCGAAACTGAAAATGGAAGTAGATACAGGAGCTGCTCTGTCATCTATCTCTCACAAAGATTTTAAAAACTTGAACACTTGATGCAAGATTTACAAAACTAACATAACGATGAGAACATATACAGGAGAAATCTTCGCACCACTCGGAGTGGCATTCATTACGTGTAAATACAATGACCAAACACTTGAGAAAAAATTATACATTATCAAACAAGACGTTGACCCTATCTTCGGTCGGGCATGGATACGAGCAATCAACTTGGATCTGGCAAATATAAACGTAGTTAATGCTAAATAACATCCGGATCTGGATAAGCTACTTTCTGAATACTAGAAGGTATTTGATGGCTCCCTTGGTTGCATACCTGATTACAAAGCTCATTTGACCCTAAGAGAAGAGGTATCACCAATTTTTGTTAAGCCTAGACGTATACCATATGCTCTTAAAAATAAAGTTGACGATGAAATAGTACGACTCTGCGAACAAGGGGTAATTACAAAAGTTGATAGCTCTGAGTGGGGAACACCAGTGGTTCCTATTGTCAAACCAAATGGCAGTATACGCTTATGTGCGGATTACAAAGTCACCTTAAATAAAGTGATACGGGATGAACAATACCCTATCCCGATCATAGAGGAAATTCTGGTAGAGATGAACGGAGGTCAAATATTTTGCACACTTGATATCAGTCAAGCTTACCTAAACATGATGATGGACGAGGAGAGCGCTATGATGCGAACATTAAGCACACACAGAGGAACATTTAAAGTAAATAGACTTATGTTTGGCGTCAAGGTTGCCCAGAATCTATGGCAAAAGTTTATGGATCGTTTGCTTCAAGGAGTAGCTGGAGAAAAATATTTTTTCGATGATATAATAATACAAGGACATTCAGAAGAACAACTTCTTACGAGACTACGCTTGGTATTACAAAAATTACAAGAAAAAAATTGAGACTTAATAAGGACAAATGTAATTTTTTTCAAGAAAGAATCGAATATTTGGGTCACACCATTGATAAAAATGGACTTCACAAAAATAGAAACAAGGTAAACGCTATTCTAGATACAAAACGCCCCAGCAACATCAACGAACTGCGGACATTTCTAGGAATGGCTAATTATTACAATAAGTTCATACCAAATTTAGCTTCAATATCAAGCTCTCTTAATAACCTACTCAAGAAGGACATTAAATACGAATGGACGCACAAATTTGATGAAAGTTTCAAGAAAATTAAACAGGAAATCCTCGGTGAGAGAGTTTTAATGCATTTTGACCCTGAGAAACCTTTGGTTCTCGCTACAGATGCTTCACCTTTTGGACTTGGAGCAGTTCTATCGCATCGATTATCAGACGGATCTGATCGACCTATTGCTTTTGCATCACGTTCATTGACGAGTAGTGAAAAAAAGTACAGTCAGATAGACAAAGAAGCGACGTCCTTATTTTGGGGATTAAACAAATTTTTTCACTACTGCTATGGCGCGCAAAGCCATAGTTAAGCTTACCAGACTTATTAACGCTGCATTTATGCTAAAACATGTACCTGAGCCATGGAAAGTTGCTGAAGTTATTATGATTGCTAAGCCTGGGAAGCCACCCCATGAAGCATCCTCTTATAGACCCATTTCCCTGCTGCCAGTATTATCGAAACTGTTTGAAAAACTCTTATTAAAACGGCTAAAACCAATAATAGAAGAGAAAGACCTTATTCCGAACCATCAATTTGGCTTCAGGGAAAAACATTCTACTATAGACCAGGTACACAGAATAACAAACATCATCGAAAAAACGCTCGAAAACAAGCAAGTCTGTGCCACCGTATTTCTAGATGTCGCACAAGCTTTTGACAAAGTTTGGCATGAGGGTCTGATATACAAACTCAGACGCATGCTCCCCGAATTTTCAGATATTCTACAGTCATATATAAGCAACAGAATGTTTAGGATAAGGCAAGAGGACGCATATTCTGAGCTAAAAACTATTAAGGCTGGAGTACCACAAGGAAGTGTGTTAGGCCCAATCCTGTACTTGGTTTACACATGTGATATCCCAGAGCTGGAAAACAACACCATAGCGACCTTTGCTGATGATACTGCTATTATGGCTACTGGTTCAAATCACAAAGAAGCAGTAGAAAAAGTTCAACTAGCTGTAAACAAAGTTTACGACTGGACACAAAAGTGGAAGATCAAACTAAATGAGTCAAAATCGATTCACATTGACTTCACAAATAAACACTGCGATTACCATCCAGTCTATATAAACGGCATGCAAGTGCCGTATGCAAATACAGCAAAATACCTTGGCATAACTCTTGACGCCAAGTTGCGCTGGAAATCTCACGTCAAAAAGAAAAGACAGGAACTCGATATACGCTACAAAAATATGTATTGGTTACTCGGAAGGAAATCCTGTCTATCAATACATAATAAAATTATAATATACAAGCATATTCTTATGCCAATTTGGACGTATGGTATCCAACTATGGGGCTGTACTAAACAAAACAATGTTAAAATTATACAACAATTTCAAAATAAAGTACTCCGAGATGCTGTTAATGCACCATGGTACATCAGAAATGACGACCTTCACCGCGACCTTAAAATGAAACTCGTCACCACCGTTATCCAAAACTATGCTGAAGCCCACGAACACAGACTTCATCGACATGTGAATGTGGAAGCAATCCAGCTGCTAGATAACACGGACATAGTGCGTAGGCTAAAGAGAACTAAACCATTTGAGTTAGTGTAGTGTATAATAAGTGAATAAATAATAGCAACAATACTGTGCTATACATGTAACACGTGAACTAAGTGTTTATAACATAATATCAGACTCTAAGAAAGTGCTACTGAACTATATAAAAGTGAAAATTGACACTATTCTTAGTCATAACATCATACAATATAATAATAAGTTAGAGTTAAATTGCTTATTAGTCTATTAAGGCTAGATTGTAATTTATTATTAAGAACCTTAGTTTTTAATAAAATAGAAAAAAAAAAAAAAAAAAAAAACTACTGCTATGGAAGAAAATTCATACTTATTACAAACCATAAACCATTAACTACAATCTTCAATCCACACAAAACTTTACTGGCTATGAGCACAATGAGGCTCTTTCACTATGCACATTTCCTATCTGGTTTTAACTACACTATTGAATACAGAACATCGGATGATCATAGTAATGCAGATTACCTATCAAGATTTCCAGTAGAAACAGTAGCAAATAACCTAATTCACGTACATTGCGCATTTCAATTAAATCAGATGAACAAAATTGCCGTCGACCGTATAAAAATCGCCGAAAAGATCCAACTCGATGATGAATATAACCGTTTATTGGAAGCTTTGAAAAACGGTACCTCAGTGAGAAGATACGGCTACAATAACAACGAATTGACCATACAAGACGGATGCATTATAAAAGGAACACCAGTGATGATTCCGGCAAGCCTGAGACAACAGATTTTAGAAGAACTACACACAGGACATCTTGGAATAGTAAAAATGTAATTACTGGCACGTGGATACGTATTCTGGAGAAATTTGGATCAAGACATAGAAAACATAGTTAAAAGCTGTCGAGAATGTCGATTAAAGCAAAATGAACCTGCAGGCGCAGTTCTTCATCATTGGGACTTACCATCAGGCCCATGGCAAAGGATCCATGTGGATTTTGCTGGGCCGATTAAGGGTTATTCCTTATTTATAATAGTGGATGCTTTTACAAAATGGGTGGAAATTATAGAAACGAAAACAACCACAAGCTCATGGTGTATCCGTCAACTGAAAGAGCTTTTCGTGACATTTGGATTCCCGCTTACTTTAGTATCAGACAACGGTCGGCAATTGGTTTCAAATGAATTTGAATCATTCCTCAGAGAAAGCGGGGTTGTTCACAAAACCACAGCCCCTTACCATCCGGCCACGAACGGACAGGCGGAGCGATACGTTCAAACAATTAAAAAAGCAATACATAGCATCAGTTCAGAGCCAGGCACTTTACAGGACAAACTGTTGGGTATTAAGGAACGCCTACGGAGGACGCCGAGCAGCAGCAAAAATAAAAGTCCATATGAGCTCATGTTTGGCAGGGAAATAAGAAACACCCTAAGTGTTCACTTCAAGGCAAGGACGAGGCATGAAACACGTCCGCCAACTGATGACGCAACGGTACGCTCATTTACTGTTGGGCAGAGAGTGCAAATACGCAGTTACACAAATGACCAAATTAAATGGGAATTCGGAACCGTTTTGAGGATATTAGGCCGATTGCATTATCAAATAGAAACTGATTCTGGTCAGATTTGCAAAAGACATGTTGATCAGATGCTGGGTACCCTAATACCAAGATAGCATCAGTAAACCTGAAACAACGTGACAACTAGACGATTTGGGACGGAGGTGCTATGTATGTGGCCTTCTTTGTTATATATTTACTTCGTTTTTGGATTATGTCATGTCATCATTCTGTCACTGTGAATTTCATTAAACCTATTGAATATAAAATGAGTGTAATTTTACATGATACATAATAGTATCCTTATCAATGATATTCAAATAAACAGATATGTTATGAGCGCGTGCATTTTGAAGACTCGAATAGGTCACAATTGTGACCTTTAATCTTTAGTTTATGTCACGCATGGCGAAGAGCGATAGGCTTTGTTGAAAAAAAATCAAAATAAAATAAATGCCTTCGTGTGTATTTTTAATTTATTTATTTATTGATTAAAATAAATATGTTTTAATATTAGATGAATGAAAAGCGGTTCTTCCTCGTAGTCAAACTTTTTAGTCCAACTGGTTTGACTACGAGGAATTAAATTTCCTCGTGGTCAAACTAGTCAAATGATCCTCCCTGTATCAACTCAAAGTTAAAAATTTGTACAGTCAATCAAAATCCAATTTAAAAAAACGCTGATATTTTCGGTACGTATAATATAATGGGTTCGAATTTATAATATAAAAAAGCAATCCTATCTCACTTTATTTAAAAAATAACCAACATCTATTTCATTGTGTATTAACTCCATTTGACATTTTGTAATGAAATCATCTCTATATATATGTTCACTCCGACGAGGAGATGGCTCTTCACGAAAATTTGTTTCATTTTCTAATAATGTTTTGAGCAAGCGAGCAACTGTTACTGGATGATGTCTCTTCATTATTTTATTAAGTTGTGCATTCCAGCTCTCCACGACATTATTAGTGCGATGTCTTTGTCCGTATACGGACCACTGCTTTCTAAGTGACTCATTCTTTAGCCATGTAGTCTCGAAATAATTAAAATATTTTTGTATTTTTTGTGTATCTATCAGATTTTATATAATCCCAACCTTCCTCAATTCTGTTTTCGGGAAGCAAAGCGAGTGCTGAACATAGTCCGACAATTTTATTTACATCTTTGCTCTTTATTTTCATTTTCTTTGCCTTTTTCCATTGAGAATTTGTGAAATGATAGAAGCACTTTAAAATTTGAACGTCAGGAAAAATAGATGAAATAGCATTACTCGCAGCAGGCTCAAAGTCAAAATGAAATTTTTTAGGTGACCACTTGGGTATTCTAGACCGTAACATAGAGAATAAAATGGTATATGATTCTTCTGTCTTATCCGTCATTAACGCGTAAGCAACAGGAAGCACGTGCGTTGTTGTTGTTGAAGTAGATAAATCAGCATGAATGCTATATAATTGGTTGAATGAATTTGGACAGCTGAAGAATGTGCCGTCCCCAAAAAACTCTTGTAACTGAACCATTCTTGACCAATTACTTTCTGATCAAAAAACCATGATCCGTCATGTTTCGGTAACGTAATCAGCTAAGAGAAATGATTGTAAATGATCAGGAACTGTTACCTCTTTAAAGTCACCGAAGCATGTCTTTTTTCTTCTATTATATAAAGCCGATTTGACGCTGCCAAAGGATGGTAATGTGACTTGATTTTTAATCGATTCCTTCTTTTCATTATATGCAACCGGAATAGGGACGTCACTGTTAACCACGTCATGTCTTAGCTCATCAATGATTACATCAATCTCATTTTTTTTATAATCAGCATTACAGGTGTGATTATTGCGTTTAACTATGATGTCATTCTAAGTAAAAGAAAAATATATGACGATATAAAACTAGAGTAGAAAGATCGGCAAAAGAGAATATTATTATTATAGTTTACTTATCAGTATGGAAATCACATATATGCCGCCGAATTAAAAAAATTAAAAACCGTTTAAAAAAATGAAATTTTAAATCTAAATAAATTCAGATACTTAAGTATATTAGAACTCTACTTTTCGACCTAATAATTACTGGACTAATTTTGTTAATCTTTTATATATCGTCAAAAAAAAGTGATAACAAAAGAAGTGGTTTTCATTTATTGCATATATGTGGTATCCATACTATATACGGCATCCTCAAAATGACTATGAATTGTTGTTATATCAATACTTATAATTTAGATACCTTCAGAGTAATAGACCCCCGACACTTATCTTTTCTCAGTTGGCTGCAAGCCCAGTAAGCGTTTCCATTTTTATAAGTACGCCATCTATAGTATTGCCGGCCTTCGAGAAGAAGAACTGTCCCACGTTTACGCTTCACAAATTTTAAATCCATTTTTCGTGTTGAATATTATAATTTGAATAATTCATAAAACGAGGCAAACAATTATGCAAACTTCGCCTCACTTGACGTTTGACATTGATTTATTCTTATATATCTATGACTGTACATACAAGAACTGCATGTATACAGCGTGCTGAAAAGGTGCAATGTCAATGAAGTTTGACCACGAGGAAATACAATTCCCCGTGGTCAAACCAGTTGGACTAAAAAGTTTGACTACGAGGAAGAAGCGATGAAAAGTGTGTATGTGTGCTGCCGCTATATGCGGCACACTTTTTTCAATTGTTTTGTGAGTGTATAACCTATCTGTTTATTTGAATATCATTGATCCTTATTAAAAAAGCATATTATAAAAGCAAGGACTACGCTGAAGATAAAAATTTTGGCCTTAGCTCCTTCTGTGCATGCAGCTTCCCTAGTAACTTGCAAAACGGCACAAATATGTGGATGTCTCTAACTATTCTCAATCTCATTTTTTCTTTCCTTCTAATTAAATAAATTAAATAAAATTAGACTTTTTACAATGGTTTTCAATCATCTTTATAGCCCTTTGCTAAGAATAGTTACAGCACTGATAACAACATGTGTGCCACATGTTAAATTTAGTCTTGTTATAAATAAATAAAATAAATAAAATTAAATTCGTTTATTTGCCTTACACAGTTACATGTTAGATGATTGTATTAGCTTGGTAATAATTAATTGATACTAACAATGACGTTGAAAGATTAGCAACGGGTCCCAAACTAGGCACAGCCTGTATCTTGGTGACCCAGACACAACACAGAGTTTAACATTTAAAGTGTCCTGCTAGCGCAGCAAGGCAATTTATAGCAATGACTAATAAACAAAAATAATATTATAGAATATAAATAGCTAGAAACGAATGATATAATCTAAGACATAATGCAAGAAAAACAGTTAATATGAGTATGAAAGTGTAATATGCGTATAAATGTCGAGTGTGAAAGATTGTGTGTTTTATCTGAGTGTGTGTACTAGTATGTAATGTTTGTAGGATCAACTCGTGCAACATAGAAAACTTTCTGTTTCCTCGTAAGTCCGGTCCAACAACCACTTCGCTTAGATTTGGCCTCAGAGTATTTGCACGGTATGGTAATAGTTTTACTTATGGAATTAAAAATGCGTATAGGTAAATACGGCGAAAACCGGGACGCAAATAGGGTTTTAATTTTTGGAAGCTCCATTCTATCAGGCAGTTTCCTACCCCTTTGACTGTAGCTGGAACGAACTGCCTTGTCTTTAACCAGTTTTAACAGTGACTCCAGGATGAATAGTTGTCGCACGCGTAATACCTCAGATTCCTTATAAAGGTAATCAGTAGAAAAGCGCCTTGGTTTTCCCAATAGCACCTTGAGGACAGCACACTGAGCCCGTTCCAGCTCCAGCATGCACGTCTTGGCGGCGCCGCCCCAGACACCAACACAGTACTGTAGTACCGATTGACACAGAGAGATGTACACCTGTATGCAGATGTTCTTAGGAGCACTTGCTCGTAAGAGTTTCGCGACGTAAATGAATTTACGAGTCTTTTTTGCGAGTGTTCGAACTTGTTCTTTAAATGACAGGTTCTGATCAATTACGACGCCCAGATATCTTGTGCTGTCAGCTCTGCTGATGTCGCTACAGCTACAGTTGGCGTCTGGGCCGGGTACCGCTGTAAAGGCATTGCATTTGGTACTGTGTATTTTTAGTGTATCAACGTTTGGTCTACCGGATCGAGTTAGGTGGAAAGTCAAGAAGTTAGTCTTTTTTAGATTTAGCGTCAGTAGATTCTGCTCAAGCCATGTGTTTATGACAATCATCCCTCTTTCAGCCGCGTCGAGAGTCTCCGTCCAAGTAGCCCCATGAAAAATTATGGCAGTATCATCAGCGTAGCAGATGACATCTGACTGCGCGATATTGAGCCTCATAATGTCATCCATGTACATAATGAAGAGAGTGGGTCCTTAGATACTTCCCTGGGGTACACCAAAAGCAATCGGCAAACTCCCACTAACATTTTCCCCGATCCCGACGAGTTGATGCCGACCATATAGGTAGCTCCTGAACCAGACCAAGGGCAGGCCTCTGACACCAAAGGCTTCAAGTTTTTCCAGTAATATGGGAATCGAGACTGTATCAAAGGCGAGGCTTTGGCGAGATCAAGGAATACTCCAGCCGATCGACATCCCCTGTCAATATTCGGGGAGATGATTTCAGTTAGCAAACTCACCGCTTGTGAGGTAGACTTCCCTCTTCGAAAGCCAAACTGCCGCTCTGAGAGAAGTGAGTTTTCCTCTAGAAAGCTTACGAGACGGCGGTTTATTAATTTTTCGAGGATTTTGGATGTAACACAAAGCAACGAAATTGGCCTGTAGTTGTCAGGGGTGTTCTTGGAACCACTTTTGAAAATAGGGGTGACAACAGCAGTTTTCCAGCAATCAGGGACGGTACCAGTTTCCATGCTCAAATTGCCTATGTATTTTAAGGGTTCGAGAATGAACTTTTTTATGTGTTTCAAGAGCAGAGGCCGGAAACCATCGAGGCCTGGAGAACTGTCATCTTTAAGGTCATCTATGATATTATTGATTTCTTGTGCGTCTGTAGGGTGAAAAAACAATGAGCTTTTAGGTGGGCTTTTACCTTGAACACTGAGACACTGTTTGTTCCCTTTTCTCAGCTGCTTATTTTGGATGTCCGTTGCAAGTTTCTGACCCACCGAGACAAAGTACTCGTTACACGCGTTAGTAGAAGTTTTGCAATTTTCTTTATATTTCAGTAGCTCCTGGTTATCGTTGCTTCGTTTAGGTACTTGACATATTTCTTTTATAGTCCGCCAGAGCTTTTTGGGTTCTTTTCTGTTGGTTTCTAGTTCCTTCCTATCGTAGTCGGCTTTGCTCTGGCGCAGAATGTTGTTGCAATAGTTTCTGTACCTTAAGTAGACAATTTTTAAGACCTCATTTTTCGGCTGCTGGTTTATCTGCGCGTGAAGAGTCTCGATGACGGATACATCTCAGAAGACCAGGCGTAATCCACGGTTTCAGGTTAAATTTTGAAAGACTTATTTTAATTTTAGAGGTGTGTTTAGATACAATATCAATCAGTATCTTGTTAAAAAGTAGAACTGCATCGTCAATGTTTTTTGTGGAGGTAACGTCCGCCTAGCCGACACGGCTCACTTCTTCAATCACCTTGGAGTAGTCTGTAATGAGTTTGAATCGGTTTATCATTTGAACTTTCGGTTTAGAGTAATTGACTCCGAGCAACACAAAGTGGTGATCTGTTACTGAAGCCTCACAGACGACCCTGTGCGGCAGCACCCTTGAGTTTAACGAAGCTGTGGTCCAGACAAGCTTTTCCTCGAGTTGGATGAGTGATAGCTGGTAGGAGCCCATGTTCGGCCAACAAACATTGGTAATTCATATGGGTAGCATTAGGTGAGTAATTCAATAAGTCTATGTTGATGTCACCCGTCACTATGACATATGAAACGTTTTTAAGTTTGTCTAAGGAATCATCTAGAGAGTTAAGGAACCGATCGGTGTTGGTGAATGAGGGCGAGCGGTAAATTGCGAGAAGTGTGATTTTACTCTGCAGCTCAATCTGTAGGCAATTAGCTTCGTCAAACTCCGGTTCGCAGACTGACGCGTTCCAGAGATCTCTGACGTAACAAGTCACTCCGCCACTCTTGTTTATTTTTTTGAGGGTGTGGTAGCTTTTGTACCCGGGTAGTTGGTTAACGAGGGAGTTTTCATTCAACCAGCATTCCGCCAGAACGATGACGTCAGGTTGAAAGTCCAGTTGGCACAACGAGGCCTGCAGGCTGAGGAAGTTTTTTTGTAAGCTTCTGATATTTAAAGTCAGTACCCTAAAATTATATTCCCGAAGTAAGTGCCCGCACAACTCGAGTTTCTTGACGGTGCGGCAAGATATGCTCAGGGTCTCGTCTATTTCGGTCAGCAGGTCAGACTTAGCCATGGTCGGAAATTAATATGAGAGCGAAGACATACAGGGAAACAATTAAAGCCGCAGTTTTGTCAGTAATTACTAGTCCAATATACCGATGCGGGAAGTGAAAAAGTGTAACGCAAAAACGTACAATCGTGCTACTTACTTCGTAAATATGTGTGTATCTAATGTGTTTTTGGCTGAGTGTGCAGTGAAAAACGTGTTTTCCAGGCGATGGTTTATAGTGTTGGGGTGTTGCAGGTTTAATAACTGTTATATTGCGTGTGTTAGACATAGAAAACTTAAGACATATAAAATTATAAAATAACACAATGAACAAAAAGTAAAATAAAATTAGGTTATAGTTGGTAACAAAAGGAGTGGTGCTTGACCTGAATAAAAATTTAAACAAACGGGGACAAGCAACAGGTGCAAACCCGTAGATAAACCGCATGCTAGACCCTTCAAGTAAACTATCCAACAAGAGAAAAACCATTATTGACCACACAATATACAGTTTTCCGAGACAAAACTTTATGATATTAAGAAAGCATATTGTGGGTTTTGGGTATGAAATTATTAAAGCATTTTCATGTCGAAGTGCAATTAGGTTCATGAGTGCCGATTAGATTAGATTTAGTCTTGTTATACTTCATTTTTTTTCCCTTGTATAGATTCTTTTACCAATTGTTTTGTGAATGTGAGAACATTGTAGGCCTTCTAGATGCTAGTTAACATTTGTTAACTTTTTTATATAATATATAGATTATACTTTTTTTTTTTTAGTTTCTTACGACTTATTGTCGGGCATACGTTGTCCCCCCATATCGAAGTACTAATGCTGTAACATGGAAATATTGTAAAACAAAACCATTTTTAAAAGAGTAACCATGGAGTTTCTTGCCGGTTCTTCTCCATAGGAAACGACCTGTGCTGAACGGAGCTTGATATTAATGTTCAATGTGCCTTTTACCATGCGATGATCACTCCCGGTTTTCACCGAATTGATCACAGAGACAACATTGAACATTTGCTTCTTGCTTCATTTTTTGTTGCACCATCGGTGTTTAGCCAGGTCCACTTCCTGTGCTCATGCTTTCTGAAGAAGGAGTTCATCATGTAGATGCCCTCCTTCTCCATAAAACTGGCCAGTAGGTGACCCCAGTGGTTCCGACGTCCAACTCCAAATTGCCCCACTTGCAGCTCATCTTCGTCTCTTTTGCTCAGTTTCGCGTTGAAGTCCCCCATGACAACGGTGAAGTGAGTTTTGAAACCGTGCATGGCTCTAGAGAAATTCTCATACATGGTTTCTACCTCGTCGTCGGGGTGTGCCGAGGTCGGAGCATAGACCTGTATGACCTTCAGCGAATATCATGAGGATATTCTGAATATAAGGTACGCCACCCTGGTCGACACACTCTCGATCTTCACCACGTTTTCACAAGGAACCTGTGAACGATAAACCCGACACCACCCTGGCACTGCCGGTCACCCTCTCGGAAATAGAGCAGGTTACCGGATTTGAGGGTTATCGAGTAATTGCCCTCTCTTCGGACTTTAGATAACCCTATAATATTTTATCGTAACCTGCTCAATTAATCCTCGAGTTCGCCTATCTTCTCGTCGGTCCGGAGTGTTCGCGTGTTATATGTTGCCAGGTCCAGTCGTCGGTGTTTATTGGGGTAACCGGGTCCACTCCGGGGATTCTTCACACCCCTTGCCACGCCATCGCCTCAACCGCTACCGTAGTCGAGGGTAGACGACGGGCTGCCGGGCACTCGGGCCGATTTTTCTTCGTGCTTTTTATTTAGGGGATTGGAGATCGCAGTTTGTTGTTAAAGTGCACAGAGAACGCTGCTGCCCGTTCTCTGGTGTATCCCTTAGTCACCTCTTACAATACCCATGGGAAGATATGGGATGGTGAGATTCTTTATGTCCGACACCATACGGAACCAAATAACATATGCACAAAAAAATAAACCGACTTCAAAAGCAAAACACAAAAATGTACAAAATAATTTTCGTTTCGGATGTTGGTGTCTTTGATTTTCGGTAATTTTTTGAATTTTAATTATATTGATGAAAAGGAAACGATCATAGTCTTCAGCACAAATTGAAATTTTCTTTCTTTGTCATTTTATTGGATGATAGACGGCACTTTTCGGTGTAGCCCCAAATTGTTCTAAAAACTTGTTTCAATTCATGGGTGCGTTGGTGAATCTGAGGATACAAATCAAATATTGCCTCTAGTTTATGGCTTGTTAACGAGCAAAACTGAACGATCTTACATACTTTTTTAGAGATTTAGAAAAGTATACTCTTAGTAAAGTACACATTCATTTTAAGTCCTAATTTCATCATAAGTAACTTTGGATTGCCAATTATAAGAGCAAATGCGACAAAGTATTCCCACATTCTCAACACAAGTGTTGTTTCTTTCACTTAACACAAAGTTTGTGGAGAAGTATTCAAAAAGCCAGGTTGGTGAAACTTTATATTAACAACAGTGACGTTGCACATAAGATGTACACGTAGCGGCCCTTGCATATTTAGATCCAGCGGAAATACCAGATGTCTTCGAGTTTATTCGGGACAAAGTTCTTCCTGAAGAAGCTGGTCAAGTAGCTGACTGGTTTTTCAAATATTACATTAACGGAACCTACTAACGAGTGTCACATCAAGAGAACAATCTAAAACTGAAATTGAAAAGAAGTTCGTCTAGATAACTATCCTCCTGACGTTTGATCCGACTGTATAAGTGTAAACAGACCTACCACTCAGAATGCAATCGAAAGTTAGCATTACAAATGGAACAATCTTCTTAACCAAAAAAAAACGTAACATTTATAAACCATTCGAAGAATTGATCAAGGAACAAAACTCCACAGATCACATTGCTTAATTTCAGCTCTTACCCTAAGAGCTGAAATTAAAAAGCGAAAACAAAGCACTAAAAATTATTTAAATAATCTGAAAAGTCACTTTTTACGAAATAATGACATGCATATTAAAGATTATTTGGGTGGACTTGCGTTGTCAATAGTGTGTCAGAACCGGAAGAGAAGAAAAGAGAACGAATTAAAACTAGTTAAAAAAACATTGGCACCTATACAAATAGTGTAAATGTGGATATATACTTAAATAAATACATAATTTTAAAATATATAAATACTTAACATGTATATATATATATATATATATATAAAGGTCATATCTGAGAGGGGAGATATTGCTCTTTTAGTCGCTTTTTAAAGAGCGATATAGTTTTTAGATCTCGAATGCTAGGCGGAAGTGAGTTCCACAATCTTACAGCATGGACGAGAAGGAATGGCAATTATTATTGATTAAGATGGGATTTAAGGAGAGATCTAAAATGCGATCTACATGGCCCGTTTCTAGGACGAGCGTAAGAAAATCGATCACGCAGCTAGGAAGGGTAAGACAGGTTTTGAAGAATGTAGAAGAGTAGACATTAAATCCGAGTGTTCCTGCGAAGACGGATTTGGAGACACTTGAGTTCGTTGCGAAGATGAGAAGCATGATGATACTTACGTGGACCAAAAACAAAACGAAAACTCAAATTTTGCAAGCACTTAAGCTTGTTTAATAGCTCCTCTGTGGCATCCAGGTAGCAGGCGTCGGCATAATCTAAAATCGGCTGAATAATGTTAGTGCCAAAGAAACTTTAGTCTTTAAGAACAAGAGACTCTGAAAACACTGCAGAAAATGGAAAGAAAAATGTACATAAAAATACATAATTAAAAAGTATTTAGTATTGATGCTGTTTTTTAGGATTTTGCCATATGTCATAGGTCGCGGATGTGTCCAGCCGGCCAATTTGCCATTTTCAAGACTGCTCCTGTTTTTGGCTTGAAATGTGTCAGTAAGGCGGATATTCTCGATAACTCTTGGTTTCATTCGATACTTTAATAGACTACTATGAAAAAAAATCACTCCGGTAGTATTTGGATCCTCCCGACATTGAAATATTTATTTTTAATTCAGTGCACCTCCGGTCGCCATTACGCCTTTTTTTGTGGCTTTTGTTTTCTTCTGAAAAAAAACATGGAACGGTAAGTGTTGAACTGTTTTTAATAGTTTTTGTTTTTGTATTTGGCGTAAATTTCAGCAGAAATACTTATTTCATAGAACGCCGTCCGATATTTTTTTGCTATTGTTGTTTTTTATTTCTTGTTTTTTTTTTTTTTTTGTTTCATCAAACTGTTGTTATTTGCAATGCTACGTTAATTAACAACAGAAACAATGCATTTAATTGTAGTGGTAACGAAACAAATTCGAATCTAAGTGAAAACAAAAACAAACAGCCAAATCGGCTCGGTGGACATTGGACCATCATAAGACCAAAATGGGCCGGTGTGTCCACTGATCCGATTTTGCTTGTTTTTGTTTATAAGTTTGTAATGCTTGTGGTATGAAAAAAATGTATGGGGAGGTGTGTTATTTTGATTGATTATTGTGAATAGGGTGTATTACTGTAAATCAAATTAAAACTTTATGAAATAATGGTTTATTTTTTTATTTCTATATCCTTTTGTACACAAAACTGGAAAAATTCCCCTTACACTGACTTTACACAATAATTACCAAAACATTACTAGGTTAAATTGGATAAATCCATTTGAAATATGATAGCTTATTTCATAGTGATTCTAACAACATAAGTTTCATACATATTTCCCATACAAAATTTCTGAGAAATCGGCGTTTTACTGACATGGCGCCGATAACGGAAAATGGCGCCGGAGAACCCCGACATAAGGCCGATGTTCGCCCCCGAGTTGGACATTCTATAATCGGCTGAATAAGTGTTTGTACCAAAGAAAGTTTAGTCTTTAAGAGCAAGAGACTCTGGAAACACTGCAGCGAATGGAAAGAAAAAGGTACATAAAAATACATAATTAGCATTGATGCAGTTTTTAGGTGTTATTTATGTAGATTTATTAAAGTGTAGTGTGCTATAGACTTAGATAGGCACTTACATGAATTTTGTGTTTGTTTTTTCATATATTCTTTATTGTACACACAACAAACACATACAAATACAGAAGGACAACTTATGTACAAAAGCGAGCTTAACCCACAATTGGGTTTTCTTACAGCAAACCTCAGTGTTATACTGTTGACAAAAGATAAATTTTTCATGGATAGGTACTTTCTTTCAAAGTATTATAAAAGACAGATAGCTGTGTCGCTATCATATTATTTTTCTATTACAGCCAAGAATTTGGCTAAACAACTTGCTTCTATTGAGCAATGCCAAGGAATGTTATTTAATTCAGCCAATGATTTGGTATCAGAAATTGATATTGATAATAATTTAAATTAGAAATTAGGACAATAGGGACAACTTCTTTCAAAATTATACAGGATAAAAATTGCATAATAAAATCAAATAAAAGTTTAAATTCGGTAAATAGTATTAATCTGGTGCATCAAAATATTCAAGGATTTATGAACAAAGATTTAGAAGTAGAATTATTTATGAACTTTAACAGTATTGATATTCTTTGTATAACAGAACATTGGCTTAAAAGCCACCAATTATTGTTCAATTTTAATAATCACCAGGTTGGTAGTTCATTCAGCAGAGTTAATGCTATACATGGTGGCTCATTGATTTTAGTAAGTAACCAGCTTAAATTTAAAGACCGTAAGGATATTGTGAGCCTATCTGTTGAGCGGACAGTTGAAATAGCTTGTATAGAATTGGAGCAGTTTATTGTATTAAGCGTATACAGACCGCCTTCAGGATTGTATGACTGCTTTGAAAAGGTAATGGATGAAGTGTTACACAAGATTTGTAACTCGAATAAATCCATTATCACTTGTGGTGATTTTAATGTTAATTTATTAGAAAACTCAGGTTCTTGTAGTAAAATAATAAGTCTGTTTCAGTCCTAGAATCTTGTAAACCTATTTTTGGAGCCCACAAGAATAACCCCAACTAGTGCTACATGCTTAGATACTATTTATACTAATGTTATACAAGAAATTATAAATTAACTAGATTCTGATCATTGCGGGCAGAGGATTACTATACCAAACCAAAACAACAAAGTGGCTAAAAAGGATATCACTGTTAACCCCAAAACTGCAAGTCGCTTGGCAGCTTTTAAAGTTAAACTCATTAATAAATTACCAATTTTGTCAATTGATGCTGATCCTAATCATCTATATGATGATTTTTTTAGTATATACTGTAAACAATTTAATTCGACCTTTGTTCCAAAGACTATCTCCGTTAATAGTAACGCATCATTCAGTGATTGGGCTACCATTGGTATTCATAAATGTAGAACACGGCTTTATGAGCAGTACAGTGAAAGGACTTATGTAAACACTGCTGAATTTAATTTATATGTTAGAAATTATTCAAAATTATTTAAAAAAGTTTGTTGTTTGGCCAAGTAGCGGTATTTGAGTTCGAAGATTAAAAACAGTAGTAATGTTATTAAAACGACTTGGAATATTATTAATAGTGAAACGGGAAGATCTGGTAACCGAAATATTGACTACGGCCTGTCTATTAATGGCAACATCATAAAATCAGACTCACAAGTCGCAGTGGCCTTTGAAAATTTATTTTCAGATATTCCCATTTCAACTACTAAATACTTAAACTCATCACCTTCTGTTGCTGAGTCTTTGCTAAAAGAAAATGTTAATGTTTGCAATCCGGAATTTCGTTTTGAACATATTACTTGTAAAGACATAATTAAAACCTTTCACACTTTAAATGTTAAAAAGACTGCAGATCTGTGGGTCATTCTGTAGAAGTTGCTAAGACTATTATTGACATTGTCGCACCTAGTTTAGCTATTATCTTTAATAATTGTATCGACTGTGGGGAGTTTCCTGACCTTATGAAAAATAGTAAAATAATACCTTTGTTTAAATCAGGTAGTACATCAGACCCTACAAATTATAGACCTATTTCAGTACTACCTACGTTTAGCAAAATATTTGAGAAATTAATTTTAGAGCAATTGCAAAGATTTTTTAATAAACATAAATTATTACATAGCAAACAGTTCGGTTTTACAAGGGGTCGTTCAACTACTGATGAGCTTACTCGACTACGTGTTGAGCTTTTAGGACATATTTATAATGCATGGGAAGATAAGTGCGATGCCTTGGGAATCTTTTGTGATTTGTCCAAGGCATTTGATTGTGTTTTTCATGAAACGGTAATCAGGAAACTCCGCCACTACGGGATCCGGAACAGCGCTCTGGATCTTCTTACTTCATATTTGAGTAATAGGATTCAGACCGTTGACGTTAATGGAAAAAGATCTCCTGGATCTATGGTAACAATGGGAGTCCCGCAGGGCTCGATTCTTGGTCCTTTCTTGTTTCTTATTTATATTAATGACTTGCCTTACCTCATAAAGGATAACCATGATATAGTGTTGTTTGCGGATGATACTTCACTTTTGTTTAAACTTAAACGTCAGCAGCTGGTTACTGACGATGTAAATAGCGCGATCTCAAAAGTAGTTCACTGGTTCAATGTTAATTTCTTAATGAAAAAAAAACCAAACGCATTAAGTTTACCCTACCTCACGTTAGGCAGGTGAAAACCGATGTGTTGATAAAGGGCGAAGAATTGAATCCTGAAAATAGCACAGTATTCTTAGGCTTAACTTTGGATGCTAAGCTTCAGTGGGGCCCACATATAGATAAATTGTCAAAGAAGCTAAGCTCCGCAGCATATGCTGTTAGAAAAATTCGTAATTTAACTGACATAGAGACAGCCCGTTTAGTTTACTTTAGCTATTTTCATAGTGTAATGTCGTACGGTATTCTGTTGTGGGGAAATGCCGCCGACATCCAGACTATCTTTGTTTTGCAGAAAAGAGCTGTTCGATCAATTTATAAATTAAGCCCGAGACACACTCTCAGAGAGAAATTTAAGGAGATTAATGTGAAGACTATGTGGTTTTTTTTTTTTTTTACACTACACAAATACGTGTACAGCACACAATATATGTATGTATCGGCGCCATAAACATAATACATACTTTATAATATATATCCAAATACATGCATATTTATGAGTCATGTTGACAGGAAATGTTCCCTAGTTCTTCTCCTGAAGATATCTAACGAAGGGCTATCCCGTATGGTGTGAGGAAAGTTATTCCAGAGGCGGACAGCACGAACAGTAAAATATCCACCGTAACGACTTGATGAGTGAGGAGGAAAACGAAGGAGAAGAGATGATGAGGAACGGCAAGACTTTCCTCTCGGAACAAGATACTCAAAGCGCTCATGAAGATACGAAGGAGAGGTAGGATTGTGAAGAACAGAAAAGAGTAGAGAAAGAGTGTGGGTATCTCGGCGCTGTCTAATAGGCAGCCACTTCAACCGCTTCTGAAATTGCGACACATGGTCGTACTTTCGGAGGCCAAAAATGAAGCCGATGCACAAATTCTGCAAACGCTCGAGCTTATCAAGAAGTTCTTCAGTTGCATCAAGGAAGCAGACATCAGCATAGTCAAGAAGAGGAAGAAGAAGAGCCTGAGCAAGAGTAATTTTAGTCGAGAAAGGCAGGAACTTCTGGAGATGCTTCAGAGATCGAAACGAGCAAAACACCCTCCTGCTTAATTCAGCAATGTGAACATTCCAAGATAGGTTGCAGTCTAAAAAAACACCTAAGTTTTTAACTTTTATGGAGTAGGCTATAGCGACGGCATCGTAGAAAACAGGAGGGAGAGACTGGTTACTCAATAAATTGACGAAATGTCTGCCACCAATAATGAGAGCTTGTGATTTTGCTGGGTTCACTAAAAAGCCAAAACTCTTAGCCCACTGACAGATATTTCCAAGATCTTTATTGATGGCATCGATAGTTCCAGTGAGCTCTTCAAGTTTGAAGTGGCGGTAAAGCTGCAGGTCGTCAGCATAGAGATGATAGTTTGAAGATACGAGTAAGACATTAGTGATAGCGTTTATCAAAACATATCTCGATTGGATGCTAAAGTTCTGTAAAACCATAATTCTTACCGAATGTGATGAATTTGGTCAATATTTACATGGTTGTTTTTGATTAAACAGAACGGAGACGAGAGTGGATTTTCCCAATGATAGCTGGTCATTAGGAAAATCCGCTCTCAGAAACTCAAAGATGCATGCATGTAGCATGACTAAAATAAATCTACCAGAAATATGATTTTTTTTAAGTAAAAATATTCTAACATACAGTCAACCGCGTGTACATTATTGTCCATTTAATCAACATGGCACTTACAGCGCCTTTAGTTCGTAGCCAAATGAACTGGGCAACAACAGTTACTTCTGACGTCAATAAGCGGCGTATACGGTATTTCGCAGCTACGTAATATTTAATTTGTTGTATTAATCACGCCAATACATGCGTCTGATCGAAGCTATAAACTCATGTACCTACTATAAATATACGTCGAACTGGCCACAGGCATAGATGAAGACAGATTACTTCGTATTGATGCGAAACTTCTGTTCCGCTTTCAATATGCCTAAAGGCTCACTTTTCAAGGTCGACAGGATAACTTTGGCTGCCCGCAACGACCCATTGAACATGCATAGTCGTACACTCAATTTGCAGCCGAAATCAATTCATTTCGGCATCAAGGGGTACTGGTGTGGTGCCTGAAACCGAAGGCAGCAATCGAACCTACGACACGTTTCATCGAAGTCGTTGCGACCAAGTGAAGGTAAATCATCAATAATAAGGTTTCGGCAAGCAGTGACTGCGTTAATTTCTGATTGAATATTATCGATAATCGTGTGAGAGAGAGCTATAACTACAGGTGATGATTACGATAGCAATGGTCTATGTATCGTAGAAATTACAGAGGAAACACGAGCTTTGCTTCTGAAGGATTTCACTATTGCATAATACCGGGTTTCGTTAGTAAATCGGCCTGTTCACACGCACCTTAATGAAATATGCACGAACACAATGAAACAAATAAAACCCTTGTATATGTTACAAAAAAAGACGATGATTCCTACTCATTAATTAAACCAAAAATTGCTCGGGCTTTTTCTGGTTAAATTATATAAAAAATATAAAAAGTTATCTTCTGTTTCAAAAGACTAACAATTTTTTTTAGACTATGTCAATGATCTCCTATTTATTTGGTAGAGAATTTAATTAATGTTTTTTCTTGTGATGCAATTAATGTTGCTGAACTGAACACATTTACACTTGTGCCACTCGTGATTGAGGTCGTTGCCGCGCTAGTTGAAATCCGAGCAAGTACCAATGTGACTTTCTCAAATTCATGTGTACTTTCTAATTTTGATTTTACCTATAAATCCCATCAGAATGTCATAATTTTGATTTGTAATTTATATGAGAAATCTATACAATAAAATGTATAAATCGTTAATAAGTAATCAAAAGCAAATATTAGAATCACCAGAGAATAATTTTATCACTGCCAACCCGCAGTGATAAAATCACTGCGGGTTGGTCGCATGAATCATCAACCACAGTTATAAAATTTGTTTCTAATTGTATAGCTGTGCCCCTTGCTCATATCATTAACGTTTACCCTGGAGTATATCCAGAAACGCTAAAAACTGTAACAGAAAACCACTATAGTTATAATCGTTACAGTTACACATTGACGGCAAACGGTAAGTACAGGCACCCAAGGCTTGAAATATTGCCCAAGGTGTTCAAAACTAGACGCTGAACAATTATTTTAGGGAGTAAAATAATATGATTTTGTTGTCGTATAAAAGTAATTGCACGAAACGGTATCAGCCACAGATGATTAACGCTTAATGAGTGTACAGCAGGATTCGTTCGTAAATAATGCAATTTGCTACAACATTGTTAAATTCTGCCAATGAATGATTGATCGCTGTGTATATCGAGTGTTTACAGACAAACACAACCTGTATTAACTCGTCATTTGTTTAACATATAGCTTCTTCTTAGTATTTGTTTTATTTGCCTAATAACCTGCCTACGGTAACTAATCTATTATATTTCTACATCTAAACTAATGTAATGAAGCTTTAAAGTTGTTAAGTTTGGATGGAGGAGCAAAAATTTTGAAGTACGATACGATTACAAAAAGGGTCGAAAACTTCGAGAATGGCGACCGCGAACCGGAAGACAATGCGTTGGAAAGCCGATGACCAGGTTAAGACTGCGTAAATCTACTGGATGCGAGACGGGATTGGTGAATTTGACGACGGTTGAGGGTAGCCTATGTCCAGCAGTGGACGTCTTTCAGCTGAAATGACGATGAAGATGAAAAGATACGATACGATCATACGATTACGAAAATTCTTTCACTGATAGAAAGGAAAAATGTACTGTACCTGTGAGAAACAAAAGAAAGAAAGAAAACATTTATTGCCAACTGTAAAAAAATTGTTTATAAAAAATACAAAATTTGTTCCGAAACACAATGTTTTTACACTGTGGCAGAAGGATTTGGCTCAGCAGATGTTGAACAGTGTGCAGCATGGCTACTACGCTAGTTAACGCTGATTTACAGCCCACCCCCTTTCTCACAGCATATCATAAAGAATAACTTAATTAAGAATGGCCACGGGAGCGAAGCTGTGGAAATAAGCTAGTGATGAATAAAAAGTAAGAAACACGACTGCTGATTGTAGGGTCTGATAATCCATTCAATCACCAACGGTTTATTATCATGGTTTAGTATCATGTAAACATTTTATAAGGGATCTATGAGCCCCATCAGCCAAAACAAGTTCATAAATCTATAAGTTTGCAGGGACGTAAACGTAACCACACATATTCCTACACCTTTGATAAAATAGATATGATATTATGTATAGCACAAAGTGATATCGGTCACTTCATTTTCGGACAATATCAATTCCCTCTACATAAAAAACTTTTTAACAAAAAATCAAACCGACTTCCAGAACAAAAAAACTACAAAGCAAAAAATAAATTTCTTTTCCGAAGTCGGTGTCGAAAAACGGGAAAGAATGAGTAGGCACAAAAGACACTGACTTCGGAAAAGAAATTTATTTTTTGCTTTGTAGTTTTTTGTTCTGGAAGTCGGTTTGATTTTTTGTTAAAAAGTTTTTTATGTAGAGGGAATTGATATTGTCCGAAAATGAAGTGACCGATATCACTTTGTGCTATACATAATATCATATCTATTTTATCAAAGGTGTAGGAATTTTGTGGTTTGATTTTTTGTTAAAAAGTTTTTATTTTTCTGTTTTTAGTTTTGGTAGGTACCTCCAATTAACATGATTATCATTTATAGCCAAAGTACATCTCATGGCGATTTCAATAAGCCCAAACACGACTAGGATACATTGTTTTATATTAGAGTTCCAGTGCCTACCTTCCGGCTTCATCATCAGAACAGTTCAATGGTACCATTTTCATCAGTACCATTCATTTATAAGTATTTGCTTAATCATAGTCGGTTAACTATTCGAGATATTTTATACCCGTGACATACTTAGCATTAAGGAGTTTCAGTGGCCATCTGTGGTCTTCTTCATCAGTTCCACTTCACCAAATTATACTTTCTGAGTGCAAGTGATTGCATTGTTGGTGAAAATACCAAAATCACTATATAAATGCCTATAATATTTGAGGAGTTCCCTCGATTTCTCTAGGATCCCATCATCAGATCATGACCTGATGACTATGGGACCAACTAGGAAGTATACCCTTCAAAACAAAAGAAGATTTTTTTAAATCGGTCCAGGCGTCTTTGAGTAATCGGGGAACATACATAAAAAAAAAAAAAAAAAAAAGATTCCGACGAATTGAAAACCTCCTCCTTTTTTTGAAGTCGGTTAAAAACACACTTGATTTTAAATATTCCGTTTGCCGCTAAAGTTAATTTGATGTCCATTTACGACTTGTGACATGCAAAACCTCACGCGGTTTTATTCATGTCCAACTCGTTCTTCTTTGTGGAATATTAGATAACCAAAGTATATCGATAATCTGCGACTTAAAATGCTAATGTATTCCACCTCTTGCTTGGATAAATCCTTTACAGTCCAGGCTGCTCTTCTGTGGAAGGCATTGCCCTATTTAATAAAAGGCGCTCAATCGTTACTTGTATTTAAAAGACCTATCGCTGTGATTATGCTCTTGTTATTTTGATAATTTTGCGATGATTATCGGTAGTCATCATTTACTTTCATTACCTATAAATATATTGAGTATGTATGAATTTATATATCTATTATATAGCATAAGTATGTGTATTTATTATAATATTATGGTATCTATCTGTCAATATTGATAATTTTATTTGTTACACCAATGCTAACACCATTTTATGTCCAGGAAATCACTGTCCATTCCAGGTTGCCTGGAAGAGATTGTTGCATGAATTAAGTAAGCGACAACGGAAGAGTTTAAAAATAAACTTTATTTGATCCCAGTTACAGCAAGACAGTAATTACTTAATTCTACAAAAATGTTGATCTTATATACTAATCTTATTGCTAACCAATCATCTCTGCTAATGACGCATGTCCTAGATATTATATGCTGACATATAGCTGTTATTCTAATATAATATAATTATTGGCTGATGAAGCTAATATTGGGGGATTGGGGTTCCTTAACTCCTCCCTCCCTAAGAGAGAAATTATCCGAAG
This sequence comes from Orthosia cruda, assembly GCA_964057195.1. Classification (NCBI taxonomy): domain Eukaryota; kingdom Metazoa; phylum Arthropoda; class Insecta; order Lepidoptera; family Noctuidae; genus Orthosia; species Orthosia cruda. The sequence goes on from OZ059826.1 coordinate 43,425,535, forward strand.
GCGTCGCAGATGACTTCGGAGAATTTCGGCAAAAACGAAAAACATTTAATTTGTATGAGATGACGACAATAATTATTATGATAATGATATACTCTAAAATGGTCCATACGCTAATTTCTATTGTCACTATTTGGGTTGTATCGTCACTTTCACTAAATTTGGCACTTTGTAACAATTCTTTCACGTCACTAAAGTCCACGTTTCTTAGGTCGACCTTCTCCGTCCTTGTCTGTATGTCTTGTTGAAGCTCTGGCATCTCGACCAATGGGAGCTTGAAACTGGAAATTGTAGTGTTTGTGGCGGCACCAACAATTACTCCTCCTATTTGCGCCTCGCATTGTTGACTCAGTGTCACGATATAGGTCCCAAAGATGTTGTATTTGCGGATTTCCTCATTGCAGTTTTCGGTAATGATCAGGTTGTCCTCTGTGTAGACCAACCATTGGCTATCCGTTATCTTCTGCACCTTAGGCTTTTCTATCTTGATACGATTCTTTACGCAGCTATTGTAGCCATTCTTCATCAACATAATTTGTTCTATACAGGTCTCGACTGGATTCTGAGCTAAATTACTTTCATCACAAAGAAATCTGTCATTTTCAATTTCAGTACATGAGTTTACCACGGGCATGTATTTCAATCGATTCACCATTAGGTAAGGGTATTTGGGAATAATGGTAAAAGTGTCTGGAGAATGGAAAATAGGAATAGGAATAACCTTATAATAATTATATGTTTCGTTGTCTATTAGAGGGACTTCTAACACAAATACTAATCTATTGTTATTTAAATATGATTTGACTATGATATTACGTTCTAGTTTTATTAAATTACTTTTACTAACTGGATATATTGTCCTAGCATGTTTACTAATTGTTTCTAAACTGCTGTACAGTTCTGTGCTATTTATAATAGACTGGTGCAAAACATTTAGTTTGCTAAAGGCGATTGCGGACTCTATTTCTTGTATGTTCTCATAACAAGTTCGAAAGTTGCTTAAAATTTGGTACATAGTATCTATTATTCGTAGTAACTTGTTAAATTTGAATTCATTTTCAGCTAGTTTTTCTATGCCATTAGTGTGTGAGCCTAATCTTTTAATATTTGAATTTATGATTTCTGAGTCATTAACTAATTTATCGAAAGCTTTTTGCATTGATGACACTTTACGTTCGACTGCATGTTCTCTATTCTGGAGTAAAACGATTTCCTTATCATATTTAATTGCATCGTCTTCATCTAAATTACCAGATATAGCTTTTACAAATGAGCCCAGAGGGTTGAACAAAGCTCGTTTGTTTCTATGATTAAGGGGTAAAATTTGATATAATTTATCTTTAGTAAGTCTTATTAAATACTCGATTTGGTTTTCTATACCTAAAGTTTCATTACTTAATTTGCTTTCTATAATTTTCGATTTCATATTGCTAAAATCGCGAATATTATTATCTATTTGTAAGCTTAAGGATTCTAAATCTAAAATCTTAAATATAGTCCAATAATTATTCTTCTTCACCGCTACTCCCATCTTCAACGACGCTATCCCCGGATTCCGAGTGAAGTTCTGGAGTTCCAGCGTGAATCCTGACATCACTAGTACCAGAAGTACTAGGCATGACCTGTGGAGGACGTTTTACATTTTTTATCGCCACTCTAGTTGGTCTTTTATTTAATTCTACAGGCACTATATTACGTTCGGTTTCACCAGTGATTTCGGCTTTTTCATAGCGAGGTTTTTCCTTAGCTTTCCTAGTCCTAGTATTCTTCATGTAAATAGTATCTCCTGTCTTAAGGACTGGTGTTTCTTCACCTCCTTTCCTATCTCTTACCTTAAGTTTATCTGTGTTTAATTTATCTGTTACAAATTCGTATAGTACTTTGAGACGTTTCCTATGATCTAATAATAATTTCTGAGTTAAATTTTTCTCCCTATCGACATTAAATACATTTCCGGCATCGGTATGCCCAAAGACTAGTTCAAAAGGCGTAAAATCTGTCGCTGAGTGTATGGTGTTATTATATGCCATAATAGCATACGTCATAACGGAAGCTGCATCTAAATCGTTTTTTTCATATTTTGCTAATCGGTAAATTTCGATGATAGTAGAATGGAATCTCTCGACTATTGCCATAGAACTGGGATTGTTTGGAGTCCCTATGTGCAATTCTATTTTGTATAGACTTAACATTTCCTTAATTAACATGTTATTAAATTCTGTCCCTGAATCACAACTTATTCTACTGGGCAATCCATAAATACTAAAATATTTAATTAATGCTCTAACTATCTCTGGTGTACTCCTATTAGGTACCTCTATTGCCTGTGCTAATTTACTAAAAGCATCTACAATAGTTAAATAATATTTTCCTTCAATGTATAATAGATCCATAAAAGCTTCTTGGAATGGACTATTCTGAGTTTGGGTTAACTGAATTTGAGGTTTAATGGGCTTTCTATCGTACTTCATTTTTCTACACATTTCGCAGCTGTTAATAACTGTTGTAACTATTTCTTTCATGTTTGGCCACCAATAATATCTCTTAAGTTTAGCTAAAGTTTCCCTAATGCCTCTATGACAGGTTTTCCCGTCGTGGTATTTCATAATAACTTCTTTCTGATCCTCTTCTGACTCTGTCAAATTGATCACTCTTTCTGTACATTCTGTTAACTTAACTGAACCCTTTTTAAACAAGTTAATAACCATGTTTGAAAAAGATTTTCTAAACGATGGATGTTCAAAATAAATATGATATTTATGTTTAGGATCTATATATTCTTTTAGAAAGTCTTTAACTAATTTGTCATTATTTGTTGGTAAGTGAACTTCAAAAATTTTCTGTTTATTATTAGAAATATCCTTTACTGTCAATTTATCTTTAAACCATGAGTGAACTAAAATTTGTCTAGCTTTAGTATCTACAGCTTCATTTAAAATAGGAATACCTTCATGTTCCCTATTTGAAACTGAATTAGCTGTGACGCCATCATCAGAATCCGAAAGTTCTATCGTTTCTATGGGCGTTTCGTCAAATTGCAGCTCTTCATCTATAATTTTTTGTATTCGCTCTTTCCTATCACCTACGTTAACAAATATCGAATCTAAATCGTCGTTAATTGCATTAATTTTAATCCTAGATAAGGCATCTGCATTTGTATTTTGAGGCCCTTTCTTGTACTTAACCTCGTAGTCATATTCCTCTAAGCGTAAACGCCAACGCGTGAGCTTACTGTTGGGTTCTTTTAATGAATACAGCCATGCTAATGGTCTATGGTCTGTAAAGATAATAAATTTATTGCCATATAGATAAGGCCTAAAATGCTTAACTGCCCATATTATGGCTAAAAGCTCCTTCTCAATAGTACTGTATTTTACTTCTGTGTCACTCAGAGTCCTGCTAGCATATGCTACTGGCTTGTCTGAGCCTATTGATCCTTGTGACAATACAGCCCCAATTGCAAAATTCGATGCGTCGGTAGTTAAAATAAAACTTTTACTAAAATCGGGATACTGTAATAAAGGTGCGTTTGTTAAAAGTTTTTTACATGTTTCAAAACATTCCCTATACTCATCATTAATAATTATTTTACGACCTTTCTTTAAACAAGCTGTTAAAGGTCTAGTTATTTTTGCAAAATCTTTGATGAATTTCCTATAATAACCAATGAGTCCTAAAAAGCTTTTTATTTGTGTAACTGTTTCTGGAATAGGATATCTTAAGATTGCATCAATTTTATCATTATTTGGCTTCAATCCTTCACTTGTAATAGTGTGCCCTAAGTAAAGAACTTCCTTTCTAAGAAAATGTGATTTGTCGAGTTGTATTTTTAAATTTGTCGCCCGAAAACGATCAAAAACTGCTCTAAGTTTTTCTACATGCTGAGTCAGCGATTTAGAAAAAATTATGACGTCATCAAGGTATACCAGGCAATGTAAGCCCTGGAGACCTCTTAGAACGTTATCCATAGCCCTCTGAAATGTTGCAGGTGCTGTTTTTAACCCAAACGGCATCCTGTTAAATTCATAATGTCCTGAAGGTGTACTGAAAGCTGTTTTCGCCCTATCTTCTTTCTGGACCTCGATTTGATGGTATCCACTAGCTAAATCTAAGGTAGTAAAATAGGTACTATTGCCTAGCATATCAAATAAATCATTTATGTTGGGCAAAGGGTATTTGTCATCGGTAGTAATTTCATTGAGACGTCTATAATCAACTACCATCCTCCATTTTTGCTGTCCTGATGAATCTAATTTTTTTGGCACTAAATGTACGGGAGCACTCCAGGGGGAGTGTGATTCCTGGATGATATTGTCCCTTAACATTTTATCTACCTGATTCCTAATTTCTTTCGATTGAATGGGAAGTAACCTATGTGCTTTAATATTTATAGGATCTTCATTCCTTGTTCTAATTCTATGTTTTACTTGATTTGTAAACGTTAATGGAATATTCTCACAATAAAATATGTCCTTATACTCATTACATAGCCCTTCGATGGTTTTACGTTCCTCAGAATTCATGTGGTCTAACTGTAATTTTTTTAAATTATCTGTTAGCATCCTATCTATTTCTATGTTATTTTCTGTAAAATTAATGTGAACAGATGGGTTCTGCCTGTAAGGTTCGACCGTAAAAGGTCCTGTTACCACTAAGGTTCTGGTTTCATCCGTATAATTCTGAATAACGGTTGATGCGTAACCTTTAATACACTTAACTAATGCGGTGGGCATTCGAATCCCTTCCGAAAATTGTTTAAATTGTAGTATAGCTTCCCCGTCTAGTAAGTTGACTGGCAATCTAACTCTTAATTCACTACGAGATGGCAATTGATATACCTCTCTCATAGGTGGTGCGTATATTATTGGAATATTCGCATTTTTTAAATGCAAAACTTGACTTTCCATGTTTATTTTTGCCTGTAACTGTTTAAGTAGGTTACTACCTATTAACCCATCATACCTATCATCAACACTGTAAACATAAAATTTATGAAATTCCTTACTGCAAAACGTAGCTGGTAAAGGAATAAATGCCGTTTCGCTATGAACACTCGATGCGTGAGTACTAACAACTTCGAAGGGTTCATATTGCAACCGATCCCTAAAGTACTTGTTTGCAATGTGTGGGCTTATGAAAGACCTAACACTGCCTGTATCTATCATAAACACTGCATTTAATTCTGGTACAACTATGTGTGGTAAGTTAAGACGTTTATTGCAATTAATTTTTATTCGCTCTCTAGGGTAGAGGCGGTTATACAAAAATTTCCCTGTCTGGGATCTTCAGGAATTTCCTGGAACTCATTATTTGAGTTGTCAAAACTTGGTTCGTTATAGCTATGATTATTAGTGTAAATAACACGGCGTGAACTTGCAGTGCGCATAGTAACGTCAGTGTTCGACTTTGAACCCGGCGGAGATGCTTGCGCTGCAAAAGGTGACGTTCGCGGTGCATATGCCGTGGACTGTTGGCTTTGTTGCGCCATCGGAAACTGTGACCTACTTGTCCTATTGTTATGATCATTATTATTTGTCCAATTGAAATTATTTTGATTATAATGTTGCCTATAATTCCTAAACTGCTGCGAATTGTTCATCGTAATTGAACTACTCGTGGCGTTATTCGGTGCAACTGCACTGGATAGGCTCTGCGAATTATACTTCGCACTATTGAAATCGGAAAAAATATTTTTATTAGATCTATTATAATTGCGGTGATCGTTTGTTTTAGAATTATAGACTGATTGAAAGTTCTGTTCTTCTAAAACAATTTTCTACGCGTCTTCCAATGTCGAAACGTCGCGTAAACGAACTAACCTAACTAGGAATGGCGGTAAATTGAATAGAAAAACATTCATCGCCCTATTACTGTAGATTATCTGCTTAGCCTTCCGTAAAGAGTCATCAGCAATAGTCTCTGATATTTTGGAAAATAAAATGCTTCTCATATGTTGTATCCTATGACACAAATCTAAGTAACTTTCACCTTTGTTAATTTTACAGGATTCTAACTCCATTGCTAGACAATCTTCAGTACGTGGGTCGCCAAAGTGTTGATTTAACAGCATTTTTAGCTCATCCCACGTATACGTTTCGCCTACCAAACTAGCTGCTTCGCCTGTTAATCTACTTGTTACTACATGAAATAAATAATTGTTTTGTACAACGCTCCCTTGGAATGTTGTTAAAATGTATTCACATTTTTTAATAAATAAGGGTAACGCTCTAACATCGCCATTAAATACTGGAATTATGTTTACCATCTCTTGCGGAACACGGTTTATACCTTCCATTATGAAGTGAAATAACGAAGCTTCACAAAAAGTAAGCACAAAAATTAATAAATTATCCCTAACTATTTACTACAACTAACAATCTATAAAATATTATTACGGCGTTGTCCAATCCCTAATAATACACACAACATAGATTAATACAAGGTTGGGATGCAAATGGAAGAGCTGAGAGGAAGGTGAAAAGATTTACTCACAATTCCGCAGCTATCTTCATGATCCCTGAATTACTGCTTGGCTCCTGGTCCTCTCCTGGCTTGATGTGGCTTCTTAATGTATTTGTTTGTTCGGTGATCTCTGCTGAACCGTTGAAACGGACGTCGGCTGCTTCCCGTAGATGTGGATACGTGACAGACTGACTACAGAGATCCTACCGGCTGCGCCAATTAAGTAAGCGACAACGGAAGAGTTTAAAAATAAACTTTATTTGATCCCAGTTACAGCAAGACAGTAATTACTTAATTCTACAAAAATGTTGATCTTATATACTAATCTTATTGCTAACCAATCATCTCTGCTAATGACGCATGTCCTAGATATTATATGCTGACATATAGCTGTTATTCTAATATAATATAATTATTGGCTGATGAAGCTAATATTGGGGGATTGGGGTTCCTTAACTCATGCGATGAGGCCACCCGTTGTATGTATTTTAGTTTTAAGTTAATTTTCTTTGTTATAATCTGGTATTAATTAAATTATAAATAAATAAGTTTATTTTTTATTAATCAAATAAAGAACGACACATTACAACCCAACAATAACAACAAAAAAGAACAAAAATTTAAGTAGAAATAAAGAGTAATTTTTTAAATACTACGTGTATTAAAATGATTGACATAAATTGAGGTTTTTGGGATTATAGAGGTATATCTTCAAAAAACTATAAGAAATATCAAAACACACAACATACACGTTATTTTTTATTTCTCTTACTTTCATTCCGAGTCACGTCTGAGTTTTCCACACGTTCCTTTATCTAAAATAGATCGCACCCTCGTCATCACATGACACCCTGGCACCTGGGCGGCACCTCGCCTGCCTATTATGGTTATAGTACAAGGTATTAAAGGTAGCTTTAGGTCAAATTATAGGCGAATAGTTGGTAATTTATTTGATTTATAGAAACTACTGGAAAACCAGGGTTACCGACGTAGACCGAAGAATTGCCAAACTATAGTGGCAGTGGGCAGGGCACATTGCTAGCAGATCGGATGGTCGATGGTGCTGAAAAGTTCTGGAGTGGCGACCGCGAACCGAAAGACACAACGTTGGTAGACCGATGACCTGGCTAAGCCTGCGAGAAACCGGTGGATGTGAGACGCACAGGACTGATCAGTATGGTGACGCTTTGAGAAGGCCTATGTCCAGCAGTCTTTCGGTTGAAATGTTGATGATAATGATAGAGTCATAGATAATCTGCATGACACAAGCACACAAACCAGAGTAATAAAATCAGCGTTACTACTTCATGCGTCATTAACGACGATAAAACTAGATCCCACGACACAGGTCTCCTAGTATGAGGTCTAGGGCATTTTAATTCACTAAAATTTGTATTTTCTTGTGAATGCTATAATATTTGTTTTTTTTTCTTATGCTTAATGTATCTTCAGAAAGGTGGTATGATAATTAATAAATGGCGCCCAAAAGTCGCCATTTTCCTATTTACCAATTTTAATGTAACCTGTGACACTCGCAAGGTTAAGACGAATCGATTGACGTAAGAGACATCAAAATCGGCCAACGCGTTTGGTCTCTAGAACGCCCCATAGGAACAAACATACATAACACTTATAAACACATTACCCTTCTTCGGCAGTCGGGTTAAAAGGATCTAATTCTGCATACACGAAGATTTAAAAGCATCAAGCTAGTAACTCTAGTAGTAGTAGTTTACTAACTTAGAAGCATAATCATACTATCTTGGATTGGAATTCTAACCTCATGTAACCCAGACATCAAGAAACAGAATAATGCCAGTCTTTCCGTCCCAAAAGTACAAAGAAAATCTTGTTGTCACAATTGCCTGTCTAACTTACGAATAAGTACACTCTATGTAAGAAAATCGCAGAAACTTTAAAAACAATGCCTAAACCATTCATAACCTAGAAGAAAAACAGACAGAGCAATAAAAGGGACCCAAAATGATATGATAATTTGTAACTTTCCGAATTTTATCCTCTCGAAAAATGTTTATCTAGTTTTATAACAATCATTGGCACTCATAAAATGTTTGTGACCACAGTTTGGTGATCATCCTACAAATAAAATGGTTATTGTAATAGTGTGTTAGTGTATAAAAGTTACGCTTTGCAAGTTTGGCTTTCAGAATGGTAAAATCTCTTTTTCACTCCAGTATCTCAAACAGGTTTTGCTGCCTGAAATCAGTGAGCAAAATCGCATTTTGCTCACTGAGTGGGACTAAGTAACTCTTTATTTTTTTTTCAGAATGCCGCGAATTTCTTATTCAGCCTTGGGTTAATCATACAGTTCGAAAAATTCGCGCTCTATCTCTTTCCCGCCATTAGAAAGAGAGAGAGACAAAGACCAGTCCTTTCAAAGTGCCGATTTTGAATTCGTCCTCAAAGACAAACACGTTCGGAATTTCGTACTAACTAAAGAAATTTTGCAAAAAGATAATTATGTCTTTTAATGTAATTTATTGAATTTTAACTTATTGTTGTAATTAAACGAAAATAAGTATTAACTGCAAATAAAACTGATATTTAACCTGTAAATATTTATTTCTTGTTTCAATAATGTTACGTAATATATTTTGAATAATAAAATATCATGGGTGCTATTTCCGAACACGCCTTAATTTAAATAAAAGTTCAGGAATAAAATTTCGTGGCTGGCGTAAAGAGTTGAATAAATTAAAAAATATTAATATAATCGTAAAATATGAGTGAAACCAGGGACGAGAACAGCATTTTAACACCAGAAGAGTTATAAGAACAAGTTACTAATGCAGAATTAAGTTGCCTACCTGAGAAGTCTCGCAAGAAATATCTGAAAGCAGACTTACAAAGAGCGCAAGCAGTTTTTCGGAGACGGTGTTGCTATCTTATTTTTTAGATTTATCACTGACGAGGCGATCATCTACAATGTGGATCATGTACTTAATGTTGAAAGCTACTTTAAAAACTAAACATAACGTGCATATTGAAACATACGCAAAACTCGTATCTTTTCTAAAAATAATGTCAGTTGGGCTAAAATGTCCAAAATTTTCACGGCCCTTAACATAGAAAAATTTCTTAGTGAAGCTCCGAACTGCAATTTTCTTGCCGCTAAAGTAAGTGGTACCTATGAATCTATGTTGTTCGTTATTACAATTTGTGTGTAGACTGTTATGTATAAAGGTACTTACTGCCTACTACTCTTTTTTGGAGGCGCAATGAATCCTAGTCTGGCTTAGCAATACTGTTAAAATATTTATTACGATATGTAAAAGATGCTGTAAATGTTAAATTATGCATATGAATTATGTAATATTTTCATTACAGCTTGTACTGATCATAGGAATTAGTGGAGCGTGTCGCAATAACGAGCTAACAGTTAATAATAACGAAAAGCATTCAGATAAATTACTGTTAGTAAAATTGAAAAATACGAAGACGAACCTTGATAGGTCTTTTCTCGTACGCGAAGAATATGTAACTATTGTAGAAAAATACCAAAATTTAAAAACCGACCGATTTTTCATACAATACCATAATAATAAATGCTCAAGAAAGCCTATGGGAGTAAATAAAATAGGTGCTACACCGCGAGAAATTGCCACTTTCTTAAAACTGGAAGAGCCTCAGCTATACACGGGTCACTGCTTTCGGAGAACTTCGGCAACGCTGTTGGCTGATTCCGGGCTCACCACTTTAAAACGTCACGGCGAGTGGAAGTCCAATACGGTTGCAGAAGGCTATATTGAAGATTCAATAGAAAATAAGTCGAAAATCTGTAAGCGTATAGTGGAAATAATAAGTCTGATTTCGACCTCGGATCCTTGGTCTCACCCACGTCCATCCACTTCCAACGACGCACAGTGTACTTATACAGAAAGCCGATCAAAGTCACTAACATTCACCGTTGTTCCTTTTCAATCCGCCACCAAAACAGAAACCTTATCCCCAGATAATCAAACTCAACTCAATGCAACTATAACGTTGCCAAATAAATCTGTTACTTTCAATTTGCAGAATTGCAGTAATAATTAATAATTACTTTTAAAATGTTATATTTTATTGAATTGGCAACTCTACCTACAACGTTAATTATTTTGATTTACAATAAATAGTTATTTCAATCTATTCCTGTTTATTATTTTATCTCCTAAAGTGTTCTCGCTGCTGAAGTGAAAAGTTACGTGTGTTACACGAGAGCAAATTTTTTTGCATCTCGTGCCTTTGAATCCCTCGCCACACTCAGGATTCAAAATCAGCACTCGCAGCAAAAAACGACTTTGCTCTCTTGTTGCACAAATAACTATTACCTACTACTAAATGGTCGATGACATTTTATTAGGTACGCTAAAGGGTCGATGCAACAAAACCTGTTATTTTTCCAGCTCATTATTTTGAGCTGAAAAAAATACAAATAATTTATTTTGCTGATAGTAAAATAACTTCACATTTTTTGAAAAATGCCAGTACAATCTAATTTTAAAAAGGGGGTGATTTTTCTTTGTAAACTGTCGTTCCTTCAGCTGTAAACAGCTGCACACGCCAAGGTGATTCTCAATGTGATCTGTCTTTTAGATTCTTTGACCTTAAAGATAAATTAAACTTACCGCTAAGACATCAAATTATAGTTAGGATAAAAAAAAAAAACTTTTTTTAGACATTTGAGAATTCTTATTATTATTTTATTTATTTCAGATATGAAATCCATACTTTTGTTAGTACGTACAAATTCTTATATACTATGTTAGTCACTTAAAATTAGGTACACTTACAATACATACACATCATGTCAAAATTAAAGTACACTAAAATCTAAAAAGAATAATCAATTTATGCATTTTGGAACACTGTATGTAATATCATTTAAAATTAATTTCAATAAAATAAAACCAAATGCCTTGTAAAACCCAAAAAAAAAAAAAAGAATTCTGTAAACACACTCCGTCTATTGCTCCCGCTGCTGGTACACAGGCCTCCTCTCTGTGAGAGGGAATGGGCCGTAATCCACCATGTGGTCTTAAAATTTTTGATTCCAGGACATTCCTCACGATGTTTTCCTTCACCGTTCTGAGAGCAGTGGTGATGAAATATTTGCACAAAGTAAAACGTCTTCCTGGGAACCAATGACCTACAACTTGTAAGTCGCAGCCGGTTCCAGTGGGTCACCACTGCTCCACGTAATATTGTATTTTATTTTATAGACTGAAATCTAATTTAAAATGAGACTTCCCTTAGGTATACTCCATTTGAAATAACATTAGATTTTTCTACAACCTTTTTTTACAGTCCGTTCAACCGATTTTGAGTTCCATCCCGTAAATATAAGGACAACATAAAAATCATAAACCTGTTACCAAAACTAATTGTTTACTATATTTGTCATTTATCATATCACCAACGCAATAGAAGTCAAAATCTGTTGAACGGGATGTAAAATGGGATTATTTAAATGTCTAATGTTATCTTAAAGACCATTAGCAATTTCAAACAATTGTTATTGTATCCAACAATATCATTTGAATCAATTACTTATTACCGTAGACTTGCGATTAGCAATTACACTAAAAGGCCTAATTAAGATCTAGATTAAAATCAGTTGATTTGTGATCATCTTAATGTCTAAGTATAATTGCGTCTGGCCGGTAATACGAATTTACAAGTACAAGAATCTAGGTCAAGAAATAAGATTTACGAGACTTATCAACCCCTTGAAAATCTAACGATGAAAATTGTAGCAATTATTTTTGTTTTTGCGCACCATATCATTTTACGACGAAGACATAATCCGGAGAAGTGATAAACAACACTTAAGTAGAGTCAAAGGATAACAATCTATTTAGCTGTAGGGATTTTCTTAACGATCGCGATGATAAAATAATAGAAACTATGAAGGCCAAATTATAAGATTAGAAACAAAACATCGTAAGGAGACCTGAGAATATGATCACACTGCAAAAATCTGCAGGTATTTTCTTTTTGATGAACCTTGATTTTTATGAATGATTCTTGACAGTAGAACAGATTACTGCGGGATTGCCTGGCCGTATCTTGTCGCCGTTTTTTTAACTCACCTACTCTAGGAACTTCTCTTGTATCTTGCGTACGTATGCTACATCAACTACCTCGCAGTTAACCATCCTTTAGGGGGAGTTTTGGATTCATTTGAAAATCTTTTATATTTGGGGTTAATTATCAACATATTTTTTTTAATTTTTTATTAAGGTAGTTGCGGTAAGATATTTCCAGGTAACCCAGTAAGAGATTGATCACATTACGACAGCGTTTGGAATTTCCATACATTTTTGTTTTTTTTTTCAAATCTCTATAACCACGTTATCATTGATAAAATGTTACTTGTCTAGAGCCGCTGTATTCCCTCTGCAGCAGAAGGATAGATATTAATATAAGTTTGAAAACATGGTCACGGCTTCACCAAGTGTGGTAATTAATGCTCGGACCTCTGTATGAGGCCAAAACCTCTTGCCTTTGCCCAGTATTGAGACAAGTATAGGCTGGTATTTTAAACAAAACTTGATCGTTTTTTTTTGTAGGTACTTCCATTTTATATCTCCGATTTCGATTAAATTGTCTCAAGGGTGCTGCTTTCTGTTTTCATTAACGGCAAGGTATCGGACAATGATTTTAATCTTAAGACCGTTATACCTCAGGGACCCAAGACTTCGAAGTTTGAAGGGCCCTTATCTTTTCTTCAAGGGAACTGCTTATTCCGTTCTCTTATCAGTTAACGATATCAAGCTGACTTTGGAGCCCAAAGATGGGACAATTGTACACAATTTTGATACAGGCCCAGATTTTGCTGATAGGCCAGGCGAAATGCTTACGTTTCTTACCTGCCAACTTTCTTTAAAGTCAATTAAATGCTTTTACTACTGGATTAAGTTTTTATGCTTGTATTCCAGATTTTGATCTTCAATTTGTTTAGTGTAAGTATATAGAAGGTACCATCGACCGCATAATAGTGGTAAAACATTATCGTAGAACTGGCCAAGTACAGAGAGTGTGAAATACCAAACACTCAAATGGTACTCAGTACTTAAGTTTGAAAGAATGTTTATACTAGCAGGGTTCAAGGTATAAATAAAATGACCAAACCGTATACTGATCTAAGTAAAGTATATTTGCTAAAACTCACAAGACTCTATGCCAAATTGGCAAACAATCTCCCTTGCGACGCCAACGCCATCTAGTTGCGTCATTGTAAAAATTAAAAAGAAACAATGTTTTTGTTGACCTAATGAGCGACTGTTAATCATTAACAGGGTGTCAATAGTATGGGCAGCCAGCTCATACCTATTGGTTTTGTTACCAGTGACACGCAGCCTACTTTACTACTACATAAAAAAACTATCGAAGAAGCAAAACATTACTTATCTACGAAAGTAAAGTGCTTAATAAAGTACCCAAAGCCCAATTTTCTAACATAACCATATAGCTGTCAGTAGGACGATAATCTAGCAAAAACACCATAATCATAGAAACAAACGTGAAAATAACACCAATATTTCGTGCGAGTGCTTCGTCGTGTCTTTGCGGCAGATCTTCTATAATCCCCCTTGTTTGTGTTTACATGTTTCGCAGTTCCCCATTAATTGAAAACAAACAGCTTGAATGATATCGTTAAATCGTTTTTTTGTACCAAAATTATAGGTTGGAATTTGTAGCAAACAATTTGATCTTATAATTTTGATCTAAAATCTTAAACATACAATTTGATCTATCGATTTAACTTATAAGTATAGTAACTTATTCTTATAAGTGAAGATTAAAATTTAAAATCCTTTAACAGAATAAAACTTACATACTATGGTAAACTTGAATTAAATTACAAACATTATGTTACACTTGTCGTAAAACATTTAAAGTACAGTTGAAAAATATAAAATATTGTTGTGTAAATACATCTAAACAATAATAATAGTTTCTAATCTTGTATAATATTTTTTGTCCTATTGTGTTGTTTTCATTTGTACTATTTTGATATGTTTGATCTTTATCCTTATTAGTTCTAGTTTGACCTTTTTGTTCTAGTTTGACCTTTTTGTTTATATACTTGGGTAATGCCAGGAGATCGTTTCAGAAATCAAATCGACTACATTGCAGTCGCAAAGCAATGGAGATCCTGCATTAGCGACACCAAGACGTTCCCTGGAGCCGACTGCGGAAGTGATCATAAGCTTTTGATGGCAGAAGTGACCACCAAGCTAAAAAGGTGTGTAAGAACCACGGTCAAGCAGGAAATCCGACCCTCCCCGCCAAAACTCGCCGTTTTTAAGGAAAGTTTTAGCAGTAAAGCCGCAAAGTTTGAAGTGGATCACAGTGCTGACATAGACACCAACTGGACAAGATTAAAACAAATGGTGCTCCAATCACAGACAGAAGTTCAATGTAAGGACGCTGATCGTCCAAAAAAGGCGTGGATGACGAGACATGGACGGCGATCAAGGAAAGAAAACAGCTACTGACAGCCAGAGACGACTCAAACCATGCTCAATATCAGCTTCTTTCAGCAAAGGTACAGTGTTTATGCCGCAGTGACTATATCCAATACCTGAACTTAATATGTCAGGATATTGAGGAGCACGCGCAGTCTATGCAAACAAAATATCTGTTTCTGAAAGTGAAGAATATTACCTGGGACTTCAAGCCGAAGACCTGGGCTATTGAAAATGATCAGGGCCACTTACTGACGGAAATAGACCAGGTTACGGAGAGATTGCGGCTGTACTGTGAGAGCCTATACAAAGACACGGGGAGATCTGATAAGCCGGTTAGTAATCCAGTTTGAAGATCTCTTCTTAGAGCCAGAGATCCTGGAACCTGAAGTGGAAGGTGCACTGACAAAGCTAAGATCTGATGAGTCAGCTGAAAGAGACAGCATTTTCGCCAAAGAGCTGAAGTGTCTTGGAGAAATAGGTGTTAAGCTTTTGCGGGAGCTTTGAAGAACGGGTAGATGGCCTAAGGACTGGAAGGAGTCTCTCTTGATACCGCTGCACAAGAAGGGGTCAACCAAGAAATGCGAGAACTATCGGACAGTAGCACTCATATCCCATGCTAGCAAGATAATGTTCTACATAATTAACGGACGGCTCCAATCGTATTTAAAGCGACAAATACCAAGTGAGCATGCTGGTTTTGTCAAGGGTCAAGGCACAAGAGAACAAATTGTGAATATAAGGCAAATGATAGAGAAGAGCCACGAGTTTAATGTTCCAATGCTCTTGTGTTTTATCGACTACTTCAAGGCGTTTGATTGTGTGAGGTGGTATTGCTTACGGAGAATACTCGAGGAAATGGGAGTACCTTCGCACTTGACAGCATTGATCGCAAACTTACACGAGGATGGACAGTCACTAGTCAGAATCAACAATGTGGTGTCAGGACCTTTTAAGCCAGGGAAAGGAGTTCGCCAGGGCTGTGTTCTGTCCCCTCTTCTTTTTAAAAACTATGGCGAATACATCATCAGGAGAGCCTTAGAAGAGTGGGAGGGAGGCATAGCGGTAGGTGAAAATAAAATCAACAAACTCCGATATGCAGATGACACCACATTATTTGCATCTTCGGAGCGCGAACTTGCTGAGCTATTTGAGAGGATAGAGCGTGAAAGCGAGATGGTCGGACTGTCGATCAACAAGTCCAAGACCAAAGTCATGATCATCGACATAGCTGGACTAATAGCACGCACGGTGGATCTTATAGCTACCAAAGAGTCCTAAATTACTTTTGTCACATTGCTCGGTGACAGCCAGGAACCTAGAAAAACTGGTTGTTGTATGGGAAAAGGCCACGCGGACACTCACTCTCTCGGTGGTCAGACCAGATCAGGGCAATTAAGGGACTCACGGTGACCACTGCCCTGAGACTAGCCGAAGACAGAGTGGCTTGGAAGCAGCTCGTCAATGACTCCGTGAAAGCTTTCCAAGACGGGCACGACCTTCAGTAATGAAGACAACGAATAAGAAAAAGAAGATCTATTTGATCTAGTTTGACCTATTTGTTCTAGTATGACCTATTTCTCTAGTTTGACCTACTTGTTCTAGTTTGGCCTATTTATTCTAGTTTAACCAACTTGTTCTAGTTTGCTATGTGTGTTCTTTATTCGCATTTTTATTGACCTGGTGACCTGAACCCCTCTTTGGTACTATGCACTCAAATGCGCGGTAACGTTGTTCCAAAAATACCTTAAATTAATCTACGGTAGGAAAATAATTTTGGAATCGCTTCTTCTTTCTATTCTGAACAAAGTTAAAGACACTCATGAAAAATCAGAATTAAGTAAATATACAAAAAAAACCTAAAACAAACATGGAAGCTAGTCAAAGAAATAGCAAACATAAATTTGACACGTGAACCCAATGTAGACTGACTCAAAATAGAGGAAACCCCGGATGAGGCTGTAAACACTGAAAATAACTGTTTTGTCAAGGTAGGTGAAACTTTAGCAAGCAAAATAAACGTACCTAGTGACATCCCTACAAACAGTAACAACCCACAAGTGTCTAACTCGTTAGTTTTGGTTGAAAAAGATGAGCAAGAAGTTTAACAAATTATTTCAAACCTAAGAGAAGACTGCGTTAGATGTTAGGACAATATACCTGTCAAAATAATGAAATTAGCTAGCGATGTCCTGGTCCCCGCTATTGTTCTATTTATTGCCAACTTAAGCTTTAACTCGGGAACATTCCCCACATTATTTAAACTCTCTGTAGTCCATATTATCTACATGTCTGGTGACAGGGCCGGTGTAAGCAACTACAGGCCAATTTCTGTGCTCCCAATACTTTCCAAAATAACAGAAAAACTCATGAATAGCAGACTAATAAATTATTTACATAAAAATAAATTAATTTCTCTTCATGGTTTTGTTTCAGGCAAATCTACAGAGGACGCGGTAATAAAACTTACAGATCATATTGCAGGTAAATTAGGCAACAAAAGTAAATGCATAGGACCTAGACCTAGCAAAAGCATTTGGCACCATCTCTGTCCCCAGGCTGGTGAAGAAGATTGAGAATTTAAATTATTTATGGACTATGTTACTAATAGAACCCAGATTGTTAAAATTTACAAATACATAAATAGTGCAAATATAGATTTTGATGTACCACAGGGGAGTGTACTCGATCCTAGTTTATTTCTAATCTACATAAATGAGATATTTAACTTAAATCTACAAAATGGTCAAATGAAAACTTATGCAGACGACATGGCAATCATCTTCCATGGAAACACATGGTCAGAGGTTGCCGCTCTTACAAACATCGGGCTGAGAACAGTTCTTGAATACCTTAATCTAAATTTACTTACCCTTAACGTTGAAAAAGCAAAATATCTCATGTTCTCGATAAAGAAGGCTCCCCAATCTACTAATTAATTGGTTGAAGTCACATGCCTGTAATCAAAACAGTAACACTGAATGCAGTCTTTCGATTGTAAAAACAAGCAGTATATAATATCTCGGAATACAAGTAGACAACCAGTTAAACTACCACCACCACCACGTAAAAACACTAAGCTCTAGAGTTAGGTAATTAATAACAGTTTTTAAGAAGTTACGTAGGGTGTGCGACTCGAGTCTGTTGATAGAATCTATCTATCCCTGTGTCAGTCAGTACTGGCATACTGTATCTCTATCTGGGGAAGTACACACAAAACCCATATATTAAAAAAAAACCCAGAGAGCAGTTCTCAAAGTAATACACAAAAAAAACTTTCAGTATCCAACGGAGCAGCTGTACAAGGATTGTATGGTTTTAACGGTTCGACAAATTTATATCAGGAGGGTTCTGCTTATAAGCCATAAAGGCTCAACGAATACTGAAAAACAAACGTGGTAAGGACATAGTCTTTGACCTGAAACCGTATAAAACAAGTCTGTCTTCAGGAGACAACCGTGCTACATGGGTCCATACCTATATAATAAGTAAAAATACACAGTTACATATTTTACCGATAAAAAAAATAAAACTTACCATAGATAACTTCCATCATAACTTTCCATAACTTTCATCTCTCTCAAAATTATGAAAACACTGAAAATTTGCTAAATCGTATATAAAGTATAAAATAAAACAAATAAAATAATAATAATAAAACCAATCAAGCCCAAGCACGCAAACACATACACACCCACACACAAACACTCCACACCAAACACCAGAATCCCACACACACACATATCCACATGCACACTCTTAAGCATAATAGTAATAAAATAAATTAGTGTAATTTTGATACTTACTTTAGCACCGCACCACACTTGTAATGGCAGCTCAAACACGTTGGTGACGGAAGTAACTTAACGATGCTTATAGCATAGGAATCCTCATAGTTTAAGCCCAGTTGCACATATTTTGTATCTTGCCATTAACTTAATGATTCTAATTTAAGGTACAATCATTGTAAATAGGTTTAAGTCTTGAACAAATAAATGTTGTTTATTGTTTACTACTGACACTTAATTCCCATTGCTTACGTTTTTCAGGATGTAATTTAAAAGTCATGATGAGAATGACAATAACATCCCATGTACTCACATTGATATCTAACTTTGCTAATGCATTTAAACAATCACTATTGGTGTCTGAAACCTCCTTTAGTGATGACGCCGATTCAACCTGTATACGTTTCACACCAAATAATCTTTTCAAAATACAGTTGACGAGATATCGTTTATTGCTGTACCGATTTTCTAACAGATCCTAGAATTTACTGTAATTTGAATCGGTTATCGGAGTATTCCGGATCAAGTTTTTAAACTGTCATGGTCACTAACACTAATATTAACATTATAACTTCAGTTTATCCGTGATCATGGTGCTTGCAACAGCACCGAAATATCGGAAACTCGCTACAAACAGTAAACATGGTAAATATCCCGCTTATAATATTAATATTAGTATTCCGGATCAATTGTTCAGCTTCACCAGTTAGATGCCTTTTAAATAATGCAGCTTTTGCACGTTATCTAATGAATAATTGTTATGTACTAACGACACAAAAAGATCATTAAATGTTGTTCATCCTTCATAATTGCCAGAAAATACCGGAATAGCTATTTTTGGTCATTTGACCTGTGAGTGGCCAGACTTAAACTTACCACTGGAAGAACCATCCGCATGTGGTACTGGTTCACTTATAACTCTAATTTTATTGAGCATTGTTTTCATTAAAGTTTTATAAGTAAAATAAGTGTCCTCGGTTGTATCATATATTTCAACAAACTTTTGCTCAACCTCATCAAATTTAACATTTTAATAAATGTTAATATTTGCATTTTGAAACGATTTCCAATCTTATTCTAATGATTCTAATCTACTTTCTATATATTCTATAGTTAATCTGTCTTTAGGAATATTTTTAAAATTAGCCAATACCGTGATAATCATATATATCACGGTATTGGCTAATTATATATATAGCGGTTTCACCCGCGTAGTCCCGTTCCCGTGGGCATACAGGGATAAAAAGTAGCCTATGTCACCCGGGGATAGAGTACTCGTAGCTTCCCAACGGTGAAAGAATTTTTGAAATCGGTCCACTAGTTTTGGAGCCTATTCGGTACAAACAAACAAACAATCAAACAAACAAAAAAAACTTTCCTCTTTATAATATTGGTATAGATTCCAAGTCTTTAAAAATCCACTTATAATTCTATTAAGACCAAAATTCCTTAAGTTAAAGTGTCTGAATAAATAAAGTCTAAAATTGCTTGTCGCTCACTGTCTTTGTTTATATAGTAAAATGTACTCACAATTTTCACTTCACTTTTCTTCATGATAATGGGGTATGTGGCACTCTAGTAGCGAGTGGCAACATTTCGAACTATGGGTGTGACGTCAGTCTTCTGATGACACGTTGAATTGGGTGTGTGACGTCCTTGTGACGACACGTTGAGCTCCGCGAGGATAACGTTCTGTTACCTCACTTTCCGCCGCTGCTGCTTACTCCGTCCACAACACTGGACAAAGATGTCTCTGCCGATGCGGGGAAAACCGTGTACTTTGCCGCAGCAATCCACTGCAAGTACTACGGACGAACTCACAAAAAACCGAAACTTATCGGGCTCGATGGACCAATGTTAAATACCAAACACTCAAATGGTACTCAGTACTTAAGTTTGAAAGAATGTGTATACTAGCAGGGTGCAAGGTATAAATAAAACGACCAAACCGTATACTAATCTAAGTATATTTTTTGCATTTTTGTGAACGTATTTACTTTTTAATAAATTATTCTTATTCTTATTCTTATTCTTATTCTTATTCTTATTCTTATTCTTATTCTTATTCTTATTCTTATTCTTATTCCTATTCTTATTCTTATTCTTATTCTTATTCCTATTCTTATTCTTATTCTTATTCCTATTCTCATTCTCATTCTCATTCTCATTCTCATTCTCATTCTCATTCTCATTCTCATTCTCATTCTCATTCTCATTCTTATTCTTATTCTTATTTGCTAAAACTCACAAGACCCTATACCAAATTGGCAAACAATCTCCCTTGCGACGCCAACGCCATCTAGTTGCGTCATTGTAAAATTTAAAAAGAAACAATGACCTAATGAGCGACTGTTGATCATTAACAGAGTGTCAATAGTATGGGCAGCCAGCTCATACCTATTGGTTTTGTTACCAGTGACACGCAGCCTACTTTACTACTAGATAAAAAAACTATTGAAGAAGCAAAACATTACTTATCTACGAAAGTAAAGTGCTTAATAAAGTTCAATAACCCAAAGCCCAATTTTCTACCATAACCATATAGCTGTCAGTAGGACGATAATCTAGCAAAAACACCATAATCATAGAAACAAACGTAAAAATAACACCAATATTTCGTGCGAGAGCTTCGTCGTGTCTTTGCGGCAGATCTTCTATAATGCCCCTTGTTTGTGTTTACATGTTTCGCAGTTCCCCATTAATTGAAAACAAACAGCTTGAATGATATCGTTAAATCCCTACTCGGAGAGGGATCCCGTATTATTGGAGCTTCGACCTTTTTGCAGAGTACGGGTAAAGTATCAATGTTGTTTCTCGTTAGATTAGATTAGATGTGATTCGATTGCAGACTGATATTTGTTATATGTAGGAAGAAACATCATACAGTATACACAAGGAAATGTAAAGTTGTTATGACAGTTATAAAGAAAATTACCGTAATTATAATAAGCCGTGCACCTGATACGATTTGCCAGCAGCAAAAAGGACAAACTCCTACATTAATTTATAGGCTCTTTCTAATCAGGTCTAATTTATTGACCTACATAATATTGTATACAGGGCAATCCCTGTAGTGGGACAATATTATGTAGGTCAATTCAACATAACTATTTTTTTAAATGAATGGAGACCAATGGATGGATGGATGAATTTATTTTTCAACACAGTTATGCTGGTATGATCCAACCTCTTCAGGTGATGAATTTTCAGAAATCCTTTCCACTTAGAACTCTCACTTTTGTTCACACTACTGTTTTTATTAAACAATTATCTTTGTTTAGTTTTTATTATGATATACATATATGTAGATGAAATTATTATATTGATTCATTTAGTCAAACATCTCAATCATGCATAAAGGTACAATGGCGGAAAGGTATAAAAAAATATGAACCCACTCAACTCTGTATCTCTCTATCTAAGCAATTGGTTCTAACTGTCATCTTTTGCTTGTTTTTATTAAACCAGCATTCTTACATTTAAATCAGTGCAATTGTTAGTAAATAAATATACCAACGTATTTTCCGATTGTTTTATGAAGTTCATAAGAACACGTATTTTCCGATTGTTTTATGAAGTTCATAAAAAAACGTATTTTCCGTCTTTTGGGTATTTCACCAATTTTCTCGAATGACATCTTCATTAATTACCGCCGGCTTAAGATAACATCTAACTTGCAATATGACACTGTATATAAACCAGATCATATCACAGTTAGAAGCAGAATTGAAGTGAGTAGTGAAGAAACACTCCATATTCACAGAAAGGACAAAATAAGCTGTGTAAATAACCAATTAGTAAAAATGTCTCCTCTCAAAGTGTGGTCAAAATTCTCAGCACAAAAGGGTGGTGCTGCTATTAAATTACGTATCGTGAACGCACCTGAAAATCTTCTTGAAGAAGTTATCAATCAGTACATGAAGTATTATGTGACTGAGGATGCCATTTCCAAAGCTGCTGGTAAGTAGAATTTTGATGATTTCGTATTTTTTTCTGACTAATCAACAGACTCTCCATTTGGTGTGTTTCCGCACATTCAGGTTGTTTCTAAGTGCTCACACTTGAAAGTGTTTCCTATATTAGTCGAATAAACGCAAATAAACAATATGAATATGCATCTACAATTTTAGAAAATATCCACCCCGTTAATGCGCCGTTAAAACATCCAAATAAAGTCGTCACAATCTAAGAACTCCGTTGACGTTTCTCATTTTACATGCCACGATAAATTTCTACGTAAGAAATTGAAAAATGAAATACATAATACTAATTAATTACTATGTATCATTCGCAAGCATCAAGTAATATCATTGCATCAAGTTTAATTATTATTAAGTATTTTTATAGCTGTCAAAACGAGCCTTTTATTTTTTGACAACTTTAATGGCTTAGGTATATCAAAAAAAGCTAATTTAGTCTAGTATAATTATTTTTCTCAAAAATGGTATGTAATATTGCCATAACATCTCCAAAAAGTCTCCAGAAAGTGAATTCTACCGGAGACTTATTCACAACTATCCAGTAAGAAGCGAGATTTTAAATTTGGAATCTCCTACTGTCCAGTAAGTTTGTATGTAATTTACTTACTGGACAGTAGTAGGGATAGGTCCGATATATCAAAACGTAACTTATATCGGATATGTGTTAGATATCATATCATATCGATATCAATATCAAAATAACCGATATTACAAAAACTATATCTAATATAACTGTACTACTAATACCGATATCTGAAAACCGAACCAAACCATTTACTTTTCAAAATCAATGACGAACAACGAACAAAAATAATTATACCCGCGTTAGGCGTTTTTATTCGCGCGAATTTTCGCCCATTCTGCGGCCTATGGAATTGTATGAAGCTGCACGCATTGCGGTAAAAAACTACATAAATCCGCGCAAATAAAATCGCAGTGCCTGCTAAGCCTTAAAGTGTTCATTTGTTTTTTTTTTTCAATAAACAGCTTTCTATTAGCAAGCCAGTTCGAAATTTAAATAAAACCTTTGATAAGTTAGTTACCTCCTTGGTTGCCATGTTTCGGTGAAAAAGATCGTTCCATTTTTAAATTACACGACAGATATGAGTTTACTATGTACTTTATTTGGCCGCTACACACGGCAGATATGGATTTTCATACAACTTTTGCCGGCCGCTGCTCTCATATATTTGGTCTGTACTGCAATTTTTCTCGAAGAAGGTTGTCAAAATAATTCTCAAATTTCCAAGCATGTTTGAGAAAATAAAAATAAATGTCCCCGGTAAATCGATCACAATATCTATCAGTAATTGCCCTAATATGAATGTAACCTAACATATTAATTAAACGAATTTGTTGTTAAACTTTCTTTCATTTTTGAGAAAAGCATTATACAAGCCTCAACCAGTAAGAAAGACATCCTGGCCTCGTATATAACCGGACCTCACCTGCGGTTCGGTCCGGTTAACTCATACTTGGCCAGGAAGTCTTACTTACTGGATTCTGCAGTAATGTACTATTTCTCAAAAATGGTATGTAATGTTTCCATAACATCTCTAAAAAGTCTCCAGAAAGTGAATTCTACCGGAGACTTATTCACAACTGTCCAGTAAGTAAGTATGTAATTTACTTACTGGACAGTAGTAGGGATAGGTCCAATATATCAAAACATAACTTATATCGGATATGTGTTAGATATCATATCATATCGATATCTATATCAAAATAACCGATATTACAAAAACTGTATCTAATAAAAACCTTAGCGTGCGACAAGGAATAAGTCAAAAATTAAAACCGTAACAATTCAAAAACGTAAAAACTACGAACATAACGCAAATTTTACAAACGATAGGAACCATATACGCAACCGCTCTTTCTAAGTATTATTTCGCGTTCGTTGTTAGTATGCTCATCTAAATAACATGTTAACTTTTGCAAACTGTACTACCAATACCGATATCTGAAAACTGTTTTTGATATCGATATGAAACTTTATATCGGTTACATAACAGTACCATACACAGATTAGAGTTTAGCCATTATAACATATTTATAGGAGGGAGGCTCCAAATATATATCTATCATCCCCTTTTGGTATGATATTTTATGATATAGATATTATATCCGCGCAAATAAAAATCGCAGTGCGTGCTAAGCCTTAAAGTGTTCATCTGTTTTTTTTTTCAATAAACAGCTTTCTATTTGCAAGCCAGTTCGAAATTTAAATAAAACCTTTGATAAGTTACCTCCTTGGTTGCCATGTTTCGGTGAAAAAGATCGTTCCATTTTTTAAATTACACGACAGATATGAGTTTACTATGTAATTTATTTGGCCACTACACACTACAGATATGGATTTTCATACAACTTTTGCCGGCCGCTGCTCTCATATATTTGGCCTGTAATGCAATTTCGATTTATTTCGAAGAAGGTTGTCAAAATAATGCTCAAATTTCCAAGCATGATTGAGAAAATATAAATAAATGACCTCGGTAAATCGAACACAATATCTATCAGTAATTGCCCTAATATGAATGTAACCTAAAATATTAATTAAACGAATTTGTTGCTAAACTTTCTTTCATTTTTGAGAAAAGCATTATACAAGCCTCAACCAGTAAGAAAACCATCCTGGCCACGTATATAACTCATACTGGACCAGGAAGGCTTACGTACTGGATTTTGCAGTAATGTGCTAATAAATAGGTTGAATTGACACAAACTACAAACTTATTGGTATATTTAATTTTATTGTAAATATTTTTCTGGTACTCAACTCATTATTTCAAGTTTACATTTCTTTATAATGACTAAGAACCAGTTGTTGTAATTAAATTTTAACACAATTCGATTCTGTATGGTTTCAGCTATACACACATTTTTATTTGCAGCTGAAGCTGCAATAGTTTACTAGTTAATAAGCTTTAAAAGTCAAGTGGTCCACGCAACTTTAGCGATTCAGGCTTCAAAAGTGTTGTTGACGCTTGACTATCCCGCGTGATCGGGGCGCATTAGTGGATAATACTCGTAGAAAGTTTTGAATTGATTTATTCTATAACATATTACGGATTTATGTTCTATATTGGATTCCATTATAGTATTAACAAACCCCCTTAGTTAGGGTTAGCAAAAAAAATACAACTATGAAATAATAAGGTAAACGTCTAAATAAGAATACACAATAGAGGTTATCAGCACATCCAATCACTTCTTGTACTCATTTATTTATTTAGACTTTTGCACGATAGCTACAAAGGCGGACTTAATGCCGTAGGCATTTTCTACCAGTCAACCAAGGCTGGTGAAGAGACAACATGGCAGGTGGCATTATGTAATATGACTGTCTATTTTAGGTGTACCAAAAAGTGCAGCAGCAATGGAGGAACTACGGATGCTCATGTTGAATGCTATCAAAGAAAAGGGCTCTCACACTGTGGTTTGTTGTTTGGACACCGATGATGATCATATTAAAGAGATCCTTGGAGCATCCATGATGGTCTTAACATCGAAGGGCGATCCAGAACCAGAGGTAACTTTTGTCGATTTGACATGATCTTACTTCGTCCATAGTCGATTGCCATTTTCGATTTACAGCTATTACCTAAATATTGGCAGAGGTTTGCCGAATAATACCTGGCAGGAGGTATAAGAGTCCTCCTTCGTAAAAATGTTCATTTTATTCTTATGTGCAGTTTGTGGTTTGCACACAATTGCGAACCACAAACTAACTTATCTTAGCTCAAGAGCTAACAATAACAAACAACTGAAATGAGCAACATGTCCATTTTAAGAATATCTTATTTTAAATAATATAAAATGTTACTCATTGTCGTTTTCGGGGTGGTTCAGCGATTAGGACCCCGTCTCTCGTGCTTGAGGTCGTGGGTTTAAATCCGGGCGAGTAGGTACCAATAATTATGTTTTGATTAATTATGAACATTCTAAGTTTATCTTGGACATTGCTGACAACAGTGAAGGAAAAAATCGTGAGGAAACCTAAACTTATAGTTAATATGAGTTCTAAATTGCCAACCAGCCTTGAGTAAGCGTGTTGATAATGCTCGTGGAGCAGTAACAGGCTGGTAGTAATTCATATATAATGTTACTATTTCAGTTTGACGTTAAAACGGAGGAAATGAAGAAGCTGTTTGAAATGTATTATGGACTGGCGTCACTCTATGATGAAACTAAGGCGATCAATTCTGACCGTTTCTTCAGTGACAGAGGCTTCTTTGTCGTTCCTGAGTACAGAGGACTTGGTGTTGAACTGGAGTTCCTTCAATCCAGGTTAGTTGCTCTTAAAGCTATTCTAGATGTATTGTACTAAGCTTTTATTCAAAGAAAATTATGTTTAAACAATTTTATTATTATGGTAGGTACCTAAAAAATATAAAAATATTCTAACTATGAATTTTCTGTAATGTATTAGAAGATGAATATTTCAATTAATATGGGTATGAAATGTATGCCAAAATACGATTCTGACTACGAACTTTCTGCCATATGATGGTTCTGATTTTTAATGATTATCGATTTTAAATTTATGCCTAAAGATGAT
Organism: Orthosia cruda; assembly: GCA_964057195.1. Classification (NCBI taxonomy): domain Eukaryota; kingdom Metazoa; phylum Arthropoda; class Insecta; order Lepidoptera; family Noctuidae; genus Orthosia; species Orthosia cruda. The sequence continues at coordinate 43,452,797 of OZ059826.1, forward strand.
TCTGACTTACAAAATTATGAGTTTTGAATGTATGATAAATGAGTGTATGCCAAACGATTTTCTGCGAAATGAAGTTTATGCTATCCGTTGTTATGCATAATAATATTATGACATAAAAAGTTCTGCTATAAAAGGTAGAACCGTTTTCATAACCTGTTTAAAAGTCAAATGTCGTCACCAACAATCGTAGCAAATTATCTCATCTCACATGAAAGAGAAAAATTGCCATAACAGGTAAATCAGGCTCGCGATATCGACGACATAATTGTAAATTTAATATTTTTCGTAACTAGCTTTTTATATTTTACTAGCTGACCCCCGCGGCTTCGCTCCCGTCAAAATTATAGCCTATGTTACTCGGGAATAATGTAGCTTTCCATAGGTGAAAGAATTTTCGAAATCGGTTCAGTAGTTTCGGAGCCTATTCGGTACAAACAAACAAACATACAAACAAACAAAAATATCTTTCCTCTTTATAATATTGGTATAGATTACTAGATAAAAACCGGCCAAGTGCGAGACGGACTCGCGCACGAAGGGTTCCGTACCATTATAGCAAAAAACGGCATAAAAATCACGTGTTTTTGTATAGGAGCCCTCCTTGAATATTTATTTTATTCTGTTTTTAGTATTTGTTGTCATAGCGGCAACAGAAATACATCATCTGTGAAAATTTCAACTCTCTAGCTATCACGGTTCTTGAGATACAGCCTGGTGACAGACATACAGACAGACGGACCGCGGAGTCTTAGTAATAGGGTCCCGTTTTTACCCTTTGGGTACGAAACCCTAAAAAGGAGCGTATGTCACTCAAGAGTAGTGTAAGCTACAATTTCAGTAAAAAATGGAATTGGATCAATGTTTTTAGAGATGACATCTTACAAACACAGGTTTAGTCTTTAGAGAGTTTCCATTATTTTGGATGTAAAGATGTACTAGAGATGTAGAGAGCAGTGGTGGCCCAGTGGTAACGGCCGCGACTTACGTTTCGTAGTTCGTGGGTTAGAACCAAGGTAGGCGCTTTAGTTTATTTAAATTATTTCATCACCACTGCTCTCAAAACGGTGAAGGAAAACATCGTGAGGAAACCGGCATGGCCTAGAACCAAAAATTCGAAAACAAGTGACATCCATCAACCCGCATTGGACCCGCTTGATGACTTACGGCCCTCTTACAGAGAGGAGGCCTTTGTCCCAGCAGTGGGAACAAAATATCTTTATCATCCTGCAACCAAAAGATGTTTTTCTTTCAGGCGATTGATTTGCAAGGAACACGGAATACCAGTAACTGGAGCCTGGTTGACGTCAACAGACTCGCAGAAATCTGCTGAGAATGATGGCTGGGCGTCTGCTTTCGAGATCCAGTTTGAAGAGTTAGGAAAGAAACACGGAGTTACTTTCGATAGCGATCCTTCTTCTGCCAAATTCATGATTGCTAAAATGTAATAAGAATTTCTAAAGTAATTTGATATATTTTTCCTTTTGTATTCTTTAAAACCAACTTGTAACGTAGAATCTCGAAAAGTTTTTGTTTTCAAATTAATTATCTTATTTACTTTTTAAATTCAGGTAAAGTTTTACTATTTAAAATTAAGTATAAATCGATTAATAAAAGTTAATAATAATATTATAGTGTTTTACTCTAACACATTTTCTCAGGAATACTTTCGCAAAATATTTTAATATCTACTTTTATGATAAATAACAATAATTATATTATCTAGTCATGTGATTAGGATTACATACAATCATGATGATTAACATCTATAGCCTAGTGGAGTAAGTGAATTCGGCGAAGAACACGTAAAGGTAAGAGTGACGACACCTTTAAAATAATGACTTTCGTATTGCATAATACACAGGATAGTTCATGAAAAGGATATGTGAGTTCAACTCATAGGGTACGTACCCTTTGTAAATTATTTACGCAAAACCCGAAAACGTTTAAAGGAAATATGTAATACATTTTCATGGAGTTGTTTCCTTTGCCTGCCGAACTCACTTACGCAATTAGGCTGCTTATTACTACGCTGAAGGACACATACACGGTGTCAAAGTGGAATACAACGTGATTTATACAAAAATGCTACCGAAACCTATCCTAGCAAACGGTTTCAAGAGTCAAGACAAATGCTACCGTCTTACGGTAGACGAGGCTCTTATGAACCACTTTGGGGCCATAGCCATGCCAGCAAAGTTGTCTGGATCAAGCGAGCTTGTCCTTGTCGGAGACGTTAACCAGCTTCCATTTTTGGACAGAGATACTTTTCGAGCTTAGGTATACCCGTCCAGACCTGGTGCTTGGTATCAACCAGGAGGTTCTCTGCACACACCGCAATCCAATGGACGTGGCGTTTGCACTGAGTGACATATACCCCCGTTATATACTCCTCCAAGTCCTCGCTACCGCGGGTCCACTCCCTGATGGTGAATTTTACACAGGGGCTCCAATAGCGAGCACTGCCCAAAACACTCTGTTCCTGGTTCATACGCAGGTGGAGAAAGCTTCTCTTGCGAGCCAGGGATTTGAGTCCGGCAAACGTTCGCGCCTGCTAACCATGCATGAGGCTCAGGGGTCGACCTACAACAGCGCCATCATCATCAACACCAAGTCCAGGAGGCTTCAGGTCCACGAAAGAATCTTCCACGCTGTAGTGGCGGTCGCCACACATATAGTCAGTTGCGTCTATTACACCGACGGCGCCGATGACGCCGCAGACCGCCTTGCTAAGAGGGCGATGGATACGCCGACTAAAACGGTCGTCAACTACAATCATAAGACGGCCATGCAGCATCGAGACGTAGTCGTCATAGAGGCCTCGCTCACGCTAGCAAAGTCCCTGGTCAGCAGACATTACCAAAGCACCACCTAACACGTCCCATCCAAAAACTCCAACCCAAACACATACCCAAACCACCACCCTGTCTAAACCCAGTAAAGCAAAAAAATATATATATGAAGCTGCATGGTGGAGCGAGTCAGTCATACTCACCTTAACGTCCTAACGACGGAGTTCTATTACCAGAACCGTCGGCCGGGACTGGTTTGCTCGCACTGCCATGCATCTTCCCCGACAGTGTAACAATAGATATAGTAAATATCATAAGCAGTGTATCAAAAGAAATAAGTAAACAAAATAGTTAATAACATAAAGATAGGTAGTAAATAGAAATATAAAATTGTAATGCCAGTGTGTAACATATAATAATAAAAAAAAATATAGTATTTAGTGAGGGATGAACTCACGTAGACTTAAGTTAGTTAAGTAAGCCTAGAAATAATGTCCAACGTAGGAGTAAAACAATTGTTATTTTTATGAAAAGAATCAAACAAATAAACACTATCCAAAAGGGCGCGGAAAACTATGTCCGCGGTAGAATACACATACAAAAAAAATAAAACTATTGAAAAGTCACGTGATGAATTCCTTACATTTCGACAATAGATATCACTGATAGTCTGATAAAATGTCATGTTGTCTAGAGCGCGAGCAACAATTATGCAATACTGTCTTCAAAAATGTTGATATCTTATCAGTGGTATTAATCATTTAGATTATAGGTACCTAAGCAAGGAGATAATGATGATACAGCATGGCACACGCTTATAGGAATTAGTCGCCATATAATAATAAGGATTTATTTTTTTGGGATTAATATTAGGTCGAATTTAGCTTATATATAAATTTTCTTACCAAAAAACTAACTATTGATTTAATAAGACGGTTACAATTAATTTACACATCTCGCTGCCATTTAAATGACATGCCGTTTAATTTTAATTAACGTTTTATTATTTTGCATTTCGCTTTTAACTTAAATAAGTTTCTGTAACTGGTATATATTTTTACGACAGGCGATACAGTGTAGCTGCCTATCAGGGTAAGACGTCAAATAGAGAGGCTATTATCTTTTACTATAAATTCAGACATAAATAGTATATCGAAGGCCTGTACTGTAGTTGTTGTTAGTAGTAATACTAATTTACAAGTGGTCAGTAAGTTTAATAACGCTAGCACTTCTGCTATTAATATTTATAGTTTAAACTAGTTTGTAGGACAAAGGAGGGTACCAACAACGAAATAGTTAGTAGTACATCCACCATCAAGAAGGTACCTTCTTTCTCTCACGTAGTTAATTTAAAATAGGGACTAAGCAGAATTCTTTGAAATTATGCCATTAAAATATTCAAGGTTTTTTTGCAAAGCAATGGAAATAGAACCGTTTTACAAAAGACAATTTTGATGCTATTTGTTTTACTGAGCATTGGCTGAAAAATTATTCAATACTTATTAATTATGTAAATTATACTGTGGGTAGCTGTTTTAACAGAAATGTTATTTTGCGTGGAGGTTCACTTATATTAATTAAAAAATGGTATTAAACCAAATCCTCGTTAAGATATTGCAGATCCATAAGTTGAACATAGTGTTGAATTGTCCTGTGTTGAGCTGGATAAGCATGTCATAGTGTGCGTTTACAGACCCCTTCAATTATAAAAACTACTGTATATTTGAGTCAGTGATGCAAGATGTATCAGTAAAACTTGCAACTGGTAATAAACTAGTCATAATCTGTGGTGACTTTAATATAAATATATAAGAAAATAATTCAGATAGCAACAGACTAATAAATCTCTTAAAATCATTTAATTTGTCACATGTATTTGAGGAACCAACCCGAACAACTGTGACAACTGCTAAATGTATTGATAATGTTTTTGTTGCAGCGACTACACACACAAAGCCATTATGAATTGTCTGCCTTCGGATCATAGTGGGCTACTGGTAACATTTGAGTCCAACATACCAATACAACAAGTGCAGATTCAATCCAGACCAATAACATCCAGTAAATTAAATAAATTTAACAGCACTTCAATTAGTAAGTTAAGTTATCAGGACCTCACAGTGGACGATGGTAATATTTTATACAAAAAAGTTTTCTCAATGGTTCAAACAGAATTCAATAATACTTTAAAGAAGAAAACTAAAACTATATGCCCTAAGTTTTTATTCAGTGACTGGACGACTAAAGGAATCAGAAAAAGTAGGGAAAGACTTTACGAGCTTTACGGCCTTAAGCCTTATATTAACACTGAAAGTTTTACTAAATATGTTGCTACTTACTCAAGATTTTTTAAACATACGTGTAAACTAGCTAAGGCTTTATACATAAGCAATAAGGTTAAATTCGCAGAAAAAAAAAATTAAGACGGTTTGGAAAATTATAAACAATGAAACGAATAGGAACAAAAAAAAAAAATATTACACGCTTGAGACTACACATATTATGGATTTATTAGAGATAACAAAGAAGTTGCTCATGAATTTGTAAATTTTTTTACCAGAATCCCAATTAAAACTACTGAAACCTTAAATTCGCAGTCGCTCGCTTCTGGTTTATTATCGGTTAACGTTTCAGCCTGTCCAACTGAATTTAACTTTTCACGTATAAACCCAATAATAGTAATTTTTTTTTTGCTTAAAAACTGACCGAAGATCTATGGGGAATTAAATCCGGGGACAGTAAAGACACAAATAATTATAGACCAGTATACGTGTTGCCGGTTTTCAGCAAGGTATTAGAAAAGTCTCATTCATTTTAATACGAATAACATCCTACACGAGAAACAGTATGTTTTCACCAAAGGACGTTGTACAACCGACCCTGGTGTCACCTTATTAAAACACATCTTTGATGCGTGGGAGGACGGACTAGATGCCATAGGTATCTTCTGCGACCTGTCGAAAGCGTTTGCTTACGTTGATCATGAAACATTGCTTTTGAAACTTGAGCATTACGGGCTAGGCCAATCAGCATTAAGTTTAGTAAAATCCTATTTGAATGCTATACAGCAATTAGTTCAAATAAACGGTGTCAATTCGTCGGGGTTGAACGTGAAACGTCTGGTACCCCAGGGCTCAATTTTAGGTCCTTTCTTATTTTTAGTATACATTAACGATTTACCCCATCTATTGAAAAACAAACTAAACATGGTGTTATTTGTTGATGAGACTTCTTTGATTTTTAAGAGAAATAGACGTAGAGTAACGTTTCCGACGTAAATAATGCATTGCGGCAAGTTCTAAATTAGTTCACTGCTAATAATTTAGTTTTAAATGCTAAAAAAACTATGTGTTCAAATTATGACTATGACATTATATAAAATAACGAGAAGCTAGAATTCGTCGACAAAACGGTTTTCCGGGGGATCACGCTAGACTCAAGGTTACAATGGGGTCCTAATTTAATACCACTTTCTGGGAGGTTAAGTTCGGCAGCTTATGCTTTTAGAAAAATTCGTCAATTTACTGATATGGATACCCCGAGGCTGGTCTATTTTAGTTACTTTCATAATATAATGTCTTACGGTATATTACTATGGGGAAGGGCTGCGGACATTCAGTTAATTATTATTCTGCAAAAACGAGCCATCAGAGCGATATACAATCTTCGCCGGTGCGATTATCTAAGAGAAATGTTTAAGGACATTAACATCATGACGGTACCATGTCAATATATTTACGAAAATATCATGTACTCGTACGTTGGAAATAATTTACATCTTTTTAGTAAAAACAGCGATAGACATAATTATGTTACTAGAAATAGGGACTAATTAATTCAACCAGGTTTTGGGCTGGCTATAGTAGCGTCATCTTTTATGGGGTACTGTATAAAATGTTACAATAAAATACCTCCCCACATTCTGGAACAAAATGAGGCAAAATTCAAAACTTGTATAAAACGCACACTATGCAGGCAGGCATATTATAAGTTGGGGGATTACATCGCTGATTAAAATGCTTGTCTCAACGCTGCTCTCAATGCTCCATCAAGTAATAAGCAGAAAAGTTCTGAAGTATTGTTGGACCTACTGAAGACTGTATATGTTTGTGTTATATAAACTCAGTCTTTTTTAGTATTATATAACTGCACAGCACATATGTGAGTACTATGTACCAACTGTAAATCTATCATTTACTGTACCTGTGTGTTGTTCATTGACTTCAGTGTTCCCTGGCAGTTGATAGTGTGTCATGCTCTCTCTAATGTCTCACTGATGGTGGCACATGTGTTGGATCATTCGGTTCCCTTTATGATGGTTGTGCTGAGTGTTGCCGATCCATGTGTGATGTTCGTGATCGGGCGCCATCAGGTCATAACTTAGCTGCCTCGGCCAGTTTTTAATTACCTATTTATTGTATTTTTAATTGTTTGTTTTACTCTAGACGCTTTTACGTTCAGGTTTTTTTTTACATCGTTCTCACATATTTGTATTTTTCCAACAATAACAATGTAACCAAATACTTGTAAAACACTTTTTTTTTTAAAGAGTAAGTGTGGAATTTCTTGTCCATTCTTCTCCATAACAAACTACATTTCTGAATGGACGGTAGAATCAATTAATATTACTTTTATTTTTTTATTTTTTCGACTTTCAAAAGTGCCGGTTAATGGCCTAATTGAATAAAGAAATTTTGATTTTGAATTATAAATGGTATAAAATCAAAACCTCGTAAAGATAATGTAGATCTATCAGTTGGACATAGTGTAGAACTGTCCTGCATTGAGCTGGATAAGCATGTTATAGTGTGCGTTTACAGACCCCCTATTTTAAAAACGACTCTATATTTGAGTCAGTGATGGAAGATATTTTGGCAAAACTTTAATAAAAATACTTTAGAAAACAATTCAAATAGCAGTAGATTATTAAATCTCTTCAAATCATTTAATTTGTCACATGTGTTGATGGAACTAACCCGAACAACTGTGACTACTGCAACATGTACTGATCATGTTTTGTTTTGCTGCGACTACTTAGACAAGGCCATTATAAATTGTTTGCCTTCGGATTATAGTGGGCTACTGGTAACCTTTAAGTCCAACATACCAATAAAACAAGTGTGGATTCAGACCAATAACATCCGGTAAATTAAATAAATTTAACACCACTTTAATTAGTAAGTTAAGTGATCAAGACCTCGCAGTGAATGATGGTAATATTTTATATAAAAAAGTTTTCAGTAGTTCAATAATACTTTTAAGAAGAAAACTAAAACTATATGCCCTAAGTTTTTATTCAGTGACTAGGTGACTGAAGGACTCAGGAAAAGTACGGAAAGACTTTACGAATTGTATGGCCTTAAGCCTTAAATTAGCATTGAAACTTTTAATAAGTATGTTGCTACTTATTCAAAAAAAAATAAGAAATACGTGTAAAGTACATTGGCCTCTTAGATTTATTTGAAATAAACTATTTGATTTTGATCTTTTTATTATGATTTTGAAAAATAACAAATAAAAACACACAACGGACCAAGTAAGAGTCTAGGTACGGATAAGTGAGTTCGTATTAATCCTACTAATACATGGGCTGAAACAGTTTAAGAAATATGATCACAACTTTTCGTTACAGCCTGTTTTCATAAGACTCAAAATTGTGGTAACTAACTAAACAGTCGTTAAATTGTATGCTTCTCATAAAATAACTATTATTTAATCAGCTGAGTACTTTGACAATATTCCCAAATAAAATTAACTTCAATTGTTCATTGTTACAAAATGACCTCAGTGCTATTATTTTATCAGTACCATACCACTGTCTTAAATGTAATAATTTTAACAATCAGTTGTATGGACGGTGGTCCCCAAACTACATAGGAACCGTCCATCAAGCATCTTGGGGACCTGAGTTGTGATTTTAATGTAAATAATATATCAGCGTTGTGTGGTTTCTTAAACAATACGTGAGTTGAATAAAATGAAATAATCAAAATAAGTGAACTAGAAAATAAACGTTTTAATAAAAAAATAGCAGTGTAAATATAAAAAAAACAAGGTTAGGTATGTGTGCAGTGTATGTGTAGTGTGCACTTGTAGCTTGTATCATGTGTATATTTGTAGAGCACTAGTGCCATATATAGTAATTAAATGGAGTAAAAGAAATAATCTTAGTTATTGCTCTTAAATTTCATATGTCTCTTCGTACGATAATTGTAAATGACATCAACATTAATTACGTACTGATAAGATTACCGACTTGCTTATAATTTGATACAATAAAAATAATCACATTTAGAGATAGTATTCGCGTTACGAAGCACTTAAAAATCACGTTAAATAAAGTCCGTACATGGAACTAATTGTTAAACAGTTCACGAAGACGGTGACAATTTTTTTTATACTGCAAAAAATTTCGAACATTTTGACAATGTCGTTATCTCCTAAAGTGTGGTCTAACTTCTCGGTGAAGAAAAAAGATGGAACTGTTCTTAATTTACGTATAGTGGACATGCCTAAATATCTTAGTGAAGAAGTTGTAGATCTGTACGCTAATCATTTTGTGAAAGACGAGAACACGTTTATAGCCACTGGTATGTATAGTTTGGCAGTTATCATTTGTAGAATACACTTCCAGCATCATTTAAATTTAAATATTTTTTTCTATTCAAAATATACCGTTGACTAAACCACTAAACTGATCACATTTTTTTATTTTATTTAAATACTGGAAAGGAACATGGCCAAGGCAAATGATGTGTAACATTATGTTCGTAAAAACTCGAAGTGACTTTTTTAATGTCGAAACCAAATTTTAAAAGACTAACATTTTCTTATGAGAACCTGATTTTATTAATTTATTTATGATAATTTTTGGATTTACAGGTGTTCCAGAAAATGCAAACGCAATGGAAGAACTACGTGAGCTTTTATTAGACGGGACAAGAGAAGATGCATTTCACACTGTCATTTGTTGCCTTGACAACGGTGATGACGAAATTAAAGAGGTCTTTGGAGCATCATTGATGTCATTAATAACGAAAAATTATACTGAACCAGAGGTAAAGTATGATAATTTTTAACTATAACCAACATAGTCGGAAGAATTGCTAGACTTAAGGACAGCGGGCATGGTTCATTACTCGCAAAACGAATGGCCGATGGGGCCTTGCATATTTAAAGAGAATACAAGGTTCTTGTGTGACGACCACGCGTAAAGGAAAACGCAGCAAAATTGCTCCCACATGGTGGACCAATGACACGGGGGGGAGGGGGGAGCGTAATGAAAGACCGCTGGATGCGAGAAGCACAGGATTGGTCAGTGTGGCTACACTTGGGGGAAGCCTATGTCCAGTAGGTAGTGGACGACTATCACGATTTTTTTTAAAACATATCTAACAAAGTTAGTTTCTTACATTCAAAGAACTTAATAACCTGCTTAAAAGAAAAACCAAGGGCAACATCTATTTATTTATTTCAGTTTGACTTTAAGACGGAGGAAATGAAAAAACTATTTGAGATAATACATGGCTTGGAAGCTCAATACAATGAACAGACGGAGTTCGATTTAGACCCTTGCTTCAGTGATAGAGGACTATTTGTTTGCCCTAAGTACAGGGGTCTTGGTATTGCGCAAGAGTTCCTTAAAGTCAGGTTAGTTACTACCACATTATTTTTTATTTACCATTTACTTAACTATATTTAGGTCTGTTCCGTTTCGGTTAGTGTGCCCGTGGCATTAACAGTGGACCTTACCAGAATACTAGCGCGACATTACACAGACATGCAAAATGATTTAAGAAAAGTATTTAAATACAAAATGCAAATACTTTTCTGATATACTATTTCAAATGCAAAATAGAAAATAGTTTTGCCTTTTACATTTTAAATATTAAATTTAAAATAGGTATTATCAAAATACTTTATTTTGGTAAATACTTTTTGTTGATTTTCTTTAAATATCAAAAAAAATGTAAAAACTTGTTCAGAAACACTGGCACTCATCTTCCTCCTATGTAGTTGCATAATTATTATGCGATTATTTATGTCTCTACTTGTTTTGAATTTGGTAAACATATTGTGTTTTGCTTCAAATACAATTTTTTATTATTAGATAAGTGTGTAATAGTACCAGGCATGTGCCCTCATCTTATAAATATTGAGGTTTATTCTAAGTCTGTGCTAGTATTTGTACTGCAATCACAATTTTTTTTTTTAAACTTTGCCCCACACTAGGAATTTCTTCCTGTATCGTGGGTGCGTTTACAAACATAGAAACTTACATACACAACACCCAGAGCCGGAACAACTATCTGTAGGTCATACTAATAACTATCTTGGGATGGTATGGGATCTACCTCCTAGCGGTCCATCCCGGGCAACGGCACCACGGGCTTGCCTGTGGTACGGCTGAATGATCCCACTTAAGCGGTGGTAGGCTCCGCAAGGGGCCGCCTGGCTCGCGACCACCATCCCACCGGAGTCCGGCGCCAAGCAGCTTGCTGTGTTCCGTCGGAGTGTGGGACTGCCAGTGCCTTTGGGGGAGAAGGAGGATGTCAGTTGCGCTGTTCAGAACCGGTCCTGGGCTCTGGGCAAAACTTGCCGGGTAACTCATCTTGGAGGGTAGCGGGATCCGAAGCACGGTGCCAGCCGTTGGCCGACCGCAGTCAGTAGGGGGCCCAAGTAGCACGCCAGCCACGTGCCAAAGGCTGCCCCGCCAACTCGCGAAAAATCCCGGTATGCTCCACCGTGCCAGCTGGCGACTGGATGGGAGGACCCGGTGGCCATATCCGGGGGGTTCGGGCGTCCCCGCAGTCTCCAAATGAGTTCCCCACAGGTTGGGTTAGCTCCAGTGTTCCACTTGGTTCACTGAGCAGCGCCTCGACAGTTTAACTTCTTCCCCAGCAAACTCAAAAAAAAAAAACACATGACAAAAGCAAAGAAGAATATGGTGAAACAACGGCTGCACTTCCTCCCACTAAAAGTGCACCTCACTAACATCAGGGGGTTGCACTCTAATCTCGATCCGGTCCACCACCACCTTGAGACCGAGAAGCCGCACCTGTTTTTCCTAACGGAGACGAAGATAACAACCCCGTCGGACGTGGCGTACCTCAACTACCCGGGTTACTCTCTTGAACACAAGTTCAAGAAGCAAGCTGGGGTCTGTGTGTACGTCCGCGATGACATTTGTTGTCGTCATCTCCGTTGCTTTGAGAAATCGGGTTTTTCTGTCATATGGCTACTTGTGGACACTGGCGTGGAGAAGTCTCTCTACATCGGCGTCTACCGATCGCACACCGGTGCGGTGACCAGGAGACGACAGCGCTCTTTAACTGCCTCATAGAGTCGGCTGACATGGCCCAGCAACGGTACCCGACAGCGAAGCTTAATTTTCTGGGGGACTTTAACGCCCATCATAAGGAGTGGTTGTACCCGTACCGGAAAACTGACCATGCCGGGTTAGAAGCGCGCAAGTTTTCTCTATCGCTGGATCTAACCCAGCTGGTGAATGTGGCAACGCGGGTACCGGATGTTGACGGCCATACACCCAATTGCTTAGACCTTCTGCTGACAACTGATCCGGACAGTCATTCGGTATCGGTCTCAGCACCGCTGGGAACGTCTGACCATTGTCTGGTGAAATCCGTGTCGACTTGCTCTCCTCCAGATGAGAGTCCTAGAGGCACGAGGCGAGTATGGCGATACGAGTCAGCAGACTGGGACGAGATGCGGCACTTTTTTGCGTCTTATCCTTGGCGACATGTGTGCTTCTCCTCGGGTGACCCCTCGAGCTGTGCGGACGCGGTTGCGGATGTGATTCGGCAGGGAATGGAGTATTTCATTCCATTCTCCGACATTCCGCTCAGTCACAAATCCCGACCTTGGTATAATTCAGAATGTGCCCACGCTGAGGCCCAAAAAGAGTCTGCCTACCAAGCCTGGGTTGGGGCCCGCGACCGCAAAGTTAGAGCGCGTAGGGTTCGTGCGAGGAAAAGAGCTTTTAATTCAGCCACCAAGTTCTGCAAGCGGGTTTTGCGTCGGGCACGTTTTGACCATATTGGACGTATTGGGGCCAAGCTGGCATCGCACCCTCCGGGTAGTAAACAGTTTTGGTCCCTGTCTAAAGCAGTTGAATCGAATTTCTGTCGTCCCACTTTACCTCCAATGCTGAAACCTGATGGGTCGCTGGCTCACTCTGCAAGTGAGAAAGCAAATTTATTTGCATCTCTGTTTGCTAGCAATTCACGTCTGGACGATGGATCCAAGCAACCACCTACTGTTCCTCGTTGTGACTCTTCGATGCCGGAGATATCTGTGCACACCAAAGAGGTCCGAAGAGTATTGTGCAGTCTAGACGTGAACAAGGCCAGCGGGCCTGACGGCATTCCAGCGAGAGTACTGAGGCTGTGTGCGCCCGAACTTTCTCCTGTGTTGACACGCTTGTTCCGCCTCTCTCTTGTAAAAAGAACGGTACCAAAGTCCTGGAAGCTTGCAAATGTGCAACCAGTGCCCAAAAAAGGCAACCGTGCAGACCCTGTCAATTACCGTCCAATTGCCATTACCTCCATTCTGTGCAAAGTTATGGAAAGGGTACTGAACAGTAAGTTGCTGACCTACCTTGAAGACAATAATCTCCTCAGTGACCGTCAATATGGCTTTCGCCGGGGACGGTCTACTGGCGATCTTCTTGTGTATGTCACGCACTGCTGGGGCGAAGCCATCGAGAGACACGGCGAAGCACTTGCTGTTTCGCTGGATATCTCGAAGGCCTTTGACAGGGTCTGGCACGCAAGTCTACTTAGTAAGCTTCCTGCGTATGGCATCCCCGCTGGTTTTTGTAGCTGGATATCAGACTTCCTTTGCGAACGGTCGATCCGAGTAGTCATAGACGGCTGCTCCTCTGACCTTATGGCTATTGATTCCGGAGTTCCTCAGGGATCTGTTCTCTCTGCAACTCTATTCCTGCTGCACATCAATGACCTACTTCAGCTTGGTATTGTTGGGTACGCAGATGACAGTACTGTTTCAGAGAGATACCTGTCCAGCGCAGGAACCGGCGTGGATGAAGTTCGTTCCTTGAGAGACTATGGTAGAGCGGACAGATTTGACCTTAAGCCTTGTCTCCCAGTGGGGTGATGACAATCTGGTCTCCTTTAACGCCACCAAAACACAGGCGTGTCTTTTTACCGCTAAAAGGAGTCTTTTCGATTGGACGCCTACTTTTCGGGGTGCGTCTGTTCCAGTGACTGATCGGCTTGAGCTCCTAGGCATGGAGTTGACATCCAGTCTTAACTTCGGCGCCTCCATTGAGTACAAGGCCCAAATTGCGGCAAAAAAACTGGGCATCCTAAATAAGGTGAAGCGATACTTTACGCCTGGACAGCTTTTAACCCTGTACAAAGCGCAAGTCCGATCCTGCATGGAGTATTGCAGCCACCTTTGGGATGGCTCAGCAAAGTATCAGCTTGCCGCGCTTGACTCGGTGGAACGCAGAGCTAAGAGGCTCATCGGTGACATTGAACTGGTGGATACCAAGCTTCACAGCTTGGCTCATCGCCGCAAGGTTGCCTGCTTGTCGGTCTTCTACAGACTGTATTTCGGTGAGTGTGCTCAAGAACTCCACGACCTCATCCCACCAGCCCCCTTCTACCATCGGACATCTAGACGCACTGCAAGTTACCATCCCTACCTTGTTGCCATTCCACCAATTCGCACCAAGCGCTTCCAAACATCCTTCATAATGCGCACAGCGAATGAATGGAACTCACTACCTGCGTCTGTGTTTCCGAACGCATACAACCCGAATCTCTTCAAAGTTAGAGTAAACAGGCTCCTTCTGGGTAAGCTCACTCCATCGTCGACTCTGTCTCTGTCACCTATGACTTAGACTAGAGTCAAGAGCAAACCCATCTCAAATAAAAAAAAAAAAAAATACAAATAGTTGTTCCGTGCGGGAATCGAACCCGCGACACGCAGCGCAGCAGTCAATCACTCAACCACTGCGCCAACCGTGCGCCCAAACTATTGGTTACTAAGGAGTTTTTCTTTCTGATGAATGGGGTCCACTTCAAGTCTTCATGTTTTAAAGTTCACACTTCTGCAATAAATAACTGCTTCACCATGCTCCTTATTTGTCTTTGCCACCCACTTTATCTTGAAGAACAGTTTTGCTAAAATGCAATTTTTGGCTCTAGGGTCTTCTAATTTATATTTTTAAAGCGGTTCTGAGTTTCTTTTATTATATTTATTAACTTATATTTTATCACACGGGTTTTGAGTTGCTTTTATTATATCAATTAACATGCGAGTGAGTACCTATAAGAAGTTTTCCAGTTCCATTAAGTCCATTTTTTTGGATTCTAATTAATTCCGGTTGCATACATAAATTCGCCCTGCCAATTTGCCTCCCCGCGCCACCCCGGAGATACCATTGAGTTTTGCCTCCAGATCCCATGGCAATCCGGCAAATAGGCTTGCCGCCTCTCCGGAGACCGTGCGGTCTCCCCGGACCAGCCAGATGGCCATGACCCTTTGGGACTCGATCAACCGACGGGCTGGTCACCGCCTAAGGGATCGCACCCACACCGGTGCCCCGTAAAGGGCCATGTTCCGCACGACCCACGCTTAGAGCCTCCGACAGGAGTGTGCCGTAACTACCCAAAGAAAAAAAGCCATTGAGTCTCACGTGGATCCACGTTATAGGCCCTCAAGGAGTTAAATACAAAATAGAAAAATACCTGCATTTGCATTTTAAATACAAGTATTTCAAATGAGTCACATCTCTGAGCTTTATTTATTATTTTAGACTATAATTTAATAATAATATAAAGAGTAAGATTTGAATTTTTGTAGGTAAGTTTGTAAAATAGTTTGTCATGGATAAATTCGAAACCGATTTTAAATATTCTTTATCAGGTAGAAAGCTACATTATTCGTGAGTAACATAGGCTATTCTTAATTCCGAAAAAACAACAGGTTCTGTGGGGTGGGCCTCGGAAGCGAAACTGCGGGTAAACAGCTAGTTTAAAATATGGCTGCACATGCTGAGATAGGTGCCATTTTGATTTCTCATGGGCTTCTTTTTTAAATTATGTTTTTTTTTTTGGTTTTATCCGTCGTGTTTCCTGTGCAGGTCAGTAAAAAAATATTATTAACCCCTAACGGTAAAAGCGGGGTGTTTTAAGTTTGACGCGTGTACACGGATCAACCGATTTTGATTTAGGTTTTCTTGGTTGAAAGGTGGCTTTATGGATAGTGGTCTTAGGTATGTTTGATAAAAATCGATTAAGCCATAAAAAGTTTTGCGTATTTTACTATTTGAAATTAGGTATTTTCGCAAGATATCGTGTTTTAATTGTTTCGATGGATTGTCAATCGAAGCGTTTTTACTTACCCATAATGTAGATAGTTTAAAGAGATATTTGTGTTTGGAGTTTTTTTTTAAATTTATAATTTTACTTGTTTCTTTCTTTTTTATCTTGTTACTAAAACCATACGTGTTCAATCAAACTATACCACTGGATCAATGTCCGTCCTTGTATACTATTTTGTTCTCACCGTTGTCGGTGACTGCCAATGGTGTCAAACTCTTCGTTTAAGAAAAAGCCACTTATTGTCCAGCCCCCCATACTAAACCGTGCTAATGCCGTGATGATTCCATTGTGTGCGAGAGACGGAATTAAGGCGGATGAATAGCACTATCCCTTTTAAACGACAGAATCATGATGGCAATGACACTTCCTAGTAGGGGGTTGTGCTTCACCATCTTTACCCATTCAATCGCGAATATCGTTATGGTGGGTATTATTATTAAGTAATACGCTGATTTATGTTTTTCAGGCGACTGATATGCAAAGAGCACGGAATACCAGTAAACGGAGCGTGGATGACGTCATATGGCACGCAGAAAGCTGCTGAGCGGGATGGATGGGAAACCGTTTACGAGATACAATATGATGACATGGAAGAAAAATATGGAGTTACATTCACAAGAAAACCTCCTTCATCTAAATTTATGATTGCTAGAATACAACTTTAAAATGTATATATTTTGTTTTTTGATAAGGGCCACAGCAGTTTTCGCTATTCGTAGGCTCTACTGTTATTCAGGAAACGTACTTGCATGGATATAAGTTAATTTATCTTAAGATATCCTATCGAAAGTCTCCTATATCCTAATTCAGATCATAGTTTTTCTTTATACCAAGTTTTATCAAAATCCATTTAGGAGTTTAGACGTAAATATGTAACAGTGTCGCATTTACAATATTAAATAGGTATGTATTTATTTATGTCCACAAAAAACACTAACATGGACAACATGCACATGTAGCATGCATGTACTGATATGGATAGACGAAAAGATGAAAACCTCGTAAAATCCGACGTATGTTTGGAAACAATAGAGTTATGACACGTCATCTTGCCTTGGCACAAGATAAATAAATAAGAGGTTGTCGACTAGTAAGATATGCATTTGATAGTCAGTCAATCAATCTGCCTAGCCTTTTACCAACTATATTGGGGTCGGCTTCCATTGCATTTGATAGTCATTGTTGTGTTATAAATGATTTCAAGTGGTATAAATCTTCTTCTTCTTTTCGTGTGAAAATGTGGCTACCTCTGGTGTCAGAGTTAATTACGTCACCTTTAGACAATCCCACCGCACTATTTGTAAACCACTGCGGTTCCTGAAAGCCAGAATCAACAGTGGCGACAACAAGAAAAGCGCCGAGGCAATGAAGCTCGACGAAATCCCGGCGAATGAATTTAACTGCCTTGGATCCCGCAACGAAATTAATCAGAATAGAATAACGGAGCAGTAGAAAAAATACAAATTTCCCTGCACACCAAGTAGGAGACAGAACAAACTAGGCCAATAGGCACAAAGGGTCGTGCCTATTACTACGGATAACTTAAGGGTGCCTAGTACTACGGATACAAATTAGTGTTAATATTAATGGGTCTAGAGAAAAACTACCATTGTTTTTATCCGATTAAGCAATATGGACAGCTAACAGGTATGGCAAAAACGCTTGAACGCACATAAATTCGCCTTACAACTAAATAATGGCTGCACAGTCATTTAAAATAAAAACTGACCTGGAAAAGCGGTTGTATGACTGTTACATCCAGGAGAAAACGGATAGAGAAAACCTCCAACTTATGGTACGTAAACAGAATGATAATATTAATAGCTTGCAGGACCAAGTACAAGTCCTTCAAGGAGAATTAAATTGCTTGAAGGAAAAAAAAATAAACTAAAGAACCCTTAGAAAAACAGGAAAGTAAGAGAATAATATTTGCCCAGCGTACTAAAAGTGACGTTGAATATTGCACAGACGAGGATGAACTCGCTAAAGAGACTGAGTGGATAAGGGCCAAGAGCAGGAAGAAGAGGAAGCTTAACACCTCCATTTCTGCACAACAACAACCCGGAACAAGTGCCCAACAAGAACAAAAAAATAGTGCGAAAGAGACTTCCGTCAAAAAGGTGCTTCCGTCAAAATGAAACTTATGGTACCAACTACCCAGCAATCTCTTCCCCTACAAAATCTTGATAAACAGGCACATAAAGCAAGTGCCCAGTCAACTGCAAAACCCTTGCAAGTAACCAACACTGGATCCTATGCGGAAGCTGCAAAACAAAGATCACAGCCCTTGAATCCTCATTTGACAAGAGATTAGAGAAACTAGAATCAAGCGCTAAAACTGCTGTTTTAAATAATCCAAAATGATTAATACTCTCAAGATAATGGCGTTAAACTTAAACGGGCTCCTCAAACATCAAAATGAGTTGCAGCCGGTCCTAGACACAGAAAATATAGACGTGTGTTTGGTCTCCGAAACGCACTTCACTAAGCAATCTTTTGTCAAATTTAGAGGATACATGGTATATAATTCGCTCCACCCTGACAACTCTGCCAGAGGATGTAGCGCGGTTATAATCAAAGACAACATTGGTCACTACGTGCATTGTAAATATGAAGAACAAGACAATTAAGCTGTGGCAATATCTGTTAAAACCAAATATTGTTACGTGTCTATCCGTTACATTGTTATGTCCGAAAACTACCCTAATTGAATTTGAAAGAACCCAAAGAGC
Organism: Orthosia cruda; assembly: GCA_964057195.1. Classification (NCBI taxonomy): domain Eukaryota; kingdom Metazoa; phylum Arthropoda; class Insecta; order Lepidoptera; family Noctuidae; genus Orthosia; species Orthosia cruda. The sequence goes on from OZ059826.1 coordinate 43,471,691, forward strand.
TATACTGAAGGTGTCGTCTATTCGACCGTATCGCTACCCCACTGAGCAGTTATACAAAGAAATTCAAGTCCTGACAGTGCGTCAACTGTTTATATTGCACATTATGTTGAAACAACATACTCTCTTGGTATATAATTCAACGCTGTCCAGGGGGAAAAGAAGATATGACCCAGTAGAGCGCCAATATCTACGTCACATAACCATTTTTTCAAAACTTTTTTCTGCTATCTAGGTGGCTACTTATACAATAAATCTCATAAGCTGTTACATATCTTTAGTCTAACAAAGAATAAATGCAAAAAGAGGCTAACTGACTGGCTACTAAAATTAAACTATAATGATACTGAAAACATCTTTAAACAAACCTAAACAAAAAATCACACTCTCCCACACACCCACATACACACACACTCACACATTTCACTCATACTATACATCTACTAACATTCGTCTCGCATCCTTAACCTAGATATTAATCAAAATAAATAAAACTTGAAATGTATAATACCTTACTACATTCTGTCAGCGCGCTTAGTTAGTACATAATTTATGAAATGAAAATGTAAAGGGATGGGTTCTTGGTGTCCTGAAACACAGGCCATGAGCCTAGCTTAGGCACCAGTCTCCCACAATATATACTTACCGATGTTGTGTATCATTGTCTAATCTGACCAATGTAAGATAAATTATGTATAGGTATTGTGGTGAGAAAATTAAATAAAGTTATTAAGTTAAGTTATTGCAGCCATATACTATCCTTCATGGCATATGATAAGAAAAGAGCGATATTTACATCTCTTTGAACTATTAGGCCAGGGATTTATCCTAGGCGGTGATTTTAATGCTAAGCACACGCATTGGGGATCAAGACTATAACTAAGGGAAGGCAACTCTTAAGTTCAGTTAAAGAAACACATTCAGAAGTTATGAGCACGGGTAAACCGGGTACTGGCCCACTGACCACCAAAAATACCGGATCTTATTGATTTTTGCATATGCAAAAATATATCCGCCAACTACGTCAGTTTGGAGGAAGGTTTTCATATGAACTCGGACCACTCTTCGATTATACTAATGCTTAGTCAAAAAGTCATACTCAAAGAAAGCCACTTAACCCTGGTTAATAAGTTTACAGATTGGAAAGGTTTTGCCCTTGATCTAGATAATATCATCGACCTTAAAACTCCGATAAAAAAGCAAGATCAGCTTGACTCAGAAGTAAACAAATATATTGTTAATATCCAACAATGTGCGTGGAACAACACACCGCAATTAAAACGTAAATATAAGGGATTTAACTATCCTCAGGCAATCGTAGATTTACTATCTGAGAAAAGGAAGCTTTGGCAGCAAACAGCCCGAGGGATAAAACAACACTAAATAGCCCAACTAAACGATTAAAGAGGAAGATTCTACAGTTTGAGGATAAATCTCTGAATACCAACCTTCTGCAGCTAACCAATGACAAATCAACTGATTACTCCCTTTGGAAAGCAACAAGAAATCTAAAAAGGCCAATTAAACAAATACAGCCCATCAGAGATAACGATGGAAAATGGACCATAAGTAATGACCAAAAAGCGTTAAGGTTTGCTCAAAACTTAATAGAGACTTTTCTACCAAATGAAAGCTCGATACAAATACTTGAGAGTGAAAGATTGCCACAAAACCAAAGACTTAAGCTTGTGACTCCTAAAGAAGTAATGAGAGAAATCCAAAATAACATTAGCTCGAAAAAGTCTCCGGGTCACGACCTTATGACAGGGGAAATTCTAAAACACCTCCCACGCAAAGCCATAGTAAAGCTGACCAAGCTTATCAATGCTGCATTTATCTTAAAATATGTACCTCAGCCATGGAAGGTTTAATAGCTTTTAGCTCGGCCATGGAAGGTCGCTGAAGTCATTATGATTGCGAAGCATGGAAAACCACCCCATGAAGCATCATCATATAGACCTATTTCTCTGTTGCCCGTGTTATCAAAGCTATTCGAAAAACTCTTATTGAAACGGTTAAAACCAATTATAGAAGATAAAGACTGTATTCCAAATCATCAATTTGGCTTTAGGGAAAAACACTCAACAATAGACCAGGTACACAGAATAACCAATATAATTGGAAAAACACTTGACAATAAGGAAGTCTGCGCCACCGTGTTTTTAGATGTCTCGCAAGCTTTTGACAAAGTTTGGCATAAGTGTCTAATATTTAAGCTCAGACGTATGCTTCCAGAATTTGCAGATATTCTAGAGTCGTATATAACTAATAGAATGTTTAGAATACGGCAAGAAGACGCATATGCCGAGCTATAAGCTATTAAAGCTGGGGTACCACAAGGAAGTCTGCTAGGCCCAATTCTGTACTTGTTATAAACATGTGACATCCTAGAATTGGAAAACAACGCCATTGCGACCTTTGCAGATGATACTGCAATTATGGCTACCGGATCAAGCCACAGAGAAGCAGTAGAAAAAGTTCAAACAAAGTTTATGACAGGACACAAAAAAAAATTGAAGATCAAACTGAACAAATACCTTGGCATAACTCTCGACGCCAAGTTGCGTTGGAAATCTCATGTCAAAAAGAAAAGACAGGAACTCGACATACGTTATAAAAGTATGCATTGGTTATTCGGATGGAAATCCTGTCTATCAATACATAATAAACTAACCATATACAAGCATATACTGATGCCAAGTTGGACGTATGGTATCCAACTTTGGGGCTGTACTAAACAAAGCAATGTGAAATTAATCCAACAATTCCAAAACAACGTGGTCAGGGATGCTGTAAATGCACCCTGGTACATAAGAATTGACGATCTTCACCGTGACCTTAAAACGGAATTCGTCACCACCATCATCAAAAAATTTGCTGAAGCCCACAAACACAGACTTCATCGACACGTGAATGTTTAGGCTATCCAGCTGCTAGACAATACAGACATAGGGCGTAGGCTAAAAAGAACTAAACCTTTTGAATGAGTGTAGTGTACAAAGTGTGTGAATAATAGTGACAAAGCGGTGCTATACATATAACACATGAACATAGTGTTTTTACAAATATATCAGACTCTAAGAAAGTGTTACGGACTTGTGTAAAAGTGCAATTGGACACTATTCTTAGTTTTAACATAATCTTAAACGTAACATAATAAGTTAGAGTTAAATTGCTTATTAGTTTCTTAGGCTAGATCGTTTTTTTATTAATCAATCATTAAGAATTTTTGTTCTTACTAATAAAGTACAAAAAAAAATATGCCATTATTTTCCCAATTAATGTTTTTTTTTTAATATCTTCAGGTACAGATATGAATAGCTTTGGAGACAGTGGGTTCCCCTGGCGCACTCCTCTTCCAATTGTGAAGTGGATTATCCTCATCCCCGTGTCTTTCTTGATGATTCTGTTCACCTACGCGACCAACTGTTTTCAGCTTTTTCCTGCTTCAGTAAATTTTTCAATGTAATCCATATATATGCTCAAAGCGTTCCTGCCCATCACTCCGATTTACTATCCTCATTCGACTCCGATCTTATTCATGCTGTTCTCGTCTCGGAGACTTTTCTCAAACCTGCATTTCCTTCAATTATTCACTGACCGTCTGCAAGCTTGTGCGTAATGACAGAACGGGCAAGGGATGCGTAATTACAGAACGGGCAAGGGATGCGGAGGAGTCGCCATCTATCTCCGTTGAGATATTACATACAATGTCGTTGATCAGTCCCTGAGTAATTATTTAAAATTTGCTGAACACCTCTTTATTGAAGTTACATTTAATCATACAAAATTACTAGTAGGTGTTTACTATAGCCCTTCGTGTTACGTCGTTTCGGCTTCAAGGTAGGTATATGAGAAAAAGAAGAGAAAGAAAAACTAAGTACAAAGAAAAGTTATTTGATTTAATATTCTCAGAATAAATTACAGGTATAACTTTGAGGAAAGGCTTTATTAAACATTGGTTCTTATTGCTAGATTAGATTTTTTTTGGATTGCTAAGAACATTAGTTTAAGTGGGAACAAAGTCTATTTACAATGCTTATGAACTATGGGGATTATCTATAATATTTACACTAAATAAAAGATATATTATGTATGAAGTAGGGTTTGCAGTGAATGTTTTGTCTGGGGCAGGTGTTTTCGTCCTCAATTTTGCTTCCACAATTTGTCAAACAAAATGAGACATAAACGTAGCCGGTGTGTACTGGACGTTGCTCAGAGCCCTGAGCAGTGTATGAGTGGTGTATAGTATGTAAATAATACAGCAATAAATACGTAAATCAAAACAAAATACTCACCCGGTTCGATGAATTCAAATCCACAGTTCAAACGTTGACAGCCGGTATATGACTTAGTGAAATATCAATTGTTATTGAGTTATCAGAATAAAACTGGTCACAAACACTACGTGTGTCACTTTATACGTCGATTCTAGTATAAATAAAGGATTTTAACAAACTAAACACAAAAACACAATAATTTTAAAATAAATTAGTTCGCCAGTATTGCCAGTGCCAATCCAATTAAAGGCAAATGGTTTATCTAGAAAATTATGATCGGGCAGTTCTTCCTCTAATAGGAGTTTCTTCATGGTATTCCAATAGACCACCATGAGGTCGTCCTCTAAGTCTCTTATATTTGGGTTTGGTTGCGCGGTATCTTCTAGTCCAACTTACCATTGTGTCTCAAGACGAAAGTCTATGACCAGTGTATGTTGCCAGTGATCACTCACAATGGGCCTCATCAAAAAGCTTACAGTCATCCAAAGGGCATTGGAGAGGGCTATGCTCGCAGAACGGATGTTGATGGGCCTGAAATGTTCTGGAGTGACAACTGCGTACCGGAAGACGAAGCGTTTGAAGGCCGCCCTCTCGGTGGAGCGAGTCCTGGTCAAGGCTGTGGGAATCCGGTGTATGCGAAACGCACAGGGCTGATTAATGTGGCGACGCTTGGGGGATCTATGATCTGTTTTTATCGTTACATTTTTTAATTTATTCAAAAACTTAAATAATGTATGTATCTATGTGGACATTGTGACCACATATCTCAAGCTAAGAACTCAATCTGATAATCATAAAGGTACAAAATCTGTCCAGTTCATAATAGTCACTCCTTTCTTTGTTTGAATGTAACTAAATAATTGAACAGTAATCCTACACAATTCCAAACTGATAAAATATATAGGACATTGATATCTATTAATCTCCAAATAAAACTTTGCATAGAGGAAAATGACTTTTACTGCTTCAGGCATAAGGCATGTTGTTATCTGTGTAAGGAATTGTATTTACCAACAAAAATTACGATAAAGTTTTGTAATATTTAGTGTGATATTTGAAGCTATAGAGGACAGTTGTGTCAGACAAAATCTCCCTAATTTTATAAGTTTATCAAAATGTCTAGTTCTTCCAAAGTATGGTCTAAATTCTCAGCGACAAACAGCAGTGGTGATGTTGTTAATTTTCGTATAGTCGATCTGCCAAAAGATCGTTATGAAGATTTCATGGAACAGTATATGAAGTACTTTGCGAGCGAAGAGTCTACATTCAGAGCCTCAGGTCGGTAAATATTTTTAGAGATTTTTTTTTATTGTTATTGATACAGAGCAGTTACATACCTAATTTTCATGTGCACCATAAGTGCTAAACATGCATGGCAATATATATAAATTATTTAGAAACATTATCATACAAAAGTGCAAAAGTGAATATTTTGGATCGTATTTTAGGAGTACCAAAATGTGAAGAAACAATGGAAGAACTCAGACAAGCCGTATTGAAAAGGAGAGATGATGGAGTAACTCATACAGTAGTTTGTTGTTTAGACTATAACGATGACGAAATTCAAGACATCGTCGGAGCTTCAATAATGATGCTTGGTACAACAGAGGATATGATACAAAAAAAGGTAAATATTATAGAAACCGAAGTAAAAGAAAAAACCTTAAGCTACATTCAAATATATTGAAAGACCTAAATCTATGAATTCGATTGTAGGATACAATAAACCATTTGATCACACAGGTCCTAAAAACACAATTAGTATTGGATAAAACCATGGAAAACAGGTTTTGGAAGGTGGAATCTTAGTAATTGCCTTCATATCTTGGCTTTTCGCCGTGATGATGAATGAGTTATGAATACGAATTTTGTTTTACAGGGGATGTTGCAGCCTAAAACAGAAGCATTAAAAAAACTATTAACTGTTTATGGAGGTATGTTGTCCGCCTATGATAGCATAAAGGAATTTAACCTGGAGAAACACTTTATTGACCGAGGTGTTTTTGTGCATCCCGATTATAGGGGACTTGGTATCGCACAGGAGTTATTTAAAGTCAGGTCAGTTACTACATGGACTTTCTTAACAGTGTTAAATTATTATTTACATTTGGTTTGACCAAAGAAACCGCCACAGTGTCAGCATTAACTGTGGTCTCAAAATAAATTTTGAAATAACCTACGTTTCTTTATGAAGTTGATTGAAAAGAGCAAACAAGTAGACAATTTATAAGCTCGTAGTCGGTGGCGAGATTTTCAGGTGAGCTAAGACAGTTGGAGGCTCGCTTAGAATTTATAAGATTGAATACTGACAAAAGAAGATTTCTATTACGAGTACTAAATTTCAAACAAAGTCATGGTTACATCAAAAAAAGATGTTTGATACTGTATATGTGCACTTTTTCTTCTTTTTACACTAAATATTTAATGAAGAATTGATAAAGCATTTTAAAACCAATTAGATAGATAAGATAGATAAATTATTTATTCAGCGCATACAAAAGACAGCACAGCACACAAAATCACAATCAAATTATTTTAATTTTCATGTCAATGATGACTGAAATGAAATAAGATAAGATATAAACTAGAATGAAATAAGATATAAACCTTAAATTATATAATTTTGTTAATTAGTTTTCATGTTAACAAAATATTCTTATATCACTATCTCAAGTTTGATAACAAAATAGTTCTTAAAATGTTTTTTTATTTTCAGGCGGTTTATGTGTAAAGAACACGGAGTAGCAATGCACGGTGCGTGGATGACGTCATATGGCACACAGAAAGCTGCTGAGCGCGATGGATGGGAGACTGTTTGTGAAATCCAATATGATGAGTATGCGAAGAAACATAGAGTGACGTTCGAAAATGGACCGCCTTCTTGTAAATTCATGGTTGCTAGAATACCTTTGTAACTTTATTCACTAAAAACTATAAGTATTTTAAGTGTTTGTATAATTCAATTATATTAACTATTCTTTTTATTTTAATTCATTTATTATTATTATAAACCCTCAATGCTTATGGACTACAATTAATATGCAGGCGATATTTATTTATGGAGTAATAGGTACTCAGGTTTAGAGAGCAGTAAAGTGGTGCCTTAGTGGCCGAGACATATAAGTTGGAGGTCGTGGGTGCAAACCCGGGCCGTCGCTTTACTTTGTGTAAATTATTTCACCACCAGTGCTCTTAAAACGGTGAAGGAAACCATCGTGAGGAAACCAGCATGTCCTAGAAACAAAAAATCGAATACATGTGACATCCACCAACCCGCATTGGGCCCGCATGTTGGATTACGGCCCATTCTCTCTCACAGAGAGGAGACCTGTTTCCTAGCAGTAGGTACATTAAAAAGGCTGATGATGACTTAGGTTTACAGCAATGAGGAATGTGACTTTTCGTTTCGTCACTTGCACCGAATGTTCCATAGGTTCGCTTTCAGTGTCATCCAGTTGACACCGGCTATCGCTGAAAACCAGCGCTATTGCTCAGTTTTGCACGTGAGTCCCAGCATGCTGAGCGATGACCGTTTCGCGGTGTTTGATGCAGACTTTGTTGTATTCTTATTTTTGTTCCTTATTACCTTTGTTTTTTTATGGAAGGCTTCGTACCTGGCGCAAATAAACTCTTTTTCTTTCTTTCTAACCACATAGTAAATAATTGCGCACCTGCACGCGAGCGTGCAGCGTCAACCTCACAAATTTCAATAATATTTGTGGCTGACTGACTAAAAACCGCAAAAGTAACATACACAATGCTAACGATAATAGTGTCTACGAAGAGCTTGTGGCCAAATAACAGCTGCAGTTGTCTCATGTTACTTGGTGTACATACTACAATTCATTACTGTTTATAGGCAAGAGTTTCTTTAATCAATTTCCAGAAAAACGTTAATGTTAGCACTCCCCAGTCATTACTCCCCAGGAATGTGGCCTAACAGGCGTTGCATAAAGGGTATTCCGGGGAGGTATTTTAAGAGGTCATGTACCATGTGTTGAGGGTGATCCACAGGGACGTTTTAGTGAGGTAAAAAGCCCACAACCTTAATGGTCTTTTCCCCAATAGTTCAGGCAGCTTTTGAAGGTTTCCACCCGATATTAAAAAATAGATCATAAAACATCTAGTTATGAAAATCACAAGCCAGATCAACACATAAAGAAAACATGGTTTATCTAAATTTAATCCATACAAATATGGATTAAATTTAATAGACGGGTGGCGCCACTGTGCCACTGTTTACATCGGTTCCCCAATAAAAATAAAATTAAAAATATAAATAGTGATACTCCAATATTAAAAAGCATTTGACTTTACAATATAAAGTGCATTTCAACAGGATGAATAATAAATAATTAAGTGAAAACCCTGGGAAGTGTAATAACTTAAAGAAAGTGCAATGCATCTAACGGTCGTGTAAATTTAAACAATACCGGAAAATGGAAAATATGCGATGTACAGTACAATAAACTAAAACAAACATTGTTCTCAGAGTGTGAAGATCTAATTAACAATAAATAATGTACTTAGACAGTAAAAACGCTAGCATAACCTAAATTCCTACAAAATAACATCAAAACTGCAACTCATTATCACGTAGAAGCAGGCGCCATCTGTTGTGTTGCATCAACAATAATAGACAATATTTAACCAGTGTGACCTTATAAATCACAGAACAGAGAAGACAGTAGAAGTCGCTTAGCGCTTCGTTAGTATTGGAACCAGCGTACCCAAACTCACACATTTAAAGGTTAATTTTACTTCCTAACACTAACTACCAGTTTCCCAGGTCTCAGTTATCGGGCTGTTAACATAATCGACGATTAATCGCCTGTTAATTCTACTTTCAGTTTCTCAACACCCAAATGTGACAAGCGTTTATTAATTTGTCACATTTGAGAAAAATCTCGAATTAACCACATGTTACAGCAGTTTTGGGTTTCTGAGAACCATTTTCAATGTCAACGAGCCTAATTTATAATTGTTGGAAATTGGTCGATTATTCGCAGATTAAAATTAATATTATGATTTTAAAGGCTTATATTACGATGAAAAGATAATAGGGGTCGGCGAAAACTATGGTATGCGTTGAGTTATAAAAAATATGTTAATTTAGATCAATTATTTAATTAGCAAGATTTAAAAAAAATAGATTGTTACAAACTTTTTAAATTAATTACATTATAAAAAATTGACACAATTATCAAAAATAGTTATTTTGTATTTAGGTAAATAAAAATAAAATAAATTACTGACCTGGGAATCGAACCTTCCTCACGCGCATTTATGTTAACTGTACCCTGTACTTAGTACTTATCGAGGTCAGTTTCTGGATAGATTTGTGTTTAACTTGAAGCGGCTCGGGTGGTGACCCCGCCAGGGTAAGCAACAGTTACTAAGGTCAGTCTTGGGATGGGTGACCATATTTTTTGGATCGCTTGTTTTTGGGCAGATGACCCCGCCAGGGTAAGCAACACTAACCAAGGTCTGTCTTTGGATGGGTGACCATCACCACAAAAAATTTGGTCACACATCATAAAGTCACCCCACTAGGTTATCAACATCTACCAAGGTCATCCATCCGAAAACAAGCAATCTAAAAAAAAGTTGACACCCATCCCAAGACTGACCTTGGAATGTGTTTCTTACCCTGGCGGAGTCACCCATCAAAAAACAAGTGAACCCAAAAAAAGTGGTCTCCCATTCAAACGCTGACCTTGGTAAGTGTTGCTTACCCTGGCAGCGTCACCCATCCAAAAACAAGCGAACCAAAAAAAGTGGTCACCCATCCCAAAACTGACCTTGGTAAGTGATGCTTACCCTGGCGGGGTCAGCCATCCAAAACAAACGAACCAAAAAAAGCGGTCACCCATCCAAAGACTAACCTTGTTATGTGTTGCTTAACCTGTGTGGGGTCACCTATCCAAAACAAGCAAATAAAAAAAATGTCCTTGGTAAGGTTTGCTTAACTTGGCGGCTACACCAACCCAGCCGCTCAAGATAAAATACTATTTAAAGTTACTGATTACGTTATAGTAGTGAAGGAAGAGAATGAATACTAGCTAGGGTAGCCAACCGAAATAAATTATTAAATGTAACAAGCGATTACGTAATTTCTCGATGATGCAGAGTTGAGAAACTCACTGACAACTGACGGCTGGTTAATTTGTGACAAATTGTCAGCTGATTTGAGATGTGACGTCTACTTCAGAAACTGGCCCTAAGAAACCTGTGGTGTGATTGGCAGTTTAAAAGTAGGAAATATATCAGTCGTCACTTGTTTGAAAATAATCCACAAGTTTATGAACATAGAGTTCTTAATTTTCTACTACACGGAATAGTTTAATGAGCAAGTTACGCTACCCGCCGCTAGATGTCACTATAGTAAATACATTCAATTTAAAGCTGTATTTCGTTACTCATAAGATTTATATTTGCGTAATGAGGCGATTTCAATTCGTCCTCCTCTAGGGATGCACCACTCTCGATGACTTATTTATCGACATTCCGTTTTACTTTCAAACAAAATACAATCAACAGCTAGATTCGATAAAATATTATTATGTTTGAAATCAACTGTGATATATATATATATGATGGCTACACTCGTACTATGTTAAGCTTGACTAAACGTACATTGATGAAATTTTGGTATATAGGTAGATCATAAATGTCTAGTCTGACATTTATGATGACTTTTTCATTACTATTATTCACAAGTGAGATAAGGTTTTTTTTTTTTAATTATTGGTTGAGTTGCTTTGTTCTTAAAAAAGTTTCGATACAAAAAAGATCGTGCTCAATAGTACAAATGCAACACATTTCATGCAACTTCGTATTTAAATAGATAATTTCAACTTTTACGTGTTTAATAAATAAAACTTTCACTTAAATATAACTTTTGTTTTTGTCTGTAATACAGAAAACTTGAAATACCCCATTTTGTACCTGGCTAAAACGCTATCCGCGAAAAGCCAAAAAAAAGATAACTCATTATTTTTAGTCTATGGCCGATCGCCATTGTTAGATGCGCGCGCATAGGAAAACTGATTATTTTTTTTTGCCCGCCATTGCGAAAAAAAAATCACAACTCGTTTTCACTGTTGGAAATGATTTTTTTGTATTATTTTCTTCACAAGTGTGTTGAAAAACGTCGTATGATACACGTGTGTATTGATGATTACCGTCCTCGGCTCTCTTAAGACCCTCACCTAACGGCTCGGGTCTCAATGGCGCCTCAGCGGTAATCACCAACGTTACACACTTGTACCATAATGTACTATTAAACGACTTCAAAGAAAGCAGTGCTGCCAGTCTTCTGGGCACGTTCCCGGATGACAGCGATGTGGAGGAGTACTTCGACGCCTAAGTGTACCTGTCTTTTGTATATAGTGTAAGTAGTTAGGTTTAGTATAAGTTTGTATAGTTTAATTTTGTTTAGTGTTTAAGTATGTACATGTTTACACTTTTGTTTTACAAACAAATGTTCAACAACTTAAATTAATGAAAAAAAGAAAAGGAGGTGCTATGTTAATCTATTTTTATTTTTCACTTTGTCTAAACTAAATATTACACTTTGTAGATTTTGAAGGCTGTTGTCTTTTTTATCACGATACTACATGTGCGGCACTGCGTCTACTAATTCGTATTTTTTTTTAAACTTAGATTTATGACCTCTACTGATAATAAACAATGGTTTTATTAATTACCTAAATAAAAACAGCTAAAGACAAAATACACAGATTTATTAAGAAGTTGCCTTTTTGTTTGTTAAAAATTAATGTAGATGGTGTATCCGCACATTAATTTAGCGTTATGTAATAGCTTTTATCAATTCAGTTACATAGTTTGATGAGGGAAATTCGCCAATTTGATGTTTTTTTTTATCTTCGAACAGTTTTTCTCCAATAAACTTTTTAATATTTTTTGCCATTATTTCTTCGCTTGATGGATATACAAGCAAATATGTTATAAAATATGAAACCGTAAAAATTACCAAATTGCATAAGTACATTGACCTTAGGACAACAGAGAAATAATAACATAATTATGTAACTTCCCGAAAATTATGAAATTTTTGTTTTGGCACTGCTGTGTCGGCTAGGTATTTTTTTCCGCTTTTAATAAAAAAAAAATAGTTCTACGAAGTGACCTGAACGAATCGTAGGTATTAGTTTTTGCAGGCAACTAAATTTACCTTCCAGACGCTTCAATTAATTTTTCTTTTCTGTCTGGATCCTTAGCGAATCTATATTCACAAAATAATACGAAACTCACTTTTTTATAGGTTGTATTACACTTTTTCGATTAACCTTTTCTCAATAAGAATATTACGTATGTTTTATTTATTTCAAACTTGGTTAAGGCAGAATTAGAAAAAAAAGGTTTGAATATGCAAATGAGATTGATTACTAATACTGAATCACCAAAAAAAACACAGGTTAATTTTTTTTTCCGATATAAAACACAGAAAACATTATAAGTTTAAAATATCGATAGCTCATTATCGATAACGGCAATCTCTAATTGAGTAGCTGACTATGACATGTGTATAGTTGGAATCTTCAAGATCAAAATGTTTGAGTTTAAAAGAAAGTAGACCTTAAACTTAACAAAATAAAATCAACTTTTACTTGTGTTGTTTAATAAAATATATTTTTGCTAATTTTAATCGAAATAAAATCAATTAAGGCTGCCCGATGGTATGATATACCTCCAAATGTTAATTTTTTGGTTCTGCTATCGTGTTTACATTCTAAAACAGAAGAATAGGGCAAGTTTGTATTATTTTTCAATTTCTTTTCACCGTGACGGTTGTAACAAGACTGATGTGCGTAGTGTGGGCGGGGCAGCAGACATATGCTAAACTGAGCAAAACTCGGGGTACGCGGGCCCCGCCTACTTGCGATTTCTACTGTAGAAGGCGTTTTTTTCGGTTCTGTGTTATATATTATAGTATGAACATTAAAACCATTAATCGCGCCATCTAGTGTAAATCTTTATATTAACTTATTGTGTTAAAATTAAAACTTTAAAACAGAGCCATCAAGCTTACAAACAATTAATCACTGCATAGTGCATGCTCGCTTAGTGGTCGTAAATTTCACAAGTTTAACTAATATAAAATTGACCAAACGGTAATTAATTAATTTATTTATTTATTTATATATGCTTTATTGTATGTACACCAAATTAAATCAAAGAAAAGGAAACTTAAAACTAAAATACAAACAATTAATAATGACTATCAGTGCGGACCGACTCGACGATGGAAGGATCGTAGCCGCGAAACCGGAGCTTCTGAGGGATATCGAACATTCTGTGGGTAGTTGTACACATCAATCAGCAAACCTGTAGCGAATCTACCAAACGACCCAAGAGCTAGATTGACTCGACACTATACCAAGGACATCCCGGACGTCAGCCTGTACGAGATGAGGATGGCTATGAAACTGCTTAAAACAACAAGGCACCGGGTGATGACAGAATCACGGCCGAACTCCTGAAGACGGGTGGAAAACCGGCTCACTAATTTCGAAGATTGAGTAGGTATTATGTCTTCATACAAATTAACATTGCAGGAATTATACATACGGACAGGATTTGATGATGTGCGCATGTGGTCTAATTCCTATTGAGTTGGGCCAGTTGGGAATTGGTCCTGCGAAATTGTTATTTCGTAGAGGAACTGGGTTGGTATTAGCGTGGGGTGTTTCAAGGTTTGAATTCTTTTGTGTAGTGGGTTTTGAAAATTCACTACGTTCCTGTAAATGCATAACGTTAATTTCTTCCTGTACATATTCAAGGGCATATCAAAAAGATATTATCGGGACGCATGCATCTTATGCGGGATCCTAATAGTTCCTTTAAACCTTTTACAAAAGCCTGCATAGTAACTTTTTTATACAGTGTACGTTTCGCTTCCACTGTGGTAGTAATTGACTCATGTAATTTACATACGTCATCATTGTATTGAACAAAGTTTGGCATTCCTCGTAGAATTCCTGAGGCGTCTTATTTCCTTGCGTAGCTAAGGAAAGGTACAAAGCTGTTTCATCCCATTGATCTGAAAAGTTATTGACTAAGGCTGTTCTAATCCCTAGCCAATTACCCGGTATGCCGTTGGAATTTAAGGTATAAGCGGCAGAACCTTTTATTTTATTTGAGATGCCATTTAATAGCCATAAGTTGTTAACTCGCTACTTGGGGTATTACTTACATACTGAGTTACTATTTGATCGCATATTCTGACAAACCTAGTCCCTAAACTAAACCTAGGTTCCCATCGAATTCCGGGACCATACGAAGGGTATTGAAAATTGTATCCGGGTCATGGGCCATATTTATGCTATATATACTACTAATTACACGATCACTATTTAAATTTCTACTGTTATCTATATAACTCCAGCGAGCCGTACGAGATGCGGGCTCCTGGGAATTGAAACTTCTCGGGTGAATAATCTTGGAAGTTGGGTGGTACTAGGACTAAGAAGGAAGCAACACAGGAACAATTCAAGTGTACTCACAAATTTTTCATCTCTGGTTCTCTCGTGAATCGAAGTCTGGATGCTCCTTCCGGAACTGCTGCTGAACCGTTGATTCGGATATTCGGCGCCGGGGCTCGATAGCCAACCAGGCGATTCACGTACGCTGATTTCGATATTAGAGATCCATAAAGCTTGCGAACCGGCCCGCCAATATCCTACCTACTACGCCAATTACGTTAGCGGCAATAGGAGAATTAAAAAAATACAAAAACCCATATCCTATCCCTTCTCTATAATATCCTGCACAATCCTACTTCACCCCAATACCTTCGCGAACGGTTTGAGTACCTCCTCCCGAGGGGCAAACTTTGTCGCACGGCTACTTCGTTTCTCCTACGTACTCCACGTCACACTTCCAGCCGTTATGATGGCTCCTTCTCTGTAACTGCAGTGCACCTCTGGAACTCTCTCCCACACTCCCTACGCGATAGTTCTTCTCTCGATGTCTTCAAGAGAAAAATTAAAGAGCATTTCCTTTTAACGCAATGTTAGTAGATATATGTATATATTTGTATTTATGTATATATTTATGATTATAACTTTGTTATTTTAAAATTGTACACTGGATCCTACCCTCTTTTGTCATCATTCTCTGTCACTCTAGGGTTTGCTGTAAGAGAACTCAACATTGAGTTAAGCTCGCCTTTGTACATGTACTTTATTATCACATTGTATTAAATATTGTTTTTGGTGTACAATAAAGAATTAAGATAAAAATGAATTTACTTAATTTATTTTAAAATAAAAGAATTACATTAATTGTCGCTAAAATCAGCCTAAGTGCCTATCCGAAGTATGAATATGGAATGGAATTTTACAGTTTACAATAATTGGCTAAACTATGTCCGTGCGTCACAAAGTGCTATCTCAGCTGGCCGTTTCCGTCGTTCGTTAAATTTGCAACGTATGGTTCTATAATAAAAGTGTTGAGTGCTGAGTTGGCGATTCCTCCTATGCAGCTCCGTGTAACATCTCCACCCGTAGATCAGGAACTATTTGAGAATTTCAAGAAAAAATGTTGCTGGAACTTGTCTTCTGAGCGCGCGATCCTCTTCTTTTTTGTGAGGTTAGTTATCATAAAATAGTTAATAACATAAAGATAAGTAGTAAATATAAATATAAAATTGTAATGCCAGTGTGTAATATATAATAATAAAAAAAAACAAACAAGTAAACACAATCAAAAAGGACGCGGACTACTTAGTCTGCGGTAGATTACACATATAAAAAAATAAAAACAAAAATGCTACCGAACTCCTTACATTTTGACATTTCGACAATAGATGTGTGTGAATGTTGTCTAGAGCGCGAGCAACAATTATGCAATACTGTCTTCAAAAATGTTGATATCTTATCAATGTTATTAAACATTTGGATTATAGGTACCTATGCAAGGAGATAATGATGATTCAGCATGGCACACGCTTATAGGAATGAGTCGCCATGTTATTTGCCGTTGCCATGGATTTATTTTGCTGCGATTACTTAGGTCGACTTTTGCTTAAATATACATTTTCTTAGCAATAAACTTACTATCGATTTAATAAGACGGTTACAATTAATTTAACCATCTCGCTGTCATTTCAATGACATGCCATTTTAATTGAAATTTTATTATTTGACATGTTATTATTTGGCATTTCACTTTTAATTTAAATAAACTTCTGTAACCGGTACATCTTTCTATAAGCAAAAAATGCTGGAACATGGTTAATTCCTAATTCAAAACATTATTACTGATTTATCAAAATAACTTATACTTCTTAATTCAATTAATAATCTATTGCAATGAGCACAATGCTCAAAATTGCACGTCACTATTGACACAGTTTTTATATTGTCTAGCCGTCATAGGCGTACAAATATTAATTTCGTACAAACATGCTGATTATAATAAATTACCATACAGTTATCACACATTATTAAATAATTCCAAATTAAATAGTCGACAATCTTCTTCTTCTTCTTCCTGCCTTCTTCCCAATTTATTTGGGGGCGGGCCTCCTTGTACATCTCCGCCAGGATGGTCTATCCTGGGTTGTCGATGGTGTCTTATTTCTATGTGTTTGCTCCGGGAATGGAATACCGAGTCGTTTGCTAGTTTAATTGCTCCAGTATTATCTACATGTAAGGTAATTGATGCAAACTTACGTAATCCGATTTCTGTTGTTCAGGTATAAAGCTTCCTTCATCGCTGATGACAAACTGATGTACTCGGACTCACAAGTCGAGGTACTGACACACTTCTGCTTCTAGGACTTCCATGACAAACATGCACCACCTAATACAAAGGCATATCCTGAATATGAACGCCTATCTAGCAAACAACCACCCCAATCCGAATCAGAATAACCTCGAACTGCTTTACCTGTTTTAGTGAACACTAGTCCGTACTCTTTTGTTCGCTTCAGATAACGTAATATTCGTTTCGCAGCGGCCCAGGACTCTTTGCTAGGACAGTTAACTACCTGCGCCAATTTCGAAACACTATTAGAGTTATCTGGTCTCGTCCCCACGGATAAATACATCAAACTCCCAATTAATTCACGATACGGGTATCGCTCTTCTTCGAGTTTTGTATGAGGCTCAGGTAATTTAAACTTTAAATTCACCTCCATTGGGGTTGAAACCGTTTCTTTACACATATTCAGACCATATTTAAAAAATAAATCTTCAATGTATTTTTGTTGTGAAAGTTTGATTTTATCACTGTCAACTCGCTCAATGTCAATTCCTAACATATATTTCGCGATGCCATAATCCTTTAGGTCGAATTCACTAGCCAGTTCCTTTTTGAATTTTTTTTCCTGCGATGCCACTAAAATATCGTCGACATAGACTGCAACACGTTGTTCATCGTATCACCTTCACCTATGTCTCGGAAGTATAGACATGGCTCATTTAATGATGATCGCATCCCCATTTTTTGCAATTGTGTATCGAGCCTTGCATTCCACTGGCGTCCAGCTTGCTTCAAGCCGTAAAGTGATCTCTTAAGTCTACATGTATCACCACCCGCCTGCATTTCTGCTAACATTTTCGTAGCTCGTTCATATATATTAGAACCTTTTCGTTCCACCTGAAGTAGCTTCTGCAGACATTGTATTAATATGTCGGCAATTTCCATGTAAATTTCTTCATCCAATTTACCGTTCAAATAAGCGGTAATAATGTCTAATTGATGAATTTCCATACCAAGTTCAACCGCAAGTGCAGTCAGCAATCTGATGGTGTCTAGTCTGACAACAGGGCTGAATGACTGGTGATAATCAATCCCGTACCGTTGGCTATATCCTTTGGCAACAAGTCTGGCCTTTTTCTTTACGGTTTTATCAACATTTAACTTCGTTGTTAAGATGTAACGACAACCAACAACAGCGCGTCCCATGGGTCTCTTCGCTATATCCCAGGTGTCATTTTTAATCATACTTCGTATCTCCGAGAGAATGGCTGCCTCCCATTCATCTTTTTCTGAACCGGATAAAGCTTGCCTAAATGATACCTCTGCATTACCCACGAAGTCTTGGCAATCTGAGAACTCTTCTTGTAGTTCAGGTTCCACTTCAACCATACGATAAATTTTCTTTGGGCGTCCCACATGTCCTCTGTCTAGTCGCGGTCTTCCTGGAGCTCGTTTTAAGGTCTTTTCTTCATGATTGTGTTGGACATCATCTGAGCTAACATGACGAGATGGACCAACTTCTGACTCCATATATTATCCTGGACATTTTCTACATGTGCGTTCCTCTCAGGTTCAGGAACAAATCTACGTGGACTCGTCACTACCTCTCTTGTGTTGTTAACTAGTCGGCAGATATCAGCCTGTAGCTCCTCAGCCCCAAATTCCAGTGGTTCAGTTATAGAAGAATTATTCTCATCGCATCGAGTCTCGTTTGTGTGAAATTTTACATCTCGCGATACAACATACTTTCGTTCTTGTGGCAACCAAATCTTGTAGCCTTTTCGGTCTCTTGGATAGCCTACAAAAATTCCTTCTCTACTGCGAGGTGCAAATTTATCTTTTCCTTCCAAGGAGGAAGGAAAAGATCCAAAACGTGTATCTTGTTTCCAAAAACTTGCATATAGTTTATGTTCGCAGGCCGCTCGTACCATTTTTCATACGGCGTTCCACCTTCAAGGCTACTCGTTGGACATCGATTTCGAACGTGACATGCCGTCATAACGGCGTCACCCCAGAAACCAGGTGAAAGGTTGGATGAAATTATCATACACCTTGCCATCTCTATAAAAGTTCTGTTCATCCTTTCTGCGACCCCGTTCTGTTGAGGAGTGTTAGGAATAGTTAATATTCTTCTTATTCCTTCAGTCTGTAAATATTCATTAAAATCTTTATTACAAAATTCTCCTCCATTATCCGTCTGCATATATTTTATTCGTTTGCCAGTCAAATTTTCAACATAACTTTTGTATATCTTGAAATATTTAAGCGCTTCACTCTTCTTGGATAGCAGATATACTTCACACCATCTCGATGAGTCATCTATAAACGTAATAAAATACTTCGCTCCACCTATGGCCTCATACCGCATCGGGCCTACGACATCAGAATAAATAATCCGTAATTTTTCATCACATGGCCCATCCGTCCTCGAAAATGATGATGCATTCATTTTCCCACTAGCACATATTCCACAATTATACAATTTACTCACATCCGTCATCTTAATATTCATTCCGGATTTTGAAGTACTTGGAAGTGTCGGGGTGTCGGGATACGGAGCCAGGAAATAAAACAGCTGATCACGGTTACACGTATATTCCGACTGGCGGACGATCACATGAAATCCTACAGATGTAGGGCTACCCACATGTTCTTAACATAAACTTATTAATATTATGGAGGTACTTAGGTACTTCATACACATACATCACAGATTTCTTCAAGAGTTTGACAAGATCTCTTCCATTTAGATGTCCCAATCGTTCATGCCACAGTCTTACCTTATCAACTGTTTCTGAAATAATGGAAACTGTTCCCATTTGTTCCTCAACGTAATATATTTAATATATTACCCCTACGATTTGCTACTAGCATAGTGTTACCATAGCTGTCCCTAACAAAAGCTATATTCTTATCGAATTTAACACTATACCCTTTATTCGTAATTCTTGCGACCGAAATCAGATTACATCGCAAGTTTGGAACAAATAAGGTATCTGGCAACTCCACGATTGTTTTGGAATTATTTCCACATGTAATTAATTTAACGGTACCCTTACCTTTAACATCTGTGCTCGAGTTTATCGCTAGATTTAGTTTACCTGATAAAGGTATCAATGAATTGCCAAATTTACTAGGATCGTTGCATAAATGTGATGTACAATCGCTGTCAATGACCCAGCCTCCATTCCCGTTGCAAGCAGCCTTATCACCTGCAATACAATTAAAGGTTACAAGATTGAAATTATCTTTTTGTAAATCACATTCCAAAACATACTTTGCACTATCACGACTCTGATCCTTGTTTTTCTTCATATCACATTCAGAAGCTTTGTGGCCATGTTTGTGACATTTAAAACACTTGTATTTAAAATCCGCCTTGCTAGCACCACTCTTTGGTTTGAAGGGTTTCTTAATTTTGGACTTTACAAGGAGAGCCTTTTCTTCGCTTCCTTTCTGACGTCTCGAACATACTCGTACCTCTTCGATTATTTTGACCTTCAAAGTCTCAGGGTCTGGTAACGTGTCTCTGGATTCGATCGCGCATCGAAAATTCTCGAAACTTGACGGTAAGCTATAAAGCAGCATTATGGATACTAAATCATCATGCATATGAATCTCCATATCAGCTAGTTTATTTTTTACTTCGAAGAAATGCATGACATGTTCACGAACGTCACCACCTTCCTCCATCTTGTGTAGCAACAACTCCTTCAGCAGCGTTGCCTTCTTGGCAGGTCCCTTAGATGCGTGTATGCTCTCAAGTTTTTGCCAAACATTTCGTGACGTTTTACATCCGCGTAGGTGTCTCAGTTCACTTGGACTAATAGCTAGGATTAGATCAGACTTAGCTTTTGCGTCTCCGATTTCCCATTTCTTGGCATCTTCCGGCTCTGTAGGCTTGCTTACGCTTCCGTCTACATAGCTCCAAGCGTCGTTCTTTATAAGAACCGCTTCAGCCTGAATCTTCCAAGTTTCGTAATTTTCTTGAGTAAGCAGTTCTACTTTAACAGTACTCGTATCGTTGACTCTTTTACGTCAACCTTGTTTATTTCATCAGCTGTTCGTAATTAATCAAACGTACCTTAAATATTTGCTGATCTTGAATAAATTGGCACGAAATTTTAATAACTCAGTCCTGGGCCCATAACCACTGTGGGGGACTATCCCGCAGAGTGCATGTGTGCAAGGAAACACAAGAGTAAATTAAAATTGAATACAAGATTTATTCTGAGTACTTCTAAAAAAAGTAACACGTAAAAACACAATGAAAAAATAATATGTCAGTAAGACAAGCAACAACAGAACGTTGAACTTTCATATTTTAATTAAATATAGACTAGGCTCTAGCAGCCAGCTATATTATGCACATTAAAGGTAGCCTTTCGAACTGAGCGTCTATGGCGTCATTGGCGCCGCGGCTGTGACGCCGCGACAGTGCGACAGATAGATGTTCTATGCAAATGTATGAAATTCTAGGGAACGTCATTCGAGCGCAGCGTCACTGTCGCGGCGTCAGTGACGTCACAGTGCCGCTGTGACCGCGTTGACAGATGCCCGCGTCTGTCACTCGGCCGCGCTTGCAGTGTCGCTGTATTTTGAGGTTACTTTTTACTTGTTCTTACAAAAATGGCATCTGTTGAGAATTTTAACGCAGAAGAAGATGAAATATTAATTACATTGGTGTATCAGCACCCATTGCTTTATGATTTAAGTGTGGAAGATTATAGGAATACTAGAAAGAAAGACAAAACGTGGTCTGGAATTGGGGTAAAATTAAATAAAAGTGGTAAGTTCTTTTATTAATCAGTTTCATTATATTTTTATTTAACAATAGTTGTTTTGCCAGGATACTTGACCGATTTGGGAGTTAAAGAATAGTTTTAATTCATTTCTGACGTTAATACCATCGTGTACGGTACTTGTGGTTGGTGCCAAATCAATCATGTTTTCGCTGGGATTTTGGTTTTCATCGCGAATGCACGGCCTGTTATAATTTCCAAATAACCATCGCGTAACAAATTGTGGAAACAACACGCCACTAATATCAAGTCTGTGCAAGTATCCGGTGCAATCGCTATGGGTGTATAAAATACTCTGAACACTTGGCTCAGGAGCCCGAATGCGTTTTCCGCCACGCGACGAGAGCGACACAATCTATAGTTAAAAACCTCCTTTTGGCGATCAAGTCTGGATTTTCTGGAATAAGGTTTCATCATGTTCTTGTCTAAAGGAAATGCCTCATCTCCTATCAAAAAATGAGGCAAATTGATTTGGGTTCCCGGCAAAACCTTAGATTCCGGAATATTGAAATCGTTTCTTGCAATCATTTTTCCAATTATCGACTTCCTAAATATGTTGCTGTCACCTTCTTTTCCATATGAACCAGCGTCAACAGCTACAAACTTGTAATCGGCGTCAACCAAGGCCAGCATCACAATAGAAAAATAGTCTTTATAATTAAAAAAAAAGAGAACCACTATGCTGTGGTGCTTTTATACGCACATGTTTACCATCTATGCTAGATACAGAGTTTGGCATATTCCATTTCTCCCACATCACTTTTTCAATTCGTTTGAAATCCTGTGTTGTTAAAGGTGGCATTGCGATTGGCATTAATTTTTGCCTAAGTAGCCTCAGAACTTTTCGTATGATAGTTGAAATATAAGAATCTGATATCCGATAGGCAAATGATAGGGATTTATATGTCTCTCCTGTCGCAATGAATCTGGATAAGAAAAATAATACATTAAATTTACTTGCAGGTGACAGCTGCAAAAAGCACTGGAAAAACCTAAAGGACACATATTTGCGTCAGAAACGCAAAAGCAAGAGTGGGACTGGGTCTGCAGCACCTAAAAGTTTAACGCTTATGTTAAGTTGTTTTCCTTTTTGGAATCGATACCAAACGAACGATCGACTATTAGCAACGTTGACCCCTATGACATCACTACACAAGAGTCTCAAAGTAGTCAAACGTCGACCCAAAATAGATACCCTTTAGAAACGGAAACGAACTTAACCGATGATTCGTCACAATCCCTACTTAATGTTTCACGAACCTCTTCACCAGCCTCGTCGTCGTCTTTTCCAAAGTGTAACAAAACACGTACAAAGAAAGATGATATTTTAATGTACCTGCAGAAAAGAGAAGTGTCTCGCCAGAAAGTTTTAGAAAATTAAAAAAATAGGGATGAAGATGACGATTTGTCGACTTTTTCTGAACACGTTAAAGCAGTTTTAAGAAAACAGAAACCTGTACGGAAATTACAGGCAAAAAGAGCAATATTTGATGTTCTCATGACATTTAAGACATTAGATGTTGAGTCAGCAGATATAGAAAGTAATCGCCCAAATACATCAAGCTCATATGCTTCAACAAATATATCTATTGACTGTAATACACCTGAGTCACCGGATACACCAGACAATGTCACTCGACCTCAATATGCACTGGAATTAGTCTCCAATAATAATAATTTGCCTGTCTATTCACCTGTATCACAAGACAATGAAGAGGAACCTGCAGACTTAACACTCGCACAATATATTGAAAAGTCCATCTTCGAGGAATAAATAAGAATACTTAATAGGTACAAATTATAAAAAAAATTATAAAAAAAAACATACCTTAAAGTTAAAAATAGTTTTTCTTCTGCACCAATACAGTCCTTTCTTGTTTTTGGATGTAACTCTTCTTTCACTATATTAAAAATAAAATTGTATTGTTGTTTATTAAAACGACAATAATCTCTGAAAATTTCATCGTTCTCACTTAGGTGTCGTTGTATTAAGATCTTGAAGTAACCTTCTTCATTTCGCAATTGGAACATCAAATTGGTAGAGGCTCTTTCCAAACTGAGGTAGTATTGAAGTAAAAGATCATCATCTTCTTCCTCTTCTAGCAAAACAAGTTGCAAATCCATATTTTTTTATGATAAGACTGCTTCATAGATAAATCCGGTCAGAGCGGCGCGCGGCGAAAGTGTGATGCGACTGTGCGTCTGTCCTGGGTATTGAAAGTCACAAAAGCGTCTCTGTCGCGGCGTTAGTGACGCGGTGTTGGTGACGCTATAGACGCTGCGTTTGTGACGCTTAGTTCGAAAGGCTACCTTAAAACCTAATATAAATGTGAACAAGACTAAGGTAATGGTGTTTGAAAGAGAAGACGATGTATCGGAGTGTGAAGTGAAAATAAATGATAAGTTTGTGGAGCAAGTGAACGAGTTTGTATATCTGGGAAGTATGTTCACAAGGGATGGAATGCTGCTATACATGCGGTTGTGACCAGCAAATCGATGTCTCCAGAAGCTCGACTCGCCGTTCATAACAGCGTGCTGGTGCCTACACTTATGTATGGAAGTGAAGGGTGGGTATGGCAAAAAATACAGGAAAGTAGGATTAATGCTGTAGAAATGCGCTCCTTGCGAAGTATGTGTGGGGTAACTTTAAATGATAGGTTGAGGAATGGGGTAATAAGACAACGTTGTGGTCTAAAAGAAGATGTAGTGACTAAAATTGAAAAGAGTATGTTAAGATGGTTTGGCCATGTTGAGAGGATGAATGAAAGGCGACTGTAGAGGATGAACGAAATGTATTTACAAGGCAGACGTGAATGAAAACGCCGGGAGGGGACGCCCTAGAAAGACATACATAGACCTTATAGGTGATGTTCTTCAAAAAGGCCAGGTGCACAGTACTCATAACCGGCGTGTGTGTATGACTAGATGCATGAATGTGAGTGACGCAAAAGAAGTATGTAAGGATCGTAGCAGGTGGCGTTCTGTAGTTTCTGCCTACCCCCATGGGAAAAAGGCGTGAGTTTATGTATGTATGTTTCCACTCACATAGTTCAAAAAAAATAACGACTTTCGTAATTTATAGGCCGAAGTTTCATATATTCCATACAAATTTCTGCATATATTGCTGTTATAGTAAAAGTTTGCGTAGTTTTTGTTTTCGTATTAGGAATAGTAACGACAAGAGTTGCCAACTGTTTCATAATTTAAAATGCCAGCTGATGTAGCTCAGGACGACGACAGGCTCCCATCAATCCAATAATTAATGCAACCTGCAAATTAAAACATAGTGTTACCAACGATTTTTTTAGAGAACCATTCTTAAAATAATAAGTTTACAAACTACTTTCTTACCTTCATGAACAGATATTGAGTACCTAGGTGCTTCATTCAGGAACATTCTTATTTGTTCTGGTGTGAATGTTTGAGATTTTGGCCTTAAATCCTTTAGATTTTTTTTTCAATAATGATAATACTTTGAAATACTTTCTTTGAAAGGTCAATTTGGTGTTTAATGTTGAGTATGTTCCTTAACATAGAGTAGCGCGTCCAAAGCGAGGATGCTTTAAAGATTTTTTTGAGATTTCCTCAAAATATACCTACAAGACGTTTTCAGAAAATGATGTGCTTGGAATATTGTTACGTTCCCGCCATATCACGAAATCTTCATAACATTTCTCATATACATGTCTTGATTTTTCTGGTAGTAAATTATTTGTAGCCGCAACTGCTCTCTTTGTTAAATCTGGTGGAGTATTTTCAATATCACTTGATGTTGAAGACATTTTTAATAAAATTTGGAATAAAATTTCACTCAGATTGTTTTCCCACGTCCACTTTATTTTTATTTTATTATTTAGTCTTTATTAGGTATAACGCAAAGATCTTGTTGCCGCAACAGTCAAATAGTATACGATACTTTTGTTTTAAACATTATTTACATTGTCTCGATTTCGAAATAATGTTATAGGTACCTGGCTGTATGTTCAGGATGTCTTTGCTTGTGTTTCAGAATTTATGACAATTCGCATAATGCAACCCGATGTCGTTATGGGTATCATAATGAAACCGCTGTCAATTTTGTAATTCGAATATAACGAAAACGAAGAAGATAAAAAAACTTTTTGCATAAAGACCAGTGCTATGTGGCTTAGTGCATATCTCTCTGTTCCCCCAATATATTATGCCAAAACGTAATGTAGATGTGACATAGGCCTTGTAGGAAATTAGAACAACGGACTCATTCACTATTTCTGCTAGATTCTAAAACGCATATGAGTACTGGTTTAGTTTCTTACAAACAGTTTATACATGACATTTCCAGTTCAAATAACTATCCAAGTGAAGTCCCTAGCTATTATTTGATCTGCGTAAGCTATGTTTAAGTTAAGTTTTTTTGTTCTTTGATAAAGTGTCATAAGCTTTGTCTTATATAATATGTTTTATTTGTTTTTTTGTGTAACCAATTTATGATGCAAAGGATGGACTTGTTTATGTCATCTTCATAAGTTTCGATATTTTTACATGGAACAATAAGTGTACTGTCACCTGCGAACAAAACAGTTTGATGATCAGTGCATTTTGGCAAATCGTTAACATATACGAGAAACGAAAAGGTCCCAAGGACAGTCCCTTGGGGTACACCACATGTTGTATCTCTAATTGATGACATATGAGTAGCTTCTATCTTGGATTTAGAACAAATTCTATTTATAACCGTGGCTTGCTTACGTCCTGTTAGATATGTTTTGACTAGATTTAATATGTTGCCCCTGACGCCGTATCGTTCCAACTTGCCCAGTTATATTTCATGATTTACTTGATCGAAGGCTTTCGACATAAGTACTGCTGCAATTGTATTTCTTTTGTCAACACTACCAACAACTTCCGTAAATAATTCATAGACAGCTTTATTAATGTTTCTTTTTTTCCGAAAACCATATTGTTCTTTAGCCAGTATATTGTTTACTTCAAGGAATGAATTCATAGATGAATAAAATACCTTTTTTTCCGTACGCAAAATACGCGCTTAGACGTGGAGTTGCGGACACCAGCCCGTCTTAATCTAATCTAATCTAAAATACCTTTTCAAAAATTTTCGACAATACTGGTATCAGAGCGACGATATTTTATATAGCGATATTTTATATGGACGATAATTTGATATAGCAGCTTTATCACCTTTCTTATGCAGTGGTTTAATTATGGTCGTTTTTAATAAATAAGGAAAGTGGCCATGTTCTATGCATAGATTAATAACAAAACTCAAAACAGGTGCGACAGTATATGCGACACAGATTTTAAAATCTTAGTAGTAATTCCATCATAACCCACGCTATTTGTGTTCTTAAATGAATTGATAATATTAAATATTTCCAACGAATCTGTCAGTCGCATAAATAGAGATTTGGGATAATAATCTACGCAAGATATAGCATTACTAGTATTACAATTAACTTCAAGATGAATTGAGTCTATAAAATAATCGTTGAATGCCGTAGCCATTTCCTTAGGATCACTTATTAGTTTACCACCATTGAGTATTTTTTTTACGGATTCAGAGGGGAAGTTTGATTTACGTCTATTAATTATTTTCCACGTAGCTTTAGTTTTATTCTCAGCACTATTAATTGCATGACTGTTTTGAGTTATTTGTGTCAAGTGTATCACTTTCTTTAATCGTTTTGAATATTGCTTAAGTAACTGTTTATTTTCAATATTACGTGATCGCCTATATCGCCATAACATTTCTCTTTTTCGTTTATTACATTTTCTGATACCTTTAGAAATCCATCTCGTTGATTTACGAGTAGAGATCCTTTTTTTTTCAGAGTCGGGAAACAAATCGTAGAAAAGTTTAAATAGGTCCATGGAACGAATTAAAAGCTAGTTCCGGGTTGGTACTGTTGTATACTTCAACAAAACTAAGATTACCAATGGCTTCAATAAACTTAGACTCGTTCTCAGAGCTATAATCTCGACTTAGTACGTACCAGTGATCACTCGAACAGGACTTTTTTACAGGACACTTAAAGAGTTGAGCTGTGTGGTCAGATAAGGCCAATTCTAAAACTTCACCACTACCACCCTTGACATTATGGATAATATTGTCAATACATGTTCCAGACGATATACGTGTAGCCTGTTTTATACTTGGTTTCAGATTGTAATTTAGTAGTAGATTTAAAAATTCAATAAATACTCTGGTATTCTTCAAGATGTCAATGTTGAAATCACCACACAGCAAATCCTTCCTTCCTGAGTTTCGTCCACAACAGTTTAATATAAGTTCAATTTCTTTGAAGAAAATCGATATAGCACCTCTATTAGATTTTGGGGATCTATAAATGCAAATCATAATCAATTTGTGAATTATCATTTCAATGGCACAACATTCCATAATTCCGGGCACGCACAATTCTTTAATATCTATAACCCTAAACTCGTGTCCATGCTTAATTAGTATACACGTACCACCTGTCCTGGTGCTTCTTGATGAGTATGTTGGAAGTTTATAGTTCAGTAGATACAATTGCAAGTCATCATCATCTATCATGTTGTGTTCCGTAATACACACCACATTCACTTTTTTATACATGAGTTCGTTTAGGTGTATACCTAATAAGTCTGACTTTCCTATCAATCCGTTAATATTTTGATTTAAGATAAATAAATGATTATAATTATAAATGAAAAAGATCATTCTCGGTTTCATTATGTGTGCATTCGGTTTGTGTTGCCTGATCCGTATGCAATTTATTATAGTTGTTGCCTGATTGGTTGGAACCATCTGTGACAGCAATATTATCAAAACACTGATGAGAAACTAAATTATACGAAACTTTTGTTTGTGAGTCTGAGTAGTTTCTAAGAATGATGGCAACTGCTTTATTATTTACTAATGCATTATGTTTCCAGAACATTTCGTTTGTGTATTTTAGAAAGAAATTGGAATCAAATAGATATGCGCACTCACACAATTCCGCATCCAAATACATCCAATAATTAAACATTTCAATTCACTTATTAAAAATTGAAAAATCATTACTTAGTTTAAAATTTGGTGAACATATTACAATATTGGTATTAATTAAATTTTTAAACTCATTTTTAATGTGGTTTATTGAAAGTCTATATATAGTTGTTAGAGACTTCGAAGTCTCATTCGCCTATGTATATAATACAGAAATCTTCATGAGTAAATTTTATGAGTTTCTTATCTAAATCTGCAAACAATTGCTTTATACCTGCATTTGGCATGGTGTAATGACATAATTCATACCCTATGAACGTTTCTTCACCTATATCCAATATTTTATTAACATTGTTGCTAGAAATCATACATAGTTTTTTGCATCTACGGGTTTCTGATAAAGGATTTGATTGGAAGTTCATCGGAATCATAGATTGCACTGCCGAAATGACGCCAGTTTTTAGATGTGTTTCTTGAGGTTCTTGAATGTTTGCACTTTGCATATTTTTACATTTATCTAAAGCTGATGTAAGTGA
The DNA here is from genome assembly GCA_964057195.1 of Orthosia cruda. Classification (NCBI taxonomy): domain Eukaryota; kingdom Metazoa; phylum Arthropoda; class Insecta; order Lepidoptera; family Noctuidae; genus Orthosia; species Orthosia cruda. The sequence continues at coordinate 43,501,008 of OZ059826.1, forward strand.
TTCGGGATCAGATACAGTTTGTTGATTGTCTTTCATAATGTTTAGCAAGAATCTATTTTCAACGCCCCTTCTGTTTTTGTTGTTGTGTTGACTTCTTTTGTGGAGTTGACAACTTTGTATATTTGCGGTATGGTGAGCCTGCTCGTATGTCAGTTGTTAAATTTTTAGTAGCTTTTTTTAAGAGCTCATATTTTTTTGTGACGTCACTTACTGTAGACTTTAGGTCATTATTCTCAATGGATAACTGGTTTATCTCTTCATGCGCTGCTGATAGCTCAAAGTTAATTTTTCTATTTTACATTTTAAATCTGGAATTTCGTCACATTCATCGCAATCATCATTATATATTTAAAAAAAACTATTTAGTGGTATAAAATCACTGACCTCTATCATGCAAGTACGCTCGACTTCATAGTATCGATGACAAAATGAAGATATTTGATTTTCGCCATTTTGGCGCTGATAGCAACGTGACTTAAGGTGAGAGTCCATGGAACTAATATTAGAGATGGGACACAGCCTTCGGTAAAAAAATACTTTTATGGACTTTATCGATCGTGAGAATAATTTAATACGTAAAAGAAAAATACCCAGTTATTTTTGTTATGATTCATTTTTAAGTAATAGAATAATTGATGTAAAGGTTAACTGAAAAATATTTTCATTCATATTGCAAGCTATAAACTATTGGATAGAGTGCTAGTAAAGTTATAGCGCATTAAATTACTGTCAGATCAGTGATTTTTAATTATGGGGATAGGCTAACAACTTATCCTTAAAACTAGTATATTTAAGAGCGCGGCGAACCATGAATTGTCCATACAAACGTAATACCAAAATCTTTTGTAATTTTAGCATATTTCCACAATATTATGATGATATTCGGATTAAGACAGTATTTATCTAGGTTCCTACGTCTTCTTTTTTTCTAAATACTCAACTAAAATGAAGTTTTAGCGAATTCCATTTTGTATATTTTTACAGCGTAAATGACATGTTTTCTTTTTCATATTTCTGTATTATAAAAAACAATATCTTTATTAATATCGTACCAGGAACATAGCTCATATTATCAAATTACAAATAATCGTTTTTTTTTTTTAAAAACATTAAGTTTTCATTCATAATTTTTGGTATTACGGAACACATCAAATTAATCACACATTTCCAATAGCTAGTATTGCTGTCGCGTCAAGCAAATGTCAATATGTGCGTGGTCGCACTGCTCACGGTTGTGTATCGGTCGTACGGCGTGGGGTTTGTTCGGGGCACTTCGGGTGTGCTTCGGGTGTGTTTTACTGTTTTTTGTTCTACTGTTCTGTGGATTGTTTGTTGTCATTATTAGACGATTACTTCACTATGCTTTATGTGCGCGTTTATTTATTTTCTAAATTGTATTATTTTAATATTTTTGACACTATTGACTTATGCTATGATCTTGGATTTAGATTTGCCTTGTGATTTGAACTTTGGTATTGAGTAATCTACTTTCTTACGAACTTTGCGTTGTTTACGGACTTTGTTATATGGTTCGGTTGCCGACATGGTCTCCGAACGTTGGGATGTTTCTCACAGGAAGTACCTATTTACCAATGACATAATACAATAAGGTAAATTAATAGGTACCTTAGTTTATCTATACTAATATTATCAAGCTGAAGAGTTTGTTTGTTTGTTTGAACGCACTAATCTCAGGAACTACTGGTCGGAGTTGAAAAAATATTTTTGTGTTGGACAGTCCATTTATTGAGGAGGGCTATAGGTTATAACATCACGCTACAACCAGTAAGAGCGGCGCATAAATGAAAAATGTTGTAAAAACGGGCAAAATATTCTTTTTTGAGAGCTTCCGTTGCGTGCGTTGCGTACGATCATGTATGTAGTATAGAATAGGTATGTAGATAGGGTAGGGTAGGGCAGGGTAGGTAGGTAGGTAGGTAGATTGACGGGAGCGAAGCCGCGGTGGACAGCTAGTTTTGTATAAATTAGTATTTACCTACCTACCTATCCATCAACTTACGAAGCTTTGTTTTTAGGGTTCCGTACCCAAAGGGTAAAAACGGGACCCTATTACTAAGACTCCGCGGTCCGTCTGTCTGTCTGTCTGTCAGCAGGCTGTATCTCAAGAACCGTGATAGCTAGAGAGTTGAAATTTTCACAGATGATGTATTTCTGTTGCCGCTATACAACAAATACTAAAAATATAATAAAATAAATATTTAAGGAGGGCTCCCATACAAAAACATGATTTTTATGCCGTTTTTTGCTATAATGGTACATAACCCTTCGTGCGCGAGTCCGAATTGCACTTGGCCGGTATTTTTCGTTTGTCTATTCATGTCATGAGACAAAGCGGGCGTAGGTAATGATCTCAAGGACACCGCTAAGACTTACCTACATTGCTCCTCTATACTTACTGTGACGTTAGTTCGGCCAGTTCGGCTCACCCAGGGTAGGGTGACCATGCGATTGGACTTGCATGCACAAGCGCGGTTTTATACCCTCGGTCCAGATTTTGCTGGACTTTTTTGTAAAATTCCTTTTACAAAAAGTTCTAGTTTATTTAATTATTCTGGGATTTTTATCTGGACTTCGGTGACCCTTACCCTGGAGAGGTTCTAATAGACTTTGATAACTGGCTGGCTAATCGACCTCATAATAAACTGCAAAAATATTTACAGAGTCACGACGATCAAGGAAAAAACGACTTTGGCCATCAGTTTTCATAAACAAACACTAGAAAGAAAGAAAATAAGCGTGTTTAGTGTGGATCTTTGACACTATGTTTTCTGATTACTATTATTGTATTTTTTGTTTTTCGTTCAGTCGATAATATAATTATGGTCACCCTACACGACTTTATCAAGTTTCGATTTATATTTTTTAAACAGATGAATGATGATATTTTTTTATTTAAGATCCTTGTTTTTATTTTTAACTAGAGGACGCCTCGCGGTTTCACCCGCGTAGTTCCCGGGAAGATCTATCCCCGGGTGACATAGGCTACTTTTTATCCCTGTAGATAAAAAGTAGCCTATGTCACTCGGGGATAGAGTAGCTTCCCAACGGTGAAAGAATTTTTGAAATGGGTCCAGTAGTTTTGGAGCCTATTCGGTACAAACAAACAAACAATCAAACAAAAAAATCTTTCCTCTTTATAATATTGGTATCGATATTCTTAGCTCAGAGCGCTTTTATTTATCTGTACCTACTTATATGCGTAAATAGGCATACATTATTGGAATATTTGTCTTTCACTAATACTTTGCCTAAGTAACACTTGTAATATATTACTTGCATTCATTATTTATTATAACAACACATATTTGAGGTTTAGTAAAAGGAATACCTACATCAATAATACAAAAACGCGGGCGCCGTTCGCGTCGGCCGGCATTCGAGTCGATAGGATGATTAGGTAGCGATATCTATCTGCTCACACACACACACACATGGCTACTTACGGCGCACCGCGTGTGCGTGCAAACCGAGATAGCAATACTCCGAACGAATTTTTCGCTCGCCTCGAATTGCATTTGCGAGCTTTGTTCGCCACGCCCTTAAGCAAGGATCTCCTCGCTCAAGTACACTAGTTATTTAATACTTACAATCGTTCGGATTCACTTGGTTGGCGCCCATTGGATTCGTGAAGGGAACATCATTTAAACAATAATAATAATGAATGAGATGGATAATCATTTACAACGGACGTATTTCTCGCTCTCATCGCTGAGATCCTGTATCTGTAGTGTTAAGGTGCAAATAAGAGTGACATCGCATTCCAGCAAGGTGAAAACTTATATCAGTTTTCAACTCTGTTTCAGAAGCAGATAATTAATAGTTGGACTTCAAAATATTTGTTAATATAATTATAATTAGCATGATATTATTCCAGAATTAATTCCAGGCTCAGGAACGTGGTGATTGGTACAAGAGAGAGGCCTGTGCTCAGCAGTGGGCTGTGGATGATCATGATGATGATTCCAGAATTTAGTATTACACATTGCTTTTGAACATATTATTACTGATTATTAGGCATTCATATAACATTCATCACCAATACCAATATGAGATATTTAGTTCCAATTTGGAAGCAGGTGGATCAGGGTGTTAAGTCCCACAGACCTCCATAGAAAAGGGAGGATCCTCCGACCAGACGGGTGTTGTGTCTGGTCCGGGCAACTGCCCGACGGTTGTTGTCGAACTGTTGTATCTGTTCTAATCGCGCCGAAAACTTTGCTTGCGCGATGCAGGATTTGTGTGACGTCATGTCATTAGTTCGTAAGTGGCGGCGTCGGTGCCGCTACACCAACATACTACGAGAAGTCAATACAGTAGATGAGTGATACGCCTTGCCAAGTCTACTATTTTGATATTAGTTTAATTTAAAAATATCACGAATACTGATATATTAGTTGCAATATTATAATATTTTCAGGTGAATATATTAGTATAACCTAATTTTGAGAAATATCGGTAATAACCTATCTCTAAATGTGTCAATTTTAGTTCCCGAGAACCTCGAGCAGCTTTGAATCAGTACAAAAATCAACTGTCATTTCATATAGTATGTTTAGTCCAGCGTACTTGTATGATAGAGGTCAGTGTATAAAATAGTACAAATTAAAAGTATTTTAGTACCATCTTAGGTTATAATGAATGCGTATGAACGCAGAGTCGTGCTACGAAGTACAACACACTCAAGTAGACTCGAAGGATAATATTCTCTCTACTTCTTTTTGATTTAGCCAGCAACAGTGAATTCCCTCGGAGTTCCCCTAAATCCTTCTATATACTCTTCTCACACAATGTAACGAACCAACCGTCATGATTAAAGTCGAAACTATCTGGCCTACTCTTTCTGGGAAGGTCTTGTCGAGACTCTTGCGTAACGGCTGTTTTGCATGTGCCTGCGGTTCAATAATAAAAAGCTAGAATTAATGTATCATCATAGAAGCTATCCTAAGTAAAGAACATGCTCCATTTTGACAAGAGTTTAAACTAAACTTCGCTGCAGCGCTGAAACAATAATTAGCCGTCTAAAAAACAGTACATACACGCAGAGCTAGAGCGCTTCTAAGGTATAGTTTTCTCGCGATCAAAAAGACGAAAGCGCCGTGATTTTCATGGCGCTTATACGCGTTTCGTTCAACATTCTGCAACAACTTGTCACTCATATAGACTAAACTGCTGACTGACTACAGAAGCGGTACCTACATACCCCCTTTATACCTAACAAGCTTCATTAGAATTCACACTTTAAAAAAACAGTTGAAATAACCTTAGTAAAGTAATATTTTATTAATAAAATAGTACATTAATTTAATATTATAATGATGTACTTCTTTTTTGGGACATTGCCACAGCACTATTCCCAAATCACTGCAACTCCTGAAAGCCAGAATAAATAGTGGCGACCACCAGAAAAGCACCGAGGCAATGAAGCTCGACGAAGTCCCCGCGAATGAATTTAACTGTCTTGGATCCCGCAACGAAATTAATCAGAAAATAATAGTGGAGGAGTAGGAAAAAATAAAAATATCCAGTTCCCTCCATATCAAGTAGGAGACAGAAAAAACAAGGTCAATAGGCACAAAGGGTCATTTACAACTGGGATAAGCCCAGTTGCCTAGCACCACGGATAAAAATTAGCATTAATATTAAATTCCAATAATAAATAGGTATGGCACAAACGCTTGAACGCACGGAAATTTGTTCTAGTTACCACAAGCTCCGTATAGTAAACATCTTCTGATGCAGCCTGTACATTATTCAACATAGTATTGCTTTCATTCTGCCAAAAAATACACTAAGATACACTACAATATCCCATGAGATATAATGGGCAGATTGTACATTTTTGCAGTCAGATGAATACTGACATAAAGGCGAGGCAACGAGCTTGAAGGAAAATAATTTACTTTTAAAGTTACCATGCCATGTGAGAACTTGGGCAACACAGTGATCCACCTCCAGCCACGTCCTAGCCAGCCGCACGCGAATGGATGGAAAGAATTAGTTGAGGTGTCGGCCCTTGATGGAATTAACCCACCTACATTCGGATAAAACTTCCTCCCAGACGTCAATATGTGGTTAAAAAATCTAGAGATTTTCTCACGGTCACTCCACATCCATGGTTTCTCGTGCTGAATAGTACATTGCAGCACATCGTTGCACATCAAGGTTGACCGGAAGTAAGCCAGCAAGTACCGGTAAGGTCTCAGTACTAACCGTCCTGTTTGCTTTGCATAAGAATATCAAAGCTAAACGCTAACTTTGAAGTAATTTACTTCGTCCCATTATTTAGGTACTAGCTGTTCCCCGTGACTTCGCTCCCATCAACTGAATACCTACATACCCTACCTTACCCTAGACACCTACCCACCTATCATTCCTACCAATTTGTTAAACTATTTATTTGAATAACCACAGTCAGTTCCTTTCTGAATATACTTAAGATTGTTATTTCCCGCTATACAAAACAAAGTCAGCTAATTCTACCTACACTTGTTACACAAATTGTCACATCTTAATTTTAATCTATATGAGAAATGAGGCAACATGGCGTCCAGCAAATATTTCAATTTAAAAATGATTATCTAGTTACTCATTGACGAAAAGTTATTCCTTTGCATTTCGCCGTATTAGTTGAATTGTAAGTGCAATATCTTAAAACACACGACAGCATATTTAATGCGTTTGAACGTTTTTTCGGTTAAAAACAAACAATGACATAGGCGCTCAAGATCTAGCAAGCAACTGAGTGAAGTGCGGCCGGCCGACCCCACATGAACAGAACACAGCAGTGATGTGTGGTGACTTCTCTAGTGCGTAGTACATTATTACCTCAATGTCATCATTAGCCTTTTAATGTTTGCACTGCTGGGACACAGGCCTCCCCTCTGTTAGAGGGATTGGGCCGTAATCCAACCCGCAGGCCCAGTTCGGCTTGGTGAATGTCACAAGTATTTGCTTTTTTGTTCTGGGACATGCCGTTTCCTCACGATGTTTTATTTCAACGTTTTGAGAGCAGTGGTGAAGAAATAATTTATACAAAGTAAAGCGCCTGCCGGGGTCGACCACAACAACTACAACTTGTAAGTCCCACTGTTAACGGTCACGCCGTTACCAGTGGGACACCACCGCTGATAATACTACATGTATTATCTTCAAAGGTTATTTTGTGTTTTCTTCCGAACTCTGCAAATGGTATCTCGCCAACAGTCCCCCATTCCGCAGAGCACCTTTCAAAGTGCCATATGACGTGACCTATTTTTTTTAAAGATTAGAATAAGTAAAGACTTTGTTATTGTGCGTTCTTCTCCATAACAAGCTACTTTAGAATACACGGTAGAATCAATTTTTATTACTTGTACGTTTTATTTGATGTTCAAAAGTGCCGTTTATTGGCCTAGTTGAATAAATATATTTAACTTTGACTTTGACGTCATCCACGCTTCGTGTTTTTTTGGTATACCGTGCTCTTTGCATATCATTCGCCTGGAAAATCAGACATTGAAACGCTGATATTATGAAATCCGTACTGATACACAAACTCACAACTCTACATTCACAGTACTTATACACATGAAAGGGCTATTCTTGATTTTGTCTTATAATTTTTCCAACTTCTGAACCTCTGATTTTACTTCTGAATTCGAATGAATTCATATTTTTACGAAATTATTATATTCATGATACATGTACCGTAAATATGATTTTAAATATACTTTTATTACCATATTATAATTTATTTTATTTTTATAACAAAAGGCATATATTAAATTAATTCATGATAAAGGTATCTTGGCAATCATAAATTTAGAGGAAGGAAGATCGCTGCTGATTTCCAATCCAAGTTTTTTCCCTAACTCCTCAAATTTTACTTCGCAGACAGTCTCCCACCCATGGCGCTCAGCAGATTTTTGTGTGCCGTATGAAGTCAATTACGCTCCATGCACTGCTACTCCGTGTTCTTTGCAAATCAGTCGTCTGAAAAATAAAAATAATTTTATAAACAGTCATTATCAGCGCAATTTTAGCCGAAAGACGTCCACTGCTGAACATAGGCTTCCCCAAAGTGTTACCGCATTGACTGGTCCCGTTCGTCTCGGTAATCGGTCCACCTAGTGGCAGGCCTTCCAACGCAACGACTTCCGGGTCGCGGTCGCCACTTCAGAACTTCTCGGCCCCATAAGCCAACCGGTAAACTGAACGGTAACCAAACTTAGAAATACAGGACAATTATATTATTATTTGCTAATAAGTACATAAAATCTCAAACGACGCACACATATCAACGCACTATCTCGAGAATATATAAACTATCAATTAATTCTGAACTGAACATTACGAATAGAATAATACGAATAATCAATGCACCAGTCCACAATTCATACAAATTTTGGTCAGCTGACGATACCTTAGTATGTAATAGTACATTACTGCAGAATCCAGTAAGTAAGACTTCCTGGCCAAGTATGAGTTGGCCTCACCTGCGGTTCGGTCCGGTTATATACGAGGCCAGGATGTCTTTCTTACTGGTTGAGGCTTGAATAATGCTTTTCTCAAAAATGAAAGAAAGTTTAACAACAAATTCGTTTCATTAATATTTTAGGTTACATTCATATTAGGGCAATTACTAATAGATATTGTGATCGATTTACCGGGGGCATTTATTTATATTTTCTCAAACATGCTTGGAAATTTGAGAATTATTTTGACAACCTTCTTCGAGAAAAATCGAAATTGCAGTACAGACCAAATACATGAGAGCAGCGGCCGGCAAAAGTTGTATGAAAATCCATATCTGCCGTGTGTAGCGGCCAAATAAAGTACATAGTAAACTCATATCTGTCGTGTAATTTAAAAATTGAACGATCTTTTTCACCGAAACATGGCAACCAAGGAGGTAACTTATCAAAGGTTTTATTTAAATTTCGGACTGGCTTGCTAATAGAAAGCTGTTTATTGAAGAAAAAAACAAATGAACACTTTAAGGCTTAGCAGGCACTGCGATTTTATTTGCGCGGATTTATGTAGTTTTTTACCGCAATGCGTGCAGCTTCATACAATTCCATAGGCCGCAGAATGGGCGAAAAATCGCGCTAATGAAAAGGCCTAACGCGGGCATAATTATTTTTGTTCGTTGTTCGTCATTGATTTTGAAAAGTAAATGGTTTGGTTCGGTTTTCAGATATCGGTATTAGTAGTACAGTTATATTAGATATAGTTTTTGTAATATCGGTTATTTTGATATTGATATCGATATGATATGATATCTAACACATATCCGATATAAGTTACGTTTTGATATATCGGACCTATCCCTACTACTGTCCAGTAAGTAAATTACATACTTACTTACTGGACAGTAGGAGATTCCAAATTTAAAATCTCGCTTCTTACTGGACAGTTGTGAATAAGTCTCCGGTAGAATTTACTTTCTGGAGACTTTTTAGAGATATTATGGCAATATTACATACCATTTTTGAGAAAAGGATATTTGCCACACTGTCTGCATTTCTTTCGTTTTAAATTCATACTGAAATAAATAAATGATGTATTATTAGAAAATAGTTTCACGTAAGTAAAATAACGTTACAAGTCACAATGGCTGAGATGGGCAGGTCACCTGGAAAGAAAGAGTGACATCAGAGCTCTTAAAATCATGTCCAAGTGGTTTCTATATCTGAAAAGACCCAGGAAGCTTTGAAAGGATTGTGTCGAGGAATATTTAAGGAGCATATTATAGAAAACTTCTTAGCAAAGGGAGGCCAGAGACAAAGCGAAATGGAAGGATGAAGGATTGTGGGTTGTAGCGCCGAAGAAATGAATGAAGGAAAAAGTAGGAACAGTTCCATAGCAAAGAAAGCCGATTAATCACTTACACTTACTGGTTACGCTTCCTAATTTATAGTTCATATTTTACTACATCACCATAGGGCGATTGAAAGGCATTGGTATACTAGTTCCAGTTTATTAAATTAGTGTCACCTATCGTTGTTTTGGTGGTATTCCGCGCGGTGGCGCGACAGCCGTTACGTCGCAGCCAACGATGGCCGCCGGCGATGGTGGTCAGTCTCTTACCAACCAGGGCGGAGGTGCGCGCACTAAATCACCCTCTCGCCCAAAACTCTTAATTGAACCTACATGGAAAGTGTTATCTGTATTACCTAGACCTACTGTGTTGTGTACCGCTGGCCAGCATAGTGTACCTAGTCTGTGAGCTGAACTTCTCGAACGTGGCATCTGCATGGAAATCCATTGCCTTTCGTCTCATCTGCGAACTTTTCTCCTTCAATTTAGCACTGCTGAATCAGCAATTATAGCCTAGATTACTCTAATAATTTAGGTTCAATCGCGTGTGATTTTACTAGTAATCTTCTAGAGGTTATACGCACCACTTACTTAAACGAAATGTCTTTATCAAAATAAATGGACACAAAATTAGTTTTCACCATACCTTTTTAGCATTTCAACCAAGTAATAGAGGTAAGATAAAAAGCTAATTTATATACATGATTGTATATTTAAGAGTTACCTTTCTGATTATACAATGTGTCCGGGTAGTAATAAAGCTTTTTGGCCGCTATATACGCTTATTCTTCTAAATTTATAAAGGTTTAAAACCCACACGAATATTGTATTTTCTAAAAATCTGCAAAAAATATAAGGCGCAAATGCGCTGAGATTCTTTTAAGGCAACTATAAATTTAAAACTAATTGGCTTAGTGCTATAATTCTTATATCAGTGTGTAGTACAACTAAAAACTAATAAAATATCCATAAAAGACCTGTGTTAAGGCATAATTTTAGGAAATGTAATAAAAACGTGTGAAATTAAATTTAAAGATTGTTTAGAAATATCTTACCTTTGTGTGTTAGTTGAATAATTTTTAGATACTGTTATGCTATGGCCGTAAAAATAACATTAAATGTAAGGTTTTTTTTTTTTTAATACTTGGCGTCTCGCAGTTCGACCAAAGTAGCCGTCTACTGCTTAACCGGACTAACCTGTGGAGACTAATCTGTTAGCCTCCGGCCAGGCTTCAAAATTCTAAACCTAAAGCGACAGCACTAAGGGCTACCCCAGTTGGGGTCGGACCTCGGCTCAGGATGTACGTTACCCCAACAGGAAAGTGACTCCTAGAGTGATATGAGTGGAACGTATAATTAGAGCGTAATCTGCTGTGAATGTGCGCCAAATAAAAATAAGTGCGCCTCGTCGTTTTTGAAAAAAACTGAAAAATTGGTTCCTGCTGGGGTAACGTTGTTCCAGCAGGAAAATTCTAAACGAATGATCGTAATGAGAAATAAAGTGCATGGGCAGAGAGCTTATAGTTGAGCAAAAATGTGCGCCGAAAATATAATTGGTGCGTCATCAGGTTTTCGAGATATTGCATTTCCTGCTGGGGTAACGTTTTGCAGAATCGTGTATCTCTAAAACCATTGTACGTGCGCCTGTAGAATAAACATACACGAGTAGCTCTTGATTTGTGCGTATTTGTGCCGGAATTAGATTTAAGAAAATATTTATAATTTTCAAGTAATTGTGCTTTTTTGAAAACGCGAAAACAAATCGCAGCGCCTAAATGAGAAAACGTATAAGCTCGCTGAAAACTGTATTCAGTCCATCTTGACGATTGTAATAACCATAAAAAGTTTCAAAAGCATACATGCTTGCGTTATTGAATAATATTGCTAAAAGTCAAAACGAGGGTGTCATAACTTTGACGGCAAAATACAAGAAACCGACTTAACCCAAGATAATATGGTGTAAACCACAAGTGTGTGCGTTTAGTCAAAAATATATAGTAAAAATATTCAGCTTAGAATGTTTCGCATTATGTAGATTTAAACAAAAAACTAAACATGTAAACAATGGCTGGTTATCCGACCAAATTCGAATGACTACAAAAAAGCGACGGATTCATACATATCGATGACCTTCTTAATTGGACGTATTAAACCTAAGCTTTTGTCCGTACAGTCACGTTCAAACCTTTGTTGGTATGACTAATTTCAACAATTTCTAATTTTGGGGGCTTATTAAAAATTCATTAAATGCACCTTGTGACCGTAACAAATGAATGAGGTTGTTGATGTAGAAATTATTATGTTTATTATCTTAAATTGTTTCTTAAAGTAATTATGGCTTCAAATCACAGATCAAATTACAAACCTATTAATATTAGAACACAGTTCAATCAAATTATTTGTACCGAGTGTAGTCACTATTATTTAAAATCACAGATCAGTTTTTCATTTACATAAGTACCAAAATACAAATAGTAAAAGTGCATAATCACAGAAAATCACAGAGACGGACCGCGGAGTCTTAGTAATACGGAGTCTTAGGTTCCGTACCCAAAGGGTAAAACGGGACCCCCGTTTTTACCCTTTGGGTACGGAACCAAATAAAGGTTGTAAATAGGCAAATAAAGGTTGTCTCTAAGAGATTGCCTAGTGCGATAAGACCGCCCATTGTACACTTGTATATTTGAACATTTGTCCTGTATGTTTTTTGTGGTGTACAATAAAGTATATAATAAATAAATAAACTCAATGTTAAAGTTATGACACTCTCGTTTTGACTTTTAGCAATATTATTCGATAACGCAAGCATGTATACTTTTGAAACTTTTTATGGTTATTACAAGCGTCAAGATGGACTGAATACAGTTTTCAGCGAGCTTATACGTTTTCTCATTTAGGCGCTGCGATATTTTTCGCGTTTTCAAAAAAGCGCAAATACTTGAAAATTATAAATATTTTCTTAAATCTAATTCCGGCACAAATACGCACAAATCAAGAGCTACTCGTGTATGTTTATTCTACAGGCGCACGTACAATGGTTTTAGAGATACACGATTCTGCAAAACGTTACCCCAGCAGGAAATGCAATATCTCGAAAACCTGATGACGCACCAATTATATTTTCGGCGCACATTTTTGCTCAACTATAAGCTCTCTGCCCATGCACTTTATTTCTCATTACGATCATTCGTTTAGAATTTTCCTGCTGGAACAACGTTACCCCAGCAGGAACCGTTTTTTCAGTTTTTTTCAAAAACGACGAGGCGCACTTATTTTTTATTTGGCGCACATTGACAGCAGATTATGCTCTAATTATACGTTCCACTCATATCACTCTAGGAGTCACTTTCCTGTTGGGGTAACGTACACCGGCTCAGGGCGTCGCTGGGGGGACGGCTAAGGCCGGATCTAATAAAGTGATTCTACCATCCGTTGGGAAAAGCCTACGTGGAGAAGAACGGACAAGAAACTCCAATAATATCTGACTGGCATTTAACTACGGCTCAGCAACGCGGGCTGGCTTATATGAATAGAAAAGGATTACGCGACGAGCCTCTGCGGTGTGGACGGAACGAATATGTATATAAATTTTGTATGAACAGAGGTCCTTGTAGATTAGGCTATCGAGCTCCCTATAAATGGACTCATACCTCGAAAAGAGGCGGTCGCATTCAGCGGGAAGGAGAGAGCCCGCATTCCGGATTTCAACATCCAGAGCACGGGCTTGAGGGGACTTAAATATAGAATACGCGCTGATTATATTTTCAGCTACGCATAAATATGGCTTTTGCCCGGAGGGGGCGACAGGGGGCTGGCACTTAGCGGCAGGGGTGGTGGAAGCCATCTTCTGGCTTTGTGCGGTCATAGGAGCGGCGGGGGGCATTGAGTCGGGGATTAGGATTGGCGCTGCGATGGGCGTGGCCATCAGCGCTGGAATCGGCTGGGAGCAAGTCTGAGGGGCCACACTTTGGTGGTTCAGCTTAACCCAGGGTGAAGGCCTCTGAGGGGCTAGTCTGGGGGGGGGGGGTTGAGAGGTAGGGGCTACGATTGGCGCGCGTCATTACGCTTGGCCATTTTAGGCGCAAGTTTAGGGGCTTTTGGGCAACCACGGTAATTAGCCGGGTGCCCGACTTGTCCACAAAGCACGCAGCTGGGAGGCTCCGTGCATTGTGATCGGTCCTTTGAACGGGTACAGTCCAAAGCATCACCATGCTCTCCCATGCACTTAACGCACCAGGGAGGCGCAAAGCAATTGGTCTGAGAGTGACCGTAGATTTGGCAGTTGTGACACTGACCAACGAGATGGGGACGGTATGGCTTTTCTATGGAAATGCCTGACAAGTTACACACGGTCCGGACATTGAAGATGGGGTTGTGACCCTCGAAGAGGAAGCACACGACAAGGACAATGACGTAGAATTCTCCGCCTCTTGCTTTATGCAATCGGTGGACCTCTGATACAGGGACTTTTTGCGCTAATAAATCCTTTCGGATTTCTTCCGTCGGGATCTCCTTCGGAACGCGCTTTATCACGACTCTGGTGAACTTTTCTTTCGGAAGGGAGTATGTATGGAAAGATACTTTCCTGTCTTTGAGAAAACGAGTTAAATCTCGATAATCACGGGACGTGGGGACTTGGATTCTGATGCCCTGTTGGCATGCAGTGGCCTTGGTGAACTTGATTTTACGCGCTCCACAGGCGCTTGAAATGTCGCTCCATTTCCCTTTATCTTGAAGATAAATGGGTGGAGGAGGAGTGGGCTTCCTAGTGGTAGTATTTACTATTACCATAGGGCTGGGCGAGCGGTTTAACCGCTGAGAAGGACTAGCGGGGGCGGGGGCGGGGGAGGGTTGCCTGTCGGGCAAGGCCGGCGGCAGAACTGGCTGGGGAGAGGCAATTTTAGCTACTGGCTTTTTGGCCTTGGTAGTATGAGGGGGACTATTCCTCATCTTCCTCTTTCCTCCAGAGTGGACAATGAAATCTCTGTCATCAGAGTCAGAAGAAGAGGACATGGTGGCATAGTCCTCTGACAAATCGGGGTTATTGGGGTCTACTGGGGGATTATCTGTTACCTGATCGATGTGGTCAGCTACTGCTGCCCATTCATCGTCGGTACTGAGGGCTGTGTCCATTTCGATGGGAGAGTCATGCTCCTCATCGACCCAAGATTTGGATTTGGACCTAGTTTCTGAATGGATAGCGGCTACGCGCTCTTTGTACTTTTTGTACTGAAGACGGGTGGACATCCTACGAGGAGGAGGTGAAACGGGCCTAGATTACCCACCCTGGGAAAGGGTAGGTGATCTAGGCCCGGAAGAGGGCCTGACGGGTGGGGAGGGTGATCTTGGAGAGTCCTTCTCCTCAAATGACACGGGGGCCATGCTAGGTTCAGGTTCCAGTACATCCTCAACGGTCGGATGTAAATCGGGTATGAGGGCTTCTACTAATATACCAAAGGAAGTACCGAATCTCATACGGGATTGGCCGTCTTGGGCAAGTCTCTCTTTTATGGTTTTAATGGCTGACAGTACATTTACACAGTAGATTTACATAGTTTATATTTAATAAAATTAAAACTTAATAAACATTTTTTATTTTATTAGGTATTAATGTAATTTTACTTATCGAGTCAACAGCTTTATCATGATTTTAATTGAATTTATCTGTCAGATATTCGTAAATTGTGTGATAGCTTTTACTAATTAAGAATTGTTGTAATTTTATAACTAAAAATATTGGTGGTTATATACTTGTTTTATGTATTCCGGCAATTTGTTATATATTTTTATCGACTTAGCATACGGACTAGAAGAGTGTAATTTGAGGCGGGAGGAGGGTAGATGTAGTCTGTTTTTGTGGCGCAACAAATAATTTGTTTGCATGTAACACAAATTTGTAGTTCCTACAACAAGGCTCAAGAAATTAGGTGGCTCGTTTAGATGTCAATGTGTACGCTTTTATAATAAGCTGCCAAAGATCTAAGTCTTAATAAATTCAAATCTTTTATTAAACGTAAGTTGTGCCAGAAAGCGTTTTATACAATTAAAGATTACCTTAAGGACAAAAAGGCTTGGAATTGAGCTGCTCCAATTAATTTTGTTATTTTTTTTTATTATATTTTGCACCGTGAATTTTGTTATTATAATTTTTATTTTTTTTGTTTTTCTTGCAATGACAAGAATATTTACTTTTTAAAGTATTATATTATTTTAATTATTGTGACTGTGAAGACTATGTGGATCATTCTTTTTTTTGTTTTAATTTAAATTTATCTTAGTTTTTAATCATGGTCTGGCAGTTTGAGAAGTTTATGCGGCCTACTCGAATGTATTTTCTTTGGTATTGTTCGTCGAATCGTTGAGCTCCTTATATTCTGAGTTGAGCTGCTCGGTTATTGACAAATGCGTGCACTGACTAGACAGGTCCACTCAATCTGGCTGGTTCTTTCCTCAAAAGACCATTTCAGACATCAGTCTTCATGGTCTTCACATGATCTTACCAAGATTTTGTCTGGACTTTAAAAGAGACTGTGACCTCTGAGTTTATTTCGGCCTTTCTTCTCAGAGTAGTCAGATAGGAAACGCCGACCTCATCTAGTTTAAAAAAATATTATCAACATATTGTAAAAGTGTTTGTACAAACCAACTTACAGAAATAAAATCATTATTTATTTATTTATTATATACTTTATTGTACACTACAAAAAAAAACATACAGGACAAATGTTCAAATATATCATTATCATGTATCATGTCTTCCCGTGTGTTGTAAGATTCTGGGAATTTGCGGACTAGTTTACGGTGAGGATTTTGTGTTTCTGAAAACAAGGTTTGCAACTATCTATTTGTTCTATGTTAGTTATTATTCGTATCAGCTTTTTTGTATGATAAATAGGGAGGGAGCTTCCGTGCTATTTCCCCATAGCCTAACCAATAGTCCTATTATATGCGTAATATGTCACTAGTGCGGTTTGTAGATTGGTAGTTTTTTTATTTCTCGCAGGGCTTATGAAAACTTTGAAATTTTACTTATTTAACTTTCTGTTTGTGAATTTTCCAGTTTATATGTTTCTATTGTCAAACCTAGAAGGGAGAAATCGTTTACTACTTCTATTTTTTGATGATTTTATGTGAAATTTAAATTAATTTTGTTTTTTTATGTTGTTTTCAAAATTGTGTTCGTTCACCAGTTTATTATTATATTAAGAATAGTTGTAAGTTTTTCGTTCAAATTAGCATTTGTTTGGCAGTACACCTGGCCCGTCTATGATTTTGGAGAAGTCATTTATGTATATTGGTAACAATAGGCAGCCTACTTACTACACTGCCCTGGGTTATTGAACCATGTATTGACCTGACATCTGACCTAATGAGCTGTATTTGTTTATTATAATAATGTACTTCAACAAATTTCTCTATGCCTTTTAAATATGATGCAAACCAGTCGTAAGCTTGATCACTTACTCCTATACCGTATAGCTTATTCAATTATATTTTAAATTGCACCTTATCATAGGCTTTTGTCATGTCGATAGGCTGTTGTATTTTTTTTTTTTTACCTATGTTAGAAAAATATTTAACTTATCATGCATATAAAAAGGCATACGCATTAGTGCATTTAACCAAATAAAAACAGATAGAAAGGCATTAGATAATTAAAATGTTAATAGATAAGGAAAATATCGAGCGCTATTGTTTTCTCCTCGAATGTTGCTGTGAACGACAGGGTCCATAATTGTTTCTGTAACTTATATTTACCCGTATGTACATTATGGATGCAATATATTGAATTTGATAAGTAGTTTAATAATGCAAATAATGTTCTAAAACCTCATTAATTTCGCTACAAAGCGTTAGGACTGCGTATTCGTTCGCGCACTGGCTTCTTATTTTTTATAACAGCGGCTTTTCTTTTCGCACGTGTTATAGGATGTGATAACATGCATTTTAACCCTGCGAACAAAATAGTTCGTGCCGCCGACTAGGGCACCCTTAAGTCGCAATTAGCGAACGCAGCACGTGGTATGACAGAAATGCCAATAATATTTCGTAATTAATATTTTCTATACGATTCTTTACTCTTATGATTCGCAGAGACCAACGTGTATGATATCTTTTGTCTGCTTACGTTTGTACTTTTAACTTGATAATACTTTATCTTTCATTAATTGTGTCAACTTTGATACGAACGATATCCACGAGTCAATGTCTCAAATTCGTTTGGTCTACAATAGTTAGGTACTATCAGGATGTGAAGTGCAGTCACAAATTCATTGCATAGCCAACCAATCGCACTTAAGATCTTCTATTATAGACATAATGAACCAATGAGAACGCGACATGGCCGCAACGTCATACTATTTATTAAAATCACAAAACATGTAGGTGGTGTTGTTTCAAATCTATCCTCATCTGTAGATATTATAATATAATCGTTCACCTAAACTTTGTAACATTGTGGGTTGATTTCAAACACAATACCCACACGTTTTGTCGCCAACATCGATCGCACTTACTCCCGTATGACGTACTATTCATAAAGATTCAGAAAGAGCGCGGTAGCTAATCTTTTACCTTTAAGTTAGATTGATTAGAATGAGATGTTAAATTGCAATGCTAAATATAAGTGTCCATCTGGCCTAACGGTTAACACTGCTAGATAAACCACAATAAACCAGTATGACCCTGGTTTAAATCTCGTAAAATATAAAAATATTATTTTATTTTCTTCATTTATTTTTCTGTACACATTTTATACATTTTTAACCGACTTCCCAAAAAGGAGTAGGTTATCAACTGTATTTCTTTTTTTATGTGTGTTACCTCAGAACTCGTTACTGGGTAAACCGATTTTGATGATTCTTTTTTTATTTGAAAGCTGGTGCTTGTCGTGTGGTCCCATTTATTTGCATTAAGATCTGATAAAGAAATTCGGCGATATACATCTTCAATAAATGACGGCAAATCACTCGGGATAACTGCAATCGCATTTCTGTTTATTGTTTACACCATTTCATAACATAACATCACACTAGTACGCTCTAAAGGGGTACGCAGTTGTAAACAGTTCACCTTGGTATACTCTTATTCCACCGGTTTAATTTAAATTTCATGTTATTGGGTTAATCTATTCTGGCTTCACTTTGGGCATTATTGGCATCTAGCCTATAGAACTGGTGCATTATGTACCACAACTAAAAAGTGAAAAACAAAAAAACTTTTTACAAAAAATACAACCGACTTCCGAAATTTAAGTTATTTTTCACTTTGTAGTGTTTTATTTGGAAGTCGGTTGTATTTTTTAAAAAAGTTTTTTTTTTTTAATTTAAAATAGGATCACGTTTGACCAGTTTCTCACCTGATGGTAAGCGATGAAGTGGAATTAGGACTGATAAGTAAATACTTTCTAGCTTCTGCCAGCGGCTTCGCCCGCGTGAATGGCGGAAATTATTCCAAGGAAACATATTCCCCGGAATAAAACGTATTCTATGTGCTATTCTAGACTATAATCTGCCTCTGTGCCAAATTTCATCCAGATCCGATTGTTGTTTAGTCTAAGTTTTCTTTTTTTAGGGCTCCGTACCCAAAGGGTAAAAACGGGACCTTATTACTAAAACTCCACTGTCCGTCTGTCACCAGGCTGTATCTCATGAACCGTGATAGATAGATAGTTGAAATTTTCGCAGATTATGTATTTCTGTTGCCTCTATAACAAGAAATACAAACAACAGAATAAAATAACAATTTAAGTGGGGCTCCCATACAACAAATGTGTTTTTTTTTTGCCGTTTATTACGATAATGGTAGGGAACCCTTCATGCGCGAGTCCGACTCGCACTTGGTCGATTTTTTTTTTAATATTATTTTTGGTCAGTGGGTCGTCTTGTGAACTCAAAAAATAAGCAAATTATTATTATTATTATTTGATACACTTAATTTATGATTATGAATATCGATTTGTTTATTTAAATATTTTAAATCTTAGAACTCTTTTTCCAATATTAATAATACATCTAGGGGCCGGATTCAGTTGTAAGAAAGATTAACGTTTAAGTATTTAGCTAATTGGGTTGTAACATATGCATTGAATTTGAATGAGGCACAAATAATATAATACTACATTAAATGTGGTTCTTATCTTTGTTCTTATCTTTGGTATAATTACGGAAACTGAGGGTGGATTTGAAACAATACGAATAACTTTTTTGATACCAGCGTTTGATTTGTTTTGTTTGTGGTGTTTGTTTTTTTGGATATCGAAATACAAGCAAAAATAAAGTTTAAAACCAGGGTTAACATTATTATCTAGCTTTGAATTAAATGGGCTTAATACTCGTATATATAAATTTTCTGATGAAACTGGATGATGTGTAAGTTATTTTCAAAAATTATTGTAAATGTAAATTGTTTTTGTTTGTGTTTGTTTTTAAAAATATATTTAGTGAAGAACATGAAGAGGAATCATTTAATAATGTAGATAATGTAATTATCTATTAAATAAAGTGCATGATTTCTCTTGTCAAGTAGGTTAGCAAATTTATAACTTAATTCAAGTGTGTACTAATAAGTTTTCTTAATTTTTTAGAGAAAACCATGAGAAGAAAAGAGATTTAAGAAAGAAAGAAGTGTTCAGGTCGTGTAAGAAGTGGAAGGTCACCGCTTATATATGAATTGGTTTCGTTTCAAACTAACAAGCAGTTTTGCAAGTGAATTTGTAGTTACGTCATTGCGCACTTCATGCCAAAAGATTGCATAAAGACAAAAATAAAGGGGGGAAAAAAACCAAATTGAGAACATCCTCCTTTTTGGGAAGTCGGTTAGAAAGGAACTTTAACATTTTGCTTGGCAATACTTAGATCTCAACAATCTCAACTAGAATATAGAAGTAGAAAAAGGAAGACTTAATTTATGACGCGAAGGTAATAATATGACACAGTGACTTAGACGAGACAGACTTCAGACTTCATTTTGGTCTGAAAACAATATTATTCCTACCACAGAATCAGGTAGAAATGTGAATAAAATGTGCGGGTAGACAAGTTCCTAAGGACCTTACGTTAAAGTTATTAACGACATAATGTTAAACACTGTGCGAAATAATATTTAAGCTATAATAATCTATTTAATATAAATTAATCAATAATTATATGAGAAATATTTTAATTTTATTACAATAGGCATTCAATTGTTATTTATTTTATATAAAACAATATTGTATAATACTATTTAAATCAATGGTAATAGAATTTTAAAACATTAGCAAATATTTAATATTGTTTTGAGATCAAGCTTCAATCCTCTTTTCCTTGGGAAATTAATAATTAAGCTATAACCTCTATATAAGATAGTCAATAATAATATGAAAAATAAATTTATTAGAAAAAAATTTAACTATCATGACAGGCATATTTTATGTAAAAATCAATTTATCCTAGTATTTAAACCAAAGGTATAAATAATATTATTGGGTATTAATAAACGATACTAAACGTTAATATTAACATTATAAGCGGGATTTTTTTAAACTAGATGAGGTCGGCGTTTCCTATCTGACTACTCTGAAAGAAAGGCCGAAACAAACTCAGAGGTCACAGTCTCTTTTAAAGTCCAGACAAAATCTTGGTTAGATCATGTGAAGACCATGTAGACTGATGTCTGAAATGGTCTTTTGAGGAAAGAACCAGCCAGATTGAGTGGACCTGTCCAGTCAGTGCACGCATTTGTCAATAACCGAGAAGCTCAACTCAGAATTTAAGGAGCTCAACGATTCGACGAACAATACCAAAGAAAAGACATTCGGGTAGGCCGCATTAACTTCTCAAACTGCCAGACCATGATTAAAAACTAAGATAAATTTAAATTAAAACAAAAAAAAATATCCACATAGTCTTCACATTCACAATAATTATATTTTATATTATACAAAATTCACAGTGCAAAATATAATTAAAAAAAATAACAAAATTAATTGGAGCAACTCAATTCCAAGCCTTTTTGTCCTCAAGGTAATCTTTAATTGTATAAAACGCTTTCTGGCACAACTTACGTTTAATAAAAGATTTGAATTTATTAAGACTTAGATCTTGTACGTGGCTTGGACGCTTTTATAATAATAAAAGCGTACACATTGACATCTAAACGAGCCACCAATTTTCATGAGCCTTGTTGTAGGAACTACAAATTTGTGTTACATGCAAACAAATTATTTGTTGTGCCACAAAAACAGACTAGATCTACCCTCCTCCCGCCTCAAATTACACTCTTCTAGTCCGTATGCTAAGTCGATAAAAATATATAACAAATTGCCGGAATACATAAAACAAGTATATAAAACCAATATTTTTAGTTAAAAAATTACAATAATTCTTAATTAGTAAAAGCTGTCACACAATTTACGAATATCTGACGGATAAATTCAGTTAAAATCATGATAAAGCTGTTGACTCGATAAGTAAAATTACATTAATACCTAATAAAATAAAAAATGTTTATTAAGTTTTAATTTTATTAAATATAAACTATGTAAATCAAATATACTTATTTTAATATAAAAACTTTAAAAAATAATTAATATGTTAGAAAAATATTTAAATTATCATGCATATAAAAAGGCATACGCATTAGTGCATTTAACCAAATAAAAACAGATAGAAAGGCATTAGATAATTAAAATGTTAATAGATAAGGAAAATATCGAGCGCTATTGTTTTCTCCTCGAATGTTGCTGTGAACGACAGGGTCCATAATTGTTTCTGTAACTTATATTTACCCGTATGTACATTATGGATGCAATATATTGAATTTGATAAGTAGTTTAATAATGCAAATAATGTTCTAAAACCTCATTAATTTCGCTACAAAGCGTTAGGACTGCGTATTCGTTCGCGCACTGGCTTCTTATTTTTTATAACAGCGGCTTTTCTTTTCGCACGTGTTATAGGATGTGATAACATGCATTTTAACCCTGCGAACAAAATAGTTCGTGCCGCCGACTAGGGCACCCTTAAGTCGCAATTAGCGAACGCAGCACGTGGTATGACAGAAATGCCAATAATATTTCGTAATTAATATTTTCTATATGATTCTGTACTCTTATGATTCACAGAGACCAACGTGTATGATATCTTTTGTCTGCTTACGTTTGTACTTTTAACTTGATAATGCTTTACCTTTCATTAATTGTGTCAACTTTGATACGAACGATATCCACGAGTCAATGTCTCAAATTCGTTTGGTCTACAATAGTTAGGTACTTTCAGGATGTGAAGTGCAGTCACAATGCCACGAATTTATTGCATAGCCAACCAATCGCACTTAAGATCTTCTATTATAGACATAATGAACCAATGAGAACGCGACATGGCCGCAACGTCATACTATTTATTAAAATCACAAAACATGTGGGTGGTGGTGTTTCAAATCCATCCTCATCTGTAGATATTATAATATAATCGTTCAACTAAACTTTGTAACATTGTGGGTTGATTTCTAACTATAAGTGTCCATCTGGCCTAACGGTTAACACTGCTAGATAAACCACAATAAACCAGTATGACCCTGGTTAACAATAAAAAAACAAAACATAAAAAAATAACATAACATATAAAAATATTATTTTATTTTCTTCATTTATTTTTCTGTACACATTTTATACATTTTTAACTGACTTCCTAAATAGGAGTAGGTTATCAAATAGACTGTATTTCTTATTTTTATGTGTGTTACCTCAGAACTCGTTACTGGGTGAACCGATTTTGATGTTTCTTTTTTTATTTGAAAACTGGTGCTTGTCGTGTGGTCCCATTTATTTGCATTAAGAGGACCCTTTACGAACCGTCTATCGCCAACGCGAGCACGGTCGAAAAGCTTGTTGTTTCATCCAGCGCAATGCTTGAAAAGGAGGCAAAGCGAAAAGAGAGAGATAGCGCCTGAACGCTCGGTTGTCATTCGGTAACTTCCGCCGCTCACTCGCGGGCGATCGCCACCGGCCGCCGACCGGCCCATTCATTCATTATAATAATATCGGATCAAGCGCGCGCTTCCAGTTTTGTAAATTGCCTTGCATGTAGGTACCTAAACCTACATTTAGTACGAACGTAGCTCTTGGCCCAGTGGATGCGTGTTTGTATTTTTACCAATGTAGATACCGTACCGTACGTGCGCTAGTTTTTACTGTATGGAAATTATTTAAAATATATTAGTTTTTTCGTAATTAATTTATGTAGGATTCCTACATAAGTAAAGGTATATATAATTTATTATTATATATAATTCATTCTACTTATGCAATAGCACAAGCAGAACAAATTATTATTTATCAATCCAGTCAGTATTGAGGCAGCTAAAATTATTAGTATAATTACACTGTACGTAGATACCTACGCGTACAGGCGGTTGATCAAATAAAGTAGTCAGTTTGGCATATACTTTTTTTATTTTATAGAAAAATACATATAACCAGGTTGTCGAGAAGATTCCGTTTTCCAAAAACAAACATATTTTTTTTTACTTTTTATAGTCATTATGGATGTCCTCCACCCTGGGGCAAACGAAGGGTGTTTTTTTTGTTTCTATGAATTTCTTCCTGTATCGTGGGTGCGTTTACAAACATTTCATATACACAAGACACCCAGATCCGGAACAACTGTAGGCCAGACAAATATTTGTTCAGTGCGGGAATCGATCCCGTGACACGCAGCACAGCAGTCGATCGCTCAACCACTACGCCAACCGTGTCGTCAATTTGACACGTATATACTTATGTAATATTATTGGAACTGCACAATATTCACATATGTTACTCTATGTGGGCTTCTAAACATGTGTGCCAAATTTCATTTATGTTTATAGAACTTGCTCATTTTAGTGATAGTGTACTAAAACTATAAAGAGAGAAATACAACTTTTTCTGTGTAGAAATGCGTGTTCTCCAAAACTACGTATCGGATCGTGATCATTCTTTTTGTGTTGGATTGAGTACACACACACACGCACAACAGCACGAATGAGTCTCATTCGTGCTGTTTGTTGCTAAGGAGTTCGGTTGTATGCTCCATATTTTGAAAACAGCTGGACCGATTTTAGTGAAACTTGCACTTTTCCCTAAGTTGAGAGATACTCAATCCAACACAAAAAGAATGATCACGATCCGATAAGTAGTTTTGGAGAACACGCATTTCTACACAAACATACATACACTTATGACATTTTGCTCACGTGTTTAGAAGCCCAGATAGAGTAACATATTATGTGAATATTGTGCAGTTCCAATAATATTACATACATACATGTTGAAATGATTATCTCCTTTTTTTTTTAAGTTGGTAAAAAAAGAAATTCTGTTTTTTTTTTATTGGTCTACAACGATATTCGTTTTATTGCCATAATGAAACCGGTTTAGGTCACATCGGTTGAATGGTTTCAAAGTCTGTAACGGACATAGGTAGAAACAATTTTTGTGTTTTATATATGTATTAGGACAACTGGCTACCAAAACTTCATCGTCAAAATCGAGTGAAATTGCGTATTTTTCAAATGAAAATGGTTGTGTTTTGTAGGTAGGTACTTACAAAACCTAACCATTTGTCGGTAACTCGGTGTAGACTGATATAAATAATAATTCTAATTAGTCCGTCAGACAGATTATCGAAAAATATTGGACATTGGTATTTTTTTATTTATTAAATCCATAGAAATATAAAATATCTATGATTAAATCATTAATTATTGATTAAGATAAAGCTCGTCAAAATTCAGGAGTTGGGATCGTGATGTCACGCGGAATTTCAACGCGCGGAGTAAGAAACTGCTGCGAATCGAATGGTTGCGAATGCGATGCTTTTGCTTGCTTTTGATCAAATCAAATATACGCCGCACACTGCACTGTTGCCGTTCCGTCAGGCGTCAAGATCGCGCGCGCCGTTCACCCGCGCCGGTGATGTGCGATCTCGCAACGTTGCGTTGCAGCCAGATATCAGTACTGAGTAGCGATAAAAATATCTATAATTTTATACCGATACTCAAGGAAGTATTGCAAGCATCTGGCAGATGTTTCGAGGGTCCCTACCTACCCTACTTACCCACATATGACATACCCTACTTACCTACCGACCTACCCTTTCTACCAGGTAGGTAGAGTAGTAGGTAAGTAGGTCCTGCCCATCCTATCTACTTATCTACCCTAACTACTAACCTAGCTTACAGCTACCCAACCTAGGTACCTAAACTACTACCTACCCTATCTTCATAACCTACCATCAAAACAAATTCGGTCCGTATTCACTAACGCAATGTCAGGTTCGTTTCTTATAAAAGTACTAAATCTTTTTGAAAGCAAAACTAGTGTCCGGTATAAAAAAGCAAGATCGTTGTAGTAGGTAAATAAATGAAATAGATACTATGCACACTCACGTACGCGCAGTACTCAACAAATTCATTTCCTACTACGGTAGTACCCGAGCGAGCGGCGATCTTCATTCAACTCCGGCGTCTCACCCCGCCCGACCCCGCACAACTCGTCTCCCCGCGCACCTCATACCCCCTGTTGACTAACAAGCAAGTGAGAACGCGATAACATTGAGCTAAAAATGGTGTTCGAAAATTTCATAAATCTTGTTCCGGGAAATACGTGTTTTTGAATAAGCCTTATAAGTTTGTGAAATAAAAATTTGTCATTTAGAATCTCCATTAAATTTGTAAGGTTTCTATCGAAATATTTTTTTTACTTTTACAATTTATGAATATATTATGAACGGCCAAAGTTCAGGTAAAATTTGTTCAAAAATCCAGATTTTTGGAGGCTTATACTGAATTGGTTACTCCAAATTTTTAATTTCTGCTTCGATAGAAACCTAGATATAGTGCACAAGATACCTATTAGTTCAAAAAAATCAAAGATATATGTGTTACAACGGCATAATCACGTACGAGCGTTTGTATGAAAATTATGTCGTATTGTCCGCTCTTAAGATCTGATAAAGAAATTCGGCGATATACATCTTCAATAAATGACGGCAAATCACTCGGGATAACTGCAATCGCATTTCTGTTTATTGTTTACACCATTTCATAACATAACATCACACTAGTACGCTCTAAAGGGGTACGCAGGTGTAAACAGTTCACCTTGGTATACTCTTATTCCACCGGTTTAATTTAAGTTTCATGTTATTGGGTTAATCTATTCTGGCTTCACTTTGGGCATTATTGGCATCTAGCCTATAGAACTGGTCCATTATGTACCACAACTAAAAAGTGAATAACAAAAAACCTTTTTACAAAAAATACAACCAACTTCCGAAATTTAAGTTTTTTTTTCACTTTGTAGTGTTTTATTTGGAAGTCGGTTGTATTTTTTAAAAAAGTTTTTTTTTTTTAATTTAAAATAGGATCACGTTTGACCAGTTTCTCACCTGATGGTAAGCGATGAAGTGGAATTAGGACTGATAAGTAAATACTTTCTAGCTTCTGCCAGCGGCTTCGCCCGCGTGAATGGCGGAAATTATTCCAAGGAAACATATTCCCCGGAATAAAACGTATTCTATGTGCTATTCTAGACTATAATCTGCCTCTGTGCCAAATTTCATCCAGATCCGATTGTTGTTTAGTCTAAGTTTTCTTTTTTTAGGGCTCCGTACCCAAAGGGTAAAAACGGGACCTTATTACTAAAACTCCACTGTCCGTCTGTCACCAGGCTGTATCTCATGAACCGTGATAGATAGATAGTTGAAATTTTCGCAGATTATGTATTTCTGTTGCCTCTATAACAAGAAATACAAACAACAGAATAAAATAACAATTTAAGTGGGGCTCCCATACAACAAATGTGTTTTTTTTTTGCCGTTTATTACGATAATGGTAGGGAACCCTTCATGCGCGAGTCCGACTCGCACTTGGTCGATTTTTTTTTAATATTATTTTTGGTCAGTGGGTCGTCTTGTGAACTCAAAAAATAAGCAAATTATTATTATTATTATTTGATACACTTAATTTATGATTATGAATATCGATTTGTTTATTTAAATATTTTAAATCTTAGAACTCTTTTTCCAATATTAATAATACATCTAGGGGCCGGATTCAGTTGTAAGAAAGATTAACGTTTAAGTATTTAGCTAATTGGGTTGTAACATATGCATTGAATTTGAATGAGGCACAAATAATATAATACTACATTAAATGTGGTTCTTATCTTTGTTCTTATCTTTGGTATAATTACGGAAACTGAGGGTGGATTTGAAACAATACGAATAACTTTTTTGATACCAGCGTTTGATTTGTTTTGTTTGTGGTGTTTGTTTTTTTGGATATCGAAATACAAGCAAAAATAAAGTTTAAAACCAGGGTTAACATTATTATCTAGCTTTGAATTAAATGGGCTTAATACTCGTATATATAAATTTTCTGATGAAACTGGATGATGTGTAAGTTATTTTCAAAAATTATTGTAAATGTAAATTGTTTTTGTTTGTGTTTGTTTTTAAAAATATATTTAGTGAAGAACATGAAGAGGAATCATTTAATAATGTAGATAATGTAATTATCTATTAAATAAAGTGCATGATTTCTCTTGTCAAGTAGGTTAGCAAATTTATAACTTAATTCAAGTGTGTACTAATAAGTTTTCTTAATTTTTTAGAGAAAACCATGAGAAGAAAAGAGATTTAAGAAAGAAAGAAGTGTTCAGGTCGTGTAAGAAGTGGAAGGTCACCGCTTATATATGAATTGGTTTCGTTTCAAACTAACAAGCAGTTTTGCAAGTGAATTTGTAGTTACGTCATTGCGCACTTCATGCCAAAAGATTGCATAAAGACAAAAATAAAGGGGGGAAAAAAACCAAATTGAGAACATCCTCCTTTTTGGGAAGTCGGTTAGAAAGGAACTTTAACATTTTGCTTGGCAATACTTAGATCTCAACAATCTCAACTAGAATATAGAAGTAGAAAAAGGAAGACTTAATTTATGACGCGAAGGTAATAATATGACACAGTGACTTAGACGAGACAGACTTCAGACTTCATTTTGGTCTGAAAACAATATTATTCCTACCACAGAATCAGGTAGAAATGTGAATAAAATGTGCGGGTAGACAAGTTCCTAAGGACCTTACGTTAAAGTTATTAACGACATAATGTTAAACACTGTGCGAAATAATATTTAAGCTATAATAATCTATTTAATATAAATTAATCAATAATTATATGAGAAATATTTTAATTTTATTACAATAGGCATTCAATTGTTATTTATTTTATATAAAACAATATTGTATAATACTATTTAAATCAATGGTAATAGAATTTTAAAACATTAGCAAATATTTAATATTGTTTTGAGATCAAGCTTCAATCCTCTTTTCCTTGGGAAATTAATAATTAAGCTATAACCTCTATATAAGATAGTCAATAATAATATGAAAAATAAATTTATTAGAAAAAAATTTAACTATCATGACAGGCATATTTTATGTAAAAATCAATTTATCCTAGTATTTAAACCAAAGGTATAAATAATATTATTGGGTATTAATAAACGATACTAAACGTTAATATTAACATTATAAGCGGGATTTTTTTAAACTAGATGAGGTCGGCGTTTCCTATCTGACTACTCTGAAAGAAAGGCCGAAACAAACTCAGAGGTCACAGTCTCTTTTAAAGTCCAGACAAAATCTTGGTTAGATCATGTGAAGACCATGTAGACTGATGTCTGAAATGGTCTTTTGAGGAAAGAACCAGCCAGATTGAGTGGACCTGTCCAGTCAGTGCACGCATTTGTCAATAACCGAGAAGCTCAACTCAGAATTTAAGGAGCTCAACGATTCGACGAACAATACCAAAGAAAAGACATTCGGGTAGGCCGCATTAACTTCTCAAACTGCCAGACCATGATTAAAAACTAAGATAAATTTAAATTAAAACAAAAAAAAATATCCACATAGTCTTCACATTCACAATAATTATATTTTATATTATACAAAATTCACAGTGCAAAATATAATTAAAAAAAATAACAAAATTAATTGGAGCAACTCAATTCCAAGCCTTTTTGTCCTCAAGGTAATCTTTAATTGTATAAAACGCTTTCTGGCACAACTTACGTTTAATAAAAGATTTGAATTTATTAAGACTTAGATCTTGTACGTGGCTTGGACGCTTTTATAATAATAAAAGCGTACACATTGACATCTAAACGAGCCACCAATTTTCATGAGCCTTGTTGTAGGAACTACAAATTTGTGTTACATGCAAACAAATTATTTGTTGTGCCACAAAAACAGACTAGATCTACCCTCCTCCCGCCTCAAATTACACTCTTCTAGTCCGTATGCTAAGTCGATAAAAATATATAACAAATTGCCGGAATACATAAAACAAGTATATAAAACCAATATTTTTAGTTAAAAAATTACAATAATTCTTAATTAGTAAAAGCTGTCACACAATTTACGAATATCTGACGGATAAATTCAGTTAAAATCATGATAAAGCTGTTGACTCGATAAGTAAAATTACATTAATACCTAATAAAATAAAAAATGTTTATTAAGTTTTAATTTTATTAAATATAAACTATGTAAATCAAATATACTTATTTTAATATAAAAACTTTAAAAAATAATTAATATGTTAGAAAAATATTTAAATTATCATGCATATAAAAAGGCATACGCATTAGTGCATTTAACCAAATAAAAACAGATAGAAAGGCATTAGATAATTAAAATGTTAATAGATAAGGAAAATATCGAGCGCTATTGTTTTCTCCTCGAATGTTGCTGTGAACGACAGGGTCCATAATTGTTTCTGTAACTTATATTTACCCGTATGTACATTATGGATGCAATATATTGAATTTGATAAGTAGTTTAATAATGCAAATAATGTTCTAAAACCTCATTAATTTCGCTACAAAGCGTTAGGACTGCGTATTCGTTCGCGCACTGGCTTCTTATTTTTTATAACAGC
Source organism: Orthosia cruda (assembly GCA_964057195.1). Taxonomy (NCBI): domain Eukaryota; kingdom Metazoa; phylum Arthropoda; class Insecta; order Lepidoptera; family Noctuidae; genus Orthosia; species Orthosia cruda. Next base: position 43,531,793 of record OZ059826.1, read on the forward strand.
GGCTTTTCTTTTCGCACGTGTTATAGGATGTGATAACATGCATTTTAACCCTGCGAACAAAATAGTTCGTGCCGCCGACTAGGGCACCCTTAAGTCGCAATTAGCGAACGCAGCACGTGGTATGACAGAAATGCCAATAATATTTCGTAATTAATATTTTCTATATGATTCTGTACTCTTATGATTCACAGAGACCAACGTGTATGATATCTTTTGTCTGCTTACGTTTGTACTTTTAACTTGATAATGCTTTACCTTTCATTAATTGTGTCAACTTTGATACGAACGATATCCACGAGTCAATGTCTCAAATTCGTTTGGTCTACAATAGTTAGGTACTTTCAGGATGTGAAGTGCAGTCACAATGCCACGAATTTATTGCATAGCCAACCAATCGCACTTAAGATCTTCTATTATAGACATAATGAACCAATGAGAACGCGACATGGCCGCAACGTCATACTATTTATTAAAATCACAAAACATGTGGGTGGTGGTGTTTCAAATCCATCCTCATCTGTAGATATTATAATATAATCGTTCAACTAAACTTTGTAACATTGTGGGTTGATTTCTAACTATAAGTGTCCATCTGGCCTAACGGTTAACACTGCTAGATAAACCACAATAAACCAGTATGACCCTGGTTAACAATAAAAAAACAAAACATAAAAAAATAACATAACATATAAAAATATTATTTTATTTTCTTCATTTATTTTTCTGTACACATTTTATACATTTTTAACTGACTTCCTAAATAGGAGTAGGTTATCAAATAGACTGTATTTCTTATTTTTATGTGTGTTACCTCAGAACTCGTTACTGGGTGAACCGATTTTGATGTTTCTTTTTTTATTTGAAAACTGGTGCTTGTCGTGTGGTCCCATTTATTTGCATTAAGAGGACCCTTTACGAACCGTCTATCGCCAACGCGAGCACGGTCGAAAAGCTTGTTGTTTCATCCAGCGCAATGCTTGAAAAGGAGGCAAAGCGAAAAGAGAGAGATAGCGCCTGAACGCTCGGTTGTCATTCGGTAACTTCCGCCGCTCACTCGCGGGCGATCGCCACCGGCCGCCGACCGGCCCATTCATTCATTATAATAATATCGGATCAAGCGCGCGCTTCCAGTTTTGTAAATTGCCTTGCATGTAGGTACCTAAACCTACATTTAGTACGAACGTAGCTCTTGGCCCAGTGGATGCGTGTTTGTATTTTTACCAATGTAGATACCGTACCGTACGTGCGCTAGTTTTTACTGTATGGAAATTATTTAAAATATATTAGTTTTTTCGTAATTAATTTATGTAGGATTCCTACATAAGTAAAGGTATATATAATTTATTATTATATATAATTCATTCTACTTATGCAATAGCACAAGCAGAACAAATTATTATTTATCAATCCAGTCAGTATTGAGGCAGCTAAAATTATTAGTATAATTACACTGTACGTAGATACCTACGCGTACAGGCGGTTGATCAAATAAAGTAGTCAGTTTGGCATATACTTTTTTTATTTTATAGAAAAATACATATAACCAGGTTGTCGAGAAGATTCCGTTTTCCAAAAACAAACATATTTTTTTTTACTTTTTATAGTCATTATGGATGTCCTCCACCCTGGGGCAAACGAAGGGTGTTTTTTTTGTTTCTATGAATTTCTTCCTGTATCGTGGGTGCGTTTACAAACATTTCATATACACAAGACACCCAGATCCGGAACAACTGTAGGCCAGACAAATATTTGTTCAGTGCGGGAATCGATCCCGTGACACGCAGCACAGCAGTCGATCGCTCAACCACTACGCCAACCGTGTCGTCAATTTGACACGTATATACTTATGTAATATTATTGGAACTGCACAATATTCACATATGTTACTCTATGTGGGCTTCTAAACATGTGTGCCAAATTTCATTTATGTTTATAGAACTTGCTCATTTTAGTGATAGTGTACTAAAACTATAAAGAGAGAAATACAACTTTTTCTGTGTAGAAATGCGTGTTCTCCAAAACTACGTATCGGATCGTGATCATTCTTTTTGTGTTGGATTGAGTACACACACACACGCACAACAGCACGAATGAGTCTCATTCGTGCTGTTTGTTGCTAAGGAGTTCGGTTGTATGCTCCATATTTTGAAAACAGCTGGACCGATTTTAGTGAAACTTGCACTTTTCCCTAAGTTGAGAGATACTCAATCCAACACAAAAAGAATGATCACGATCCGATAAGTAGTTTTGGAGAACACGCATTTCTACACAAACATACATACACTTATGACATTTTGCTCACGTGTTTAGAAGCCCAGATAGAGTAACATATTATGTGAATATTGTGCAGTTCCAATAATATTACATACATACATGTTGAAATGATTATCTCCTTTTTTTTTTAAGTTGGTAAAAAAAGAAATTCTGTTTTTTTTTTATTGGTCTACAACGATATTCGTTTTATTGCCATAATGAAACCGGTTTAGGTCACATCGGTTGAATGGTTTCAAAGTCTGTAACGGACATAGGTAGAAACAATTTTTGTGTTTTATATATGTATTAGGACAACTGGCTACCAAAACTTCATCGTCAAAATCGAGTGAAATTGCGTATTTTTCAAATGAAAATGGTTGTGTTTTGTAGGTAGGTACTTACAAAACCTAACCATTTGTCGGTAACTCGGTGTAGACTGATATAAATAATAATTCTAATTAGTCCGTCAGACAGATTATCGAAAAATATTGGACATTGGTATTTTTTTATTTATTAAATCCATAGAAATATAAAATATCTATGATTAAATCATTAATTATTGATTAAGATAAAGCTCGTCAAAATTCAGGAGTTGGGATCGTGATGTCACGCGGAATTTCAACGCGCGGAGTAAGAAACTGCTGCGAATCGAATGGTTGCGAATGCGATGCTTTTGCTTGCTTTTGATCAAATCAAATATACGCCGCACACTGCACTGTTGCCGTTCCGTCAGGCGTCAAGATCGCGCGCGCCGTTCACCCGCGCCGGTGATGTGCGATCTCGCAACGTTGCGTTGCAGCCAGATATCAGTACTGAGTAGCGATAAAAATATCTATAATTTTATACCGATACTCAAGGAAGTATTGCAAGCATCTGGCAGATGTTTCGAGGGTCCCTACTTACCCTACTTACCCACATATGACATACCCTACTTACCTACCGACCTACCCTTTCTACCAGGTAGGTAGAGTAGTAGGTAAGTAGGTCCTGCCCATCCTATCTACTTATCTACCCTAACTACTAACCTAGCTTACAGCTACCCAACCTAGGTACCTAAACTACTACCTACCCTATCTTCATAACCTACCATCAAAACAAATTCGGTCCGTATTCACTAACGCAATGTCAGGTTCGTTTCTTATAAAAGTACTAAATCTTTTTGAAAGCAAAACTAGTGTCCGGTATAAAAAAGCAAGATCGTTGTAGTAGGTAAATAAATGAAATAGATACTATGCACACTCACGTACGCGCAGTACTCAACAAATTCATTTCCTACTACGGTAGTACCCGAGCGAGCGGCGATCTTCATTCAACTCCGGCGTCTCACCCCGCCCGACCCCGCACAACTCGTCTCCCCGCGCACCTCATACCCCCTGTTGACTAACAAGCAAGTGAGAACGCGATAACATTGAGCTAAAAATGGTGTTCGAAAATTTCATAAATCTTGTTCCGGGAAATACGTGTTTTTGAATAAGCCTTATAAGTTTGTGAAATAAAAATTTGTCATTTAGAATCTCCATTAAATTTGTAAGGTTTCTATCGAAATATTTTTTTTACTTTTACAATTTATGAATATATTATGAACGGCCAAAGTTCAGGTAAAATTTGTTCAAAAATCCAGATTTTTGGAGGCTTATACTGAATTGGTTACTCCAAATTTTTAATTTCTGCTTCGATAGAAACCTAGATATAGTGCACAAGATACCTATTAGTTCAAAAAAATCAAAGATATATGTGTTACAACGGCATAATCACGTACGAGCGTTTGTATGAAAATTATGTCGTATTGTCCGCTCTTAAGATCTGATAAAGAAATTCGGCGATATACATCTTCAATAAATGACGGCAAATCACTCGGGATAACTGCAATCGCATTTCTGTTTATTGTTTACACCATTTCATAACATAACATCACACTAGTACGCTCTAAAGGGGTACGCAGGTGTAAACAGTTCACCTTGGTATACTCTTATTCCACCGGTTTAATTTAAGTTTCATGTTATTGGGTTAATCTATTCTGGCTTCACTTTGGGCATTATTGGCATCTAGCCTATAGAACTGGTCCATTATGTACCACAACTAAAAAGTGAATAACAAAAAACCTTTTTACAAAAAATACAACCAACTTCCGAAATTTAAGTTTTTTTTTCACTTTGTAGTGTTTTATTTGGAAGTCGGTTGTTTTTTAAAAAAAAGGTATTTTTTTAAATTTAAAATAGGCTCACGTTTGATCACTTTCTCACCTGATGGTAAGCGATGATGTGAAATTAGGACTGATAAGTAAATACTTTCTAGCTTCTGCCAGCGGCTTCGCCCGCGTGAATGGCGGAAATTATTTCATGGAAACATACTCCCCGGAATAAAACGTATCCTATGTGCTATTCTAGACTATAATCTGCCTCTGTGCCATATTTCATCCAGATCCGATTGTTGTTTAGTATAAGTTTTCTTTTTTTAGAGTTCCGTACCCAAAGGGTAAAAACGGGACCCTATTACTAAAACTCCACTGTCTCTCTCTCTGTCTGTCTGTCACCAGGATGTATCTCATGAACCATGATAGATAGATAGTTGAAATTTTCGCAGATTATGTATTTCTGTTGCCTCTATAACAACAAATACAAACAACAGAATAAAATAACAATTTAAGTCGGGCTCATACAACAAATGTGTTTTTTTTGCCGTTTATTACGATAATGGTAGGGAACCCTTCATGCGCGAGTCCGACTCGCACTTGGTCGATTTTTTTTTAATATTATTTTTGGTCAGTGGGTCGTCTTGTGAACTCAAAAAATAAGCAAATTATTATTATTATTATTATTTGATACACTTAATTTATGATTATGAATATCGATTTGTTTATTTAAATATTTTAAATCTTAGAACTCTTTTTCCAATATTAATAATACATCTAGGGGCCGGATTCAGTTGTAAGAAAGATTAACGTTTAAGTATTTAGCTAATTGGGTTGTAACATATGCATTGAATTTGAATGAGGCACAAATAATATAATACTACATTAAATGTGGTTCTTATCTTTGTTCTTATCTTTGGTATAATTACGGAAACTGAGGGTGGATTTGAAACAATACGAATAACTTATTAGTTTGTCGTGGTGGTGAATTTTGATACGAGCGTTTGATTTGTTTTGTTTGTGGTGTTTGTTTTTTTGGATATCGAAATACAAGCAAAAATAAAGTGTAAAACCAGGGTTAACATTATTATCTAGCTTTGAATTAAATGGGCTTAATACTCGTATATATAAATTTTCTGATGAAACTGGATGATGTGTAAGTTATTTTCAAAAATTATTGTAAATGTAAATTGTTTTTGTTTGTGTTTGTTTTTAAAAATATATTTAGTGAAGAACATGAAGAGGAATCATTTAATAATGTAGATAATGTAATTATCTATTAAATAAAGTGCATGATTTCTCTTGTCAAGTAGGTTAGCAAATTTATAACTTAATTCAAGTGTGTACTAATAAGTTTTCTTAATTTTTTAGAGAAAACCATGAGAAGAAAAGAGATTTGAGAAAGAAAGAAGTGTTCAGGTCGTGTAAGATTTGGAAGGTCACCGCTTATATATGAATTGGTTTCGTTTCAAACTAACAAGCAGTTTTGCAAGTGAATTTGTAGTTACGTCATTGCGCACTTCATGCCAAAAGATTGCATAAAGACAAAAATAAAGGGGGGAAAAAAAACCAAATAAAGAACATCCTCCTTTTTGGGAAGTCGGTTAGAAAGGAACGTTAACATTTTGCTTGGCAATACTTAGATCTCAACAATCTCAACTAGAATATAGAAGTAGAAAAAGGAAGACTTCATTTATGACGCGAAGGCAATAATATGACACAGTGACTTAGACGAGACAGACTTCAGACTTCATTTTGGTCTGAAAACAATATTATTCCTACCACAAAATCAGGTAGAAATGTGAATAAAATGTGCGGGTAGACAAGTTCCTAAGGACCTTACGTTAAAGTTATAAACGACATAATGTTAAACACTGTGCGAAATAATATTTAAGCTCTAATAATCTATTTAATATAAATTAATCAATAATTATATGAGAAATATTTTAATTTTTATTACAATAGGCATTCAATTGGTATTTATTTTATATAAAACAATATTGTATAATACTATTTAAATCAATGGTAATAGAATTTTAAAACAATAGCAAATATTTAATATTGTTTTGAGATCAAGCTTCAATCCTCTTTTCCTTGGGAAATTAATAATTAAGCTATAACCTCTATATAAGATAGTCAATAATAAAATGAAAAATAAATTTATTAGAAAAAAATGTAACTATCATGACAGGCATATTTTATGTAAAAATCAATTTATCCTAGTATTTAAACCAAAGGTATAAATAATATTATTGGGTATTAATAAACGATACTAAACGTTAATATTAACATTATAAGCGGGATATTTACCATGTTTACTGTTTGTAGCGAGTTTCCGATATTTCGGTGCTGTTGCAAGCACCATGATCATAATATTATACTAAACGTTTAATTTTTATTTCATACCTATAGGTTGCATCATTATCACGCAACCTTTTTACATTGTTTCTTCCATACAGGTGTAGGATACACATAAAAAAACAAAAGGTTGTTTGGGCTGGCGAGAGCCTCACAATTCAGCTACGACTAGTTCAATGTCAGTGACGAATTTGAGGACTACGTTTAAACAGGCTCGCGTACGCTATTCGCGTGCAAGCGATTAAGAACATTGAGGCGTGACTGCAATTTTGACCCTCGACTGTACCTATATTTTCTGACTACGTTCATGAAACAGTATAAACTATCATATTTTAGGTTGTAAAAAGATTGAATGTATGGTCGGAGTATATTTTCAGTCTAAGTTCAGTCATCGATGAAGAATATAAAAAAAAAATGTTGGTTTCGTGCTGGGTTTTAACTTGAGAAGAAAAACTAAAAAGACTAAATCTCAAACAAGTGTGTGGTTTATCTTACCTACATGCAGAGAGGTTATAAAAGATTAAACTACTATGTATTCATAGCGACTTTGATCTTGTTACAGAGGCTTGTTCCGATTTGTACCTTTACTCCTACGTTCTACAATAGAAGGAAGATTCAGATAATGACTTATAATATTAGTTGCGGATAAGTTTACAATGTTTAATCTTTATTAATGAATTGGGCATTCCAAATTTCGTTATGAAAATTATTATTACCTTTTACTAACAATCATAAAATATTATATCAAAACATATTTTAAAATTGACACGGCAATTATATAAAGGTTTTTTACAGTACGGTTTGGAAACAATTGGCGTAGGCGCAATGCCGTGTTGCAAAGTGTTGCAATGCTACAAGGCGCTGTCGTAGCAACACCGCATCGGCTACATATTTATTTTGTAATATTAAGGGACAAGGCACACTGAGACAGAGTCGCAGCTAATCAAAGCGTCAATCTAAAAAAATCTCAACAAATTAACCCCACATATTCGCAGGGAACAATGGTGGCCTAGTGGTATTGGCTGCGACTTACAAGTTGTTGGTCGTGGGTTTGAACCCAGGCAGGTGCTTTACTTTGTGTAAATTATTTCATCACCACTGCCCTCAAAAACAGTGAACGAAAATATCGTGAGGAAACGTGTACTAGAACCAAAAATTCAAAGACATGTGACATCCACCAACCCGCACCGTGCCCTCGTGGTGGATTACGGCCCATCCCCTCTCACAGAGAGGAGGTCTGTGTCCCAGCAGTGGGAACATTAATAGACTGATGATGAATTATATACGCGAGAATGCGCGATAATTCGTCGACATCTTTAAAAGTTTAACGCGTTTCTTCGAGTCGAATCTGCTTCAATGTGCCTTAACCCCAAGCATGGTCATGACAATTAAATCAGACATCATGCCAAGGGATGTCATAAGTCAACCCAGTAAGTGGGTTGTGGAAATCAGATAGATATTCGCTCTATCCATGATAATGAATTGTGGTTTTTTTCAGCACAAGATTTTTTACTGCAGACGAGCCGGGATTTTAACTTAGGTATTTCTAATGGTACAAAGTGGAAAAGAACTATTTGCAGTGAGAGTAAACAAGATGGTAACTCAGTTTTACGCTAGCTCGTTCTTTTTGTGTAATGTAAGTATAACATTAATTAGATACAGTGAGGTAGATAGGTTTAGACCTAAGCTAAGACAATCAGTTTTTATAAATATAATTTGAAGTTATACAGGTATAAATTTGTCTTTTCTTTCCTAATTTCGATTTTCAAAATATTGTCTATAATTTACTGTTTCAATGAATTCTTAAAGCGTAAAATAGACTGCTTCAGTCAAATCTAAATCCAAATAAATATTGATGAATATATCAAAGATTTTAAGTACATAATCTTACATAATAAAACAAAAGTACATATGACACAAGACATTATATAAACATTAGTGGATATCAATCTTCGGAGAAGTCCGTAGGCCAACCTCACAGAGACCTCTTCTACGAATATATCAATACTGGCCAGCGCTTCAGTTATAAGACAATCTAATGGTATAGCTAGGTTATGCACCTAGTAAATAAAGACCAATTGATATCGCAATAATGTTAGGAAGGAAACATGATTCAACTTTGAATCATTAAGCCTCGTATCCAGTAGGCAACATTTGACGCGCCGTCTGTTGCGCGAGAGCTGGCAAGGCGACGGCGCACAGTGGTCTGAAAATCGAGTTCCACTCATAGAAACTTAAAGTTATGAATAGAAAAAATGTAATGTCACTGGTATACCTCCCTTTATGTTATATTAACGTATGGGTGGTATTAGTACATCAACGCGTGAGCTTTTTTTTTTTTTTGTATTGTAGAAAACACCTAAAGTACATTCATATATAACACAAACTTAATGGAACTGCTTAAGGGCTGTTACTCACATGAACTATTATACCATACTCGGCAATCAAGATGACACAATTCATGCAGCTTTGGGTGCTGCTTTGCGCGAAGCATTTTTTTGAATATTTTCGTATGTGATTTTTCAAATCTTTGACGTGGTTAAATGAAGTTGCCGATCAGTTTACTTATACAATCGTTAGTTTACAGCCTGCCAATGACCAGTATGATGACAATAATTATAAACGATATTAATTATAATCATTTTATTTACAAAACTAGCTGTTCCCCGTAGCTTCGCTCCCGTGGACCACCCCAGAGGACCCGTTTTTGGGATAAAAATAGCCTATGTCACTCAGGAATAATGTAGCCTTCTATTGGTGAAAGATTTTTTTAATCGGTCCAGTAGTTTCGGAGCCTATTCGGTACAAACAAACAAACATAAAAATCTTTCCTCCTTATGATATTGGAGGAATAGATTGTTTTCCAAAAACTAAGTAACTCATTTTTTAATCACCTATGGTTAAATTATGATTAGATACTAATGACCTGAGCATTAATCAGTTAAGCTCCAACGGGTTAAAATGGCCCATTAAAAGAAAAATCAACAGAAAACCGGTGTTAAATACAGGTCTGCGGATCCCAAGCCAGGAGCTCACGCTGGGGCCCATAGCAGTGTTGGGACTCCTGGACCCTGTCTGAACTTGTACCCGACGAAACTGCCGTAACGCATCAGTGATTGGCTAGGTGTTAGTGTGTGATCTAATGCGGACCACAAGGGTTGGGCGATACACTTACGGTAGTCACTTACCTGAGATTGCTGCGGTAGGCTCCTGGGGGTCGATCAATACCATGCCTTATCGGGAGATTAGGGATAGGAGAAAATATATAATATTAGGACGATGAGGGATAAACTGACGGCTGTCTGGACCGAAGGCGCCGGCGTCCACCAGGGAGCACGTTCCCGTCAAAAGCACTTCCATGTGCGTGAAATATACACAAAACCAAATGCGCGGGCGCCCCACAATACCGATCGCGAAAGGCGGGCGCAATTACTAATCACAATAGGCGAACCACATCTCGATTAGATATAATTCCAGAAGAAAGCCCGATTTCTCCGTGTGCTCGGTACAAGTTTTCGTTTTCGACTCGTCAAGCTGAGCTGTCAATCAAGAACTGTCAAAATCAAATGACATGGTGTTGCAACAAAATATTAAACATCGGGACGAAACAACCGGTTTCAACATAAATATACCAGTATGGTTAGTCAACTCTTCATGCTTGGATCAGGTGTATGGAGTGCCTACTTCATATTTCATCTAGACTGTACTTTAAAAGCATGCAAAGCTTGCATGGTAAGCCAGAGATGCAAGCAGTAAAGAGTCCTTAAAGAGTAGAAAACAAATCATACAGCAGAATTTCCGCGATGAAATGGGCCTCCTTATAGATTTCGCAGCCTCATCGTATAACACTATAACACTTATTACATAAGGGCGAGCCCGATTGAAAAATGCCGCTGTTTTGAAATGCGGCTATTTTCGTTCAGCCGGATTTAAATTCAGTTGAAATAAAGTACGCCGCATTGCATGAGCACTGCGCTTTCGTCAAAGCGGCTTAGTAACGTGGCGCCCATACAAAAGGGCGCATCTTCGATATGCCGCATTGAAATCTGACACGCGCTGTATGATCATAACAACAAAAATGGCGTCGCAATCGACAACAGCGACTTAAAAATTAAAGTTTGTCGACGGAGCCCCGCTCCTTTTTATGTCTGCAGGGTCTAAAGTAACCTTACATGAAGGAGATGACGGGAGCTAAGTTCGCTCGCTTTGCTCGCTCATTTCAGCTCCCGTCATCCCCTTCAAACCTAACCTATCCGTGTCGGGGTGCCCTAAGTTCCCGAACTCGCTTCGCTCGCTCTTGGATTAATTCGTAGTTCATAAATTTATAGTCACCCTATATTTCTTCTTGCTTACAATAAAGCTAAACGTTGAACGCCGCTTTGTAGAACGCATCGCCACCACAATCTGGATGAAGAAAGGAAGCCGCATTTCAAAACAGCAACATTTTTTAATCGGGTGAGCCTATTTGTAATACGGCGTGTTAAACAATATGACTGCGGCATAGACATCGTCAAACAAGGTAAGATAAAATAACAGTCATAATTTTTTAATCTACATGTTTTCATGTAATTTGTATTTTGTTGTAATTGATATATAACCAACCCATCGTTACTCGAAATTACGTTCGCAATCCGTGAGTGGTATTGTGAGTGGCCTGTGCATTTGTTTGTGTATATATTTCGTGCGCAGCGGAGTATTTTGTCGTGAACGTGTATAGTTGTTTGCCTGGAATTTCAGGCTGGACCACGTCGGTTATCCCAAATCTTAATATGTATAAATCTCGTGTCACAATGTTTGTCCTCAATGGACTCCTAAACCACTTAACCGATTATAATAAAATTCGCACACCATGTGCAGTTCGATCCAACTTGAGAGATAGGATAGTTTAAATCTCAAATTATAGTCGCAATTTTAATTTATTGCTAATTATTTGTCTGTTATTATTTGACAGTCACAATAACCTGACGCTATAACTCTAGAACGCACGAACCGATTTCCACGGTTTTGCATTCGTTGGAAAGGTCTCGGGGTCCGTGAGGTTTATAGGGTAAGTAGGGTAGGGTAGGTAGGGTAGGGTAGGTAGGGTAGGGTAGGTAGGGTAGGTTAGGTAGGGTAGGGTAGGTAGGGTAGGGTAGGTAAGGTAGGTAAGGTAGGGTAGGTAGGGTAGGGTAGGTAGGGTAGGGTAGGTAGGGTAGGGTAGGTAGGGTAGGGTAGGTAGGGTAGGTAGGGTAGGGTAGGGTAGGTAGGGTAGGGTAGGTAGGGTAGGTAGGGTAGGGTAGGTAGGGTAGGGTAGGTAGGGTAGGGTAGGTAGGGTAGGGTAGGTAGGGTAGGGTAGGTAGGGTAGGGTAGGTAGGGTAGGGTAGGTAGGGTAGGGTAGGTAGGGTAGGGTAGGTAGGGTAGGGTAGGTAGGGTAGGGTAGGTAGGGTAGGGTAGGTAGGGTAGGGTAGGTAGGGTAGGGTAGGTAGGGTAGGGTAGGTAGGGTAGGGTAGGTAGGGTAGGGTAGGTAGGGTAGGGTAGGTAGGGTAGGGTAGGTAGGGTAGGGTAGGTAGGGTAGGGTAGGTAGGGTAGGGTAGGTAGGGTAGGGTAGGTAGGGTAGGGTAGGTAGGGTAGGGTAGGTAGGGTAGGGTAGGTAGGGTAGGGTAGGTAGGGTAGGGTAGGTAGGGTAGGGTAGGTAGGGTAGGGTAGGTAGGGTAGGGTAGGTAGGGTAGGGTAGGTAGGGTAGGGTAGGTAGGGTAGGGTAGGTAGGGTAGGGTAGGGTAGGTAGGGTAGGGTAGGTAGGGTAGGGTAGGTAGGGTAGGGTAGGTAGGGTAGGGTAGGTAGGGTAGGGTAGGTAGGGTAGGGTAGGTAGGGTAGGGTAGGTAGGGTAGGGTAGGTTTTTTTTTTTTTTTTTTGGCGCCTACCTCTCCGCGCAAGGCGGAGTCTGCGAGCTAGGGAGGTTCCCCGGACATAATCTGAGACCTTAGGGACTCGTCTTTAATCAAAATTCAATATTACATAATTCTTATCTCTATAACAGTCTTAGTCTATCACATGACGAGTATATTATTTTATTTATATTATCTACAAGCTCTCTGTTTAGCGTTTGTGGACTACGAGAAAGCCTTCGATTCGATAGAGACTTGGGCTGTACTGCAGTCTCTCCAACGGTGCCAGATCGACTACCGGTACATTGAGGTGTTGAAGTGTTTGTACAAAAACGCCACCATGTCAGTCCGTCTTCAGGATCAGACCTCGAAACCAATCCTTCTCCAGCGCGGCGTGAGACAGGGAGACGTCATTTCTCCGAAACTGTTCACTGCTGCGCTGGAGGATGTCTTCAAGGTTCTGGACTGGAGGGGGCTGGGCATCAACGTTAATGGCGAGTACATTACTCACCTTCGGTTTGCCGACGACATAGTGGTCATGGCTGAGACCATGGAGAGCCTCAGTAAAATGCTCGATGACCTCAGTAAAGCTTCCGAAAGAGTGGGTCTTAAAATGAACATGGACAAAACCAAGATCATGGTGAATGCCCATGTAACACCCACTCCTATCAAGGTCGGAGACTCTACTCTCGAAGTTGTAGACGATTATGTCTACCTGGGACAAACGGTCCAGTTGGGTAGGTCCAATTTCGAGAAAGAGGTCCACCGTCGAATCCGACTCGGCTGGGCGGCGTTCGGGAAGTTGCGTGGTATCTTCTCGTCCAATTTACCGCAGTGTCTCAAGACAAAAGTCTATGACCAGTGTGTGTTGCCAGTGATCACCTATGGGACCGAGACGTGGTCGCTCACAATGGGCCTTATCAGAAAGCTCAAAGTCACCCAAAGGGCAATGGAGAGGGCTATGCTCGGAATTTCCAGATTTTGTCTGATTTCGACTGCAAGGGGATGAGAAGAGCGGTGGTTTACGACCGTATCGAGTGAGGATCTTGAGTCACTATAGATTCCGTAGGTCTCGTATGTGCTCTTTTGTATCTCCCGCGTTGCTTTGCATATGGCCAGCAGTTCGGCCTGGTAGACCGTGCAGTAGGACGACAGCTTCAATTTCTGGAATTTGGTTTCAGCGCCATTGCTCCAAAGAGACAATGCCGCCCCCACCTTTCCATCTATTTTGCTGCCGTCCGTGAAGATCTGCACTGCTTGAGTGCAGTGGTTACTGAGTTGTTCTTGGTCTGCCAGGCATATGAACTGCAGACTCATATACTCCGCCGGGTGGGGTGTTGAGGCAAATGCGGTGCGTCGCTCGACGTCCCTATCTCCTAGCACCGGCCGGGGTACCCCCCTCCTCGCCTCATACAGGGCAGCTGCCTCTCGTATTCGGAGATCGAGGGGTAGTAACCCAGCCAGCACCAGCGCCGAGTTCAGGGATACGGTGCGATAGGATTTGCACAATTTCTGTGCAAATCCTCTTTGGAGCGCGTTTACCCTCTTCTTTACATACATCTTGGTGGCTGCGGATGCCCACGCACTTGCCGCGTACATTATGACCGGTTCGACTACTGCCGTGTACATGGTGCGGATGACGTCGGGGTGGAGTCCCCAGCTGACCTTAGCAGCCCTCGACAACTGCTTGTAAAAGCCCAGTGCTTTTTGGCACACAATAGCTGTATGCTTATTGAAAGTAAGCTTGTTGTCGATAGTTAGCCCCAGGATTTTGATCTCTTGCTTCATGCCAATGGCGACCCCTCCCATGCTCAGCCGCGGGGTGTCAAATTTCAGTTTCCGCGTTATTACCATCGCATTTGTTTTATGCGGTGCGAATTTCAACTTGTTACTAACACCCCATTGATAAACATGGGCGAGGGCGTCATTCGCCTTCCGCTCGACCTCGATCGCTGAGTCGCCATCAAATATCAGCACCACGTCGTCAGCAAAGGCTTGGCAGTAGTCTCCCCGCTCTGTCAGCCCCTTTAAGAGAGGGTCCAGTAGGGTGTTCCAGAGGATCGGTCCTCCAATGGAACCCTGTACACAGCCCTTTGACGTCGCCCTAACGACCTCTTCACCTGCATACCTGACCCTGACCCTTCGGTTATCGAGGTAGCTGTCTATTACTCTCCTCACATTTACCGGGCATTTTTCCTCAGCCAGTCTGGTTCGGATAGCTGTCCACCATGCGCTGTCAAAAGCTCCCTCTATGTCCAGCGACACCATAACGGTGAGCTTATGGTCTGCCAGTTTTCCACGTATGTGTCCAACCAGATCATAGAGGGAGTCTTCTGTGCTCTTCTGGGGCATGAACCCGTACTGGCGAGTACTGAGTCGCGGTATAATGTGCCATTTAACTCTGTTTATGACCATTTTTTCCAAGACTTTTCCTAGCACCGGCAACAGACCAATTGGCCTGTAGGATTTTGGAACTGTATAGCTCTCCCTCCCGGGTTTCCTTAGGATCACAACTGTGGCTTCCTTCCAGGTCCCGGGAAAGTAGCCCAGTTCCAAGCACTTGATAGCCAGTGCTAGGAAAGTTCCCGGATCATGGTCGATCGAATGCTGGCAGATGTCGGCCGTGAGACCATCCACCCCACGCCAAGAAAGCCCCCGGGGCTTTCTTGGGGTTGAAGGTGCGTATGGAGGAGTTTAGCTCCTCGGTAGTGAACGGTGGGTCATGTTTTTCATCATGACCCATGACGTTCACTTTTTCTGCTAACATCCTAACACGCTTGTGTTCTTCGCTATCCTCTTCCCTTCTGTCCCCCGGGTAAAATGTTTCCGACAGCAATTCGGCAGAGTGCAGATTGTCCAGTACCTTACCGTTCACGATCAGGGGCAGGTCCTCGTGCCTTTTCTTTGTTCGGCCTATGACGCGGTATATGCCGTCCCATAGCCCTTCCCCATCTTGCCTCTCACAAAAAGCTTTCCAGCTTTCTGTCTGTGCTTTTCTAGCTTTGGTCTCATATTCGTTCTTTATTTGCAGGTACTCAGCGACGACGACCTCTCTCCTGACAGGTGCTGCACACCGGATCCTGCGCTTTTTGGTGGCGACTGCCTTCTTCAGGGTGGCGAGCTCCTCTGACCACCATGGTAAGTTGACCCTGTTATTTGGCTTTATTAGGGGTATACTTGTATTAGCTGCTTCTATTATGGAGTTTTGGTAAATTTTAATTTTGTCTTCTAATTCTATTTTGTTTTTAATATTTTCTACGTCTGAAGGGTTAATTTTATGTTCGGTGAGCAACTGGGCCAATTTCTCACGAAATTGGTCCCAGTTTGCTTTTCTGCTATTAAATATGCGTGTTGTTCTACTTATTTGTATACCCCTTGCCTTCTCCAAGGCCAACTTAAAGGTGATGGTGTTGTGGTCTGAGCTCGTCAAACCCTCCACAACCTTCCAGTCGTCCACCAGGCCGAGCAGCCCCGTCGTGCAGACCGTTATGTCGACTATGCTCGTGTAAAGTCTGGTTCCACGAACTGTGTGGAACGTTGGAGTGCTGCCGACGTTGAGCACCTGCAAATCCATCTCGTCCAGGGCACCAGCCGCCTCTCTCCCTCTTTCATTTGCTTTATTGCTTCCCCACCAAGAGTTTTGCGCGTTGACGTCGCCTCCCATAATGATTCGCCGGCCGAAGTTCCGCTCAATCTTTTTAAGCTGCTCCAAGTATGGCCCTATCGGTTCTGGCTTCGGTTCGAAGTAGAACGAGACTACCGCGATCTCCCAAGCAATTGTCCTCATCTTCACCACCGTGATGTTAGGTGAGGTGAAGTCCGGGCACTGGACGACGTCTATGTCACCGTCGAAGACAGCGATTGCTGTCTTGACGATCCTACCCGAACCGCTAGCCCGTGCAGACACGTTTTTGCGAGCTCCGCACCTCAAAAATCGTTTGAGAAGTCTATCAATCGGAAAAAACGAAAGAGTTATATCAAACGTTTCGGGCAAGTGAGACCTATCGAATAGTGTATTCAGAAGAAAAATCGGATAATAAACAACCAAACTGTGACGTAAAACGGTTAAATTCTAACCCTTAAAGTGCGGAAAGTACACGAAAGTTTGGAAAGTTGCGTGCAGCGTCCGATTAGTCGGCGCGAGCCCTATTTTTTAATCGATGTAAATAACCGCCACCTTAGTGAGTACACGACCTGGGAATTCTAGATTTTTGGCACCCGCTAAGCCTGGTCTACACAGCCTTTTCCAGAGCGCGGCAGTTAAAAGTCATAGAAAAAACAGTGACAAACGGAAACGAGTGCAGTGCGTAAACGGTCGCGACGACAATATAGTGTTGTTGTGCTATCTTATAGACAATCTCAGTGGCTACACCTTATTCAAAATTTGGATTTTTTGTATAAGTGTTGCCATTTTCGGCCCACTTTTTCCGAAATCGAAGAGGAAAAAAGGTGAATTTTCTGCGGAAAACCCGCATCCTCCCTGAAATCGAGGCAAATCTGACTATCAAAGAGAGTGATCGTGAGTGACTGAGTACCCCCGTCATTACTGGAACTCCGGAAATTTCTTCCGTGAGTCCCCAGACCTCAACTTGCGGTTCAAGCCGCCCGGATAAAATTTCCGCGTGACCAAAACTCGTGGAAGTCAAACTGGGAGGCGCAATCTGCGAGATTTGAGGACCTGACAGCCTACCGAGAGCAGCTGGCAACCATCCTGAGAATTTTCATAGCGATCATAAGAGCGAAAGTGCAATAACAAGGCATTTGCTGTCCGATTTTTGTTTTTCTCTTTTAAAATAATTAATTTCTTATTCGTATTTCCAAATTTTCCCCTTTTTATCTTGGAATCGAATGGTCAAATCAGTTATTTATCATAGGAAAAATAACCGAAAAATTAAAATCAATATAACATGTCAAAATCGAAATAGTTAAAAATTTAAAATTGTTCTCACGCTACATTATTAACTTTGTTCATCTTGTTTACTAAATTTAGATTTTAAAAAGCTTAGAACTCGGTCTGGGATTAACCTAGCCGAAAAGTGAGATCGCTATAAAAGTTTTTGATACATTAAGTATCTTCTTGCACTTTTACATTTTGGAAAAGGGACGAAACAAAAAAGTAGTTTTTCAAACATACATCGGAAATAATATCACGCCATACTCCACGTGTCGGGTGTGAACATTCTTTTTATTAGGTTAAATATGTAAATTATTTTAAAATTAATTTTGGTTTAGACTAAGTCTTTGGGACAGAGCAATTTACACCCGAAAAACGAGCAAAATTTTAGTTGTAATTGCAGTGTTTTTGGACGATTTTAAAATATATTATATTATTGACAATAATTAAAGTAATATTTAAAAATCTAATATATCATTCTTTAAATATTCACTATACTACACTAGTATTTAAACAACAAATATATATATATATATTTTTATTTTTTTTGTTTCCCTTTTTTGAACCCATAGACTTTTTAAACATAGAACATATATTTATATTAGCACTTTTGTGCTACTATATTTTAGTATAAGACAATTGTAGCATTTTATTGCGTACCAAATTTAGACATTTAAACTGGGACATATAGCAGTACTATTGTACTGCTATACTAAAGGATAGGACAAAATTATTAAACTGCTGCTCAGTACCCTACTTGATACGGAGAACATCAACAGTGACACATAAAGCGGGGTATCCTATACAATACCCCCTTTACTATTTACATATTAAATTGACAGTTAAATCTACTTTTGACACACACTTAAAAGGCCTTTTACAACCTTATAAGTGTAATTTTACCAAGCGCTACCAAACCCCTCATAGCCAAGATGATGAGCAGGACACCAGCCCAAAACAAGGACAAAGACGATGCCATCCCCAAAAAAGCGGGAATTAACCCCACTCTGAACTCCACCTTCACCAGGACTACACCGGAGAAAACATCACCGGTTATTAAGTCAATGGTAAGGAAAAGTATCGGAGAGTGGGAAGCAGCAAAAACTGAAACCACAAGGAAGTCTCAAACAAAACCACAAACCCCTCCCGAGAAACCAAAAAGTGCCCCCTCTACCTCCGCCACTACCGCCACGCCACCCACCCTGGTTGAGCAAGCTAAGCCACGAGACAGAGTGACGGAAGCCAGGATCTGCCTAGCTAAAATTAAGACCCAGCTAGGCCTTTCGAGGAACACAAAAACCGAAATAAAGGTTGAAATCACTTTGGCCGCGGAAAAGCTATACAATCTAGTAAAGGAGGCAGAGTCTACGACCAAAAGCAAAAAGATGGAACTGCCTCAGAAATAGCCAAAACAACAAAGGGCGAATCAGGAAGGGATAGCAGAGGTGGAAAAAGAAATGGAGAGGCAGGCTTTCAGAAAAATGCTCGCTGACCATGCTGAATTAATCAAGCAGAACACCGAAAACATGGTGAAACTGCAGGATAGCCTGGAACAAGCCGAAAAGCAGACCTACGCGAGCGTAGCGTCGTCCGTTAGGAGACATCCTCCGGAGCGGACTGCGCTACACTCACAAGTGGTCACGGCAACAGACGAGCAGGAGACCGGTGAGATGGTCATTAACAGAATAAGAGAGGCGGTCAATGCGAAGGAGGGAGGAGTGGAAGTAGAAAGAATTAGAAAGGCCAAAGATAGGAAGGTAATAATGGGCTTTAGGAATCAGGAGGAAAGGGAGAAAGTAAAGGCCAGGCTGACAAAGTCAGATAACCTGAGAGCCGAAGACCTAACAAATAAAGACCCATTAGTTGTGCTCAAAGACGTGATGCAGTACAACAGCGACGAGGAAATTCTTGGTGCGCTGAAGAAACAAAATAGGGATTTGTTTAAAGGACTCGGCGAAGCCGATAGACTTGAGATTGCCTATAGGAAGCGCACGAGAAATCCGCACCAAAGCCATGTCATAGTGCGGGTGTCCCCCACAATTTGGCGGCGAATGACGGAGGCTGGGTCGGTTTTTTTTTAAGGATTCGAGTGGTCGACCAGTCTCCGTTAGTCCAGTGCTCGCTTTGTCTGGGATACGGACACGGCAGACGTTTCTGCCAGGAAACCCAGGCAAGGTGTAGCCATTGTGGGGGCGCCCACATGAAGGCAGACTGCCCAGACTGGCTTGAGGGAGCGGGCCCGTCATGCTGTAACTGCACGCGGGCAAAACTTGATAAAGTGGAGCACAACGCCTTCAGCCAAGAGTGCCCCATAAGAAGGAAATGGGATGCAATGGCCCGAAGCAAGACGGCGTATTGCTAAGGTGGTCACCGGCGGAATATCTGACTCAGTCACTAGGCCATACGTAGTAGCCCAAGCAAACTTGCAAAGAAAGGCACTGGCAACTAACGAATTAATGCTTGAGGCGAACAAAAGGAATATGGCCTTTGCACTGCTCCAGGAGCCGTACATCGGAGGCATAGGTAAAATGAAGGACTACCGTGGCGCTAGAATTTACCAGTGCGATAGAACGGAAGACGGGTAGGGTAGGGTAGGTAGGGTAGGGTAGGTAGGGTAGGGTAGGTAGGGTAGGGTAGGTAGGGTAGGGTAGGTAGGGTAGGGTAGGGTAGGTAGGGTAGGGTAGGTAGGGTAGGGTAGGTAGGGTAGGGTAGGTAGGGTAGGGTAGGTAGGGTAGGGCAGGTAGGGTAGGGCAGGTAGGGTAGGGCAGGTAGGGTAGGGTAGGTAGGGTAGGGTAGGTAGGGTAGGGTAGGTAGGGTAGGGTAGGTAGGGTAGGGTAGGTAGGGTAGGGTAGGTAGGGTAGGGTAGGTAGGGTAGGGTAGGTAGGGTAGGGTAGGTAGGGTAGGGTAGGTAGGGTTGGGTAGATAGTGTTAGGTAGGGTAGATGAATGTTTGGTGTTTTTATGGCAAAACAAAGTTTGCCGGGTCAGCTAGTTTAATATAAATATATATATATTTTCCCCCTATAATCCTCGACCGGACACGGGATTGAACCAGACCAGGTGACCACCACGGGAACAAATGTGAGTAGTAGTTGTAAGTTGTGCATACTTGTATCACTTTTCACCTATACTGGAATCGGTATCCCAATAACAGACCCATAGTTACCACTGCCGCGTATCGCGGTTTCGCGGTTAGTAACGGTACTAAACCTTAGTACTTAAACCTTAAAGCTTAGTTTTTTATTCTAACCATACTCAGTGCCCACCTGCCTGAATAATTGTTGTACCCAATGTACTGCATTGCCACAAATATCAAAGACCAAAAAAAAAGTCTATGACTGATCCATAGTGTATGTCATCTGTCAGTGGTCGCGTCCATGGTATAATAATAATATACTCCGTATACTTCGCCTGGTATTCTCTTTACAGGATGGCCTAAGACTACGTCACGATAAGTGTTACCATTGATTGTCCTTTTCAGAAAATTTTGGTACTTTCTCATATAGTTCATAAAAATAAAATAAATTACTTACTAACTTATTTATTTGTAACTCATGTGATTCATATATTTGGTGTTAATTTAATTTATATATTGAATTATTGGTTCATAATTGCATTTTAAAAAATGCATTTTGCTCGGGTAATCCAATCACACAGTGGCAACACATCGAATTCACAAGTGTCATACTGACAACTCGCCATTTCATCGCTATTGTCGTGTAGCTCACACCTATAGCGTTGTTTCGCTTGGTGAGCAAACTGCTGTGGCTCCCAAACATTTGTGGTGCATCCGTGAACTGTGAAAGATACACAAGAAAAATTGTTAATTGTTCCGTCATCATCATCATATCAACCGAAAGACGTCCACAGCTGGACATAGGCCTCCCCCAAGCGTCGCCACTTTGACCGATCCCGTGCGTCTCGCAACCAACGTATCCCTGCAACCTTCACCAGGTAGGGTAGGGTTGGGTAGGTAGGGTAGGTAGGGTAGGTAGGGTAGGTAGGGTAGGTAGGGTAGGTAGGGTAGGTAGGGTAGGTAGGGTAGGTAGGGTAGGTTGGGTAGGTAGGGTAGGGTAGGTAGGGTAGGTTTTTTTTTTTTTTTTTTTTTTATAGTATCAATCAAACTACCGCGAACTCGTGGTCCGCGCTCTTTTTACTTTACATTTATTTTTCGTTATTATGCATTCTGCTTTTTTAATAAGAACTCCGCTCTATTAGAGCCGTCACAATTAGTATTGATTTCTTATATCTATACAGTTGTTAAGGAACTTAAGTAGTAGGGTCCATCACCCTGTAGGAAAATGGAGTTAATTCTGAGATGATTTTAAGTAGGAGAAAATTAAGCTAAGACTAGCCCCCAGCCTCTCGGCGCCCGATCACCTCGACGTCTCGATAGGGCGCCAATGGCCGGGGGTAACATGCTAAAGAAACTTAAAACTATATAATATTAAACTTAAAAACTATAAACTATGTTAAACTTAAAACTATTAACTATATTAGGCTTAAAACTAAGTTTTTTTTTTTTTTTTTTTTTGTACTACTGTATTTCGGCGCTTCTGTCTCCAGTCGACAGTCCCAGTCGGCGCCAGTGCCGGAGTCACATTTTTTTTTTTTTTTTTTTTTTTTTTTTTTTTTTTTTTTTCTAGTCCTAGTCTTAACTTAACTTAACTATGCATGCTGTTTACAATGTTACTTACTGACTACTGTTGGTGGGAGTGTGGTTAGGGTTTTAGAGAGAGTCAACAACGCCTCCACGATTGCCATGTTACGGTGCAGCATAGCTGTCTTAAGGTTATAGTCGACAACTGTTTTAGTCGGTGCACCCATGGCTTTCTTGGCGAACCGGCCGATGGCGTCACCAGCGTCGTCAGTGTAGTAGACACAGCTGGTTGTGTGTCTCGACACGGCTACCACCGCGTGGGGAACGCTGTCGTGAATTTGGATTCTGCCTTTGCGGGAGTTGATGATGACAACGCGCTCATACGTGAGACCCTGAGATTCGTGTATGGTCAGAATGCGGGAACCCTCGCCAGATCCGTATCCCTGCTCACCCAGGGTGGATTTCTCCTCCTGTGTGTGAACCAGGAACAGCGTGTTCTGGGAATTTTTCGGGATGTCCGCTCCCGTGAAACCATACACTCTCAATGAGTGAACCTTACTCGTGCAGGTTTTCGACGAGTAGATCCCACCGTAGATGTCGCTGAGCGCGTATGCTACGTCCATGGGGTTCCGGTAAGTGCAGAGTAACTCCTGGGTGATTGTGGCCACCATGCCTGGACGGGTATACCTGAGTGGAAAAAGGTTCTCTCTGTCCAAGTATGGCAACTGGTTGACATCCCCGATGAGGACAACTTCTTTCGCCCCCGACAACTTAACAGCCATAACTATGGCCCCAAAATGGTTCATGAGGGCTTCATCCACCAGGAGTCGGTGGCATCGGTCTCCCCTCTTGAATCCATTTGCCAGGACGGAGGCCATAGTTCGCACCTTGGTCTTGGCTTTCTCGCCTATGCGGTGCAAGAGTTTCTCTCGTAGGTCCTTGGCTGCTTCAGTTGTCGTTGTTAGCACTACGTCATTCCCCCCATCGAAGTGGCTCACCACCCATGTCGTCTTTCCGCACCCCGGAACCCCGTTTACCCACTTGATGTCTTTGATGTCCCAGTCCTTTGTTGCAGTTCCCGAGATGGTTTGGGCCATCTCGAGAATTTTGTCGTCCAACATTATCTCGGTGCATCTGGCAACCACAACAATCGGGTCCTCGTCAGGTGTGTTGAAGACCGGCTTGCCCTTCCTCTCCGTTTCAACCTCGTTTTGAGTTACGAAGCCGACAGTAGCGTTGTATGCCGCCATATACGACTTCTTCATCATGCGGCCCGTGATGACTCGGGATTCGCAATTGTCGTATACAGCTGCCTCCGCCTCCTCGAGTAGGACCCTCAGCAGTTCCTCAGACTGTAAGTTGAACGATTGCAAGATCTTTTTGCAGGTCAAGGTGTTGACCTGTTTTGTCGCTCTTACAATCGCCAAGAATTCGAGGAACGCATTGTGTATATGGTCAGAAGGTCCTGACACCGAGGTGTAAATTGGAGGCCTAACCTGGCCCATGTCGGCTCTTGTTGAGGTCTTTTTCGGGGTCGACTCTCCCGCCTCCTTCGGAGATTTCCTTAGGAAGTTGGAGAGAGCTTCTCCCTGTGACGGTCCGGAGGTGTCTGAGTGGGTTGGCCCACTGCGTCGGTCTGCCAAGATGTTTGTGAAGAAGGTTTTGATACCGGTCTTTATCCCGGCAAGTCTTTTTGACTCCTGTTCTCGTCGCATTGGAGTGCTTCTGCTCAGTGTCTCCCTTTCTCTGTCTTCGGCGATTTTCTGTTGCATCCGCGCTGAGCCGCTAAGCGTTGCAGGAGGCGATGCCGTGTGCGACTTTGGGGACTTAAGGTAACTCAAAGTCTCCCCTCTGTCCTCGTACACGATCACCTCGTGCGCCTCTGCAGCCTTTATGCATCCAAGGCGGTCTGCAACCTCGCCCCTCTCGCCGTCGATGACCATGGCGTCTACACTGATAGCTCGAGCCGAGTGTCCAACGGCCAGTCCCAATCTTTGGAGTAACGAGCTTGCTTGAGCAAATGGAGTCTCCTCTCTCCACTCGAGCAGTGCAATTCTTTTTTCCTTAAACTGCATTACTCGGCATCGGATGTTGAGGATCTCCATTATCGGCAAATCGGTGTATCTTTTGCCCTTTATACTCGTTTTGGTGGTACTTCCATTGATCAGGGCCGCCAGGCCTGGTGGTATGGCTACTTTGGACTTACTCGGTCTTACTCTGCAGAAGCTGACTCCCAAACTCTCTTGCGGCCGGTTCATGAACAGGGCTACTCCTCGTAGTCTTATGCCGGGATCACCTGCTGCTCCCCATGCCAAAAAGGACGGTATGGAGCTGAGTTCCGGGTCTGTTTGATGTGTGGTGTCGGTTGAGATAAGGCTAGTCGCTGCTTCCGACTGGTCTTGTGTCAGGTTTGGACTGGGTGTGGTCAATTTTTGTGGTCGGGATAGTGATTGTTGTGTCAGTGTTAGTGGTGGAGTTGATGTCGGTGTTAAGGTGATGTCAAGTTGTGTCAATATTATGGTTGGGCTGTGTGTTATTGTTGGTGTGTGTTGTTGTGTCAGTGTGTTTCTTGGTGTCAATATTACAGTAGGTGTATGTTGTTGTTGTGTCATTACTGAAGTTGGTGTAAGTGTTGATGTTGAGGTGTTTATTGGCGTTTGTATTGGTGTTGTGGGTGGTTGCGTGTTTATCATTGTTATGGTCTGTGTTATTGTATGTGTTGTCACTGTGTGTGTGTTGGTTAATGGTTGTGTTAAATGAATGGCAGTTGACGAATTTGCCCTAGCGGCGACTGAGACGATCCTCTGAACGAATTCCAAGAAAGGTGGTCTGGTGGCTTTCCCCTCCACGATGGTGCTCAGAGTCGACGAGCTCAGGCTGAGGCCCAACTCACTCTCCAGCCTCATCCTGTCGTGGCTAAACCTCGGACATTCGAACAGAAGGTGCCAGACTGACTCCTCCGTGAATGGATCACACACGCATGCGGGACTGTCTTTTAAATGGAAGCGGTGTAGGTATGCCGAGAATCCTCCATGTCCCGTGAAAATCTGGACTAGAGCTGGAGTGAGGACCATGTCTCTGGTAATTCTTTTCGCGGCTAGGACGCTTGGGAAGAATACCTTAGTCACGGATCCTGTGCTAGAGGATTCGTACCTATGCTGCCACTTCTTGACTGTCTCCTCACGTATTCGTTTCTTCACGAAGGAGATTGGCACTTTGTCATAGTCCGGCGCCGTCTTTTTTGTGAGCGCCGCTTTCTTTGCAAGTTCGTCCGCCCTTTCATTTCCAGGTGTACCTACGTGTGCTCGCAACCAGAAAAAACGCACATCCCTGCCCTCCCCTCGGATTCCACGTACGAGTTCTTTGAGATCGTAGGCCAATTGGTGGGTTGCCATCGGACACCTCAGCAGATCCAGAGACGATCTCGAGTCACTGAGGATGCTGGCCGTGTCCGCTTTACTTTCCTTCACCAATTTTGTGGCCCTGAACAGCGCGTAGAGTTCCGATTGGAAGACAGTGTTGTGCGGTTCCAGCCTGAATGTTCGGTGTTTCGATTCCCTGCCTTCACTCCACCACGTTATGGCAGCTCCTACCTTCCCTTCGATCTTGCTGCCATCGGTGTAAATGTGGGGACCGGTTATGTGGTGGGTTTCCAGGGTTTCGGGATCGAAATCTTCCAGTTGCTGGTATTCCGTGGTTACGAGTTTTGATGGGTGTGGTTGGTGAAGGTATCCCACTTTTCGCTCCACTTCTCTACCTGGAGGTAGGAACTCGTGGGAGTGACCTTTTTTCACTAGGAACAAGGTGGAGGCTTCCATTACCCGGAGGTCAAGAGGCAACTGCCCCGACAGGACGAGAGCCGATGTTAGAGACACAGTGCGGTGCGCCTTACAGATCTTCTGCACGAAGCCTCTCTGCAGTGAGTCTAACTGATTTCTGACCACCAGTTTCCCGGCTGCAGGTGCCCATGCGCTTGCGGCGTACAACACTATTGGCTCCACCACCGACACGTATATGGTCCTGATAATCTCCCGATTGAGACCCCAAGTCACCCTCGCTGCACATGCAAGCTGTTTGTAAATATCCGCAGCTTTCTTGCATGTGGCGGAAACATGTGCGTTGAAGGTGAGTTTGTTGTCTATGGTCAGCCCTAGAAGCTTGATCTCCTTGACGAGATTGAGCCGGACCCCGGACATGTGAACAACCGGGTCGTCGTACTTTAGCCTTCTTGTCATCACCATCGCATTGGTTTTGTGCGCGGCGAAGCGAAGCTTGTTCTGACTGCCCCAATCGGACACGATGCCCAACGTCCTTTCTGCCGTTTGCTCCAGGGTACTGACCTCGTGGTCGGAGAAGACCAGGACCACATCGTCCGCGTAGGCCTGGCAAAACACGCCCAAGCTATTTATTTTTGCTATAAGCGAGTCTAGGATCAGATTCCAAAGTGATGGGCCCGCAATGGAACCTTGGACACATCCCTTGGTGGTCTCCTTCTCGCTTTTCGCTCGGGCGTAATTCACCTGTACCTTTCGATTCTCCAGGTATGATGTTATGGTGTGATAAAGGTTTTTTGGACACCTTCTTGTGAGTAATTGATTCTTTATGGCTGGCCACCACGCGTTGTCGAAGGCCCCCTCTATGTCCAGTGATACTAGAAGCACGATCTTCTTTGCTTGTATCTTAGTAGGTAGGGTAGGTTAGGTAGGGTAGGGTAGGTAGGGTAGGTAGGGTAGGGTAGGTAGGGTAGGGTAGGGAGGGTAGGGTAGGCAGGGTAGGGTAGGTAGGGTAGGGTAGGTAGGGTAGGGTAGGTAGGGTAGGGTAGGTAGGGTAGGGCAGGTAGGGTAGGGTAGATAGGGTAGGTTAGGTAGGGTAGGGTAGGTAGGGTAGGGTAGGTAGGGTAGGGTAGGTAGGGTAGGGTAGGTAGGGTATGGTAGGTAGGGTAGGGTAGGTAGGGTAGGGTAGGCAGGGTAGGGTAGGTAGGGTAGGGTAGGTAGGGTAGGGTAGGTAGGGTAGGGTAGGTAGGGTAGGGTAGGTAGGGTAGGGTAAGTAGGGTAGGGTAGGTAGGGTAGGGTAGGTAGGGTAGGGTAGGTAGGGTAGGGTAAGTAGGGTAGGGTAGGTAGGGTAGGGTAGGTAGGGTAGGGTAGGTAGGGTAGGGTAGGTAGGGTAGGGTAGGTAGGGTAGGTAGGTAGGGTAGGGTAGGTAGGGTAGGGTAGGCAGGGTAGGGTAGGCAGGGTAGGGTAGGTAGGGTAGGGTAGGTAGGGTAGGGGAGGTAGGGTAGGGTAGGTAGGGTAGGGTAGGTAGGGTAGGGTAGGTAGAATAGGGTAGGTAGGGTAGGGTAGGCAGGGTAGGTAGGGTAGGGTAGGTAGGGTAGGTAGGGTAGGTAGGGTAGGTAGGGTAGGGTAGGTAGGGTAGGGTAGGTAGGGTAGGGTAGGTAGGGTAGGGTAGGTAGGTAGGGTAGGTAGGGTAGGTAGGGTAGGTAGGGTAGGTAGGGTAGGTAGGGTAGGTAGGGTAGGTAGGGTAGGTAGGGTAGGTAGGGTAGGTAGGGTAGGTAGGGTAGGTAGGGTAGGTAGGGTAGGTAGGGTAGGTAGGGTAGGTAGGGTAGGTAGGGTAGGTTTTTTTTTTTTTTTTTTTTTTTCTTAACACTAATCCCCTCCAACGATATTGGTGCCTATTATTTGCAAACTTCATTCATTACTTTCAATCTTTCATGCCTCTCGCACTTTTATTCTTCATACTTTAGTTCATCTTGCATTCATCGTCATGTATACTGTGTGGGTTCATTTAACTAACTATGGGCATGTTTTTATTTATTTATCACAGTAAAAAGAAAAGATTCAAAATACAAAAAATATACATGAAATTCTGTTCATCTCAGAAATATAAATTACAAAAAGGATTTTTATCACAGTTTTACAAGATATACTATTTATTTATAAATAAGGTTATGCAAAAGTGCTGTTATCACAGAGAAATACAAATATATAGCAAATAGGGATACAAAAACACAAAAGTGCAGTTTTGCAAACAAAATATACAGAAATGTCTTACACAATTAACAGCTTAGGTACTAACATGAAATACTGCCGGCTACACGTGTCCTGGCTGCATTCCGTGCTTGCATTTAAATATCATACAGAAATATTAATGAAGCACGGTGCGCCTCAGGTTTTATTTCGATGTATAACCGCAGTGGCTACTCTAATGCAATATTCCAAAAACTTTTCCCTAAATTTCTTGTCCATGAGCCCATGCAGGCTCTCCCTCGTTATTTTCCTGTCCAGCTCACATTCCAGTCGGTAGCGTTCCCTGACAAATAACGGGCACTCTACGAGTATGTGCTGGACAGTCTCTGCCACGCCTGGATCGCAGACGCACGATGGGCTCTCCTTACACTTGAAGCGATTCAAGTATTCAGAGAACCCACCGTGCCCCGTCAAAACTTGCGTGAGGACGCCTTCGGGCCGCACCTGTTGTACAATACGGAAAGCCGCTATTGCATCCGGAAGAAACATTTTCGTCACCGAGGCAGTCTCGCCCGACACATATCTTCGATTCCATTCATCAAGCGATTCCAAACGGATCTCTCGCTTGATAAATGAAACCGGACACTGGTCGTAGTCCGGCTTCCTCCGTAACGACAATGCTGCCTCCTTAGCCAACTCGTCCGCTCGCTCATTCCCCGGCAGGCCGGCGTGGGCCTTGATCCAGAACAAAGACACAGCTTTGCTCTGGCCCAGGGCATGAACCAGGTTGGCGCGCGCGCGAACTGCCAGGGGATGGAGAGAGCCATTGGTAGGGTAGGTAGGGTAGGTAGGGTAGGTAGGGTAGGTAGGGTAGGTAGGGTAGGTAGGGTAGGTAGGGTAGGTAGGGTAGGTAGGGTAGGTAGGGTAGGTAGGGTAGGTAGGGTAGGTAGGGTAGGTAGGGTAGGTAGGGTAGGTAGGGTAGGTAGGGTAGGTAGGGTAGGTAGGGTAGGTAGGGTAGGTAGGGTAGGTAGGGTAGGTAGGGTAGGTAGGGTAGGTAGGGTAGGTAGGGTAGGTAGGGTAGGTAGGGTAGGTAGGGTAGGTAGGGTAGGTAGGGTAGGTAGGGTAGGTAGGGTAGGTAGGGTAGGTAGGGTAGGTAGGGTAGGTAGGGTAGGTAGGGTAGGTAGGGTAGGTAGGGTAGGTAGGGTAGGTAGGGTAGGTAGGGTAGGTAGGGTAGGTAGGGTAGGTAGGGTAGGTAGGGTAGGGTAGGGTAGGTAGGGTAGGTAGGGTTTTTTTTTTTTTTTTTTTTTTTTTTTTTGGCAGGTTTGGAAAATCCTCCTTGGACGCCCCAAACTGCCTCGCTCAGAACGAGCCAGCCTGGGCAGTGTCGGACTCACTGATGGTGCCTACCGACTAAAAACCACACCTGCCTCTAAATTATATTACCGATATTAATTTCGGCATTTAAAAGCTTTATAAATATGATCTGTGACCTCGATTCATTAGCGAGAGAGAATCATATCAGAGATATCTGATCCAATTCTCTCCCGCAAACGGACTGGTGATTTATTCTGAGTGTGTTAGTGGTGTTAGTTGTTAGTTTTTTTTTATATTTTTTTTTTTTTTATATACAAGTGTTTTCTCTTTTATTTTCAGCACACAAAACTGTAGCCGCTTACTTGAATTACAGACTATACTTAGGCTTAGGCTAAATTAGGTACATAATTATAACTAAAACTTATGAATCTAAAACATATATGTACAAATATGAATAGTCTATAAAACTAGAATGCTGCATCGCTTAGGGGGGTTGGGCGTTAAAATCTGTAGACTATAAAATAACCTAATGTAAAAATAGTAACATTATTTGAATAAAAGATTGACTATTTAAATTTCGATAATTAACTAAAATTATACTAAAATTGACCATGCGATGCAGCACCGTGGGTGATATAGGTTTCTAAGGTAGGGTTGAGCCATTTGCCTTTGCTGCCCTATACATGACACCCTCAGCAAAAGCCAAAAATAGGTCCCGGCAATCGTCGTCACCAACCAGCTCCTGGAAGTTATCCAGCGAGCGACCCAGCCCCTGTTCGCAATCGAACCTTGCCCGCACAAATCGGGGGCAGTCACTTAGTATGTGTTTAATTGTCTCAATTGTCTCGCTATCGCAAACACACGCCGGGTCACCCGCCAGCTTAAATCTAAAAAGGTACTCTCGTACGCCCCCGTGTCCTGTGAGGAGTTGGGCTCTCAAGTTGTTAGGAGGCCCTATTCTTTCCAGCACCCTATAAGC
This sequence comes from Orthosia cruda, assembly GCA_964057195.1. Taxonomy (NCBI): domain Eukaryota; kingdom Metazoa; phylum Arthropoda; class Insecta; order Lepidoptera; family Noctuidae; genus Orthosia; species Orthosia cruda. The sequence goes on from OZ059826.1 coordinate 43,562,148, forward strand.
TTGTCTTACATCTTCGAAGAAGAGCCGGATACCTCTGCCGCGATGAGTGTCAGCAGTAAACCGATCCTGCCACTTGACAAGTGTCGCCTCCCTGATGGAGCCCTTTGCGAAGGACAGGGGGAAATCGTCATAAACGGGGCTGGTCTTACGGTGCAGTGCCGCCTGCTTGGCGAGCTCGTCTGCCCTTTCATTACCCGGTATCCCAATGTGGGCTCTCACCCAAAACAGATGAATGTGCCTACCTTGTAGCTTCGCCGCCGTAATGGCTCGCTGAATTCCCAAAGCGATACCGTTTCGGGTTTTGGGGTCCGTTATGGCCTCCAATGCTGACCGCGAGTCCGATATGATATTGGCGGAAATGGGCGGTTTTCTGTCATCGGTATATTTTATAGCCCTTCTAATTGCGATCATTTCCGCCTGAAACACAGAGCAGTGATTTCCGAGTTTGAGGCCCAATTTGGCCACCTCCTGATTCTGCTTCCAGCACGAAACTGAGGCCCCGACCTTACCCTCTATTTTACTCCCATCCGTGTAAAGGTAGAGGAAGTCATTTCCGACTTTGGACAGGTCCTCGGGCGAGTCGATGTGGCGGAACCCCAGCCTCGACCGGAGAGCTGGGTGCGGCAGCTCCGACGGATGTGCGCGCCTCTCCAGGGTTCTGCCTGGGAGTTCATCCAGGGGCTTTCCTCTTTTGATATCATATATTTGGAGGCACTCGATCGCACGCATGTCCAGGGGGATGACTCTCGCGATAACAGCTGCAGCAGTTAGTGAAGTTGTACGGTGGGCCTTTGAGATCTTGATCGCGAACATCCTGGTAATAGAATTTAACTTTTTCTTGGCGTATACCTTATCGGCGACTTGCGCCCAGGAGCTAGCTGCGTAGGTAACGACCGGCTCGACAACGCCGAGGTAGATAGTCCTCAGGATGCTCGCGTTCAAGCCCCATTGTGCACGTGCTGCCCTCGCCACCATTTTAAAAATTCTGGCAGTTTTTTTCGTGATCTCCTCAAGGTGTGGGAGGAAGTTCATACCGGAGTCCAGGGTGAGGCCAAGTAACTTAATGCGGCTGGTGAGTGAGATTTGTGACTCAGCAAGGTAAAATTTTGGCTGGTCATATTTTAATTTTTTGGTGCAGATCATTGCCTGGGTTTTGTGGGGGGCGAATTTCATTTTGTATCCTTGTCCCCACCTCTCAACAATAGCTAAGGCCTCATTGACGATGACCTCAAGTTCCGTCCCAGTGTCAGCCTGAGCTAGGATTAAAATGTCATCCGCGTAGGCCTGGACACGCGCTACGAGTTTTTCCGCCTCTGCCATAAGGGGGTCCAGTTGTACGTTCCAAAAAATGGGACCACATATTGACCCCTGGATGCAGCCTTTTGTCGTTGGCTTTGTTATGGTCGTTCCCAGGTACTCCAGGGTGATGCTCCTGTCCCTATGATAACTGTGCAAGAGACTTAGTGTCCGCCGATCTACTCCCTTTTTGTTCAGCTGCTGCAGGATCGCCGGCCACCAGGCGCTATCAAAAGCGCCTTCAATGTCCAACGACACCACAGCAACAATTTTCTTCTTCCGGACGCCATCACGGATGTATTGTACGGCATCATAGAGAGCATCTTCAGTTCCGCACTGCGGGCGGAAGCCGTACTGTCTACGGCTCAATAGGTCTTCACTCTCGATCTTCCATGAGAGTCGGTTGGCGACTAACTTTTCGAGTAACTTACCCAAAACTGGAAGAAGTCCTATGGGGCGATATGATTTTGCCGTCATGTAGTCCACTTTACCGGGCTTTGGGATAACGCGGATCCAGGCCCTTTTCCACTCGATGGGGAAGTAGCCGACTTTGAGGCATTTGTTGTATAGTGCCAGCTGAAAATTTGGGTCACACTTATAAGCCTCGTTGCAAATATCCGCCGTGAAACCATCGGCACCTGGAGCTTTCTTTGGGTGGTTTTCAGAATACGCATGCTGGAGTTCGGTGTGCGTGAACGAGGGAGCAATTTCTGTAACTTCTGTCGGGGAGCGTAGAGTTTGAGATAGATCCTCCGCAGTGAGTCGAACACTCTCTCTGATGGTAATGTGAGCGGGGGAGTCCGCACTTGGATCATCCAACGGGAAGAAGGTGTCAGCGAGGAGTTGAGCCGATTCGTCAGGTGATAATGTTGCGCTGGTCGATGGATGTTTCAGCAGGCTCGCTTCCTTGCGGTTGGTGCTGGAACATCGTGTAATAATGCGCTGCGCGCAGGTCCAGACGCCCTCCTGCTTCTGTCTGGTGCAGAACTCCTTCCAGCTAAGAGTAAGAGTTCGCTCAATATTCTTCTTAAAATCGTCTCTGGTTCTGACGTACTCCGCTACACAGTGGGGCCTTCTGCCGGGATTTGCAGAATGAATCCTTCTGCGGAGTGTTCTCACTGTTTTTCGCTGAGAATCCAGCTCGACCGTCCACCACTGTGGCATCTGGCTTTTCCTGTTGCCTAGCTTTGAAATTGCGTCATCGCTAGCCTTGGAGATAGCCAAGTGGTACTCACAGACGAGCTTCTCTAAGGATTCATGGTCTTTGATTGAGTCAATACTGATAGTCGTTAGGTCCAAATAGGCCATTTCAGCTTTCAGGGTACCAGAAAATGTAGTCCATTTCGCCTTTGCAGTGTTGTACTTCCTGGTAGAAGGGTGCTTTAAGGGTGGGTCCTGGCTACGCAACGATAGGAGAAACCGGATGGTGCGATGATCTGTTAGAATAGCCGTATCCGTGTCCACTGCCCAGTTCGTGATTCCCGCCAGCAGCGAATCGCTGCAGGCCGTAATATCCACGATACTCGAGAAAAGCCTTCCACCTCTGAAGGTGTGGAAGGTTGGAGTTGTTCCCGAATTCAAGACGTTCATGTTGTTATGGGCCAGCAGGTCCATTACTGATCTACCCCTACTGTCCTCCACATCGCAGCCCCACCAGGGGCTTGCAGCGTTTACGTCGCCAGCGAGAATGATATCGCGTGTGCCGATTTGATTGACAACCTCTTGAATGTCGTTGAGGTAATCGTCGATTTCTCTATTGCCTTCAAGGTAGATGTTTATAAGGCCTATTTTAAGATGTCCAATAATTAACACAACCGAGCTTAAGTTCTTAGAGTTCAGAGTTTGGTTACAAATGGTTCTTATGTTGTGGTTGATGACGACGATCGCCGCCTTTACGGGCGAATCCTTGGAGCCGCAAGGGTCCTGAATGACCACGTGGGGCGCGGACAAAACGCCCTTAATGCCCACATAGGGTTCCTGGACGAGCAAGACATCCATTCGGCTCCTAACAGCGTCTAACAATGACTCCCTGGTAGCAGCAAGGCCGCGACCGAGGTTGACCTGAGCGAACCTGACTTCCACGGGGGTGCCCTCAGCAATAAATAATGGTATCCCTTGATATGCGGTCCCACTTAATCCATTCTGGGCAAACACCGGAATAGGCTGCGTGATCGGAACCTCCTGCTCTCTTGCTCTTAGAGCAGTTAACGCATTGAGGGTGCCCGGAGCGATTATTGCATTCACTCGTGTCATGCCCTTCGGCGCAGTAACCACACTTTGGGCCTGACAAACAGTCCCTGGCCATGTGCCCGTAGCCCAGGCAATTGTAACATTGGACCACGGGGGACTGGTCCAAGGCGAGCACTACTTGGTATCCCAGTTTCAGGCGCTGACCGTTGATGCGCTGCCACAGGCCAGCGCCCACCTCTAGGATAACGTTAGTAGTAGCAGAAGATCTGCCTTTCGTACGCCTTATGGCCCTAACACGCGTTCCGTCGGGGGATAAGCCCTTAATGAGTTTGGCGTTCTGGTTGATAATGGCCCTTTCTATAGTGGCGTTGTCCAGGTCGTTCGTGACTCCCACCAGGCGGATCAATGGGTTCCTAGGAGGGGGGGTCGTGACGGCAAACCCTTGCGTTGCTCCTCTTATCGCGTCCCCTAGGGCCGCCCTGTCTCGGTCAGAGACACAGCCGAACGATACTTTCTGGTTGCGGAGCCTTCTAATACTGCTGACTCCGACTCCTAGGGCAACGACGTCAACCTTCGATTTGACTGTATTTATGACGTCGTCACTGGTGTGGCGGGGGTCCACTGACTCCACAATTAGGCTATGAGTTTGGGTGTGGCTTAAGGCCTCCGCGTAGGTCTTCGGGGGCCCACGGTACTCGGTTCGTACCACTCGGGCTGGCGAGTTGTCCCGATGTGGTGTAGGCAACTCCCCGCCCTGTATGAGGCCCCGAATGTGCTCGATAGATGTCCTAATAGGCGCTACAGCCTCCACCGAGGTGTCCCGGAGATCCCTAACATCCCTACGCAGCTCTTCGAGTTTGGAGCCCAGGAGTTCTGCGGTCTCTTTAGAGGGTAAATTTCCCCGTAGCTCCATCAGGCCACTACGCACTTCCGCGACCGTTTCGTATGTTTCCGAACACGTTTGGAGTATTTGATGAATTTCCGGCGTGTTGGACGGGAGGGGTGAGGGAGTGACGAGGGAGGCCTCCCGAACCGCCGCGATAATGTCGTCAGTCGACACATCGCCCAAGGGACAATCCTGTCGGCGCTGGTTCAGGGAGGTTAGCTCCTGGCGTATAAGCATAAGCTCAGTGTGGAGATCCGCCATCTCGGGGCCGTTGGCGATTGCGAGGGGAATTTGGGCTTCTAGAGGTTGCGCCGAGTGTAGAGCCGCCCTGAGCGATCCGAGACCGGGTAGGTAGGGTAGGTAGGGTAGGTAGGGTAGGTAGGGTAGGTAGGGTAGGTAGGGTAGGTAGGGTAGGTAGGGTAGGTAGGGTAGGTAGGGTAGGTAGGGTAGGTAGGGTAGGTAGGGTAGGTAGGGTAGGTAGGGTAGGTAGGGTAGGTAGGGTAGGTAGGGTAGGTAGGGTAGGTAGGGTAGGTAGGGTAGGTAGGGTAGGTAGGGTAGGTAGGGTAGGTAGGGTAGGTAGGGTAGGTAGGGTAGGTAGGGTAGGTAGGGTAGGTAGGGTAGGTAGGGTAGGTAGGGTAGGTAGGGTAGGTAGGGTAGGTAGGGTAGGTAGGGTAGGTAGGGTAGGTAGGGTAGGTAGGGTAGGTAGGGTAGGTAGGGTAGGTAGGGTAGGTAGGGTAGGTAGGGTAGGTAGGGTAGGTAGGGTAGGTAGGGTAGGTAGGGTAGGTAGGGTAGGTAGGGTAGGTAGGGTAGGTAGGGTAGGTAGGGTAGGTAGGGTAGGTAGGGTAGGTAGGGTAGGTAGGGTAGGTAGGGTAGGTAGGGTAGGTAGGGTAGGTAGGGTAGGTAGGGTAGGGTAGGGTAGGTAGGGTAGGGTAGGTAGGGTAGGGTAGGTAGGGTAGGGTAGGGTAGGGTAGGGTAGGGTAAGGTAGGGTAGGGTAGGTAGGGTAGGGTAGGTAGGGTAGGGTAGGTAGGGTAGGGTAGGGTAGGGTAGGTAGGGTAGGGTAGGTAGGGTAGGGCAGGTAGGGTAGGGCAGGTAGGGTAGGGTAGGTAGGGTAGGGTAGGTAGGGTAGGGTAGGTAGGGTAGGGTAGGTAGGGTAGGGTAGGTAGGGTAGGGTAGGTAGGGTAGGGTAGGTAGGGTAGGGTAGGTAGGGTAGGGAAGGGTAGGGTAGGTAGGGTAGGGTAGGTAGGGTAGGGTAGGTAGGGTAGGGTAGGAAGGGTAGGGTAGGTAGGGTAGGTAGGGTAGGTAGGGTAGGTAGGGTAGGTAGGGTAGGTAGGGTAGGTAGGGTAGGGTAGGTAGGGTAGGTAGGGTAGGTAGGGTAGGGTAGGTAGGGTAGGGTAGGTAGGGTAGGGTTTTTTTTTTTTTTTTTTTGGCGCCTACCTCTCCGCGCAAGGCGGAGTCTGCGAGCTAGGGAGGTTCCCCGGACATAATCCGAGACCTTAGGGACTCGTCTTTAATCAAAATTCAATATTACATAATTCTTATCTCTATAACAGTCTTAGTCTATCACATGACGAGTATCTTATTTTATTTATATTATCTACAACCTTATTCTAACTTATTATACAGCATGTTACTAATAATACCTTATTTCTATTTTATCTATAGTTTGTATTATTCTGTTTGCTTCCGACTATATATAATTATATACAACTTTGAGCATTGATGTTATTTATTTTTGTTTATCGTTTTTTGTGCAATGTTTACACAATATTCAATAAATTCATTGCTGTATTTTTTATTAGAGATAAGTGTATTAAAATTCCCTGGTCTTATATCAATTTCCAACTTTTGCTCGAGCTCGTACCTTTCGAGACCATAGGCCGGGCAGTCCGTCAGTAGGTGGGTCACTGTCTCGTCTTGGTCAGAGTCGCACACACATGATGGGCTTTCCTTACATCTGAGCCTGTTCAGGTATTCTGAAAACCCACCATGTCCGGTCATTACCTGTGTAATTACCCCTGTAGGTCTTAATTTTCTAATTATTTTATATGCTTCAACAGCGTCCGGGAAGAAGAGTTTTGTTGTTGAGGCTGTGTCACCCATCCTGTACCTCCGGTTCCATTCGGCAAGCGAATCCTTTCGGATTTGCCGCTTGACGAATGAAACCGGACACTGATCGTAGTCCGGCCTCTTCTTTAGTTTTAGCGCCGCATCCTTAGCCAACTGGTCGGCTCTCTCGTTCCCCTGCATTCCCGCGTGAGCTTTAATCCAGAACAAAGATATATCTTTGTTCTGGGATTTGCATTGCCGCAGATTTTGTCTGATTTCGACTGCAAGGGGATGAAAAGAGCGGTGGTTTACGACCGTATCGAGTGAGGATCTTGAGTCACTATAGATTCCGTAGGTCTCGTATGTGCTCTTTTGTATCTCCCGCGTTGCTTTGCATATGGCCAGCAGTTCGGCCTGGTAGACCGTGCAGTAGGACGACAGCTTCAATTTCTGGAATTTGGTTTCAGCGCCATTGCTCCAAAGAGACAATGCCGCCCCCACCTTTCCATCTATTTTGCTGCCGTCCGTGAAGATCTGCACTGCTTGAGTGCAGTGGTTACTGAGTTGTTCTTGGTCTGCCAGGCATATGAACTGCAGACTCATATACTCCGCCGGGTGGGGTGTTGAGGCAAATGCGGTGCGTCGCTCGACGTCCCTATCTCCTAGCACCGGCCGGGGTACCCCCCTCCTCGCCTCATACAGGGCAGCTGCCTCTCGTATTCGGAGATCGAGGGGTAGTAACCCAGCCAGCACCAGCGCCGAGTTCAGGGATACGGTGCGATAGGATTTGCACAATTTCTGTGCAAATCCTCTTTGGAGCGCGTTTACCCTCTTCTTTACATACATCTTGGTGGCTGCGGATGCCCACGCACTTGCCGCGTACAGTATGACCGGTTCGACTACTGCCGTGTACATGGTGCGGATGACGTCGGGGTGGAGTCCCCAGCTGACCTTAGCAGCCCTCGACAACTGCTTGTAAAAGCCCAGTGCTTTTTGGCACACAATAGCTGTATGCTTATTGAAAGTAAGCTTGTTGTCGATAGTTAGCCCCAGGATTTTGATCTCTTGCTTCATGCCAATGGCGACCCCTCCCATGCTCAGCCGCGGGGTGTCAAATTTCAGTTTCCGCGTTATTACCATCGCATTTGTTTTATGCGGTGCGAATTTCAACTTGTTACTAACACCCCATTGATAAACATGGGCGAGGGCGTCATTCGCCTTCCGCTCGACCTCGATCGCTGAGTCGCCATCAAATATCAGCACCACGTCGTCAGCAAAGGCTTGGCAGTAGTCTCCCCGCTCTGTCAGCCCCTTTAAGAGAGGGTCCAGTAGGGTGTTCCAGAGGATCGGTCCTCCAATGGAACCCTGTACACAGCCCTTTGACGTCGCCCTAACGACCTCTTCACCTGCATACCTGACCCTGACCCTTCGGTTATCGAGGTAGCTGTCTATTACTCTCCTCACATTTACCGGGCATTTTTCCTCAGCCAGTCTGGTTCGGATAGCTGGCCACCATGCGCTGTCAAAAGCTCCCTCTATGTCCAGCGACACCATAACGGTGAGCTTATGGTCTGCCAGTTTTCCACGTATGTGTCCAACCAGATCATAGAGGGAGTCTTCTGTGCTCTTCTGGGGCATGAACCCGTACTGGCGAGTACTGAGTCGCGGTATAATGTGCCATTTAACTCTGTTTATGACCATTTTTTCCAAGACTTTTCCTAGCACCGGCAACAGACCAATTGGCCTGTAGGATTTTGGAACTGTATAGCTCTCCCTCCCGGGTTTCCTTAGGATCACAACTGTGGCTTCCTTCCAGGTCCCGGGAAAGTAGCCCAGTTCCAAGCACTTGTTAGCCAGTGCTAGGAAAGTTCCCGGATCATGGTCGATCGAATGCTGGCAGATGTCGGCCGTGAGACCATCCACCCCACGCCAAGAAAGCCCCCGGGGCTTTCTTGGGGTTGAAGGTGCGTATGGAGGAGTTTAGCTCCTCGGTAGTGAACGGTGGGTCATGTTTTTCATCATGACCCATGACGTTCACTTTTTCTGCTAACATCCTAACACGCTTGTGTTCTTCGCTATCCTCTTCCCTTCTGTCCCCCGGGTAAAATGTTTCCGACAGCAATTCGGCAGAGTGCAGATTGTCCAGTACCTTACCGTTCACGATCAGGGGCAGGTCCTCGTGCCTTTTCTTTGTTCGGCCTATGACGCGGTATATGCCGTCCCATAGCCCTTCCCCATCTTGCCTCTCACAAAAAGCTTTCCAGCTTTCTGTCTGTGCTTTTCTAGCTTTGGTCTCATATTCGTTCTTTATTTGCAGGTACTCAGCGACGACGACCTCTCTCCTGACAGGTGCTGCACACCGGATCCTGCGCTTTTTGGTGGCGACTGCCTTCTTCAGGGTGGCGAGCTCCTCTGACCACCATGGTAAGTTGACCCTGTTATTTGGCTTTATTAGGGGTATACTTGTATTAGCTGCTTCTATTATGGAGTTTTGGTAAATTTTAATTTTGTCTTCTAATTCTATTTTGTTTTTAATATTTTCTACGTCTGAAGGGTTAATTTTATGTAGGGTAGGGTAGGGTAGGGTAGGTAGGGTAGGTAGGGTAGGTAGGGTAGGTAGGGTAGGTAGGGTAGGTAGGGTAGGTAGGGTAGGTAGGGTAGGTAGGGTAGGTAGGGTAGGTAGGGTAGGTAGGGTAGGTAGGGTAGGTAGGGTAGGTAGGGTAGGTAGGGTAGGTAGGGTAGGTAGGGTAGGTAGGGTAGGTAGGGTAGGTAGGGTAGGTAGGGTAGGTAGGGTAGGTAGGGTAGGTAGGGTAGGTAGGGTAGGTAGGGTAGGTAGGGTAGGTAGGGTAGGTAGGGTAGGTAGGGTAGGTAGGGTAGGTAGGGTAGGTAGGGTAGGTAGGGTAGGTAGGGTAGGTAGGGTAGGTAGGGTAGGTAGGGTAGGTAGGGTAGGTAGGGTAGGTAGGGTAGGTAGGGTAGGTAGGGTAGGTAGGGTAGGTAGGGTAGGTAGGGTAGGTAGGGTAGGTAGGGTAGGTAGGGTAGGTAGGGTAGGTAGGGTAGGTAGGGTAGGTAGGGTAGGTAGGGTAGGTAGGGTAGGTAGGGTAGGTAGGGTAGGTAGGGTAGGGTATTTTTTTTTTTTTTTTTTAAAAAGGCGCCTACCTCTCCGCGCTTTTGGCGGAGTCTGCGAGCTAATAGTTCCCCGGACATAATCCGAGACTATGGAGACTTATCTTTATTTCTAGGTACTATAAACTTTCTTATTTCACTATTACATATTTTACTTACTACTACATGATAAGTTTTCAAATTTTTAAAACTAATACATACATAATTACAAATCTATTATTATTTTATCTTAATCTACTGTTATCCTCTTTTTTTAGATCTATTTACTAATGCTACCTGTTATATATGATATATATAATTTCGAGCATAATTATGCACCTATTTATTGTTGTGAATCGTTTTTTCCGCTATTTTCTTACAGTATTCTAAAAATTCTGTTCTGTATTTTATACCTTTAATTAATTTATTTAGATTTTCAATATTTACTTCTATTCCCAGTCTTTGCTCTATCTCGTACCTCTCGAGGCCATAGGCCGGGCAGTCAGTCAGTAAATGGGTCACCGTCTCGTCTTTGTCAGGGTCACATGCGCATGATGGGCTTCCCTTACACTTGAATCTGTGCAGGTATTCGGAAAACCCACCATGGCCAGTCAAAATCTGTGTAATTACACCTGTCGGTCGAATTTTTCTGACAAGCCCATAAGCGTCAATTGCATCCGGAAAAAACAATTTTGTGGTCGCGGCTGTGTCGCCCATCTTGTACCGCCGGTTCCATTCGTCAAGCGAATCCTTTCGGATTTGCCGCTTGACGAATGAAACCGGACACTGGTCGTAATCCGGCCTTCTCTTCAGTTTGAGCGCCGCATCCTTAGCCAACTGGTCGGCTCTCTCATTCCCTTCCAGTCCCGCATGGGCCTTGATCCAGAACAAGTGTATATCTTTGCCCTGGGATCTGCCCTGCCGCAGATTCTCTCTGGTTTCGACTGCAAGGGGATGAGAAGAGCGGTGGTTTGCGACCGTTTCGAGTGACGATCGAGAATCGCTAAAGATGCCAAAGGTCTCTTTAGCGCTCTTAAGTATTTCCCGCGTGGCTTTACATATGGCCAACAGTTCGGCCTGGTAGACCGTGCAGTGGGACGACAGCTTCAACTTCAGACTTTTGGTTTCAGCGCCATTGCTCCAGAGAGACAATGCCGCCCCCACCTTGCCTTCAATTTTACTGCCGTCCGTGTAGATCTGCACTGCTAGTGCGCAGTGGTCACTGAGTGATTCTTGGTCTGCCAGGCAAATGAACTGCAGGCTCATATGCTCTGCCGGGTGGGGTGTGGAGGCAAATGCGGTACGTCGCTCGACGTCCCTATCTCCTAGCGCTGACCGGGGTACCCCCCTCCTCGCCTCGTACAGGGCAGCTGCCTCTTGCACTCGGAGATCGAGGGGCAGTATTCCAGCCAACACCAGTGCCGAGTTCAGGGAAACGGTGCGGTAGGATTTGCACAGTTTCTGTGCAAATCCCCTTTGGACCGCATTTAGCCTCTTCTTTACGCACTTCTTTGTGTCTCATATCAACCGAAAGACGTCCACTGCTGGACATAGGCCTCCCCCAAGCGTCGCCACTTTGACCGATCCCGTGCGTCTCGCAACCAACGTATCCCTGCAACCTTCACCAGGTCGTCGGCCCACCTGGTGGGAGGCCTTCCAACGCAACGTCTTCCGGTTCGCGGTCGCCACTCCAGAACCTTTCTGCCCCATCGGCCATCCGTTCTGCGAGCAATGTGCCCTGCCCACTGCCACTTAAGTTTGGCAATTCTCCGGGCTATGTCGGTAACCCTGGTTCTCTTGCGGATCTCTACATTTCTGATTCGATCACGTAAGGAAACTCCGAGCATAGCCCTCTCCATTGCCCTTTGGGTGACTGTAAGCTTTCTGATGAGGCCCATTGTAAGCGACCATGTCTCAGAGCCATAAGTCATCACTGGCAACACACACTGGTCATAGACTTTCGTCTTGAGACACTGTGGTAAGTTCGACGAGAAGATACCACGCAACTTCCCGAACGTTGCCCAGCCGAGTCGGATTCGACGGTTGACCTCTTTCTCGAAGTTGGCCCTACCCAACTGGATCGTTTGTCCCAGGTAGACATAGTCGCCCACAACTTCGAGTGTATATATAGTCTCCGACCTTAATAGGAGTGGGTGTAACATGGGCATTCATCATCACTTTGGTTTTGTCCATGTTCATCCTAAGACCCACTCTTTCGGATGCTCTACTGAGGTCATCGAGCATTACATTGAGGTCCTCCATGGTCTCAGCCATAACCACTATATCGTCGGCAAACCGAAGGTGAGTGATGTACTCGCCATTGACGTTGATGCCTAGCCCTCTCCAGTCCAGAACCTTGAAGACGTCCTCCAGTGCAGCGGTGAACAGCTTCGGCGATATGACGTCTCCCTGTCTCACACCTCGCTGCAAATTTCCGAGTTCCGAGGCCTGATCCTGAAGTCGAACTGACATGGTGGCGTTTTTGTATAAACACTTCAACACCTCGATGTACCGGTAGTCAATTTGGCACCGTTGGAGAGACTGCAGTACAGCCCAAGTCTCGATCGAATCAAAGGCTTTCTCGTAGTCCAGAAACGCTAAACAGAGAGGCAGGTTGTACTCTTCGGTTTTCTGTATAACCTGCCGCAGCGTATGTATGTGGTCTACGGTGCTGAAGCCTTTACGGAATCCGGCTTGTTCGGGAGGCTGGAAATCGTCAAACTTGCGCGCGAGACGATTCGTGATGACTCTTGAAAAATTGTTCCGTACTAAACTGTAAAAACAGAAATATAAAAGACGGTATAATAAGGTGTTTGTCTTTTTCCAACGAAGAGACCTGGTAAAATAAAAGAACTGGTATGTGCCTTTCTAGATATTATTTCATTTATCTACGCGTTGTAAATTCTATAAATGTCTGTGTCAATACGGCTGTACGCCCGAACTTAATCTAACCTAATTAGTTTTGACTTATTTTAGTCAAGTCAAGTTTTGTGGGTTTTCGTCCCGAACTAAATTACGTTGGTCCATTTTATCACATTCGTACAGAAAGACAGGCGCAGCGTGTGACTTTTACAAAATTTGTTTTGTCAGAAACATTGTTTAACTAGATCTCAGATCAAATAAAAAGTCAAGATGGAACGTTGCAATCAACAAGGTGACGCCGGTTAAAACTACACCTTACCGTATACATACTCAATTACACATACAACGAAACTATGCCTTAGCTTGTCAGTGGAGCTCTCAGATCAAATAAAAAACTCGACAGACAAGCTAAGGCGTAGTTTCGTTCTGTGTCTCAGTAGCCGTGGCTTGGTCACCTACGGTGAAGCGAAGAGGAACCCGAGGAAGGGCCGCTCGTCAGGGCTTTTTCCGATTAAGCCGACGACGTTGCGGCCAACAAGTAGGTTGCGGTTCCGCTTGGCAACAGGCGACATCGCATCTGAGGCTCGCTCGATATCATATGGAGCGTCCCATACGATTTCGCAGCTGTGGGTTGGAGACTGCGGTGGGAGAGGAGTGCCGGTATTGCGTTGCGCCGCTCTACCTACCTTCCGTGGCCTGGACGGGGTCGCCACCGTCTGATTGTGGATGAGGTGGGGCCGCAGGGGAGGTCCCTATGCCTGCGGCCGAAAAGTCAAAGGTGGCGGGCCACTGACCTGTCCCGTCACAGGAGGGCCAAGGGTGCCATACACTGGGCCGTCTGGCGCCCATGTGCTGGTTTGGTCCCTGGGGTGGTCACGGCGTGCAATAGAACACATTGCACGCCTGGCAGCGCATGGTGCGCTGGTGATGGGTGGTACACTCCAAAGGATGGTCCGGTGACGGGTGGCCGCGGCGGGTTCGCGGTGAGTGCTAACGCGTGCCCGTGTTCCCGCCATATGTGGCACAGGAGGACACCGTGGAGTTTTAGTGGGTTGGAGTCCCACATAACTGTGCTATCTACCCGTGGTAGCATAGCATGCATGAGCATTTCCCTAGGCTAAAAAAAAATAAAATTAGTAGCGATGCCTGTGATTGGTTTTTTTTGTGTCGAGGGGAATACTGATTTACCCTTGCAAAGAATTGATCAGGGTATGGTATCAGCTGATATAATGGAGAAATAATTTAATCAACACCACGGTCAAACGTTGCACAATGAAAAAATAATTTTCTATTTGACTCGGTTTGTTCATGGACTTGTAATTCATTATTAGGTATTACTCTGTTTAGTTCAAACAAGAACCTATCTACAAGTCATCATCATCTTCCTGCCCATGCCCCATGTCACTTGGGGTCGGTGTAACACATTTTCTTCTTCCATACCGTCCTGTCCTCCGTCACGCCATCACTGACTCCCTTTTCTTTCATATCACTCCTCACACAGTCCATTGATCTTTTCTTTAGCCACCCCCTCCCTCTCCATCCATCCACATTAACATTCATAACACTTTTAGTAACATGCGTTTCATATCTCCTCATCACATGACCATACCCAGGATAAACGGTTTCCTTTCAACTTTTCTGCCACTGGCACCACTTTCAAACTTTCTGTAATATACTCATTTCTCACTTCATCCATTCTCGTCACTTCGCACATCCATCTCAACATTCTGATCTCATTATATCTAGGCGTAAGGAAAAGAAATAAAACCATAATATGCAATCAATTAATAAAGAAGCAAAGTAAAAAAATAAAAAAAGTATCAAATATGTCGATTTATTAAAAATGATAAAAATTTAGTACCTATTGTATTTATTCTTTTGCCGCACAAAAAAAGTTTGAGAACCGCAACGCAATTGATGACGTAGTCTTAGGCCAATCACGTGACCCAGCTGTCACGGGAAGAGACTACCATGTCTTATTGTACCATGGTCGCGTCATTCGTTTTAGAGTTCATCCCATTCCATAATATTTCAGGGTAATAATACATGGGTAGGCAGGGTGTTAAATCTCTTCGGATGCAGCATTTCGTATAATTTTGCTTGAATTTCACTTACAGGTAAGTTCAGTTAACCATAAATTATACTTCAATAGTGAAACCTCAAGATTTAATACACATTCTAGATGTTTAGATTATATTAACTGTGGATCGGAAAATGCGGCCGGCGTGTTCAGGTTCACATGTAAATAATTTGGTATGTGTTTAAAGAATAAAACAAAGTTTGTCTAGTCAGATACCAAGAATGTATTAAAGAGAGATACCTACAAAGATACATTTAGTAACAATAATCTACCGAAGAATCAACAAACAGGCCTTTTTTCTAAACTTACTTATTATCATACATCAGCAAATACCCTGTCTTGTTCAGAATGGTCATGTATTTTTTTGCAATAAATAAACAATTCAAATAAGTTATCAGACTTAAGAGTGCTTCTGAATAGGCAACATTTTCTGTTTAAGTAATCAGGCTGTTTACTGAAAATATTAATTTGTAATGTTTGTCATTACATAAAAGTAAAATCAAGCAAAGATTTTTACTGATCGTTGCAGAAGTTTTAATTATATCATTTCTCTTCTGGAAGAAGAAGAAAAAGGGTCATATTTTCGTTAATTGTAATATTGTTCCTGTTTCTGTTACTTGAACATCATCAATATTGACCCATGACAAGGTTTACATCCCTTGACCTGTGAACAATGCGAGCAAACTTAGAGCTTTTTTAGGAACATAAATTAGATTGGTTTAGATTACCTTCTTCTTGAATAAGAAGAAGGTAATCTAAAACTAGATTATGGTTCCAAGTAGTATACTAAGATTAATTTTAAAAACATCCGCAAAGAATCCACAAATGCATTTTCCATTTGAATTTTTTGTAAGATTAATTTTAATACAGAGTGAAAACAATTTAGTGTCCCATAACTTGCACCTTTGTTAAATTCCTCTAATATAATTTTTAAATGCTTGATTTAATCAATTCTTTATAATTTGAATTGTATGTTTATTGTATTAATTATACACACAATTCAAATATATTTTTAAATCAACTTATATTCTATTATGAGACACTAGCACCATCTGTCCGAAGATCGGTAATATTGACATTCTTAAATGATTCCAATCCTCAGCATCAGATGTCACTACCGAACTCATAATTAAATGAAACGTTATTTTATAATTGTTACAATTCGACATGTGACTAAACACAACTGGCATAATATTATGGGTGTTCTATAGGTGCCGCTCTGCTCAACTCTTCGGGGAATAGTTATGTACAGTGATCTTATCTATATGTGCTATATATTAGTCAGAGGTCGGTCACAGTTTCGTGTGGCATTAATTACTATTACGGTCAGACTTTCACATCCCATATTCGAAGTAGCGAGCAACAGATAATTACTCGTAGATCAAGATAGTACGACATCCACTTAGATATTAACGTTATGTTGATTTATCCAACTATTTATTGGGATTGAATTTTAAATTTTCTGCAATGATTTCAAAGAGTGGGCGACTGTTGCTGGGGAGATTCTAGCTCTAGTTCTCTCTTCGCATCTTGAACTCAAGGTATTTGTGTAACTTTAAACAAATTGTCATGTTTGGATTTGTGCCTGAAATCGGCAATATTCTTTTATTTTATTTTAAGGGTTCCGTACCTCGAAAGGAAAATACGAAAACCTTATAGGATGACTTTGCTGTCCGTCCGTCCGTCCATCTGTCTGTCTGTCAAGGCCCTTTTTCTCAGAACGCGTGGAGGTATCAAGCTGAAATTTATATTAGATCCTCAGGTCTACTTTCCCTTAAAGCTGTGAAAAATCAAATTTCTAAGCCAACGAAATTAAAAGATACAGCCGTTTATGACGAAAATTTTCGACACTCGCAAGGGAATCAAAACTACAGGGTAATTCCCGTGAAATAAGAATCTTGAAATTTGGTACGAAGCAACGCCTTATAGCGCAGACCAATCACTGTCAAACGTTAAGTCGGTCAAGTTTTACTTTGGACAATGTTATATTAGATCTTTAGTAGACACAGTGCTGAATTTTTGCTACAAGAAAAGAAACGATTCTATTGGGGCAAAAAAAGTTACTTTTCACAAAGCTGCCGACGTTGAATTAGCAAAAAAATACCAAATATTGGTGCTTGCTGATTATAGAGGGGAAAAAAGCGCATAATAGTATTTGCAAATGAAGAAATGAAAGAATATTTTAAATAAATGGTATTTTTGAATCAAATAGTTTTTCCTTTAATTATTACATTATACATTTTATCTTTTGACTGTACTGTTTTTGGCTTGAACAATAGATTATATTTATTCTTTTATGGGTGGGACGAGTCGCCGGAAGAAAAATATTAAAATAAATGTATCCGGCAACTCATCCCGCGGGATCAGTTAATTGCGGGATCAGTCGCCGGAAACTTCCCCTTTCCTTATGAACGCGAAGACGTATTAAATTGAAATTCATAATTATCAAATACTCAGGACTATAATACCTTTAAGCTGAGGTTTGTACGGAACCCTCGGTGCGCGAGGACTTGCACTTGGCCGGTTTTTATTATATACTACAGGCGTCATTTAACGTTGATATAACAAGCCAGATTCCCATTCATCACTCGTTAATTAAAATAAGGTTGGCACACTTTGCCTGTCGCATTGTGGATGCCGTAATATCTTAAAGTGGTGTCTCTACAGGTAATCCTATTATGCAGATGAGCCAAGTCTCCAGTACTCTAGTGTCAGTAGGCGACACCCGCACGCAAATTGACGATGTCAAAACCAACTTGTTCAGCCATGTTGCAATTTGAAGGTAATGTCGGATTTAAATAGCTGAGATCTTGTTTCGAGCTCCTTTCTCGTGTTTGTAATAGGTATTTGAGGGATTGTAATGGATTTGTTGCTAATACTATTGTGAATTAGAAACACATGTAACATTTTTTTTGAAATTGTATTCCACCGGAAATCAAATTAAATGAACTAAAATCTTTTCTCACTGTTTGAAAATCAAAAAACATTTATAACAAAAAAAATTCGCACCATTTATTTTCACACTAACTTCTTAATTTTTTTTTCTAGCGCGGTTATTTTGCCTAACGCTAAGTGGGACCGTTGTAGGATGGTTTTGTTATGATAATTAACTTCCTATTACTAATAATTAACTTTTTTTGTAACAGCAATTCTGGTACCTACGGTTTTCTGTGCTTTATAAAAGTAATTTTTGTTTATCAGTGGCAACTGCTGAAAAAAATAAATCTTTATAGGTAAATGAGCTAGCTCAGTTTGACGCAGTCTGCCTACATTTTCAATTAAGCCGACCTAGATGAGTAGAAATCGTTTATAATGGTAATTGGATACCGCCTATCGGTAATAGATTACAATACGCCACACACCTGCTCACTACGTATTAAAGTACATTATACTTTTTGTTGCTACTAAATATTGATGGGTTAAATATACATAGGCAATAGCAGGTTATTTGGAGAGAAAAATATTGAGACAGGCAAAATCATCATCATTCATCATCATTTCAGCCAAAAGACGTCCACTGCTGGATATAATAAAAAGTTCTACCTTCATTCAAATGCAATGTTCATGATCCAATTAACTAAACACTTAAACGCAAATCTTTCGGACAACTGAATACGTACGTATTCATATTAATTACTTTATATTATGACATATGGTCATAATATAAAGTAATTAATGCAGCGACAAACATAATATTATTAAAAGGATAACAAAATTATTACGCTACGGTATTTATTATTTTTCTATCATTTTTGAGATTACATTAAAAAGATAGTTAAGATTTAAATCTTTATTAATATGAAGGCATTCAATTTAAATGAAGAAATAGATATTCGTATATTAAGTTATGTGTTTATCAGTCTATGTATGTATGTAAGTTTGAAGTATGTCAGTATGTATGTATGTTTGTTCCTACGTGGCGTTCTAAAGACCAAACGCGATGGCCGATTTTGATGAATCATACGTCAATCGATTCATCTTAACCCTGCGAGTGTCCCTGGCTACATTAAAACTGAAAAATGGCGGATTTTGGGCGCCATATTGAGTGGGACAAAAATATTTTTTTCTTCCAAACCCATCGTGTGGGGTATCAAAATAAAGGATTTTAAGAGGTGATTTCAAAAATATATAACACTTATATGTTAAAATGTAACTAAATCTAAAAAAAAAATACTAAAAGGTTATAAATAAAAAAAGTTAATTCAAAAAATCAAAAAATCTGATTGCTTAAAAATCGAACTAAAAAGACATAAATAAGAAGAAAATCTGAGGATACATCTGGTTTTGTTCAGCCAGCTCGCGAATACGCATCCTCCGACTGCACAACATGATTTTCTTCTTGTTTACGTCTTTTTAGATCGAATTTTTAGCAGTCGGGTTTTTTGATTTTTTGAATTATGAACTTTCCATCGGTCAGTTCTATAACTGACTTTGGCAACTTGTTATAAAAGCAACTGTTTATAAGAAAAGAATTGCTAGTTTTCGTTAATCTGAATTTGGGTTTTACTATTTCATGCTTACTGCGTGTATTTAAATTATGGAAGTCGCTTCTAGTTTTGAATAGCCCTCGATTTTACGGACATACAAAATACATTTCAAAATATAAAGTGAAGGTAGAGTCACTATATCGATCTCTTTAAATTTTTCTCTGAGGCACTCGCGCGGACCCATTTTATAGATTGCGCGGATTGCCCTCTTTTGTAGGATGAAAATTGAGTCAACGTCTGCTGTTGATCCCCACAGCAGAATGCCATAAGACGTAATACTGTGGAAATAAGCATAGTATACTAACCTAGCTGTAGCTACATCGGTTAGCTGCCTTATTTTCCTTACTGCATATGCAGCCGAACTTAACCTACCCGAATGATTTCTAATGTGTGCGCCCCACTGCAATTTTGAATCGATAGTAATCCCTAAGAATACAGTTTCCGTTACAAATTCAAGATTTTTGCCGTCAAGATTTAAGTTTAGGTCACGTTGTGGTACATTTGGTAAAGAGAACTTTACACATTTTGTTTTTTTCGCATTCAGTAAAAGATTCTTAGCTGCGAACCATTTTGAGAGAATAATTCGACTTTCGTTGACATTTAAGACATCCATTAGCGAAGTATCACGACGGGATAGTAAGTGCGATCGATGTTGGCGACAAAACGTGTGGGTATTGTGTTTGAAATTGAAACGTTTGTTTTATATTATAATATCTACATATGAGGATGTATTTGAAACACCACCATCCACATGTTTTGTGATTTTATTAAATAGTATGACGTTGTGGCCATGTCGCGTTCTCATTGGTTCATTATGAAATAGTTCGATATATAGGTGTGTGCATGAGTGTAAGGTGTCTATGGAAGAAGGTCATAAGTGGGACTGATTGCCTAAGCTATACTTTCATGAAGTTATGACTGCGATTTTGATCGTGATAGTATGTGGTCTACGGTGCTAAAGCCTTTTCGGAATCCAGCTTGTTCGGGAGGCTGGAAATCGTCAAACCTGCGCGCGAGACGATTGGAGCTGACTCTTGAAAACAACGTGTAGACATGGCTAAGAAGTGAGATGGGCCTATAGTTCTTCAGCCGGGCATTGTCGCCTTTCTTGAAGA
The DNA here is from genome assembly GCA_964057195.1 of Orthosia cruda. Lineage (NCBI taxonomy): Eukaryota > Metazoa > Arthropoda > Insecta > Lepidoptera > Noctuidae > Orthosia > Orthosia cruda. The sequence goes on from OZ059826.1 coordinate 43,582,213, forward strand.
AGAGTACTGCCATACCCCTGCACCATGCCTGTGGCGTTTTGCCCTAGAGTATGACGGAATCAATAAGCTTCTGAAGGGCCTTAAGGACCGGCTTACCACCCGCCTTCAGGAGTCCAGCCGTGATCACCCGGCGCCTTTTTATTTTTAAGCTGTTTCAGACTCATCTCAATCTCGTACAGACTGACATCCGGGATATCTTCGGTATAGTGTCGGGTCAATCTAGCTCTTGGGTCGTTTGCTAGACTCGCAACGCGCTTGCTGATGATGTGTACAACTGCCCATAGAATGTCTCGATCTTCTTCAATAGCTCCGGTTTGGCGGACACGATCCTGCCATTGTCGGTCTTCAGTTTCGTGAGCTGGCTCCGCTTAGTAGCCAGATCTCTTGAAAAACCTTGGAGCCTTTATTTAGCTCAATCGCGTCTTTAATACGCTCGATATTAAAGCAACGGAGGTCTTTTTTCAAGGATTTAGAGATCTGTCTATTGAACTGCCGGTATTTGCACGCCTCATCTGAAGACTGCAGGATCATCTCACGCCTCTCCTTCATAAGCTTGAGGGTAGGATCAGAGAGCTTTTTGTTTCTATATGTACGACGGGTCTTGAAAAACTTAGACCAGACCGTATGGACAGCTTCTATGAACCCGTCGCTGTATTCGTCCACGGAGCTCCCTAGGCACTCGAAACGATTCTGGAGTTCGAGCTGAAAGCTCTCGGGGTTTCAGGCAAAATGCTTCGAAAATATTTTTTTTTTAAATGTGAGCAAGTAAAAAAGATCAATCAATCATTTATTTTGTAAAACATAGGTATGGTTACAGTTGGTATATTGTTAAAATATGTGCACTATGTTTTGCTAAAATCTGGCGTACAAAATTAACATAAGCAAGCAACAACAAATAAAATAATACAATTAAGGTGGCATGTCAATAGATCACATTAAAAAATAAATCAATTTAAAATATATCAATTAGGTGAAGTCATTACAATTTTAGATAAATAAACACATTCGTACATAATCAATAAATAAAATCATAAGTGTTTAATTGGCAAGTCGGAATCGTCATACCTCTGTTTATCAAGAGTAAACTCAGTAATGGAGTAGTAACATCTATCTACAAGGAATTTAAACAAAGACCTCTTAAATGATCCCAGGCACTCTTTATTTCTAATAGCTGCTGGTGTACTGTTGTATATTTTTGGAACCATACCTAGCACACTTTTGAAAAATGCGGTTTTATGAGAGCTAACATGAATGGTATTCTGGTAACGGCGAAAGCGCAGTTTTTCTAATAAATGCAGGTTACAGCGAACAAGCACACCCATTTCATATACGTACATAGACGGTAGATTGAGCAAACTAAATTCCTTAAATAATAGTTTACAACTTTCAATCGATTGCAATTTGGTAAACGATCGGAAGCATTTCTTTTGAGCTTTAAAAACAATGTCTCTGTCTGTGGAGTTGCCCCAGAAAATGATTCCGTACCTAATGCCAGAAGTCACATAAGCATTGTAAGCTAGTTGCACTGTAATGATGAGATTTGATCATTATACGAATATTCGGTGTAATACCAGCTGAAAATACACAGTGGTGTCCCAACAAAGGATATGAATTGTTTATTAAAACATACACTCACACATATACACGTATATTATTGAAAGGAGGAAAAAAATATAGGATTTGTTTGAGTTTGAATCACGCACAGCGCCAAGCACCTTGGCGAGTATAGTTTTCGCCAAACTTCTGGGCCGCCCTGTTCAGATCGGCGCCGTTTTTGTATGAGATTTATTACTGCGCAGCCATTGTTGCCAACCTTAGGGTGGTCAAGAAGTTTGGCGAGAACTATACTGCTAGAGACGGTGTTGTCAAAATGTCTATACAAAACAAGCCTGTCAGTCAAGTGTCAGTTGTAGAAATTGCCCGTGGTAACTCAGACTAAACAGCCGAAACATGTGCTCACACATAGCGTCGGCATGATTAGATTGTTAGTTAGTAATGGTGTCTCTGCTTGCTAGGCCCGGAGGTAATTCCATGCTTGCTGGTTTGAATACAATCATTTGAGTTTGAACGCGAAGTTTTCTGGTTTCCTGCGAAGTAAGCAGCCATCCGTATTTTTAGGGTTTCGTAACCAAAGGGTAAAAACGGGACCCTATTACTGAGACTCCGCGGTCCGTCTGTCTGTCTGTCTGTCTGTCACCAGGCTGTATCTCATGAACCGTGATAGCTAGACAGTTGAAATTTTTACAGATGATGTATGTCTGTTGCCGCTTTAACAACAAATACTAAAAACAGTATAAAATTAATATTTAAGGGGGGCTCCCATACAAAAAACGGTATCTTTTGCAATAATGGTACGGAACCCTTCGTGCGCGAGTCCGACTCGCACTTGGCCGGTTTTTTTTACACAATATAATGCGTCATAAATATAATTATAATAACACATTGCCTAATAATTACACGTCACTTAATATACATCCCTGGTTTTGACAACAAACACGTTGGTGGGTTGTCCAGTTTTACCGCAGATGACAATAGCAAGTATTGCCGACATAACTCAAAGAGCACGCGTCGTTTGTAAGCGCTTGTAATTAAATGAAAGCTCCCGAGACACCTTTCATGTGTGGTTTGTTGCTTTAATTACGATGTCACAGTGGCTCAATGCCTTTATCAAAGGTTTTTGTACATATTTTGAAATGTTTTTCTTAATAATTTGCAAGACATAAAAACTGATATCGAGTCAGAGAGTATTTATAGGTATCAATAAAAGAAAACTTTTAAATATGCTTTAGCCAGCCTATACAAAACAAACATGATAAATTCCGGCTCAATCGATTGGGGATGACTGTTTTGAAATTCAATTAAAATACTTAATTAATGCTTGTAATTTTTTTTTTAGTAGGCACAGATAATGTGAACTACACCACTGGCTGCTTTTTATAAAAAAGCAAAAGCCCATAAATTGTTCATTCAAATAATTTATTTAAAAAAAATTGTGATGTTTATAACCAGCTTGTACATTATGTAACTCTTGTTGTACATTTGTTAAATCATCCTTCTTTGGTTAATGTATTCAAAATGAGTTTTGGTTGATTTATTTGTGGTGAGTTTATATATGTTACAACATAAAATAATTCTGAAATCTGAGAAATACACATGAATAAAACCTACCAATAAAAAAACCGTATAAAAGTTTTTGCGCGGAATCCAATTCTCGAACAAGCCTCGAGCAATATCTCGGCAATTATTTCAGAAGTGGTCGAAAGATGTTCAGAAAGTTCAATCTGTCGAAGCAACAGGCGGGTCCTGTGGGTCTTGGGAAGATGGGAAGGTCCTACAAAGCTTTCATCTTTATGTTTTGCTGACGGAACGCAACTCTGACGGACCGAAAGCTGCAGCTAAGTAAGTATTATTCATAAACTTCTACATGAATAATCTTCTTCAAAGATGAATCTTAAAAAATTAAGGACGGTATTTAATTGGCTTGCATTTTTGGGTTGATTTGAATTACATGTTAAATTGAACAAGTTCCCTTTGTTTTTCACTATTAGTTGGCTCCTGTTTAACCACTATAGCAGCTGATGGTAAGCGATGATGTCAACGTAACCTATTGATTAAAATTTCCTGGATTCTTTGACATAAGAGCCTATGTGCCTTTTGCTGGGGGAGAGTTAGTCCACAGTAGTCTTGCATCGTGACCGGTTTTGAGCTTTAAGTTTCATCTCGCTTCTCTTCATTCCGATGCTCGTTGTTTCTGCCAACACGCTGCGTTTGATGACGACTGCCACGGTTTCTTTTTCTCTTAAGGATTTCAATCCATTGGCAGTTTATGAACGGGATCGGAATCCCTGTGGAGCGTGTGGCTTATCCATACCGTTTACAACGCTTAATCTGGTGGGTCTATAGATTTTAGATATCAGGAAACACGGACCCCAGCAGGAAATTTCACATCTTAGCTTCATATAATAATTTGGCAAAGTATTTTTCATTATGATGAAATAGTAACCACGACGATACGGTATAAATTAAGTCAGACGCTGCATGGATACGAAACCTAGATGCCGACTCTGCTAACTGTTCTTATTTGTGTTTAGGCTCATAAGCCTATGTAAATTTCTATTTCACTTTTCGATATATACGAGGGAATACGATAATAATATCTAACGTTTAGTGCTACGTTCCTATGCAACATGTAAACTGAAAAACACACAACCTTAACCTACTTTTGAATGTATGTCACCTACCAAATCTTAGCCGTGAAATCAGTAAAATAGAACACTCGTTTGCTTCGTTAGTCGATATCCGTTGCCAAATGAACGACTTGATTGACAATTACAGTTCCATTTCCAGTGCAGCTGATGGTCCAAGCGCCCTTGGCACTAGTGTGCATATCGCCTCTCTAATATGAAGAAAAATTTCACATTGTCTTGTACAAAAAGTGGGCGTTATTTTAAACATCGACCTTTTGAAAGAGACTGTCAAACAGGTATGATTAAGAGACAAGGCTCTTATTGGGCATTGGTTTTTTTCAATCTTATTGAAAACTCTTTTGATCTATATTATTTTATTCTATCTTAACAGTAGCGGTCATTGCCTTTTTCGAATTTCTGGTGAGAATCCTGACAATAAACTGTTAATAGTTTTTCATGAGTAAATGTTGAGATTACGATACATACCGATACAGGACGAATGTGACGTGTATGTATGTGGACGATGTTTATGTCATAATTTAAGAAATATAATTAGGTTCAATGACCTTTATTTATTTATTAAAATTTAATCAAATATATAGGTACAAAGATGGACTTAATGCCATGTTATTGTGATTGTAAACCGCAATAACTATACTCGTGCATCGTGCATAGAAACCTGTTACCACTAGACCAATAAAGCATTTTATTATCAGTATCTTATAAAGCTAGGTAAAGTTTCAGGCTCAAAATAATACAGGGTTTAATATACACAAACTTACGGCTTCACTCGCAGTCGTAAATCGAGATTGAGAAACTTTATCCTACGTCCACGTTTTGAAATACAAGGATTTACCTTAGTATACAATTTTGCATAATATTAGCTTTACTCGTACCTTTATTAAAGTGCATATCCCTGTTGTTATTATTTTAGCCATGAAGGTCTACAAATGTGCATATTAGATCCTTTCATAAGTAAAATGATGTGCAAAGAAAACTCCTTCGAATACTAATAAGGCAACAGTGTGCTTATGAGAATCAAAAGTGTACAAACTCCCAAAATCAGGTAGAATAGAATAGAATAGAATATACTTTATTGTACACCATAAAAGTTATACATCCATTTTATAAGAAAAACTTAATTATACGGGTACAAAGGCGGTCTTATCGCTGACAGCGATATCTACCAGACAACCTTTGGGTGGACTGAAAGAACTTATAATGAGAAAGGGGGTAGTCTGTGGTGTACTGTACATTAAAACATAAATATATACAAAACTATATTGTTACAATAAATACTATCCATAAACTTAAATACACAAATACTTACATACATATATACTTAAATACATACATACACAATATTACATGTTAACAAATTCAGAGAAAGGAGGGACAAAAAATATAAAAGCGTTAGGGAGAAAGGAAATGGTTTTTAACTAGGTTCTTAAAAGAAGCCAGTGACTGGGCTTGTCTAATAGGCAACGGCAACTCATTCCACAGTCGCACAGCCTGGACCGTAAACGATTTGTCGTAAAACTTAGTGGAATGAGCAGGCATCAAAAGTTTCAAATTCTCCGATGATCTCAAGTGTCTAGAATGTGTGTCATGAAGGAACTTAAAGCGTTCTTTGAGATAAGAGGGGGTTGTAGGTACAAACAGAATACTGTAGAGTAAAGATAAAATATGGGTATTCCGGCGAAGGCGGATTAGGTAGGTACGACGATACAACGGTTTAATCTTCTTGTTCTGTCTTTAATGTTTGTGATGTTTGCATGTTCAGAGGTATCTGGACCAGAGATGGAACAGGGACTTCTTCAATGAACTATATTTATTTAAATATAACAACTTAGTTTTTATTTTATTACGGATTACAATATTAGAAAAATCAGGAAGGTACAATGCGACTAGATCATAGGTTTTTTAAGTGCTGTCGATCAGAAAATTATGAAGCTGCTGGTCTGCGGGATTTAAAACCGGTGGGGGTTTTAAATTTTCGTTGGTGGGCGGTCGCACGCGCCCCATCCCGCGCTCCTCTGCTTGCCTTCCCCGCGATCGTCCATAAGCTGCTGTGAGTCACGGACATAGATGCGTGAACATAGCCGCCGCCTTGGAAGCACCCGCTTCCAATGCAATCCTACGAATATTCACGAGTACTGCCGTCATCAGCGGTGAGGTCTTCAGAGGCTGCTGCAGTGAGTGGTCGACCGATGAGGAAATATGCCGGCGTCAGTAGGTCTCTTCTTGTTTTGAAAAGCCCTCGATTTTTGTGGACATACAAAAACATTCTAAAATATAAAGTGAAGGTAAAGTCAGTATATCGATCTCTTTAAATTTTTCTCTGAGGGACTCGCGAAGACTTATTTTATAGATCGCACGGATTGCCCTCTTTTGTAATATGAACATTAAGTCAACGTCTGCTGCTGATCCCCACAGCAGAATGCCATAAGACATAATACTGTGGAAATAAGCATAGTATACTAATCTGGCTGCGGCTACATCGGTTAGCTGCCTTATTTTTCTTACTGCATACATATGCAGTAAGAAAAATAAGGCAGCTAACCGAACAGATAACTGAACTTAACCTACCCGAAAGAGTTCTAATGTGCGCGCCCCACTGCAATTTTGAATCGATAGTTAGAATACGGTTTTCGCTATAACTTCAAGATTTTTGCCGTCAAGATTTAAATTCACGTTTTAAGTCACGTTGTGGTACATTTGGTAAAGAGAACTTTAGACATTTTGTTTTTTTCGCATTCAGTAAAAGATTGTTAGCTGCGAACCATTTTGAGAAAATAATTAGACTTTCGTTGACATGTAAGACATCCATATCTTTCCTATCTATTTAAAAAAAATGTGAGGTATCATCAGCAAATAGAATGATATCCGATAATTTGGCCATCATAAAAGGGAGATCATTAATGTAAACAAGACAGAGGAAAGTTCCGAAAATTTAACCTTGGGGCATGCCTATCTTGGCTAAAGACCCGGAGGACGTCGCCCCATTAACATTTACTTATTGCTGTCTGTTTGAATAGGAAAGCATAAGATCAGCAGCTTGTCCTCGAATTCCGTAGTGGTGTAATTTACAGATCAGTGTGTTGTGGTCGACGCAGTCGAACGCTTTTGAGAGATCACAAAAAATGCCAATGGCATCCTGGGACTTCTCCCAAGATCTGATAGAAGAATATTAGTGATGATGGACCGATCCCAATACAACGTGACATTGCCATTTTCAAGGCCTGGGTCGGGCTCATACTTATAGTAAGGCACTTCCGGTTCCGCATGATTGTATTTCAGAGCAAGTTGCTGATGGATAATCCTGGCTACAAGGTTGTGTCTATGCAAATAGGGTGACTATTTGCATAGACACAACCTTGTAGCCGCTAGACTAGAACAACCGGAGATAATGTGACGGATGGATTCCCCCCGACGGCGACGGTGTCCTTTTTTTTTATTTTACGTGGAGAAATGCTCATGCATACTGTACTACCACGGTGAGATAGCGCAGTTATGTGGGACCCACTAAAACTCCACGGTGTCCTCCTGTGCCGCTTATGGCGGGAACACGGGAACGCGTTAGCATACATCCGCGAACCCGCCGCGGCTGTCCGTCTCCGGACCCTCCTCTGGGGTTTACCCCCATCACCGGCGCACCAGAACACACTATACGCCGTGACCACCCCAGGAACCAAACCAGCACATGGGCGCCAGACGACCCCGTGTATGGCACCCTTGGTCCAGCCAGGCCACGGACGCTTAAATATCTACATCGGGCCCATGTAGGACCCGGTAGAAGCGTCCGTGAAGCTCCTTGCTCTCCCATACCTCCGTGCGGTCATTAGTATCTAATACTATAGCTTTGCGCCAGTTCTCGTCAGCCAAGAAGACTAGAGTGAGGCCCTTGTCCACCGCTACCACATCTAGAGGCATACCCACGTCGGCGGCCTGGAAGTATTCCCAAATACTGCATACCTCACGATTGTGCAGGGTCTTAGCCTTTAAAAAACGATAAACCCCGCACTTCCGAGGGATAAACAGTCTCATAACCGATGACCGTGGGTGATGCATACTATTTGCAGTAAGCAATGTGTAGACTCTCCTGTGCAGGGCGTCAAGTTCTGTCTGAGTCCATTTGAGTGTGCCGAAAGAGTACATCAAGACTGGCATGACCCAGCCGTTAAAGGCGCGCACCTTGTTCCCGCCTGATAAAACACTATTATTATTTGTAAACTTTTTTAACTAGTCAGCTCTTAGGCTGGTTTAAACTGGTCGCGGATAAATTTTAAAAGGAGTTAACGCGGCCCTGGCTCAAGCAACTGAAGGAACACTTTAGTCAGTAAAAGTCTTAAACGTCCTCCCGCCTCACCCAGACCAGGAGAAGTCATTGGATGATTTACAAAACAAAAAAAAAAGAAGAATGATTTAAGCTACATTTACGGGCCGAAACCAAGTAAATGCAGCGTGTGGTGTGTTATGAGGAGGGTGTGTTTTGATGTGGACCTACGTCGTTTTCTTCTATTTGCAAGAACATTCTAACTATACGACATGTATTTAAGATGGCAGCTTTTTGTAAAGTAATATAGAGGGTTTATTTTAGACTTAGCAATTTTAAACTGTGAAGAAGGTGATTTGGGATAACGCCTGTTGTGGAGAGGACTATAGGTACAACATAAACTTATCTTGACGCCATATTCTAGTTACCTCATCCTTTAAGTCTGCGTATTTACTGACTTTTTCTATAATTAAAAAGTCTGTAAATACTCATGTATGTATGTACGCCATTCCCAACACACATAAAATACATGTTATGTGTGTTGGAAACAGCGACATCTATTAAGTAGTTAACTTTATTTTGTGTTAACTTTATTCTTGTCAATTCTCTCATTGTGTATTAGGCTTTGAATGAATAAATTATTATTATTATTATTATTATTATTATTTATTTTATCCTGCAGAGTGATATGCGATCTATTGTAATGAATTGTCCTGCCAGTGAGAATGGCGTGGTCATAGTAAAGTTTATGTGTGTCATTTTCTAATATGGTTTATGGTGTATAATTAAAATTATAAAAGGGGTGTTTGCGTCCTGTATAAGTGTGTATTTAACGGCTATTTTTTGATGAATTACGTTTGCCAACTGATTGTGTTTGTGTGAGTAGTCTGTCCGCGTTAGAGTTGTGCATGCCCCATTTATGTGCTGGATCGTTTCTGGCTATAAGTGGCATCTACGACATTTATCGTTTTTGACTAAAGCATCCTTGATAATATATTTCCAGTAATTTTTAGTGTGAATTATTTGGTCTTGTATCGCAATTATAAATCCTTCAGTTTCAGGGAACAAACTACCTATCTTAAGCCATTTGTTTGATGCGACTTTATTTATATGGGATTGTTCCAAGTCGTGAGGATGTCATTATTGTGTCCTTTATTTATTTACATATACTTATTGAATATATTATTAAATATTGAAAAAAGAAAACTTCGAAAACATTTAAAAAAATATTAAAAAAGAGGCCAACCGGTATTGGGAACAGGGTTTGGACCTACCGGTGGTTAGGGCTCCAATGATAAAACCTACTCACAATGCGAGCCGTATCAAGGAGTACTACCTTCTTTATTAGGCCCTTGATCTAAACGCGTATTAACAACCTCGACAGATACTCATCGAGGCTATTGGTCATCAAGCCGTTGGAAAGTTCAAAAATCACATCAAACGTGTCCTTATTAAAAAAGCACAATTTTTATAAAATCAAGGACTACGTTGAAGATAAAAATCTTGGCTTTAGCTCCTTCTGCGCATGCGGCTTCCCTGGTAACTCATAAACGGCACAAATATGTGGATGTCTCTAACTACTCTCAATCTCATATTTTTTCTTTTTCTTCTTTTAATTGGACATTTTTGGCTTCACTAAAGTGGCAAACATGAATTCAGTCGACTTTTAGTTCTCCTATTCGACAACAGATGGTGCTGTAGCAAATATTGACGTGAAATTTCGTAATTGAATGGTTATTTAGATTTAACTTTATGATATTTAATTATCAAAACATGGAATTTTTACTCACTGTCTGTATGCTTTCGTGGATTGTTGTGTAGCACTATTGGTGAAATCCGATATTCCAGATTTAAAATCCTTTAGTTCACTCTGTTTACGTCTTCATTGAACTTAGTACTTGGCAATGTTTTCATAGATCGAACTTCGGTTTTTCGATTTCACTCTTTGAAGCACTGCTAACAATGACTATTTCGTCGGTTTCAGCTTTAATAGTTAGGTTTAGAACACATTTACAGTTTAATTTGTTTGGAGCAATATAAAACAGCTGTTAGCGGCGCGATTTGCAGCTACCCTCCCTAAGAAACCATTTTGTCCACTCACTAAGATTATCAACTGTAGAAAAAAGCCTGGTGCTTGTTGTGGGATCTAAGTTGTTGAATTGGTCCTCCGAGAATCATCAAGCTTCTTTGCTTCAACGCTTTTTTGATGTTCACCACGGTTTATTCTGGCTTTCAGGAGTTGCAGTGATCAGAAAAATAAGGCGGGCTTGTCCACTCACTCAGATAGTTAGCCATCATCTCTCCTTTATTGACATCGATGTTGACGTTTTGTTTTTCCTAAACACCAGTCACAATAGTCAAGTAACTACGAGCATTCAAGTTCAAAGGTCTTTTAACTCAATCATTCAGCTACCATTCATTCAAGAAATGAACGATTCTTGGTAACAAGTTTGTAACTAGGATAATTCTCGCAAATTTATTTGTTTATATTGGCACTGCGACATCCCGAGGGAGTTCAAGGAAACGGGTCGTAAAATAACCATGAATAGAAGTAAAAGTCAAGGACTGCGAGAATTTATGATTCCGATTAAGAATAAAAGTTCTCGTTAACCCATAATGATATGTGACTGTTTTTCTGCTGATCGGGAAACCAGAATGCAGGAATGACCTTTGATCATATATTCTACTGCTATCTTTTACTTAATTCTTTTATTTACTAACTATTTTGCTATTGGTATGTTTTCAGAATCTGATGTATCTAAATATAGTATGTGTTTTCTATACCAAATTATAAATTCTATTTAATTACTACTTGTGGTTGTTAACCCAAGGTAGCTTTTACATTGGGTTAACAACCACAAGTACGTGAAAATAACACCAGTAATTTGTCCATGATTTAATAAACTTACTTACCACCATGCAAAAATAGAAATATTCAACTAATGTTGATTACAGAATCAGACGGTATCAAAGTGCCCAAAGATTTTAAATAAATTAGTTTCGAATAAACATGTTTACCTAAGAGTCGCATAATCAGGACGTATGGAACTAATAAGTGAGATAAGTTGATGAACAACTGAATATTTACTGCAACTTTTTATCAGAAGACTGTTTAAATAAAAAATAAAAACATTCAAATTCCATTTATTCGGTGTCTAAACATAATTAACTATTAAAAAATAAAGGAAAAAGTAGTAGCCCACCGGTATTGGGAACAGGGTCCAAGCTACCAGTGGTCATGGCTCCTTAGAGATCCCCTAGCGATACGCGTCTTGTCCAACAGTACCGCTTTCTGGATAAAGCCTTGATTCTTATTCAAATTATTGTTACCTATGTCGACTGCTTACTATTTAAAATAAAACGAAGAACTATGCATATATAATTCAATTTATTTTCATTTTTGGCTCTTTTATAAACTCCATTTAAATAAATCATAACGTACAAGAAAACGGTAACAAATAAATAAAAAAATATTCAGTGCTAAGAAAAGTTATAAAGACATTATTTCCACGTTGTTACCAATTGTACGTAATAGGTTGTTGACGCACTTCGTAAGATTTGTTTACATAGACGCGCTAAAGACATCTCATTAGGCACCAACAGACTGTGAACAAAATATGCAAGGCGACGATAGTTGACCTGTATTATAGTACAGGTGATTCTGTAATCAACTTTAGTTGAATATTTCTATTTTTGCATGGTGGTAAGTAAGTTTATTAAATCATGGACAAATTACTGGTGTTATTTTCACGTACTTGTGGTTGTTAACCCAAGGTAAAAGCTACCTTGGGTTAACAACCACAAGTAGTAATTAAATAGAATTTATAATTTGGTATAGAAAACACATACTATATTTAGATACATCAGATTCTGAAAACATACCAATAGCAAAATAGTTAGTAAATAAAAGAATTAAGTAAAAGATAGCAGTAGAATATATGATCAAAGGCCATTCCTACATTCTGGTTTCCCGATCAGCAGAAAAACAGTCACATCTCATTATGGGTTAACGAGAACTTTTATTCTTAATCGGAATCATACATTCTCGCAGCCCTTGACTTTTACTTCTATTCATGGTTATTTTACGACCCGTTTCCTTGAACTCCCTCGGGATGTCGCAGTGCCAATATAAACAAATAAATTTGCGAGAATTATCCTAGTTACAAACTTGTTACCAAGAATCGTTCATTTCTTGAATGAATGGAAGCTGAATGATTGAGTTAAAAGACCTTTGAACTTGAATGCTCGTAGTTACTTGACTATTGTGACTGGTGTTTAGGAAAAACAAACGTCAACATCGATGTCAATAAAGGAGAGATGATGGCTAACTATCTGAGTGAGTGGACAAGCCCGCCTTATTTTTCTGATCACTGCAACTCCTGAAAGCCAGAATAAACCGTGGTGAACATCAAAAAAGCGTTGAAGCAAAGAAGCTTGATGATTCTCGGAGGACCAATTCAACAACTTAGATCCCACAGCAAGCACCAGGCTTTTTTATACAGTTGACAATCTTAGTGAGTGGACAAAATGGTTTCTTTTAAGGAGGATAGCTGCAAATCGCGCCGCTAACAGCTGTTTTATATTGCTCCAAACAAATTAAACCGTAAATGTGTTCTAAACCTAACTATTAAAGCTGAAACCGACGAAATAGTCATTGTTAGCAGTGCTTCAAAGAGTGAAATCGAAAAACCGAAGTTCGATCTATGAAAACATTGCCAAGTACTAAGTTCAATGAAGACGTAAACAAAGTGAACTAAAGGATTTTAAATCTGGAATATCGGATTTCACCAATAGTGCTACACAACAATCCACGAAAGCATACAGACAGTGAGTAAAAATTCCATGTTTTGATAATTAAATATCATAAAGTTAAATCTAAATAACCATTCAATTAAGAAATTTCACGTCAATATTTGCTACAGCACCATCTGTTGTCGAATAGGAGAACTAAAAGTCGACTGAAGTCATGTTTGCCACTTTAGTGAAGCCAATTAGTGCCATCTATTAGCGAGTAGAAGCATGGAGAACATTGCAGCAATACTTTTGGCGATTCAGAAGGAAATGGCAGACCACTTGGAACTATTCGTAGCAAAGGGCTATAAAGATGATTGCGAACTATTGTAAAAATGTCCAATTAAAAGAAGAAAAAGAAAAAAATATGAGATTGAGAGTAGTTAGAGACATCCACATATTTGTGCCGTTTATGAGTTACCAGGGAATCCGCATGCGCAGAAGGAGCTAAAGCCAAGACTTTTTTCTTCAACGTAGTCCTTAATTTTATAATAATTATGCTTTTTTAATAAGGACACGTTTGATGTGATTTTTGTACTTTCCAACGGCTTGATGACCAATAGCCTCGATGACTATCTGTCGAGGTTGTTAATACGCGGTTGGATCAAGGGCCTAATAAAGAAGGTAGTACTCCTTGATAAGGCTCGCATTGTGAGTAGGTTTTATCATTGGAGCCCTAACCACCGGTAGGTCCAAACCCTGTTCCCAATACCGGTTGGCCTCTTTTTTAAATATTTTTTTAAATGTTTTCGAAGTTTTATTTTTTCAATATTCAATAAGTATATGTAAATAAATAAAGGACACAATAATGACATCCTCACGACTTGGAACAATCCCATATAAATAAAGTCGCGTCAAACAAATGGCTTAAGATAGGTAGTTTGTTCCCTGAAACTGAAGGATTTATAATTGCGATACAAGACCAAATAATTCACACTAAAAATTACTGGAAATATATTATCAAGGATGCTTCAGTCAAAAACGATAAATGTCGTAGATGCCACTTATAGCCAGAAACGATCCAGCACATAAATGGGGCGTGCACAACTCTAACGCGGACAGACTACACACACAAACACAATCAGTTGGCAAACGTAATTCATCAAAAAATAGCCGTTACACTTATACTGGACGCCAACACCCCTTTTATAATTTTAATTATACACCATAAACCATATTAGAAAATGACACACATAAACTTTACTATGACCGCGCCATTCTCACTGGCAGGACAATTCATTACAATAGATCGGATATTACTCTGCAGGATAAAATAAATAAAGTTAACTACCTAATAGATGTCGCTGTTTCCAACACACATAACATGTATTTTATGTGTGTTGGGAATGGCGTACATGCGTATTTACAGACTTTTTAATTATAGAAAAAGTCAGTAAATACGCAGACTTAAAGGATGAGGTAACTAGAATATGGCGTCAAGAAAAGTTTATGTTGTACCTATAGTCCTCTCCACAACAGGCGTTATCCCAAATCACCTTTATAGCCCTTTGCTAAGAATAGTTACAGCACTGATAACAAAATTTGTGCCACATGTTAAATTTAGTCATGTAATACTTATTTTTATTTACCTTTGTATAGATTCTTTTACCGATTTTTTTGTGAATGTGTGAACATTGTAGGCCTTCTAGATGCTAGTTAACATTTGTTAAATTTTTTATAAAATATATAATCCTTTTATTTTATTTTTTTAGTTTCTTACGACTTATTGTCATAAGTCAGGCCTACGTTGTCCCCCCATAACTAAGTACTAATGCTGTAACATGGAAATATTGTAAAACCAAACCATTTTTAAAAGAGTAACCGTGGAGTTTCTTGCCGGTTCTTCTCCATAGGAAACGACCAACCCGAACCGTGCACCTTTTGTCGACGTTTTATAAGTGCCCATGTAGGCCTATGTGAAATAAAAAACATGTTTTTTTTTTATTTTGACCTTCTTCACAGTTTAAAATTGCTAAGTCTAAAAGAAACCCGAAACCCTTATTACTTTACAAAAAGCTGCCATCTTAAATACATGTCGTATAGTTAGAATGTTCTTGCAAATAGAAAAAAACGAAGTAGGTCCACATCAAAACACACCCTCCTCATAACACACCACACGCTGCATTTACTTGGTTTCGGCCCGTAAATGTAGCTTAAATCAGTCTTTTTTGTTTTTTTTTTTGTTTTGTAAATCATCCAATGACTTCTCCTGGTCTAGGTGAAGCGGGAGGACGTTTAAGACTTTTACTGACTAAAACCCACCCGTGTTTCTTCAGTTGCTTGAGCCAGGGCCGCCGTAACTCCTTTTAATTTTTTTCCGCGACCAGCTTAAACCAGCCTAAGAGCTGACTAGTTAAAAAAGTTTACAAATAATAATAGTGTTTTATCAGGCGGGAACAAGGTGCGCGCCTTTAACGGCTGGGTCATGCCAGTCTTGATGTACTCTTTCGGCACACTCAAATGGACTCAGACAGAACTTGACGCCCTGCACAGGAGAGTCTACACATTGCTTACTGCAAATAGTATGCATCACCCACGGTCATCGGTTATGAGACTGTATATCCCTCGGAAGTGCGGGGTTTGTCGCTTTTTAAAGGCTAAGACCCTGCACAACCGTGAGGTATGCAGTCTTTGGGAATACTTCCAGGCCGCCGACGTGGGTATGCCTCCAGATGTGGTAGCGGTGGACAAGGGCCTCACCCCAGTCTTCTTGGCTGACGAGAACTGGCGCAAAGCTATAGTATTAAATACTAATGACCGCACGGAGGTATGGGAGAGCAAGGAGCTTCACGGACGCTTCCACCGGGTCCTACATGGGCCCGATGTAGATATTTAAGCGTCCGTGGCCTGGCTGGACCAAGGGTGCCATACACGGGGTCGTCTGGCGCCCATGTGCTGGTTTGGTTCCTGGGGTGGTCACGGCGTATAGTGTGTTCTGGTGCGCCGGTGATGGGGGTAAACCCCAGAGGAGGGTCCGGAGACGGACAGCTGCGGCGGGTTCGCGGATGTATGCTAACGCGTTCCCGTGTTCCCGCCATAAGCGGCACAGGAGGACACCGTGGAGTTTAGTGGGTCCCACATAACTGCGCTATCTCCCCGTAGTAGGTAGTACAGTATGCATTAGCATTTCTCCACGTAAAATAAAAAAAAAAGGACACCGTCGCCGTCGGGGGGAATCCATCCGTCACATTATCTCCGGTTGTTCTAGTCTAGCGGCTACAAGGTTGTGTCTATGCAAATAGTCTCCCTATTTGCATAGACACAACCTTGTAGCCAGGATTATCCATCAGCAACTTGCTCTTAAATACAATCATGCGGAATCGGAAGTGCCTTACTATAAGTATGAGCCCGACCCAGGCCTCGAAAATGGCAATGTCACGTTGTATTGGGATCGGTCCATCATCACTAATATTCTTCTATCAGATCTTGGGAGAAGTCCCAGGATGCCATTGGCATTTTTTGTGATCTCTCAAAAGCGTTCGACTGCGTCGACCACAACACACTGATCTGTAAATTACACCACTACGGAATTCGAGGACAAGCTGCTGATCTTATGCTTTCCTATTCAAACAGACAGCAATAAGTAAATGTTAATGGGGCGACGTCCTCCGGGTCTTTAGCCAAGATAGGCATGCCATAAGGTTAAATTTTCGGAACTTTCCTCTGTCTTGTTTACATTAATGATCTCCCTTTTATGATGGCCAAATTATCGGATATCATTCTATTTGCTGAGGATACCTCACATTTTTTTAAAATAGATAGGAAAGATATGGATGTCTTACATGTCAACGAAAGTCTAATTATTTTCTCAAAATGGTTCGCAGCTAACAGTCTTTTACTGAATGCGAAAAAAACAAAATGTCTAAAGTTTTCTTTGCCAAATGTACCACAACGTGACTTAAAACGTGAATTTAAATCTTAACGGCAAAAATCTTGAAGTTATAGCGAAAACCGTATTCTAACTATCGATTCAAAATTGCAGTGGGGCGCGCACATTAGAACTCTTTCGGGTGGGTTAAGTTCAGTTATCTGTTCGGTTAACTGCCTTATTTTTCTTACTGCATATGCATGCAGTAAGAAAAATAAGGCAGCTAACCGATGTAGCCGCAGCCAGATTAGTATACTATGCTTATTTCCACAGTATTATGTCTTATGGCATTCTGATGTGGGGATCAGCAGCAGACGTTGACTCAATGTTCATATTACAAAAGAGGGCAATCCGTGCGATCTATAAAATGAGTCTTCGCGAGTCCCTCAGAGAAAAATTTAAAGAGATCGATATACTGACTTTACCTTCACTTTATATTTTAGAATGTTTTTTTATGTCCACAAAAATTGAGAGCTTTTCAAAACAAGAAGAGACTTCCATAATTTAAATACACGCAGTAAACACGAAATTGTAATACCCAAATTCAGATTAACAAAAACCAGCAAGTCTTTTCTTATAAACAGTATACGCTTTTTTAACAAGTTGCCAAAGTCAGTTATGGAACTGACCGATGGAAAGTTCAAAAATCACATCAAACCTATCCTTATTAAAAAAGCATATTATAAATCAAGGACTACGTTGAAGATAAAAATGTTGGCTCTAGCTCCTTCTGCGTATGCGGCTTTCCTGGTAACTCATAAACGGCACAAATATGTGGATGTTCCTAACTATTCTTATTTTTTTTATTTTTTTATTTGACTTTTTACAATGGCTTTCAATCATCTTTATAGCCCTTTGCTAAGAATAGTTACAGCACTGATAAAAACATTTGTGCCACATGTTAAATTTAGTCTTGTTATACTTTGTATAGATTCTTTTACCGATTTTTTTGTAAATGTGTGAACATTGTAGGCCTCCTAGATTTCTAGATGCTTGATAACATTTTATCTCGTTTTACGTTTCTTTTTTTAAATTTTTTGTTTTAAAGATTATGTATTATACATAATCTATTTTTTTTTGTTTCTTTTTTGCTTATTGTCGTGCCTACGATGTCCCCCCATCTAAGTACTAATTCTGTAACATGAAAATATTGTAAAACCAAACAATTTTTTAAAAGATTAACCGTGGAGTTTCTTGCCGGTTCTTCTCCATAGGAAACGACCAACCCGAACCGTGCACCTTTTGTCGACGTTTTATAAGTGCCCATGTAGGCCTATGTGAAAGAATAAAAACTAATAGTACATTGTGTATCAAGGGCGGTGTGTAAGGAATTACGATCGAGGCTCTAGTAGAAGCCCGAAGTCGAAGACTGAGGGCTTTCTGAGTCGAGGTTCGTAATTCCAGTACCGCCCGTGATACACACAATGTTTTTCATCACATTTGCGAGTAATAATTATGAATTATAGCTTTAATACACAAGTCAGCACAGCTGTTATTACGAAATGTGAACTTTTTTTTAAGCGGTTGGTGAATTTTTGCCCACACCACAGATTATACAGTGTTTCGTTCAGAAACTTTAATGGCAAATACTTACGTAGGTATACAGCCATGACGGAGTGTAAAAAGAATTAAATAATTTCGACGTTTTCATACTATAACTATTAAAATCGATTATTAAGAACATTAGTTGAGTATTTAAGTAACATGTAGCGAGATTGCAAAGAAATTCCTGTTTAGATAACATTTTAAGACAATTTTCAATTGCGTGTAAACTCCTTGCTTGAACTTGCATGACCTGTGTGCTGTGCTGTAAATTAAAAAAATATTACTTACCGCCCTTGGGTTTCATGACAAACAAAAAAGCCCGAGGGTTTATATGGGCATTACGGCCAAGTTAACCTGTATGTTTTGATACTGTTTACGTGCAAGTGTGATGAAAAATATTTTGCAAAAGGACTATTGTTGCCAATGAGCCTGACACATTGGTGATAGACCGACTAGAGCGTCGTGCATTTATTGTTGATATAGCGGTCCCCCATAATGAGAACCTCGTGAAGATAAGAAAAGTAAGTATCTTGATCTGGCTCGCGAGGTTGTCGACATGTGGGATGTGAATACAACAATCATTAACAGAGGCGGCTCGTCCTAAAGAGCGCTGGTGCAGTGCACTCCCACAAAAATTGCATAATCTATATTTCCATAAAATCCTATACATACATTCTTTCTACTATGCCTATATCATACACTCATAATAGCAGTTTACTAGCAACGTAGTAGAAACTATCTATTACCTACGCGCACATTTGGCGTCAAGTAGTATGTGGATGTGCCTAACGTGTGGCATGGAGCGCTAGGGATTGTGCTCCTATGAAACAAAATTCAGTACGATTGCTAGCACTGTATTCAATGAGTGCGAAAGGGAAACATCGACACAGTCCGACGCGTGAAACAGAAGATTTTGTATGGGAAATTAGCCTAATCTGGAGCGCCGCTCACGCGCGATGTTGCCAAATCGCGCAAGGCGGCGCGGGCGGGGCGGCCGCGCATGTGTGACGTTTGCCTGTGCGCTCATGCGCTGTTGTTGATGTTTTGTAAACAAACACTCGGAGTCAGTTACTTTACGGTAGAATGTAGATTCTTCGCAATTTTTTTAAAATTATGTATTAATAAAATTTGTATTGCGCGACATTTGTGTTAAAAATGGAACAATACAGTGTGTCTTTTATAAAAAATTGTGAAAAGACTCTTGAAATGCGTCTCGAACTTAAAGCTAAGGGACCACCACGTCTTGAAATTGCTCTTACTCAAAAATGTAGTACGAAAACTTAATCTTTAACATTATTTCAAAAAAATCATCTTTCAATAAAAGTGAAAAAACATTCGCAACCTCGATTTCATATGTTATGTGTAGTGCAATTGGCATCTATCGGCCGACAAGATATTCGTTAAGCGCTCGATTCTGCGTATCGAAAATCTATTAGAGAGTTCAATGAACGCGTTGATAAAAATCGATATATTTTACGGCGTTTAATAGATTGTGTGGTATTTTGTGGTGCATTTCAAGTTGCTTTATGGGGGCATGATGAATCTAAGGAATCCCTGAATCCTGGAATCTATAGAGAAAAAAAAAAAAAAAAAAAATGTGTTTATTATCTTAAATCTATACAATTCAGTTGACGGGGCTTCCCAGAAAGTAATCCGAAGATACTTGTGATGGGATAAACCTCGCTCTTCCTCGATTAATTTCAATTGTTTCGTTGTGCTAATTAGGTATAAGTTACACATTTTTATTAAACTAATAAAAAGAAAAATGAAGATCGTGCTTATGGCAGTGTGTGAAAGTACAGTGTGTTTTGTATAGATGTGTGTTCATACGTATGTTTATGTGTGAATGTATATTTTATATTTTCTGTGTATGCGTGTGTGTATGAGTGGGTGTGTGTGAGTGAATGGGCGTGTCTGTGTCTGAATGAGTGTTGGAGTGTGGGTGTGTGTGTGTGTGTGCGTGTGAGTGTGTGTATGTGTATACATGACGTTCAACCCAGTGTAGCCAAAATGCCTTCCACGGCATCATAGTTAAGTGTGAAGATCCATTCCGTCAATGTCTTCTTACACTCATACAACTGCATAGGGTAAATTTTAAGTATGCGATTTACTTTGTTATAAACGAGTGGGGCTTGAGTTACATTTTGGCGACTAGCAAAAGTTGAGCGTGCTGAGTATGTTGGGGCTACTATATCCCACCGTCTTTTTTTAAGTTTGGCTTGGCTAAAGGGTAGAATTTTGTGATATCTTAGTACCATGTGTAATATATACAGTTTCCTGACGGAGAGTAGCTTAGAGCTTGCGTATAAAGTTTCAGTAGGGAACCTGTAGGGCTTACAGTACATGACCTTAATCAAGGATCTTTGTGCCCTCTCTAGTTCTATAAAATACGACTTAGCTGCTCCACCCCATACCGAGACACAATATATGATTACAGATTGGGCCAGTGCGATATATATTTTATTTTGTAGTTCTGTACTCATAACGTGTCTCAAAGATTTGAAAACCCATATGAGTTTTCTTAATCTCCCTATAGTTAGTTCGAGGTGTGGGTACCAGCTTAACCTATGATCTACTATAATACCTAGGTACTTGACGGAATTTACCTTCTGAATTACAGGGCAACTACAGGTAGATTGGGTTGGGGTACGACAGGAATGTATTCTAATCTTAAAGTCAGGCGCAGGCTGAGAGTTTGCGTATTTAGTGAAGCAGACGAAGTTGGTTTTTAGGGTATTTAGGGTAAGTAGATTCTCCCTTAGCCAATCACTAACTCTGGCGAGTCCCCTTTCAGCCTCCAGCCTAACCTTGTCCCAGGTCTTAGCAGAGAAGATAATAGCGGTGTCATCCGCGTAGGACAGTATCCTCGCACCGTTGATAATAAGGTTACAGAGTTCATTAATGTAAATCAAAAATAGCGTCGGGCCGAGGACACTGCCCTGTGGGACGCCATACGTCACGTTCTCCTCGTCACTAACATGGTTTTCAATTTTTACCCCCTGCTTTCTGTTTTGAAGGTAACTGCTGAGAAGAGAGAGAGCAGAACCTCGAAATCCTAAGTTAGGTCTCGAAAGCCGAAATAGAGGTTTGGTTGGTTGGAAGCCGACCCCAACATAGTTGGGAAAATGCTAAGCAGATGATACATAAAAATTGTAATAATTTAATTAAGATTTTGTGTGTTGTGCTGTGTCTTTTGTGTGCACTAAATAAATGATTTATCTATCTATCTATCTATCTATGATGATAATAAAATTGATAAATAATCAAAATTAAAATGTTGTTAATGATCAACAGTCGCTCATAAGGTCAAAAACAACATTATTTCTATTTAAGTTCTACAATGACGCAACTAGATGGCGTTGGCGTCGAACTAGAAGTAGCAAGGGAGATTGTTTGCCAATTTGGTATAGGGTCTTGTGAGTTTTAGCAAAAATATATACTTTTACCTAGTTCAGTATACAGATGGGTAGTTTTATTTATACCTTCAATCCTGCTAGTATACACATTAGTACAAACTTAAGTACTGAGTACCATTTTAGTGATTCGGTATTTAACATTGGCCCATAGAGCCCGATAAGTATCGGTTTTTTTGAGAGTTCGTCCTTCCGTGGTACTCGTAGTGGATCGCTGCGGCAAAGTACACGGTTCCCCGCATTGGCAGCGACAGCTTCGTCCAGTGTTGTGGACGGGGTAAGCAGCGGCGGAAAAGTGACGTCAAGGAGGACGCCACTTGCGACCAGTTCTAAAGTAAGGTGACTGGACGTCATCCTCGCGGAGCTCAACGTGTCGTCATAAGGACGTCACACATCCAGTTCAACGTGTCGTCATAAGGACGTCACACACACAGTTCAACGTGACTTCAGAAGACTGACGTCACATCCAAAGTTCGACGTGTTGCCACTCGCCACCAGAGTGCGCCACATACACCATAATTGTGTTGTGTGAGTGAGTGAAAATTGTGAGTACATTTTACTATTTAAACAAAGGCAGTTAGTGACAAGCCATTTTGGACTTTATTTATTTGGACATTTTAACTTGGAAGTTTTTAGAAGAATTTTGGACTTTGAAGAATTATTTTAAGGAGATTTTTAGACTTAGAAAATTTTACGTTTAGTTTTAGAGACTTTTATTATTTGTGCATGTTGGTTTAGAACTTAGAATAGTTTGTTAAAAAACGACGGACGGGAAACCTATGTCCGATTTCCGCCAGATTAAGTTATTCCAAAAAAATACTTATAAAATTTTGAGCAGTTTATTAAAATATTTTGGACTTTATATTTATTTTGAATTGGTTGGCTTTAATTTAGTACAATACATACATTGTTTTTATTCACTTGTTAAGTTATTTACATTCGTTTTATTCATTTGCTGAACTTTTAATTTAGTTAGTAGAATTTTTTGAGTGTCATACAGATTCTGAATTAACTCATTTATACACTTTTGATTCGGTTTTAATTTAAATGTTTGAAAAATGGAGGGCTTAATAAACTTATTAAAATGTTTTCAAAATATCATTATTAAGGGATTAGCTAATTTTAAAAAGAGTCCTGAAGAAATATTAATAATAGAATATATAGAAACTAGATTAGAATCATTAGAAAAAGATTGGGAATCGTTTCAAAATGCCAATAGTAAAAATTGTCAAAACTTCAAATATGATGAGGTTGAGCAGCAGGTTGTTGAAATTTATGATGTAACCGAGGACACTTATTTTACTTATAAAAGTTCAATGAAAGCAATGCTCAATAAAATTAGAGTTATAAGTGAACCAGTACCACATGAGGATGGTTCTTCCAATAGTGCGTTTAAGTCTGTCCACTTACAAGTCAAATTGCCAAAAATTTCTATTCCGACGTTTTCTGGCAA
This sequence comes from Orthosia cruda, assembly GCA_964057195.1. NCBI lineage: Eukaryota > Metazoa > Arthropoda > Insecta > Lepidoptera > Noctuidae > Orthosia > Orthosia cruda. The sequence goes on from OZ059826.1 coordinate 43,605,746, forward strand.
ATATGAAGAATGGACGACATTTCATGACCTTTTTGTATCTTTAATTCATAAGAATAGTTCATTAGATAATGTGCAAAAATTGCATTATTTGAAGAGCCACCTAATTGGTGAAGCTGAGCAATTAATACGGAATACTCCAATAACTGACGCCAACTACAGTAAGTGCCGGGATCTGTTAGATAAACGGTACAGTAACAAAAGATATCTCTTCAACTGTATTTTAAAACGATTATTTAGTATCAAACGTATGCAGGTCGAATCGGCGACTTCATTAAAGGAGCTTTCTGACACCACCAGTGACTGTTTAAATGCGCTAGCAAACTTAGGAATAAATGTGAGTACATGGGATGTTATTATCATACACATCATGGCATTTAAATTAGATCTTCAGGACGCGTAAGCAATGGGAATTAAGTGTCAGTAATAGCGAGTCCAGAAATGATTTTCCTACCGTAGATCAATTTAAAGTATTTTTAGAACAACGGTTCCGCGCTTTTGAGTGCATAGAACCAAAAGGAAGTTCAGGTCTCCAGGTCAGTTACAATCATATGCCTAAAAAACTGTTAACCACCGACTCGTCATCGCCATTGAAATGTGAATACTGCACTGAAGGTCATAAGCTCTGTTTCTGTAAAGGGTTTGCCAAACAATCTCTCGAAGTCAGACGGGATTTTTTAGCTAAGAACAAGATTTGCTTCAATTGTTTAGGCAGTAACCACGCAGTTAAATACTGCAGAAAGAACACCAGTTGCAGAGTTTGCCAAAAACGCCACCATTCGTTGCTTCATTTGGACAGTAAACGTCAAGACCCTGAAGCAAGACCTACTACTGATAGTGCTAGTAATGCAACTAGTGCTAGTCAGATAGTGTCTTGCTTGTCAACAGGTAATGTAGCAAAACCCAGACAGGTTTTATTAGCCACTGCGCTACTAAAGGCCTCGTCAAAGACGGGTCAATATTATACGGTCCGAGGTTTGCTAGATCAAGGTTCGCAGGCTTGTTTTATAACAGAGGCGACGGTTCAGAATCTTAACTTGAAAAAGATCCCAATTCAAGGATTCGTGTCAGGATTAGGAGATATTAGATCAACCAACACAAAGTACATGGTTCAATTAACGGTTAAATCTCCTGTTGATCCTGGCTTTAAGTATCAATTAAGTGCATATGTAGTAAATAAGATCACCTCTTCCCTACCTGAGCGAAGTATTAACTCAGACACCTTCGACTGCTTAGGTATAAACAATCTATGTTTAGCAGATCCTGAGTTCAATACACCAAACAAAATAGATATTTTGTTGAGTGCTGATGTTTATAGCTGCATCATCAAGGAAAGTTTGGTTTCAGTCTCTTCCCCCTGTTTTGTACGATGCCGTCGCCATAGAATATTCCAAAAAAGTTAAAAACTTAGGGGTTTTCCTTGACTGCCACTTATCTTGGAATGTTCACATTGCAGAAGTAAGCAGGAGGGTGTTTTGCTTGTTTCGGTCCCTGAAGCGTCTCCAGAAGTTCCTGCCTTTTCCGACTAAAGTTACTCTTGCTCAGTCTCTCCTTCTTCCTCTTATTGACTACGCTGATGTCAGCTTTCTTGATGCGACTGAGGAACTTCTTGATAAGCTCGAACGTCTACAGAATTTGTGCATCCGTTTCATATTTGGCCTCCGAAAATACGACCATGTGTCGGAATTTCGGAGGCGGTTGAAATGGCTACCTATTCGACAGCGCCGAGATGCTCACACTCTTTCATTACTCTTTTCTGTACTTCATAATCCTAATTCTCCTTTGAATCTTCGAGAACGCTTTGAGTATCTTGTTCCGAGAGGAAAACCCTGTCGTCTGTCATCATCTCTTCTCCTTCGTTTTCCTTCCCACTCTTCAAGTCGTTACGGTGGATCTTTTACTGTTCGCGCTGTGCGCCTCTGGAATAGTCTGCCACACTCTATACGGGATAGGCCTTCATTGGAGGTTTTCAAGAGAAGAATTAAGGCATATTTCCTATCAACGTGACTCATTAATTTATGTATTTACAATTGTAATATTTTAGTTTTGTAATAAATAGGTATATATTATTTTTATGCATTGTGTGTTGCACACGTATTTGTTTAGTTTATTTAGTGAGTAAGTATTTAAAATTGTTACGAGTTTTTAATAAGCTTTTGTTGTGCACATGGATGTACTATCCTCAAATGCATATTTCTCTACGCAACTGAGGTTTGCTGTTAGAGAACCCAACTATGGGTTAGATAGATAGATAGATAGATAAATCATTTATTTAGTGCACACAAAAGACACAGCACAACACACAAAATCTTAATTAAATTATTACAATTTTTATGTATGTTTAAAAACAAGGTGCCAACATAAAAAGAAAAAGGAAACCATACTTACGAAATAAAAGTCAAAGTGACACCAGTAACATTAGTTTTGACAATCAAAGATTACTATTATTATATACTGGTTGACAATCAAAACACAGTGCGGTGTGCGCCTCAAGGTTGCACCAAATGGGAGTCCAGCTCAGCACGTGTCAGGCAAATATACCTGACGCTGATATTCTGCTGGATCCCTGCAGTGACATATGGTCGCCAAGCAGACGTGATATGTTGGTGTTGTTACAGTGTTATGCGTAGAGTAATTCACGTAAGTATACCCGCAACTTTAATTTATTAGTTACAATAAAAAAACATTTATATTTTATTGCAATGGAAAAAGTTCCAGTTCTTGGGCGTGTTGAAAGTGTTATAAATTCGTTTTGATTACTTGGTTGGGTATTTATAAATTTAAATGTATAAAATAATAAACAATCTCACAATAACCAATAAATAAATGAGGGCGTAGGTCCAAATAAAGTAAATTTGGCTTCGGCTAGACTAAAATTAAATATGCTTACAATAAATAAATACACGTAGATAACATGTACACACAAAATATCCACAAGTCATTCAATTATTAAATACCTATATCCCTTGCTCACAGGTTTTGACCACGAGATACGCCAAATAGACAGCTCGGGAAGTACATGACAACCAGTTATATAATGGACGTGTTCAAAATAGTCATCCCCAGTTTTTTCTGTGATGCGATAAGAAACTGTCGCAATCGAACTCTGAAAGTTATAAGGCATTTAAGATTTCTTATCGGCGGGGGAATATTGTTCCAGCATTTGGATGCGGCGTATCTAAAACTTCCCCTGAAAGCCGCTGTCTTGTGCGAGTGAGTGGAGAGTTGCTGTGAGCACTGTCTACTCGCGCATTCTCTTCTACTAGCGATCCAGCTAAGTTTATTATACAGATATGTCGGCTGCTTGTACTTTATAACTCCAAAAAGTAGGCATGCCAAGTGGAACTTACGACGCGACCTCATCCTAAGGATTGAGTGATTATTAAAAAATGGTGTTACGTGACTTCTAGGTGGGATTGAGAAGCAGAATCGAGCGCAAGCGTTTTGCACTCTCTGAATCAGTCGATCAGTTCTTGCAAGCAGTCGAGGGCCAATAACTACGTCCGCATAGTTCAGATTGGACAGCACGAGAGACTCAGCCAGCTGGATCCGCAGCTCCTCTGAAAGATAAGGCCTTATCTTATAGAGGACCTTAAGCCGGTAAAAACAAGTTCGCACTGACTCTGACACATGCGCCTCATATCTTAACCCAGCGTCCATGTTCAGACCCAGATTACGGGCCTCACCGACTCGACTGACCGACTCACCCAGCAGGGCAACGTTGAGTGTTGCAGGCACTGCACTGATTTGGTTCTTGGTTCCAAACAGCATATATTTGGTTTTAGTAGGGTTAAGTACCAAACCATTATTTTCAGCCCAACATGCTATCCTGTCAAGATCATCGTTTAGATCCTTTATCGCAATGTCAAAGTCACTTGGTTTAAAAGAAATATAGACTTGTACGTCATCAGCATAAATATGGTAACTACATTGCTTCATGGCATTTATGATATCCGCACAGTACAAAATAAAGATAATGGGGCCCAGTATTGAGCCTTGTGGGACTCCTCTGTAAACAGAAGTGAGTGACGAAACAAGAGATGAGCCATTGCTAAGTTGTATTTCGACACGCTGACGTCGGTTAGTGAGATAGCTTTGGAACCAGCGAATCGTATTTTGGTCAAATCCATAGTAGCTAAGCTTTGACAGAAACAGATCAATATTTATGCAATCAAAAGCTCGCGAAAAATCAAGTAAGACAAGTAGCGTACATAAGTCCTTATCTTGTGCTGATAGAATGTTATCTATCACGTCCAAAAGAGCCGTAGAAGTACCACGCTGTTTGCGAAAGCCTGACTGTAGCTCAGGCAGAATGTTTTTATCTTCTAAATATTTTGTAAGCTGCTGGCATACCGCCTTTTCGGCAATTTTAGAAAGGCAAGGCAGAATACTAATAGGCCTAAAGTCTTTTAAGTCATTCGAATTAGATTTTTTAGGCAATGGCCTAACGATAGCAGTTTTCCAGATGTCAGGGAAGGTTGCTGAGAGAATTGAGCTATTCACAATGTCAGTGATGACTTCTAGTGTATGTGGGAGTGTAAGCAAAAGCATATTCAGTGTTATCCCATCACAGCCTTCAGCGTTAGATTTTAGCTGGCGGAAGTATCGCAAAACCTGATCAACCGTTACTGGTTGTAACGCAAATGCAAAGCCATCATCACCATAACGATGAGACTCAAAGAAAGTGCGCTGCGATATATTGCAGACAGGGTTACCAGGAACACTCATAAAGTGATCATTGATTTGATTTGGATCTCTGAGGTGAGTAGGAAGGTCATCTATTTGTTTCTTAGGTAATACAGTGCCTCTCAAATTTTTCCATAATGCTTTCGGATTTTTTATTTTGTTATTAATATTGAATTTGAAATACGCAACCTTTTCTCTAAATATGGAATTTAACATCAGAGATTTCAACTGCTTGTAGTACGCTTTTTTGGACTCGGATTTCGTTTTACGGTACTTGGTCAGAGCGTCATTACGCAAGCGCATCATCAATTTAATTGTGTCTGTTATGCAGGGATATGACGGTTCCTTAATTAAACATTTCTTGACCGGTGCGTGCGTATCGAAAATTGCTAAAATGTTTCCATTAAATGCCTCAACCATGTCATTAACATTATGCAAGCCACAAATGTTGTCCCAGTGTATGCGCGATAAATCACTACCCAGTACTTCTCTATTTATTTGCTTGATGGGTCTGTACACAATTGTATGGGGTTTATATTTGCTACGCCGAATATTGAAATCGCACACAACAAGTGAATGACCATTTATTGAGCCATAGGGATCAACAGATATTTTTTTGTGGTTGAGATTTGAACAGACAAGGTCGATCAATGTTTCGCTATGGTCTGTGAAATGGGTGGGCGAAGTTACCAGTTGTTTAAGGCTTAGGCTATTCAAAAACTCACATACTTTCTTAGTTTGCCCGTTAGCATTCAGTAAGTTAACATTGAAATCGCCAAGCGGTACATAGTGGTCACATTTTACTAAGGAGTTAATGGAGTCAGTTATGGCATCGAGAAAAAGGTCCAAGTCGAATCGTGGGGGACGATACGCTGTGCCTAAAGCAATTTTATTTCCATTTAATGTAAGAGTAATCCACATTTGTTCGATAGTGTCGTATCTAGGGTCAATAGGGATGGAGCAGGTACGAGCGGTAAGGCCGCGTTTAAGATAAAAACCCACACCACCCCCCCTTCCCCCATGAACAGACAGCGGTCGTGGTGAGTGTCGCAGGCGGTAACCTGGTACAGCAGGCGCACGCCCCTCCTCGCCTGGTCGTAGCCAAGTCTCGTTAACTGCTAATACATCGAAAGAATGCCCTTCTACGGCTGCTATAAAATCATCGTGGTTAGTGCTAAGGGAGCCTACGTTTAACAAACCAACCTTAAGGTGTTTTTCAAGCATACTTAAAGCAATGATAAACACAACAAAACAGAGAAGCACTGTCGCAGACGTAAATTGACGACGTTTTCGCATTTGTCAAGGGACATAAAATGAAATTGTAACGTGTAATTCTGTGGTAATACTGTAAATAAGCGTTGTAAATAACAATTAATTGAAATTCGTAAAAATAATCACAAATAAAGCCAAAAAATGAAGACACATCAACAACAATGTAAATATTAAAAATTAAAAATAACATTGTAAAGATCAATTTGGAATCAACAACGTTGTAAAGATTAGAAATTAAAAATAATAGTTTTATGTAAGTGGTTGTAAATAAAAAATATAAGTAAATAATTGCAAATAAAAGCTGTACATTAGCCAGTCAAAACAATAGTTGTATAATACGAGTAAAAGTCTTTGTAAATAATAATCTAAAAGCCATATGCGAAATTCTCATCGAATTGTGTATATGAATAAGTGAAATGAAAGTGTAAACACCAGCCATATGTTTGTAAATAATATCTGTATAATAATATGTTTTAACATCCAAGTAATCTGTGCATGAAACTAATGACTTACTGTAAGCCAACAGTAATTGATAAAATAGCATAACTGTCCACAATTGACCAAAATAATCAACTTTCTTACAATATATTATGCTTAGTGTTGACCAATGATGTTGAGAGCCAAATAGATTCCCACTCGGTACACCAGGAAACACACACCGCCCTGTGACCCCACTTAATATATAAAACAAACCATTAAAAAAACCTCCAAGTGCAAAACACAACAACAAAGACACCAAACTGTTAACACCCACAGGAGCAATAGGTAAATACAACAAGTTTACAGGCTGCGTTCGGATGTGGTACAAACCGACTATTACCCAAAAATCCTACTGATATCCTCTTCACACCTAATTCGTTCTGCTTTTTGGTGATCTTCTCTGCGAGCCAAGATTCTCCCTTCCCTTGTCCATACATACTTCCATTTGTTCTGAATCCCTGCCTGACGAGCATGATAAAATAACTGGCGGTTTGTCCGAGTTAGACGTTCGTTGACATAAACTCTGTGCGGCGGTCCAGTGATATCAAGTTCACCTGTACTTAAACCGCGACAAACACGGGCCGCGCGCAGTAGTGCGTCGCGCGTGGCGCGCCTTGCGAATCTCACGTATATACACCGCGGTCTCTGCGCAGTAGGGTCAGCAGAGATGTCGCCGTCAGAAGTCTGTACTCGATTACGGCGCGCGGATCCGACTCGCTCAGCATGAACTATGTCCCTCTCTTCAACAGAAACGCCAAGCTTTATGGCAAGAACACCAACCAGGTGTAGGGCGCTCTCACCCTTGCACTCCGGTATTCCGGTCACCTCAATGTCGTTGAGCAGGAGTTCCTGATCGCGCTCGTTCAATTGGCATTTCAGTTCAGCTATGGTGTTTTCTAATGGATCCCCGTCGACTTTTTGCTCCAGTTTCTGTTCAAGGACTCCCACTCTCGCTTCTAGGCTAGCCACACGCTTATCAGAGGTATTTAAGGAATCCTTTAATTGAGCCATTTCCGTGCGAAATTGTTGGAATTCTTGATGCATCAGGCGAAACTCGGCACGCAGCTCCTCTTTAAATAATCGAAGCTCGTCTGCCAAGTCAGGAGATAAATTAATAGCAGCGTTCAACGCAGTGCAATGTAATGGATCTTTCATGAGCTCCTCGGGGCCACTGTGCACTTCTTCCTGGACAGGTTCCGCCCTACCTCGAACTGGCATCTCCGTCTTGTTGTCCCTAACCAGATTTTTGCCGCACTCATGGCAGCGCCAGGTGGATGCAATAATACCCGTACTAGACAAGGCGACGCAAGCGCGATGGTAAAAGGCATTGCATTGGCCGCATTTAGCGGCCTCTATCGGCGACAAAAATTTGGCGCAACCACCGCACTTCGCTGCAGGCATTGTGTTTCGTACGTAAGTTACACTCCGTTATCGATCTCACCAAGTAGTTCCGCGCAGTGACAATAGATGGCGCTGTTTCGAACTTATATAAAATATAGTTTTATGGGAGTTTAATGGCTGGTTGACACCATACAATGACACTTGGGTAAACAGAGTTGAAGCACACTCTTAGGCGACACTTGATTTAAGCGATTTTAAGTATATTCACTAAAATGTTTCAATATGTTTAACGTGTAAACTTAAAATATACTACCCAATTAAGACGCAATACGAAAAGGAATATCTACATCATCGGAGATGAAAAAGTAAGAGGTTTATCAGCACGTTTAATTTACGCTAAGACTGGTAAATGGATTGACAGTTACAAAATCGAGGGTAAAGTTCAACCATATGCTTCGTCATGCGAGATCCTACGAAATTTAGATAATCTAACATGTACCATATCTGACAATGACATTGTTATAATCTCAGTTGGTAAACATGATAAAAATCCCTACCTGTTGTTAACCAATCTGTGTAGTGCTTTGTGTGGTTTGAGCAATTGTACAATTTTGATGTTAAGTGTTTCAGAAAATAAGTATCTTAATGTTAAGAAACTTAATAATGAACTAAAATTGTTTACAAAAAACTTTAAGTATTGTAAATTTGTTGAAATTAATAAGTTGGATGTAAATTATCATAAGAGGCTCTCGGAATTAGATTTAATTACCTATAAACTTAATATGGAAATTGATTTCATGCAACATGAAAGTAGTTCTACAAGACTGAATGTAAGTGAACGAAACTCACTTCATGGCACTAGTAATAATAACAAGACATTTTTTCGTTACTAAGTCCCCCATTCATAAAACTTCCGTTAATTATGACAAACCAAATCAAGATTGTCAACATAGTAAATTGCGAATTTTACACCAAAATATAGCCGGCGTCTGCAACAAACTTAACACATTAGAAATAACTCTATCTGAATTAGTGGAAATAAACAAGGAAGTAGATATAATATGTTTTAGTGAGACTTTTGTTAAGCAGGGTACGGAGACTAATATCAAACTTAATAATTTTAAATTGGCTGCAGCTTTTTGTCGAGATAAATGTAGAGGGGGTACTTGTATTTTAACAAATAATGAATTTGACACAAAAACTTTAGGTATTCCTTCAAATTTAGCTACAAAATTCTACTTTGAATGCTGTGGCGTTGAGATAATTGGTCTGAGCCTGATAGTTGTCACTATATACAGAATACCCGATCAGAGAAAGACGCAAGTTGGTATATTTCTTCATAAACTAGACAGTTTGTTAAATTACTTGACGGACAATTACAAGAGAAAAAAAATTATAATCTGTGGAGATTGGAATATTGATATTTTAAAGCATAATTCTTCAACAAAAGAACTTTTAAGCATACTTGAAAATTACAATTTTGAAGCACATATAAGATCACCAACTCGTGCAAACTCTTGCATTGACCAAATCGCCAGTAATATAAAGTTCGCTCAGTCTGAAATTCATCACCTCGGCTTGTCAGATCACGAAACAGCACAAACGATTACTATAAATGCGAATAAACTCAAAACAATAACTTGTTGGTTTGAGATAAAACGTGACTACTGTTCAGATAACATCAATAAATTTTGCGACTGCATGTCTTCTCTTTCGTTTTCGGAAACATTTGAATCAGACACTCTAACAGAAGCCTTTAACTTGTTTTATGAAACATTTACATTGTTTTACGATTTGTGCTTTCCGGTGATTAAGGTTAAAGTTAACAATAAACCAGTAAAACAAAACTGGATTACGAAAGGCATTAAAAAGTCTAGCAAAACGAAACGTCAACTTTATCTAAAATTTAAAACTAGTAAAATCAATAAAAAAAATAATGAGAAAAACTACAAGCTTTATAATCACATGTTTAAGCGTTGTGCACAGAGAGCGCAGAAACTTATGAATACAAGACGCATACAAAAGCATAAAAATAAATGTAAAGCGACTTGGAATGCAATCTCCTCAACAATAACAAATAATAATTTGTATAAAAATGACATTGATGAAATAAATTATAATAATGTGACATATAAAAATCCGTCGGACATCTGTAATATATTTAATGACTACTTTATTAATTTGACATCTAATCAATCATTAAATATTAATAATTCTAATAACGCTGATAATTCTAATCAATCTAATAATTGCAATAGTTCTAATAATCATAAAAACTCTTACTTTAATATAAAAAATAAAAATCTAAACACTATATTCTTAAATCCTGTAGATGCATTGGAAGTACATAAAATCATAATGTCCCTAAACAATAGCAAAACTTGTGGATATGACGGCATCGCCACACAAGTTTTGAAATCTTGTGCTAGTTGGATATGCCATCCTCTAGCGCATATAATTAACTTATCTTTTTTGGAAGGTGTGTTTCCTGACCAGCTTAAAACGTCAATCGTAAAACCATTATTTAAAAAGGGAAATAAGACAGACCCTAATAACTACCGGCCTATCACGTTAGTACCGATTATATCGAAAATTTTTGAGAAGGCAATGCTTGTTAGGTTAAATAATTTTCTCGGTACTCATAAGATATTATGCAAAGAGCAGTTTGGCTTCCGTAAAGGTAGTTCAACTGCTCTTGCAATCTTTAACTTTATTAAACTGGCAACAGAAAGCATAAACAATGGCAATCCAGCGATATCTTTGTTTTTAGACATGAGTAAAGCTTTTGATTTTGTAAATCATTCCAAGCTGCTAAACAAATTAGAATTCTATGGTATAAGGGGGCAAGCTTATGATTGGATTTCTAGCTATCTAAGTAACAGGAAGCAGTTTACAGAGATATCCAAAGTGATTAAGAAAAATGATAAAATTTACTCCAAAGAGAAATTTAAATCAAATACAATAATAAATATGTGTGGTGTGCCTCAGGGTAGCATTCTCGGTCCTTTATTATTCTTGCTTTACATAAATGATCTTCCGGAGGCCACTTTGCAGAAATGTATCCTTTTCGCAGATGACACTACAGTAATTATAAAATGTAATGAAAAAAAGGACTACAAATCTGTTACTGAAAAGACCCTATTAGAAATAATACGCTGGATGAAAGAAAATGGCTTGAATATAAATGTTAACAAGACAAAATTAATAGAAATTAACTCCTATAACACTAAACAATTATCCTTAGATATTATGTATCAAGGCGAAAAAGTACAACAAGTAGAGGAATTTAAACTTTTGGGACTAAACGTCGATAAAAATCTAAATTGGAAAAGCCATGTCGAAGATATTTGTCAAAAACTTAATAGATTTGTGTTTGCTTTGAAAAAGCTGAGACAAAACGTGTCTGTAGAAGCTGCTCTTTCGGCTTACCATGGCTACGTGTCATCTGTCCTAAGCTATGGACTAATCATGTGGGGCAACTCAATCGATACCGACAGAGTATTCAAGCTCCAGAAACGTTGCGTCCGAGTTATTAACAAGGCATGGTTCTTGGATAGTTGTAAACCGCTCTTTGAAAAATGCAAAATTCTTCCACTGCCATGTTTATATATTAGAGATATCTGCACTTTTACAAAGACCCACATGTACAATTTTAAGCAGCATACTGAGGTTATACCAAGACAAAAAAGGGCAAAGTTTCGAAACCTATTGTATCATCCACCTTGTCATAAAGATATCTATAAGAAAAATGTATTTAATATGTGTATATTGATATATAATCACATACCAAGTGAATTTAAATTGTTAAATGGTAATGTATTTAAGAAAAAATTGACAGAGTGGCTACAAAAGTATTGTTTCTATAGCGTTAAGGAATTTTTAGACCATAAACATGGATTTTAGGAATGAAATTGTCTATGGGTTATTAATTGTTTTAGTATTGTTTTATTTTTCTTTTTATTTTTGACATTTCAATTTTATTTTTGACATTTCTCTTTTTATATTTTTGACATATTTTTATTTTTTTATTTTACTGACATTTTGATTTTTGACATTATATTTTATTGACATTTTTAATTTTTGTACATGTTTTGAGTGAGTTGATGAAATTTTAATGTTGATTTATTTGGAATTTAATTAATTTATTGAAATGCATCTATGCTGTTGTGTTCCTTTTTTTTTTAATTTATTTAATGTCTTACCATTTAGATTGTAAATAATTTGCACGCATGCTTGCAGGCAGAATACAATTACTTTTAGGCTTTAAGATCTTCCCTTCTGAACAATGTATTTCTAGCAAATAAATATTTTTGATTTGATTTGATTTTGGTTAAGGGTAGATTTTGGTCACTAGTGTACAGATTTAAGTTTACACAATAATTACTATTTATACACTGCACCTAACCCACCATAACGTTTCGCGTCCTTTATTATTGTGTGTAGAAACTTTCTGTATTATAATTGTTCTCATTAAATGGGTTATTTTATTAAAAACACTATAAACCACAGCAAGAAGTACCGACCAACTTTACGACCATATGTCAGCCCAGCAGGATGTGCCCAGAAGGGTTAAGCTCGCCTTTGTACATAAACTGTCCTATTGTATTTGTATGTTTCTATGTTTTGTGTACAATAAAGAATAAGAATAAGGTTTAGTTAAGAGTCCTTCTGGAGCCCTGATTGCTCAGAGCACTGCATTAGGGTGGGTCCAGTCAGGTGCTGTCGGTCCTGACACGACCAGCACAAATAACAATTAGCATAAATGTTATGTTTTATTACATTGTTTACATTTTTACAGGTACTATTGTTATTGTTTAGATGTATTTACACATTAAAATTTTATAGTTTTACAACTGCACTTAACACTTAGCGATTTATTTTCTGGGAAGTGTAACTTTGTCTTTGTAATTTATTTCAAGTTTACCATAGTATGTAAGTTTTATACTGTTAAAGGATTTTAGATTTTAGATCACTTATAAGAATAAGTTTCTATAGTTATAAGTTAAATCGATAGATCAAATTGTATGTTTATGATTTTAGATCAACATTATATGATCAACTTGTTTGCTACAAATTCCGACCTATAATGTAAGTTCAAAAAGGACATTCCGTCAGTAATGTCCTTGGTGGGCGGTATGTTAATGATCAACAGTCGCTCATAAGGTCAACAACAACATTATTTCTATTTAAGTTTTACAATGACGCAACTAGATGGCGTTGGCGTCGAAATAGAAGTCGCAAGGGAGATTGTTTGCCAATTTGGTATAGGGTCTTGAGAGGTTTAGCAAAATTATATACTTTTACCTAGTTCAGTATACAGATGGGTAGTTTTATTTATACCTTCAATCCTGCTAGTATACAAATTAGTACAAACTTAAGTACTGAGTACCATTTTAGTGATTCGGTATTTAACAAATGTCCTTATTATATTTTGAGTCAATTATTTATTATTGTCATTTTACTTATCGCTTTAACAGTTAACATTATTATTTATTAATTTATCCGTCAGACATTTGTCAATTGTGTAATAGCTTTTACTAATTAATAATTGTGTTACTTGTTCTATGTATTCTGGTAATTTGTTATATATTTTTATCGACATAGCATACGGACTAGAAGAGTGTAATTTGAGACGGGAGGAGGGTAGATCTAGTCTGTTTTTGTGGCGCAACGAATGTTTTTTTTTGCATTTCTTCCCGTGTGTAGTAAGACTGGGTATTTGCTTTACATACTATAGTTTACATAATTCGGCGAGTGAAATTGTTAACTACTTCTATTTTTGTTGATTGTATGTGAAATAAATTTGTTTTTTTTTGCCGGGGGTAAAAATAGTGGATATCACTGTATTTTTTTAAAAAAAATATTTTTTTATGGTCATATAAAAGATTTTCATTAATATGCTGAGAAGGCACAGTCATTACATTAATTTCCTTAAAGGACATGGACAGATTTAGTATCATAGTTATCGAATTTAATTTACAACAATGGTTCTTGCTGTTTTATATTCGTGAATATGAGCACATACAATTGCTATAAATAAAAAACTCTAGGGACTCGTCACAACAACAGACTAGACGAAAACAGTTTCATTAAACCTATTATTCAGATCGTTGCAATAAGTGTACAGATAATGATATCGCTATTAAAAAAACACCAGGCGCTTTAAATTAGCACACAGTTGTAAGAATACAGTTGTCTGATATGGTTTTAGTATTATTTATATATTATATTCTTTATTATAATCCACAAAAATATATAAACAGAACAAAAAATCATAAAAGCAAATGTACAATGGGCGGTCTTATCGCAAAGGGCAATCTCAATACTAGTTGTTTAAACAAAGTAATGAACTGCTAAGCTGTATAATGATTAGCATGTTATTAAACTGAGTCTGGTTGCGGTTGGTACTCAAAAAGGTGGCATTATTAGGAAAGAATAGCTTTTGAAGTTTTTGAAGACATAGACAAAAATATCAAGTCCGACACATCGTCTGTCAAATACGTCGCGTTCCGTTATAAGTATTTTATTTTGTGAGAAAAAAAATAACTAACGCATCAAAATATAAAAAATAGTACATTATGGTACAAGTGTGTAATGTTGGTGATTACCGCTGAGGCGCCATTGAGACCCGAGCCGTTAGGTGAGGCTCTTAAGAGAGCCGAGGACGGTAATCATCAATACACACGTGTATCATACGACGTTTTTCAACACACTTGTGAAGAAAATAATACAAAAAGATCATTTCCAACAGTGAAAACGAGTTGTGAATTTTTTTTCGCAATGGCGGGCAAAATTAATCAGTTTTCCTATGCGCACGCATCTTACCACAGACTACTTTGTTAAGACATCACTAGCGCTCGTTGCCATCCCTACACGCCGGGCGACCGCGGCGGAGCGGCGGGTGCGGAGGGGGCTCGACCTTCGAGCGCGCACCGGCCAGTCCAGCTGATCAAGTACTGCATTACTCACTACCGTCCGTATCGTCCAGTATTTTGACTGTCGACCGTTGTCATCTTTATTGTAAAAATATAACTATTAAAACACAAAGTCAGTGTTTGTCCTAATACCACCTTTAGGGCACGAATCACCTTCTCTCCATGGTCCTTCGAGCTTTCGACGAACAACAAACCAGCAGCCAAGAGTGACAAGCGGGTTTTTCAAATTTGAAAAAGGCCGTTAGAAACTGGACTTCGAGATCAAGACGACATCCCGCCCTTCATGCGTGCCTGGTTCCAGTCTCCGGTCATCATCTTCAGCGACTTTGTGAAGAAGCGTATTGTGCGAGGGAGCATAGTTCTTCGTTAGCAGCACAGCAGTGTCATCGCAACGTCGCAGCCCGAGCGGAGCCCAAGAACATTGCCATCCGTTCCAAGAAGACGCAAAAAAACGTTCAGCGGACGCGCAGTCAATGGATTTTGTGAGATCTTTCCATATTCACACTAACATTTGTACACATTTCACTAACATTATCATTCCACTAGAGAATTAGATAGTGCATTAGACCAGAGAATCATTCATTGGTAGTCATCTCAGTGAGTAGAATCGCATAACGTTAATTACATTAGCCTTTGTTTATTATACTAATAACTAAATTATTATTGACAATCTAATTTTTGTTAAAGTTCAAATTTCAACCCATTCATACACGAGTAGAATTCCCCATTAAACTAGAACCCATTCATATAATCATTAATAATAAGTGCTTAATAATCTAATTTAAAAACATTTGTAACATTTTTTTTAAGATACCCGTTTTTCTTTTATAATTCAGTTTGAATTCAATTTCTTTCCTAACGCCTAACGGATTTGAATAGCAACGTAACATCGGTCAGCTGTTTGCCTTTAGCTTGCTAGCAGGCGCATAGTTAAGTTTGGTTTTAGTGCTATTAGCATTTTTTCCTTGTTAAGGTTTATTCTTACTTTTTTATTTCTTCTTTCACTAGCGCTAAAAGCTATCCTCCTGTTTAGCCATGGCTGAAGAGGTGACGGTTAAAGAACTGACAAGGAAACGCGCCTCAATTAAATCACAGCTAACTCAATTCACAAATTTTCTAGCTACCAGTAAATCTTGCGAACAGCTTAGTGAGGAACAACTTGTAGAGTTGGACAAGAATCAGAATTGAGAAAATGGTAACCTTATATGCCACCTATGATCAGTTACAGGGTCAACTGGAGTACCTGTGTGCTAGGCCCGACGAGCAATTTACCGAACGAGAGCAATTCGAGAACATCTACTATAGACAACTCGCGACAACAGTTCAGAGGGAAATGTTTCCTGAAGAGTACGAGCTACTTTCATCAGGTAAACCATTGCCAAATAAGAATCGTCTGAAGAAGTTGTCGCCTTTCATCGATTCTGGTATTATACGAGTCGGAGGCAGATTGGATAATTCTTGCTACGACTATAATGTCAGGCACCCAATTATTATATGCAGCAAATATAATTTCGCTAAACTTATTTTCAATTCTTTTCATTTACGCTTATTCCATACTGGCCCACAACTCCTCTTAGCCACGATTCGACACGAGTATTGGCCTTTGGGTGGTAGAAACCTTGCGAAATCAACTGCCCATAAGTGCGTTAAATGCCAACGGTTCAACGGAAAAACAGTTCAACCCATCATGGGTAATTTACCTAAGGAACGAGTTCAGTTGGAATTTCCTTTCCTAGAGACTGGTACGCCGGACCCATTCTCCAAGCCGATCGAAAAGGTAGAGGATGTAGATTAGTAAAATCATATAGTTATTTGTGTTTTTGTATGTCTAGCCACAAGGGCGGTTCATCTGGAGCTTGCCTCAGATCTTACAAAACATGCCTTTATTGCAGCACTGAACAGGTTTATTGCTCGTCGTGGTAAGCCAAGGACTGTTTACTCCGACAACGGTACAACCTTTGTTGGCACCTGTAATGAAATAGCTGATATACTCAAACAGGATCTCTCTTCAGACATGGCCAATGCAGGTATAAACTTTAATTTCATCCCAGCATACACTCCACATTTCGGGGGCCTATGGGAATCAGCTGTAAAGTCCATCAAACATCACCTTAGGCGTATATTAGGCTTGGCGCATCTCACTTACGAAGAGATGTCTACATGTCTGATTCAGGTTGAGGCTATACTAAACTCTCGTCCTCTTACTCCGCTTTCCACTGATCCATCAGACCTTTACCCGTTAACTCCTGCCCACTTCCTTATTGGAAGATCTATCATATCCCTGCCGCATCCACACGTCATCAACCAGAACGTCTCCAGCCTAAAACGTTACCAGCGCATAGAACACCTGAAGCAACAGTTCTGGAACAGATTCACTAACGAGTACATATTCTACCTCCAACAGAGAACCAAGTGGACGGACTCCGATGGGATACTTGAAGAGGGAACCATGGTAGTACTCAAGGAGAAGCAAGCACCACCACTGATGTGGCCACTTGGACGTATCGTACGTCTCATACCAGGGAGAGACGGAATAAGCAGAGTTGCAGACGTCAAGACGAAGAAAGGGACAGTCAGACGCGCTTTTAACACCATCTGTCCTCTTCCAGCATAATCTTGAAGACAAGTCTTCAACGCCGGTAGCATGTTAAGACATCACTAGCGCTCGTTGCCATCCCTACACGCCCGGCGACCGCGGCGGAGCGGCGGGTGCGGAGGGGGCTCGACCTGCGAGCGCGCACCGGCCAGTCCAGCTGATCAAGCACTGCATTACTCACTACCGTCCTGAGTGCGCGCTTCACATTCCGCCTTCAACCCAGTATTTTGACTGTCGACCGTTGTCATCTTTATTGTAAAGTAGTCAGTGTTTGTCCTAATACCACCTTTAGGGCTCGAATCACCTTCTTTCCAACTTAGAGATACTCATCTAATCTAACAATGGCGATCGTCCATAGACTAAAAAGAATTAGTTTTGTTTTCTTGGCTTTTCGCGGATAGCGTTTAAGCCACGTACGAAATGGGAATTTTCGAGTTTTCTTTATTACAGACAAAAATAAAAGCTATATTTGAGTGAAAGTTTTATTTATTAAACACGTACAAGTTGAAATTATCTATTTTAATACGAAGTTGCTTGAAATGTGTTGCATTTGTAGTATCGAGCATGATCTTTTTTGCATCGAAACGTTTTTTTAAGAACAAAGCAACTTAACCTATAAATAAAAAAAATACTATAACTCACTTGTGAATAATAGCAATGAAAAAGTCACAGTTTGATAACAGGTGTCATTATGTGCCTAATTGCGGTGAAATTAGAGCCACTTTATGAGCAAGTGTGTTGAAAATATATTTTATTTTTTTATTGATTTGCTTTGTTCTTAAAAAAGTTTCGATACAAAAAATATCGTGCTCAATAGTACAAATGCAACACATTACATGCAACTTCGTATTTAAATAGATAATTTCAACTTGTACGTGTTTAACAAATAAAACTTTCACTTAAATATAACTTTTGTTTTTGTCTGTAATAAAGAAAACTTGAAATTCCCCATTTTGTACGTGGCTAAAACGCTATCCGCGAAAAGCCAAAAAAAAGATAACTCATTATTTTTAGTCTATGGCCGATCGCCATTATTAGATGCGCGCGCATAGGAAAACTGATTAATTTTGCACGCCATTGCGAAAAAAAAATCACAACTCGTTTTCACTATTCGAAATGACTTTTTAGTATTATTTTCTTCACAAGTGTGTTGAAAAACGTCGTATGATACACGTGTGTATTTGTTCGTATCCGAACCTAGATTTAAGTTTATATTTTGTTTTATATGCTGGCTACATAAAAAGGTGTTGATTTTTTGTACTAGCAACATATAGACAGTAGAAAATTTTCTCTCTCAACCATTGTTTTGTGTGTTGGAATAGGGATGTCGAACGTGAAAAAATATATCGATATATCGATGTATCGATATTTATTAAAATATCATTATCGACCTCGATATATCGAGGATAAAAATATCAATATATCGGTCCGATTTTCAGAGTTTTTAGGTTCTTTTTTTTTGTTTTTTGTTGGAAGTAGAAATTTTTATACAAAATGTACATTATTTTAATGTATCAGAATCTTCATATAAACGAAGGTATTTTATTCGTTATTCCTGTTTAATAAGCAAAATTTGAAAATATAAAAAACGAAATAGCAATTTTCTAAAAATATTAGAAGATGACACGCACCACACATACACATCGCAAAAGAACTCACATTTGAAAGTGGGTAACGAGTGATGATGACTGCCTCCGCGGCCGCCACATACAAACACGGAACACTAACAAAACATTATAGTCATAGACAATACAGTAATTTTCCGTTCGTTTATATCTTTTACGGCTTTGAATTCTGTTAAATATTCTGCTAATAAATTAAATTTGAAAAAAAAATATCGTTTTTGATACGTTTTTCGATATTGAATATTTTGTATCGATATATCGATGTATCGGATGAAAATATATCGGCAAAAAATATCGATATATCGAATCAAAAATATCGATATATCGATGTATCGATATTTTTTCGACAAGCCTATGTTGGATTAAAAAGTAATTAATTCAACTTTAAAGTGAGTTTTAATTAAAACAGTATTTCCTTTATGTTCACGCCACGAACATAAAGTTGGTTCCGATACCGAAAATTGGTTCCGATACCGAAAAATTGGTTCCGATACCGAAAAGTTGGTTTCGATACCGAAGAAGTTTGGTTCCTGCTGCGAGTGAAAAATAAAACACGTGGAGGAGAATTTCCTGTGATCTTGGCGGAGGGCTCGGAGGATTGCTGACAATTCAGTACTATACATCAGGGCATCATCTGCTGGCTTGCGGGGCCTTCAAGAATCAAGCGGGGAATCATAACATCAACTAATAAAAATAACAAACATAACCATACATTGGTTTGTATGGTACCCATTTTGTTCAATTTTTACTGAGCAAGAAAGAGACGACAACAAAATCAAGATCAACGTGTAGTTTTTGTTCTGCATCTGGAACGCGAAGTGCAAGTGACGCGACTTTTAAAAGCACCAATCAGAAAAAAGAAAAACGACACCGCGCAAATTCTGCCAACATAATCAACGTCGCGGGGGTTCGTGATTCGTCGGCATCGCATCTCGTTAGGTTGCCTGCTGTTGAAAAAACGCGAAGTGTGTCTGCGGCGATTTTGTCAATTCATCAATACCGACGAATTACGCCATTTTGTTTTGTTGTTCCTTTGTTGGGTGTTTGTGCACAACGATTTGTACATTTACATACGCAAAAGTTTAATTGTAATAGCATTGTTGCAAACGATCGGTACAATGTCCGACTTACAAGAATTTTTAGCCCAAAGAGGCTACATAAAAGGTAGTATTACTCGATTGTTTAAATTTTCACATAATTATCTCACCGAATTACAAGAAGATTTGCTCAAAGAAAAGTGTAAGAAATTATCAGAATCATTTGGGGAGTACGAAACTCTTAATAAAAAAATATTGTGTCCGAGTCCAAGCGATAAGGAAGATTATAGTGAGGTGGAAGAAAAATATTATACTACAGTTTCGGCTTTGAATACAGCAATTGCAATAATATCTTTGAATAAGGACACTAAATCTACTAAAGGTGAATTTAATAAGTTACCAGTTATAAATTTAACAACATTTAATGGCAAAAATGTAGTGGATTATCCACCATTCATTAACATGTTTAAATCAGTTATTGATGCAGATAGTCGGCTAAGTCTATGTGAAAAACTACATTATTTACTCTCATTCTTGGCTGGGGAAGCTCTAGATCTAATAAAAAATTTACTTCTAAATGACGAAAATTATAATGTTGCATTAGAATTGTTAAACAACAGATTCAATAATAAATTACTTATAGTCAATCATCATGTAAATAACATTCTAGAGTTGCCCATAGTCACAAAATGCACTGCTCAAGGTCTTAGGTCTCTTGTTTCAGTAATAAACTTAAACATTGCAGCACTAAAGAATCTGAAGGAGCCAGTGGAGTACTGGGACACTTTACTGGTTAATATAGTGTCCAAAAAGGTTGATAATTACACCAACCGAGGGTTCCATCAAGAACGCCATGGCAAGGATATACCTAAGTTGTCTGAGTTTCTAGATTTTCTGGAACGAAGGGCCATTGCAATGGAAAACACCACCGACGATAAGTCAACCCATTCCCAGAAGCCAAGGGTAATAAGCGGTGTAAGCACATCCAAGTCGGCATTATGTATTGTCAGCAAGCACATAAGCTTTATGAGTGTTAAAAATTTAAATTAGCTTCTGAAAAGGAAAGATTATCCTTTGTCAATGTCTACGCATCGTCATCAGTACGAGCCTACTACTATTGGTCGTCACGGGTGCAGTTCAGAATTCCAGCACGCGCGGCGCCTCGGTCGCAGTCTACAAATCGATCGACAAGCAAGCACACGAAAAACGTTTTATTTTGTAAAAACCCATAATTTTTTATTATACGCCTTATTGCTATCGAAGAAGCTTTTCATTCATCATCTCCATAACATATTTTGGACCTTCAAAGCCGGATGCAGCAGAAGACATCGTTGCAACCAGCATAAATTGTTAGGAATAGATACTCCGTTACCATAGCAAGCAAATAAGTTTGTTGACTGTCATCTGTACTTGACTAAAATATGTTTACGTCAATAATATTCGTATATTTATAGTAACTGGTTTTTATTCGATTCCACAATACTTATATCTACTTTAACACTACTTTAACATGGTAGCAGAGCGTGGTTCAATTGATTGAATTACAAAATAGTAGTGGATGCGTAAAAGTTTACCTTTTGGAAAGAGTTGTGAAAAATTCTTGCAAGAATCTGTACCCGGCCTGACGTCACCATGGATAAGGCGATTGCAGAGGCCTCAAAGGTACAAATAATGCACCTTGATGGAAAGAACTTTAAGCATTGGAAGTATAGGATCGATACAGTGTGTAGAGCAATTCCCGGTGCTGAAGATATTTTGGAAGGGAAGATCTGTAGACCTGTTGAACCTGTAGATGTTAGAAATGAATCTGCAAAAATAAAATACGAATCGGATTTAAAAGAATTCCGGAAAATTGACTGTATACTTTTGACTCTGATGACGTCAAACATGACTGATGAGATACTGGGACAAGTCATGCGGTACAAAACCGCTAAAGAAGTATGGGACGAGCTAGAACGCCTCTACAATGCAAGTAGCGAAGACAAGAGCTATGATTTCTGTTTAAAATTCTTTGATTATAAAAAAGATCCTGAACATGACATAAGAAAGCATATATCTGCGTTAAAAAACATTTGGCATGAATTGAACAGCCAAATTAATGCTACTTTGCCCGAGATATTACTAATCTGTAAAATACTTGGAACTTTACCAAAAGATTATTTCGCTTTCAAGTCAAGTTGGCTCCTTATAACAAAAAAGGATCGGACAGTAGAGAACTTAACTTCGCAGCTTAGTGCATATGAAAAAGCGTTATGTACTAAAGATGAGACAGAGAAAACTGAAGAAGTATTAATCGTGAAGACACAGAAGAAGAAAAAAGTTTTTAAATGCAATTATTGTGGAGAAGTTGGACACTTTGTACGAAAATGCCAAAAATGGATAAATGATGGACGTCCACGAAAGCCGTCAAATGACAGTAAAACCTCAAATGTTAACCTGACAGTGTTAGCTTGCGATGATGGAAAGCCAATAGATAAAAATTACTGGTACGTTGACAACGGAGCGACAAGCCATGTCACGAATTCAGGCGACTTCTTCGAAAGCTTCGAACACTTTAAGAGTTCACATACGGTCACTACAGCGAATGGGCAAATCATTGAAGCCATTGGAATGGGCAACATTCGAGCTGAAGCCAAGGTTAATGGAAACGTAGAACACAGTCATACTATTGAAGGACGTTTGGTATGTTCCAAAAATCAAAAGAAACTTATTCTCTGTTCTTTCTGTGCACGATAACTCGTCCATGAGTACGTTTGAGTCTACGCCTAAACAATGCATGGTTAAAGTAAATGGAGGCATTAGAGTAATTGGGACTAGAGCGATTAAAGGTGGACTATTTAAGCTAGAGCTTACCTGCGTTGCGCCAAAAAACCGAGAAGTCAATCAACTACTGTCAAATCCATTACAAGTCTATCATGAAAGGCTAGCACATCAAAACAAAAGACACGTTCGTCAAGTCATCGAAAACGAGCTAGGGTTTAAAGTGGAGGATAAGCAATCGGACATCTGCGAAGGATGCGTTTATGGAAAGGCTCACAGGCAACCTTTTGGTACAAGGATTAGAGCCTCTAAAGCCGGAGAACTAATCCATACCGATATTTGTGGACCGTTTCCATATTCAATTTCAAAGTTACGATATTTTGTCCTGTTTAAGGACGACTTTACACGCCATCGTTGCATCTATTTTCTTCGAGAAAAGTCTGAAGCAGCTTCAAAGCTTGATATTTTCTTAAAAGAAACTAAAGTTGCGGAACACGTTATCAAAGAAATATTAAGCGATAATGGTGGAGAATTTATCAGCGAAAAATTCAAAAATATCTTAACTGACAACGGCATCAAGCAAAGGTTCACGATGCCCCACACCCCGGAGCAAGCAGGTTGCGTAGAAAGAGAAAATAGGACGGTGGTAGAAGCCGCGCGCGCCATCATGCATGCACACGAGAAGATTCCTGATGGCTTATGGGCAGAGATAGTAAACGCAACAGTCTACGTGTTGAATCGAACAGGGCCATCTAGCGTGCCATGCAAGTCACCTTATGAACTGTGGTACGGAAAGAAGCCAGCGATTAAACATCTAAGAATCCTAGGTTGCACGTGCTATGCCCATGTTCCTAAAGCTAACCGCAAGAAGCTGCAAGGGAAAGCTATAAAAGGGATTCTTATTGGTTATGAAGGAGACGAAGGTTATAGAATCTGGAATAAGGAATCACTCAAATTGATTAGATCCAGAGACGTGATATTCGAAGAGGTACCATTACTGGGAAAATCTAAAGATGCTGAGCCTAAATCAGAAGAGCCGAAAAATCTCCAGAAAAACTTATTCCATAATTTTCCAAGTCTACAAAATGAATTCGAAACCAACGATATTAGAGAGATTGGAGAGCGGAATATTACAGAGCTCGGATCTGAAGTTATTGAAGAACCTACTTCATCAAGGGCACGTGACGAAGCCAATAAAGAGATAGATGATGATCTAGATGAATCAATGTTTGAATCCGTTCACTCTGAAGAAGAAAATGGTGAAGGTAACGAAGCCGATTATCCTGATCTATCTGATGACGACCATGAAAGACAAGGAAGTCGAATGATTCTCAGAGATAGAGCAAACCTTAGACCTCATGTACGGTTCAATGACTATATTATGTCATTAGAAGCTGAAAATTTGTTTGAACCGAAAACCTTCAAACAGGCAATGTCATGTAAGGCTAAAGAAGAATGGAAAAAGGCTATCGAAAGCGAAATGAACTCGCTAAAAGAAAACCAGACGTGGGAACTAGTCGAACTACCAAAAGGTCGGAAAGCCATTCCATGTAAATGGATATTCAAAATAAAGACTCATCCTGATGGCTCCGTTGACAAATATAAGGCTCGACTAGTTATAAAAGGATATTCTCAGAAGAAAGATGTAGACTTTCATGAAACGTTTAGCCCTGTGGCGAGGAGTAGCACAATAAGAGCTGTTCTGAGTGTTGCTGCTAAAGAAAAGCTGAGATTAGCACAGTTTGACGTGTCCACAGCCTTCCTTTATGGCACTTTAGACGAAGAAATATACATGAAACCGCCTGACGGTTATACTGAAGAGAGGTATGTGTTTAAATTAAAGAAAAGCCTGTATGGTTTAAAGCAAGCCCCACTCTGTTGGAATAGATGTATCACAGATTATATCGTAAAGACAGGTTTCAAACAAAGCCAGTCCGATCCTTGTTTGTTTGTGAGGAAAAATGGGAAGGAGAAAATTGTTCTCGCCCTGTACGTCGATGATGGTCTTATTGCTTACTCAAGCGAGAAACTAGCTAACTGCTTCCTAGAAGAAATGAGGGCACATTTCAAAATAACAAAGAAACCAGCAAGCTATTTTCTTGGAATGGAGATAGAAAGATACTCTGATG
This sequence comes from Orthosia cruda, assembly GCA_964057195.1. Lineage (NCBI taxonomy): Eukaryota > Metazoa > Arthropoda > Insecta > Lepidoptera > Noctuidae > Orthosia > Orthosia cruda. Next base: position 43,630,604 of record OZ059826.1, read on the forward strand.
GTTCTATTTTACTGCATCAGAAATCGTACATCGCTCGCATATTGCAAAGGTTTGGCATGGAGAAATGTAAGCCAGTGCCAACACCAATTTTAAAAGCAAATAATGCTCAAGAAGTTAATGAAGTTTCAATGAGTTTCCCGTACCGTGAAGCTGTTGGATCACTAGCTTATTTGATGACAAGCACGAGGCCTGACATAGCCTTTGCTGTCAGTGTTGTATCTCGAAATTTAGATAAACCTACAAGGGAGAACATCATCAATATCAAGAGGATAATGCGTTACTTGAAAGGCACTATAGATGAAGGCATCGTTTACAAGCCAGGAAATAGTCATAACTTAGAATGTTACAGTGACGCTGACCATGGAGGTGATCTTGAAACTGGAAGGTCTACCTCAGGCATTCTTTGCATGTATGCTGGAGGTCTAATATCCTGGAATAGTAAACGCCAGAGCACAGTAGCTATTTCATCCACCGAGGCAGAAATAGTGGCAGCAAGCGAAACTGCTAGAGAAATTATTTGGCTTCAAAAGATTATGAAAGAAATCATTGGTGAATGTCCAGCATCCCTATGTGTTGATAACGAATCAGCAATTAAGATGGCTAAGAATCCACCAGAATTCCACCAAAAGACCAAACACATAAGGATACGATCATTCTTTATACGAGAATGTGTTCAAGATGGAAGCATTATCATCTGCCATGTGCCAGCAACCAGGCAGATTGCTGATATGCTCACCAAAGCACTTTATGGGCCTAGAATTGAAAGTCTCAAGAAGATGGCTGGCATTATAAAGAGAGGTGGATGTTAGGAATAGATACTCCGTTACCATAGCAAGCAAATAAGTTTGTTGACTGTCATCTGTACTTGACTAAAATATGTTTACGTCAATAATATTCGTATATTTATAGTAACTGGTTTTTATTCGATTCCACAATACTTATATCTACTTTAACACTACTTTAACATAAATCGGACGCACGAAGCCATCACCGAAGACATCCACGGTACCAGCATAAAACGGTCAGGTCAATCATCATTCTATATCCTTATCCCTTTTTCTATGTTCAGTGCTTCATTTGTGTTGATATTGTGTAAAATCCTAGTGTTTTATTCCCGTTAAATAGTTAAAAACGCGTAAAGATTTTCGTTTTCTTGCTACCCTCAAGTTAAAAACAAAAAAAAATATTTGCTAATCTTTCAATAACTATTTTCCACTGTCTTCCACAAACTACAAAATGACTAAAACTCCATCAAAAGAAAGTCGTAGCAGTGGTGAGGATAATATCCTCACCACTGCTACGACTTTCTTTTAAATATATTATATTTCGAGATTTAAATACAAGAAGAGGTGTAGTTCGCGGTAAATTTCGGCTATTCATGAAGTATGTAGACTGTAGAAATAATGCCTATTACGGACATCATTAAAACAGAATTACAAACGCGTTTACAAAAGGCAGACTTATTGTTACAGCAGTTTTCAGATATTCAGGACGAAATAGACTTAAAAATAACTGATAGTCAAATAGAAAAGGAATTATCTGAGAGGGAATCTTTTGAAACCCACTATTATGCGTATGTGACTGAAGCTAAGTGTATTATTAACGTAGATAATGCTCAAAATTGTTCTAAAGTTTCAAGTAAAATTCAATTACCTATAATTTCACTTCCTTCCTTTGATGGGTCTTATGATCATTGGTTGGAGTACCGCGATACTTACCTATCTCTCATCCATAATTCTAAAGAAATAGATAATGTGCAAAAATTCCATTATTTACGGTCTTCTCTTACTGGTAGTGCATTATCGGTTATTAAATCATTAGAATTCTCCTCTGAGAATTACAATATAGCATGGGAGTTATTGGAAAACAGATTCAATAATAATCGTTTACTTGTGCAAAACCATGTACAGGCTTTATTTTCTATTACGTCACTTAATAAGGAGTCATCCAATCAAATTCGTAAACTAATAGATACCGTTCTCAAAAATCTACGTTCCCTTAAAAACCTCGGCGAACCGACTGAGTCTTGGGACACGTTGACTATTTACTTAATCACATCTAAACTAGATCCAGCTACCGAAAGAAAATGGGAGACTCATAAAAGTTCAATTATAAATAGTCACTATCAGTCAAATTCAGGTACATCTCTGGATTCTTTGATTACTTTTCTTAAAAATAGGGCAGACGTACTAGAAACGATTTATTTAGCGCATAGTAAATCTACCACAGACAATAACGCAAAGAAACCATCACATTCACAACAATCAAACAAATCACATAGTTACACATCAACACAAAATAAACAATCTAATAATAAAAATTCCAAACGTCCTCGTATTTGCACTATGTGTCAAGCTAACCATCCGCTATATTCTTGCGATTCATTCTTGAAATTAACGGTTACCGATAAAATTAAATTCATGAATGAAAAAAGGTTATGTTGTAATTGTTTACGCGCTGGTCATTTGGTAGATGAGTGTTGGTTCGGTCCTTGTAGGCAATGCAACAAGAAACACAACAATTTAATTCATGAAAAATGTGACGATGTTGCGCTTAATTCACAGGCATCGCCGCAGGCAATAACTAGTGTTAACGCTTCAAACACTACCACATTACATTCTGCATCTCACACAACACATCAAAGTGCTACTCATTCATTATTAGAGACTGTACTGCTGTCTACAGCTTTAGTTGAGGTTGCAGATAAAAGCAATAATTATCACACTACCCGCGCTTTATTAGATAACGGTAGTCAGCATTGCTTTATTGCAGAATCTTTATGCAAACGACTTAATCTTAATTTAACTTAATTTAATTACAGTCCACTGTGCAAGTCTCCGGAGTAGGTAACTCGGTGACTAATTCCACACAATCATGCGAAATTAATTTGAGGTCTAAAGCTACACAATATAGTACATGCTTTAAATGTTTAGTTATAATCAAATAACAGCTCAGTTACCATCTTTAGGTACAAAATCACACATAAATATCCCTGATCATGTACAGTTAGCAGATCCCAAATTTTATTTGCCATCAGGAATCGAATTATTAATTGGGGCTGATAAATTCTGGGAACTTTTAAATGACGGACTAATTCGACTAAGTAGTGGTCCATATCTTCAGAATACTAAGTTGGGATGGGTGATATCTGGCTCACTGTTGAATAATAAAACTTCACGCAACAATCGAGTTCAATGTAATTACTCTCAATCATTACACACTCAACTTAGGAAATTCTGGGAGTTAGAAGAAATTGTTCCGCAAAATAAATTAACTAAGGACGAGTCTTTATGTGAAAACTTGTTTGTGCAAACTATGTACCGCGATAACACGGGTCGGTTTTTTGTGCGCATTCCATTAGCTGAGTCCAGCGACACACTAGGAGATACATATACACTCGCATTAAATCGCTTTCACGCACTTGAACGTAAATTAGATAAATCAACACCTGAATATAAAAAATTATATTGCGATTTTATGAATGAGTATTTAAGTTTAGGACACATGAGTCGAGTCAGTCACTATCCATCACCAAATTATTTTCTACCGCATCACGGTGTTTTAAGAGTTCATAGTAGTACTACCAAACTTAGGGTGGTTTTTGATGGAAGTGCAAAATCAACATCAGGTAAATCGCTTAATGATATCCAGTATATTGACCCTAGTTTACATAATGACGTTTTCTCAATTTTATTACGCTTTCGACAATATAGATTTGTTGCATGCGCTGACGTCGAAAAAATATATCGGCAAATTAATGTTCAACCTGATCAAAGAACCCTTCAGTTAATTCTTTGGCGTGAAAATAAATCGGACGTTCTCGGTGTGTACCAGCTTAATACCGTAACATATGGTACCGCGTCCGCTCCTTACCTAAGTATTCGATGCATCAAACAGCTGGCATCTGAGTGTAAGGATGACGTCATAAAGCAAATAATAGACGAAGATCTGTTTGTAGATGACTTAATTACTGGTCATGATGATAAACAATGTTTATTAGACATTTGTACCAAAGTAAATGATGTTTTAAAATCTGGTTGCTTCCATTTACGTAAATGGTTGTTTAATTCGGAGACTTCTACAACAGAACAACCAAAGGCTTAAGGTGAAAATTGTTTAACTAAAACTCTTGGTCTTGGATGGTTGAATTATTTAGATTTATTATATTTTACTACAAAGATTGATCAAACTTCCACTCATGTGACTAAGCGCGTTATCTTGTCTATTGTCTCACAGGTGTACGACCCATTAGGCTTGTTGTCACCCTCAATTATAATTGCTAAAATGCTTTTACAAAAACTATGGCTTTGTACATTAAGTTGGGACGATCCAGTACCCAATAATATTTTGTTTATGTGGAAAAACTTTATTGACACGCTTCAACACTTACAAAACATTAAAATTGCTCGTCATGTCCGACAAGTTAATACAAAATACACAGATTTACATATTTTCACGGATGCATCACAGGACGCATATGGTGCATGCGCATACATAAGTACATACAACGACAATTCACCAGTCACTGTTAGGTTACTTTGTGCTAAGACCAAAGTCGCACCAATTAAAACAGTTACAATACCGCGACTTGAGCTGTGCGGAGCATTAGTTGGTGCCAAGTTATATCAAAAAATAATTCAGTCTTGGAGATTAACTTTTGATAACATATATTTTTGGTCTGACTCCACAAATGTCATAAATTGGATTAAAATTTCACCTAACTTGTTAAAATCATTTGTACAGAACAGAGTAGTGCAAATAAATGAATTGACTGGTGAGTTGCCGTGGTTACATGTTGCTGGTAAAAACAACCCGGCTGATCTTTTATCACGCGGGCTCACGCTCGACGCGCTTCATATTTCAGATATTTGGTGGCACGGGCCAGCATTTTTGACCAAAATTAACACCAATTTTAAACAAAATAATCACGATGAAATTATTCATTCACACGATTTACCAGAAATGAAATCAAATATTAATTCTTTATTTACACAATCAACTTTTACTAGCATTTTTACCTTTGAACGTTTTTCAAATTTCAATCGCATGAGACGCGCAGCCGCTTACTTGTTACGATTCATTCATAATGCACGGATCAAAATCAAAACAGAACGTAGCGCTGGTCCGCTTACGTCTGATGAATTAAATCAATCAACTTTAGTTCTAGTACGGTTAGCACAACAAACATCATTTCCAGACTTTTTTAATGCATTAACAAAAAACTTACCTGTCAAGTCGATGAGAAACTTATCAAGTCTTGAAGTTTTCCTAGATTCTGATCGCGTTATTAGAGTAGGAGGCAGACTAGTAAATTCACACACCTTTTCCTATAGTAAAAAACATCCTGTATTATTATGTTCGAAACATACTTTCACGCGACTTCTTTTTCAATTTGAACATAAATGTCTACTCCATGCTGGTCCACAATTGCTATTGGCTACTATCAGAGATAGTTGGTGGCCACTCAACAGTCGTGATTTAGCCAAGCAGACAGTACATAAATGTGTTACATGTACTCGCCAAAAAGGGAAGACCCTGTCAGTCAAAATGGGTAACTTGCCTTCTGAAAGATTGGGAGCCGGGGTATCCTTTCTTGCGCTGCGGTGTAGATTACGCGGGACCTATGTTCATATTGAATCGCAAAGGAAGGGGTTCAAAACTGGAAAAATGTTATGTCTGCTTATTCATATGCTTCACTACTCGTGCAATACACTTAGAATTGGTCACAAGTTTAAGTTCTGAAGCATACTTACTGGCTTTGAGAAGGTTCTTATCCCGTCGTGGAAAACCCGCACAAATATTTTCCGACAACGGAAAAACGTTTGTAGGCGCACTTAAGGAATTCTCTCAATTCTTAAATGCTAATCAAAATGATATTCTAAATTTCGCTGCAGGCGAAAATATTAAGTTTAGCTTTATTCCTCCATACTCACCACATTTTGAGGGTTTGTGGGAGGCAGGTGTCAAATCGTTTAAACATCATCTCCGACGTGTAGGAAACGTAAACCTGACGTATGAGGAATTTTCCACCTTATTGACACAAATAGAAGCCCTCCTAAACTCCAGACCTATGTATCCTATGTCTTCAGACCCAAACGACCTACTTCCTCTTACACAAGCCCATTTCCTGATTGCCCGACCGCTCGTTGCACCTACCTACGAAGACCTCACAGCTGCAACCACGTCACGCTTGGTCCGCTACGAGCGCATCGAACAGATGAGACAGAACTTCTGGAAACGCTGGTCGCAGGAGTTCGTTTCGGAGCTGCAGACAAGGACTAAATGGCAGTCCAACACCGACACAATAGCACCCAATACCTTGGTGCTCATTAAAGAAGACAATCTGCCACCCTTAAAATGGCGTCTTGGACGAGTCATAAGCACTTCACCTGGGAAGGATGGACTAGCACGTGTAGCTGACATTAAAACAGCTACCGGAGTGATACGAAGATCATACCCCAGACTGTGTCCGCTACATAGGGAGGAAGAACCCTAACTACTCTCAACTTCTACATTTTTTCTCGTTGGATGCTGTTGCTCCAAGGCGGGCGGCATGTCTACGCATCGTCATCAGTACGAGCCTACTACTATTGGTCGTCACGGGTGCAGTTCCAAATTCCAGCACGCGCGGCGCCTCGGTCGCAGTCTACAAATCGATCGACAAGCAAGCACACGAAAAACGTTTTATTTTGTAAAAACCCATAATTTTTGATTATACGCCTTATTGCTATCGAAGAAGCTTTTCATTCATCATCTCCATAACAGTCAATGACAACAAGCTTTGTAAAGTGTGTCTTAACAACCATAATGGCAAGTGCTTGCTAAAAATAAAGTGTGTGACATGTGGGCAAAGGCATAATACGCTTTTGCACAATAATGCATCTCAAGGTGACGCATCTAGCAATATAGCATTGCTGGATAAGCATGAAAATAATGCTGGGGTTAACCGGGTGGCTTTATCTAGCGCTACAGCTTACACAGATGTCTTATTGCCCACTGCTATGGTGCGCTTGGTCAAAAATGATGGCACATTTGTTACTGCTAGGGCTCTGCTTGACTCTGGGAGTCAAGTATCATTTATAACAGAAAGCTTGGCTGACAACATTAAATGTAAATTGAGTAAGACTGATCAGCTTATATTGGGTGTATGTCAAGGAGGTGAACAAAATGTAACATGCAGGGCTAATTTTTACTCAACAGTAAATACCAACAGTGTATCAGTTTCATGCTGTGTTGTAAAAAATATTGCATGTCCATTACCACAACAGTCTTTTGACATTTCTCAATTTACTTTTCCTTCTTATGTGGAACTAGCTGACAAAAACTTCAATAAAACTGGTGAACTGTCTTTGCTATTGGGGTGTGACATATTTTTCCAGGTGCTGCGCCGTGAGTGCCTACCTGTCACTCCATCAGGACCTTACCTGATAAATACAAGTTTGGGTTATGTTGTAGCTGGCAGTTTTCCTATAACCTCAAGAGGAATAAGCTCTTCTAATCTATGTTTGCTAATAAAGCCAAATAATTATTCAAAGGTATGTAACACATGCATTACTAAGGATAGTCAACTTGAACAAACTATTTTAAAATTTTGGGAATGTTAAAATGTCCCCAAGGTGTTCAAAGAGGATACTTCTGAGCATGAGCTGGCTGAGCAAATGTTTCAGGATTCTGTAAAATTAGAAAACAATAGGTTTAGTGTTGCTTTGCCTTTGAAAGTTGATTTTGATAATACAGGGTTAGGGCATTCATTTCCCATGGCTTTGAGCAGATTGCATAATTTAGAAAAAAGATTTGCTAAAGATAATAAATTGTTTCAACAATATAAAAAAATTATATCTGATAATGTTCAGCAAGGTCATGCAAAATACTTAGATACTAAAAGCCTAGATTTAGGCAGGTTAAACTTTCTTCCTCTTCATCCTATTGTAAATCCTAACAGTAAAACAACACCAGTCCGGGCTGTGTTTGATGGAAGTGAAAAAACAAAAAATGGTTTAACGCTAAATGATATTTTGTTGAATGGACCTATTGTCCATAGCAATTTGTTTGACATATTGACTCTGTTCAGAACATACAAGTATGTCTTGCTCTGTGATATTAAAGCTATGTTTAAACAAGTCTTTTTGGATGAAAAACAGTGTGGGTTGCAAAATGTTCTTTGGCGAGAATCCAGGGAAAATCCTGTTCAGTGTGTTCAACTACAGACTGTAACATATGGCTTAATAAGTTCTGCCTTCCTTGCCACTCGCTGCTTGGTTGAATTAGCGCAAAGATATAAAGATCAGTATCCTTTAGCTGCATTTTGTTTGCAAAACTCCAGTTATGTCGATGATATACAATTTGGTAGTGATGATATCTATGAGCTAAACCGGACCAAGAATGAGCTTTGCAAATTATTGAGCATGGGTAATTTTGCATTACATAAATGGTGTTCAAATGATAGTAGCTTACTAAAAGACATTCCTGTTAATTTACATCAATTAGATATAAAGGATTTTGATAAAAACTGTTTGTATATTAAAACATTAGGGTTAATCTACAATGTGAAAACTGTTTGTTTGAAAATACAATGTCCTGTAAAAGACTTACAACCTGAATATACTAACAGGGAATATGCTTAGTTTTATAAGTAAATTTTTTGACCCACTTGGTCTTGTGGGACCTATATTGGTCTCAGCAAAACTTCTAATGCTAGAAGTGTGGTTTCATAATATAAGGTGGGATCAGCTTTTGCCATCAAATATTAATAAAAGATGGGTTGAGTTTGCCAAAGATTTGATGAATATGCCATGTATTGCTGTTCCTAGGAATATTAAAACTGTAATATGTAATAACTTTGAACTAGTAGGCTTTTCTGATGCGTCTGGCGTCGCCTATGGTTGTTGCTTATATTTAAGAGTAATGGGGCCTGATAAATGTGTAACTATTTACTTATTTTGCTCAAAATCACGCATGAATCCTAAAAACAAAGCACTAACAATACCTCGACTAGAGCTTGAAAGTGCATTATTGTTAGCTACATTGTCAAGCAAAGTTAATACTAAATTATCTCTAAAATATAATGTTCGTACCTATTTGTATTCAGACTCTAAGATAGTACTTGCGTGGCTCAAAACAGAACATGTAAAATTAAACATGTATATTGCTAATAGAGTTAAGAAAATACTTCAGATAACTTCCTCTTATAAATGGTTCTATGTCAACACTGCAGAGAACCCAGCAGACTGTCTGTCTCGAGGTGTAAGTCCTTCTTCTTTGAAGGATAATTTACTGTGGTGGCATGGACCCAAGTATATGAGGAATTCTGAATTTGTGCATGGCATCGATCCAGTTATAATGCCCATAGATATACCTGAAATGAAACCTGTAATAAAATCAATCAATATATTATGTGTTAAAGACAACACGTTGTTTACTGTGCTAGATAAATACGCAGATATAGAAAAACTAATTAGAATAGTGGCATATGTGCTAAGATTTATAAATATTTGCAAGGCGCAACATTGTAAAAGCGTGAAAAAATTAAGTCCCCAAGAGTTAGATTCTGCCCTGCATACAATAATAAGAGTAGATCAAGGTAAACATTTTGAAAGTGAGATTCAATGCTTACAAGCTGGTAATAATGTGAAATCGAGTTTGAGTAGTCTTAATCCTTTTCTTGATTCTTTTAAGTTATTAAGAGTAGGTGGTCGATTGCACAATGCTGACTTAACCTTTGCAGAGATGCATCCTATAATCTTAGCTAAAAAATCTAATGTTACTAAGGGGATTATATGGAGGCAGCATATTCAATTAAAACATGCAGGTCAAAGTTTGGTTCTTGGTAGTTTGAGTGAAAATACTGGATTCTTAATGCTTCACGTGAAATTAAGTCTGTTTTATACAAATGCATTATTTGCTTCAAATTAAAGGCAAAGAACGCAACTCAATTAATGGGCTCTTTACCTTTGGATAGGGTAAATATGACAAGGCCATTTCAGATAGTTGGCACAGATTATGGTGGCCCTTTTAGTGTTAAGCAAACTCGTATTCGCAATCCAGTAATAACTAAGGCCTATATTGTGCTATTTGTTTGTTTTGTAACTAAGGCCATACACATAGAGCTTGCATCTGATATGTCAACAAAGACTTTTTTGGGTTGTTTGAAACGATTTATATCCAGAAGGAACAAGCCGACAAAAGTTTATTGTGATAATGGTGCCTGTTATAAAGGGGCTGCCAATGTATTAAAAGAATTGTATGATTTGCAAGCTTCTACAAGTCACCAAGACACCGTAATAGAATTCTGTAATACAGAGAGAATATTCTTTCATTTCATACCAAGTTATTCCCCGGTGTTTGGTGGATTGTGGGAGGCAGGCATTAAAAGTGTCAAGTATCATATGAAACGGGCAATAGGCAATACAGTGTTAACTTATGAGGAATTGTATACTGTTATTGTGCAGATTGAAGGCATTCTTAACTCGAGGCCGTTGACCCCTCTATCTAGAGACCTAGATGATATGTCTTACTTGACACCTGGACACTTTTTAACAGGATCACCATTGTCTTCATATCCTGAATTAAATCTAAGTAATGTAAATGTTGGCAGATTATCCTTTAGGAAACAGTGTGAACAAATACAACAATTATTTTGAAAAAAATGGCATAAATAATTATTTGGTTCTTTTACAAAATAGACCAAAATGGAAAAGTATCCAACCAAATTTAAAACCAGGTGACATGGTAATTTTAAAATATGATAACATAAATCCACTTAATTGGCCAGTAGGAAGAATTCTAAAAGTAATGCCTGGTAAAGATGGATGTGTTCGTGCATTAGAGGTTACAAGTAAAATTTAAAAATTTCAAAAACCCCCGACACATTTATCTTGCGAAAACATCCCGATTCAAACAGTAAAACGCCCATAACTTGTGAACGGCTGAACCGTTTTTTTTTAAACATAGCTAAGAACACTCTCGACACAATCACCTTTCCAACAAAAAAAACTAAATCAAAATCGGTTCATCCGTTGAGGCGCTATGATGCCACAGACAGACACACAGATACACAGATACACAGATACACAGATACACAGACACACAGATACACAGATACACAGATACACAGATACACAGATACACAGATACACAGCAACACACCTCAAACTTATAACACCCCTCTTTTTCCGTCGGGGGTTAAAAACTGCTAAGGGATCTGTCATCCGTACTAGTGTTATGAAAGTATGTGCTCTTCCCATTAATGAAGATAATAATAAGGTTTTGAATTGCGTTATTCTTTAACTTTATAATGTTTTGTTCAAAAGGCCAGATGCGCCCCCAGTATGTTCGTATCCGAACCTAGATTTAAGTTTATATTTTGTTTTATATGCTGGCTACATAAAAAGGTGTTGATTTTTTGTACTAGCAACATATAGACAGTAGAAAATTTTCTCTCTCAACCATTGTTTTGTGTGTTGGATTAAAAATAATTAATTCAACTTTAAAGTGAGTTTTAATTAAAAAAATATTTCCTTTATGTTCACGCCACGAACATATTGATGATTACCGTCCTCGGCTCTCTTAAGACCCTCACCTAACGGCTCGGGTCTCAATGGCACCTCAGCGGTAATCACCAACATAACACACTTGTACCATAATGTACTATTTTATCTTTTTCTCTATGGTCTATTATGGTGGAAGGTGACACATGATACTTTAATTCGTCTTGCACTACTTTTTATTTTGAAATAAAAACGTCAAATTCAGAGAGGTAAAATACTGTGTAATAATTCATTTTTAATTTTTTTTTATTCAATAATATTTATTATGTATTTGTCAATAGAATGTACTTTCTGTCCATGTCCTTTCTCTCTGAGAGAGTATCCTCAATTGCCTCTAGATAATTAAATGGTGTTCTCACTTTTCATTACCAGGTTGTACCAAGTTGTTGGGGTTTTTAACAGTAGCCAGAAATTCAATTTATCTGCTATACTATGATGTTTATAATATCTGTTCCTTCAGAAAGAGCGTGGACGTGATGCTGTTATACATAGTATCCTGCATATATTTTTACCTCTAATAGTAATTTGTTGCATTTTTATATTTACAGCTCCTCGTAGGTGTCATTTGCTAACGGTACTAGGCCATCATATCCAATGCTCATTTCACAGTCACCTTCACAAATGGAACTTAACTAAATGTTTTGTCGCTATTGAAGAGAGGCGCTTGGAAAACCACCAACTTCTTATTGGCAACTAAACGATTTTGGATATATATAAAGAAATAAGCGTCATGGTCAAGAGAGACCTGAGCACTGCAGGATTTATGTGCATCCATCAGAAGAGGAAGTTGAATGCCAGGAACATGATTCTAATATAAATAATAATAGATATTAAGTTTAGTAAGTATTGACAAATTACCACTACTATGTGGGATAAGTTACTTAAATTATACTAACTGAAATAGTGATAAAAGATTCTAAAAAAAATTGTTGAGATTAGAAACAAAAAGATCAATATTATAGTATAAAATTCTATTACTGCAAAATAGTTAAATAAATAAATCTGAGTTTAATCTTTTTGAGTTCTTTTTATTTGATAAGCTACTAATTAACCTATGTAATCCATACTAATTTATTAAATGCGAAAGTAACTGTGTCTGTTACCTTTTTACGCTTAAACCGCTGAACCAATTTAAATGAAATTTGGTATTAAATAGTTTGAGACCGTAGGTAACTGTCCTGTGTCCTTCATTAGATAATTTTTATCATGGAAATCTTCCTTAAAGGGGTGGAAGTTTGTATGCTGAGTTAATTTCTCTAGTAAGGCGGCCCACACACCTACAATATTATTGCCTGATATAAAAAATTGGCTATCCGAAGTACTAATGCTACGCAGACGTAGTTGCGGACAACAGCTAGTTGCCCGCAACGCTTGTACCCTAAGAGCTAACTGCCAGTTTCCCACGTCTCAATTATCGGGCTGTTAACGTAATCGACGATTAATCGCCTGTTAATTCTACTTTCAGTTTCTCAACACCCAACTGTGACAAGCGTTTAACAATTTGTCACATTTGAGAAAAATCTCGAATTAACCACACGTTACAGCAGTTTTGGGTTACTGAGAACCATTTTCAATGTTAATCTCTTGTCAACGAGCCTAATTTATAATTGTTGGAAATTGGTCGATTATTCGCAGATTAAAATTAATATTATGATTTTAAAGGCTTATATTACGATAAAAAAGATAATAGGGGTCGTCGAAAACTGTGGTATGGGTTGAGTTATAAAAAATATGTTAATTTAGATCAATTATTAATTAGCAAGATTTAAAAAAAATAGGATGTTACAAACTTTTTAAATTAATTTCATTATAAAAACTTGACACAATTATCAAAAATAGTTATTTTGTATTTAGGTAAATAAAAATAAAATAAAATAAATTACTGACCTGGGAATCGAACCTTCCTCACGCGCATTAATTTTAACTGTACCCTGTATTTAGTACTTATCGAGGTCAGTTTCTGGATAGATTTGTGTTTAGCTTGAAGCGGCTGGGGTGGTGACCGCGCCAGGGTAAGCAACACTTGCCAAGGTCAGTCTTGGGATGGGTGACCACTTTTTTTTGGATCGCTTTTTTATGGATAGGTGACTCCGCCAGGGTAAGCAACACTAACCAAGGTCAGTGTTTGGATGGGTGACCATCACCACAAAAATTTAATTATTAATTAACATTACCAAGGTCACCCAACCAAAAACAAGCGAACCCAAAAAAAGTGGTCACCCATCCAAACACTGACCTTGGTAAGTGTTGCTTACCCTGGCATGGTCACCCATCCAAAAACAAGCGAACCCAAAAAAAGTGGTCACCCATCCAAACACTGACCTTGGTAAGTGTTGCTTACCCTGGCATGGTCACCCATCCGAAAACAAGCGAACCCAAAAAAAGTGGTCACCCATCCAAACACTGACCTTGGTAAGTGTTGCTTACCCTGGCGGGGTCAGCCATCCAAAACAAACGAACCAAAAAAAAGCGGTCACCCATCCAAAAAAAACCTTGGTAAGTGTTGCTTAACCTGTGTGGGGTCACCTATCCAAAAAAAAGCAAACCAAAAAAAAACGTGGTTACCCATCCAAAAATCGTCCCTGGTAACTCCAAACCGCTCAAGATAAAATACTATTACGTTATAGTAGTGAAGGAATTGAATGAATACTAGCTAGGGTAGCCAACCGAAATAAATTATTTAATATAACAAGCGATTACGTAATTTCTCGATGATGCAGAGTTGAGAAACTCACTGACAACTGACGGCTGGTTAATTTGTGACAAATTGTCAGCTGATTTGAGATGTGACGTCGACTTAAGAAACTCGCCCTAAGTCGTTTTCCAATATGTTATTAAACCTGAGAAAGCCTGTAACTATGGAAAAAGTCTCTATCTATATTTATATATAGTTAGCAACGTTGGAAACAATGTGCCGTATTGTCTTCAACGTTGCTAATTCTCTCGCCTGTCGAGCTCTGTTAAAATCATTAATTTTCTCAGCTTCTTCTAATAAATGTAGCTTTAGTTAACTGAGCTGCCAATTTTTTTTATTAATCGAAATAACTTATTTTAATACAATATTTTATAAGTAGCTTCTGCCATGCAGCGGCTTCAACCACTTGAAAAGCGTTTTCTCATCCCAGGAGTACATTATATTGGGCAGAAAAGCAGCCTTTGTGCTATTCCTATAGCTATTATCTATCTCTATGCAAAATTTCATTCAGTTCCGTTCTGGCGTGATTGAGTAACAAACATACATCCACACACACATCCAAACAAACAAAACTTCCCATCTAAACTTTCACATTTATAATATTAGTTAGATTAAAATCCAAGAAGAATTACGTTACGACCAAAAATAGTGGCTTTTGGATATGACAGATAAAAACGAGGCTGTAAGCCAGGCTGCGACCGTCTTCGACGCTGGTTTTTCTTATGGAATACCAAAATTTATGAAGAACTGTCAACTTGCACGACATTGATCGATTCAAACTCACGGCCGTCACAGCTTAGAGCGCTAGTGTCGCTTTTCGCGGCTTAGCGAATACCAAACTGTAGATTCATCGCTGGCACAGCACTGCTCTCAAGGCTGTATCCTTAGAGAATAGCACAGCTGGTCTATTCACGGAATTTTAAATTTTTCACTTTAACTGAAGGGGTATTCATGGGTCGCAAATTGTTCCAGTGACCTATCGCTGTAATGCATAGTTGACATTTAAATACAGTCAAACTTTGTCCGGTTGGTACAACCTGACTTGCCTCAAACGTCACTAAACTGGTTTTAGATTTCGTGGCTTTCGGACATTTAGTCAGAAGGTTATGTAGTAATAATGCCAAATTTAAAAAGACGTGCAGTGTGATATAGTGTGTAGTTTTGAGATTAACAAATAATTAGAAAGTCAATCGAAGACAAGGTCACATTAAAACTAATACGAGCACAAAGTGTTATGATTAATCCCTTACTTAAAATTGAATTTGTTTTAATCATTATAGCATAGGTGAGTGATGTGACTGTCCGTGTAAATTGACCGTTACTACATTTATAAAGATGGCTATCAGTAAGTTTGCGAATAGCTTTATCCTTTGTGCGATTCTCAGCGTCACTCTGTTTTCACTTTACTATAATTTGCGTTATTTGGGGTTAGATAAGAGCTTTCAGTTATCGTTATCAAGTAAATCACCGCAGTTTAAATACATACTAGTATGGACATTGATTGAAATTGATCCGATCAAATATTTGGGTGAAGGTACAAATTCTTTTACAAACAGAAGGTGTTCCTATACTAACTGTTACGTGACTTCAAATAGACATCTGTTCCAACATATTGGAGACTTCGATGTGATATTGTTTAATGGACCAGAACTTAAAAATGAAGCCCTTCCTCAGTTTCGTTCACCTCAACAAAAGTATGTTTTTGCCAGTATGGAGTCTTCAGCGTACTATCCGGTCTGTCATCAAATGTATAATAGTTATTTCAATTGGACTTGGACTTACAAATTGAGTTCTGATGAAATTTATGGATATATTAGTATTAGAGATAAAGAAGGGAAAGTCATAGGTCCTAGAGAAGAGATGCATTGGAAAAAAGTGGAAACAATGATGCCTATAAATGACTCTCTAAAAGATAAATTAAGTACGAAGAAAATTGCAGCAGCTTGGTTCGTATCTAATTGTGGAGCTGTGAGTGGAAGAGATGAAATAGCCAAAGAGCTTCAAATTGAACTAGCAAAGTATGACATGCAGGTAGATATATATGGTAGATGTGGAACGAAGAAATGTCCTAGAGGCAGTATGACGGAGTGTTTGCGGAAATTGGAGACTGACTATTACTTCTACTTGTCGTTTGAGAACTCGTTCGCGGAGGACTATGTGACAGAGAAGTTATTGCATGCTCTCCAACACTACGTCGTGCCTGTGGTTTATGGTGGCGCCAACTATACAAGGTTCCTCGAGTTCAATTATTATTTTTTACAAAGTTGCATTTTAGTATCTGATTCATAAATCATATCAAAATTGAAATAGAGATGCATGTAAGAATAGAGATGCACTTCTATTTCAATTTTGATACAATTATGAAAAAGTAATAAAAATACTATACACACTTCTCAATTTCCTTATAGGACGTGTAACGAAAACTATATGTATCATAACTGCTACTTATAGATTCTTGATGGACAAACCCAAAAGAATTTAGAATCTATATCGATATAAGAATCTATATCTATAAAAATTTGTTCATACTTTATTTGCAGGTTCATGCCTGATGGAATATATCTGTCTGCGCAAAATACGTCAATCAGGGAGCTGGCGAAGCAAATGGTAAATGCTATAGAAGATAAACAAAAATATTACGATTTTTTCAAGTGGCATAATCACTATTCATACCATGTCCCGAGTGATTCCAACGACACAGACCTGTATTGCAAATTTTGCGCGTTAATTAATAATAAGGAACAATTTTTAAGAACAACTATTTATAATGATTTTAGTCGCTGGTGGAGTCCAGCACACAAATGTTATTAGATTTTAAAACGTATTAAAGACAGTCGTATTAAATTCGTCATTTTTACTTTTCTCCCTAATCTTTCTTTGCTCATTCAAATAACAAAATGTTGATTACGAAATGTTGTTTCAATAGTTGACAGTAGAATATTATTGGGCATTCTACCCCACCTGTCACTTCCTACGGCTCACTTCGTTCGCCATCGTCGCTTTCGGTGGGGTAGACTGTCCAATAATATGAATGAAATCCTGCATAGTGCAGTAAAATATTGGTTCGGCACCTATTCCACTATTTTAGTTCTAAAACAAAATATGTCCAATAATATTTTTTCATTATGTGGTTTGGGCGCTACTCCACTTTTTTAATCTTGTTTGGTTGCGAATGGAACGATAAATAGAATGCCCAATAAGATAAATGGATCTAAAAAGTTTGTGATTTGGATGCTACTTTACTTTTTTAATCTCGTTTAGTTGCCAATATTATAAAGAGGAAAGATTTTTTTGTTTGATTGTTTGTACCGAATAGGCTCCAAAACTACTGGACCGATTTCAAAAATTCTTTCACCGTTGGGAAGCTACTCTATCCCCGGGTGACATAGGCTACTTTTTATCCCTGTATTCCCACGGAAACGGGAACTACGCGGGTGAAACCGCGAGGCGTCCTCTAGTAATTTATAATAACATAAATGGATCTACAAAGTTTGTGGTTTGGGCGCTACTCCACTTTTTGAAACTCATTTGGTTGTGCAGTAAAATATTGGTTCGACGCCTGTTCGAGTATTTTAGTTCTAAAATTCAATATTACCAAGTTGAAAGATTAGTCAGCCTAGACACTGCGATACTGTGTCTAGCTGCTTCCAGGGTGCGCTACGAGGAGGCCGTTTCATGCACCCCGCTAACATAAAATTCAGGACAGATTGTCTCATGCATTGTAGCGTTACGTATGCTCCGGAGAGCTAACGTTAGCTACGTTAATAAAATAAAAGCAATTATAAATTAAAGAAAAGGATATAGGGTATATATAACTATGGTCTGGCTTCGCACGACGTGGGCAGCTAACCAGGCAGCAGGTCAGGCTGCAGGACGGTCAGGAACTCTTCAGAAGTCGCGGAATGCTCGAGGTAGGCAGGCGGTGAACAGGAACCTCGATGTATAAGCGGGCAATCGGGCATGTAGCCGGATAAGCTAGTAGTCAAGCGGACAGGAAGGCAGGCAACAAGTTATGAGTATGTTGGGCTGGGCTATGGAGTCTCAAGTAGACGGTCAAGAAGGGTTCAGAATATACGCGTGCCACTGGCGGGCGCGCTGAGGCCACGCGCGTCGCTGTAGACTTGATTGATGCAACTCTTTCAACACGTACCGGACTGGCACGTCGATTATTATAAGCAGTAAAAGTACTCTTGCGATTTATTTACAGATTTTAGAGAATTATGTCACTCTTTCACAAGCTGGGTTTTACAGTTTAGAGTTTTCAGATCACAAGATCCACTTTATTATACTCAGTAGTAAACCGACTTTCGGCGTTTAGTCCACCAACCGTTTAGTAACCAGAACGAATAAAAACGGTTCACAAAGGAGTCAGTCTACGCTACCCTTATATTAATGTACACCTAGCTTAAAGAAAGATCTAGGTAGTCTATGATACATAAGTTATGTCTATGGCTTAAGAAAATAAAATAGACAGGAAGAAGGGCGGGAAAGTCGTATTAGAAAAGGCGCTCTTTTTTAAATTGCATAAAATTTATTTTGTTTTGGGCTTCATTTAAACAGTTTGAGCCCTTATTTTTTACATCATGAGCGAATTTAGTAGTGGGCTCATGGAGCCATGTAATTCCGAGGCCACTTTAAAGCGGAAAAGCTCTTGCACCCATGATGATGAGCCGGTTCCCAAGATGATTCCCAAATATTTAACTACGAAAAGGGGTTTATTCAAAGATATACTTCCTATTTATGAAGAGCTGAACAGAAAAGATTATCCCGTTTTACTTTTTCAAGAAAACAAAGAAAAATTTGATCTTTTTAAAGTGAACAAAATTCTTAAGGACTTGGTGCTACCTAACACGTATGTTAAACCTATTGGCAATTACTATATCAAGATATTCTTCGCAACAAAAAAAGAAGCGAACTCTTTCATTTTGAATAAGTCTATTCACAGTAAAAATAACTGGTCAGTCAAGATACCTTTTGATCAGATTGAAAGTCAGGGAGTAATCAAGGTCCCAACTGAAATCGATGATACTGAACTACTGACATCTTTGAAGTCACCTGGGTGTGAAGTTTTAGGTATCAAGAGATTCAAGAAGAAGCTGCCCGACGGTTCATTTACTAGCCTGCCTACAGTCCTGGTAACCTTTTTGAATACTAACAGGCCCAACCATGTTACTTATGAACATTTATGGTTTGAAGTTAGAGAATATTTCAAACCTTTGGTTCAGTGTTTTAACTGTTACAAGTTCAACCACACTAGTGGTTCTTGCCAAATTGCTCAAGTTTGTTCCATATGTGCAGGTAATCATTACTATAAAGATTGTTTACAAAAAGATAATATTAAATGTAATAACTGCCAAGGACCTCATGTAGCAGTTGCATATGAGTGCCCCCTTAAAGCTTCGAAAGTTGCTGAGATTAAAAACAGAATTTTGGGTGGTATAACATATGCATCGGCTATTAAGGGCACGAAATCAGTCTTACATAATTCTAATGACAAAACATCAAAAAATATTCTTCAGAATTCCGATTCTAATTCTAAAATTACTTCACCGCAGAAACGATTTATTATTAGCGACATATTGAACTGTGATTCAACATTGAATGGCATTATAAAAACTGTTGTAGATTTGATTTCTAGGAAGGATGGGGCACCAATTACGTCTAAGATTATAATAGAATTATTAATACATAATCTAAGCAATATATAATAATTTATGGATACTAAAGTTTTAAAACAATTTAATATAATACACTGGAATTCTAGAAGTATTTCCCCTAAACTTGATTTTTTAAATGATTTTATCAATAACAGTACTGATAGGGTCGACATTATTTTAATGAATGAGACCTGGCTTTGTAATAATAAAAATATTAAACTTAAGGGTTATAATATTATCAGGAGAGACTCTGATAGACCTCACGGAGGTGTAGCCATTGCAATTAAAAGTTCATATAAATTCAGTATTATTGATACATATTCAGATTATAATTTTCAAAATATTTTAATTCAAATTGAAATAGGTTCCTTGTTCTTTAACATTCTATGTTTATATTGTCCTCCTCCACCTAATGGTAAATTTAATATTAATTTTCTCAAAGATACTTTTGATAAAATAAACACAAATAATTTCATAATCATTGGAGATTTTAATGCTCATAATCTGTCATGGGGTAGTAAAAAAAATTATATTAGAGGCATTTCGATTTACAATTTCATGAATGATAAAAACTGTATTTGCATTAATGACCACAATATTACTACTTTAGCACCTTTCGGACAAGAGGGTAATGTTTTAGATTTAGCTTTTGCTTCACAATCTCTCAGTTCCAGTTGTGACTTTTCTGTATTAGGTGATCCTATGAGTAGTAACCACTAACCCGTTCTTATCAAAATTTTCTATCAGGCTTCAGATTTATATACTGCAGACCTTCTGAGAAATGTTTCTTGATTTTCCTGAAATTTCAGAAATTAACTTTAACAAAATAAATTGGGATATTTTTGCTGCTAAGTGTAATACAGCATTTACATTGTTTACTCTTACTAATGATCCTATTGGTGATTATGACAGATTTGTTCAATTATTATATTCAGTATTGTTAACATTCCAAAAAAAGTCTGCAACTCATCATCGTCAAAAGAGAGTTTTATGGTGGGATGAAAAGTGTAAGTTAGCAGTTGCGAAAGTACAGTTAGCGCTTCATTCTTATAAAATGTATCCATCATTAGAAAACTATTTGATTTATAAACAGTTAGATGCTGAAAAAAAGTTAGTTGTACTACAAGTTAAACGCACCAGTTGGCAAAACTTATGTTCTTCATTTAGCCGCTTGACTTCCATTAAAATAATATGGGATAATATACGTAAATTCAAGTTCTCTAGTGTCCAAGGTAGCAAAAGAAATGTCTTCATGCACAATCCAGACAATGCCTCTGCTTTTCTAAATAAAATCACTTCTCCGATTAATAATGCTGACATTAACTCTCTTAACACTTATTTCTCACAGTCTGGTAAAGAGTCATTTTCCTGGTCAGTTAAGCCATTTTCATTTGACGAATTACTTGTCTCTCTGCATAAGAAAAGGGTTACCTCCCCTGGGCCCGATTGTATTCCTTACTCTGTAATACAGAATTTACCAATTAATATTAAACATATTTTATTGTCAATTTACAATGCATTGTGGTCTACTTGTTATATCCCAGATAGTTGGAAAATTCAATATGTTACTCCTATTTTAAAGCCTAATAAAGATCCAAATTGTATAAGCTCATATAGACCTATATCATTAACTTCCTGTTTTTCTAAACTTTTTGAAACTATGCTCAAGAATAGACTTGAGTGGCAATTTGAACATCATAATTTGATACCCCCACTACAATTTGGTTTTCGTAAAGGTAAAAGCACCCAGCACAATCTCAGCTGTTTAATAGGTGACATTAAAAATGGATTTCAAGCTAATAAATCAACCTTAGCTGTATTTTTAGATATACAAGGTGCATTCGATAATATTGATCATAATTATTTAATCCATGCTTTATATAAGTTAGGAGTTCCTGGTTTAATTTTGAAATGGATTTTCAAGTTCTTGAATGGTCGGAGTACTTGGGTTAAGGCTGGGAAACAATTGTATGGACCTAATAAATCGCACAAAGGTACTCCACAAGGTTCTGTAATTTCACCTTTAATATTCATACTTAGCCTTATTAATTTTATGTCAATAATACCTATGCAAGTTAAGTATTTATTATATGCAGATGACTTAGTTATTTATTTACAATGTGGGAGTGTTAAAGAAGGGGAACAAATTATGAATAAGGCCCTCCAACACATAGGTTCTGTATTAAGGAATAAATTGAAGCTAAAAATTAATGTTGATAAGAGTGCTACCATATTTTTCTCTAAAAACGGATCTGATAATCCACAAATTATCTATGACCATGCAGTTATTCCCAATTGTGATTCATTCAGATATCTTGGTTTGATTTTAGATTCCCATTTATCTTGGAAACCACATATTGACTATCTTTGTAGAAAAGCCGAGTTAGGCCTAAATATTATGAAGTCTTTGGTTGGTCTTAGTTGGGGTTCTGACCCCAAAATCTTAAAACTTCTTTATATTACTACTATTCGTAGTTGTTTTGATTATGGATGCAGCTTTTACTATGATATTGACAGTTATCTATTGAGAAAGTTAGATGTCTTACAGAATAAGGCTCTACGTATAATTTGTGGAGCTATGATGTCATCACCTATAAATTCCTTAGAAGTAGAAACTGGGATTGTTCCCCTTGCTATTAGAAGATCTTATATCACTGACAAACATTCTTTGAAGTTAATTAGTCTTGACAATGTTATAATTTCTAAATTACTTGATGGGTTTGATGTTCCTAATTATAATAATGAAATAATGAAAGTAGCTATTTCTCAAATTGAATCAATAACTTTTTTAAATTTCAATTTTCAAGATATTATATTTTGGTCTAAACAACATCCTTATTATAGTGTTGACTTTGTCTGTACTTATATGAACATTCCTATACATGTAAACAAATATGATTCTAAATATGAATTCTTAGAGTTTTTGGACACCAAAAATAACTTCATCAAAATTTATACTGATGCTTCTAAAACTTCAGAAAGAACCGCTTTTGCCTTTTTTGATCAAATCTACAACTATGGTAAAGTCTACAGATGTAATGACTATTTATCTGTTTTTTCAGCAGAAATGCTTGCTATTTTACATGCTCTTCAATATATTCTTGAAAATTTTAATAATTATACTCAGTCTTACTTTTTAATATTATGTGATTCAATGAGTGTGGTAAAAGCCCTCTGTAATAAAAATAAAAATATGTCTTCTCACTATGCAATCTATAAAATAAGATGTTTGGTATATGAGCTCTCTATCAAGAACCTGTACATTGAATTCTGCTGGGTACCGAGTCATTCGGGTATACTTGGTAATGAACTAGTTGATAAACTTGCAAAATCTTCCTATTCTGTTATCTGTAATTGCTCGGTGCCATTTACTGATTTGAATAATTATATCAAAGAGTTAATGATTAAGCGCTGGGAGTTGTCGCTTGCCCATACTCGGCTAGTAAAAGGCAAATGGTTAGCAGAAATTACTCCCAAACCATCAACATCTTCTTGGTTTGAAAGAAGTAAGAAATTCCTTGGTAGACAGTTAATTACCGCCCTTTGTAGGCTAAGAATTGGACACTGTAAAATACCTTCTCATTTGTATAGATTAAAACTTACCGATAATGAATCTTGTATATATTGTAATTATGAAATATGTGACCTGCAACATTTGTTCTTTGATTGTAAACAGTTTTCGGTTCAACGGTTATTGTTGATTTGTCCACAGACTACTTAGAGATAGATTTGTCAATGTCAGGACTTCCTAGGTAAATGTGACCTACCTAAAAATATTTGTGATTTGTTAAAGTTTCCTATATTATATAATTCTATATTTCAATTTATCCAAAGCACTGCTGGATCTATATGAATTATAATTATTATTTGTGTAGTTTTTGTTATGTCTGATTATTAAATTTTAACATATTTTAGTTTATTTGTCTTCTGTTTTTATATCTTTTGAATGTACTTTAGGTAGATTAATCTAATGTAATTTTATTATTCTGATTTAATCTTTAGAATGTAAATTGACTATACTGTAATGATTGTTGGGCTGATGGTATGCCAATGCCCTTATAATAAATAAAATAAAAAAATAAATAAAAAATAGACAGACAGATGTCAGGGAGTTTTTGGCGGGATTTTCTCGAGTGCAGTTCAGCAGCTGTTAATATTATTTGCAAATTGATTTATAGTGGATATTGTGATATAAAATTGGTGTAGTTTTGTGTCTCAACTGTCTACGCAATTGGACAATATGTAAAAACGTTAACAGAAGCGATCTCGGGATAGTGGAGCGGAGTATTTTATTGTAGTATTGACTACCTCTGCAAAGCTTACTGGGAAGGCTGACTCGATGCAATTTGCTGCCAAATGCTCCAAGAAACATTAGAATGTGTTGCATCCGCGTTCTAATGCATACTAAAGAATACAAATACTGATGACTAGGCAGCATGGTCTCAGACCTTAGCCTGTTCCGTTAGGAACAAATATAAAAAAAAAAAACAGACAGATGTCATGTCAGATGAAAATGTCATCATCGTAGAAAAATACAGTCTGGCGAAACTCCTATACAAAATAACGATGTATGAAACGTACGTCCTTTTTAATGGCGGCTATAATCCGATATAATTACGAAGAACACTGAGAGCTCTGGGATTATATAGGCCTTGACTCTTCAACAAATAGACGGATTACATTGACCGCCATTTTGACTGTCAGTCACTCACTAGATTCCCTCTGGTCAGGCGTTTGACAGTTAGTTTGTTATGGTTTTCTAAAGTTATATTTTTGCGTTTATATTGATTATAAGTGTATTAATAATCATTTTGTTGGAAGAAATTTGTTGTCCGTTTGTCATGGAGTGTTTCTAAAGAACAACATGAGAAAATAACACGCGAAATATGTGGTTTAAAAACATGCCAGGTTGGTGATAACAAACGTGTTTTTATGGCTAAATTTCAATAAGATGAAGAACGGTAAGCATAATGAGTTATTTATTTCTATAAAGAAGTCAATTCCAGTGCAATTTCTAAAGGTTTAGTGCATTTTATAAAAAAATAATAACCTAAACAAAACATTACATAGTGTTTACCTACTCATCAACTTGGATTTATCGACATCGATATTTAGTTAAGGAAATGACAGGAGAAGCCTATGTTTTGCAGTGAACATCTATTATGCTGATGATGATAATGATTTTAACAACGTAACTGCGAGACAATAAGACACAATAGAAAATGTATTGTTTGTCGGTCACCTAGCAGTTAAGATGTTCCATGTCAGTATATTTCATGTATGTATGATGCACGGCCTTACATTTATATATCATTTTTATGTTACAGATCCTTCAACATCGACCTCACAAACAGACATAATACTGGAAACGGATTCTTCTATTGCAACTTAGGGAACAGTGCAAGTTTCATTAAAATCGCGGTTTGTTTGCCCAAACTTACTAAATAAATAAATAGCATGGATAATTGTTTAATTCGTTGAATAAATATGTATTAAACAATCTGAGTTTAATTTTTCTTTTATTTATTTATGACCTGAAATAAAATCGAATCCCAGATTCGCTTCTGTAGCCGATATCGATATCGACAAATTTTCACTAGGCACCACAGTCCCATCACTAATAATGTCATTATGTTGGCAGTATGTATTACGCCGTGGTTTTGTTAGGTTGGTATTGATTTAGGGTGTACGTTTCATACATTTTGTCTGATCCTGTTTTTTCTATGGCAGTCCCGTCTCTTAAACGTAGTGTTACATACTCTTTGGAAAAATATTGCAAGAATTACAAATTAACAATATAATTTAAGTTTTAAGTATTAAAACAATCAGAGATAACTAAAAATATGCTTTTCAGGTACAAACAGTATAAAAGAATAGATAAAAAAGGTATGGTTTGTATAGTGTTATGGATTGTAAATAGTTAAAATGTGGATCTGTAAATCAGAACACCACAGCATATCCACAAAAGTTAGAGAAAATGCATTACCACTTACGCTAACAAAGAACTCCGTTTTATTTGACCCTAGATTGGGCACGGATTGCATCTGAACGATAGGATACCGTAAACATTTAACAAAAATTTGGGACAGATTGTCTCATAAGACTTCATAGAGCAGGATGTTGGAATGAGGTTTTAGTTAGCAAAACTCATTAAGTTCTGGCTATACAGAATGTATTAAGTTTATTCTTATTTACAATCAAATGCATGTGTCAGGTTTTTAAATTGAAGACTGGTGTGTCAACCACGTCGACACATTATATAGTGTATTCGCCTGTGAAACATATAGTGATTTTTATATGTACTTTTAAAGAGATTACCACGCAGTCATGTATTGTTGAATATATGAGTATCACAGCCCACCCGCAGTTTTAACGCCGCATAAAAGGTTATGGGCCCAGTTTAGAAAATTATATTAAATTTTGATATTTTTTTCAGTTTCAAATCAGATGCTTAGCAACCAATTATTTATGTCATAACCATTGCTACGGAAGAAAAATAGGTTTGTAAATTAAGGAAGATAAGTAAGTACCTATTTTTACTTTAAAGAGATGGAGTCTCTAAATAAATTGAAAAAGAAATCGAATTACAAAAATTGGCGATTAATTACCAAATTGTATCTTGAAGCAAAAGGCCTTGAAGGGAATGAAATTAATGAAGCGAAAGCGAAATTTTTACTATTAAATGCTATCGATGAAGAATTATTATATTATGTTATAAACTGTCAAACAACAAATATATATAGATATTTTTGATTCATTGGATTTAGTTTTTAGACACAATATTAAAGAAGACAATCATTTAAAAATCATAAAATTCTATAGTTATAATCATACAGGAAATATTTTTGACGACATTAGTTTTCTACAAAATTTATGTGCTGAGATAAATAGCACTGAACAAAAAATATCAGAAGAAAATTTAATGCAGAAAATTATCACAATATTGCCTGATCACATGAAATTGTTTAAACATATTTGGGAAATAACACCTAGAGAAGATAAAAATATACAAACACTAATTTTGAGACTTCAAAATTTAGATATATAATTTCAAGAGTCTACAAAACTAAAATGGCCTCTATGAAACAGATTTTTCGGCCAATACGTCTAAACGTGAAGCTTTATTGACTGAGAGTGTCAATATCTGGCACCGTAGGCTAGGTCACGTATCCGACGTGCCGCGTCTAGCAAAGCTGGTCAATGGGATTGAAATTGGGAGGGGACATTTAGATAAAATTTGCGAAATCTGCATAAAATCTAAAATGACAAGAAAGCCTTTTGGAGATAACCGAATTAAAGCAAAATTCCCTTTAGAAATTATACATACAGACATTTGCGGCCCAATTGAAGTTCCCACTTGGGATAACAAAAAATATTTCATTACCTTTTTGGACGATTTCACACATTTCTGTGTAGTTTACTTAATCACCTTCAAAAGTGAAGCCTTGGAAAAAATTTAACAATTTGTATTGTTGGCAGAAAATCATTTTAGAAATAAAGTGTACAAAATAAGATGTGATAATGGTGGGGAATTTGCGAACAATAACCTGCTTTCATGGTGCTACTCAAAAGGAATAGTATTAGATATGACAATACCCTATACGCCACAATTGAATGGAAAAGCTGAGAGGTTAAACAGAACCTTAATGGAAAGAACTAGAGCTTTATTATTTGATGGTCGTGTTCCGAACTACTTATGGGGTTCACCCCATAAGTAGTTGCTTTGTTGACTGCGAGTTTCCTAGTCAATAGGAGTCCTACGGAAGGATTAGATAAAACACCAGCAGAAATGTGGTTTAACATTAAACCAAACCTTTCAAATATAAGAAGATTTGGATCAACAACCTTTTACAAAATTAATTCCGACTTACGTAAACTAGATGAGAGATGTAACAAAGGTATCTTGGTTGGCTACATAAGAAATGGTTATAAAATTTGGGTAGAAGAAGAGAGGAAGATTATTAGAGCAAGAGATGTACGAATAAATGAAGACGAACAAGGAATTTATATTGATCATGAAGAAAACATAGTAAGAATAAATGGGCTGTGGGATGAAGTTGAACCAGAAGTACGAATAGATGATGTAAGAGAGACGCGTGGTAATGAAAAATGTCGAGCAGAGGAAGATGTAAGAAGAAGCATCATTATAGATAGCAATCGAGAAGGAGAAAATTTGGTCAGATATAGTGATGAAACAAATGATGTTGTAAGAAATGAAGATGATAATAATTGAAAACGAAATAAGTGAAGCTGAAAGGATAAATGAAGAAAGAATCAATATTGAAAATAATAATGATAATTTTGGTAGGCGTTTAAGTTTTAACAATAATTTACAAAATGATGAAGAAAGTGAAGAATTTTTTGATATTGAAGAAGTTGAGGAAGATGAAGATCGAGCAGTGGAGAATATTGAAAATGAAGTATTGGAGAATAATGAACAGGGACGGTTACCGTTACCAAAAAAATACCGGTAAAAGTACCAAAACATTTCGTTCCGTTATGTTAAATATTTAACGTTAAAAATAACGTTATATCGTAGGATTTACCGGTATTTAAATAGCGATACTAATAGCGGTATTTCGCTAAAACTTAGCAACGTCTGGTGCGACGTTGCCAAACCGAAACGTGTGCCGCGCGCCGCGCCTTGGTTTCTAAGCAGAGCGGCAACATACATACGAATACGAGACGGCTGAGACGGCTCGCGGTCACGCGTTTTATTTTAATAATCATAACAAACATTGCGTACGTCGGACATACTTTTTAACCGACTTCCCAAAAAGGAGGAGGTTTTCAATTCGACTGTATTTTTTTTTGTATGTGTGTTGCCTCAGAACTTGTTACTGGATGAACCGATTCTGATGTTTTTTTTTGCTTTAAGCTGGTGCTTGTCATGTGGTCCCGTTTTTTTATCAAGATCTGATGAAGAACTTCGGAGATATATATACATCAGAACTCTTCAATAAATTACTGCAAATCACTCGAGATAGCAGCAATCGCATTTCTGTTTATTGTTTACACCATTTCAAAACATAACATCACGATCACACTAGCACGTTTTGAAGGGGTACGCAGGTGAAAACAGTTCACCTTGGTATACTCTTATTCCACCGGTTTAAAGCCACCACCACTCCTGATTAACCGCCCACCGCATTAAAGTCCCCCAGTAAAATTAATTGGGCGGAAGGGCACCGTTGCTGGGCCAGATCTGCGTAGCTGGTTGTCTCCAGATCACTGCTATGTGATCGGTAGACACAGGCATAGATAATCTTATCCAGACCAGACGAGATGTCGTCACGGGCGTACATGCATACACCCGCGCGTGGCTTGAATTTGTGCTCCAGGGTAAATCCTGGGTAAGATAGGTACGCCACGTTCGACGCACATCCGATCTGCGTCTCCGTAAGGAACAAAAATGCTAGTTTCTCAGCCTCACTCAAGGTGGTGATGGACTGCGACAAGGTTCGAGTGCAGACCTCGGATGTTGCTGATGTGCACCTTATGTGAGAGTGAGTGCTGCCGCTGTTCAGCTGTTCTCTTTTTGTTCCTTGGAATTACTGCTGTGAGTGAAGGAAGGTGAGGAGAAGGAAGTGAGATGAGGTTAAACGCTGGCAACCTTCAGACACGCGCAGACAGGACGCCCTCATTGGGGGACTAGTCTGGAGACTGCGGGGACGCCCGAGCCCCTCCGGGAATGTTCATCGGGCACTCTAGTCTGGTCGCCATCCAGAACGATGGGATGGCACACCCCGGAATTTTTAGACATTTGGCGGGGCAGCCTTTCGTGTGTGGCTCTCACATTACTTGGGCCCCCAACTACCTGCGGCCAGCGTCGCACCGTGCCTCGGATCCCGCTACCCTCCGCGACTAGTCTCCCGATAGGCCCATAACAACGCGAGTCATGCTTGCCTGCTTGCAGTGGAACAACTATCTCGACCCAACCCCTCTTGGGGCTACACTGGGCATCATACCGGAACACAGCTAAGCCGCTTGGCGGTACGTCTTTGCTCGGTGGGTGGTCGTAAGCCTTCTGCCGAAACCTACCACCGGTTAGTGTCACCTGATTAGCACCACCCGGGTACCACGGTAGGGTAACAAAAGGGGTACTCACCTACGGACGCGGGTGACTCAGCCCCCAAAATCCCATCATGGTGGTAAGTTTTTTAATAAGGCATCTGATTTAATATATCAAAAAGACTAGTGCATAATGACACTCTGCAGCCAGCGATACGTCTATGAAATATCGGTACACTTTGTTGCACTTCTTTCTGCCCATAATAATATTTATCACAAACAACTTGTTAATAAATAAAGACAGTAAAAAAATTTTTTACAAAAAAAACAACCGACTTCCAAATAAAAACACTACAAAGTGAAAAGTAACATCAATTTCGGCAGTCGGTGTCAAAAAACGAAGAAACGAAAACAAGAACACCGACTGTCACCGAGTCGGTGTTCTTGTTTTCGTTTCTACAGCTACGCAGATCTGGCCCAGCAACGGTGCCCTTCCGCCCAATTAATTTTACTGGGGGACTTTAATGCGGTGGGCGGTTAATCAGGAGTGGCGAAAGATTTCTCTCGTCGATCATGGTTAGTGCACTGGTATGGGAAGTACCAGTGCATTAACCATGCTCGACGAGAGATGCGAAATCTTTCGCTAGCGCTAAATCTCACCCAGCTGGAGCCCCCTGGCTACGAGGGTGCCGGATATTGATTTACATACGGCCAATTGCCTGGACCTTCTGCTGACAACAGATCCAGACCGATACTCAGTGTCGATATCATCACTTTTGGGTAGTTCCGACCACTGTCTGGTGAAGTCTGCATCAGTCTACTCCCCGCCCGATTCCAGCCCGAGGGGCACCCAGCGGATTTGGCGGTACAGGTCAGCAGATTGGGATGGGATGCGATTTTTCTTCGCATGCTATCCTTGGCAGCCCACTTTCTTCTCTTCGGAAGATCCATCGTCATGCGCTGACGCCGTGACTGATGTGTTGCACCAGGGGATGGAGTACTACATTCCATTCTCTGACGTAGCGCTGTCCGGAGTTGACTGACCATGGTTTGGTGCCGAGTGCAACCGTGGGAATGCGGTTAAATACAAGGCTTACCTGGTATGGATCGACGCTCGAGTGCACAAGGCAAATGACGTAACTCAGAAGAAGAGAGCCTTCAACAGGGCTGCCAAGTCCTGCAAAAAGAAGATGCGAAGTGAACGTTTTGACCATATTAGCAGAATCGGGAACAAACTAACTTCATACCCTGCTGGTAGCAAAGCGTTTTGGTCCCTGGCTAAGTCGGTTGAATCAAACTTCTGTCGCCCCTCACTACCACCACTCAGTCGAGGACAAGGCAAACTTGTTTGCATCCCTTTTTGCGCCCCTCCGTCTCCTGGTGGATGAGGGATGAGTATGTCGGACATTCGCATCCATCAGAGGGAGGTCTGTAGGGTGTTGCGTAACCTTGACGTGAACTAAGCAAGTGGCCCCGACGGCATACCGGCAATTGTATTAAAAACTTGTGCGCCTGAATTGTCTCCGATCCTGACAAGCCTATATCGCCTTTCGATAGTGACTGGAAAGGTGCCGAAGGCTTGGAAGCAAGCTAACTTTCAGCCCGTGCCCAAGAAGGGTAGTCGGGCTGACCCGGCCAACTACAGACCCATCTCGGTAACGTCCATCCTTGCAACGTGTGCTAAACAATAAGCTCCTGGCATACCAAAAAGAAAACGACATCCTCAGTGACCGCCAATACGGCTGCCGCCGAAATCTGTAAACTGGGGATCTTCTAGCGTATGCCATTCACGTCTGGAGTGAGGCCATCGAGTGGCATGGGAAAGCGCTCTTGACATCTCGAAGGCTTTCGACAGGGTCTGGCATGAGAGCCTTATTGGTAACCTTAATTCCTTAGGTCTGCCTAGTGGTCTGTGTGACTGGATTGCTGACTTCCTGAGGGATTGGTCTATCCGAATGGTTATTGATGGCTGCTCGTCCGTTCAGTTACATATTAACGCCGGAGTCCCTTTGGGTACGCAGACTACAGCACGGTTGCTGAGAGATAAGTGTCCGGCGCACGGGCTACTGGGCCTGTGATCCGGTCTCTCTGGGAAGCCATGGTTGAGCGCTTGACCGACAGGTTTCTTTGGAGGCAGTCTCCGAATAGGGTAATGCCAATCTAGTCAGTTTTAATGTTGCTAAGACCCAGAGGCGTGTCTTTTCCCCGCAAAAAAGAGCCTATTCCATCCGGCTCCATCTTTCTGTCGTGTAACCGTGCCTATAACGGACCATCTCGACCTTCTTGGTGTTACGTTAACATCGACCCTTAATTTTGGTTAATTAATTTCGTCTTCTTTTCGTGGGAGTTATGGCCACCTCTGGTGTCAGAGTTAATTAAGCCGCCTCTGGGAATCCCCACAGGCCTCCGCTAATTCAGACTTACGCTCCATTGGTGTAATTGCTGCAAGGCGTTCCAGTGCGAGGATAAACTAATAAATAAATCTATACACAAAATATTATAAAGCTGAAGAGTTTGTTTGTTTGTTTGAACGCGCTTATCTCAGGAACTAACTGGTTGGAATTGAAAAAGTCTTCTTGTGTTGGATAGTCCATTTATCGAGGAAGGTTATAGGCTATAAAACAATAGGCTATGACAAATAGGAGCCGAGCATAAATGAAAAATGTTGCAAAACCGGGCAAAAATATTCCTTTTTGAGAGCTTCGGTTGCGTGCGCTGCGTAAACGGTTTAAGTTACGCAACAATAATTAATTAAGGGTAGGTAGGATAGGGTAGGCAGGGTAGGGTAGGTAGGGTAGGTAGGGTAGGTAGGATAGGTAGGGTAGGGTAGGGTAGGTAAGGTAGGTAGGGTAGCTAGAGTAGGGTAGGTAGGGTAGATAGGTAGATGACGGGAGCGAAGCCGCGTGGGACAGCTAGTTTTTTTTTTTTTTTTATTATCATTAGGCTCGCGCTTGACCACTATCTCACCTGATGGAAAGCGATGATATGTGTGTTAGTTAACTATATAAGGATATATTTGGTACATTAATTGAGGCAAAGGCTCAGTTGGCTGCAAAAAAGATGGGGATCCTTGCAAAGGTGAGAGGGTACTTCACGCCTGATCAGCTGCTCAAATTGTATAAAGCGCAAGTTCGGACATGCATGGAGTACTACTCTCACCTCTGGGAAGGATCTGCCAAATATCAACTCAATACACTTGAGTCGATTGACTAACGGGCCAAGAGGCTTATCGGCAACGATGCACTGGACGCCTCAAAGCTCCAGAGCCTTGAACATCGACGCCAAGTGGCCAGTCTTTAGGTTTTTTATCAGATACATTTCAGGGAGTGTGCGATGGAACTGCACAAACTGATACCTCCTAACCCTTTCCATCACCGGACAACAAGACGTACGGAAATGCGTCACCGATACATGATACAACGCTTTGTACGTGTGGGTGGACATCCCACCCATACGTACAAAGCGTTTTGCGAATACTTTCATTGTGCGCACAGCTTAGGAGGGAATTCCCTGCCGGAGTCTTTTTCTTTCTTTTTCCTGATATCTACAGCTTGCCTAGAAGTAACCTATTCACTCTTGACTTAAAGACCCCACTTTAAGTCAAGAGTGAATAGGTTACTTCTAGGCAAGCGTGCTTCACCGTCGATCACATCATCACTTACCATCAGGCGAGATAGTGGTTAAACGCGAGCCTATCGATAAATAAATAAATAAAAAACCATGATGGCAATCTTCAGGAACTGGTGATTCCAATTGTGTTAGCGCTTGTGATTCAAGAATCATTACAGCAAAAGAAAATTTAATCAGTGCTATGTCCAGTAGTGGGTACAGTCGGTCGACCTGGACACGTCTTTGGATGCACTATGAAAACCGCTCTTACTACGTAAATATAGCGCAGTCAAGATCAAAGTGTATACAGAAACGTGTGGTCAATTGTTCATGTCTATACCTATATGTTTACTGCCCGATGTTTTATTCAAAAAATTAATTAATTAAAATTAATATACGGTTATCGTTCTCTTTTTAATAATATTATACATATAAACCTTCCTCTTGAATCACTATCTATTAAAAAACGATATCAAAATCCGTTGCGTAGTTTTAAAGATCTAAGCATACATAGGGACAGACAGCTGGCAGCGACTTTGTTTTATACTATGTAAGGATACGTCGCGGGATGCAGCACAGTAACAATATTTTTTACACGCTGAAACTAGTCGTACTCACACCAAAATATGCTGGTCTAACCACCTTCATTGTTAGAAAGAGATAAGCGTATAAATTACCGGTATAACAATTGCAATTTTTACCGGTACTAATACTGGTAATTAGATAACGTTAACTGACTTATGGGTATCGTTATTAATATCGTTACTTTTTTATCGTTAACGTAACGGTAAATGGTAACGTTATAAAAAAAATAACGGTAATTCGGTCCCTGATAATGAAGATCGAGCCGTGGAAAATAATGTAATTAGAAGGATTCAACCAGAAAGACAGAGAAAACTACCAGAACGTTACAAGGATTTTGTAATGGACTACCTATGATACTGAGGTATCTATGTTAACATATGAAAAGGCTATAGAATCAAGAGAAAAAGAGAAGTGGAAAAAAGCAATAGAAGAGGAAATCAAATCTTTAGAAGAGAATAATACGTGGACATTTGTAGAAAAGAAAGAAGCAGAAGGTTCAAAATTAGTGTCGAGCAAGTGGATTTTTACAATTAAATCAGATGGAAGATATAAGGCAAGATTAGTTGCAAGAGATTTCCAACAAAAGTATAAAATAGATTATGATGAAACGTATAGCCCAGTTGTGAACACGAACTCTTTAAGAATTTTGTTTTCAATTGTTGGAATCTTTTTTTGTTGGTTAGAGTGTTGGAAGTAAAAAAATTGAAGATGAAACAATTTGATATTAAAACAGCCTTTTTGCATGGGGAATTAAGGGAGTGTATTTATTTGAAAGTCCCCAAAGGCTATAGTAATAAAGAGGGCATAGTTTGTAAATTAAATAAAAGTTTATATGGTCTTAAACAAGCTCCACTAATGTGGAATATTAAATTCACAGAATTTTTAATTAAAATGGGTTTCAGACAATTGAAATTAGACCAGTGTATTTTCGTAATGGATGGAGAAAGAAGAATAATTCTTGCCATATACGTCGACGATGGATTGGTCATTGGAGAAAGAGAAGAAGATCTTCTACATGTAATAAATACTTTAAGAAAAGCTTTCGAATTGAGAATTTGTGAAGAAGTGTCCAATTACATCGGTTTGGATATAAAACAAGAAGAAAATGGAGTAAAAATTTTTCAGAAAAGGTATGTTGAGAAGATCGTGAAGAAATTTAACATGAATGAAGCTAGAGAGTGTAAAAGTCCAACTATTTTAATAGAACAACATCCATCAATTAAAATTGATATTAAATCTCATGAATTGTACAGAGAGATGATAGGGTCATTGTTATATTTGTCAAATAAAACTAGACCAGATATTAGTTTTCATGTGGGTTATTGTTCGAGGCATCAAAATTCTCCAAATTTAAATGATCATAATAACGCAAAAACAATTTTAAGATTTTTGAAAGGTTCGAAGGATAAAGGTATTCACTTTGGTGAAGGTGATAAAGTGCTCAGAGGATATTGTGATTCGGATTTCGGGGGGGATCCAGACACTAGACGCAGTACTTCGGGTTTCGTGATTTGGTTGAACGGTGGACCAGTGGCATGGAGCTCAAGAAAACAGTCAGTAGTAGCGTTGTCGAGTACAGAAGCTGAATTTATAGCTGCAGCAGAATGTTGCAAGGAACTTCTGTTCATAAGAGACCTAATGAATGAAATTACGAATGAAAAATTAGACCTTGAGATGAGAGTGGACAACCAATCAGCAATTTGGCTAATGAAAAAGGGCATTATGAATAAAAGGAGTAAACACATAGATGTGAAATATTATTATCTGAAAGATGCAATTGATGCAAATAATATATCGGTTAAATATTGTCCAACGGGGTCACAAATAGCTGATATACTCACAAAATGTTTACCACCTGTGAAATTTGAACGCTGTCAGCGAAAACTTGTTTCTTAGTTGTAGTGTAAAGTGAACTAAAAATTAATTAATTAAAATTAATATACGGTTATCGTTCTCTTTTTAATAATATTATACATATAAACCTTCCTCTTGAATCACTATCTATTAAAAAACCATATCAAAATCCGTTGCGTAGTTTTAAAGATCTAAGCATACATAGGGACAGACGGCTACTTCCCATTTGGTAAACTTCCCATTTCGTAAACCTCAAACTGTACCTACTAAAAAGTTGCGTTTGGTAAACATTATACATTTCATACATTTAGTCCCATTTCGAAAACATTTCAATATTTTTTTGTGTTATATCCCATTTGGTAAACTTTCAGATGAAATGGGTACAGTCAAGTAAAAAAAGAAAAACGAAACTAATGATAACATTGTCATTTATTTTGTTAAATATTTTTAATCACAGGTACTTTTGTTTACATTTTTCGATGGCTACTTTCACTTCATTTTTTTCAAAATTCGGAATACAAGAACTGCAGTGAGCATTTTCTCTTAATACATGGCTTCGATTTGAATTCAAAGTTACACTTGCTGAACATCCATCTTTTCTATTAACACAGCGCCACCAACTTGAGTCCTTATTATTTTTCTGTTTATAATATTGATGCCCAGCGCGTAATAAAATTTCACCGCCTCGTGTACTATTAATAATTTTTAAATTCACTGCACCACTAGAAGATCCCTCACCCGACATTGCAACGACCTTGCACTATGCATAAAACGAGTGAACTGATAAGTTAAACCCGGTAATAGATATAATTTACGTATACTTACTTATGTCTATCTCATTCACACCTTTTGTTTAAAACGATGGTAAGGACAATAAATCCCTACCTGAGAACCCGCTCGGTGCTTCTTTTGCGGGAAAAGCACGTGGTATTTTTAGTAGCATCGTGGTATTTTTACAGACTTTAATACGTTTTTTTTACTTCTTCTTGATCAGCCATTCTTTTTGATGGTCGAGATACTATCTCAAGACTGAAGCATTTAAAAATATATACATCTCTAATTTAATACTAATTTGACACTGACTGTACCGTACAAAAATAACAATACTAACAAAGTTTACCAAATGGGATTAAATGTATGAAGTAACGAAATGTTTACCAAACGCAACTTTTTAGTAGGTACAGTTTGAGGTTTACGAAATGGGAAGTTTACCAAATGGGAAGTAGCCGGACAGACAGCTGGCAGCGAATTATTGTTTTTCGGTTGATATATGGGTTTAATATTATGTAGTATGTAAGTTTTTATAGGGTGTTTCTATGAAGAAGTTGTGATGTATACTTAAGGAGTCCTGATAAGTTCATGTTAATTAATGAAAGTGTTGGTTAAATTTAATTTTTCTGTTTATAGTAGAATTTTAAAAGAATTAAGGGGTGTCAAATTATAATTCATTTAAGGGGTTGTGGCAATAACTTGTTGGTGATATTAATAGTAAATGCATCTTTTTTAATCAATAAGTAACTCGAATATACGTAACTTGTTCTTAAATTTTTACATTGTTTTTCAGTCAAACCATATCATGTTCCATTAAAGTATTTTTAGTTCTAGTATGTACGACTACAAATTTAATACCTATTTTCTAACTAGATGGCGTTGGCGTCGAGTTAGATCTCGATATGGTTTTGTTACCGTTGAAATTATAAGTAATTTAGTAATTTAATGTTTTGTGTGTAGACTTTCTGTATTGAGTTAAACTTTATTACACTGTGTTATACGGTTTAAAGAGTTTTATTGAAGACCTTGGGTTGCAAGTTTATCATGGTCCTTCGAAACCGGGTCAGTGCGTAATATTGTGCACCGAGTTTTTGTGTATCAGCACAGAAAGCAGTGGTGGATCGCCACTGAAGTGCTTTAGCGTCGCCTGCAGAGGGCGCGACCGCGGAGACTGAGTGTTTCTGAGGACGTCGCCTGCAGAGGGCGCCACCGCAGCAAGTTCTGCGGACTTCCGGACGTCCCGAGTGTGGACAACCGGATATAGAATAAGTGGAAGTGGCATCCCAACTAGCTGAGCACCAAAGCTGAGAGCGTACTGCGCGCCCCCTAGCGGGCGTCAGCATCAAACATCGAAGAAGTAATAGTGAGTGACGTGTTGTGGACTTAGAAAATAAAAACCGTGAGTACAATTTTATTAGTGAAGTTATCAAGATTTGGAACTTTAAATTTAACGTAATAATCAAGACTTAGAATAATTTTTATGTAGTTTGGACTTAGAATATTTATGAAAAAAGTGAACCGACGGGGAACCTACGCCCGATTTTCTAAAAAGTTTTGAGTTAAAAACACTTGTAAAATTTTCTGTTCTCGTCATAGACTTAGAATAATTTCATCAGTTTTACACTTGTAAAATTGTTGTGTTCTTGTGCAACTTGGTTTTGTTTGTGAATTAATTTAATAGTTTGATAGCAGTTTATAGTCATGGATTCATTAATTAACTTACAACTAGATAACAAGAGAAATATTGAAAAAGGTAGAATAAATTATAAAAAATCTCCTAAAGAACGGATAACATTGTCTTATTTAGAAACCAGGTTAGAAGCATTAGAACAACTGTGGTCTAATTTCATAAAAACGCACAGGAACATAGTAGAAAAACTAGATTTGAAACATAATTACTTTACGTCAGAGACATATGATAATACTGAAGATATTTACATAACTTATAAATCCGAGTTAAAAGAGTCTATTAAACAACTAACACCTACAAAGGCAATTGTAGAAAAAGAGTCTTCGTCAAATACGTATACGAATGTGAAATTACCTAAGGTTGTTATTCCTACTTTCTCTGGCAAGTACACTGAGTGGAATTCATTTCGTGATTTGTTTTTATCACTTATCCACAAAAATGATTCAATTGACGATGTACAAAAACTGCATTACTTAAAAGGGCATTTATCGGGTGAACCAGAACAATTGTTGCGTCACACTCCTGTGACAGCCGCAAATTATCAGGAATGTTGGCAAATGTTAGATAAACGTTATAATAATAAACGATATTTGTCTAATTCTATGTTGAAGAGATTGATAACTCAATCAAATGTAACAGAGTCATCAACTGCTGTTAAGGAGTTATTGGATACCACTGTGGACTGTTTGCACGGCTTAAGTACTCTCGGAATTGATGTTAAATCATGGGACGCTATAGTCATTTATATAATAAGCAATAAGCTAGATAGTGAATCGCGAAAGTTATGGGAATTGAAAATTAGTGCAGATGAACAATTACCAACTTTTGAAGAATTTAAAATATTTTTAGAGTCAAGGTTTCGCTCGTTGGAGTATTTAGACACATCCAAGTCAAAGCAGAAGTCCACAGATAGTAAACCAAAGGTTTTTCACGCAGTCAAATCAAATAGTAATAACTCTGTACAAATTATATGTCCATTCTGTAAACAGGATCATTACATAAGTAATTGTAAACAGTTTAGTAAAGAAGGTTACCAAACTCGAAGTGATTTTGTCCGAACTCACAATTTGTGTTACAATTGTTTAGGCGCGAATCATTCAATTAAGTATTGTCGTGCTAAAACTTCATGTCGCATTTGCAAGCGTAGACACCACTCATTATTACACCCCAAGGCATCTTCAAGATCATCGTCACCCAATAGCCATCCGGTAGAGGCAGTAGCTGTCAAATCAGCAGTGTCCACACTGCAAACTGCTTCCGGTACGGCAAAAGAATCAGAGTCTTCCACCATAGCAACACACTTTTCTACAAAGGTTGTGCCAAATCGAGTTTTATTAGCGACCGCTCTCGTCGAAGCACAGACTCAGAACGGTCGTAAACAATTGCTGAGGGCGTTATTGGATCAAGGATCCCAGGCCTCTTTCATAACCGAGTCAGCAGTCCAATTGCTCGGACTAAAGAAAATACCAAATAACAGTACGGTCTCAGGCATAGGAGGTGACGAAGGCGCTTTGGCCTCTAGATTCATGGTTTGTGTAACCATTCATTCACGTCATGATCCAAATGTAATTATTCAAGTTCGAGCATATGTGTTAAGCAAAATTACAACGTTGCTTCCCTCAACTAAACTATGTATACCAACTTGGCCTCAACTAGAAGATATAACTCTGGCGGATCCAGAGTACCACACTCCAAACAAAATCGACGTTTTGTTTGGAGCAGAAGTTTACAGCCAAGTTCTTAAAGAGGGTTTAGTCAAACACTCTCCAGGGCCCATAATTGCTCAAAACACAACCCTGGGTTGGATTTTGTCTGGTCTAACAGCCACAGATTGCGATCTCAATTCAGCAAATTGTCACAAGGTTATAGTTAGTATGCATTCACATCTCAGTGACAATGATATGCTCAAAAAGTTTTGGGAGATCGAATCTGATGTTAATAATAAGAAAAAGATACTTACCCAAGAAGAACAGCTATGCGAAGAATTCTTCACTCGTACTACTCAACGAGACGCTACCGGGCGATACGTAGTCAAGCTTCCATTCCGCGAATCAGATCCACGAAGTAAAATCGGATACACCAAAGAAATTGCACTGAAACGATTTCATCATCTTGAACAGCGTTTCAAAAAAAATCATGAGACCAAAAGAAAATACACCGAGGTAATCCAAGAATACCTTGACCTTGGACACATGAAGATTGTGTGTCCCGAAACTGATACTAAGCAGTCAGAAGCAGTCTATCTGCCTCACCACGCAGTGGTTCGCGAGGATAAGACCTCTACGAAGGTCAGAGTTGTGTTCGACGCTTCTTCTAAAGGTTCCAATGGTGGATCTCTTAATGACATGTTGATGGTAGGTCCTACCATACAACCAGAGTTACGTCATATCATCATGAGATGGCGTACGTATCCAATTGTATTATGTGCAGATATAGTAAAAATGTATCGGCAGATAAAAGTCGCTCCTGAAGACACACACTTCCAGAGACTACTTTGGCGGAGTGATCCTAAATCGGAAATAAAAGAGTATGAGTTGCTTAGAGTTACCTTTGGCACTGCATCCGCACCTTACCTGGCCGTGAAGTCGTTGCAGCAGCTGGCACACGATGAGGGCGCTGAATTTCCGCTGGTATCTGAAACATTAAAAAGCGAATTTTATGTAGATGATTATATGTCAGGATGTCAAACGGTAGAGGATGGAAAAAGGATTCACCGGGAATTGGAAAAACTACTGGAAAAAGGTGGGTTTCCGTTACAGAAGTGGATGACAAACAATAAGGAGTTAGCAGAGGAAATATTGGGAGAAGGTGCAAACCAGGAAGGAATAGTGGAGATGAAACTAAACGAGGTAGTGAAAATACTAGGACTTTCTTGGGATAGAGAATCTGACAGTTTCAGATATTCAATAAATTTTCCGCAACCTGCATCTGTAACAAAACGAAAAGTAATCTCAGATATATCACGACTGTTCGATCCCTTAGGGTGGGTGGCGCCGTGTGTTATACCGGCGAAAATAATGATTCAAAAGATATGGCTTGCCGGGATCGATTGGGATGATCGATTACCTGAAGACTTATTAAAGGAATGGCAAACATATCAAAGGGAATTACTAAACTTACCTGAGTTTCATGTACCAAGATGGGTTGAATCAAGAGAAGACGATGTAGTTGTAGAACTACATGGTTTTTGTGATGCGTCAAATGTAGCGTATGCAGCTGTTATTTATTTGAGGATAATTGGCGCTGACGGGAATATTAAAATTAATTTAATATCGGCAAAAACTAAGGTTGCTCCGATAAAGCAACTGTCAATTCCTCGTCTTGAGTTGATGGGTGCTGTTCTGTTGGCCAAATTGATTGTGGAGGTAGCCGAGATACTAGTAATACCTAAAGACAGAATACACTGTTGGACAGATTCGACTGTTGTTCTGGCTTGGCTCAGTAATCACCCCAGCCGCTGGACAACATTTGTTGGTAATAGGGTGTCTGAAATTCTGAGTTTTTTAGATAATCCTCAATGGGGACATGTGAAATCTACTCACAACCCTGCAGATATCGCGTCAAGAGGTATGACACCTTCAGCACTTTCACAGTCATCTCTGTGGAAGCACGGTCCGTTGTGGTTAAAGAAAGAACCAATTGACTACGTCAAACCAAATTCGATATCAACTAAACTCGAAGAAAGATCATCGAAAGGTGTTAAAGCACATGTGACAACAAATGTAGAGAATTGGCTGTGGACAAAATATTCATCATTACAAAAATTGATCAGAGTAGTGGCATATTGTAGACGATTCTTAAAATTTAAGCAACATAAAGAAACTTACCTGACAAGTGAAGAATTGACAGCCGCTCTGGAAATCTGTATAAAAAAATGTCAAGAACAAGAATTTAAGG
This sequence comes from Orthosia cruda, assembly GCA_964057195.1. Lineage (NCBI taxonomy): Eukaryota > Metazoa > Arthropoda > Insecta > Lepidoptera > Noctuidae > Orthosia > Orthosia cruda. Next base: position 43,672,919 of record OZ059826.1, read on the forward strand.
AAGACATAGAAAACATTAAGAAGACAGGAAGTGTAAGTAAGAAGAGCAAATTACGACCTTTATGTCCTATATTAGATGAGCAAGGAATTTTGAGAGTAGGAGGAAGAATTGAAAAGTCTCAACTGTCAGTAAGCATGAGGCATCCTATTATAATTCCACAGCGCCATCACTTCGCTACCCTGCTCGTCAGCGAAGCACACAAAACCACTCTGCATGGAGGTCCAACATTAATGTTAAACTATTTGCGCACACGATATTGGATACTATCTGCAAAAAATGTAGTAAAGGCTTACGTACGTACGTGTGTAGTATGTGTCCGGCATTCAGCGACGTTTAAAAATCAACTCATGGGTCAATTGCCGACCTGTAGAGTGTCTCCAGCCAGGCCGTTTTTGCATACAGGTGTTGATTTTGCCGGTCCAATTAATATTAGGGTATCTAAGGGTCGTGGCAATAAGGCTTACAAGGGGTACATCTGCCTATTTGTGTGCATGGTAACTCGAGCAGTGCACATCGAGGCCATTAGTGACCTTACCTCTGAAAGTTTTATAGCCGGTTTCAAGAGATTTGTCGCTAGAAGAGGCCATTGCAGTGATATTTGGAGCGATAATGGCAAAAATTTTGTAGGCGCAGCTAAGGAACTGCAGATATTAGTAGCTGCTGAACAGTCAGCGGTCGCTAACGAAATTAGGAGTTGGCTCAGTTGTAAAGGTGTTAAGTGGCATTTTATCCCTCCTCATGCCCCGAATTTTGGTGGACTTTGGGAGGCCGGCATCAAGTCAACAAAATTCCACATGAAGCGCGTCATTGGTGATTCCACTCTTACCTACGAGGAAATGGCTACGTTACTTGTGCAGATTGAGGCTTGCCTCAACTCAAGACCGGTTTCTCATATTACCCAAACTCCTGATGATCCACTGCCGCTTACACCCGGTCATTTTTTAATCGGGGAACCTTTGATTCTTGTGCCGGAACGTAATTACGAGCGTAGCTCTGTGGGCACGTTAAGGCGATGGCAACTTTTACAGAAAATGACCCAAGATTTCTGGCGACGATGGTCTAGAGAATTTTTAACTTCGATGCTACAGCGGTATAAATGGTCGCAAAGGGAAATAGAGCCGAATATTGGTGACATTGTCCTTGTAAAGGAGGATAATCTACCTCCAGGTAAATGGTTACTGGGTAGGATTTTAGAAAAGCATCCTGGTTCGGACGGACTCACACGAGTGGTGACTATAAAGTGTAATGGTTCCATATTTAAGAGACCAATTTGTAAACTCTGTGTATTGCCAACCAGTGATTGATATGGTTTTGTTATTATTATTTTATTTAGTTTTCTTTATTATTTTATAGCTCCCTTGACCTCATGGTGGGCGGCTTTAATTTAAAGGACAACTCTTTCGAGCATGTCCTTGGTGGGCGGAATGTCAAACCATATCATGTTCCATTAAAGTATTTTTAGTTCTAGTATGTACGACTACAAATTTAATACCTATTTTCTAACTAGATGGCGTTGGCGTCGAGTTAGATCTCGATATGGTTTTGTTACCGTTGAAATTATAAGTAATTTAGTAATTTAATGTTTTGTGTATAGACTTTCTGTATTGAGTTAAACTTTATTACACTGTGTTATACGGTTTAAAGAGTTTTATTGAAGACCTTGGGTTGCAAGTTTATCATGCAATGCATGATAGTGCAATGCATGTTTAGTATGTCGGAACCTTAAGTTTTTATATCGGAACTTTATTTTGTTAACTCTTTTCATGTTAGTAGGTATAGTTATTTTGTTTGTTTATGTTGTTTTGTTATGTTTGAAAATATGTATGGACAGACGTATGTTGAAGTCGAGTTGGAGTTTTAAATATTAATGGAATGTTTGTTAGTTAGGTAGATTTTTTATGGTAGTTAAATATTGGATGAAGGGGTGTTATCGAGTAGTAGTATAATTAATTATGATGATGAGTTTTTATTGATACTGGTTCAAATGATGTTGAGTAGGAGTAACAGAAGATTAATTAAATGTTTTTGTTTTTAGTCAGATAGTTTGTGAGATATTTAATATTGGATGTTATGTTTTCGAGTAGTAGGAATAATAAAATATGATGATTAGTTTTTATTGATACTGATGATAGATTGATGTTTAGATTAATTGAGTGGGAGATATTATAGGATAGTTGAAGTGTTGTTGTTTTTAGAATATTGTTGAAGTGGGGTCTTATATTAATGTTAATGAGTGTAGGTTTATGATGTTATTTAAAGGCAGTTTGGTGTTTCTAAAATTTTGTTGAAGTTTATAATATACAGGTTGCTGAAATTTATTATATACAGTGTGCTAATAGAAATGTTTTTGAAACGTTAGGTTATGCAAGGTGTTTGTGTAGATGTAACTGTTTTAGCATGTGCATTTGATTGAGGGGCTGTGTTGGAATGAGGTTTTAGTTAGCAAAACTCATTAAGTTCTGGCTATACAGAATGTATTAAGTTTATTCTTATTTACAATCAAATGCATGTGTCAGGTTTTTAAATTGAAGACTGGTGTGTCAACCACGTCGACACATTATATAGTGTATTCGCCTGTGAAACATATAGTGATTTTTATATGTACTTTTAAAGAGATTACCACGCAGTCATGTATTGTTGAATATTTGAGTATCACAGCCCACCCGCAGTTTTAACGCCGCATAACACAGGAAAGGGTATGCACCTAGAGGCACACATACATTCTATTTCTATGACCCTAGATTGGGGGCCAAGGTTATCCATATTTTAATTTAATTATTCATACACTAGCTTACATGTTAACAAATAAGACGTTCGCTGTTTGAACCACTAACCTAAAATTCAGGTCAGATTGTCTCATGCATATCCACAAAAGTTAGAGAAAGTGCATTACGACATAGGCTAAACACGAACTCCCTTTTTTGTGACCTTAGATTGGGTACCGATCGCATCTGAACGTTAGGATATGGTAAACATTAAACTAAAATTTGGGACAGATTGTCTCATAACACTTCACAGAGCAGGAAATGAGATGCACCTAGAGGCACACACACATTCTATGTCTATAACCCTGCATTGGGCCCTTTGTCGCCCGTGTTACTACCAATCTTACTACCAGTAGTAATACCGTTACTTTAGATTACCCTTCCTACTACTCCAGTATTGAGTTGTAAGAAGGGAAATATTAAAAAGCCCGTGTTACTACCGTAAATACCTACTTAAAAAAAAACTTCTTTTTTTCCTAAACTAATTAATTTTTCTTTATATCTTGAACATAAAACAATTCACTTCTAAAATAAAAAAAGGAAAATCAGCGCAATTTCTCGAGGGCGAAGGTAGCCTACTGAGATTTCTGCGTTTAACAACTGCATCTGAATATGTCTGATATTGTCGTCGTTTACAATATCGCGACTTCTCCTTTTCTTAAATTGCTGAGCAATAATTTTGACAAGGCTGTCATCACTTATAACCATCGACCACATAGCCACTAGACGCCTAATGCTTGATCTAATACATCAAAACAATTCTGTCAACTAGCTGAGGTATGAGGAACGGGACAACTGCGCCCTGATTGGTCCTTTACCAAGGTCATATGTCTCATTAAGGATGGGACAGGTTTAAATAAAATCAGACAGGTATCGATATTTTTAGATAAATAATATTTGTACTTATTTTTTTAAATTAATATTACCTTTTTTATTATTAATTATACGGCGTTTTAACATTTTAGTAATAACATAAAATTTTAAAAATAAAAAAATCTCAAAATTCTAAAGGTAACATACTTTTTTCGGTTGTTGGTTCTTAAATATAGTAATATTAAATATTAGTAAAAAAACGTAATCAAAAAATCGTTTCACAATTAACAAACTATTCAATTTAATGTCTTTATTTGTAAGGTTTTTAGTTCTATCGATAACAGATTTGGTCATAGGATATGGTGCATCACTAGTACACAACTAGAAATTATAGAGGAGAAGAGATAGCGAAAAAAATACTTTAAAAAGAAAGAGACGCAAACATGCGGTGGGCGTTTTCACCTACAAACGTGACCAGTATAATATGAACTCCGATAAATAATATCAGAAAATAAATCTAATAATGTTTATATGTAACTATTAACTTATCAATTAAATGTAATGCCATTTTTCCGGAAATTCGAAGTCTGGCTGTTGTTACCATACCAACGTATTGTACAAGAGGCCATTATAATATTTATTTCATCAATTTTTTATTGACTGACGCGGAAGTGTTTACGGCTCACAGAAGTGGTCGGTACTAATTCGAAATTGTCGTATGGCGAGCTGTATTACCTGTATATGATCTTTTTAGTCATATGTGTTGACAGGCATCGCTTGCCTGTTATGAGGGGTCTAGGGGCTGTGTGGTCGCTGCTTATAACATTAAGAAGGCGCAATAACGTCTTATTGTTCTTATTTATGATTTTATTTAACTTGGCGTGATAGCCCTCAAGAACATTATTTGTTCTGTGTCTCATACCGAAAACACTGAGCAAATCCAAATATTTATTTTAATCCATGTGTGTTGTACGTATTTTATAAATTTTTCAACAGAAAGATGCTCACTTTCTTTTTTTATATAAGCCCAACCTTCCTCGAGCATTTCTCTCGGTAAAAGTGGTAATGCAGAGCACAATGAAACAGTGCGATTTTCTGCTCTGCATCTGGATTTTCCCAATAAAGATTCTGCTTTTCTCCACAGTCAACGATGCCAGTGATAATCGCAGCCCACTATTTTGATATCTCCAAACATTATTATCAGAGCGTTGATGTTCGCAATCACAATGTCACAGTGAAATAAGTTTGGTCTAAATTGTGGTAGCTGCGACTTTATAATATCGTACATAGTTTCATAGGTTGACTGTGTCTTGTTGCTTAATAGAGCAAATATAACGGGAACTACTCTAGTCGTTTCTGCTGAACTTCCGTATTCACCGTGTATGCTCACAAGTTCTTTAAATGGTGCTTTAAAGGTAGCGTCTACAAAAAAATCAGTTATGGTGTGTAATATTTGTCGTGCTTCTGGGATACAAAACAGGAGCATACGGTCTCCTTCACATAAGTAATCAGCGAGAACGATGTAATGAAATTTTCAGGTATTTGCACATCTTCTAAGTTCGTAAAAACGGTTTTGGTAACCGATAAAGACTTATTGCGAGTTTCGTAAAGATAATGTTTTATGTTAGTTAAATGTGAATAGTTCCGAGCTGAGTTATTACCCTCTTTATGAATGAATCTTTTTAATGTTTCATTATATAGTTTTGGTATTGGTTTACGGGTTTATCACTTGTAACAACTTTATTTCTCAACTTTGATACCGAAACAGCAATATTATTCTTCTCAAAGTCAGGCTTGCATACGTGTTGTGTGTTTAGTACTACATCGCTAACCTTAAATGAAAAACATAGTCAGATCGTGATTTAAATGAAAATACACTTATAGGTACATTGCTAAACGATACAAAATCGAATCTATAATAATAAAATAAATCGAGAGACTGAGACTGTACATCCCGCGGAAGTGTGGGGGTCGAGGCTTTTTAAACGCCAAGACTCTTCACAACCGCGAGGTGTGCAGCCTCAGAGAATACTTTTTAAAAACTGAAGTGTGTATGCACCGGGATGTGGTCGCAGTGGACAAGGGACTCACCCCGTTGTCCATGGCTAAAGAGAACTGGCGCAAGCCTGTCATACTAACTACTGATGAACGCAAAGAGGTATGGCAAGGCAAGGAGCTACACGGGCGCTTCTATCGGGCTCTACATGGGTCCGATGTAGATTTCCCAGCGTCCGTATCCTGGCTACGTTTCGGTGACCTTTTCGGGGAAACTGAAGGTTTTGTCCGTGCTATTATGGACGAAGTTATCCTGACGAATAACTACCGGAGACATATAATGAAGGACGGCACGGTTGACATATGTCGGGCATGCCACCGTCCGGGTGAATCCATCAGACATATTATCTCTGGTTGTTCTCATTTCGCTAACGGCGAGTACTTGCACAGGCATAATCAAGTGGCCAGGATTATTCACCAGCAACTAGCTTTGAAGTACAATCTAGTGGAATCGGCGGTACCGTATTACAAGTATGTGCCCGACCCAGTTCTCGAAAATGACCATGTCACGTTGTACTGGGATCGGTCGATCATCACTGATAGGATGATTGTTGCCAATAAGCCAGATATAGTGGTGGTAGACCGATTAGCGCGCCGCACAATGATAATCGATGTCACCATTCCGCATGACGAGAACCTCGTGAAAGCTGAGAAAGAGAAACAAATCAAGTATCTCGACTTAGCACACGAGGTTGTCGACATGTGGAATGTGGACTCGGCGATCATTGTGCCGATTGTCATTACGGTCAACGGCCTGATGGCCAAGAGCCTCGACGACCATCTGTCGAGGCTGTCACTGCACGGTTGGATCAAGGGCCTGATACAGAAGGCAGTATTCCTCGATACGGCTCGCATTGTGAGGAGGTTCCTGTCTCTGGAGCCTTAACCACCGGTTGGACCCTGCTCCCGACACCGGTGGACAACCATTTTTGTTATATTTTAAATGTTTTTTTTTAATGATTTGTTTTTTATAAAGAAATATTTAAAAATGTAAATATAAAGTGTGTACAAAGCTAAATAAACGGAATAATAAATAAATCGTATCATTATCTACAAGTAAATGTAACACATTTTGCGAATCGGATATTCTGCGTCATATTCTACTGACAGGGGGTCTATTTTTTACCCGACTGCCGAAGAAGGGTAATATGTTTATCAGTCTATGTATGTATGTATGTTTGTTCTTATGTGGCGTTCTAGAGACCAAACGCGTTGGCCGATTTTGATGATTCTTACGTCAATCGATTCGTCTTAACCCTGCGAGTGTCACTGGCTACATTAAAATTGGAAAAGAAAAAAATGGCGGGTTTTGGGCGCCATTTTGTGGGGGGGGGAAATATTTTTTTCTTGCAAACCCATCGTGTGGGGTATTAAAATAAAGGGTTTTAAGTAGTGATTTCAAAAATATAAAACACTTATATGTTGTAAATAAAAAAAAGTTTTGTTAAAAAACGTCAAAAAACCCGACTGCTTAAAAAGCGAACTAAAAAGACGTAAACAAGAAGAAAATCATGCTGTGCAGTCGGAGGATACATATTCGCGAGCTGAGCAAAACCAGATGTATCCTCCGACTGCACAGCATGATTTTCTTCTTGTTTACGTCTTTTTGTTTGCTTTTTAAGCAGTCGGGTATTTTGATTTTTATAATTAACATTTTTTTCATTTGATCCTTACGTACTGCCTCAGGGAAACCCTGCAGATCATGTTTTTTATACTGAACAAGGCATATAATGCTTCCGTTCTTGTATTCTTTAAGTTTGTAGTACTGATGGCCCTCACTTATTAATACAGTCCCTCCTTTTCTTGGTATATATTTAATTTCAGTATTACTTGCTAAGCTCATTTTCAAAAAATCAATCGACAAATGAAGGAAAAATGATGGAATAAAATAAAAGATGACAAATTTGACCCTAACTTTATACAGAATCAAAGAAGATTTGTCAAAGAAGTTTCACGTTTACTATTAAAACAAAAATTACTCCTAGTAATAAAATTAGTTTTTTTTTAAGTAGGTAGGTATTTACGGTAACACGGGCTTTTTAATATTACCCTTCTTACAACTCAATACTGGAGTAGTAGGAAGGGTAATCGAAAGTAACGGTATTACTACTGGTAGTAAGATTGGTAGTACCTAACACGGGCGACAAAGGCATTGGGCACCAAGGTTATCCATATTTCAATTTAGATTAGATTAGATTAAGACGGGCTGGTGTCCGCAACTCCACGTCTATGCGCGTATTTTGCGTACGGTATTTCAATTTAATTATTCATACAATAACTCACATCGCTGCTTATAAACTAAAGTGCCACAAAACGAAAATAAGTTTTTTTCGGGAAAGCTGATTTAAAATTCTCATTTAAATTTTTGTTTGTTTCATATATCCTGCTTTTGTGTCATATATCCATCGATGCGTATTTTAATTGCCTACCTCTTGTTTATATTATGTTTGTGGAAACTATAACTCATAGAGGACTAGCAGCACATAAGTCCCTTTAGCATATAAAATATTTCTCACAAGTACATTAATATTTTGAATAAAAGGCCATAAAAAGAAAAATAGATGTGTTTTTTTTATCACAACCTTGTTGCATAAAGACAATCTTATAACAAAAATGAACTTAGAAAAACCCTTCCCTTTGCACATTGCCATTTTTCAATAAATCGAAAACTTAAGTTTTTATGACAAAAATTGTGTTTATGTTTAATAAAAACATCAAAAGAAGAAAAAAAATACACTAAATTATAATTAACACAGTATGCTTCTGAAGCAATTATAATAATATATGGAACAATCCTTCGTACTAGTAACTAGCAATGGATTAACAATTTAGTCTGCGTCAAAGGCAACTATGTATTACGTTTAATGTTTAGAATAAAAAATCCACTTTGGCTGAAGTACGCTACTACAACCTCATGATCGCCTTTTCATTGAGACAACACCTCGCTTCCAGTATTGCTGGCATCTTTGTCTACTGTGAATTCATGTTCATTGCCAGGATAGCCTAGGATGGGTGCATTGCACAGAAATGTGCCTCTAACTTCTGCAATACGACGTCACAGCTTGCATTCCAGCAGAACTGTATCATATCTTCAAGCTCATGTAGAGGTCGATCAAAGTCAGCTAAGTTCTTCGCAAACCTTCGACAGTAGGAACATAACCGAGTAACCGGGACTGGCCAATCCTGCGAGATGACAACTATCTTATCCGGGTCCATTTTAATACCTTCTTAGGAAACCACACGTCCTAAAAAGTTGACTTGCCACCTGAACAACGCGTCGTATCTTCAACAGCACTTGTTCCAGATTGCGGATCTTCAAAGGTGCGCCCCACGACGATAACACTGTCCAAATAGACTAGGCAGGCGTCCCTAATTACTCCAGTAAATACCCGCTCCATCAATCTCTCAAAGATGGCAGGAGCATTATACAATCCGAATGACATAGTGTTGAATTGCCACAATCCTTTGCTTGTAGAGAATGCTGTCTTATTCTTATCTCGAGGGTCTATCTCGACCTGCCAGTAGCCTTAGTAACTTTTTAGATCTAAGGTAGAAAACCACTTCATTCCCGTTAGCGTCGTCAATCTTGGGCAATGAATAACTGTCTGCAATGGGCGATAGTTTACACAGAACCACATGCTGCACAGCTTTCTTCTTCACCAACACTACCGGTTAACACCATGGGCTTAATCACGCCATCCTTCACACGTCTTTGCCGCTTTCGGACTGCGGTACCTCATTTCCTGAATTAGTTATGTATTGAACTAACGCAGTCTTCCCTATGTCAGCATAATTTTGTAAATAAAATAATAATAAAATACTTAAGTAGTTCAAATAATAATAAAGCGAGTTACAAACCTCGTTCATTTAAATAGTAAAAGTTGTAGAAATTAGCGCTTATAGTTACTAAAAATATAGATATTAGATACATAGTAAATGTGTTATTCTGTTGTACAACATAAAATATGAATTATACTTCATAAAGCAAACCATTCCTTTATTAAACAGCAATCCCAAATTGTATCAAAGCCAGTTTTATCTTGAAAGAAAATATCACAAGCACAACAATGTTTTGAGCAAAACCATTGATATAATATGTACTAGAGAAGCTATCTTATGTAAAGGACATGCTCCATTTTGACAAGAGTTTAAACTAAACTTCGCTGCAGCGCTGAAAAAATAATTAGCCGTCTAACAAAACAGTTTAAACACGCAGCGCTAGAGCGCTTCTAAGGTATAGTTTTCTCGCGATCAAAAAGACGGAAGCGCCGTGATTTTCATGGCGCTTACGCGTTTCGTTCAACATTCTGCAACAACTTGTCACTCATATAGACTAAACTGCTGACTGACTACAGAAGCGGTACCTACATATCTTTATATCTAATAAGCTTTATTAGAATTCACACTTATTTTCAAAAAAAAAAATTGTTGAAATAACCTTAGTAAAGTAAAATTTTATTAATATTATATTAATAAAATAGTACATTAATTTAATATTATATTTATGTACTTCTTTTTTGGGACATTCCCACAGCACTATTCCTAAATCACTGCAACTCGTGAAAGCCAAAATCAATAGTGGCGACCACCAGAAAAGCACTGAGGCAATGAAGCTCGACGAAGTCCCGGAGAATGAATTTAACTGTCTTGGATGCCGCAACGAAATTAATCAGAAAAGAATAGTGGAGGAGTAGGAAAAAATAAAATTTCCAGTTCCCTCCATATCAAGTAGGAGACAGAACAAACAAGGTCAATAGGCACAAAGGGTCATTTACAACTGGGATAAGCCCAGTTGCCTGGCACCACGGAAAAAAAAAAGCATTAATATTAATGGGTCCTAACATTGTGAGGTGTTATATTTGATTCCAATAATAAATAGGTATATGGCAAAAACGCTTGAACGCACGGAAATTTGTTCTAGTTACCACAAGATCCGTATAGTAAACATCTTCTGATGCAGCCTGTACATTATTCAACATAGTATTGCTTTCATTCTGCCAAAGAATACACTCCCATAAGATATGATGGGCAGATTGTACATATTCGCAGTCATATGTAGAATACTGACATAAAGGCGAGGCAACGAGCTTGAGGGAAAATAATTTACTTTTAAAGTTACCATGCCCTGTGAGATATTGGGCAACACAGTGATCCACCTCCAGTCACGTCTTGGCCAGTCGCACGCGAACAGATGGAAAGAATGTGTGGAGGCCCTTGGTGGAATTATTATACCACCTACATTGCCATTCGGATAAAAGTTTCTCCCAGACGTCAATATGTGGTTCAAATAATCTAGAGATTTTCTCACGGTCACTCCGCGTCCATGGTTTCTAGTGCTTAATAGTACATTGCATCACATCGTTGCACATCAAGGTTGACCGGAAGTATGCCAGCAAGTACCTGTAAGGTCTCAGTACTAACCGTCCTGTTTGTTTTGCATAAGAATATCAAAGCTAAACGCTGACTTTGAAGTAATTTACGTCGTCCCATTATTTAGGTACTTACTGTACCCAGTGACTTCGCTCCCGTCAGCTGGATACCTACATACCCTACCCTACCCACCTATCATACCTACCAATTTGTTAAACTATTTATTTAGATAACCACAGTCAGTTCCTTTCTGAATATACTTAAGATTGTTAATTTCCGCTATAAAAACCAAAGACTAGCTGACTTTGGTTTTTACTACCTACTACAATTCTACCTACACTTGTTACACAAATAGTCACATCTTAATTTTTAGTCTTTATGAGAAATGAGGCATCATGGCGCCCACCAAATATTTCAATTTAAAAATGATTATCTAGTTACTCATTGACGAAATCTTATTCCTTTGCATTTCGCCGTATTAGTTGAATTATAAGTGCAATATCTTAAAACACACGACCGCATATTTAATGCGTTTGAACGTTTTTTCGTTTAAAAACAAACAATGACATAGGCGCTCAAGATCTAGCAAGCAACTGAGTGAAGTGCGGCCGGCCGACCCCACATGAACGGAATACAGCAGGGATGTGTGGTGACTTCTCTAGTGCCTAGTACATTATTACCTCAATGAGAAAAACAGACATTTCACAGAAAAAACTTACAATTGTTCAAAATTACCTTTGGACATTGACTCAGCATTCGGCCCGGCTGACGCGCGGCCCAGATAAAATACTGTTTGGTTGCAACTTACACGCATAGGACACAAATAAATTTGTACGTTAGTGTGTATTAAGATAAAATAGTATATAAGCTGAAAAATATTGTAAATAAATCAGATTTGAATTTTATATTCTTGTCTCATTTCCCCTCACTGTGGCCAAGACACCCTTAGCCAGGGACTGAAAGCGGTTATGGTTAAAGGTTAAGATACCTCAAAAAAATATCGGTACCTGTTTAAAATAAAGGTAGAGCAATACCAATACCTTTATAAATAAAGGTTGGGCTAAACCGTTACTTAACCTTAACACGATTTCGGTACTGAAAATATGCGAGGGTCGCGGCGCGGGTGCGCGGGGGTGTCGAACACGTTAGAACTGTGTACAATTTGTTTGCTGAACTGTCACGTATATAGGACGTGAACAAGAAAAGAGAAGAAATGAAACTCAGTTTGAAATTATAAAAAAAAAAAACGGTATATTAAAAAAAGAAAATAAGGTTCGGCCTAGGTCGTTGCGCACTTGTCTAGCCTTCCACACTTCCCTGGCGAAGTCCCGTCCTCCAGGCGTAGTCCGGTCAGCTCGGCCACTCCACTCAGGCGATGAAGGAGACAGAATGAGAATCCGGCTCAGTCAGTTGAACCGTGACGTAATTCCTAGGAACAAAAGCCGAATCATTAAGCTGCCGGTATAAGGGGCGCACGGGAAACGCCAGGATGCATGGCAAGAACTAGATTGGCAATTTAGGGCTTATAACGGCGGGAAGAATTCTAGGTGTAAAGAATCTAAATTAATAGTAAATTTAAGCAAGCAGAGACGGTTACAACGTTAAGCTTTGAAAGTTTTAAGTAGAACATAATGGAAGAAAGGCAACTATAAGCATTACACACAGGATAGAATAAAGCTACAATATCTACTCGGACTCGTACCTCCAAAATTAAGACAAAGAAAATACAACAGGTAGGTAACGGCCGTTAGAAATCTTTATAAATAAATGTGCACAACTCACCCAAGTTTGGGAATCACGGTCACTTAATTAATAATTACAACTGTTTTAAGTATATGGACAAAGGCAATCCACTCTTAAGTTGATAATATAGTTTAAATATTCGTAACTAACTTCACGTGCAAAATTGATATTTCGCAATGACGGTAGTACAGCGAGAAAATTAGTCAAGGCGACAGCGTCCGTGCCTCGAGAGGTTCGGCTACGGACTGCCTGTGTTAGCTACGTGCGCGCGCGACGCGCGGCCGCTGGCGGGCGGCGATGAGGAACCGGTTATTTCCGTATCTATAAAATAATGTGGTTGTCCGCATTACTTGTACACTTTGGTTTTTTTTTATTTTTATTTTTAATAGTTACATTTCAATAATAGTTGAATATAATTGAATAATTATTTTATAGCTTCAAGTAATAGCTTTATTTAGATTGTTTATTTTTTGTAAATAGTTTTATTTAATTGTTTATTTTTAAGTTAAGTTTTTTTTTTTTTTTTTTATCAGTATTAATGAACACTATGTTACATTACCCCTCTCCCCAGAAAAAGGATTTCAACTCATTGAAATCCGCAAAAAAAAATGTTATTAACTTACTACGGGTATCTCTTAAGCTTGAGGTCCTTAATATGCCAAACGCCAAGGTCGCGACCATTCATGTCTTCTAGAACGTAAACTAATGGTGATCGTTTAACTTTTACCCGGCATTTTTGAAATTTAGGAGCTAATTTTTTACTAAAATGAGCATCTTTATCGCTCTGGAAGTAGCAACGCTTCCAAACGATATCGCCCACACTGAACTCTGCATGTTTGCGGCGCAAGTTATAATGCTGTGTATTTTTTACATGAGCTTCCCACAAAGCAACCTGAACTTTATCGAATATTGGCGATAATTGACCCAGGTTTGCAGAATAAGCATCGCGTGGTAGAAATATAAGGTCTGCTGGATCTGGATATTCGATGTAATGAGAACCACACACGACTAACTCTCTTCCGTGTACCAAGAAGGATGGAGTATAACCAGTGCTTTCGTTAACAGAATTATTAATAGCGAATTGGATTTGAGGAAGGTTGGAGTCCCAAGATCTATGATCCCCATCTACGAAACTAGAAACAGCAGTTATTATTGTTTTATTATATCTTTCCACTGTGTTGATTTGTGGAGTGTACTTTGGAGTAAAATGTATGCTAGGAATTTTGTACTTTTTGAAAAGCTTATCCAAATCTCGGCTAATAAACTGACTTCCATTATCAAGAATAATAGTTTGAGGAATTCCGTGGACGAGAAAGACGTCATCCTCAAGGTGTTTAACTATTAAATTTGAGGTAGCTCGACGAAGTGGAAAAAGAAGGCAATATTTAGAAAAGCAGCAAGTCACAACGAAAATAAACTGATTCTGTTTCCGAGAAGAAGGCAATGGACCAACCAAGTCAATTGATAGAACCTGGAAGGGACGAGAAACGTCTTTAGGCCTACCCATTTTTCCAGAGACACCTTGTGTAGAATGCTTATGAGCTAGACATGTTTCACAGTTAGAAACAAATTGAACTACGCTAGAATACATACCGGGCCAATAAAAACGAAGTGCTAAGCGCTTATATGTCTTAAACACGCCGAAATGACCAGAAATAGGTTCAGAGTGGCACTCAATTAAAGTGTCTGCTTGTTGTTCTTTAGGAATAACCTTCTTCCAAGCAAATTCAACCGTAAGGTCAACCTTAGTTTTCATGTACCTATATAATTCATTATTCTCCACCTTGTAATTTGGGAAATTAATAGGATTAGCCTGGCAGCCCTGGAAGATCTTCAGATACCAAGAATCCTGAGTATCAGGGCCTGAAGCCGCGGGAACATCGCCGTTTGAAATAACCTCAACTGGAACACATCTAGAAAGGGCATCTGGGATAACATTATCCTTTCCCCGGCGGTGTCTTATTTCAAAATTAAAAGAAGAAAGGCGAACTCCCCACCTTGCGAGCCGACCGGTTGGATTAGTGAGAGACATAAACCATTTAAGCGATGAATGGTCAGTGTAGACTAAAAAGGTTTTGTCAGTCTCAAGGTAACAGCGCCAGTATTCAAGGGCCGTAAGAACGGCAAGAGCCTCCCGTTCTGTTGTGCTGTAGTTCCTCTCCGGCTTACTTAAAGAACGGCTCATGTATGCGATTGGATGTTCCACACCATCAATAGTTTGGGCCAACATTGCACCGATACCAAAATTGCTAGCATCAGTGTGCACCTCAAAAGGAAGGTTGAAGTCAGGGCAAGCAAGGACAGGTGCTTGAACTAGTTTGGATTTTAATTCTAGAAAAGCCTTGTCAGCCTCAGGGTTCCATTGAAACGCAGGGGCGTTCTTTTTATTAGAAGTAAGCTTATTTAGAGGACCTGCTACGGTACTGAAATGTGGAATAAAACGCCTATACCAAGACGCTGTACCCAGAAAACGCTTAACCTCCTTCCTATTAGTAGGAGTGGGGAAGTCTAATATGGCTTTAACCTTATCTGGGTCAGTCCTTAAGCCATGAGCATCCACAATGTAGCCAAGATAACGTAATTGACTTCGGAAGAAGTGACACTTGTCCAGATTGACAGTGAGATTAGCCGAACGTAATTTTTGGAAAATCTTCTGAAGCAGTTCTACGTGTTCCTCGAAAGTTCTGCTAATGATAATTACATCATCTAAATAAGCAAAGACTTTGAGCTCGAATTCAGGCCCGAATAAGAGATCAACAAGTCTCTGTTGCGTAGCAGGGGCATTGGTAAGTCCAAAAGCTGTGACTTTGAACATAAAAGTTCCTCGACCAGGAACATAAAACGCAGTCTTCTCTCTGTCCTTTTCATCGATTAATATCTGCCAAAAAGCTTTAGATAAATCAATGCTGGAAAGATAACGCGCATCCTTTAGATTATCCAATATTTCAGACACATATGGCAGCTTATATGCGTCCTTCTTTGTAACAGCATTAAGTTTACGACTGTCTAAGCAGAAGCGGGGCTTTCCATCCTTCTTGCCGACCACTAACACCGGAGAAGACCACGGGCTCTCACAAGGTTCAATAACGTCTAACGCTAACATCTCATCAACCTGTTCAGCAACAATACGTTGCTTTTCTGGTGACATGCGGTAATATCGCTGTCGAATAGGTTCAGCGTCACCGGTATCTATACGATGTTTAATGACGTGAGTACGACCTAAACCTCTCTCTGCGTACGAAATGTCCTTAAAATGACTTACGATATTGTCAGCTAACAGCTTTTCAGAAGAATTCAAAGCGTCATAGCCACACAGGTGATGAATAGATGACGAAGAAATTTCCGAGAGCCCGGGGTCAGTTAAGAATAAGTTTTCTTTCTCTGACAAATACTTAGGGCACAGGTTAAAAGTGTTCCAAAAATCGATTCCTAAGATTAAAACGGTTTCGATCGCTGGAATAACATGCGCCTTAATAATAGAAAATTTTTCTTCGAAGGTCAAGGGTAGAAGAATATAACCAAGGGATGTTATCCTTTGACCTCCTGCTGCAGTAACAGTTATTCTCTCATCGTTGCATAAAATCAGACCTAATTTTATTAAAAGTTCATGAGAGTTCTTACCTAGGATAGTGACGGCGGAACCAGAATCCAACAAACCATACAAAAACAAATCCTTATTGATTCCTACCTTCACATAAGGCCTAGGGTCATTACTCGGTTTGACATTGAAAATTGTAGAAATATGTTTTCTAGAAAAGAAGTTTTTTACAAACATGAGCCAATCATTCCAGTTCGAGCTATCTGTATGACTAACCGCATGTTTCCTACAATTTTCAGAAACTAGTTTTTTGGTTTGCAGTTTGGACACTCTGGTGTGCGAACTTCCTTCATGCCACACTTAAAGCAAAAAATTTTACGCTCAGCTGCGCAGTCTTTCATAGAGTGCGTATTAACACGGCAACGATGACAGTAGGGAACTTTGGTGATAGCCGAAGTTTCGACTTCAGGAGCCTGAATTTCAGAGACCTTGTGTGACCCTTGATGGTGAGCACCGTCATACCTACTACGACCGTAAAAATTACCTTGGCTACTAGTCGTCGACTTACATTTTGAAGACTGGTAGCCAAATTCTGGAGCCAAGGTATTAGCCGAAACCGAAGGTGGTTCCTTAAAGAACTCTGAACGAACCTTTATTTGTTCATAATTCTTGCAAATTAATTTTAAGTCTTCAAGTGATTTAATATTAGGACTAGCAGCTATAATAGTAGAGTAGCAAGGACGAATATTATGCAGAATAATTTCGAGTTTAACGTCTTCCTCTAAAGGTTTACTTAGCCTAGAGAATATGCCTTGCATTATAGATAAATAAATTGTTATGTTCTCTTCCTCGCCTTGTGTACGCTGACGAATTTCTGAGGCCATGCGATAATCGTAGTCAGGGACGTCGAAATCATTCTTTAACGCAATTAGTACCTCATTCCAACTACCGATACTACCCCTGATGTTACGGTACCAGTGAAGTGCATCACCAATGAAAATATCAGTAGCCGAACCAAGCATTTTATTTTCAGTTATATTTTTAGACGTACGGAATTCTTCAACTTTCTGTATAAATGATCTGACACAAGATTTTCCGTCATATTTAAACTTATTCAGTTCTCCTATTAACCCGCGATCACACGAAACTGCAATATTCATCCCGGATAAATTATGTTTATCTAAAAAATCCTCTTCAGAAGTAACTGAAGACGTGGGCTGCTTCTGGTCTTTGACCCTTGGCTTATCAAGGCTCAAAAGCATCTCATAATACCCCTCGTAAATTTTCTTAATTTTATCTAATTCCGATAAATCATCAGCCGCCTGCGGTTTTTCAATACGTTGAAGCCTATAATATAAATGATGTAGAAGAGACTTAGTTCTACTAAAAAGAGATTCATCAAAGTTAAGTTTTAAGGCATCCAGATTAGCCCTAACCTTCTCTAGCGTCTCTTGAGAGCCTTTACTATCCTCTGAAAACCGGAAAACCGAATCGATTATGTCATCAGACGAATATAATTGAGTCAATTTAGTGACTTGACGTCTTAAACCCGCTACGTTGTCAGAGGGAAGTTCTCCACGGATAGCAACTTCATACATGAGCTCAGATTTCTGAAGCTGTAAATATTTTATTGGAATTGCCATATTGTTATTTAAATTTAAAAAAACAAAAAAAAATATATGATAAAAAACTGGGTAGGTTATGCACAATTTACTAACATAAATCAAGTAAAATCCGCTCTGTTACAATTTATTTAAGAACAAAAACCAATCATAAAATAATAAGACAGATGAAGTCAGGTGACATACACTAAGTTACTTTTATTTAAGCGACTCAAAATTTTATAACTACCGTTCAACACAATAGAAATAACGGTAAACTGCACAAAGTTTATGTAATTAAACCTATCATTTAAATGACAGAATTACTTAAAGTTCTAAGAAATTTAAGACAAGTAGGCAAACACTGCTAAAAAAACACCACCACATAGAATCACTAAAAAGACCAAAACCAAGTGCGAAAGACCTTAAACCACGTTTATGGGCGCCATTGTCACGTATATAGGACGTGAACAAGAAAAGAGAAGAAATGAAACTCAGTTTGAAATTATAAAAAAAAAAAAACGGTATATTAAAAAAAGAAAATAAGGTTCGGCCTAGGTCGTTGCGCACTTGTCTAGCCTTCCACACTTCCCTGGCGAAGTCCCGTCCTCCAGGCGTAGTCCGGTCAGCTCGGCCACTCCACTCAGGCGATGAAGGAGACAGAATGAGAATCCGGCTCAGTCAGTTGAACCGTGACGTAATTCCTAGGAACAAAAGCCGAATCATTAAGCCGGTATAAGGGGCGCACGGGAAACGCCAGGATGCATGGCAAGAACTAGATTGGCAATTTAGGGCTTATAACGGCGGGAAGAATTCTAGGTGTAAAGAATCTAAATTAATAGTAAATTTAAGCAAGCAGAGACGGTTACAACGTTAAGCTTTGAAAGTTTTAAGTAGAACATAATGGAAGAAAGGCAACTATAAGCATTACACACAGGATAGAATAAAGCTACAATATCTACTCGGACTCGTACCTCCAAAATTAAGACAAAGAAAATACAACAGGTAGGTAACGGCCGTTAGAAATCTTTATAAATAAATGTGCACAACTCACCCAAGTTTGGGAATCACGGTCACTTAATTAATAATTACAACTGTTTTAAGTATATGGACAAAGGCAATCTACTCTTAAGTTGATAATATAGTTTAAATATTCGTAACTAACTTCACG
The DNA here is from genome assembly GCA_964057195.1 of Orthosia cruda. Lineage (NCBI taxonomy): Eukaryota > Metazoa > Arthropoda > Insecta > Lepidoptera > Noctuidae > Orthosia > Orthosia cruda. The sequence continues at coordinate 43,691,975 of OZ059826.1, forward strand.
TGCAAAATTGATATTTCGCAATGACGGTAGTACAGCGAGAAAATTAGTCAAGGCGACAGCGTCCGTGCCTCGAGAGGTTCGGCTACGGACTGCCTGTGTTAGCTACGTGCGCGCGCGACGCGCGGCCGCTGGCGGGCGGCGATGAGGAACCGGTTATTTCCGTATCTATAAAATAATGTGGTTGTCCGCATTACTTGTACACTTTGGTTTTTTTTATTTTTATTTTTAATAGTTACATTTCAATAATAGTTGAATATAATTGAATAATTATTTTATAGCTTCAAGTAATAGCTTTATTTAGATTGTTTGTTTTTTGTAAATAGTTTTATTTAATTGTTTATTTTTAAGTTAAGTTGTTTTTTTTTTTTTAATCAGTATTAATGAACACTATGTTACAGAACCTATTCTAGTACACAACTCTTTGTTCGTTGCCGACTGTGTGCCGCGCAATACGTTTTGATTTTGTCGATCGCTGATACTCTGATAGTTCATCAACTTAAATCAGCGTCGGACTGGGACCCAAAAAACTACCGGGAATTTTTTTAAACTGCGGTATCTGCGAGTGTGGTCCGCCACACTAGGCAAAGGCAAAACATAGGATTAATAATTATCGGAGGCTATGTTTGAGTTAAATTGAATTATTATTTACTTATGTTTACTGACATGAAATCAATCAATCTGTCTAGCCTAGAGTATGAAACATGGGCTGAACAATAAGCTCCTGGCATACCTAGATGACAACGACATCCTCAGTGACAACCAATACGGCTTCCGCCGAAATCGATCAACTGGGGAGCTTCTAGCGTATGCCATTCACGGCTGGAGTGAGGCCATCGAGAGGCACGGGGATGCGCTTGCTGTCTCCCTTGAAATCTCGAAGGCTTTCGAAAGGGTCTAGCATGAGAGCCTTATTGGTAAGCTTCCTTCCTTCGGTCTGCCTAGTGGTCTGTGTGACTGGATTGCTGACTTCCTGAGGGATCGGTCCATCTGGGTGGTTATCGATGGCTACTCGTCCGCTCAGTTAGGTATTAACGCCGGAGTCCCTCAGGGACTCCGGCGTTAATAGGGACTCCGGCTCTCAGAGTTGCTGAGAGATACGTGTCCGGCGCACGGGCTACTGGGCCTGAGATCCGGTCTCTCCGGGAGGCCATGGTTGAGCGCTTGAACCTGTCTTTGGAGGAAGTCTCCGAATGGGGCGATGCCAATCTAGACAGTTTCAATGCTGATTAGACTCAGGCGTGTCTTTTTTACGCAAAAAAGAGCCTATTCCACCCGACTCCATCTTTCCGTGGGGTAACCGTGCCGTTAACGGACCATCTCGACATTCTTAGTGTTACGTTAACATTGACCCTCAATTTTGGTTCATTCATTGAGACAAAGGCTTAGTTTCAAATTTCAAATTTCAAATTTCAAATTTCAAATTTCAAATTTATTTATTTGGAACAAGAAAAACGTACAGATATAAACAGATTGAAACGATGATAACCGCAGTAGTATAAAACTGTGTCGCGGTTATCAACGCCCCTCTCCAGGTAAGGAAGTAAAACTGTTCCAGTTACAATTATATAATAACAACAAAAATGCAGACGTGAATTATTAGTAAAATAAAATAAGTAAAATAAAATGGATTTGTGTGGATCGAAGAGAGGTTGTGTGTGTGTGTGTGTGCTTGTGTAATTTGTGTATGTTTTGTATGTGTGCGTGTGATGGGTTGTGAGAGTTATACTTCCGCAAGTTCTTCTGTTTCGTCATAATTTAATTGTTTTAGCCAGATATTTAATTTAATTTTGAGTTTTTTCCTAGTTAACGAGTAGATATTTATTTTCTTATTTATTCTATTGTACATTTTGGAACTAATGTGTTTAAAGTGACGACGTGCCGCTTCAGTTCTGCGAACTACTATACCACATATCCTATCAGACCGGCGTTTTGTGCTGCCGATACTCGGATCATAGGCCAGCTGGCAATGTTTACGGAGTATGGCCTGTAGTATAAATAATTTTCTTACAGTGAGAACCTGACACAGAGAATACAGCGCCGTTGTTGGATATCGCATCGGTTTCTTTGCCAAAACCTTAAGTATCGCACGCTGTCCGCGTTCAACTCGTAACATTGTCGTTTTATGAGCTGCTCCCCATACAACAAGGCAATAACCTAATACCGACTGAGCTAGCGAGAAGTATACAGTGATTAAGCTGTCAAAATCAACAACCGATCTAAGTTTCTTAAACACATAAATAAGCTTCCTTAGACGTGTAACTGTGGCATCCGTTTGCTGTTTCCATTTAAGGTAACTATCCACTAAAATACCCAGGTATTTGATAGTCTGAGCACTGTCAAGTTTAGGACAGTTACAAGTAGTGTCTGGAGAAGAGGTAGCACATGTATGAGCACGAATCACGATAGGAATTGCAGGTTGACTAGACCTATTGGTGGAAAATGCAATGAATTTGGTCTTACTAATATTTAGGGTTAAGAGATTTTTGGTTAACCATTTCATGACACAGTTTAGGGCCAGTTCTGAGTTTATTTGAACCTCACTCCAATCACTACCATGAATTATTAGAGCTGTGTCGTCTGCATAGGTAATAATTTTGCAGTTGGGTAGGTGTAACTGACACAGCTCATTCACGTATATGAGAAATAAGGTTGGCCCCAGTACACTGCCCTGTGGAACCCCAAAAGTAAGAGATTCTTCTCTGCTTACATAGTTTTCTATCTTAAGGGACTGTTTACGGCCTGTTAGATAGCTACTGAATAAGTCATATGCAGTACCGCGAATTCCCATACCATCCAGCTTCGAAAGAAGGGTGGGGACAGAGACAGTGTCAAAAGCCTTTGAGAGGTCTAAAAAGATACCAATAGTTTTACGCTTATTTTCAAAATTGTCCACAATTGTGTCGGAAAGTTCTAAGACAGCATCATCTGTGGATTTACCACTTCTGAAACCGAACTGATTTGGTGCTAATATGTTAAATTTGTTGAGGTATTTAGTGAGTCTAATATTTATAACTTTTTCGAAAATTTTAGAAAAGGTGGAAAGCACAGAGATAGGTCTGTAGTTTGAGACACTGTCTCTGTCTCCGGATTTGTGGATGGGATGAACAATCGCAGTTTTGAAAATGTCGGGAAAGGTACCTTTAGAGAGGCACAAGTTAAAAATATGGACAAGAATTGGAATAATAGTATATCTCGTAGCTTTCACAACAGCTGAAGTTATACCATCAAGACCAGCAGAACTTTTCTCTTTGAGACCGATAATAATGTTTTCTAGCTCAGTACTATCCACTTCCAGCAACCTCATTGAGTGTAAAGGAGGAGATTGAGAAGAGCTGAAATTACTGGAAGCAAGGTTTTTGTAAAAATCTGTTTGTTGAATTCGACTAGCTAATTGTCTGCCTATGTTAGAAAAATAGTCATTTGCGTTATCCACCGATTGAGAGGGATTTGCAGAGCAATTTAATAGTTCCGAAGCTGCTGACCTGTTTTGATTTAGGTTCGCGATCTGTTTAATAAGCCGCCATGTATCTTTAGGATTACCTTTGGCCCTCCGAAACTCGGCGCGTTCATATTCGCGTCTAACTTTTTTTAAAATATTGGAACAGAAATTGCGATAACGGTGAAAAACCAACTTATGTGACTCATTATCCGGGTGTTTTTTAAATGCACGATACAATTTGTCACGGTGCCGTATACATCTCAGAAGGCCAGGAGTAATCCACGGCTTAATAATACGTTTTTTGCTGGGAATGACTGAGGTGTGGGAGTGAGATTTAATGACAGAGGACATAGTTAACACAAAGTATTCCGTAGCTGAATTAGGATCTTGAGATTCTAAAACTGATGAAAAATTAGTATTTTTAATACATTCGACCACCGCAGGGAAGTCTATTTTATTAATAGACTGTTTATGAGCATAAGTTTTAATTTTCAGGTTACAGTAAATAACAGTAGGTGAGTGATCGGTAATGAGAGAGTCAAGTACAAGAGTGGTGGCAGAGGTATGGGAGCGAAGAATCACATGATCCAGGCAGTTCGAAAGTCTCGTTGGAAGATTATGGGCAGGAAGCATTGCATGAGAAGCCAAAAGAGTCAGGTATTCGTCAGCGTAGTAGTCGGTGCAATTGGACATAATGTTTATATTTAGGTCGCCAATTACAGCAACAGTTTTATATTGAGATAAGTTTGATAACAAATGGTCGAGACTACTTAAAAATTGTGTCAAATCTCTTTTAGATGGAGACCGGTATACGGCGACAAACGCTGCTATACCATTAAACTTAAGTAATAAACAGTTTGCATCATTGAGCATCGGTTGCTCTACAATAACATTTAAGCAGTCTCTTATGTAGGTAACCACACCATCATTTTGATTTTTAAACGATGAGGAATAAGAGTTGAAGCCCCCTATAGAGGGTATTATTTGACATTTACTTAACCAGCATTCACTTAAAATAATAATATCAGGTAAATATGTTAGTCTACTCAAATATACTAATAAATTATTGAAATTACTGTTCAGACTACGTATGTTAGTATGAAAAATTTTAAAATCATGCAATGCACTATTAAAAAAATTGCCACTCATTTCCGGTGAGCTCGTGTAGCAGTTAGAAACAGAGACACATTCGACTTCTTCCGTTAAAGAAGTTAAGTTATTCATTGAACATTAAATCATCAACCGGGGAACTAAAACTGGGACATGGATTGCATTGTCTAAAAAAGCAAACAATAATTGACTTTCTAGAATCAGTTATGTAATATCGCCTATATCGAGTTAATAAATACGCTAAGAACTTATCTGACTGAATAGATACACAGAAGTTGTGGATAGTATGAGTGTGTGTGTGTTGGAGTAAATGGGGTGTAAATTGGTTGTGAAGAAGTAAGTAGCTTGTGGATGAAAAATGTGTATGTGGAGAGTGTGTGATGTTAAAGGCTACAAATGATAATTTAAATGAAGTTTTAGAATATAACAAAAATCTAGGATAATCATGCATGAGCTGGAGATATAATGACATAAGAACTAGACATACAGCGACTTCTTTTGATGCCATAATGACTAGTCACGTTGTTTTCGCAATGCTCGCTAAATCCGACTCGTTCCTCACCTGCAGATGGGGACAACCAGGTCTTTCGCGAACATAAATTCTCCCATGTGAGACCCAACAGAATTCAAACTGGTTGGTTTTAGCTGCATCCCTAGCCAGAAAAAAAAGTCTTTTATTCTTGGCTGACAAGTTTTCTGATATGTAGATACGTTTTGCAGGGCCACTTATTTTAAGATGTTCAGTTGTGAGTTTGAAGCTATTTTTAATATGGTTACGAAATTTCAGAAGAAAATCTTCCTTAAGCAGTACAGTGGTAAAATCGACTATTATTGGCTTGACGGCTGGGTCCTTTGCTTTTATGCGAAACACATCTTTGACGTCTCGCGGCTGGATTGTAAGGTTCAGCAATTTACCAGTTTCCATAATAGTATTCAACAGTGAGGGTTTCGTTTCAGATTTACACCAAGGAACATTACGTATCTCGATACAAGTAGACCGTGCGCTTTGCTCCATATTTTCAAGCTTCCTTTCGAGATCGTTTATATATTTTAAGTTTTCTTCACGCTCCGTTTCTAGAACGTTCACTTGTATTTTTAGATCTTCATGTTGTTTAGATAGGAAGTCCAAGGAATCGCGTATATCATTTACAACGGAAAACAACTTATCATATTTCTCGTCCTGTTGTTGTTTAAATTCACGAAACATTTCCCTCATCTCAGACATAAAATGGGTTAACGTGGTCTCATCGGTGCCATCCGACCGTTTACGCTTAGTGTTTCTAAAAGTAATATTTGGCGAAATCTCAGCATTAGGAGGGTCATTTTTCAGATTTAAGTTAGGTTCGGATGAACTAAGAGGTGTGCCAAGCGCCTGCACATTTGAGACAGGCAATGTCGCGGCAGACCTCCGCGTCGCTGCCGACTGTGGCAGAGGTGAACAGTCGTTCGGCATTCTCGTTGTTCGCAAAGTACTAGGCTGCCAGTAGATTGAAGAGGCTAATTGCAAATTAATGTGGCAGGGGTCAACCTATTCTGGTGGCAATCGACAGAATCTAACAAGACTGCTTTCCGTCTAATATAAGTTGACCTCCAATAAGATAAGGGATCCTTTACTCACAGTCTTGCTTGTGTTTTAGTACTTTTATCCGCTACAGCACACTGACGAAGACGAGATCAGGTGTCGCTCGTCGCACACACGCAAGACTTGCGTATGTAGTAGGCAAGCGCGTAAGCTTCTGTGTAAGATATGCACTCCTAATATTTGCACGGAATTTAGTTGTCGAATTTTTGTTTATTTATAATTAAAAATAAAAAGTGGATAACTTAAAACGCGTCTGAACTCCTCAGAGGTCCGGAGGGAAGAGAGTTGGCTGCAAAACAGCTGCTCAACTTGTATAAAGCGAAAGTTCGGTCATGCATGGAGTACTGCTCTCACCACTGGGACCCTCTGGGGTCTGCGAAATATCAACTTGATGCACTTGAGTCGATTGTCAAACGGGCCAAGATGCTTATCGGCAACGATGCACTGGACGCCTTAAAGCTCCAGAGGATTGAACATCGACGCCGAGTGGCCAGTCTGTCGGTTTTTTTTGCGGTTACATTTCGGAGAGTGTGCGATGGAACGGTACAAGTTGATTCCGCCTGGCCCTTTCCATCATCGGACAACAGGACGTACAGCAATGCGCCACCGGTACATGGTGAACATCCCACCATTCCCACCCATACGTACAAAGTGTTTTGCGAATACTTTCATTATGCGCACAGCTAAGAAGTGGAATTCCCTGCCGGAATCTGTTTCCTGACGGCTACAACCTTGGGGTCTTTAAGTCAAGATTGTATAGGTTACTTTTAGGCAAGCGTTCTTCACCGTCGACCACATCATAGCTTACCATCAGGCTACATGAAAAAAGCCTTGTTCCCAACTAAATAGACAGAAAGAAGAGGTTGGGCTCTTCTTTTATTGTAACTGGATACAGCTGAGTACCAGTATTTTACATGAAAGGACTGCCTATTTGACATCCATAACCCATTAACTGGGTAATACGATACCCCTATATCAAGACTGGTGTCAGATTATCTGGCATCTGACCACCGATCTGAATGTGAGACGCACGGAACCGGTCAATGTGGCTGAAACGCTGGGGGAAGCCTATGTCCGGCAGTGGACGTCTTGCGGCTGAAATGATGATGAAGACGATGACTATTTTGCATACGATTTGATCCTGGATGTGGCCCTACCCGTCGGCGTTAATATCGTTATTTACGCAGACAAAACCCTGGTGTTAGCCGGCGGGGACACCTTTGACGAGACCATCCAGTTTTCCGAGGTGGTGGCAAGAGTCGTGGCGTCGGTCTGCGAGATGGGTTTGTAGATAGCGCCTCATAAAACTGAGGCTATGGTTCCATAAACTGGAGAGGGGCAGATAGCCGTCCAGCTCGTCAGTGACAGTTGGAGATGCGCAAGCCCAGGTGGGTCGATACATTAACTGTCTTGACCTATCCCTGGATGGTTGGTGGGGCTTCGAAGAGCATTTCGAGCGCCTGCAAGTCCCTCGCGTTGAAAAGGCCGTGGGTGCTTTGCATACGCGACACTGCTACTCAACTTCGCGGGACCATGGGAAGAAGTTCGCGGCCTCTACGCAGTGTTGTGCGGTCGGTGGTCCTTAATAGGACACCTGTGTGGTCATGCAGACTATCAGGTGTCCGACGCTGCAGGACTAAATAGCCTGCAGCGGAAAATGGTCATTCGTATCGCACGTGGTGACGGAATGATATCCTTTGAGGCGGCACCAATCCTGGCACGGTTAACTCTTCTAAATATTCTGGCGGATATGGAAGCGAGGGTTTACAACCAAATTCGCGGCATCCACCAGAATTGTGATAGCGCACCAGAAATCGCTGTATTCAGGCAGAAACGGACTCGAGCGCTCGACCGATGGCGCGAGCGGCTACAGCAGCCGCAATTTTCACACAAGCCCCGCTTTGAAGCATGACTGAAAAGAGATGAACGCATCTCCTAGATGCTCAGCCAGGTACTGACTGGGCACGGTTGCTTCGGTGAGTATCTGAATAGGATTGGGTGAGACACCACGGCAAATTGCCACCACTGCGGAGGTGACCTTGACTCTGCACAGCACACGCTCGAGGAAGGCCCAGTGTGAGCCTCTGAGCGGCAGTTCTTAGTCACCGGGATCGGGCAAGACCTTTCTTTTCTAGCAGTTGTGAGAGTCATGCTAGCAGAAATAGAAAACTGAAGGGAAATGGCCTCCTTCTATGAGACCGTGATGGTCAAGAAGGAGGCCACCGAGCGGGATCGTGAGAGGGCCGAACTCGGAAAAGAAGGAGCCGGAAAGCCAATTGCCCCGATGCCTAAAACGTCGAAACCCTCCCTGCATTATAAGCAGGCGGGAAACCGGGGTCATGGGCGCTCAGACTGAGGACTCTGTCCACCCACCAAGTGAATCTAGGAAACACGGTGACACAGTGGTCACGGGCTGCCGTGCACAGCGACGCTCAGGGGAGACGCTCTTTCAGTCTCCCAACGGATGTGTGCCGGGGTGGTTTTAGTGAGGTAAAAAGCCCACACTCCCTAGTTTTTTCCTCAAAAGTCCTGGCGCCTTTTGAAGGTTAACAAAAAAAGGGCAGAGGGCGTCCACAAATATCCACCATCGCGATTGGTCTTGAGCTTCACGCTTCTTAATTATTTATTGTACAAACAAAAAACAACATTACATACCTGTGATAATAAAGTACGGTACATGTGTGAGTACTTTTAATACTTTGTACCCTTTGATTCTGGGTGCATTATCCTCACACATATGAATTTATTAATGTATGTACTTATGTACCTAAATATTGTAAAATATTTTTTTTTTTTTAAAGAGTAAGTATGGAGTTTCTTGTGCGTTCTTCTCCATAACAAGCTACTTTCCGAATGCACGGTAGAATCAATTTTTATCCCTTTTAAATTGTAATGTATTAACGTTCAAAAGTGCCGCTTGGTGGCCTAGTTGAAATAAAATATCTTTGTCTTGTCTTTGTCTTTGTTATGTACAAAGGCCACCTCCCCGCGCTTCACCTCGCTCCACGTCATTCCGATGCTCGTCGCTTCTGCCAACACGGTGCGACGCCAGGTTTGATGGGGACGGCCAAGCTTTCTTTTCCCTTGAGGATTCCAGTCCAAAGTTTGTTTGGGTATGAGATCGAGAACCCTTTGGAGCTTGTTTCAATCTATCTCCACTTGCGACGCTTGATCTAGTGGTCGATCGGGCTCTCGTGGCATTTCTCCAAAATCTCTACGTTGGAGATAGTCGCGGGCCAGTAAATTCCGAGAATGCGACCATGCGACGAAGACAGTGGTTGAAAAACGAAAACTTTGAATTGGCGTTAGATGTTTTGTTTTGTATCCTTTGTGACCTTCTACGTTTAGCACCCATAGAGCAGTATTCAACCGGTTGCGCACCCAGCTAGGCCCAGCTTGGCGTGTCCATCTACTGGGCCCAAAATATTTAAAGATGTAAAAATTAAGGGAAAATGTAGCTGGAGTCCGGCTTCGGGGCGCTCCGCGAGCCTGTCATGCATGTTGTGACCTTCGTAACATAAATGTACCTACCTTCATTATATACCTACCTAACTACTAAACCACGCGCCACGCCAACGTTCGCAAATTGTCAATATACCAGCTTGCTTATGGGTTCTCTTAGTATGGTACCTAGTCGAAATCTACTACCTACCGACGTGGTTAATAGAGTATGGGTAAAAATCACTGACCTCTATCATACAAGTCCGCTGGACCTACGATAAGCCGGGCCATAGAGAGGCGATTTGACTTTCGCCATTTTGGCGCTGATGACAGAAGTTGGTGGGAACGGAACTAAAAAGAGAGATGGGACAATGAGATAAATACATCGATAAAAAACATTTCCGACAGACAGATATTTCCGACGGGTTATATATATTATATATACTTAATAAAGCTGATGAGTTTGTTTGGTTGAACGCGCAAATCTCAGGAACTAAAAGACCGATTTCATAAGTTCTTTCACCGTTGGATTGGTACGTTATCCCTGAGTGACATAGGCTATTTATGTACCACGGAAGTAGCCGGGGCAGACTGCTAGTCTTAGAATAAGCTGAAGCCGGACAAAGGGGTACTTAGTATGTGGCTAGCTTAATCCAAAAAATAAATAGGGAACGTTTTTAAATAAAAATGAGTTTTTCTTGGGATGGAGTGGAATAGGTAAGGTATTTGTAGAAAATAAAAATATATGTACAATCTTTTAACAGTTTTTATTAGAAACTTATTTTGTACATCACGACAAATCAGACTAAACGCATCATTGAATAGAAGAATAATTTTTGTAGGGCAGTGTGCCCAAATAACATAATCTTATAAAAACAAAATAAGTGCAAAAATTCACCTTTTTCATCTTGCAGTGTTGTTGATTCTGTTTCTTCTAAACGATATTTTTTTATTGTACGTATATTTTCAGCATCGCTATAAACATTTACATCAAATTTATAGTATACTCGTATTTATAGTTTAATAAAACAGTCATCAGAGAAGTGCTTGGAACAGATGTAATCATATTTTTTCGGCCGCCAACTAGGATTTTCAATATTTTTCAGCCATAATTCCAGTCTTCCTTTGTCAGTCGGAAACCTGGGAATTATTTTAAAATGATATGTGTTTGATAATAAAAACCGGTCATCGGCGATTTCCGTTCTTGAAAGAAAACATATATAGACAGGAAAAATATCGATAAGTTCTATCGACAGGTAACTTTGACAGCACTATTAAATTTTATTGTTTATAAAAAAATTGGTAATACAAAGACAAATATGTTGTTATTACGTATGATAAGATTAATGATAAATTTTTAAGTGTATATAATATCAATAGAAGTTTAATTTGTTGAATATTAGCCGTTAATTCACTTACTTGTGGAATGTAACCCCACTTCCCTTCTAGTAACGAGTTTTGCATAATACACACTCTTTCATAGTTTACCTATGAATGACCACCACTTATTTATGTATCAACTAAATTAATACGACACAACAAACAAGTTTAATAGCGTTAAACCTCCAAAAACACGGGAGAAAATCCGACATTTGCAAGTTACGTCAAATTTAGTTCTCTTCCCACGCATTGGGGGCGCTTCAAATTGGCACATTAAAGACCTGTCATTTCGAAGGGTATCGTAAGTCCAGCGTACTTGTATGATAGAGGTCAGTGGTAAAAATACACATGCCTGTATCTGGCATAAATATGTGCAAGTTGCTTACATGCCAATATGACATTACCCAATCAGAAGTTATTATGGCACATTGGCATGCAAGCTACTAGCACACATTTATACAAGTACAGGCATGTGTATTTTTGTCCTGTCATGTTTGCCAATATTGTAATGTTGCTAAATTAACCTATTAGAGGGAGGTAGGAAGCATGTTTGAGAAAACAATATTTTTTGAATTCATATTTGGAACATTACGATGCGAGTGTAGATATAGTACAATACTGCAGCGGCCAGCAAAAGAGGCATTGATGGACGAACGTGTAAATGTGGGCCGAGGCGAAGCCGAGGCACACATACGTAAGTCCATCAATGCCTAGTTGTGGCCAAGACTTGTACAGTGCTTTTCTCAAATAATGCGCGGAAATTAAAACTAAGTAGCACCTGGAACTCATTTTGTCAAATAAAATAGTTTTCGAAATCAATGACGAACAACGAACAACAATAATTATTCCCGCATTAGGCTTAGCACGCACTGCAAATTTTATTCGCAAGTTTTTTTTCCGCCCATTCTGCGGCCTATGGAATTGTATGAAGCTGCACGCATTGCGGTAAAAAAATCACGCGGGAATAATACTACAAAAATCCGCGCAAATAAAAATCACAGTGCGTGCTAAGCCTTAAAGAGTTCATTTGTTTTTTGTTTTCAATAAACAGCTTTCTATTTGCAAGCCAGTTCGAAATTTAAATAAAACCTTTGATAAGTTACCTCCTTGGTTACCATGTTACGGAGTAAAAGATCGTTCCATTTTTAAATTACACGACAGATATGAGTTTACTATGGAGTTTATTTGGCCGCTACACACGACAGATATGGATTTTCATACAACTTTTGCCGGCCGCTGCTCGCATGTATTTGGCCTGTACTGCAATTACGATTTATCTCGAAGAAGGTTGTCAAAATAATGCTCAAATTTCCAAGCATGTTTGAGAAATAGTACATTACTGCAACGGCCAGCAAAAGAGGCATTGATGGATGAACGTGTAAATGTGGGCCGAGGCGAAGCCGAGGCACACATACGTAAGTCCATCAATGCCTAGTTGTGGCCAAGGTTTGTATAGTGCTTTTCTCAAATAATGCGCGGAAATTAAACCAAATTGGTACCTAGAACTCATTTTGTCAAAATCAATGACGAACAACAATAATCGTTCCCGGGTTAGTGTACTTTTGTTTTTTTTTCTAATAAACAGCGTTCTATTTGCAAGCAAGTTCGAAATTTTAATAATACCTTTGGAAGTTACCTCCTTGGTTGCCATGTTTCGGAGTAAAATATCGTTCCATTTTTAAATAACACGACAGATATGAGTTTACTATGTAATTTATTTGGCCGCTAGACACGACAGATATGGATTTTCATACAACTTTTGCCGGCCGCTGCTTGGATGTATTTGGCCAGTACAGCAATTTCGATTTATCTCGAAGAAGGTTGTCAAAATAATGCTCACATTTCCAAGCATGTTTGAGAAAAAATAGTTTTTCTGTCGCATGTGTTAGAATTTGAAGTATGTGTGACGTCATTACTTCTTGAATTTTCATTTTTCAAGTCACAATGGTTCGCTACATAATACATACCTGTAATATGCCTCTCTGTTTAGCGTTTTTTGACTACAAGAAAGCCTTCGATTCGATCGAGACTTGGGCTGTACTGCAGTCTCTCCAACGGTGCCAAATTGACTACCGGTACATCGAGGTGTTGAAGTGTTTATACAGAAACGCCACCATGTCAGTTCGACTTCAGGATCAGAACTCATTGAGACTTAGTCCCGAAGAGGTCTTTGCGGATGCATTAAATGCGACACGTAGCTTCGTAGTGGGGGATTCCGCTCGCTGAACCCCGTGGTGAGGTAAAAAACTCTCTATTCCGTCGCTGCTAAGAGTCGCTAATTTCATATGCCCCAACTCTTCATATTCACTTAAGAATTGCTTATATTGCTGAGCTAAAGATTCTTGCCTGCTAAGCTTTTTCTCTAGATTCTTTAATTGCGCTAGTGCCATTTCCTTTGACGATCCTAGCTTTTCGCTCACTTGCTGCTTCATCGGCAACCTAACTTCATAACGACCGCTTTCCAGACGTTTTGTCGTTGATAGGTAATACTCGACGCATTGCTGATCTTCCGCTGACATTTCATTTTGCTCGTTTATATCTTCAATTTGCCAAAATTTCTGAATATCCGCTTTATTATTTACGATGACGTTACAATGGAACTGTGGCTTTATTGTTCCACACAGTAACCATCCTAACTGTGTTTGCTGTGCTAAGGGCGAAGACGAATCACCACCTTATCAAACCATCTAGCATGATGAGAGCATAGGCGTCTGCCCCGAGTAACAAGTCCACTGGACGACTTGTATTATACTCTGGATCCGCTAAATGTATATGTTCCAAATGCGACCACGAAGGCTTTTCAAATGATCGATTTGGTAAGTTTTTGATTAGACTTTTCATAATCAAAACATCCATATGGAATTTAAAGCTAGTATACATAGACTGGCATATAATGCTTAGCTTGCCCGTACAGTTAGATTCCTTTTCTGCTATTCCGGAAACTGCTCCATTAAATTGCTGTCCTTTTAAACCTAACTGCTGAGCTGCCTTCTCTGTTATCAACGATACCTGTGAGCCCTGACCAATGAGAGCCCTTAGGACATATTTACTTCTTTAGTTGTACAAGAAAACACTTATATAATAAACAAGTTGCGTTACAGCTAGGGAAAAGAGTGTTTACGATGAACTCTGGCACCCAATGTAAGATTTAACTTGTGTTTAGGGTGCCAGCGTCCTCGCCTGAAATTTGAACATGTAAAAGCAGTTGTAAGACGAACACAGTACAATTATCATTACTAAACTATAACAAATTTACTAACTAATGCATCTATGATGTGGCCTTATTATGTACCTATGTGTGGATGTGTGTATGTGTGTGAGGGAGAGGTAAAAATTATGAGTAAAACTTGTGTTTATGTAAGTCTGTAAGGGTGACCTGTCAAACGTCGATTGCACACCATGTGAGATGACAATGCACTTTCTATTCTGTCTGCTAATTGGCGTGCAATGAGTTAAGCAATCGATATCTGTAGTAAATATTCAGTATTATTGTAATTCAATGTCAAGAGCCATTTCATGACCCTGGTTTTGCACCCGTTTAGACATATGGGAGCAATGGAACAGATTTTATTTGTTTTATTATATAAGTGGTTTGACAGTACACCAAAATGACGCTGAGCAAGGGCCGTTCTACATCCGTGTGTTGAGCATACCTCGAAGTGTCTACGCTTTTTGTTAGCATTCGGATCATATACCACAGAGGGATGCTTCCGCAGAATAGTGCCAAGCACAAATAGCTGTCTCTCAGTAAGAACCTGACATTCGGTGTAGAGAGTCGCGGTGGGATATCTAAAAGGCTTCGAGGTCATAACCTTGAGAACAGCTCTCTGTGCTCGCTCCAAAGGCAGGAGAATTGTCTTAGGAGCCCCACCCCATACTGTGATGCAGTAGTTTATTAAGCTTTGACACAGGGCATAATAAACGGCTTTGATAGTAAGGCGATCCGCGGAGTGCCTTAGTTTTTTAAAAATAAATATACACTTGCGGACTCGCGATATGAGGTTACTAAGGTGAGGTTTCCAACTCAGAGAACTATCTACATAGACTCCGAGATATTTGCAAGAGTCACACCCTCTGAGCTGAGGACAGCCACATTGCGAGGAAGACAGACCAAGTGAGCAGGTATGAGCTCTGAGCACCATGGAATCCGGTGAGGGAAGGTTGGTGGATCGTAAGGAGAAAGGCAAGAATACCGTTTTATTTAAATTTAAGGTAAGGATATTATTTGACAACCATTTCATCACTGAGTTCAGAGCAAGTTCCGCGTATTTTACTGTTTCGGGCCAGTCACTACCATGAATTAATAGAGCCGTATCATCTGCGCAGGTGAAAATTGAACAATTTATTAGAGACATTTTACATAAGTTATTAATATAAATAAGAAATAGGGTAGGACCCAGAATTGAGCCTTGAGGAACGCCAAAACTCAATGAAATGGTGTCACTAATAACATCATTTATTTTGACACATTGAGTTCTATCACACAGATAATCCTGGAAAACCTTCAAGGCATGTCCGCGAATGCCCGTAGCTTCCAGCTTAGATAAGAGGTGGGGAATGGACACAGTGTCGAATGCCTTGGAGAGATCCAAGAAGATAGCCAAGCATTTCATTTTACTATCCAATTTAGATACTACATGGTCTACCAAGGCAGCAACAGCGTTTTCAGTTGACCTGCCACGTCTAAAACCATATTGGTTACTACTTAGTAATTTGTGTGACTCAAGATAGTCTACCAATCGTTTATTAAGGATTTTTTCTAGTATTTTAGAGATGGCAGGCAAGACAGAGATTGGTCTATAATTATCCACACTGTGTCTGTCACCCTTTTTGAAGATTGGGTGAACAACTGCCCTTTTAAAAACCCTGGGAAAACAGCCCGTGGAAATGGAGCGATTGCAGATATGAGTAATGGCTGGGACAATCGCGGGGAGGCAGGATTTTAATATTCTCGAAGAAATGCCATCCCAACCTACCGCAGCATCAGTTCGTAACCCAATAATGAGATTTGAGACCTCCACTTCATCTGTGGGTAGAAGAACTAGCGAGTTAGAGGGCAGAGCATCGAGAGAATATTCCGAGGTGTACGAGTTGGATAAGAATTTGTCAGCCAAGTTCTTGCCAACATTGGCAAAAAACTCGTTGACTTTATTGACCGAGGACATTGCATCCGAAGATATTCTTAGTAACTCGTCAAGGGATTTCACATTACAACTAGTTCCAGTAACATTTTTAACGACCTTCCAAGTAGCCTTCGGGTTGTTCTTCGCCATTTGGAACTCCTTTCTCTCATATGCGTGTTTTAAATTTTTGAGAAGTTTGTTACAAAAATTACGGTATCGTTTATATGTAATCATAAGAATGAAGTTTTCGGGATCTGCCTTTAGCGTACGAGCCATGCTATCTCTATTTCGGATACAGCGGAGCAGTCCATTTGTAATCCAAGGTTTCAGGACTCGACGTTTCGAAGACATGTGTACCGATTTGGAGTGATTGGCGATAACGGAGCTAATGATGGAAACCAGAGACTCGGCGGCATTGTTTGGGTCTTGAATATTCAATATTTCACTAAAGTCCATTGATAAAATGTCAGTGATTACAGCAGTATAATCAATAACTTTGCGAGTATGTTTAGAGGCAGGGTGTGACATCACACGTTGGATGCTAATAATCGTAGGCCTATGATCAGTAATATAAGTATCAAGAACCAGAGTCGTATATTTATGGTCAGATCTTAACAATACGTGATCAATACAAGAGTTAATACGGGTTGGGAATAGATGTGTTGGAAGGAGGCCGTGTGAGGCAATAAGGTTAAGGTACTGATTAGCTTGTTGGGAGATAGCATTTGGAGTGATGTCAATATTGATGTCACCCATAATCACACAATTTTTTTGGGCTGATGTCTGAGTAAGGATAGTGTCTAAGCTATCGATAAATTCGTCAAGATTTCGTGTGGAGGGAGAGCGATATAACGCTAAAAGTAAGATATTGTGAGATTTTACATTACAGATCAGACAACTAGCACCAGATATAGATGGTTCAGTGACGATGTGAGGTAATTCTGATTTAACATATATTATAACACCATCATTCTGATTAGTCAGTTTGCTCGTTTGATAGGAAACATATCCATCCAAAGGAGGAACTGTAGAAACTCTCAGCCAACACTCCGATAGAATCAAGATATCACATGAAATTTTTATTCTGGCCAGGAGCACAAGGAAGCTATCAAAGTTACAATTTACGCTGCGTATATTAAGGTGTATTATATTTAGCGATTTGTTAGTGGCATTAATGAATCGACTGCATGACTCAGGTACACAGATATATGAATCACTCATACCAAAGGTGTCAATATCATTTAAAGTGTCAGAATCGAATGTTGATGTTTGATGTTAAGTGCATATGGATTTCAACCATAGATATGCGGTATATGTGTATTTTGGTTTTGTGGATATTTCGTAATTCTGTTTTGAAAGTTGCAAGTAAATTAAGTAAAAATAATATAGACAATAGGATGTACATAATAGATATGATATTATGAGTTGTGTGTTTGTAATAACAAGTTCTCAAATGAATATAGTTTTTGCACGGTTTAAAGAGGCAGAGGCTGATATATACAAGATGCATTATATAAAGTTGACAATCTTAATGATATTATTATAAAGTAAGAAGTAATATTGATAAAAAAGCAAAAAACTGAATTATAAGAGGATAGTAGTACTCGAGTTTTAAGTAAACGAGCATGTAAGTATCTAATATACTCGTATTCTAAAAGCATGCGATAAGAATAGAAATGAGATGCCATGCGCTTATTTTGCAGGGGTAAGCAGTTTCTTAAGACAAGAAGTTGATTTGATAACAACGGAGTCCATTCCTTCACGCTCACGAAGAAAAATTTTCCCATTTTGCGACCAACAAAAGTTATACTTGTGGGTCTTAGCAAATGACCGTGCCTCGAAGAATAGTTGCCGCTGGGTACGAGGGAGGTGGTCGGTGATATAAACTGGTTTGACTTCACCGGGAACACCAATGTGTCCTGTGTTCAGTTTTTCAGTTGATGGCAGCCCCTTATTGAACGTACGGCAGGCATCCAGTACTTGATACTTGGAGGGGACAGTCAGGAACTCTGCAACTATCGGTCTGTTTGAACCTTTTTTTCCGGGCAAGCGATATACGTCACGTAGTTGAGGTGGGCTATCAGATGGCTGGACAGTCTCACAGGTTTTTAGCACAATCGAAGTTAAGTCTCTAGCTGTTTCCTTCTCAATTGTTGGGATATTCCTTATCTCGATACATGATGATCTCGAGCTCAACTGTAGATCTTGTACTTTATTTTCCAGATCCAGTATATAATTGCGCTGTTCACTGTTTTCTCTTTCTAATTTCTGCAGTGATTTCTTAATACAATCGTAATCCTGACTCAGAAATTCCACAGTTTTTAATGTTTCAGCATTAGTTTTTTGCATCTCCGCATTTTGAAGTTTAATTGCCCTCAACTCCGATGTTAATTTCCCAAGCAGGGTGTCTTGGTCAGTTTTCCAAGAGGTAAATAAAGTCATTATTTTATCCTCGAAATTCTTCCATTCGCATTCCGGAGAGAAGTCTGGTCGAAGTCGCTTGGACCGCGAGGTAATGTTTACGCTTTCAGGTTCATTAGGATATCCAAAAATGTCTGGAGTAGAGAAAATAGGAGGATTATCCGTCTCTTGGGCAGGAGTAGTAGGGGGTGAGCGCGCTTTCCTCGGCATAGTACGTGCACTTGTTTGCTCACAATGTTAAATATTAGCAAGCTAGTTAAAAATAACCTGTTTTGCAGCCAAACAACGCGCAGCGCGTAGCACAGTTATATGGTGTTACGTAGCTTATCCACCCGTAGCCGATAGTCGATGATGACGCGTACTATCGTAGCAGTCCGGCCCGGCTCTCGCACATCGGTTGCACTTCAGCACATCAGTAAAGGCTCTCCCAGTTATGGTCCGAGTTTTGAAACAAAAGCGCACATTAAAAAAGGCCCGCGGTAGTTGTTTTCGACGGCCACAGTGAGTTCGCGAGAAGAACGTCGTATGCGCCGTGCAATATTGGGCGCTTACGCGTTTTACCGCAAAGTACCGTTCGATTGCGACTGACGGTAGGTCAGATTCTTTTTTCTATCTAATTTAGTCCAGATTATTTAAAGTACACGCCAGAACACCAAATTATTGTTTTAAGTATATAGTAATAGTTCCAAATACGTCCATGCGAACTACACTATTAACGGCACTTCCAGACACTTTTTGCACGGTTTCTTTATTTTTTTATTTGAGCAACAACAAACTGCGGTTACACGTACAAACGGTCGATGTACGAACAGCAACTGTGTGCTATCTGCTGCTATCACCTTCACTAACGCTGTAGCTAAAATAATCTCGGTGAGGTTTTGCTGAGATGCGTGTGCACCATTGCCGCTGCTTTGCCTTGAACGCTCTTCTTGCTCAAGATTTTCATCATTCGTATTTTTTTGCTTGCCATCAGCAAAAAAATCATGCAATATGGTGTGATGCCTGCCAGAACACGTGAGGCATCGTTTTTTCGAGTGGAATTTGTTTCCATTGTGATTAAAAATGCAATTAATACAACATTTCAGTTGTTTGAGGGTTTTAAGTTTCATTTCCTGCGGCATTTTATGAAACTTTTCGCAATTGTATAATTTATGCTCAGCAAAACAATAAGGGCATTTGATTTCCTGCACGTGCATTGCTTTTGAGGACTTCGAATTATTATCATTCGATTGATGATTAGTGTTAAATTTTCGATTGTTTTGAAATGGCTTTGAAGAACCCGCTTTCTGCTGAGATTGCTGCGATTTTTGCATTTTTTCTTGTCGTCGACGAGATGTTTCTAGCCTGGGGATTTTATTTTCTAAAAAGTCTAAATACTCTTGTAGGACTGGTAGCTCTCTAGGGTTCTGTAACGAGTCTATATACTCGGAATAAGATTCACTATCCAGCTTTTGCGACATAATATGCGCAATTAGAGGGCCCCACGTGCTAATATCCTCACCTAGGTTTTTGATGGCGTGAAGGCTCTCTAACGTGGTGTCATGCATTTTATTAAAGACTGAAAACGATTGCTGCTGTATGTTGGGAATATTTAAGAACATATTGGCGTGTGCTGTAAAGATAATCCTCTTGTTATCAAATCGATGATTTAGAAGCTCCCAACAAACGTTATAGTTATTGGCGCTGATTGGAAGGTGCTGAATCAAACGCTCGGCTTCGCCTTTTAACTTGCCTTTCAAGTATTGCATTTTCTGAGCGTTTGACAATGCGTTGTTCTTGTGATTGCTTAGCTAAATAGATCCTTAAAAGGCATCCATTGCTGGTAATGGCATGTAAATACAGGAATATCCATTTGAGGAGTGGATTTCTCGCGATAAGCACATCATGGAGTTAATAGCTTTTCTCAAGCTGTTAAAAGTTCGCTCATGCTTGGTGAAGTTATACTCATAATCTCCTGCTACATCTTGCCCGGATTCCCCAATGATTTCCCAATGAAGGTTATCAATGGTAGTCCACCGACTGTGCAGGTTTCGAAGGGCGTCTTCGAACTCCCACTTGTCAACAATAGTTTCAACATCAATATTGTCGACTGCTCTAAGAAACGCTTTAAAATTGACCGACTGCTTATGAAGCATATAGTCAAGCTTGCTGTTGGACCCTCTTGATTCGAAGGTCGGAGTTGCTGCTGCTGTTGCTGGTGCGCCCGGCTGGCTTTCTAAAGTGCCGGGTGCCTCTCGGTGCGCTGGTTGAGAAAAATACGGTGATTTCTGATTTTGTTGCATCAACTCTTCTCTATATTGACTAATAAGCACTTTAGCTGTTTAATAAACCTGAATCGTACTCTCGAATTCAGAATTAGTATAATATTTATGATTCGTCTGTTCAAAAGTTAGAATCTTTTCATGATTCACTTGAAAGTCCTTCCTACTTATCAAGCAACTCGAGTTTACGCTTACAGTAATCTAACGTCTTACGCTCTACGCTATCCTTTTTAAAATTGACGAGGAGTTTTCTAATGCCCTCCGCAATCTCGGATTGAAGAAAATAAAGACTCTCCATCTCGCTGCTTGTGTAAGAATCCTTTGCCGCTGCTATACCAACGAGGGTTGCTCCCCACGTCAGTGATCCGCTGGTCTCGCTAGTGTGAGCTGTGAACTCACTGCTGCTGGAACGGTACTCCCCGAGCACCGCTGGTGCTGATACCGCTGAGAGAATATGTTGAGCACTACCGCTAAAGTCACTCCTCAAGTCTCGCTGCTAAGGTTACCACCACAGTCACTGCTAAGCTAAGAAACACTGCAATACAAGGTGTCACTAGTTCAGTTCAAGTTCACTCCACGATCCGTCAGTCCCGAAAAACTAAAGTCCGACCGCGAAGTCCTTGCTATAGGCTCGAAGGACCAAAATGTAGGGGCGCGACCTAAGTGGTACCTGGTGGGTTTCGCTACGCTACTAAGTTAAACACTCAAATCACTTTTAAAGGATTATTGTTGAGAGCTAACAAAGTTACTTTTACGCTAAGCTATCGCTAAAATGGGGAAATGATGAAAATGACAGCACCCGCTTGCTGTCCGTAATGCACTGAGCTCGCGGCGCATTTGGTGCGACCGCATTGTATCGCTAGGTCAGCAAAACGTGGTCGATTGCAATGATTGCTTCGAACAGGACTAGTCTATGTCCTTTGCCTTATCCTTGTTATTATTTATATTAATTATTATTATATTATTGATTTGTTTTGGCAATGAAGACAGGAGGCAGGCTGGACTTCTTCAATAAGGCTCAATGAATTTGGTGTACAATGAGATTTATTACTTCTTATAACAATATTATAGTTTTGTTTGAGAGAAATTTGTTTCTATGTATGAACGGTCCCGGTTTGTAATATACACTGGCGGGGCGCGCGGGCTGTCGGAGGATTTTTCCCCGTTTGTCGCAAGCGAACCGTCCTGTCCCGTTGAACAGCAAATATCGCTCCGAACTATCTATCGATTGTAGATGTAATGGGAACTGATAGGTGGCGCTCCTTGACCCAAAAGATTCTATAATATTGTAAATACTTTATGTGGTTGTAAAATATATCGATAAATACTATGGGGGGCTTCCGTGGGGTTTGTTGCCCTTCTTTCCCACGAGAACTAGTCTAGCGAACGGGCGGTAAGCTTTAGAGCCTTTTAAATATGAATTAATTTAAAAGCCTTACTTAAATAAATACCTAGTCTTGTCTTTTTGTGCTTTTATTCATAAAGCCCTTTCCATCCACACCACATACATTGGTACTCTGATACACAGTAATTAACGCACAACCATCTTGACATTCAAAGCTTGCTATCTTGGTAGATTTTAATCTTATCTTAATATATATAAATCTCGTGTCACAATGTTTGTCCTCAATGGACTCCTAAACCACTTAACCGATTATAATAAAATTCGCACACCATGTGCAGTTCGATCCAACTTGAGAGATAGGATAGGGTAGGGTAGGGTAGGTAGGGTAGGGTAGGTAGGGTAGGGTAGGTAGGGTAGGGTAGGTAGGGTAGGGTAGGTAGGGTAGGGTAGGTAGGGTAGGGTAGGGTAGGTAGGGTAGGGTAGGTAGGGTAGGGTAGGTAGGATATTTAGTAGATGAATGTTTGGTGTTTTTATGGCAAAACAAAGTTTGCCGGGTCAGCTAGTACTTTTATAAAGAGTTCCTAACACATGCACTTCTTATAAGGTAATATAAAGGTAAGGTTTTTATGTATAGATTTGGACTCAGACTCTCAATTCTTTAATAACCTACACAATACGATACTTAGTATAAAAGAACTCAAGTAAGTTTTTTTTTATATGAAGTGTAACCTATGGTAATGTACGTAAATACATACAGTTTTAGGCAACAACTAACTTAATACGTATACTGCTAAAATCATAACTCTTCCTTTTGGCTTTGCCGTAGTCGGGTAATAAATTAGATTTCATAACATTTTGCTTCTACAAAGTTAGTAATAGGAACCAATTAATAACCTACCTATAATTCTTATCTAACAGGAACTATATAGGTACTTAAAATGTTAGGTCGTTCGGATATATTATAACTACGGACTAGTTTCCAGAAACAGAATAGTTGCTGATGCCAGAGATAAAGATCAAATACTCTTGCTATCTAGGATCGGTCAGCTGTTTGAGGGCTAACCTTTTGTGGGATTGAAGAATCGCTGGTAAAAGGGGATGGCAATGAAAGAAAGGGGGATTGTCACTTGATGAGCTTACTCCTATTGACTTTGGTAGGTACAATGTTATATATTATTTATGCAAGTAGGTAGAAATCTGTTTACTTTAAACTAAACTAAAATAATAGTGTGTTGATTAATGATGAAATTATTTAATTTTCAATTGAAATTAGGAAGGGATTTATACGAATTTCAAACGATGCTTGATGGGTATGGAGGGCTTAGAACTCAATTAAAAATAACTTGGCCATAGCTTTGGGTCATATACCATATGGAAACCTTTTTCAACTTCGAAGTAAAACTCCCATAATTTATTTTCGAGTTGGCCGTCAATTTGCTTCGGTAGGTAATAAAAGGAATGGGTGTTATATAATACGTGTAAATAAGTAACAAAATAATTAAACAGTTTACATAAAGTGCCTGCTTAAAATAAATAGCAGAATTGGTGGACCCAATATAAGATTGTGTTAAAAGTAGCAGGCATCAGGCCCAGAACTTGATGATTTTGTTACGTGGTTTCTACTTACCAACACCAATAATACGTGCTCCTCAAGATCCCAAATATCCGCATATCTCGGCACTTCATCGCAAACGGAATATTAACGAATTAAATAAAAAAAAACATACAACCAATAACTAGTATTCGGATCACGTGCAAAAAATCTATTCCTGTGGAAATAGTAGAGCAGATACATGCAAAATTTGCGAGCATCTCTATTGAAACATTTATAAAACTCAATAAATTGACTGGCAGCAAAGAAGTTGCCCAACATTTAACAAAGGAAGTTAGTGGAAGTTAAGCACAACAATCAGGTGAGCCTTATTATCGAGAAGTTTTATAGATATTTCAGAAGTTGTAAGATGCAAGATGTAGGTAGAAGAAGAAAATCTACCTCTCAAATTACGAGATTTACTTCTTTTCTTTGAAAGAAAAACGTTAAAAACAATTGACTTTCGAACAGGCATATCGGAATACGTTTTGGCCAATTTTCAGTTATTAAGAGATATTATACCTATAGATAACTAAGAGACAGTACCTACACAAAATAATACCACCGGTAACATTTTGTTTTCCATGAAAACCTGAACGAGATGTCAGAAATAACTTTAACGATTCCTAAAATTTAAATCTAAACTTTAAATACACGTGCTTAAGATCTAAACGATGTGATTAAAATATGATGAATAAGCTCAAAATCATATATTTGTATTGTTTACATTGCAAATAATATTACCATACCTATACCGCTCTAACTACTGTAAATCTATATCACCCGCGCTCTGTCGCACGCGAATTACGTCACCGCATCGGCCGAAATCGGCCGAAGCCGATACGGAGCAAGCGGTATTTGGATATCTAGATTTTGTAATACATAGTTTTCGAACCGTCGCCGGCCGTCGCGTCGAACGTGCTAGCGGTTTTAAGATATCGTACCGATATTTATACTAGTCAGAGATGCGGAGCGAGCGGTACGCGTATATCTATATTTTGTAATACATAGTTTTAGCACGTACCAGTAAGCGGTTTTTAGATATTATACCGATATATAGATTTCGTAACTATATACGGTTTGTATCGCCCATCACTATAGCTTAGTACGCGCGGACGCACGGTGGCGAACGGTTGTATGCGCTTCTTCTACTTTGGATATTTATCTTTACGTAACGTAAGTATGAGCTGCTACAAGATGTTTAGCAGCTGTCGCGGCATGAGATCATCCATGTAAAAAGAGATTTCTAATATATCAGGAGCGCTGCTATTGGGATAATTTGGCTTTTCATCGATGGCAAGTTGTTTCAGTGTCATCATGGCGAGGAAGGGTGCGGCCTTTATACCGTAGGTGACAGTCGCTAGCTGATATTCTTGCAAAGGTTGTGATTGACGGTTTCTCCAAATAATTTTCTGGAACTTTTGTTGATCAGGATGTAGCCAAATGTTACGGAACATCTTTTCAAAAATCATCTTCTCATCTTTTAAACTGTCTCCATTTTAGGACGAGACTTAAGAGATCGTTGAGGCTGTGACCTGTAGAGGTTTTTGCAGAGGCATTAAAAACAACTCGTAGTTTTGTAGTTAATGACTCAGCTCGAAGTACGCCATGATGCGAAAGGTAGCAATCTGGTGTAACGTTGACATGTTTTGCAACGGGGATCATATGTCCGAGCTCTAAATACTCGGACTTAAACAATTTATAATCACGTGCCAAGTCGGGTTGCTTTATTAATTTTCTTTCTATTTGAAGGAATTGCGCAATGGATTTATTTTTAGATTCATCCAACTGTTCTCCAAAATTTTCTTTAAAAGGTATTTTCACGACATAGCTGCCGTATTCGCGTCTTGAGGTTGAGGATTGAAAGGAGTCAATGCAGGCTTGATCTTCTTGAGATATTGATAAGGGTTCGCGAATATCCTCCATTTCCCAGAACTGTTGGATATCGGTAAGATTGTTTAGGATCACATTGCACTGAAATGTTTTACAGTAACCGCTTAGGATCCATCCCAGCTGTGTCTACTGGGCTATGGGTAACATTCCCTCAGAACGGCAGATACCATCCAATAGGATTTGGGAATAAACGTCAGCGCCGAATAAGATATCAACTTTTGTTGAATTCAGGATCAGCTAGGGTTATTTGGTTAAGAAATGGACAGTTGGGTTTAGTGAAGGTATGACTAGGCAAGTTCTTGACTAGTCTTTTCATTACAAATACGTCGGATTCGAAAGTGAAGTCATTAATTACCGACATACACTTAATAGAGATCATGCCCTTACAGCTATTTTCATTGTTTCCGATTCCAGAGATAAGACCAGTGCATTTTTTCCGTCGCAGGTTTAGGAGCTGTGCAGCTCGTTCAGTAATGATTGAGGTCTGAGATCCCTGATCTAGAAGAGCTCTCATTCTTTCGTAAGATCCGTCAGCTGCTTGAACCTTGATAATTGCTGTCGCGAGGAGTATTTCTGTAGGATCATTTTGCATAGATGCTAAGGTGTTCATATTTTTTGTTGTGCTGGCAACACTGGCCATGTAAACATAAGCTCTGTTATTAAAAATAATATTTCGAAATAAACTAAGTAAAAAATCAAACCGACTTCCAGAACAAAATCTATAAACCAAAAAATAACTTTCTTTTCCGAAGTCGGTGTCTTTTGTACCCATTTTTTTTTCAGTTTTTCGACACCGACTTCGTAAAAGAAAGTTATTTTTTGGTTTATAGATTTTGTTCTGGAAGTCGGTTTGATTTTTTGTTAAAAAGTTTTTTATTTTTCTCTTTTTAGTTTTGGTAGGTATCTCCAATTAACATGATAATCATTTATGGCCAAAGTACATCTCATGACGATTCCAATAAGCCCAAGCACGACTAGGATACATTGTTTTATTTCAGAGTTCCAGTGCCTACCTTCCGGCTTCATCATCAGAACAGTTCAATGGTACCATTTTCATCAGTACCATTCATTTATAAGTATTTGCTTAATCATAGTCGGTTAACTATTCGAGATATTTTATACCCGTGACATACTTAGCATTAAGGAGTTTCAGTTGCCATCTGTGGTCTTCTTCATCAGTTCCACTTCACCAAATGATACTTTCTGAGTGCAAATGATTGCATTGTTGATGAAAATACCAAAATCGCTATGTTTGCCTATAACATTTGAGGAGTTCCCTCGATTTCTCTAGGATTCCATCATCAGATCCTGACCTGATGATTATGGGACCAACTAGGAAGCCAACCCTTTCAAACAAAAGAAGAATTTTTGAAATCGCTCCAGGCGTCTTAGAGTAATCGGGGAACATACATAAAAAAAAAAAAAAAAAAAAGATTCCGACGAATTGAGAACCTCCTCCTTTTTTTGAAGTCGGTTAAAAACTACTAAGTAAAGCCGACAGTGCGTTTATAAACAGTTAAATATTCAGTGATATCGTTTTCCAGCAGTATAGTGAACTGAAAACATCTTTGTGATACATTTGCGAAATACATAGTGGACGTGATATTTTTTGATTGCAAGTATAACTGGTGAAATAGGATTAAAAACTATTATAAGTGGTAAAACCTATATAGAACACGAAGCTTACGTATTGTTTCAAGTTCCAGTAATCAAAATTACAGACAATATAGTCAACATACATTACTTGGATTCGTTTTTTTTCTGTAATTCAAATATAAACTTGTACGAATACACTAATACAGTGTTGAGTTTAAGCAGTGATACCAACATATTTAAGCGCAATCAACACGGGGTGGGTTCCGTGTTAAAATTCTTTGACTTTTAGCCTGACGTATTATAGCGCCATCTATAAACGAGAACTCCGTCATTTCTCAACGGGTGCGTTCCAGTATAACACAATTTAAATCTTTTGCATAACATACCAAAGTGCAACAATTTAACCAGATTTTAAGTTATCGGATAATTGTGTAAACTAACATATAATGGAACTTAAAGATAACAACATCACTAACAGAAACCCCCGTAGAAACCGTCTAATGCGATCTCACTCTGACGCATCTATTGAGTTATTGGATACCTCCTCATCTTCGAATTTAAGTATTAAGAGCATGATGGACTTATCTACTCATGTTAAGAGTGACGAAGTGCTGGATTTGCAAAATTTTATTAAAACCCTAAGGGAGCAATTATTAAGTGCAAATGCGAAGATTGAAAGTTTAAATTTAGAGAACATTTCACTGAAAGAACAATTACAGAAAGAAAGACAGAAAAATTATATTAGCGACTTTGGAGATTAGCCAAAGCGTGAGAAAAATTGATAAATCATATAGCAACGCAAAAAGAAATAATTATTCGACAAGAAAACTAAATCTAAACTTGGAATTTCACACTCCTAAATCTTCTACTCAAGTAAATTCATCTATTGAATCCCGAAAATATGATATGAATTTAAAACCCGATTTAAACCATTAAAAAATAAAGGTGAAAACGTGGACAGCTTTAATTTGGTGCACAATATTAGCAGCTATAAAATGGGTTCACAAAATATGGTGGATCATTCAAATACCGCAGATAGCTGCAATTTTGATCAACAATGCAGCAATTGGTGCGTATAACCTCTAGAAGATTACTAGTAAAATCACACGCGATTGAACCTAAATTATTAGAGTAATCTAGGCTATAATTGCTGATTCAGCAGTGCTAATTTGAAGCAGAAAAGTACGCAGATGAGACGAAAGGCAATGGATAAAGTTCAATTTACTAATTATGCCACATACCTTTGAAACAGCGATTCCCATGCAGATGCCACGTTGAGAAGTTCAGCTCACAGACTAGGTACACTATGCTGGCCAGCGGTACACAACACAGTAGGTCTAGGTAATACAGATAACACTTTCCATGTAGGTTCACTTAAGAGGTTTGGGCGAGAGAATGCGTGATGGACGTGAGCGCACTCAACCCATGGTTGCCAAGAGACTGGCCACCATCGCCGGCGGCCATCACGTGGTGGCGGCGTAAATGACCGTAGCGCGACGGAATATCACCAAACCAACGATATGTGACACTTATTTAATAAATTGGAACTAGTATACCAATGCCTCTCAATCACCCTATGGTGATGTAATAAAATATGAACTATAAATTAGGAAGCGTAACCATTTTCCCCGGCTTGAAAGTTCCCACTTTCGAAACACAAAGGAGAAGTAAAATAAGTTGCAGATCATCACAACTCTACCAAAGGTTATGAGAACTCTAAAGTTGCGACTCTCTATTATAAATAAGAATATTCAATTAACTATTCTACGCGGTAATTAAATCTAATACTGCTCATTGGTGCACGGTAAAATTAATTATTAATGTAACGAAGCTTATTGCGTTGGCAAAGGGCACAACTTTACTACCGGGTGACTCTGAAGTATCCCGCGTTTAGTTTTTACCCATGCGACTCTACGAACTCCGTTTTTATCTGGAAATATTTCTGTGATTACTCCTAACGGCCAATGCAGCGGCATCACATTGTCCTGCATGGAGACGACAACCATACCATATATCATAATACGACCCGTATTGGATTGGCAGACCCCTGCCAATCCAATACGAAATGGAACACCCGTTCCATTTCTGTTTGGATTGTAGGGTGTGCAGGTACTCTTGGCGCCACCGCTTCCAAAAAGACTGGACCATTTGGTCAGTTAATTCATAACGCGAAATAGGATGTAACCGCGTTTCATTGACTTCGCGGGCGCGGAAAAACTAAAAGAGGTTTCGTATGCAAGAAGTGCGCCGGCGATAATGAAGTGGGCTCTGACGGATTCGAGCTGATCGCATACAGAGGCCTCGAGTTTAATCAAGCTTCTATTTGAGTTAGTATAGTGTTAAGGTCACCAAAACTAAAAATTTGCTGACCGATGACCTTGCAGAGATGCGTTTTGATACTCTTTACTTCACTTTCCCAACAACCACCAAAATGTGGAGCTCTACAGGGGATGTTTTTAAGTGTTATTCGATGCTCTGCAAGTTCTCTTTCCCACAAAGGGCGATATTCTTTAGCCAAGAATTGGTAGAGATCTCGTAGATAGGATTTGGTTTCAATAAAATTGGTAGCGTTATCTGTGTAAAGACACTGAACCTCTCACGCCAGTCCGCTACGCGCCAGGAAGCGTTTAAAAGCGGAAAGAAAGCTCGCAGTGCTAAGATCTGAGGCAATCTCAAGATGCAGAGCACGAGTTGTCAGGCATGTAAAAAGGCAGATATACGCTTTCCTCTATTTTTGACCTCTAGCACGTATCGACGTGATCAAGAAAGGTCCCGCGTAGTCGCAACCTGTTTGAGAAAAAGCCTTAGGAGCCGACTCAACGCGAAAACGTGGCAAATCCGCCATTATAGGAAAGTTAGGTCGCGGCTTTGCTCGAAAGCAAAGGTTACAATTAAAGGTAATGACGTGCAATACGTCGCGCGGACAGGATCCAATACTTCTGTCGTAAGATAGATACGAGCAAGGTTGGTCCTGTGTGGAAATTTTTCACATGATAGTTGGAAACTAATAGTTCCACTATATGATCTTGACGCGGAAGAAGGATCTGATGACGTGAGTCAAAATCTAGCTCAGAGTTTGCTAGGCAACCTCCAACGTGGATAAGTCCTTCGTGGAGGAAGGGACTTAGCCGTTGTAGTGACTTAGAGCACAACTCATTGCGGGCTAAGCGATCGAGACCAACTTCAAAATGGATCCTCTGCACAGATCGCCACACAATAGATTCAGCGAACTCTAGATCAAACGCGGTAACGGGCCCTCTAGGGAGTCGTTTGATAAATTTATAAACGAAGCAAATGGTTTTTAAATATTTCAACCATGACGAGAATCTAGTAGAGTGAGCGTATAAAATGTTGTCGGAAGGAGGACTTCTGTCCGAGCATTCGTGCGAGAACATAGGTAAAGCCACGGTCTTCATTTCGGGAAGCTCTTGCGACTCGCCTGAAACAAACGGTTTTATCGGCCATTCAGCGCGCGGAAGTTTAAGCCACGGCGGTCCATTTAGCCAACGGATGATGAACTAATTAAACAGGCATTAAACCGCGAGAGAGGCAATCACTAGGATTTTCAGACCCTTTGACATGGAAGAAGTGATCTGCCGAAAGATTCTCATGAATCTTAGCGATACGATTGGCTACGAAGGTGTGCCATCGATGCGGTACGGAATGAATCCATTTCAAGGTTACAGTTAAATTCGAGAAAGCTACGACTGCCTCAATGGCGTGCCGAGCTGCGAAAAGATTATATACTCGCTTTATCACAGTTGATAAGAGGAGTGCGGCGCATAACTCGAGACGAGCTAGCGAAACTACTTTCAGTGGCGCGACTTTAGATTTCGCACACACCAGCGAAACGACGATACTACCGTCGGGTCTGACAACGTGGGCGTAAACCGAACCACCGTAAGCTTTCTCACTAGCGTCGGCAAAACCGAAGAGGGAGAGCCTACAGCATTCTACGACGCCGACATGTCGCAAAAATCTCAGTTCAGAGATAATTGGCAATTCAGCTTGAAATTGTTCTCACAGACGAACAATGCGAGGTGGTGGGACGTCATCCCATCCAAGTTTGACAAGCCAAAGCGCTTTGATAAGAAGCTTGGCGTATAAAATTATCGGTGCCACGAGGCCTAAAACGTCGAAAAGACTTGCAATGGAAGAAAGAATATTCCGTTTCGTGCAAGGGCGAACATTAGGGTTAACCTGGAATACGAAACAATCCTCATCAGGGAACCAACGAAGTCCCAGTATTTTCTGTGTCGGATCTTTACTTAGGTCCACGCTCTGTGAAAGTCGTAATGACTCTGGAATATTCCGAAGAACATCGACACTATTGCTAGACCACTTCGTTAGCTGAAAATCACCGAGAGAGAATATTTTTATTAGTTCACGAGCCGAGTCTATAGCCAGCGCAGTGCTAGGTATAGAACTAACTATGTCATCCATGTAAATATCTCGCTGCAAAATGTCCCTGGCGAGAGGTAACTGCGTTCCTTCATCCTGACATAACTGTTGGATAGTGCGAATCGCTATAAAAGGACTACACTTTAATCCAAAGGGAAGCACTAAAAACTGATAAATTTGAAGTTCTTCTTCCTCATTAAACCGATATAAGATACATTGAAGCGAACGATCTTGGGGGCGTTTACCTATACGTAGGTACATAGATTTAACATCTGCGGAAATAGCGACACTAAACAGCCTAAAATTTAACAAGATGTTAAAAAGGTCAGCCTGAAGGACTGGACCTGCGTACAGGATATCATTGAGCGAGGTACCGTTATCTGTACTTGCACTAGCATCTAGGACCACGCGTAGCTTAGTGGTCACTTTATCCTCTCGAATAACAGCATGGTGAGGAATATAGTAGTCCATTTTTCGCTCCTTACAATTTCGTTTGGGCAACCCACATTCAGGTACGATATTCTGCACCAAAGAAATATAATTGTTCTGTAGATAATCCCGTATGAGGTCATCATAAAGAAGCTTGACGTTAGGAAGCGATTTAAGTTTACGTTCGAGGCTATAGAATCTCTTGCGAGCTATAACAAAAGGATTTCCTAACGCTGACGCGTCTGTTTTCAGTGGTAAAGCTGCAACATACTTGCCATTTGGAGCGCCGGTAATTGAGCTACAATAAAACTCTTCACAGTGTTTATCATCCACAGTCCCAACGGACGAAGCAGTAACATCTTCAATCTCCCAAAACTTACGAAGATCGAAGCTATCGAAAGAACTCGCAAAGAAAGACAGAGTGTCAGTTGAAGGTTCGATAATAGGTGCTTGTCCTAGAAGTATGTAGCCGAGCATAGTCTCCAATGCATCGGGGCAACCGGGTGCGCTGGTCACGGGACCGGGTCGCAATAACTTAGCGAACAACGTGACTCCAAGTAATATGTCAATATTACCTGGCACACCCCAGCTGTCATCAGCGAGTAGTTTAGGATCAATATGCTTCAATTCGGCAGTATCTATAGCACCCAGAGGAAGCTGCCCGGTTATCTGATCCAAGATTAGAGCGTCAATTCTATACCTAGGTTGCAAGCAAAACCGTGAGCTGAACGTAAGATTCACTGAGCCGCGAACGGGCTGCGATGTGCCACCAAAACCACGAACGGTAGTTATTGAGTTATACGAACTCAATAACTACCGTTCGTGGTATAGTTAGACCGAGCATACGGCAGCAACGCGATGTCATATAATTCTTTTGCGACCCAGGGTCCAAAAGACATCTAACCACCACGCCCTTACCCTTCCTACCCGCCACTAACACCTTGGCAGTAGCCAGCACTTCGGTGCTACGTGTGGCCTGGACTTGAGCAGAAGAATGCGTACACAACGCCACACGATCAGAAATAGCTGGGTCGGCCGCAGAAACGCAGGCTGGGTCGCTAACCTGTCTCTGCCAGCAGCTGTGCGGGCCATGCTGGCAGAGACAGTGAATTGGAGGGAAATGGCCTCCTTTTGTGAGACTGTGATGACCCAGAAGGAGGCCGCCGAGCGGGATCGTGAGAGGGCCGATCCCGCTCGAAGAAGAAGGCGTCGGGGAGGCAACCGCCTCGATGCCTAAAACGCCGAAACCCCGCCTGCGTACTAAGCAAGCGGAACTCTGGGGTCGCGGGTGGTCAGATTGGGGACTCTGTCCGCCCACCAAGTGACTTCGGGAAAGACGGCAGCACAGTAATCACGTGCTGCCGTGCACAACGAGGCTCAGGGGAGGCACTTCTTTCAGCCTCCCCAGGGATGCGCCTAGCAGGCGATGCACAGTGCGGGTTCCGGGGTGGTCTTTTAAGAGGTAACGGAGCCCCTCTCAGGTGCTGATGGTGATCACCGGGCTGGTTTTAGTGAGGTAGAAATCCCACACTCCCTGGTCTTTCCCCCAAAAGTCAAGGCGCCTTTTGAAGGTTTCCACACGAAAACAAAAAAAAAAAAAAAAAAAAAGGCTGGGTCGCTAGCGGGCACCAGCGCAGGGGCTTGCGTCGATTGCTCAAAATGCAATAAGGAATTATGCTTACCGTTGCATGTCCTACATGTTGACTTAGATAGGCACTTAGAGATGGTATGTTGGCTACTTAGGCAGTTAACACATCTGTTATTGTCTTTTACAAACTTAAATCTATTATCCGCGCTCAACTTTTGATACGCTTTGCACGTATACAAGTTTTTATGCGTGGATTGACAAAGCGAACATTTAGATTTAGTAGCCACAAACACCTGCGAGACCTTAGATGAGGTACTGGGTCTACCTGCAGGGGCGGGCTTAGTTGCCGCAGAAGAGGAGCGATATAAGATTTTTACTTGTTCAGGAACAAACTTTACGAAATAATCATAATCCAACTCTTGTTGATTACGAAGCGACATTTCAAAATGTTTTGCTGTATCTGAGTCTATTAACTTAAGACCCCAATGAATAAATATAAAATCATCCAAGTTATGTATTTTTAATTGTTTGAGTCCAGCAACCGTAGAAGTTAATTTATCGAAACCTTGTTCAATATTAGCGGGTGTCGTTCCGAACCACTTCAATGAGAATAGTTGATTTAGATAATTAGTGGCGAGCGCGCGAGTATACAGGTACGAGTACTTTGCGATAAGATCATCCCAGACAACGCGGTAATTGTCGCCAGAAGGTACAATACCTACTGCCACATTCCTAGCCTTTCCCTTTAGACAACTCAACAGATAATGAATGCGATCAGAATCTGCGTTCGTATGTATAATACGTTTGAAAGTCTCATAAAAGAACGGAAAGCTCTGAATATCACCGTCAAAGGCAGGCAGCTCAATTTTAGGTACCTTTATATGATAAGCACTAGGGCTCACTGTCGGGCTAGGTTCCTTGGAAACAGTTGATTCAGTTCATGAAGCTAAAGTAAATTTTATCTCGCCGGCCAACTCATCAAATTAATGTAAGGCACTATAGCTTACTTCGCACTTTGGATCCAATGTCAATTATAACATATTTATCTCGTCCATTATCTCATTGAATTCGCTACGTTGGCCGTCAATTTGTTTAGCCTGAGCAATACAAGAATTACGTAATATTTGTTAAAGATTCTGTTGAATTCAAAATCCTTTGAACCCGAGCGAAATACGAGTCGCGTTTACTTTCCAACAATCTAAGTTTAACCTTGTCCGTCATGGTGAACAGAAGTTAAAAAATGGAAACAAAAAAAACAACAAATCTTTATCTTTTACGGAACCCGCGTAAGTGAAATTAGTGGTCCAATCAAACTGATAACTCAACGAAAGATTTTACAACTTACGTAAACAATAGTACGGAACGATCCGTACACGCGAACCCTAACAATAATAAGTGAAAAAAATATAAAGCGTACAAAGTTTGAACCGCGTACAAGTAACAAAGTCTAATACAAATAAAATAGTAAGCACGCGAAATACCTTATGAACGTACCCATCTACCTATATCTATGATTAGCTTAGAGATACATACAACCCGATAATTAACATTTATGTCGGATGCGATGCGATATTTTTTGTCCTTGTACTATTCTATTTATATGAGATTAACTTACTCAATACATAGAATATGTACAGATTCTTAACCAACAATAAGTTAAGTGTGAAACTTAGAAACAAGTATGGTACTTATTTCCGTAAGCGATGCGATTGTGTTCGTAACGAAATACCTTCGTAAATCACAATAAAATTCCTAACAAGTAAATACGCAGATGACCGTTCGAAGTAAGTTATCTAGTAAGTACTACGTTTACAAAGTTAGGTGAGGGGGTGATATGTATAAAAATACGGCTGTTTCCTATGGGGAGAACTAAGCGCGTAAAGTTTATACAAATCTGTTATTTTACCTGAAGGTTCCTATCAAAAGATCAAGTTACCTTACAAAATAAAATAACAAGCGACGCAATGATAATCTGGTTAATTGCAATAATTAATCAAATGCGGTTGAGTCTAGAATTATAAAAAATACCTACTCGTGCAATACGAGTATAGTAGGCATTTTTAACGAACCAACAGTAGTAGTGTATCGTAAAATAACAATCAATTTCATTCATTCTGCAAATCTCGATTAGTAAATATATATAAAAGTTTCCAATGCGTAAATAAAAATTAACCGTACGATAACAAGAACTGGAATATTCCACAGTCACATAGGCCAACTTGACGAAGGTTTTAATAGACTACCCACAATTTTCATACACGAACAAAAAAATATGTAATTACGCCGAAAATTAACTGATTTATTAAATAAACTTATTTAGCGATATGAATAAACGTTGATATTCAATTAAATGTATTCTACGGAGTTTCAATTAGTGAAATTAAAGATGAAGAAATGTGAAATGAAATTTCGTTAACAATTAATTTGCCGGTAGAAAGTACTACACGCAAGGCAGCCAGCCTTATTCCCAATGCAATAGAGGTGAGAATTGTGTGATGATCTGCAATTAATATGGAAATTTCCCAAACTTTTAGCTTAAATTTAGACTTTTAGGACTTAAAATTAGGCTGTAAATAGGTCCAAATTTAATTTAACCAGTTCGAAGGACCAAAATGGTGCGTATAACCTCTAGAAGATTACTAGTAAAATCACACGCGATTGAACCTAAATTATTAGAGTAATCTAGGCTATAATTGCTGATTCAGCATTGCTAATTTGAAGCAGAAAAGTACGCAGATGAGACGAAAGGCAATGGATAAAGTTCAATTTACTAATTATGCCACATACCTTTGAAACAGCGATTCCCATTCAAATGCAGATGCCACGTTCGAGATGTTCAGCTCACAGACTAGGTACACTATGCTGGCCAGCGGTACACAACACAGTAGGTCTAGGTAATACAGATAACACTTTCCATGTAGGTTCACTTAACAGGTTTGGGCGAGAGAATGCATGATGGACGTGAGCGAACTCAACCCATGGTTGCCAAGAGACTGGCCACCATCGCCGGCGGCCATCGCGTGGTGGCGGCGTAAATGACCGTAGCGCCACGGAATATCACCAAACCAACGATATGTGACACTTATTTTAATAAATTGGAACTAGTATACCAATGCCTCTCAATCGCCCTATGGTGATGTAATAAAATATGAACTATAAATTAGGAAGCGTAACCAGCAATATTAAAAAAATCTCGAACAGTGTCTACCCAGGAAAAACGAAAGAAACATATTGTAAAGCTGGCAAAATATTAATATTGTCAGACAATCAAAGGTATAGTTCAGATGTTAATCAAAAGTAATAATAAACTAATATGTAAGGAATTTAATATACAATCGGTCACAAAACCAAATGCAACAACTAAGTATGTGTTATCTGATTGTTGCAACATGGCAAAATCCTTGTCTAAAACCGATAGTGTTATTATAATGACAGGTAGTAATGACGGTAATCCGACGGAATTTATGTCTGAAATGTCAATAGCATTAAATTTCCTAAAAAATTGCAATGTATTTAAAGCCAATGTACTTTATAATCGGAATCTTAACGAACGAAAATTGAATGACCAGTTAAAGCTACTTACCCAAAATTACATAAATTGTACATTTATAGAAGCAGGAACAGAGGATGTTTTGCAACAAATAATATATCAAATCAATGTTAAACATTATAACAGTAAATTCCTTTCCTTTAACAACCATAAAAATAAGGGTACGGCCGTTAAGAAGGGTACACATGATAGACAAAAAGTTTATACTTCAAATAAAAAGGAAGAACTAAAAAGGGGCACAATACCATACTATTTTAAGAATCCACTAATAAATTCTTAAAAGGTTCACAACTCAACTTGTCAAAATAATAACCTCGAATCATTGAGGGGTACAATCCTCTTTTATTTTCCAATTCTCCAAAAAACTTCACAAATGGATCCAAAAAACATGTCATTCAATAAGAAGATTTTTTTTCGTTCCTAAACATTCTTTTGCAACAGTTGATTGCAAAACATTGCCGGTGCCCTAAATAAAATTCAGGAAATTGAGATAGTTTTAGATGAGTTACAAGAATTAAATAAAAATGTTGCAGTAGTATGTCTCAGCGAACATTTTATTAAAAAGGGTGATGTAAAATACTGTACAATACGTATGTAAAATACTGTATGTATAATACAGTATGTAAAATACTGTACTGTAATAAATAATTTCAATGTTGGAGCCATTTACTCACGCCAAGAACAAAAGCGCAGAGGCACATGTATATTGTGTCAAAAGGGTTATGTTAGTACTGAACTGAGTTTTCTAAAGGATCTTGCAGTGGAGAAACATTTTGAAATATGCGGTATAGAAATTGAACAAATCAAATTAATTGTGGTTTGTATATATAGAACACCAAATTCTGATGTAAATATTTTTTTTTTAAGAATTTCAATAAAACATTACATAAACTACAATATAAAAATACAAAATTCTAATATGTGGTGATTTTAATATAGATTTATTAATAAGTGATAAAAACAGTACTAAATTTAAAGAATTATTACTTAATTATGGAATGCATTACTATATTCATAAGCCGACTAGGCTTAAGAACTGTATAGACAATATAATTGGTAATGTAACAAATGCAATAGGTGCAACATACAATTGTTTCCTGTCTGATCATAATACAGCTCAGATCGTTACAATTGACGAACACAATAACAATAAAACTGATTTCTTTTTTGTGGCTGTTAATGATTTAAATAAAAGTAATGTTGCTAGGTTCATTGAATGCATAAGTTGTTTAAGTTTTAGTGAAATTTATGATATTTCAGATGCTAATGCAGCCTTTGATGAATTTCATGATATTTTAACATTGATCTATAATCTTTGTTTTCCATGTATAAAAATTAAAAGAAAATACAACATTTAATCTGAAATCGACCCCAAAAATGGAAATAGCCAAAGAAGGCAGATATACGTCCTGGATATCCTTCAAAGATCTTTTTACAGAAACTGTACACAATAATCCATCCTTATCGAACGCCCAAAAAATGCAGTTCCTGAAAAGTAAGACCAAGGGCGAGCCGGAAAAATTAATCCAACATCTTCAAATAAGTTCAGACAACTACCCCGTTTGTTGGGATATCCTTACTAATCCGCTTATTATCGCTATGACAATAATGTGCATGTTTCGTATGTTTGTATCTCATCTCAAAAACCTCCTAAATATCCCGATATCTCAGCAAATATCAGTG
Source organism: Orthosia cruda (assembly GCA_964057195.1). NCBI lineage: Eukaryota > Metazoa > Arthropoda > Insecta > Lepidoptera > Noctuidae > Orthosia > Orthosia cruda. The sequence continues at coordinate 43,730,808 of OZ059826.1, forward strand.
AGTCACCTCAAACGGATCCACGATACAACGTACGAAACAGTGAACGCTATAAAAATCTCGGAATCGATGTATCTACTTGGGATCCCTTCCTCGTATGTATCCTAGCGGAGAAGTTATACTCTGAAACCAACGATGACTATATAGACTCGTTGAAATCTCCAAAAAAGTTGCCAGTATTGGAAGAATTTCTTCGGTTTTTGGAGAATAAGTTTACCTCGGTGGAAAATTCACGGAAGAAACAAGAACCCTTCATTCAAAAGTCATCTCAATCCCAACACGCATCTTCATCATCTAAAGGCTATCTTAATAACCAACAATCTCATTCAAAAGGATTTAATTCTCGTTTCAAACAAAATAACAACACCACAAATCATACCTATTCGACAAACCAGGTCATTTCGCAATCGTCAAAGTCCAATTGGAAAAATAACGAAAGACGTAAACAATGTGGTATATGCGATGCAAGCGATCATCGCATACAAAATTGCCAAAAGCTGGCAAAAATGCATCCATCGGCTTGTAGAAACGCAATCGCAAATTTGAACCTTTGTATCAACTGTTTGCACTATCACGAAGGTAGTGTGAGGACGTAGACAGAGTCTACGAATTAAACTAATAAATTACTTTTATATTTGATGTATTCAGTACGAATTCCACAATACGCCTTCTGGGCGGCTCTACTAGAATTGACAATCAAAAACCTTGGAAAAACATATTCACTTATTTTCTGTTCGAAATTCATTTACCTTTCAAGTAATACCAATTGCCAGTGTTTTTTTATAGGCAGTTGCCTTCTAGTTAAGTAGAGTCCTCACATGAGCTACGCCCCTACGAATAGACGCGCAGAATCATATGAAGATGTTCTATTCTAAGTCTTGAAAGGTTACTGGAACGTCAATAAAAGGCGGTGGTTAGCGACAAACTGTTTATTCGGGCCACAGTGCCCGGCACTGTATACGAGTGTAATATTACTATGCTTATACCTATGTTTCCGGTCGTCACATCTCTCCTCACCAAGACCGTTATAACTAACTAATTTAACTGTAACTTAAACAAATTAACAAACTTATGTTACTTAATCATTAAAACGTTTAGCCCGATTGAACGCATGCAGTGCTCGGGCAGATTCACCAGGTTGTGTCGGTTGTGGTGTACGAAGTGAACGCTTTTCTGACTCAGCCTCTGGTGCTGGTCGTGTTTCTATTGGTGGCGCCTTCGCCACCTCCCCGTCGCCACCTGTTGCATCCTCATACATATCATCGCCGGCTTCCTTATCTACCAATCCTCCAGAAGAAAGATTCTGGGTTTGTTCGTCCACGGCTACTCCGCTCATTCGGGATAGAGAGTACCTACTTTTTTTAATATTCATCGGGATAATTTGATCAGCATGACGCCGCCATTCCACCTCACCCCCAACATTAACTTTATATGATACGGGGCCTGTCTTTTTAACCACTGTAGCTTCGGTCCATTTGTCCCCCCTTGTCGTATAATCGCGGGCTAAAACCGAGTCTCCCACATCAAAATTCCTATCAGTGCCTGAGACGCGGGACTTGTCGCTCTTGCTTGGCGCGCACAGTGGCCGCCACGTCCGGCCGCAGTGCGTCCAGCCTGCTGCGCAGTCGCCGCCCCTGCAGCGCCACTGCGGGTGATACCCCGGTCGTCGCGTGTTCACAGTTGCGATACTGTAAAAGGAATTTATAGGGAGCCGCATTTACGTCGTCATGTTCGTACAACGCTCTCTTGATCGCCTTTTTTACAGTTTTAACTGCGTTTTCCGCCGCGCCATTACCCTGCGGCCTGTAAGGAGCCGACGTTGTATGTTTAATACAATTTTTTTCACAGAATGTTTTGAATTCTTGAGATGTAAATGGTGGTCCGTTATCAGTCACGAGCTGCGATGGTAAACCGAAACGCGCAAAAACACTTCTCAAGACTTGAATTGTTGCGGCTGCATTTGTACATTTCATTGGTAACGCCTCAATCCACTTAGAATGCGCGTCCACCATCACTAAATAACGAATGCCTCCACAGTCCGCGAAGTCGGCATGTAAGCGCTGCCACGGATGCAGCGGGAACTCCCAAGGATGTAGCTGCGCGTGCGGTGGCGCATCGCGAACTATGCGGCACGCGGCGCAAGATTTACATAAGTCCTCTATATCCTTGTCTAAATTCGCCCAATAAATATAGTTTCGCGATAAACTTTTCATTTTACTTATGCCTAAATGACCTTCATGCACTTCCTCCAAAATTTTCTTTTGTAAGGCAGCAGGCACTACTATTCTATATTTGTAAATAATACAGCCCTGGTTTACCACAAAATCTTGTTTTCTGGAAAAATAAGGTTTTTCCGCATCGCAGCTCGGGGCCGACGGCCACCCAAACAGTACATAACCTTTAATCTTACTTAGAAACACATCGCGTTCCGTCTCTTTTGCAATATCCTTATAAAAAACAGGCACTGACGCCTCAACTAGATTTAAATAATCCATGCTTGTGTCCACAGAGTGACCCTCCTGAGGTAACGGTAATCTGGACAAAGCATCAGCCGGACCGTTGTCCACCGATCGCACGAATTCTATACGGAAATCATACGCGGCCAGGCGCGCCGCCCATCTTTGTAAACTACTGGCTGCCGTTTGCGGAATGCCACTCTTCTCCCCAAAAATATGCGTCAGTGGTTGATGATCAGTACGCAGTATAAATCGCCTACCAAACAAGTATTGGTGGTGTTTTGTGACCCCAAACAAAATAGCCAGTGCCTCCTTGTCTAATTGACTGTAGTTGCGCTCGGGCGCACTAAGCGTTCGCGACACACAGCTGACGGGCCGCTCGCTGCCGTCCTCTTACCGATGAGCACTGCACCCAGGCCGTACGCGCTGCTATCTACCGATGACACTAGATCGCGTCCCTCCTCATAGTGTGCCAGTACACGTTCACTCAGGAGGTTTCGCTTTGCTTCCGAAAAGGCTTTTTCACACTTAGTGTCCCAATTCCAGCAGACCTCTTTTTTTAGCAAATTATGCATTGGCTGTAATAAGGTGCTTAAATGCGGAATGAATCGCCCATAATAATTAAGCATACTCAGGAAACTTTTAAGTTGAGATACGTTTTTAGGTCTCGGTGCGCTGGAAATGGTCTCTAGTTTCTCTGGGTCTGGCCGTAAACCATCTTTATTAATTATGAAGCCTAAATATTTTACACTGTCCTGTAAAAATCGACATTTAAAGCTTGACAGTAAGACCAGCATTACGTAATCTATCGAGTACAGCTCGCAAATTTTTTATATGTTCTAACTTGTTTGAGCCTGTCACACATATATCATCTAAAAATACCACGCACCCGGGCACCCCGCGCAGAGTTTCCTCCATAATCTTTTGAAATTTCTCAGGCACGCACGATAAACCGTATGGTGTGCGTCTATACACATACGTACCCATGTGTGTTGTTATCGCCGTATAGGCGCGCGAATCCTCGGACACAAAACATTGTTCATACGCATGACGCAAATCAATTTTTGAAAATTTATCTCCACCGCTAAGATTTGCAAATAATTCTTCAATTCGCGGTAATGGATAATAATCTCGTTTTAATTTGGGATTGATTGTGACCTTGTAGTCACCACAGATACGTATATCCCCATTTGCTTTTACGACAGGAACGATTGGAGTTCCAAAATCAGAGTAATCTACGCGATAGATTGTGCCATCTGCCTCCAAACGTTCTAATTCCCTCTCAACTCTCGCACGGAGTGCCAGCGGCATAGGTCTCGCTCGCACGTAAACCGGTTCCTTATCTGCGAGCTGTAGTCGGATGGATTGTTTACAAGTTCCTAACTTATCACAAAACACTTCTGGGAATTCAGTGCGCAATTGTGTTACAAAGTCCTCATCTACTATTTCATTGAGCGTAATTTGAGTTATTTTTAGAATGCGCATCCACTCTCGTCCCAATAGAGGTCGTGCGCCACCCTTAATAACATAAAGACGCAATGAATTCCCCTTTATTTCTCTTAAGCACACATCTACTAAAATGTAACCTAATGACTCAATTCGTGAGCCCGAGTAACAACGTAATAATAAATTGTCCGCGATCATTTTTTTATTAGAAAACATCTGTTTGTACATATCCTCACTTATGGCCGAAATACGGCTACCTGTATCTACTTCACATTGAATGTCCATGTTGTCAATTGTCAATTTTATAAAATATGGTTTGTTACCTCGAGCTGCGACTTTGATGTTGAACATACCATCATCCGACTCATTATCGCTCACGTAATTCTGCCGACCACCTTTGCCGCGCACTTGTTTACACATCACCTTCAAATGACCTTTTTGACCGCATTCATCACAACTATAGTTTTTGAATCGACATCTATCAGCCAAGTGCGCCTTGACGCAACGCCAACAAGATGCGCGCGAGCTCGCCGACTCCGCGCCTGCGCTGTCTGCTCCTGCGCCTCTGCTGCTTGTCGCTGCGCCTCCATCCGAGGCCCGCGGTTGGCGCCCGCGCTGGCCGGCTTGGCCGCCGCCGCCGCGTGCGTAGTGCAGGCCCTCGCCCGCCGCGCCTTCCGGTATTACCGGATGTTTCTCTGCTGCTTCTAGAGCCAGAGCTAGCTCCACTGCATCTTTATATTGAATAGTTTTTTCTGCAAAAATCCTCGACCGCATCGCGTCGTTTGCTAAACCCGAAACAAACTGGTCACGCAGGTTTTCTTCCAGGCTTGTGCATGCGTTACATTTGCCGAAATTGCACGTCGTGGCGAGATGTTTTAACGCTTGTAAATATTCCGTGAGGGATTCTCCTGTTTTTTGCCTTCGTAACTGAACACGTGGCGCTCTGCTATCTCTGAGCGTTGTGGCTCCAAATGATCCGTCACCAGTCTTATTAGCTCATCGTAAGTTTTATTTTCTGGGAAACTAGGAGAACACAGATCACACATTAAAGCATATGTTTCTTCACCGACCACAGTTATTAACATAGAAACTCTCAAGTCGTCGCCAATGTTATTTAACATGATGTATTGGTTAACGCGGCGGATATATGCTGGCCACTGGTTGGAATTTAAACTAAACGGTTCAATTTTTCCTATCGGCATTTTGTTAAAGTCTACGCACAATACAAAAGCCAAAAAAAATAAAAATTCAAATCCGTACTCGTCGCCAATGGAACGTCAATAAAAGGCGGTGGTTAGCGACAAACTGTTTATTCGGGCCACAGTGCCCGGCACTGTATACGAGTGTAATATTACTATGCTTATACCTATGTTTCCGGTCGTCACAGTTACATGAATCCTTCCTTACCCTAACCCGAGCATTTATATAATAGGGGAATCACATTTACAATTGAGGTACGACCCTTAATAGGGGAAGGGTTTACTTCAGCTGATGTGCACATAAGCACTAACAAATCAACGCCGTCATGCTTGAACCTCCTTGGCCAAAACCCTTTGATTATATACTTGTCTAGATAGAGCAACGCAAACAAACGACGCGCTAAAACTGTCTCCGATTGCGTGATATGTGTGAGTACCGCTCGTGTACTTATTGTCGTCAAACTGTCAATGTATGCATGTTTAGGGATGCCTGCTCCAAACTATTAACCTACCTTTTCTGCATTATTTAATATGATGAAAGTTAAACAAAACAGGTTAAATTAAACAATAATTATGTAGATTAGTGTATCATTTATATAGATTAGTAACAACAAAAAATACAATGAAATATATACAGTAATTTATAGATTAAAACCCATCTCTTTGTGTTTGTTCTCGGAATATCTTTCTCTTTGATTTTATTGCCCGGGCTACGTAAATGTAAGTTGTCATTTACTGATCAAATATATAATGTAATTTTTATAATAATAATGTTCTTCTGATCGAAAGATTATGTAATGCTATTTGTATTTTGTCTCCCATAGTTTCGTTAAATCTCCCTAGTAATAAACTGACAACACTGGCTAAATCAGACTAACCTACAAAGTAACGAATTAAAAATCGTGTGTTCTTATAATAATAGTGGTTAAATAACAAAACGTACCGGTGACAAGTGCTCTTGGTATTATTATACGGTTTTCCCACATAATTGCTATACAGTCTGACGGCACAAGCATAATTAATTATTTTTCTTGAACACGTTACCCTTAGGTGTTTCAAATGACACTGACGTAAGTAAGAAGCGAGTCTGCCAATTTTAGTAGACTTTATTTGGGCCGTTCAGGTAGGGTCAATGTGGCATCTAGACAAGTATATAATCAAAGTCTTTTGACTTTGATAATATACTACCCTATAAAAGGAATAAGGCGTCCTCCCAACACTAACAAGAATGATGCGTCAACTCAAATCGACCCGGATGGGTTTTAATCTCAAAAATTCAAATATGATACAATTTTTCGATCTCGTGCGTTTATCAGGCCAGAGAAGGAAAGGCTGGTTCGCGTAATAATAATAACCTGGCTTGCGCCTATGTCTTATTCGCATGACCAATAAACATTTCTTCGATGCGTAGCCAACGTTGCCAGCCTCTTCTTCCCCCTGCGGCTCACAACTCATCAGCACATGCAACGGAAAGAACTAATTTAATTATATATATCGATACTATTTGAAAATATACTCAGCATATATGTACTCAGCTGAATCCGGTTAGACTGGAAGCCGACCCCAACATAGTTGGGAAAAGGCTAGGCAGATGATGATACTATTTGAAAATATCGATAAGAAAACTATCGATATATTTTTTTCTACTTTCCCATCCCTTCAATGTGTCAAATTTTATACATTTATATATTTTTTTTTTAATTGACAACGGGCCTCTTCCTATATGGAAACCTTAATAACCTTAACCTACTCATATATTCTAATCCTATGTCTACATTAAACGATCTTAACTTATTTACATGCATCTATCCTAGGCCTAACTCACCAATTTCTATCTATCTGGAATGGACCTTATAACTCTTAAGTAACTACTCCTATCTATAGTCCGGCCTAACTAATCTGTGGCTAATACGGCGCATAGAGTATAATTAAATGGGTTATGCGCACTTCGTCCCATTCGCACTTCGTCCGCAGCGCGCAGTAGGTCGCATTCGCGGTTAGTCCTATTTGAAGATGTTGGATTAATTTTTCCGGCTCGCCCTTGGTCTTACTTTTCAGGAACTGCATTTTTTGGGCGTTCGATAAGGATGGATTATTGTGTACAGTTTCTGTAAAAAGATCTTTGAAGGATATCCAGGACGTATATCTTCCTTCAAAGGTAGCTATTTCCATTTTTGGGGTCGATTTCTCAATATGAGCCACTGACCACATCTTTCGGTTAATATCCCTTTTCAGAGTTTTATAATGTTTCTCGTAGTTCGAGAATTGCTCGTCGTACTGGGCGTTGGAGCCGTTGAGCTCGTTTTCCAGTTCCCAGTGTAGGGTGTCAATAGCTGCCCAACGGGTTTTTAAAGTTTTTAGGATGTCTTCAACCTCCCACTTTTCCGAGATAAGATTGAGATCAATGTCAGCAGCTTCTCTTGAAAATGTCCTAAAATTAGTAGCTTGTTTCTTCAAGAGGTCTTCTATATTTAGGCTATCCTTAGGAGGATTATTTTGAGATGAGAGGTCCGAGGTTTGAGATATTGAAGATGGTTTAAAAGTAGGAGGTTTCAAAACAGGGGTTCGAGGTCTGTCTGTGGAAGGCTTATAATTCTGATTGGCTGTTTTAATATTGCTGTATTTCACCTTCATTTGATCATACTGATCGGTAGTGAAATACGCATGAGATCGATCACCAAAGAATAACAAATTCATATGATTGTTATTGAACTCCGTAAAATATTGCTCTAGGCTATCTAATCGTCAACGTAGGTATCTTCCATTGTAGCCATAGTAAAAGTAAGAAGAAAGATACCTTACTTGTAGGGTTTCTTCGGGGTTGAACAGGATCGCGAGATGACATGAGTGGCGCCCTCCTAGGCACTAGGATTGAATAAAATCACGAGATGAGATAAAGTTGCGCCTTGCTAGGCACCGGGATTGACCAGGATCACGAGATGAGGCAAAGTGGCGCCTTCCTAGGCACCGGGATCACGAGATGAAACAAATGGGCGCCTTCGGCACCGGGCACCGGGATTGAACAGGATCACGAGATAACACCCACTGTATTGCCAAGGTTTCTACGAGTAATTGCGTATAACGAAACCGATAAAATGCACACATAAAAGAACAAAGCACAAAGTTATGCACACGCGTTTCGGTCCCGCTAACGTGCTCGAAGGACCAATGTTCGGGTTGGGTTAAGGTAGAGATAAAGGAGGAGATAAGAGATGAAAGTCAGATTAAGGTAATAAATTCACTGTATAGTCTGTTTTCACAAATATGACATTAAGATTAATTTATACTATGGTGAACGATATGGGATTATGAGTCACACGCACGGTATGCCCCGAATTACGTACTGACTATTGCTGTGTAAGTGCAATAATATAAATGATGGAAACATACTGAGCGGGTGGCGCAATAATGATGACCCAGGTAAACGTACTGTACGGTGGTAGACCCGTACATACCTACTTCAAACACAAGAAAGGAGGTCGAAACAAGATATCAGCTATTTAAATCCGACATTACCTTCAAATACCAACATGGCTGATCATGTTGGCTTTGACATTGTCAAGTTGCGGGCGGGTGTCGCCTACTGACGCTGGAGTACTGGAGACGTGGCTCATCTACGTAATAGGATTACCTGTAGACCTGACACACCCCGTTGAGATATTACGGCATCCACAATGCGACAGGCAAAGTGTGCCAACCTTATTTTAATTAACGAGTGATGAATGGGTATCTGGCTTGTTGTATCAATGTTTAATCACGCCTGTAGTATAAAATAAAATAGAAAAATATTGCCGATTTCAGGCACAAATCCAAACTTGTAAACTTGTTTAAAGTTACACACATACCTTGAGTTCAAGCTGCAAAGAAAAACTAGAGCTAGAATCTCCCCAGCAACAGTCTCCCATTCTTTGAAATCATTACAAAAAATTTAAAATTCAAACTCAATAAATTTTTGGTCAAATCATGTTGCTGACTTCTGGCCACTGATGGCCAGGAGTTAGTAACATAACGTTTATATCAAACTGGATGTCGTACTATCGTGATCTAATTATCTGTTGCTCGCTACTTCGAATACCCGTGGGATCTGAACGTCTGACCGTAATAATAAGTGAGACCTCATGAAACTGTGACCGACCTCTGACTAATATAAAGCTTATACATAACATCACTTTACATAACTATTCCCCGAAGAGTTGAGCAGAGCGGCACCTATAGAACACCCATAATATTACGCAGTTCTGTTAAGTCACATTTCATGTTCATGGCATATTTGTTTGTTTTTCTAAGATCAAAAGGTGTGGGCCTAGCAAGTATCTCTGAGTTTATGTAGATTGTTCTCTGAGCTGGAAATCTCACCTAAGTAATCTCATAACGCGAGTCCGCAAGTGCATATTTTTGTTTTTTAAACTAAAGCACTCTGCGGACCGCCTTACGATTAAAACTGTTTACCATGCCCTTTGTCAAAGCATAATAATCTACTGCATCACAGTGTGGGGTGGGACTCCTAAGACAATCCTCCTGCCTTTGGAACGAGCACAGAGAGCTGTTTTCAGGGTTATGACCTCGAAGCTTTTATGTATCCCACCACGGCCCTTGCTCAGTGTCAATCTGGTATACTGTGAAACCACTTATATAATAAAATAATCAAAATCTGCTCCATTGCATGTCAGGGTCACTCCAATTTGTGGCTATTGACTTTGAGTAACAATAAAACTGAAAATTTACTACAGATATTGATCGCTCCTCGTCGCGCGCCAATTACGAGGCACAATAGAAATTTTATTGTCATTTGCACACATGGTGAGCAATCGGCGTTTGACAGGTCACCCTAATGTGGTTAATAAAGTAGTTAATATGTTAATAATTACATTTACATACACATATAAAACACCAGTTTTCAACATATTTTCCTCTTACTCACACACATCCATACGTAGGTACATAATTTTAGGCTACATCATAGCTGCGTCATAATGATTAGCTAGTAAATATATTCATAATGATATTTGTACTATGTTTGTCTTACAACTGCTGTTACATCTTTAAATTATAGGCGAGGACGCTGGCACCTAACACAAGTAAAATCTTACATTGGGTGCCAGAGTTCAGCGTTAAATCTTTCCCCTAGTTGTAGCGCATGTGTTTAGTTAGATAAGTGTTTTCTTGTACAATTGAAGTTAATAAAAAACTTTTTTTTAAAACCCAGTAACACTTGTCAGATAAATAACAGTAGTTTAATATATTTCAGGCCACTCCTGTAAAATATATTGTAACGTAACGTTAGCTCAGTTGAACTAACGGTAGCTACGTTAATAAAAATAAAAGTAATTATGAATAAAAATTAAGGCAAAGGATATTGAGTATAAAAGTAAATTCCGGCTACGCACGATGTGGGCAGCTAACCAGGCAGCAGGTAGGGCAGGAAGACGTGGCACGGTGTGATGGAACGGCTGATGGTGCACTGCCAGCGTGCGCACCCAGGCACCAGGACGGGCAGGATGACGTAGTATGCCCGAGGTAGGCAAATGACCAGGCAATCGGGCAGATAGGTAGATGAGTAGGCACCGTGCGCGGCGCGTGCTGAAACGGGCGCACTGTGGCCGCGCGCGTCTCTATATTTATTTATTTATTAAAATTTCATGCAACATAAAAGTACATAGGTGGACTTAATGCCTTAGGCATTCTCTACCAGTCAACCAAGGGCGGTGAAGAGATAGCATGGCAGGTGCATAAAAATAGAAATAATAATATTACAAACGCAAAATTAGTACAAAAGTATATAAATAAAATAAACATACTTAACTATTTCCTTACTATATATAAAATAATATATATACATATATATATGTAAATTAATAGAAAGGCGCAATAAAATTGTCTGCCACAGCTCATACACCACATGCGGTGGGTAGGCGGCAAGGTGTGTCAGGAATCGGACTGTAGCGTTAGGCGTTACACGCCGTAGATACGCAGGTACACGGTAGACAAATTATACACAGTATAACACTCTCAATATTATATATATTTAAACTAGAGCACTTCAGAGATTAATACATTCACAGGCCGTATATAATATAGTTTAAAGAGTTTTCAGATTGGTTATTACATTTGGTAGTATTAAGTAGTCCGACTTTCAGCGTTCCGTCCAGATTCTAAACTAAAAATTTTATATTTCGTATTTTTCTCGTTCTGCCATCCCTTCTAAATTTCAAATTCTAATATAACAGACCAGAATGAATAAAAAACGGCTTTACAGAGGCGAGGCAGTCTGCGCTGCCCTTACAATAATGTACAACTAGCATAAGGAAAGATCTATAATGTTATGTCTACTTTATTTAGACAGACAGATGTCATGTCAGATGAAAATGTCACAGTAGAAAAATATTGCAAGAATTACAAATTAGCAATATAATTTAAGTTTTAGTTATTAAAACGATCAGAGATAACTAAAAATATGCTTTTCAGGTACAAAAGTATGAAAAAACACAAAAAGTGAGTCATATGATTTGATACAATATCAAAAGATAAAAAAGATATGGTTTGTACAGTGTTATGAATTGTAAATAGATTTAAAAATGTGGATCTGTAAATCAGAACTCGTCTGCTTGAGTTGATTGGATAACGACATATGTGGGCAAGCGCGTGCGCAAAGTGTGTGCTTGTGATGTTCTGTAGTGGAGGGATGAGCGTTAGTGTGTGGTGTTTGTGGGTGTGGTTAGGGGTGTGTGTTTGTGTGTGGGAACGTGGATGTCGTGTGTTTGTAAGGAGTGTGAGGGTGATTTGCGGTGTCTGTAGTTGTGTAAGTGTACGTGTACGTGATACTATTAATAATTTATTGGAATGACGATAACAATTTAATGACGGTTTAATCTGTGCTTCTTTTTCATCACAATAGGGTAAGGAGGTATTCTTTAGTTCTTTTTTGCTTTTGTGTTTGTTTAATGTCGGTGATGTATTTTGTTATAAATAAGGGCACTTTGAAAGGGGTAATGGCGTCTAGCAAATGTAGTTAGCGTATGAGTTGTGGGACAGACCAGTTTGGGTCTTCTTCTTATTGTCGGGCTGTTATATTCACTGTACGGGAGAGTTGCGTGTTTACGCATGATTGTGCGGAGTATATACAGTTGTCGCACCGTTAATGTACTGATATCTGTGAATAGTTGTCGCGTTGGGAATCTAAAAGGACTTTTTAGAATTATTTTAATAACCGCTCTCTGAGCTCGTTCTACTTGGATCATATCGGTCTTGGCAGCACCTCCCCAAGCAGTGATGCCATAGCTCAATACTAATTCGCCTATTGCTGTATAAACCATTTTGAGCGTTTCGCTGTTTGCGGGTATCCGCAAACAGCGAAATCCTCAAAATAGTTATCCTCATAATAGTTTCCAATAAGAAGTACTGTAGTACTTCTTATTGGAAATAGCCTTAGTATAACAAAAAAGGACATAGTTAATGGTATTGACACCCTACTTAAGTTAAGATTAGGCAAATTAATAGTATGTGCATTGCCCTATTCTGGCAAGTTACTTGTTCATGAAAATGAATACATTTCTAGTTTGAATAACCTGATGCATATTTTATCTTGTCGTCATAGTGACCGTTTATTGTTTTTTGACACCAACAATTTTGTTAGTGATTTTGTTTTGATTGGGAACCATATGTTTCTTCACAAAAATAGTCGACATTTATTAGCTACATTGTTAGCTTTTAATATACACGCAGTTATTGATAATTTAACTGAGACTAGGTTTAGTGATTCAACAGTATTATCCAGTTTTTCTGATAATACTTTAAACGATGATTTTTTAAACGATTAGAGCCGACAAAAGAGAAGTCGAATAGTAATATTTTACTATATCATCAAAATATAAATCGCTTCTCCGGCAAAATTTTAGACGTGGAATTGTTAGTAGATAAATACCACATGGATATCTTATGTTTTTGTGAAACTTGGTTAAAACCAGATAGGATGTTGTTTAATGTAAATAATTTCTCAGTTGCCAGCGCGTACAACAGATCCACAGTGGGTGGTGGTACCCTGATACTTTGTAATAGTCATTTAAAATATAAGGAAAGGAAGGATATCACTGCTTACTCTGTTGATCGCTTGTGTGAGGTAGCATGTGCAGAGGTCGAGGGGCATACTGTCTTGTACGTTTACAGACCACCAGCATCAAACTTGTCATTGTTTTTGATAACAATGGAAGAATTATTAAGTAAACTTTTCAGAGATAATAAATTAGTTTTTGTTTGTGGTGACTTAAATATAGATCTGTTAGTCAACTCGCCTGAAAAATGTAAGCTCATTTCATTATTTAAATCATTTAACCTAAAATATTTATTTAATGAACCAACAAGAATAACAGCAACTTCAGCTTCTTGCATAGATAATGTATTCACTAATTGTAAAGTAAAGGATTCGTTTTTAATTAGTGGCGTTAAGTCAGACCATACTGGTCAACTAGTATCTTTTGAGTCAGATAAAAAAATTAACCTAGCTAAATCAATTCGATTAAGACCACTTACTAAAAATAAATTAATCTCTTTTAATAATAATGTTTTAAGCAACCTTTGTAACGCCAGTTTTGATTCTAACGACCCCAATATAAATTACGGCACGTTGTTTTCAACAGTTTGCCAAGAATTCAATAAAACGTGTCCTGTAAAAACAGTTAAAGTCAACAATTCCAAATCGAAATTTAGTGAATGAGCCACTGTGGGCATAAGAAAAAGCCGAGATATCTTATATAATTTATATTACGAAAAATCTATGACTTCCGAGCAAGTTTTTCACACTTATGTTAGAAACTATTCCAAAATATTCAAAAGAGTCTGCGCTCAAGCAGAATCTCAAATAATAATTAACAAAATTGGTGTTTCTAATAATAAAATAAAAACTGTGTGGCAATTAATTAATAAAGAAACTGGAAAGATACAACAACGCGATCAGAATGAGTTGTCTTTGAAAATAACTAATCAAACCATTTCTGATAGGCAAGAAGTCGCCGAGACATTAGAAAATTTCTTTACCAACATTCCGTTAGAGGTTACGAAGTCTCTTCCTTCCTCTTCTAAATTATCTGAAGCTCTTCTTAAAGAAATCTTTACTAAAGACATACCAATCTTTAAATTTAAACCAATATGTATTGATTCAATTAAAAACGCGTTCAAAAGTCTCAATAAAAAAAATACTGAAGACTTGTGGGGGATATCCGTTAGGGTTCTTGGAGATATTATTGACTCAATTGCTCCTGTCCTAACAGGCATATTCAATCAATGTTTGGACAGCGGCACTTTTCCTGACTTAATGAAACACAGTAAAGTAGTACCAATTTTCAAATCAGGCTGTAAGAGTGATCCTTCTAATTATAGACCTATATCCGTGCTTCCAGCATTGAGTAAAATCTTTGAAAAAATCATGCTGGAACAGATGTTGTCTCACTTCAATTCAAATGGGATACTGCATAGTCAACAGTTTGGTTTCACGAAAGGTAGGTCGACAACGGACGCGGGAGTAAAACTCATCAGCCACATCTTGGAGGCTTGGGAGAGGTCCCAGGATGCCATTGGCATTTTCTGTGATCTCTCAAAAGCTTTCGACTGCGTCGACCACAACACACTGATCTGTAAATTACACCACTACGGAATTCGTGGAAAATCTGCTGATCTCGTGCTTTCCTATTTATCAAACAGACAGCAAAAAGTAAATGTTAATGGGGCGACGTCCTCCGGGTCTCTAGTCAAGATGCGCGTGCCCCAAGGTTCAATTCTCGGCCCTTTCCTTTTTCTTGTTTACATTAATGATCTCCCTTTTATGATGGCCAAATTATCGGATATAATTCTATTTGCTGATGATACTTCGCTAATTTTTAAAAAAGATAGGTAAGATACGGATGTCATAAATGTCAACGAAAGTCTAATTGTTCTCTCAAAATGGTTCGCAGCTAACAATCTTTTACTGAATGCGAAAAAAACAAAATGTCTAAAGTTCTCTTTACCAAATGTACCACAACATGACCTAAACTTAAATCTTGACGGCAAAAATCTTGAAGTTATAACGGAAACTGTATTCGTAGGGATTACTATCGATTCAAAATTGCAGTGGGGCGCGCACATTAGAACTCTTTCGGGTAGGTTAAGTTTGGCTGCATATGCAGTAAGGAAAATAAGGCAGCTAACCGATGTAGCTACAGCTAGGTTAGTATACTATGCTTATTTCCACAGTATTATGTCTTATGGCATTCTGCTGTGGGGATCAGCAGCAGACGTTGACTCAATTTTCATCCTACAAAAGAGGGCAATCCGCGCAATCTATAAAATGGGTCCTCGCGAGTCCCTCAGAGAAAAAATTATAGACATCGATATACTGACTCTACCTTCACTTTATATTTTGGAATGTATTTTGTATGTCCGTAAAAATCGGGGGCTTTTCAAAACTAGAAGCGACTTCCATAATTTAAATACACGCAGTAAGCACGAAATTGTAATACCCAAATTCAGATTAACGAAAACTAGCAAGTCTTTTCTTATAAACAGTATACGCTTTTATAACAAGTTGCCAAAGTCAGTTATAGAACTGACCGATGGAAGGTTCAAAAACTACATCAAACGTATCCTTGTTAAAAAAGCATATTATAAAATCAATGACTACGTTGAAGATAAAAACATTTGGCCTTAGCTCCTTCTGCGCATGCAGCTTCCCTGGTAACTTGTAAACGGCACAAATATGTGGATGTCTCTAACTATTCTCAATCTCATTTTTTCTTTCCTTCTTTTAATTAGACTTTTTACAATGGTTTTCAATCAACTTTAAAGCCCTTTGCTAAGAATAGTTACAGCACTGATAACAAAATTTGTGCAACATGTTAAATTTAGTCTTGTTATACTTATTTTTATTATTTTTACCTTTGAATAGATTCTTTTACCGATTGTTTTGTGAATGTGTGAACATTGTAGGCCTTCTAGATGCTAGTTAACATTTGTTAACTTTTTTATATAATCTTTTTCTTTTAGTTTCTTACGATTTATTGTCATAATTCGGGCCTACGTTGTCCCCCCAAATCTAAGTACTAATGCTGTAACATGGAAATATTGTAAAACCAAACCATTTTTAAAAGAGTAACCATGGAGTTTCTTGCCGGTTCTTCTCCATAGGAAACGACCAACTCGAACCGTGCACATTTTGTCGACGTTTTATAAGTGCCCATGTAGGCCTATGTGAAATAAAAAAATTGATTTTGAATTTGATTTTTGAAAAATAGCTTGTTTACGAATTCGAGTGGATGCTGTTTGTATGTGTGTTTTCCAGGATAGGCAGGAATCTAGTTGAACACCGAGATATCGGACAACTGGTGTTCTAGTTACAGTATGTGCAGTGGGGAATAAGGTTGAAGCATTTGTGAGCTTTGATATGTAATGAACCATCTTGAGGTAGGGCAAAACGTCTTAGGCCAAAAGTGATGAAGTTAGTTTTTGCAATGTTTTATGTGAGACTGTTTTGTTCTAGCCATAACATTCCTTCGGCGAGTCCCTTTTTGGCAGTCTTTTTAGCTGAGGTCCATTCATGGACATAGGATAGAAGGGCCGTGTCATCCGCGTACGCTATTATTTTTGTTGAGGGGAGGGATAGCTGACAGAGTTTATTAACGTAGATTTGGAACTCTACTCTTCCAAATATAAAATAATGGTATTAGAAAATTATTTATTTATTTAGCAAATCCTATTGTTGTTGTTGTTGTGTGTTTAGGATTTGCTTCGCTAACATACTCTCCTATCCTAACGAGCTGCATCCTATCAGTAAGAAAACTTTTAAATAAGGTGTGAACGATGCCACGGACGCCGATGGTTTCTAGTTTAGAGAGAAGTACAGGATCAGACACAGTATCGACCGCCTTCGATAGGTCTAAGAAGATACCTAGACATTTGAACTTATGGTCGATTTGGTCAACTAAAAAGTCGAGTTTGCCTGTTAGCGCGTCCTCTATGCACAATCCGCGTCTAAAACCGAACTGGTTTGGATAGATAATTTTGTGTTTGTTTTATAAATTATTAAGGCTTTTATACATTATTCTCTATAGAATTTTGGAGATTGCTAGAAGGACTGAAATTCGGCGATAGTTCGTGGCCCTGTTTTTATCACCCGACTTGTATGTTGGGTGTACGATAGCTTTTTTTAGAGCACTGGGGAATATACCAGTAGATATCGCCAGGTTGCATATACGTCTGTTAGGTGGTCCCAGAATGTGGCTAGCGTGTTTTAGCAATGTTGGTGGGATGCCGTCCCAACCGGTAGCACTGTCAATCCAGAGGCTGTTTAGAATCGAATTAACTTTTTCTTCATCTGTTTTCAGAAGAACTATTGAGTTGGCTATACTTTGTTGGTGGGTGTTAAAAGACTGGGTGGGATTTCGGTTAGGTATATTGCTAGCAAGATTCATACCAAAATTTGCGAAGAAAGTGTTAATTGTGTTGACAGACTTAGTAGGGCACTTTCTATTTGATATGAGTTCTGTTGATGTCGAGAATATGCTTTTAGTGTCGGTTATACTGCGGATAGTTTCCCACATTTTTTTGGGTTATTTTTAGCTTTTTGAAATTCCTTTTCTTCATAGTCCGATTTTATCCTTTTTAATAAATTATTGCAGAAATTGTGATATCGTAAACAGGTTACTATTAGAATATGATTATTTGGATCTTTATTTGTTTCATAGTTTATTCTGTCCCTATTACTTATGCATCTCAGAAGTCCCATAGTTATCCATGGCTTTATAATTCTTTGCTTGCATGGGATTGTTCTAGAAATAGTAATTTTAATTAGTATGGGGGAGATTATATTTAATAATTTGTTGGTAGCTTGGTTGGGGACATTCATTGTATCTAAAATAGAGAAGTTACTGGTTTCGATGTCAGAGATAGATATTTATTATTTTCGAGATTTAGCAAGATTGCAGAGTGATCGACGTTTATAATATTAAAGTAGTCGCTTTGTTGTTGGTTTTTAATAGAAAATGATCTATACATTTGTGCAGTTGAGTAGGAAGAAGGTTGACTCGGAGAAATCCATGAGATGCCATCATGTTAAGATACTGATAAGAGCGTGGGTCATTGTTATCAGGGCATATATTGATGTTTTCATCTCCAATCATTGTGATGTGATTGTGATTTTTATGGTTGAGGATAACATTGTTTAGGTTGCCTAAGAATGACAACAAATTAAAAGCCGTGGCCGTTACTACTGGGCTACCACTGCTCTAGAACAAATTATTTACTTAATTCTAATCTATTCTAGCAAACATAAACTTAGCAGATGGAGGATTATCTTCAAAGATTACTTCGTGTTTTCTTTCTAACTCTTCAAATTTTATCTCACAGAGAGTCTTCCATCCAGCGCGCTCAGCTGTTTTTTGCGTGCCATATGTCGTCATCCACCCTCCGTGTATTGGTATACCGTGCTCTTTGCATATCTCCCGCCTGGAAATTCAGAAATTAGAACTTATTATGAAATCCGTACTAATACATTTAATCCGCCATGCACCATATGGGGTCTAATAATCCTCAGCAAAACAAAAATCTCTGTAATTCTTTAAATATTCGCGCGCTTAAAACATCAGAGCAATGTTTTAAATAGCTGGTGTTGCGGCGTTGCCAAGTCGCCTAGTGACAGCGATTTAGTGGACCCGACGTATAGACCGATAGCGCTAGGCTATTTTGATGTCATATGTTTAAAAAATTCTAAAGTTGCTTATTTCTTGCCTGTGGATACAGTCGTACCTATGAAGCTTATTATTGCGTTTTGTGTCACATTTGTTACTTGCTTTTTCAGTAATTCGATGATTTGTGGTTGATTATTTTAATTCAAATCAAAACTGGCAAAATTAATTTAAAGTTTAAAATAATTATGGTGTCATATCTAGGATAGTCTGCGGAGTGTGCAAACCCAATTTGTGTCATATTCGTCCATTGCAAACCGACATAGGGTCATTATGTAAAAATAGTGCAAAAAAAAATATTACAATTAATGAAATAACTATTTCCTTTCTCAGATCACTTACATTAGCCTATTCAATAAATTTGTGTCAAATTAGGCCATGCAATTTTAAGATTTTTAATTATTTTGCTTTGCTAAGCTACAAACGCTTCAAAAAAATATTACAATCATTAGAGTTCACATATTCGATAACATAAATGCATGAAAAATCGACATTTTAAATTTGTGTCATTTTCATGCACGTTTAGTATAAATAAATGAATAAAACGCAAAAACAATGGTTGCGATCGAGCGGGCGGACGCGGACAGCATACGTACCTACCTCAGTACCTACGCACACGCGTTCGTTCGGTACGATTTCTTCTTAGATGCGAAGGATTCATAAATAAATAACATACTTATCATATTGAGTATTGATTGACTCTTATCTCCGCTACGTAATGAACAAATGTGTAACTATAGAGATAAAAATAATGAATTGCGAATTTTGTACAAAGCGTGCGTCTGCAATCTCAATAACCTACGAATGCCAATATTTAATGCTTAGAAGATGGTCAATGTGGTCAGTATTATTTTAGATTGACGCTTCGATTCGCGTCGAATTTGAACCTAAAAGCGGTAGGTAGGTAGGTATGCCGTTACCTACCTAAACCTACCGCATTTTCGTTATATTTCTCGATATCCCGCGCACCGCTTCGAGTAGGTAGGTACTAGGTAGTGTACAGTCAGCAAAACAAAATATACACGACGTAATAAAATATTATTTTTGTTGTGTGGTGATAGTGATTTTATTTCAGCACGTACCTTCTTTCCGTTATCCCTTACAATGCTCGATTCTATGAATTTTAATAATCCCCTTTCTTTAACAATCACTGTATTAACGTCCAGTATGAGACCACATATCAACACCCAATATGAATAACATTGTAACTATAGTCACATATTGGTATAACTTTATGTCATATGAAATCAGCAAGAACAGACCTTTATTTCTGCCTTGTAACCGTATTTCTATGACTATAAGAACTGCATTTGCGAAATTGAATAATTTCGCAAGCGTTTTTAATTTTTCTTATAAAAGAGATGTGTAACTTTTATGGTGTACAATAAAGTATATTCTATTCTATTGTAATTAAAAATGAACAATGTTTCTACTGAAGTACACTTGTAGATCAAGTTCCATTACACAAAAGTTTTGGTAACAAGGGTTTCTTTGTGTTAAAGTCATTTTAAATTGACATACGTTCAATGTACAATTTATATTTTAATCCTATTGAAATTTTAATTTACAATGTTTTTCTTCTTAAATCTAAACACTTATTTTAAATGTTATCATTTTAAAGAAAGATACAGTGTTGACATCGAGAATAGGTATCAGCATAAATGGTCTAGGAGAAAAACTAAGAGTAGGTATGTAATAAAATGTTTTTAGACTCATTCAATATTACAGGTAGTTAAGGAGAATACAACAAAAATATGTGAATTGCAAACGATAGGCGTGGTAAGCATTAGGATAGGTTAGGGTAGATCCGATTGATGGACCCCCTTTACCGAACTTAGACTCCCATTTGGTCCATTGTGCGTGTAAGCCTGCTCTCTGTGAGAGGGAATGGGCCGTAATCCACCACGTGGGCCCAGTGCGGGTTGATGGATGTTATATGTCTTAGTTTTTAAGATTTCATACCTAAAGGGTAAAAACGGGACCCTATTACTAAGACTCCGCGGTCCGTCTGTCTGTCTGTCTATCACCAGGCTGCATATCGTGAACTGTGATATCTAGTCAGTTGACATTTTCACATATGATGTATTTATGTTGCCGCTATAAGAAAAAATACTAAAAATGGAATAAAATAAATATTTAAGTGGGGGCTCCCATAAAAAAACGTGATTTTTCATTCCCGAAATGCAAATGATAAAAAACCGATAAGCTGGCAACTCGGCAACGATGTTCAAGGCTCTTGAGCTTTGACTCGACCAGACCGTCATTGCCGATGAGCTTCTTGGCCCGTTTTTTTATGAACTTAACTGCATCAAGCTGGTGTTTGGTATATCCGTCCTAAAAATGAGAACAGTACTCCTAAATCATCGAACTTGAGCTTGATACAACTTGAGCAATTATTTTGGCGTGAAAAACCGACTCCCCCACTTTTTGGCAGCCAGCTGAGCCTTTTCTTCAATGTATGGACCAAAATTGAGGATCATGTCAAACATAACACCAAGAAGCTCAAAGTGGTCCATTATCGGCACGTTTATAACGCGGAAGGAAGGAGCCAAGTGGAATTGGCTCATTTTAATGGAGAAAAGACACGCCTGGATTTTAGCAGCATATAACCTGACCAAATTGGCATCGCCCCATTTGGAGACTGCCTTCAAGGATAAGCTCAAACGCTCCACCATAGCACGGACAAGGGTGGACAAGTACCTCTCAGCAACAGTGCTGTCGTCTGCATACCCAAGTTTTTGGCAGATCATTTATGTGTAACAAAAATAATGTTGCTGAGAGTAACAACCCTTCAGGGACACCGGCATTATTATCCAATTGGTACGACGAGCAGCCATCGATAACCATTCGAATGGACCGATCCCTCAAGAAATCTGTAATCCAATCACACATACCATCACCAGGCAGACCGAATGAAGGAAGCTTACTAATAAGGCTTCCGTACCCGACCCTATCGAAAGCTTTCGAGTTGTCGAGGGAGACGGCAAGCGCCTCCCCGTGCCTCTCGATGGCCTTACTCCAAATGTGAATGGCATACGCTAGAAGATCCCCTGTAAAACGATTGGCAATCACTTAGGATGTCATGAGCTTCTAGGTTAGCCAGGAGTTTAATATAAAGCACACGTAGAGATGGGTCTGTAATTGGCCGGGTCAGCTCGACTGTCCTTCTTGGACACGGGCTGTACGTTAGCTTACTATCAAGCATTCGGCACTTTTCCAGTTTCATACGAAAGGTGAAATAGACGTGTCAAGATCGGAGAAAGTTCGGGCGCACAAGTTTTAAGGACAAGTGCTAGTATCCCGTCGGGGTCACTAGCTTTGTTCAAGTTGAGGTTGCCCAGCAACCTACGAACGTCCTTTTGATGGATGCGAATGTCCGACATATATGTCGGCCAGCGACCTGCTGGGTTTCAGCAGTGGTGGTAGTGAGGGATGGCAGAAGTTTGACTCAATCACTTACCCAGGGACCAAAACGCTTTACTACCTGCTGGGTAAGAAGCAAGTTGTCCCTATTTGGCCAATGTGGTCGAACAGAGCATTTTGCAACACCTTCTTGCAGGACTTGGCAGTGCTGTTGAAGGCCTTCTGTTGTCAGCAGAAGGTCCAAGCAATAGGCCGTATGCGAATCAACATCCCCCGTTGCCGTTTCCCCCTGAAGCAACTGGCTGATAAGCTTATACATCTCCCCTCCAGCATGATCACTGCACTGGTATGGGAAGAGCCACTCCTGGTGGTCAGCATTAAAGTTCCCACATATCACTAGTTGGACGGATGGGTACCGCGGATGCACTGCATCAGCCGCTTCACTTTGTTAATCTGTGAGTCTGCTTGCCTCCTGATCTCCGCTGTGCAAACGGTAGACACAGGCATTGAAAATTGTATCCAGATCTTTGTCCACCAGAAACCAAAGCGTTGTGAATATTAATTGAATTACAATAATTATTAAAAAGCAAGTTTTATTAGCTCTTCCATAGAACTTAACATGCCTTTTTATCCGAATGTAACATTGACACACATTGTAATGGTTGCTTACAATAATATGTATCACAGATGTTTATTGTCGGTATAATTCGTAATCATACATAAAACACAGAAAAAAGCTTTTAAATGCTTTCATGACCCCATTGTAACAGTCTTCAGATGAGGCGTGCTAATACCAGCAG
This sequence comes from Orthosia cruda, assembly GCA_964057195.1. NCBI lineage: Eukaryota > Metazoa > Arthropoda > Insecta > Lepidoptera > Noctuidae > Orthosia > Orthosia cruda. Next base: position 43,753,778 of record OZ059826.1, read on the forward strand.
CTCAATAGACGGATCTCTAAATCCTTGAAAAGAGATCTCCGCTGATTTAATACCGACCGTACTAAAGACACAATTGAGCGAAATAAAGGCTCCAATGTGTTTTCAAGACTATTGGGCCGAGCCAGCTCACGAAACTGAAGACTAGATGGCAGGATCATAGCCGCCAAACCGGAGCTTCTGAGGGAGATCAAGACATTTTATGGGCAGTTGTACACATCAATCAGCAAACCCGTTTCGAATCTAGCAAATGATCCAAGAGCTAGATTGACTCGACACTATACCGAAGAAATCCTGGACGTCAGCCTGTACGAGATTAGGATAGCTCTGCAACAGCTTAAGAACAACGAGGCGCCGGGTGATGACGGCATCACGGCTAAACACCTGAAGGCAGGTGGGAAACCGGTCCTTAAGGCCCTTCAAAAGCTGTTTGATTGATAAATAAATGATTTGATTCTATTGTTTGCCGATTGATAAGCATTTCTCAAAGCTAAAAAAAGACTACATACATACGCTGCGGCAGGTTATACAGTAGACCGAAGAGTATTAACTGCCTCTCTGCTTAGCCTTTGTGGACTATGAGAATGCCTTCCATTCGATCGAGACTTATGGGCTCCAGTTCGATAGGCCTAACTTCGAGAAAGAGGACAACCACTCGGGAAGTTGCGCGGTATCTTCTCGTCCAATTTAGCGCAGTGTCTCAAGACAAAAGTCTATGACCAGTGCGTGTTGTCATTGATTACCTGCGGGACTGAGACGTGTTCCCTTACAGTTGGCCTTATCAGAAAGCTTAAAGTCACCCAAAGGGCAATGGAGAGGACTTTGCTAGGAGTTTCCTTGCGCGATCGCATCAGAAATGAACATATCCGCAGGAAAACCAAAGTTACCGACATAGCCTGAAGAATTGCCAGACTCCATGTCGTGTCCAGGCTATCTCTCTCCATTCTGGGTTGCCTGGAAGAGATCGCAGAACGCGATAAGGCCACCTTTTGTATGTTTGTTGTTATTTAAGGTTTCCGTGTGAATTGTTTTTATCTTGGTGTACAATACAAGTATATAATAAATAAATAAATAATTGCGAAATTTAAGTGGCAGTGGGCAGGGCACATTGTTTGCAGAACGGATGGCCGATGGGCCGTAAAGTTCTCGAATGGCGACCGTGAACTGGAAGACGATGCGTTGGAAGGCCTCCCTCTAGGTGGACCGATGTTCTGGTTAAGGTTATTACATACACAATATATCTTGGAGCTTTAAACTCGAATAACGGCGTCTAAATTGACGAGATAAAAAGGCGTATGGCGATCACAAGAACTGCAATGGACAAAATGAAAAAAATATGGAGGAACAGAGACATCACTAAAGCCACGAAGACCAGGTTCGTGCGCACTTTAATTTTACCCATATTTCTGTATGCTGCTGAAACGTGGACGTTGCGGGAGGTGGAAAGAAAAAAGATAGACGCTCTGGAGATGTGGTGCTGGAGAAGAATTCTCGGAGTTTCGTGGACCGAGTTCCGCACAAATGTCTCGATACTCCAAGAACTCCACATCAAGCAGCGTCTGTCCACAATAGTACAGTCCCGAATACTCACTTTCTTCGGACACGTTACAAGGCGAGACAGTCAGTCCATAGAACGTTTAGTCGTCCAAGGAAAAGTGGAAGGCACTAGACCGCGTGGTAGGTCACCCATGCGTTGGACCGACCAGATCAAGTCTGCTGTGGGTGGTCCCGTGCACGGATGTACCCGGATGACTTCTAATCGGGCAAGGTGACGAGACCAATACTTCATGACGACCACGACCGCTCTATCAAGAGCGTAACGACTAAGAAGATATTAGTACATTATAGTACAAGTGTGTAATGTTGGTGATTACCGCTGAGGCGCCATTGAGACCCAAGCCGTTAGGTGAGGGTCTTAAGAGAGCCGAGGACGGTAATCATCAATACACACGTGTATCATACGACGTTTTTCAACACACTTGTGAAGAAAATAATACTAAAAATCATTTCCAACAGTGAAAAAGTGTTGTGATTTTTTTTTCGCAATGGCGGGCAAAATGAATCAGTTTTCCTATGCGCGCGCATCTAACAATGGCGATCGGCCATAAACTAAAAATAATGAGTTATTTTTTTTTTTGGCTTTTCGCGGATAGCGTTTTAGCCACGTACAAAATGGGGAATTTCAAGTTTTCTTTATTACAGACAAAAACAAAAGTTATATTCAAGTGAAAGCTTTATTTATGAAACACGTGCAAGTTGAAATTATCTATTTAAATACGAAGTTGCATGAAATGTGTTGCATTTGTACTATTGAGCACGATCTTTTTTGTATCGAAACTTTTTTAAGAACAAAGCAACTCAACCAATAAATTAAAAAAAAACACTCTTTATCTCACTTGTGAATAATAGTAATGAAAAAGTCACAGTTTGATAACAGGTGTCATTATGTGCCTAATTGCGGTGAAATTAGAGCCACTTTATGAGCAAGTGTGTTGAAAAAATGTTTATCTACTTCGGTTTCGTTATATTCGAATTACAAAATTGACAGCGGTTTCATTATGATACCCATAAGGACATCGGGTTGCATTATGCGAATCGTCATACATTCTACATTTTACATTTAACACAAGCAAAGACATTCAGAACATACAGCCAGGTGCCTATAATATTACTTCGAAATCAAGACAATGTAAATGATGTTTTTAAAAATGGAACAAGTTTAGAACATAAGTATCCTATACTATTTGGCTGTTGCGGCTACAAGATCTTTGTCTTATACCTAATAAAGACTAAATAAAAAAATAAAAATAAAGTGGACGCGTTCAAAATTTTCTGAGTGAAATTTTATTCCAAATTTTATTAAAAGTGTCTTCAATATTAAGTGATATTGAAAATACTCCACCAGATATAACAAATAGAGCAGTTGCGGCTACAAATAATTTACTACCAGAAATGAAATCAAGACATGTATAAGAGAAATGAAATACTTAAATACACTTCCTTCCACAGCTTGAAAGGTCTCGACTGATGAAGTCCACGCTCCGGCCAGTGCAGATCCAGGTCCAAAACCCCGAGAGCTTTCAGCTCGAACTCCAGAATCGTTTCGAATGCCTAGGGAGCTCCGTGGATGAATACAGCAACGGGTTCGTGGAAGCTGTCCATACGGTCGGGTCTAAGTTTTTCAAGACCCGTCGTACAGATAGGAACAAAAAGTTCTCTGATCATACCCTCAAGCTTATGAAGGAGAGGCGTGAGATGATCCTGCAGTCTTCAGATGAGGCGTGCAAATACCGGCAGCTCAATAGACAGATCTCTAAATCCTTGAAAAGAGACCTCCGCCGATTCAATACCGAGCGTATTAAAGACGCGATCGAGCGAAATAAAGGCGCCAAGGTGTTTGCAAGGGATCTGGCTATTGGGCAGAGCCAACTCACGAAACTGAAGACCGACGATGGCAGGATCGTATCCGCCAAACCGGATCTTCTAAGGGAGATTAAGACATTATATGGGCAGTTGTACACATCGATCAGCAAGCCCGTTGCGAGTCTAGCAAACGACCCAAGAGCTAGATTGACCCGGCACTATACCGAAGATATCCCGGACGTCAGCCTGAACGAGATTAGGATGCCTCTGAAACAGCTCAAAAACAACAAGGCGCCGGGTGATGACGGAATTACGGCAGAACTCCTGAAGGCGGGTGGCAAACCGGTCCTTAGGGCCTTTCAGAAGCTGTTTGATTCCGTCATACTCGAGGGCAAAACGCCACAGGCATGGTGCAGGGGTGTGGTGGTACTCTTCTTCAAGAAGGGTGACAATGCCCGGCTGAAGAACTATAGGCCCATCTCACTTCTTAGTCATGTCTACAAGTTGTTTTCAAGAGTCATCACGAATCGTCTCGCGCGCAGGTTTGACGATTTCCAGCCCCCCGAACAAGCCGGATTCCGAAAAGGCTTTAGCACCGTAGACCACATACATACGCTGCGGCAGGTTATACAGAAGACCGAAGAGTATAACCTGCCTCTATGTTTAGCGTTTGTGGACTACGAGAAAGCCTTCGATTCGATCGAGACTTGGGCTGTACTGCAGTCTCTCCAACGGTGCCAGATCGACTACCGGTACATTGAGGTGTTGAAGTGTTTGTACAAAAACGTCACCATGTCAGTCCGTCTTCAGGATCAGACCTCGAAACCAATCCTTCTCCAGCGCGGCGTGAGACAGGGAGACGTCATTTCTCCGAAACTGTTCACTGCTGCGCTGGAGTATGTCTTCAAGGTTCTGGACTGGAGGGGGCTGGGCATCAACGTTAATTTCGAGTACATTACTCACCTTCGGTTTGCCGACGACATAGTGGTCATGGCTGAGACCATGGAGAGCCTCAGTAAAATGCTCGATGACCTCAGTAGAGCTTCCGAAAGAGTGGGTCTTAAAATGAACATGGACAAAACCAAGATCATGGTGAATGCCCATGTAACACCCACTCCTATCAAGGTCGGAGACTCTACACTCGAAGTTGTAGACCATTATGTCTACCTGGGACAAAAGGTCCAGTTGGGTAGGTCCAATTTCGAGAAAGAGATCAACCGTCGAATCCGACTAGGCTGGGCGGCGTTCGGGAAGTTGCGTGGTATCTTCTCGTCCAATTTACCGCAGTGTCACAAGACAAAAGTCTATGACCAGTGTGTGTTGCCAGTGATCACCTCCGGAACCGAGACGTGGTCGCTCACAATGGGCCTTATCAGAAAGCTCAAAGTCACCTAAAGGGCAATGGAGAGGGCTATGCTCGGAATTTCCTTGCGTGATCACGTCAGAAATGATGATATCCGCAGGAGAACCAAAGTTACCGACATAGCCCGAAGAATTGCCAAACTTAAGTGGCAGTGGGCAGGTCACATTGCTCGCAGAACGGATGGCCGATGGGGCCGAAAAGTTCTGGAATGGCGACCGCGAACCGGAAGACGATACGCTGGAAGGCCTCCCACTAGGTGGACTGATGACCTGGTTAAGGTTGCGGGAAGGCGCTGGATGCGAGACGCACGGGATCGGTCAATGTGGCGACGCCTGGGGGAGGCCTATGTCCAGCAGTGAACGTCTTTCGGCTGAAATGATGATGATGATGATGACTTCCTGAAATACTTATTTGTCTATATCTGTGTTTTATTCCTTCCTTCGTAGATAAAATCTTGTATGCAACTGTACGTTATTGGTCTTTTAATAACTCGTGCCCACCTATTTTGGTACGCGCTACGCTTGTACCGAAAAATGGCACTCGTATTAAAAGACCGTCCATAACGTAACAGTTGCATGAATAGCTATTATTCTATTTGACTAATTTGTTTTGTTTCTATCCAAAAACAAACCAAAAACACTATGCAAATAAAAAACCGGCCCAGTGCGAGTCCGACTCGCCCACGAAGGGTTCCTTACCATTATCGCAAAAAACGGCAAAATATCACGGTTGTTTTATAGCCCCATTTAAATATTTATTTTATTTTGTTTTTAGTTATTGTTGTTTTAGCAGCAATAGAAATACATCGTCTGTGAAAATTTTGACAGTCTAGCTATCACGGTTCATGAGATACAGCCTGGTGACAGACAGACTGACCGTGCAGTCTTAGTAATAGGATCCCGTTTTTACCCTTTGGGTACGGAACCCTAGAAACTAACAAACATTTAAAAACTACAAATTCAGTCAATAATGTCCAGAAAATCCCACGTGGTCTAGGGACAAATCTAGGCAGAAGATGATGATCCACTAACCTGACTTTAAGAAACTCTTGCGAAATACCAAATCCTCTGAACTCAGAACTGACAAAGATTCCTCTACCACTGAAGTAACGGTCCAAATTAAATGCTTTCACTTCATCGAAATAAGCTGATAAGCCAAAGATAATTTCTAAAACCTTCTTGATTTCTTGGGCTTGGAACTTATTATACTGAAAAATATAAAGAAATTAAGGTCTTCGTAAATATAATGTTAACAGGGGTTTCTGTTAAAACAAAGGGAGCGAATAGAAGTACACGGATCTCAATAAAATCAATCGATTTGCGTAGCATTTTTCCAACAATGCTGGGATCCAATCTAACCGGATTTAGGTGAGTACCAATATTACTAGTAGTACTATAAATATTATTTCAGGCTATACGTATAAATTAACTTGGTGCCATCATGTTTCGGCACTGTTCACACTTTATAACCTAATTAAAATATATTAAAGTACAGTATTACCGGAATCCCAAAAACTGGTTCTTGATCTCCTTTCAATACTAACTTCATCATGGATGCTCCAACGACGTCTTTGATTTGTTTATCATCGTTGTCTTTACAACAAATCACAGTGTGAAATCCTGGGTTTGCTACATTTTTTAATATTGATTCGCGTACTTCATTTAATGCTTTTACACTTTTTGAGATACCTGTAACAGACATTTTTGATTTTTCTTTGCTTTTACTCAAAAAGCAATTAAAATATTGGCTTCCATACCATTGTAATACCAATAATTTACTTACCTGCAGCTTTGAATATAGGCTCTTCTTTTATTAAATTATTGATATATAGATTCACAACATCTTCTCTCAGATTTTCAGGTACGTCCATTATACGGAAATTAAAAACATTATTACCTTTTTTAGCTGCAACCGAAAATTTCGACCACACTTTGTAAAACTTTGACATTTTTTATATTAAAGGTTGTCGTTCTTGAAAAATGCTGATGTTTTGTCTGTTATCACAGGCTCGTGTTACTTATCAATACGTCACGCCTGTATGCTCCGAAAGATTAGGGAGAGGTGTACATACAAAATACCAGTCTTACTTTTTACAATATTTAAGATGAGTCTTATAACTCTTTTTATATATTTAAAAAAAATACTATATCCAGTTGATTACTATGCCAATACACGTCAATACTATGCCCAATTGTATTATGAACTAAATAATACAACATGGCAACTGCGAATTGTGAGTTAGTTAATTGTGAATAGCTATCTAATCAGCTAAGCCTTGGAATGTACAAGGGAAATTGTGTTTAACGAATTTGGTAACTTATAAATTGTATTCTAAGTAAATATGATAACATTGTCTAAATAAAAAAACTAAATACATACAAAAGAAAAAAGACATGTCTTTTAAAGAAATATAACTTAATGCAAATAATGATACTCGTAATAAATTTAAAAATATAAATTATACATAACATTAAGTGTAATAGCACAATTGAGAGAATGGTATCTGTACAAAACAATTTCATTATTTATTAACCGATTTCCCAAAAAGGAGGAAATGCTTAATTCGGAAGTTTATATAAATATATTTTATGTATGTTCGGGCATAACTCCGTCATATATGAATGGGATTGCAAAATTATTTTTTTGTTCGCAAGAAGTTAATTCCGAAATTAAAGATTTGATGAAGAACTTTGGAGATATACAACAGAACTCTTCAATAAATGAAGACAAATCTCTCGGAATTGCTGCAATCGCATGTCTGTTTTTTTTGACACCATTTCATAAGATACCATCACGCCAGTATGCTCTAAACGGATACGCAGATGTGTACAGTTTATCTTGGTACACTCTCATTCCACCGGTTATGTTCAAGTTAGATGTTATTCGAGTAATCTATTCTGGCATTACTGTGGGCGGTTCGTTATTATAGAACTTGTGTTGGGGTTTATAAGGTGAAATGTTAAAGTTATTCATATACTTATTACCAAACTCTTATAATTAAATATCCGTATAACTATACCCAAGCCTTTTTATTAACATATCCTTATTACCACGTTGCATATACATATTTGCAACACCACCTCGAACTTCATACTTATTCAGAGACACACCGCGGGGAATTTGTCAGGATAACAGACAGCTAGTTTATAGAAACATAAAACACATTCATACACTTTTTCTCAACTTGATTTTTATAGTTTCAATGTATATAGATCGTCTGTGACTGGTTGGATTGCTGGTCCTTTTGCATCCATTATTATCACCATCTATTTCATTATAATAGTATCATAATGCCAAAACTCGACACCAATTACTTTAACCACAGAATTTCCTTTACTACTTCATATTGAGGTTATGTAGGTACTGTGAGGACTCTGCTTAACTAGAAGGCAACCTACTTGCCTATAAAAAACACTGGCAATTGGTATTACTTGAAAGGTAAATGAATTTCGAACTTAAAAATAAGTGAAGATGTTTTTGCAAAGCTTTTGATTGTCAATTCTAGTGGAGCCGCACAGAAGGCAGGCATATTGTGGAATTCGTACTAAATATATATAATATAAAAGTAATAGTAGTAGTTAGTTTATCCGTGATCATGGTGCTTGCAACAGCACCAAAATATCGGAAACTCGCTACAAACAGTAAACATGGTAAATATCCCGCTTATAATGTTAATATTAATATAAAAGTAATTTATTAGTTTAATTCGTAGACTCTGGCTATCGTCCCCACAAGTGGTGGAGTTGCGCCGGGGAAACTATCCCAGTAAAAAAAGAAAAAATACAAAATTTATTTCGCGTGTGCACGGCGAAAACAGTGCACGGAGCCCCATCTGTGAGTGTGAGGTTACGGATAACGAAGATATCGTTGGCGAGAACCCTAGCCGACGAACACTAGCACGTGGATTATCAATGATAAGTGGTTTTGTTATTTTGTGTGATTGAGCATAAAGCAAGCATGATGAATAATTATTACTCAGGCACGAACGGGTATTGCCTAGAGGAATTCTTAACCAAATTCAAGTCAGTGGCCGAAATAAATGAATGTAGAGAGAGCGACTACAGCCTGATCTTGGAAGGATTCCTGCAGGGGGCTGCATATTATTTTTACCGTATGATTTTTAAGTATGACATGGACTTTGAAGTGTTATGCGATAGCTTGAGGAGTGAATTCTCAATATTTCACCGCAGATGTCGTTATTGCGAACAGCGCATAATAATCGCTGAAATAAAATCAGATAAAAAACAACCTGATGTGTTGTGTGAGGATGTTAATACACATTTATTTTCTAGTATCGTGATTAAGGACGAACAAACACAAAACAATATACAGTGCAGTGAAAAAAGCTTTGACCACGTTGACGGAGAAGGCGATGCAATTGTTGGCGATGACACCAACGGAGAGAGCTGCATGTTGGAGGACGAAGGTGACCAGACCAGTGGAGAGCAGTTGAAGGTGGAGTCTGTCTTCCTGGGCGAGCGCGCGGTTGGCCCGGCTGACGACGAGTTGGACTCCCTATCCAACAGCGAGTGCGTGGACGAGGGTATAGTAATGTGTCTTTTTCTAGTTTGAATAACCTGATGCATATTTTATCTTGTCGTCATAGTGACCGTTTATTGTTTTTTGACACCAACAATTTTGTTAGTGATTTTGTTTTGATTGGGAACCTTATGTTTCTTCCCAAAAATAGTCGACATTTATTAGCTACATTGTTAGCTTTTAATATACACGCAGTTATTTATAATTTAACTGAGACTAGGTTTAGTGATTTAACAGTATTATTCAGTTTTTCTGATAATACTTTAAACGATGATTTTTTAAACGATTAGAGCCGACAAAAGAGAAGTCGAATAGTAATATTTTACTATATCATCAAAATATAAATCGCTTCTCCGGCAAAATTTTAGACATGGAATTGTTAGTAGATAAATACCACATGGATATCTTATGTTTTTGTGAAACTTGGTTAAAACCAGATAGGATGTTGTTTAATGTAAATAATTTTTCAGTTGCCAGCGCGTACAACAGATCCACAGTGGGTGGTGGTACCCTGATACTTTGTAATAGTCATTTAAAATATAAGGAAAGGAAGGATATCACTGCTTACTCTGTTGATCGCTTGTGTGAGGTAGCATGTGCAAAGGTCGAGGGGCATACTGTCTTGTGCGTTTACAGACCACCAGCATCAAACTTGTCATTGTTTTTGATAACAATGGAAGAATTATTAAGTAAACTTTTCAGAGATAATAAATTAGTTTTTGTTTGTGGTGACTTAAATATAGATCTGTTAGTCAACTCGCCTGAAAAATGTAAGCTCATTTCATTATTTAAATCATTTAACCTAAAATATTTATTTAATGAACCAACAAGAATAACAGCAACTTCAGCTTCTTGCATAGATAATGTATTCACTAATTGTAAAGTAAAAGATTCGTTTTTAATTAGTGGCGTTAAGTCAGACCATACTAGTCAACTAGTATCTTTTGAGTCAGATAAAAAAATTAACCTAGCTAAATCAATTCGATTAAGACCACTTACTAAAAATAAATGAATCTCTTTTAATAATAATGTTTTAAGCAACCTTTGTAACGCCAGTTTTGATTCTAACGACCCCAATATAAATTACGGCACGTTGTTTTCAACAGTTTGCCAAGAATATAATAAAACGTGTCCTGTAAAAACAGTTAAAGTCAACAATTCCAAATCGAAATTTAGTGAATGGGCCACTGTGGGCATAAGAAAAAGCCGAGATATCTTATATAATTTATATTACGAAAAATCTTTGACTTCCGATCAAGTTTTTCACACTTATGTTAGAAACTATTCCAAAATATTCAAAAGAGTCTGCGCTCAAGCAAAATCTCAAATAATAATTAACAAAATTGGTGTTTCTAATAATAAAATAAAAACTGTGTGGCAATTAATTAATAAAGAAACTGGAAAGATACAACAACGCGATCAGAATGAGTTGTCTTTGAAAATAACTAATCAAACCATTTCTGATAGGCAAGAAGTCGCTGAGAAATTAGAAAATTTCTTTACCAATATTCCGTTAGAGGTTACGAAGTCTCTTCCTTCCTCTCCTAAATTAGCTGAAGCTCTTCTTAAAGAAAACTTTACTAAAGACTTACCAATCTTTAAATGATTCAATTAAAAACGCGTTCAAAAGTCTCAATAAAAAAATACTGAAGACTTAAGGGGGATATCCGTTAGGGTTCTTGGAGATATTATTGACTCAATTGCTCCTGTCCTAACAGGCATATTCAATCAATGTTTGGACAGCGGCACTTTTCTTGACTTAATGAAACACAGTAAAGTAGTACCAATTTTCAAATCAGGCTGTAAGAGTGATTCTTCTAATTATAGATCTATATCCGTGCTTCCAGCATTGAGTAAAATCTTTGAAAAAATCATGCTGGAACAGATGTTGTCTCACTTCAATTCAAATGGGATACTGCATAGTCAACAGTTTGGTTTCACGAAAGGTAGGTCGACAACGGACGCGGGAGTAGAACTCATCAGCCACATCTTGGAGGCTTGGGAGAGGTCCCAGGATGCCATTGGCATTTTCTGTGATCTCTCAAAAACTTTCGACTGCGTCGACCACAACACACTGATCTGTAAATTACACCACTACGGAATTCGTGGAAAATCTGCTGATCTCGTGCTTTCCTATTTATCAAACAGACAGCAAAAAGTAAATGTTAATGGGGCGACGTCCTCCGGGTCTCTAGTCAAGATGGGCGTGCCCCAAGGTTCAATTCTCGGCCCTTTCCTTTTTCTTGTTTACATTAATGATCTCCCTTTTATGATGGCCAAATTATCGGATATAATTCTATTTGCTGATGATACTTCGCTAATTTTTAAAATAGATAGGCAAGATACGGATGTCATAAATGTCAACGAAAGTCTAATTGTTCTCTCAAAATGGTTCGCAGCTAACAATCTTTTACTGAATGCGAAAAAAACAAAATGTCTAAAGTTCTCTTTACCAAATGTACCACAACATGACCTAAACTTAAATCTTGACGGCAAAAATCTTGAAGTTATAACGGAAACTGTATTCTTAGGGATTACTATCGATTCAAAATTGCAGTGGGGCGCGCACATTAGAACTCTTTCGGGTAGGTTAAGTTCGGCTGCATATGCAGTAAGGAAAATAAGGCAGCTAACCAATGTAGCTACAGCTAGGTTAGTATACTATGCTTATTTCCACAGTATTATGTCTTATGGCATTCTGCTTTGGGGATCAGCAGCAGACGTTGACTCAATTTTCATCCTACAAAAGAGGGCAATCCGCGCAATCTATAAAATGGGTCCTCGCGAGTCCCTCAGAGAAAAATTTAAAGAGATCGATACACTGACTCTACCTTCAATTTATATTTTGGAATGTATTTTGTATGTCCGTAAAAATCGGGGGCTTTTCAAAACTAGAAGCGACTTCCATAATTTAAATACACGCAGTAAGCACGAAATTGTAATACCCAAATTCAGATTAACGAAAACTAGCAAGTCTTTTCTTATAAACAGTATACGCTTTTATAACAAGTTGCCAAAGTCAGTTGTAGAACTGACCGATGGAAGGTTCAAAAACTACATCAAACGTATCCTTGTTAAAAAAGCATATTATAAAATCAATGACTACGTTGAAGATAAAAACATTTGGCCTTAGCTCCTTCTGCGCATGCAGCTTCCCTGGTAACTTGTAAACGGCACAAATATGTGGATGTCTCTAACTATTCTCAATCTCATTTTTTCTTTCCTTCTTTTAATTAGACTTTTTACAATGGTTTTCAATCAACTTTAAAGCCCTTTGCTAAGAATAGTTACAGCACTGATAACAAAATTTGTGCAACATAATAAATTTAGTCTTGTTATACTTATTTTTATTATTTTTTACCTTTGTATAGATTCTTTTACCGATTGTTTTGTGAATGTGTGAACATTGTAGGCCTTCTAGATGCTAGTTAACATTTGTTAACTTTTTTATATAATCTTTTTCTTTTTTTTTTTAGTTTCTTACGACTTATTGTCATAATTCGGGCCTACGTTGTCCCTCCATATCTAAGTACTAATGCTGTAACATGGAAATATTGTAAAACCAAACCATTTTTAAAAGAGTAACCATGGAGTTTCTTGCCGGTTCTTCTCCATAGGAAACGACCAACCCGAACCGTGCACATTTTGTCGACGTTTTATAAGTGCCCATGTAGGCCTATGTGAAATAAAAAAATTGATTTTGATTTTGATTTTGTCGATCCAGTCCAATTGACTGCAATAATTCCGTTTATCTTACAGAGAACCATGTTGAGATTCAGTCAGAACAACTAGTTGTGGTTCCATCTGGACACCAAAATGTCTCGGATGTTAACATGCATGAGAATCCCATTGAGTTTAAACATAAAATTGAAAATAGTTTCGAAATTTCTCAATCTGACTTAAAACAAAATCTTATAAAAGTCATTTTGAAAAGAGAGATTTTGACAGCCTTTAAGAAATGTTTTTCTCGAAATAAATCGAAGGAGATCCGTACGAAAATTAAAAGAGTATTTAGAAAAGGTTCTTATTGCACCAACATAAATTCAAAGAAGGCGATCAATAAAAAAGTTATGATTCGAATTAAATACAAAAGAATTTATAATAAAACTTCTTGGGGAGCAGGGTTTGGTAGAAAGAAGAATACTGGAATTGTGGCAAAGAAGAATTCCCATCATATTTGTTTTAGGTGTAACATTGTACTAGGATGTTTGCGTTGTAATCAAAATAAATTCAATCTTGTAAAATGCAAATTATGGAAATATTATAGAAAGAAATTTAGGTATAAAGTTTTGTAAATAATGTATTATGCAAACTGATTTACTTAATGTTGTTGTGTCGTGTCTTATATGTTGTGCTTTATTAACCAATGTTTTCTTTTCATGTCGTGCAAATGAACACGGTCCAACCTAGAAGGAATTTGCGATGCGGGCTGGGCATCGAGAAAAACTAAAGGCGATTAATTATTCGAATCATTTATCTGTATATGTTTTGATGAAATTAAATATTCCTGTCTTGTTTTTATTTACTAAGTAGGATTAGCTTTTGAAATTGCTGACGAAGTCCAAATACAAATCCATAAGGACTAATTCAGAAACAGTCAAAAATTAATAGAAATGTCTTATAAGCCCCTAAGGCAAATGAATGCTTTTAAAGCATAGATGTCATCGTAAGAAATTGTTTGAAACGTAGGCCAGATTCCCACTACGCTGGACCGGCAGATCTGTCGCGCCGGTAAATCTGCCGGAAGGGCTAGTGGCTGTACAATTTATATGAAGCTATTCACATTATCCCGGGTCCGGCATTTTTGCCGAGCGTTTTGTCACTACGAATTGCCGGTAGAACGACCGGGCCCGGAGTAATGTGAACAAGTTTGTGCCGGTATCTGTCCCCCGCTCGCCCCGCTCGTGCTCCCCTCGCCCCGCCCGTGTTCCACTCACGTCTTTCGGCTCGCATTTTCTGGTAAAAGTAGACGTTTAGCATGGATATTCAAGCAGAAACTTTAATTAGGTTCACCCATTAATGTTTCAAATGTTCCAAGTGAAAATCTTTCCCGTAAAATAGGGTGTACCCAATGTTTTCTTTTATTTTGCCTTCTATTAAGATACCACCACAACACAACAATTTCGTCGTCCATTGTGCGCGCAGGTCCAAATTCAACTGAGGTACTGTCTGAATTTCTTCCGGGATCCGATGTAATGTGAACACTCTGTCCGGTGTCCGGTTTTTTGGCAGATCTGCCGGTCCGGCGTAGTGGGAACGCTGCCGTAATCCCACAGATAATACAAAAAAGGATAGTGTCAAAACCTTGTCAAAAGTAAAACATAGTTTTCATTATAAGAATTGCTAAACATATATTGCCATAAACCACATAATAAGGCACAGTGTTCACACCATAATTAAATGTAATTATACTCTATGCGCCGTATTAGCCACAGATTAGTTAGGCCGGACCACAAATAGAAGTTTAAAACTATGTAGGTTGTATAAAGGCTATACCGAATAGTTAGAAGATTATAAGATGTAAATTATGTAATTATAAAAAAGTAGGCAATTTAGGGACATAGTACATGTAAATAGATTAAAACTATTGAATGTTAGAGTAGAATAAGAGATAGATTTAAATAGATAAGAATAGGTTAAGGTTAGTAAGGTTTCCATATAGGAAGAGGCCTGTGGTCAATTAAAAGAAAAATATGAATGACAACTATCAAATTTGACATATTGAAGTTAATAGGGATGGGAAAGTAGGAAAAAATGTATCCATAGTTTTTTTGTCGACATTTTTAAATAGTATCGATATATATATATATATATATATAATTAAATTAGTTCTTTCCGTTGCATGTGCTGATGAGTTGTGAGCTGCAGGGGAATGAAGAGGCTGGCAAAGTTGGCCACGCATCGAAGAAATGTTTATTCGTTATGCGAATAAGACATAGGCACAAGCCAGGGTATTAGTATAACCCAGTCCGTTTGTTAAAGTAATAGTTATAACTGAAACCGACTTTGCTAACGGGGCATAGCCTTTGCAAAGGATGTCGAGTTGACATCATTGGTCCAGTTCATGTCTGATGTTTAAAAAAATAAATGCATTTATAATAATAAACCCTGGTGCAAGTTCTATGAATAGGATTAGAAATTCGATGCGATCCAGCCTTTCCTTCTCTGGCCTGATAAACGCACGAGATCGAAAAATTGTATCAGATTTGAATTTTTGAGATTAAACTCCATCTGGGTCGATGTGAATTGACGCATCATTCTTGTTTGTGTTGGGAGGACGCCTTGTTTCTTTTTTAGAGGTTTTGGCCAAGGAGGTTCAAGCATGACCGCGTTGATTTGTTAGTGCGTATGTGCACGTCAGCTGAAGTTAAAATCACATATCGGAGCGTCCGATAACTCGTTTGTCATGATTAAGCCTTCCCCTTTTAAGGGTCGTACCTCAATTGTAAATGTTATTCCTCTATTAGGTAAATGCTCGGGTTAGGGTAAGGTAGGATTCATGTAACCTTTCAAAACATAGAATAGAAGCACTTCATATGATTCTGCGCGTCTATTCGTAGGGGCGTAGCTCATGTGAGGACTCTGCTTAACTAGAAGGCAACCTACTTGCCTATAAAAAACACTGGCAATTGGTATTACTTGAAAGGTAAATGAATTTTGAACATAAAAATAAGTGAAGATGTTTTTGCAAAGCTTTTGATAGTCAATTCTAGTGGAGCCGCCCAGAAGGCAGACATATTGTGGAATTCGTACTAAATATCTAAAATATAATAGTAATTTATTAGTTTAATTCGTAGACTCTGTCTACGTCCCCACAGTACCTGCTCGGCTTCCACTGTTTACTGCCTATTTATGGCATACAAATCACCACGTAGTACTTTTTCTATCAATTACGTCATAGCCTTTTGTCATAATGAACAAAGCCACTTCCGTTGATTTAATTTGTTTATTAACATGAGATTTATGTTTCGTTTTAAATTTCTCAAGAGTCAAGACCCTTTGAAGTGTGACCATAATGAACATTTTTTTTTCTTGCATGCTGACTCAGAATGTTTAAAGAAAACTTAGGTCAGGTCAAGTGCACTGCATGATATGCTTCAAGCACACAACGAAATGTCTACAAGGGGCTCATGTAATTTCACACGAATCTAATACTTCTTACTTAATAATATTGATTATTTTCAACTTTGGGTACAAGTATTGACTTATTTACATCACTCTTATTTAAACTTCTCAGGTACTGTTTACATACCCGAACAAAAATAACTTTGTTTTCTGATCTGGTTTTTTTTTGCTTACCAGAAAACCTTTTCTCGCATTTCAGTCTATCATATTAAACATGTTCAATCAGTATGATTTAAAACTATTCATAGTACACATTTAAATCAGCGATCGTCACAAGATCATCCACATGTAAAACTTAAATACAATTCGAAATATGACTTAACATACATAACATCACGCCTGTATTACCCAAACGGTTAGATAGAGGCTTAGTACACTATATTATACACCCACATTGTTTTCAGTTACATACATTCTTTTCAAAACATAACTTAACATAACATCACGCTTGGGTTCCCCGGAGGGTAAGGCAGAGAAAAATAGTACATTATATTACATCAACATGTCACCAGTTATGTTTAGATCCTATGTTATAGGGGCGATTGCCGTCAACCGAGCACAAGTCCAGACTCTGGGCTTTACTTAATCTGCATTAATAGAATATTCTCATAAAAGTGAGCTAAGTTGCTCATTACACACGAGGCTGTGGGTTGCAGCCCAAGCCACAGGCGAGGGCGTAATTCAGCCGAGCATGTAATGAGCAGAGCTCACGAGTTTCATACGACGTTTTTCAACACATTTGCTAGGAAAAAAACAAACATGTTTTACTTATATCGTTTAATAATTAAAACAATTAGTGAACGTACGATTTACAAAGCAATATTGGATTGTTTTGTATGGAAATTTCACAGTTTGTTTTACATTTGATTGGTGCTTGCCACTTCTTTAGTAGATTCTTTCGTATTCATCTAAAGTAAATGTCGTCGTCGTCGTCGTCTTCGTATGTATGTCATAGTGGCCCAGTGGCTAAGACCTCACATGTTGTGCTTGAGGTCGTGGGTTCAAATCCGGACAAGTACCAATGTAACTTTTTCACATGATATGTACTTTCTAAGTTTATCTTGGACATCACAGGCAACGGTGAAGGAAAACATCGTGAGGACACCTGGACTAATATAGTTAATATAAATCTGAAATAGCCAAATCAGAGGCCTGTGGGGTTTTCCAGAGGCGGCTTAATTAACTCTGACACCAGAGGTGGCCACACCTCACACGAAAATAAGAAGAAGATATAAATGTCGGCGACAAAGGCATTTCAGGTTTCTACATCCTTTGTTGTAATATTATGAAGTTCTTGTCGTCTACACGCACCAATAACACGGAATATTAAGGCAACCTGCAACAAAATCAATTAGTTGGTTTTTAAGAAGTTATGCCCAGGTTACGCAATTATTTCGATACGTTTAGATTAATAATATTCAACGTACCTTTGTTGCAAGGCACCGACTACCCGGAGCCTCTTTGGCGTGTGTGTTGCACATGTGGCCTCTACTAAGGTTGACGGAATACAGTACCGTGACCAGCTAGTATTTCAGTTTCAAGTGTTGACATGGACTCAAATAATAAACTTTGTTATTTATGATCAGACAGAAAAGGCTATAAAGTGTTGAATAGTATTGATTTATGTTTAATAAACTCCAACAACTTGTCTTTAGATTCACTGTAAATATGATTTTAATTTACTTTTATGACTATATAATTTATTTTTCTTCCAACTATGCTTTAATTTCATCACAATCACATTAAAAACTCAGTACAAAGCGAGTCTTTAATGCTCTAGAGCAATAAAAATGTATGAATTTCATTATTGCACAGTTTATTTTTTAATCGCACCAAAAGGTGCCAATCTCAATGGATTAGCTCTATTCAGACAGCCGATATCAATACTTTTTTTTTACGTACGTATTATTCGTTTCTATCCTACTTGTTCCAAATTTAAAAAATGATTGCTGCTAACTCTGCTTTAAAAATGAAAGAAATTTAAAAAAGTGATTTGGCGGGAACTTTGTTAATTTTGCTTGACAATATTTTTGGAAACGATAAAGTGTGATACTATCTGATTTTGAGTGCTTCGGCTTCGAATTAAAATGGAATCATCTAGCGACACAATAACTCCGGAAAACATTCTAAATGAAGCCGACCGTGTTATAGAAACTTCTATTTTAACTGTTTGATATGAGTTTCTTTTATCTACTATTCCTATAGGTAATAGTTGAAAGAAAAGCAGATTATGCACCTCGCCTTAAGTAATTTATATTGCCCTCGTGCCTGTTAGATTAGAGCCCTCGCTAACGCTCGGGCTCTATATAAGGCACCCGGTGCAATAATAAATTACTTTGTGCTCGATGCAATAATCTACTATTATTGTTATTACAAAAGGCATATAAATTAATTCATGATAAAGGTATCCTGGCAATCATAAATTTAGATGAAGGAAGATCACTGCTGAATCCAAGTTTTTTTCCTTAACTCCTCAAATATGACTTCGTAGACAGTCTCCCACCCATTGCGCTCAGCAGTTTTATGTGTGCCGTAAGACGACATCTACGCTCCATGTACTGCTACTCGGTGTTCTTTGAAAATCAGTCGTCTGAAATATAAAAAATATTAAATATTTTAAAAACTGTCATTACCATTTCAGCTGAAAGAGGTCCACTGCTGAAAACAGGCCTCCCCCAAGTGTCGCAACATGGCCCGGTCCCGTGCGACTCGCATCCAGCAGATTCCTGCAACCTTCACCAGGTCATCGATCCAATTAGCGGAAGGCCATTAAACGCAAAGCCTTCCGGTTCGCGGTCCGTTAAACTTTACGGTAACCAAACTTAAAATACATGACAATTTTACTATTTGCTGGTAAGTACAGAAAATATCAAACGGCGCAAATATAACAACGGACTATCTCGAGAGTCTATGAACAATCGAATAATTCTGAACTGAATATTATGAATAGAATAATACAAACAATCAATGCACCAGTCTACACACACCTACATCTGTTTTATTTTTAACAGTAAAATTGCAAACACTAAGAAAAATTGTATCTCCTATACAGATTTTGATCAGCTGACGAGTACTTTGTAATGAAAATCATTTTTTTTTTGGTATTCACTTTAACTTCCTTGGTGAAAATAATTGTTCGTTTACATGGGCAGAAGCAGTTTTTAAGATAAGACCACATCAAAATCAAAATATTTTATTTCAACTAAACCATTACGGTACCTTTTGGTACGGTTTTTTTTATATGGACCGGAAACTAACCTGACTTGAGGAACTCTCGCGCAATGCCAAGCCCCCTGTACTCAGGACGGACAAAGAGCCCTTTGTCAGTGAAACGGCGTTCTAAATCGAATTCATTCTTGTCATCGTAGTAGGTTCCCAAAGCGTAGGATATTTGCCACACTGCCTGCATTTCTTTCGTTTTAAATTCGATGATGTAATTTCACGTAATTAAAAATAGGCTGCAAGTCACAATGGCTGTGATGGGCAGGTCACCTGGAAACAATGAGTGACACCAAAGCTCTTAAATTCATGTCCAAGTGGTCTCTATAGCTGAAAATATCCAGTGGACGACCCAGGAAGCTTTGGAAGGATTATGTCGAGGTAGATTTGAGAAGCATATTTAGGCAAACATCTTGGCAAAGGGGGGCCAGAGACAAAGCGAAATGGAAGGATGAAGAATTGTGAGTTGTAGCTCCGAAGAAATGGATGAACGAAAAATAAGGTACAGGTACCATAGCAAAGAAAGTCGATTAATCACTTAACACTTACTTAAACGAAAAGTCTTCATCAAAGTAAATGGACACAAAATTAATTTTCACCAAACATTTTTGGCATTTCAACCAAGAAATAAAGGTAACTCAAAAAAATTATTGTATATTTAAAAGTTACCTTTTTCATTATACAATGTGTCTTGGTAGTCATAAAACTTTTTGGCCGCTATATAGGCTTATTTTTTTGTATATTTATAAACGCCCCACATAAGAGGTTTAAGCCCCACATGAATTTATTGCATTTCCTTAAATTCTGCATAAAATATAAGACAAAAATGCGCTAGGATTCTTTTCTTTCTGACCTGTGTTAAGGCAAAATTTTAGGAAATGTAATAAAAACGTGTGCAATTTTCTCAAACATGCCTGGAAATTTGAGCATTACTTTGACAACCTGTTTCGAAATAAATCAAAATTGCTGTACTGACCAAATACATGCGAGCAGCGGCCGGCAAAATTTGTATGGAAATCTATATCTGTCGTAGTTTAGCCGTCAAATAAATTACATAGTAAACTCATATCTGTCGTGTAATTTAATGGAACGTTCTTTTACGCCGAAACATGGCAACCAAGGAGGTAACTTATCCAAGGTTTTATTTAAATTTCAAACTGGTTTGCAAATACACACATCAACACGGTCTAGGGATATTTCATACTCAATTAAATAACTCGAAAAGTACTGGCCGCATTGGAATCTTTTATACACCGATTTGTTTGTAATTTATCTCAGACTAATGCCAAATTCAAATTTTTGAAAATTCTTTTGTTTCGGTGGCATAAAAATGTCTTGATGTGTAGGAGAGGGAATTTTCATTTGTGCGAAATTTAGAAAACAATACGAATTACGTTTAGTTACAGTTTTTTTTCATTTTAAACGAAAGATAAAGTTAAAATTGAGGTATTGTAGCCATGCAACGCCAACATTTGACGAGGGCGGAGATGTTACGAGCTGTGGGAATGCTGGAAGCTGGGTCTGTTCAGCGTAATGTTGCTGAGGCCATAGGGACCCACCAAAATGTAATTTCAAGATTGTGGACACGCTATCGTGCCACAGGTGAAGTAGCGGAGAGGCAGCGGGGGCCAAGTCGCATCACTACCCCCAGACAAGACCGATTTTTGCAAATTACTGCGCGAGCTCAACCAAATGCAACGGCGACTCAATTGGTCCAAAGGCTGCGAGTGGAACACCAAGTGCTTGTGAGTGACCAAACTGTAAGAAGGCGACTGCATGAAAGCAATCTACGCTCTCGTAGACCACTCCGGGTCCCACCTTTACGGAGAGGCAATCGTGGACGACGATTAGAATGGGTTCGGAACCACGTGGACTGGTGCCGTGAGCAATGGTCCAATGTGCTGTTCACGGATGAATCCAGGTTCGGCTTCCATCCAGATTCACGAAGGACGCGTGTTTGGCGAGTTCCTGGATGATGGAGCCGTCTTCAGAACCCTCAGGAAGTTCACCCATACCAAGGAGGAACAATTATGGTTTGGGCAGGAATTCGTCTTGGAGGACGGACGGATCACGTTTGGGTGCGAGGCAATATGACGGCAGTACGATACGTCCAACAGATGCTGGGGCCCGTAATCTTGCCCCACAGAACACAAATGGGGCAAGATTTCCTGCTCATGCACGACAATGCCCGGGCACACACGGCGAGAACGGTAGCAGCTTGGTTACATACACACAATGTTAGGGCCTTAGACTGGCCTGCTCAATCGCCAGATCTAAATCCCATTGAGCATGCGTGGGATATGCTGCAAAGAAGAGCTCTGAAGGAAGTTCCTGAAAATCTGGCTACAGAAGATCAACTTTTTGCGCACCTCAGAAGGACATGGGACAATATTCCGCAGCAAGACATTGACAACCTTGTTCTGAGCATGCCGAATCGTTGCCGATGTGTTATGAACATCATGGGCGCTTTCTCAGACTACTAACTTCAAGTTTATAAACACAAATTAAATGATTTTTCATTTTTTTTCAGTTTTTACTCATAAATTAAAAGCTATGCTTCATTTTTTTTCCATAAAATCCTGAAATTTTAATCGAAGTACCTTAACCATTATTAAAAAATGGTAGAATATTAAATAACTTATCTTTTAAATATATACATCTCATATAATAATTAACTCATTGATAGTAATTCGCTTTTTTAAAAATATCCCTAGACCGTGTTGATGTGTTTAGAAAGCTGTTTATTGAAAAAAAAACAAATGAACACTTTAACGCGGGAAAAATATTCTTGTTCGTTGTTCGTCATTGATACACAATACACGAGTACATGTCAGACAGAAATTCATCTGTACAATAATAATAGTATGAATACTTAAGTCCGATTTATTTTTATTTATTTACTGTAATTAGTTTATCATGATTGTGTTGTCCTATGTACTAGACTCTGACATTATTTAGGTATTGTATTGTTTATTATTATGACATTTTACACTCTGAAATTATTTTGTGATTTCAATCTATGACATTGTATACATTTTAATTTATGACATGGTATGATTTTAGTGATAATTGATGACGTTGTACATTTGAGTAACAGGTTATGAAGTTGTATAATTTGAATAATATTTATGACATGGTATAATTTTATTATAATTTATGACATTCTATAATTTTTGTAATAATGTATGGCATTACGAAAATGTAGTATGTTAGTTTAGTATATTTTTAGTTTTAGTTAGTAAGTATTTTTTGGTTAAAGTTTATATGTTTGTAGTCTTAGTTATTTAAGTATTTTATACACTGTATATACTTTTATTAATCGTCGGATTAATCTTCAACCCAAACTCAGCACTCCAGTCACCTATTCGAGCCAGGTCCATATTAATCGTCTCAATGGCTTCTCGTAACTCTCCAAGAGGGGCTTGGATATAAATCTGGAGATCATCAGCATACAGGTGGTAGAAAGAAGAAAGTCGTTGAGTGATAGCATTAATAAAGAGCGCGAAGAGGAGAGGAGATAAAACACCACCCTGCGGCACACCGGCAGAGGTGTGACACCAAGAAGAGAAATATTCATCAGTGCAAATACGCTGCCGGCGGCCAAATAGATAACTACGAAACCAGTCAATTACCGGAGGAGATATGTTAAAAGTGCTTAGGACGCCATAATGTCGTAATCAACGGTATTGAAGGCATTGCTAAATTCAAGCAGAGCAAGTACCGTTAACTTTCCCATTTCCATGCCTGACCTAATATCGTCCGTAATGTGTACAAGTGCTGAGGTAGTGCTGTGTCCGCGTCGAAAACCAGATTGGAAAGGATTTAGCAGATTGTGTTTGGTAAGGAACGTACTGAGTTGATGGTGGACAAGTTTTTCAAGGACTTTGGATAGGAAAGGATAGAAAGAATAGAAATGGGACGATAGTCAGAAAAAGATGTAGGATGAGATTTTTTGGGTAAAGGAATAATTTGGGTATCTTTCCAGGATTGTGGGAAGACACCACTGGAAATAGAGAAATTGAGGATATAAAGGATGACAGGGATAATGTTATCAAGGATGGGGATGATCATCTTACGGCTGACACAGTCACTACCAACAGCGTTGGATGTAATCGATACAATACTCTTTTTAACATCACAGGCAGTGAATTGACTTAAGACAAAAGTGGAATAATCAGGTATCGGAAGATTTGAAAGATAACTAAGCGTAGTAGCTTTGGTGGCCCCATCCAATACGGGCGAAGTAAAAAAATTACTGTTAAGTCCAAGTCTTTAGGAACCGTGTCATGAGTTTTTTTTCCGATACCTAATGATTTGAGAAATTTCCAGACTTTGGCTGGATCACCGTTTTGAACAGAATTGTGGATATGTTGGCGTTGAGCGTTCCTACACACCTTGTTGCATTGATTTCTAATTAAG
The DNA here is from genome assembly GCA_964057195.1 of Orthosia cruda. Taxonomy (NCBI): domain Eukaryota; kingdom Metazoa; phylum Arthropoda; class Insecta; order Lepidoptera; family Noctuidae; genus Orthosia; species Orthosia cruda. The sequence continues at coordinate 43,777,803 of OZ059826.1, forward strand.
ATGTATTTTTGTTTGTTGACGTCATTGGGCCGAATTTTAAGTCTAAACTTCGCAGCTGCTTTTTTGCTGAGTAAAACTTTAATTTCGTCAGTCAACCATGGCGCTGGAAGATGTTTAACTCTCACGGCTCGAATAGGTGCATGTGTGTCGTAAAGCTGAATGAGGGTAGCAGATAAGATTTCAATTTGTTCGTCGACGGACGAGGATGTAACCAGTGGCGTCCAGTCAATGCTGCTGGCTTCCTCCTGAAGACGATCAATATCCATACCATCAAAATTGCGAAGCAGAAGAGTTTTGAACTTATGCTTAGGAGGTCGAATTTTGTAAGAAGTGTATATTAGGTCATGACAAGAAAAGGCATCAGCTGAACATTGACCATGTTTAGCGACATGATCGAAGGATGAAATGACAATAAGATCAAGAAACGAGGGAACAGAGTTAGGAAAACGGTGAGTGGCACCAAGATCAAGAATAAAAAGATTGACAGATTCAATAACATGACGAAGAGAAGAAGAGCGGGCATCATTTTTAAGAAGACATGTATTAAAGTCGCCCATTATGATAGTATGACTGTAAGAGGGAATTAAAGCTTCTAAAATATGTTCGAAAGAAGAGAAGAAGTTAATCCGAAGAGAAGGGCAGTAATATACCCCAAGGAGAATCTTGGAATGATGCTGTTCAACTTTCAGGAAAAGATGTTCACCAGCGCTCGGCGGGGGCGGCTGAGTGGACATGTTAACTATAGAAAATAGAATGAAATTACGAAGATAAATGGCCACCCCACCACCACCACCGACCGCACGATCATTCCTGATAAGCTTAAAATCTGGAAGAGAGTAGGAGGCAGAGGGAAGACAAGGTTTCAACCAAGATTCAGAAACAAGAATTGCATGAATATTCTTACAGTCAAAGGTTGCCAGCATATCGGAGAAGTGTGCCGGAATACTCTGGGCGTTTATGTGGACTACATTAAAGTTCCTGGAGACATCGGAAAAAAGTAAAACAAGAGTGTCAGCTAAAGATGGAACACTTATGAAGCTTTCATCATCACTATCCAACGAATAAAAAGCATCAGTATCACTGCTACTTTCAATGCTGAGCATAAATATAGAAATATAAATAAATACCTACCCACCTACCTAAACAAAAACAATAATATAAGACGCGCGGTTAAAAAGTAAAATAAAAAATATTACTGTCCACCTGCCAGTTGTGCTTAACACAAGAGTAAATAAAAATAAAGTAACAAAACATTAAAATTAAATATGATTTTGTAGTCCAGGCATAAAACAACGTAACTACAGTATACAAGTTTACTACCAAAACTAATATATCTCTATATAAATAAAAATCAATTGCCGATTGTATGTAAGCGCATCACTTCAGAACGGCTGCACCCATTTGTCAATGCAGTGGTATGGATCGCAACAGACATAAGCTGTCAAATTGTGACAGTGACATATTAACATAAAGAAATTGTTAACAAAAACTTAAGGTACACAAACAAAAGCGAAATTAAATATCAGGTGTGAGAAGTATCGAAAAGAAATAATAAGATAGCAATATATAACCAATAGAAGAGTTAAGTGTATCTACCTACTGACAAACACAATGCACAAACAAATACCTGGACCACAAAAAGGAAAAACGACTACGAACTTCACTTTCTGGCCACAATGCGCTTAGTTTTTGTTGTGGTGGCCTTTTCGATTGCGACTGGTTGAGCAACGCCCGGCTCCGGCTGTCCAGAGACCCGTTCCGATTGCTGCGCGATGGTGTTGAGGTCGGCAGTGGAAGTCACTCGGTGTCGTAATCCCTTGGCGTCAAGCACGAACACAGTGCCTTCTGTGGTCCAGCAATGGGTCACGCCAAATTTGCTCCGTGCTGCCATGAAGACGTTATGCCGGGTTTTCGTGAAAAACTCCGATATAGTTATACCAGACCCCTTTAGCTTGGTTTTACTAAACCAGACTTTATCCCGGAGAGCCACATCATGAAGTTTAAAGAGGATTGGTCTTGGTTTGTTAGATGCGCTGCGCCCCATCCTGTGACACATCTTGATGCCAGAAACAGCCAATTCAAACTTCAGACGTTGTGTGACAACTTGAGCCACCACTTGTGCAATCTCCTCGTCTTGTTGCTCTGACACTCCATGCAACAACAGGATTTTACGTCGCCCACGCATCTCTATGTTGTCCAGGCTCTGTGCTAGCATGGCGGCTTGCTGCTGGAGAGAACCAAGCGCCTGAACAATAAATGTCCGGAATGATAAAAACTCAGCTGCCAATCCTGAGGTGGTTATTGGTGTGGTGCACGGTGACTAGTTAGCAACTCCTTTTCAAATTCAGCCATTCTGAGACTGAACAGATTGCTCATATCCATGATAGTGCGGTTAATAGCTTCCATGGTGTACTTGTAAAAATTGATGTTGTGTTTTGAAACTGATAACACTGTACTGGCAGGTAGTGATGATTAACTCTTAATATTTATCATTAATATATAAAATTGTTGACTATTATAATTTTAATTAAATTTTTAAATGAAGAGATAAAAATTTTGGTGTTTGTGTTTTGACTACCCACTTTATTCTTTTATCATCAGTATCAATATTTAACTAATCATCGTATTTTATTATTCCTACATTCGAAAACATAACATCCAATATTAAATATCTCACAACTTATCTGACTAAAAACTAAAAAAAAAACATTAATATTCTGTAACTCCTACTCAACATCATTTGAACCAGTATCAATAAAAATTTCATCATCATAATTAATTATACTACTACTCGATAACACCGCTTCATCCAATATTTAACTACCATAAAAAATATACCTAACTAACAAACATTCCATTAATATTTAAAACTTATACTTACTTATTATTTTCAGACATAACAATACAACATAAACAAACAAAAATAACTATACCGACTAACAAGAAAAAAGTTATCAAAATAAAGTTCCGATATAAAACTTAAGGTTCCGACATACTGAAAAACAATGTAAAAATTTAAGAACAAGTTATGTATATTCGAGTTACTTATTGATTAAAAATGATTCATTTACTATTAATATCACCACCAAATTATTGCCAAACCCCCTTAATGAATTATAATTTGACACCCCCTTAATTATTTTAAAATTCTGCTAAAAACAGGAAAAATAAATTTAACCAACACTTTAATTAGATAACATGAACTTATCAGGACTACTTAAGTTTACATCACAACTTCTTCATAGATAATTACACACCCTATAAAAACTTACATACTACATAATATTAAACCCATATTATATCAACCGAAAAACACTCATTAGTTCACTTTAGCCCGCACTTAAACACTAACACAAAAACAACTAAGACACAAGTTTTCGCTGACAGCGTTCAAATTTCTCAGGTGGTAAACATTTTGTGAGTATATCAGCTATTTGTGACCCCGTTGGACAATATTTAACCGACATATTATTTGCATCAATTGTATCTTTCAGATAATAATATTTCACATCTATGTGTTTACTCCTTTTATTCATAATGCCCTTTTTCAGTAGCCAAATTGCTGATTGGTTGTCCACTCTCATCTCAAGATCTAATTTTTCATTCGTAATTTCATTAATTAGGTCTCTTATGAACAGAAGTTTCTTACAACATTCTGCTGCAGCTATAAATTCAGCTTCTGTACTCAACAACGCTACTACTGACTGTTTTCTTGAGCTCCATGCCACTGGTCCACCATCATCTGCCTAGCCTTTTCCCAACTATTTTGGGGTCGGCTTCCAGTCTAACCGGATTCAGCTGAGTACCAGTGTTTTACATGGAGCGACTGCCGATCTGACCTCCACAACCCAGTAACTGGGTAATACGGTAGGTACCCCTTCATGCCACTGGTCCACCGTTCAACCAAATCACGAAACCCGAAGTACTCCGTCTAGTGATCCCCCGCAAAATCCGAATCACAATATCCTCTGAGCACTTTATCACCTTCACCAAAGTGAATACCTTTATATTTCGAACCTTTCAAAAATCTTATTTTTGAAAGGTCTAATTGGGAGATATACTGGTACCTGTCTGACAGGTGGGAAGTGGAACCAATAAATCAATTTGTTCACTCTTACCTGAGATTCCCGCGGTGATCCTCTGGGCTCGCTCAATCACGCGCCTGGCCGAGGGTTTTAGGACAATATATATATAATAGAGGACAATGATTGGATGGGACCACGAAACGCGTTCTGAGCCGAGCTCCGGCTTCCAGGCAGACACATACATGTTCCCGTCAAAAGCACTCGATGTGCTTGAAATATATTCAAAGCCACCTTCGCGGGCGCTCTACAAACCGATTGCGAACGGCGGGCGGAATTAGAAATCACAAATGGGCGAAACACATCTCGATTCGATATGTTTCGACAAGAACCCGAATTCACCGTGTGCTCAATACAAATTTTCTCTCTTGACACTGTCAAGTGTCATCTGTCAAATCGTTGACAGCCCACCGACACGGTGTTGCAAGTAAATATTAAAAATCGGGACGAAACATCCCCCCGTCTAGGACATAAGGAGTTATGTCCGCTAATTAATGGTCAAGCGTGCTAAACTCGCCACTGCTCGCTTCAAAACCGAATCTCCGACCATGACCTCCGCAACTCTGGGAACTCCGTCAGACCCATAAATCAAATCTACAATGCGTCCACGACGCCAATACAAAGGTAACAAGTTAGGTTCTTTAACAAGTAAAAGGTCTCCGACTTTGGGAGGGTCAGTTTTGTCAGTCCACTTAACGCGCTGCGCAAAATATGCAAATATTCCAAAGACCAACGAGGCCAGAAACTTTGGGACATCTATTGGAGCAACTCAAAACGAGTAAATTGCGAAGATTTAATTTCCCTGAAGGAGTATTCCGGCAGGGCGTTAAGAGGCTGACCAATAAAAAAATGACCAGGGTTCAAAACTTCCAGGTCATTTGGGTCTGAGGAGATCAGACAGAGGGGTCGTGAATTGAGGACGGCCTCGATTTTACAAAATACCGTAACAAGTTCCTCAAAGGTCAAAATTGTTTCACCGATAACACGGCGGGGATGCGCATTTTTCTCTTAGAATCGGGGTATTTTCACAAGGTATTTTCTTATAATTACATGTTTCAATGTATTTTCCAATGAAGCGTGTGTACTACAAGATAAATTATGTAGTTTAAAGAGATATTTGTGTCAGGGGTATTTTAAAGTTTACTTGTTTCTTTCTTTCTTATCTGGTTACTAAATCCAAACGTGTTCTTTCAAACTATACCACTGGATCAACATCCGTCCTTGTACTCAATTTTGCCTCATCGTTGTCGGTGATTGTAAGTGGTGAAACAATAGCATCAAACTGTTCGTAGATGAATTAATAAAAAGTGAATTGAAATTATCAAGAATCCTACTGCTTAAGAAGGGTATAAAAATGGCGTTAAGGCCGTACCCTGACCAAAAAATCAGCATGAGATTTGAGCATTCCTATTGGCCTAGCGGCACTGGTGGCGCATGAATTACAGTAGTGAATACGCCCAGATTTTAGAATAACTTCTTTATAAAATCGAATATTGGTCTTTTGAAAAAAATAAATCTACCAACATGTTTGTTATCAAATTGTCTATCCATTAGTGTTAGTACAAAAAAATATTAATGAACACTTTACGAGGAGATGCATGCTATCAATAATTATTTCTCATTTTTATGGTTTTGTTGGAAGGAGATTAGTGAAACATATACAACATTTAAAAAAAAAAGAATTCTACAATTTTGGAATCAATAATATGTAGAAATTTAATGTATTTTTATTAGTTGATATTTCATTTTAAATAACGGGTAGATAGCTCCTAAAAACTGCACGAAAAACGGCTAGCGCGGCGTTTTGCTCGGGGTAGCGCCTTAACAAAAAGAAAATCATGCTGTGCAGTTGGAGGATACATATTTGCGAGCTAGCTGACCCAAACCAGATGAATCCTCCGACTGCACAGTATGATTTTCTTTTATTAACGCCTGTTTATAGGCTTCTTAAGCAGTCGGGTTTTCTTATCTGTTTAATTAACTTTTGGATCCGACTGCCGAATGAGAGTAAAATGTGTTTTATTTATAACTTTTTAGTTGTTTTTTTATTACTTTTAAACATATAAGTGTTATATATTTTGATATCACCTCTTAAAACGTTTTATTTTGATACCCCCACACGATGGCATTGGAAGAAAAAAATTGGACACCCACAATAAAGCGCCCAAAACCTGCCCTTATTTTATTTTCCAATTTATATGTAGCCATTGACACTCGCAAGGTTAAGACGAATCGATTGACGTAAGAATCATCAAAATCGACCAGCGCGTTTGGTCTCTAGAATGCCACATAGGAACAAACATTCATACATAGATTGATAAACACATTACCCTCCTTCGGCTGTCGGGTAAAAAGCTTATTGTCTAGCCCCCTAAATACTAAGACGTGCTAATACCGTGATGATTCCGCTGTGTGAGAAAGACGGAGTTTAGGTGAATGAATACCACTATCCCTTTTCACATCAGATTAATGTTGGCAGTGACACTTCATTGTAGGGAGAGCTGTGCTTCACCATCGTTACCAATTTGATCGCGAATATCGTTATGGAGGGTATTATTAGTAAGCACTACAGTGATTTATGTTTTTCAGGCGACTGATATGTAAAGAACACGGAATATCAGTAAACGGAGCGTGGATGACGTCATATGGCACGCAGAAAGCTGCTGAGCGTGACAAGCGTGGAATGGGAAACCATTTACGAGATACAATATGATGACATGGAATAAAAATATGGAGTTACATTCACAAGAGACCCTCCTTCTTATAAATTTATGATTGCTAGAATACAGCTATAAGATTTTTTTTCTGTATGGCACAGCAGTTTCGCTAATTATTAGTTGCATAGATACATCTAAAGTCTCCTATATCCTAATACAGATCATAGTTTATCTTTATATCAAGTTTTATCAAAATCCGATCAGGAGTTTAGACGTAAACATGTAATAGTTACACTGTCGCATTAATAAGTATGCACTTATATGAATAGACGAAAAGATGAAAACCTCGTAAAATCCGACGTATGTTTTGTAATAATAAAGATATGACACGTCATCTTGCCTTGGCACAAGAGGTTGTCGGCTAGTAAGATATGTATTGTGATGTCAGTGCGTGTGTTGCCCATGGCACCCATGGTCCACCCGCCTAGTTCACCTAGGTTGACTTTAGGAAATTATTTTTGCCCATAGTTCACCAGAAAGTTCATAATTATGTTTTTGTCGTAGTATTATTACTAGATTTTTGTTATTTTTATGGTATGCGTCGTGCCTGGAGCAAATAAACAATTTTTCTTTTTTTCTTTCGTTTTCTTTCTTTGTTACGAAAGAATAATTGTGATATTAAATGTTAAAGTCAGCGTGAAAATTTTAAAATCCTTATAGCTGTATCTCATTATACGTTAGACATAAAAAATAACTCTATTAATTATAAAGGTTGCCTTTTATTTATTTAATAACAATAGGGTAGTTGATTGAAAAATTGATTTTTTTCCATCAGGTAGATTAATAAAAAATTTGGGCACGTATTTTCTTTTGACACGTAAAAATAAAGTAACGACGGAACAATGCCTTGAATATCGTGTGACGTTGGAGGATACATCTGGTTTTGGTCATTCAGCTCGCGAATATGTATCCTCCGATTGCACAGCATGATTTTCTTCTTATTTATGTCTTTTTAATTCGCTTTTAAGCAGTCGGCTTTTTTGAATTAACTTTTTTTTTTCTTTTCCTTGTGTTGATGAATAGGATGGACCCTAATTTTATTACAATCTAGTCTTATAAATAGACTAATAAGTAATTTAATTATAACCAAAACTATTACATTATCTTTACTAAGAATGTGTCCAATAGCACTTTTCTTATTGTTTCTATTAGGGCGAATACACTTCGTTTTTGAGTTTATTTGGTAGCACTTTTGTTTGTTACACTATTCACATTCACTAACACCAAACACTAACTTGAACCGTTTTGTTCTTTTTAATCTTCTCACTATGTTTGTATGGCCGAGAAGCTGGATTGCCTCGACGTTCACATGCTGATGACGTCTCTTTTCGTAAGCATCTGCAAATTTCTGGATCACTTTTTCTGGGCCATCATTTCGTATGTACTAAGATGCATTTACAATTTCCCTTAGCACTTTGTTCTGGAATCGTTGCATAATTAATAAATTGTTCAGTTTGATGCAGCCCCATAGCTGAATACCATAAGTTCAAGGGCCAACCACTGGATCGAGTTACATGACCCACAGGTTATCTCGACTGTACGCCATTACCTACCTAGAATGTTTCGGGAAACAATTAAATTAACCAAGTGCAAAAATGTCAATAGGGACGACGGGTTTCAATTGTCGAGAGCCTGGAATCCAGTGGTTTAACTATGTTAAGGTCGTAAAACTACTGAACTATTGTGAAAAATGGATACAGTCTGCATCGTCTGTCGTGAACAATGTCAAGTAGCTAAATATTGGGACAATCCCACCGCACTATTCCCTAACCTCTGCAACTCCTGAAAGCCAGAATCAACAGTGGCGACCACCAGAAAAGCGCCGAGGCAATGAAGCTCGACTCCCGGAGAATGAATGTCGAGTAAATAGTGAGACGAGTTCTGGTAGTAGCGGCATCGTGCATCGTGAGGAAGAGGGTAGACAGATATGTCAGCTCATAAACAACACTCACCCGCAAAGACTTTAATTCTCGTGATCATGGCGCTTGTACCGGTGCCGAAATATCAAGCTCTCAACCAAAATCAAAATATACATGGTAAATATCCTGAAACAAATATTAATTCTAATGATTGTGACCATGTTAGATTAAAAACTTATATTACATAAAATAAAGTCCATGTTTGGGTTCGAGCCCAAAATCTTTAACTAGTAAGTCGGGGCCAGACCTGAACTTACCTAAAACTATATTATATTTCCCCTCTATAATAGTACATTATGGTACAAGTGTGTAATGTTGGTGATTACCGCTGAGGCGCCATTGAGACCCGAGCCGTTAGGTGAGGGTCTTAAGAGAGCCGAGGACGGTAATTATCAATACACACGTGTATCATACGACGTTTTTCAACACACTTGTGAAGAAAATAATACTAAAAACAGCCGGTTCCGCGGTTCCAACGGTGAAAACGAGTTGTGAATTTTTTTTCGCAATGGCGGGCAAAATTAATCAGTTTTCCTATGCGCGTATCTAACAATGGCGGTCAGCCATAGACTAAAAAATTTCAAGTTTTCTTTATTACAGACAAAAACAAAAGTTATATTTAAGTGAAAGTTTTATTTATTAAACACGTACAAGTTGAAATTATCTATTTAAATAAGAATTTGCATGAAATGTGTTGCATTTGTACTATTGAGCACGATCTTTTTTGTATCGAAACTTTTTTAAGAACAAAGCAACTCAACCAATAAATAAAAAAAAAAACTCTTTATCTCACTTGTGAATAATAGTAATGAAAAAGTCACAGTTGTCATTATGTGAAATATAATGACAACTGTGACTTTTTCATTACTATTATTAATCATATTTAACTGAAAGTTTTATTTATTAAAATAAAACTTTCAGTTAAATATAACTTTTGTTTTTGTCTGTAATAAAGAAAACTTGAAATTCCCCATTTTGTACGTGGCTAAAACGCTATCCGCGAAAAGCCAAAAAAAAGATAACTCATTATTTTTATTCTATGGCCGATCGCCATTGTTAGATGCGCGCGCATAGGAAAACTGATTAATTTTGCCCGCCATTGCGAAAAAAAATTCACAACTCGTTTTCACTATTGGAAATGATTTTTTAATATTATTTTCTTCACAAGTGTGTTGAAAAACGTCGTATGATACACGCGTGTATTGATGATTACCGTCCTCGGCTCTCTTAAGACCCTCACCTAACGGCTCGGATCTCAATGGCGCCTCAGCGGTAATCACCAACATTACACACTTGTACCATAATGTACTATTATCCCACTTGTGAATAATAGTAATGAAAAAGTCACAGTTTGATAACAGGTGTCGTTATGTGCCTAATTGCGGTGAAATTAGAGCCACTTTATGAGCAATTGTGTTAAAAAATTATATGTATATGTGATGTCAACTATCGTCGCCTTGAATATTTAAAGTACAAGTGTCGTTCACACTTTCACAGTCTGTTGGTGCCTAATGAGATGTCTTTAGCGCGTCTACGTAAACAAAGCTAACGAAGTCCGTCAACGACTATAACTTACTAGATACATAATTGGTAACAACGTGGTAACAATGTCTTTATAAGTTTTCTTAGAAATTATTGAATAAATCGAAATACTATGTATGCTATTTCTATGTTTTTTTTAAAAATGGGGTTTGTGATTACCGGGAAGCAAACATTCGACTGGGGTAATAATAATTTGAATTGGGATCAAGGGCTTCATCCTGAAAGCGGTACTCCTGCCGGGCGAGCACGAACTCTGTGATAGGCTTGAGTCACGCATTTTATCACGGTTTTTGCTCCCATACTGTGATAAAAATGTGTGACTCGAGACTGTGACAGTAGGCCGTGCTCGCCTACCTGCCCGGCGAGCACGGCCTCGTAGCTATTTCTTTTGGTATATTACCAAATTTGTTTATCCCGATTCCGATTGCTTGAGCTGTACACTTCCCTTTTTGAAAATTTTGAAAAAAAAAACTGTCGGTTTGCTTTTTGGGACTGCGGATTCATATATTTTTGCACTATTCTAAGAAAATTTCCTTCAACAACAAAAAGCTTCTCGGTATTTTATTTTTTGTATTCGGAATCTTGATTAATAGCATTTTTCCATAGGCTTCAATATCTTTTAAAGTAATATTGGCTAACTCCTCTCTGCGGCAAGCTCCAAAAACGCCAAAAATCAACGCAACCTACAAAAAAAGGGATTTGGTTAATATATTTTTAAATAATATATTGACTGTATTTTGCGATTTCGTAAACATGAATACTAAAGAAAAATATAAGTATTTATTAATAAATTACCTTTGTGGCTAATTAACGATCATCGGGAGCTTCATTCAAAAACCTTTCCACTTCATTCGACGTTAATATTGATGTTAATATTTTCGACATTTTAGTTGTAAAACTGTCTGATTGTCGTTTTAAGAAAGCATTTAGTTTTGGGTATTCACTTAGATCCGCGTTGTTCCTTATTTTCAGCATACTTTTTATCATCGAAAACCTGGACCATAACGTAGAAGGTTTTTATTTTTGATGAGAGTTCGGAGAAATATACCAACATAACATTTTCTGAAAAACTATTTGCTTTTTTCACTTCTCTCCACGCAATAAATTCGTCGTATGTAGATATGTAGCGACTTTTTGACTTTTCCGGTAAAATGTTCTCCGAAGCATTTTGTGCAATTATACTGAGTTCGGGTTGGTGTTAATTCAAATAAAATATCGTCGAAATTACTAATTTTGTGCAATAAACAACTAAACTGGCAAAGAACATTTTTGGAAAATGGCGCCAACCGTAAAAGAATATAAGCAGAGATTTTTTTTGTTTACTTCACCTATTTTGGGTAGGCAAAGGGAACTATGCCCATACAGCCAAGTCTTCAGTAGATTTTTTTTATTGATATGAAATGAAAATGAAATGAAATGAAACCTAACCTAATTCATTCATATCTGATAAGCTAATTTCAATGTTTAATTAATACGAGATGTTTAAATAAAACGGGATTACTTATTGTAGGACTTTTAGATTTGTTCTCATTTCAACTGTTGCCCATTTGACGAAGTAAATGTGTTTGATTATGACTTAATGCTATTCTTATTATGCAAAGTTGTCAACAATGCCGGATGTTATAATTTGAATGACCAATAACTAGATTTAATATGAGAACTTAACAAATTTGAGTAAATGATTAAATACCAAAAAGTCTATTCTATTCTATATTTATATATGGCAAGCAAAGCCGATGTCGACTATTCTGCCAATGTCTAAAGTTAAATGGAAGAGCAGGTATATTTAAATAACAATCTAAAAAGAAGGAACTGTAGACACAAACTAAACTGCTTGATTGATACAGTTGACACTTGTTGGGTTAGTACGGGAATGAAACAAACAGAAAAAAAAAAACATATATAATATAATTGTTAACACATTAAAGATACGTTGCCACACTTAAATAAATGGTATTTGGAAGTTTTGTGAGACTCATAATTTTATATTATTGTGGCGGATGAAAATCACTAACGCCACAAGGAGATCTGGGGAGGAATAAGTCAGAAGAGATGGGAAATTTATTGGGAGAGGGATCTTCAGTTTAGAGAGACGGCGGTATAGATCAAGTGAGGAGTCATTATTTGGACATTCAAAAAATATGTGATCCAAGGAACCCTCGCCTAATCCGCACTCGCAGAGAGAGGAGTCACGTATACGGATTTTATGAAGAAAGACAGGGGTACAGCAAAAACCTAAACGGATTCTGCAAAGGACAGATATAGCGGTTTTGGAGACCTTTCTAAAACCAAAGAACCATGGTTTTGGATTTATGACCGGTTGGACAGCATGGAAGAATTTGCCTTTCTTCCTGCTAGACATATTCCAATGTGCCTGCCATGAATCCTGGAGACGCAATTTGGGGAAGGACAACAAGTCATAACTCAGATGAGTGTTATGTGAGATATCAGCCGTTACAGATGAACAGGCGTCTTTAGCCAATGCATCAACATGTTCATTACCCTTGATGCCGCAATGACTAGGTATCCAAACTAGCTGAACATCTCTTTGACTATTAGCACAAGTTAGTAAAGATTTTTTGATTTTTAATATAAGAGGGCTATGTAATTTACTTTTGAAAGGACTTTGTTCCAGGGCCTGCAAACAACTAAGAGAATCTGTAAATATAACGGCTTTCTCAATGTTATTGTGTGACTCTATAAAGAGACAAGCTTCCAATATAGCCACACACTCGCCTGTGAATACAGAAGACTCCTTAGGACACTTGAACTGTAATACGATTCGAGAGCTTTGGAAATATACCGCAGCTCCAGTGTTGTTAAAACTATTTAATTTCGAAGCACCAGTGAAGAACAGTTGAAAACCATTCCATCTCTCGCCCACCACCGCATTGAAGGCCGAATTAGCTGATGGGGATCTTTTGGATATACCAATATTATAGATAATTTTGGGGGTAAAAAATAATACTTCGTAAGCAAAGTCAAAAAGGGGTAATCTAGGATGCTGGAGAATCGGACAATCTAAATTTTGAACACTCCGAAATGCTTTTATAATTAATGGGATTTCTTTATTTCTCCAATAATTTGAGCTTCTGCATAAGGCGTCTAGCTCATGCAATCTAACTATAAGGGGATGGGACGACCTAGAGATTAGCCAAGATAAAAAACGGGTGGCAAGATATTGTCGTCTTAAGGCAAGGGGGGGTTCGGCACATTCAACCTGCAATGCGTTAACGGGGGAGGACTTCATGCAACCGGAAATGATCCGAAGGCACTTGGACTGAACTCTATCTAACCCCGCCAAAGCACCTTTGTTACAGGGCATCAAGTGTTACGTTCCATAGTCCAGAACAGAACGGACTAAGGCGTTGTACACTAACTTCATGGTGTAGGGGTGAGCACCCCACCAAACACCCGCTAAAACTTTTAAAATTGAGATAACTCTTTCGCATTTTTAAATGAGGGAATTTATGTGAGGCTTGCCTGTTAATTTAGAATCTAAAAAAACGCCTAAAAACTTAACTTTATCTACTATAGGGATATTATGACCTAAAATGCTCACTGATATCTGAGGGAACTGTCTTTTGCGAGAGAAAATTACTGCCGAGCTTTTTGGTGCGGAAAGGGAAAGACCATGGCTTAAAAGCCACCGGCTCAGAGAGTCCAAAGAGAGGCATAGAGAAGAAGCCGCGTCAATGATGGAGGAATCTGTCACGTATAGAACAATGTCATCGGCGTATTGCAGGATCTGACAATTATTGTTTAGGCAAGACCCAATATCGGCCGTATACAGATTGTACAGCAGGAGGCTGAGGACAGAGCCTTGAGGGAGTCCCCTCCACGCCTGCCTCTTATCGAACTCCTCTCCCTGAACTCTAAGAACCAATGACCGGGACAAAAGGAGTTCACATATACACTGTATCATCTTTGCCGGTAAACTCAGCTGTAGCAATTTTTGCCTGAGTACAGGAAGAAGTACGTTGTCGTATGCGGAGGAGATGTCAAGGAAAGCGGCAACAACAGATTGATTTCTGGAGAGGGCCAAACGGATATCCGTGACTAGGACGCCAACACTATCCATAGTACTGAGCCCTTTCCTAAAGCCAAATTGGAAATTCGGCAGTAAATCTCTCGATTCGACTAACCACTCCAGACGATTTTTTATAAGGTGTTCCAGCAGCTTGGCTAGGACTGAAGATAAGTCTATTGGCCTAAGGCCATTCGGATCATTTGCATGTTTGCCAGGTTTCAGTAATGGAATGATGATCTGTAGCTTCCACTGATCTTGTACCCAGCCATGACTATAGCAGAAGTTAATTATGTTTAAGAAATACATTTTCGCCTTGTCGCCAGAGTGAGAAATAAAAGAATATGGCACACCGTCAATACCAGGAGCTGAGTCCCGGACATGACGGAGTACCACACTCAGTTCTTCCAAAGTAAATGGCGCATCAAAGGGATCCGCTGCTGAATTAGATAAGGGAACATTCACACATTCAGAATAGAGGGGAACATATGGTGGTGCTATTTTGTCAAAGAAAAGTTCAGCTGTTTCCCTAGTTACTGGCGAAGTGGTATAAGGGGAACAGCCTCGCCTAAACCTATTGACGCTTTTCCAGACTGCTGAAATTGGTGTAGAGGGGGACAAGGAGGTACAAAATTGAACCCAGCCAGCACGTTTCTTCTTGCGAAGAAGACGTCTGACCCTGGCATTACACTGGAGATAAGCCAAGAGATTACTGTTACTCATATCAGCATTGTAGCGCCTCTCTGCCTCATTCCTGGTTTTAACTGCTGAGGTGCATTTTGGATCCCACCACGGAGGTGAAGGGATTTTGTTTCTGGCACTGTTTCTCAGCGGAAAAGAGGAATCTGCACTCGAGGTAACAGCTGTGACAAAACCCTCATAGCAACTTTTGGCATGGCAGTGACCAGAAGGGTCTGATAAACATGAATTTAAATTTGGAAGAGAATCAATTTTTTCCTCCAATAGTGATACAAATTTAGTCCAATCTGGTTTGGACAGGTTATATTTCAAAAGTGGAGGAGAAGTTTTTCTAAATAAGTTCTATTAATTAAAGATATAACAATAGGATAATGGTCACTACCATGCGACAAAGTTGTACATTCCCAGTGAGTTGATGCAGCCAATTCAACCGAACAAAATGTAAGGTCTACACAACTCTTTTGTTGACCGGGAGGGGAACGACGAGTTGGACAGCCATTATTCAGAATGTAGAGGTCTAGATCATCCAACAACTCAACCAGAGCTACACCGAAGGCATCACAGCGTTCAGATCCCCATCTATAATGGTGGCAATTAAAGTCACTCATGACCATCAATGGGCCTTGCACATTAGTTAAAAATTTTCTTAAAACAGCTATGAAATCAGGGTGAGGGTGTGCAATATAGATAGAAAACACTGTGATGCCCTCAACCCTTCCTGCTACAATACTCAAATTGCCCTCAAGTACAGGCAAAGAAAAGGGAGAAAGTGGGACCCGATTATTAACGAAGAGAGCCGACCCTCCGTACCCATCGGATCTATCACACCTAAGGATATTAAAATGTGGCATACGGAAGCTAAGACTTGGGGTGTGCCAAGTCTCAGCTATGGAACAAGCTAAGGGCTTGTATTTATTCAGGAGGAATATGAGGTCGTGCTTTTTATGCCACACGCTCCTCACATTCCACTGGAGAAATATTTGGTGGGACGACATTTTTAAAAGATAATAGGAGAGATATAAGTTGATCGGCAACGTTGGACGGTATTTGAGAGTTACTAGAAGATGAAATAAGTGAAGGTAAAAGTTTAACTAAAAGTTCAATGACTGAAACAGTATTATTGATGGGGACATTATCATTGATAGCACAGCCATTAGACTGTGAAGATTGAGGAATATTTACTATTTGCTGATGAGCAGCTTTATTATAAGATTGGGAAAGTGGGGCATGGGTCCTAGGCTTGAGAGTGACGGTTTTTCTGTATGACTGTGATTTAGTGACATTGGCATAGTTGCGGGAGACTGCTGGAATTGTTTTGCTTGCCTCAACATATGAGACTGATTTCTCAGCCATGACTGTCTTGATGGCTTTCTGCCTACCATGCTTGGGGCAAGACTTGCTATTAGCGAAGTGGTTACCCGAACAAAGCACACAGAATGCCTCGCCCTCAGAAATGTTGCAACCATCACCTGGGTGATCGTGGCCACATTTATTGCAGCGTGGATTCGACCTACACACGTTTGCAACATGCCCAAATCGACAGCATTTACGGCATTGGATAGTAGGGTAGATGTATTGTTCAACAGGGTGGGATGTGTAGTAGCAAAATACTCGTTTAGGTAAGGCTTGTCCGTCAAATGTGAGTACACAAGTCTCTGTCGGCTTCCACTCTACTATTCCTTCAGTCTGAACCTTCCGGTTGACTCTGCGCACTTTTAAAATTTGGCCAAAGCCAGTGGGCACAGCCAAATATGTAAATGTAGAAATTGTAGCTGTATAACCGTGTTTGGATAGCAAACCGTTAACTAAAAATGCGTTTGAGTCCTGAGGAGATGAAAACTCAACCGATACCTTATTTCTTCCGACTTTATTGACTCCGCCACGAACGATGTTAGCTATCTTGTTAATTATTAAAAACTTCCCAAAGTTCACGGGATGCAGAGTGGTGCCAGCATTAACCTGAGTCTCAACTCGAGAGACATGCACAATATATGGTCCCTTATCCATAACCGAGTATCTTACACGGCCAATTTGGCTCTTAGGCTGTTTGTTAGGGGATGTCAGCGTAGATGTTTCTGCGTTATTAGGACGTTTACGTGAGGTTTGCGAGGTTTCCATTTCGGAAACGCTGCAGACCACATCCGCAAACTGCGATAGAGGATTCGGCGAGGGAGTAAAAAGAGGTAAGGAAGCTGGGATGTCCGGCGGATCAGGGTCGGGCGGTTTATTCCTGTCCATTTTGAGCTAAACTAATGTAACAGGGGACAAACACAGTACCTACCTGTTAACAAACACAAGGACAACACACTTTTACACAAAAACAAGTCCAAAGGTAGCAAACTTTAAAACAAAACCACAAGTACTTGGAACTACACGTGCTTTCCCAGAAACCTGTGGCGAGAATCCTACCAAAAAGTCTTTAGACTATTTTACACAGCTATGTAATAATAGGAAACCTTCTGATTAGTAAGATTGTCAGATCACCGGAAACTTGGATAGTTTTATGATGAGATTCCTATTTCAATAATAATCTACAAACTACTTTGTATTTGTGAGTATTGGGGTTGTTTAATGTTAAAATAATTAACTGAGCAGCATTTTAGTATTGTAAGCTAGCTTTATTCAACTATCCTAGTAATTAGTGTCTAAACACAAACAATGTAGAAGTTCCGCCCACTAAGATACAGAGCGCGCATCGCGCGTAGGTACTTACTTTACGTACGTGTAGAATAATAACTGTTTAATAAATCTGATTGATGAGATGTTTGAAAATCTAATAAACGTGTAACGCTAATTGTCATAAAGTGATTGTGTAAACTATAAAAAGATTTAAAAGAGTATCCTAGAGTTTCTTGCTGGGTCTTTTCTAGAGATCGACAAGGGATTTGCGACCCAGCGAGCCACACCATGTGGTTTTAGCTTCAAGTTCGAATGAAAACTCAAAGTGCCTGTAACTAAGTCAAATAAATACTTTCGAGTTTCAATCCAGTTATGTGTGTTATTGAAGTTCACCCGTTCCTATGAAGAATGAAGGAATTGCCTCTAAGGATTGGATTTGATGATGGTGGTCCTATAATTCATAGGTACCTCGACGTGACATATACAATATAGGTTTGGTGCAGACTAAATAGTCTTCCCTAATTGTATTTAATTGAATCATAGTTATTTTTGGACCTTGAACCTTATATCTTGGGTTTGTAAGTTTGTTTACATTATAAACATACTCAGTGCCGCTACAGAAGTTTTTGTGGTAAAATATTTTTACCAATTATATAAGAAAATTGGTTAGTTTGTTTGATATTGACAGTAATATTCTAATTGATTCAAGTTAAAGTCATTGTTTTTAACTATTAAAGTAAATTGAATATTGAATTATATTGTAAAATCAACCTACCCACTTTGTGTTGAAAATTTTCATTTTTTTGAATACCCTCTTGTGTGTTGATAATTTATTTTCTTGAGGTACCCACTTTGTTTTTGATAATTTATAAATTGATATTTGGGGTTCCATAATAATTTTGTACTGGAAAAAAATTAAGTAAATGTAACAGGGTTCAGTACTATTTGTTAAATTAACTAATTTAAAGGTGGTCAATACCTTGAATAACGTTAGCAAAAATGCTATTAATATTTATTCTTTAAACTAGTTGATAGGACAAGGGAGGGTATCAATAACGGAATAGTTGCGAGTATGTCCACCATCAAAAAGGTACCTTCTTGCTCGCAAAAAAATAATTTAAGAAAAGGGTCCGAGCAGAATTCTCTGAAATTATTTCACCAAAATATTCAGGGTTTTTCTTCAAAGGAATTAGAAATCGAACTGTTTTTAGAAAAAACAATGTTTGAAATTGTTTGTTTCACTGAGCATTGGCTGAAAGATTACGCAATGCTAATCAATTATGAAAATTATAATGTGGGCAGTTGTTTTAACAGAAATATTATGTTGCGTGGGGGTTCACTTATATTAATTAAAAATGGTATTAAATCAAAACCTCGTAAAGATATAGTAGACCTCTCAGTTGAACATAGTGTTGAACTGTCTGCTGTCTGCTACCATTTGCTGTACCTTGGTGTCGTTCGTTGACTTGTGTTTGCCCTGGCAGTTGAGTGTGTCATGCTCTCTCAAATGTCTCTCTGATGGTGGCGTGTGTGTTGGATCATTCGGTTCCCTTCATGATGGTTGAGCTGGGTGGTGCCGATTCATGCGTCATGTTCGTGAACGGGCGCCGTCAGTTGGGATTGGTCTTAACTTAACTGCTTCGGATGCTAGTGTTTTTCTAGTGCTTATTATGTAACAGCACAGTACATGTGTGAGTACTTTTAATACTTTGTACCTGTACGTAGTATAGTATGTAGTGATTCTGGGTGCATTGTCCTCACACATATAAATTTATTAATGTATGTACTTATGTACCTAAATATTGTAAAAAAAACATATATATTTTTTAAAAGAGTAAGTATGGAGTTTCTTGTGCGTTCTTCTCCATAACAAGCTACTTTCCGAATGCACGGTAGAATCAATTTTTATTCCTTGTAAATTTTAATGTAACTAACGTTCAAAAGTGCCGCTTTGTGGCCTAGTTGAAATAAAATATCTTTGTCTTTGTCTTTGCTGTTTCTCTTACAGACTTTATTATTTGATAATTAATTTGGTAAGAGAATTACTGTCAAACTGTTGTTTTGGTTACACACATACATTATTAATTTAATTTGTTGAACCTTTTGTTTATTAATTAATATTTAATCACCGTTGCTTACATTTTGACAGTATGACTGCCAATACATTTGCTTGTAAGATTAGATCGGAATTGAGATGGGTAACCACGGCGGCCTCTTTAATAAGTAGGCCTGATAGATCAGACGCTTTGTTGGCGCGTTCTAGTGAACTCCCAGCGCGTCAGGCCAGGGTTGATAAATATCATGCGGAATGTTTGGAACTGTCCACCGATGAGTTAGTCGCTGCGGTTGAGGCAGACGTCACACAGTTCTACGGTTTCTCTGATGATATTGTTGAGGCAACCAGTAAATTGAGGGGTTCTACACAGGATGTTTTGAAGGTGGAGACAAGGTCTCCCACCCATCCTGCTTTGTTAGGACGGTTGCCTACGCTAGACTTGCCACACTTTAGTGGAGATTTGGGTTGTTGGACTGCCTACTTCGACCTGTTCAACAGTTTGGTGGATGCTAGGACAGACTTGTCGCCTAGTCAAAAGCAGGCCTACTGGTTCTCCACGTTAAGAGGAGAGGCCCTAGGTTTAGTCAGCCACCTAACTGTTACGGATCAAAGTTATAATACTGCCCGGGAACTGTTGATCAAGCGTTATGCGAACGTGAGGCTGTTAGCGGACGCCCACGTCTCGCAGATTTTGTAGTTGCCTCGCATCCATATAGTTGCCACCCTACGAATGGATTTGGTCAACCCACTGACGGTGGCCTTGAACGCCTTGAGGCGATTGGGCCTACCTATTGACCAATAGTCCTTTATGCTACTTCACCTTGTTCTGTCAAGGTTGCCTTCCGACTTGAAGGTTCGTTTCGAGCAGAGGTATGGTGGGGATAATGCCACATACCTCCCCCCTTTCGATGACTTGTTGAAATTCCTGGATGAGGAATGTCGCCTCTTGGACCAATCTGGATTTGAAGGTCCCTCGCGGGCCCCAGAGCGGTCCTCTCCGGACCCGCGTCGTGTTGGTGCGCGCCCCCCCCCCTCGTGGGAAGGGTGAGTCCCGACGCCCTCCTCATTAATATGTGGCGACCCAGGCTCGCAGTATGCGCTGCATATATATATATATATATTTTTTTTTGGTACAATCCCACCGCACTATTCCCAAACCACTGCACTCCTGAAAGCCAGAATCAACAGTGGCGACCACCAGAAAAGCGCCGAGGCAATGAAGCTCGACGAAGTCCCGGAGAATGAATTTTACTGTCTTGGATCCCGCAACGAAATTAATCAGAAAAGAAAATGGAGGAGTAAGAAAAATACAAATTTCCACTTCCCTCCATATCAAGCAGGAGACAGAACAAACAAGACCAATAGGCACAAAGGGTCGTTTACAACTGGGATAAGCCCAGTTGCCTAGCACCACGGATAAAAATTAGCATTAATATTAATGGGTCCTAACATTGTGAGCTTTTATATTTGATTCCAATAATAGGTATGGCAAAAGCGCTTGAACGCACGGAAATTTGTTCTAGTTTCCACAAGGTCCGTATAGTAAACGGCTCCTGATACAGCCTGTACATTATTCAACATAGTATTGCGTTCATTCTGCCAAAGAATACACTCCCATAAGATATGATGTGCAGATTGTACATATTCACAATCAGATGCAGAACACTGACATAATGGCGAGGCAACAAGCTTGAAGGAAAATAATTTACTTTTAAAGTTACCATGCCCTGTGAGAAATTGGGCAACACAGTGATCCACCTCCAGCCACGTCCTGGCCAGCCGCACGCGAACGGATGGAAAGAATTGGTGGAGGTGTCGGCCCTTGATGGAATTATCTCACCTACATTGCCATTCGGATAAAAGTTCCTCCCAGACGTCAATATGTGGTTTAAATAATTAGAGATTTTGGCACGGTCACTCCGCGTTAAAAAGTCCGCGTCCATGGTCTCTTTTGCGGAATAGTACATTGCAGCACGTCGCTGCACTTCAAGGTCGACCGGAAGTACGCCAGCAAGTACCGGTAAGGCCTCAGTACTAACCGTCCTGTATGCTTTGCATAAGAATATCAAAGCCAAACGCTGACTCTGAAGTAATTTACGTCGTACCGCCCCTATTGTGGCCCTATCAGCCCAAACAGGCGCCCCATAGCAGATACAACCCAAGTAAGTAGCCCCATAAATAGTCTTTAAAGTCAAAAAAGACAACGCTGATGCGTCGCATGATGCGCTGCATATAATGCAACACGGATGGCCACATGGTCACCTCCTGTCCGAAGTTTCTGGCAAGGAACACAAAGGACCGACGGGGAATCGCCAACAGCCGCAAGTGGTGTTATACCTGTCTGGGACAGCACTTGCAGCGGGATTGCCAGAGGTCAGATCCTTGCCCGCACTGTCAAGGTAAGCACCACCGCGTGTTGTGTTCTAACCAAAATGGTGTTGGTGGACCTGATGATGCCCGACGCTCCGCCATAGGCGGGGGTCCGCATCCCCACCAACCCCACCAAACCCACGTGGATCCTCGACGGGGCTCACCTCGCACAGGCGGGGGCACCCCTCCACCCCCTCCTCAACGGGAGGAGAGGTATTTGGGAATGGAGAGGCAGGCAGCGCCGCGGCCATGCTCACCACCGCTACATGAGCGACTGCGATTGGAGCGCCGCCCGCCCCAGTTTGGACGTGCCCGTGGTTACCAGAACCCGGTGACTGGGCGAGTCGGAAGACACTTCGGCACTCCGGTGGGCCACTACCTTCACTCCAACTGGCCCGCGTCCGATCTTCCGGACGACTACCAACCCCAGGGGGGTTATCAACAATAGGTGGTCGCCTCCCTCTCCTCCACTACAGCCGCCCAGCCAGAGACAGTCCTTCTGCCAACTGTCTCTGTAAGGATCTGGGGCCCGAAGGGTAACTCTTTGTTAGTTCGTGCCCTTTTGGATTCGGGTGCTCAAGGCTGTCTTGTATCCTTTTGTTTAGTGGAGAGATTGGGTCTCGCACGTGGACCCCACCATTCTGCTATATACGGCATAGGTGGTATTGAAGCGGGTGGTCAACGGGGAGAAGTTTGTGTTTCGCCGGTTCATTGTGGGCCAAGAATCTTGGCCAAGGCCGATGTTTTGCATGATATCATGGGCAGACACCCGCAGGTAACCATTAGCCCTGCCGTGGTGAAATTAACGTCAGACCTAACTCCTGCCGACCCGAAGTGGTTTGTACCCGGACCCGTAGACGTGCTTTTAGGTGCGGATGTTTTGGGTTTGATTTTGTCCGGGACCAAGCGGGTTCTGCAGACGAATGGGTTAGTAGCTATACCGACAGTTTTTGGCTTTAGCTTCATGGGTCCTGTGTTGAAGGGCTCCGCCCCGCGGATTGAGGACCAAGAATTGAATGTGGGGATCTCTCTATCCGACGCCGTTCAGCGCTTCTGGGAAGTTGAAGAGCTTCCACTTGCTCCAAGAGTCGATCCAGCTGAACAAGAGTGCGAATTGAATTACCAGAACAATACTGGTCGCCTCGCTGATGGTCGTTTTATCACTCGCTTGCCGTTTCAGGCTGCGCGTCCTCCTCTTAGTCATTCCTATGCTTTAGCGGAAAAGAGGTTATTGTCCATGGAGCGTCGAATGCGTAGAGATTCGGATTTTTGTAAGAAATACGTGGACTTCATGCGGGAGTATGAAGATTTGGGACACATGTCTCCTTCTTATCTTGATTGCCGTTCAATCGAGCATTACTTTTTGCCGCCGCACCATGCGGTTTTGAAAACTCCGGGTGGTAAAATCCGCGTGGTATTCGATGGCTCGGCCCCTACGTCCAATGGAGTTTCTTTGAACCAGTGCTTGCACTCGGGTCCCAAATTGCATAGGGACATTTCGGATATCCTCACCAATTGCCGCCGTCACCAGATTGTTTTTGTGGCTGACATCCGTATGATGTTCAGACAATCTCTTGTTCATCCGGACGACCGGCGCTATCAAATGATCCTTTGGCGTGAGCGACCTTGTGATCCGATTTCTGTGTACGAGTTGAATACTACAACGTATGGACTCAGGTCTAGTCCCTATATTGCCATCCGCACTTTATTGGAGTTGGCCAGCCGTGAACACTTGAAGTATCCACGTGCAGCTGCTATTCTGAAAGACTCCGTATACGTCGACGATGTGTGCACCGGGGCCTCTATAGTGGAAGAGGCCTTGGTTTTGCGGGATGAGTTGATTGGAATCCTGAAATCAGGAGGTCACGAATTGCGTAAATGGTTGTCAAATAGTCCGGAGTTGTTGAGTGATCTGCCAGTAGAGCATCAGCAGGATCCTCTCCTTTTTGAGGATTTGAATAACCCTAATTTGATTGCCGTCCTTGGTATCCAGTACCAGCCCGTCCAGGATGTCTTCACCTATCAAGTGAAATTGGATACTCCCCAGACCTGGACAAAGCGCATGGTCTTGTCAACTGTTGCCCGGACCTTTGATCCCAATGGATGGATCACTCCTGTCATATTCTTGGCTAAGTGGTTTTTGCAGAAACTTTGTTGAGCCAATATTACTTGGGACGAGCCTCTGCCGGAAGAGTTGATGAGGGAATGGTTTGCGATTGTATCTTCCCTTTCGGTTGTAAACCGGATTTCCTTGCCCAGACTCCTTCTACCAGCTGGTGTCGAGTGTGTCTCCACGGATTTTGTGACGCGTCCGAACGAGGGTATGCGGCCGTGGTATTTTTACGGACTTTAGGTCCATCCGGTTCTGTAGAGGTCCACTTGGTGATGGCTAAGAGTAAGGTGGCGCCTATTAGGTCACGGTTAATCATTCCTAAATTGGATTTGTCTGGAGCAGCTCTTCTTACTAGGCTCCTTCACCATGTTTACAGCACTCTGGGTCGCTCAGTTGATATCTGAGACGTTTTCGCTTGGACTGATAGCGAGATCGTTCTTTGTTGGCTTCGCACCTCAGCTCATACTTTGGAGGTTTTTGTAGCGAATAGAGTCTCACAGATTCAGAACTCTGAGACTAAACTGATCTGGAGACATGTCCCAGGAGAATTGAACCCCGCAGACTGCGCGTCCCGTGGTTGCGAGGCTCCTGCCCTTGTTGACCATTCTCTTTGGTGGGGACCAGACTGGTTTTCGCATCGCGAGTCGTCCTGGCCCCAGAATAGGTTCTCCTCTCCAGAGGTTCTGCCAGGCTTGCGTATTGGAATTGTGGAAACGCAACCTGCATATAATTTGGAGTATATTTTGGACTGATACAGTTCTTTGTCGAAATTGGTAGGAGTTACCGCTTGGGTCCGGCGTTTCATACGTAACGGACGGAACCCTAATAATAAATTGTTATCCTCAGTTTTGTCGCCTCATGAACGCCAAGAGGCCCTGCTGTTGTTGGTTCGTGCTGTACAAGCCGAGCACTTTGACCAGACTATTGAAACCCTGAGGAAATACTGAGCTTTGAAAGGCTCAATCGCTCGTCTTAATCCATTCCTAGACCAATCTGGTTTGCTCCGAGTCGGAGGACGATTGCGGAATTCGAACATGCCTTATGGTGCTCGCCATCCTTTGTTGCTCCCTAAAGGAGGAGCGTTGGTGAAATTGTTGGTGTCCGATCGGCTCCTTCTGCGCATGCAGCTTCCCTGGTAACTTGTAAACGGCACAAATATGTGGATGTCTCTAACTATTCTCAATCTCATTTTTCTTTCCTTCTTTTAATTAGACTTTTTACAATGGTTTTCAAACATCTTTATAGCCCTTTGCTAAGAATAGTTACAGCATTGATAACAAAATTTGTGCCACATGTTAAATTTAGTCATGTAATACTTATTTTTATTTACCTTTGTATAGATTCTTTTACCGATTGTTTTGTAAATGTGTGAACGTTGTAGGCCTTCTAGATGCTAGTTAACATTTGTTAACTTTTTTATAAAACATATAATCCTTTTATTTTATTTTTTTAGTTTCTTACGACTTATTGTCATAAGTCGGGCCTACGTTGTCCCCCCATGTCTAAGTACTAATGCTGTAACATGGAAATATTGTAAAACCAAACCATTTTGAAAAGAGTAACCATGGAGTTTCTTGCCGGTTCTTCTCCATAGGAAACGACAAACACGAACCGTGCACCTTTTGTCGACGTTTTATAAGTGCCCATGTAGGCCTATGTGAAATAAAAAAAATGATTTTGATTTTTGATTTTGACACATTAATAACGCACACGCCGGTTGCAACGCCCTCGTAGCCATTTTGCAGCGTGAACTTTGGATTTTAATGGCCAGACGCACTATTCGTGGCATCATCTTAAATGTATGCAGTGCTATAAGTTGAAGGCTGCTCCCACTCAACCCATAATTGGTGATTTGCCATCCGACCGAGTGACGGAGAGCAGACCATTTCCTTCGGTCGGAACCGATTTCGCTGGTCCCTTCTTGGTGAAGACTTCTCAACTTCGGAACGCCAAGTCTGTCAAAGCCTACTTGTGTGTGTTCGTTTGTCTGGCCTCCAAGGCGGTTCACTTGGAACTTGTAACTGCCCTCAGCACAGATGCGTTTGTTGCAGCGCTAGGTAGATTTGTTTCCCGCCGAGGACTACCATCTTTGATCCGTTCTGATAACGGTACTAATTATAAGGGCGCAGATAGATATTTAAATGATATTTGTAATTATCTAAATAAGGATAAACACAATTTGAGATTTGCCATGGCGCAAATGGGAATTAATTGGCAATTTGACCCCCCAGTGTGCCCACATTGGGGTGACATTTTTGAGGCCTTTGTGAAGGTGGCAAAAACGCATCTCCGCCGTGTTATTGGTGAAACAATTTTGACATTTGAGGAACTTGTTACGGTATTCTGTAAAATCGAGGCCGTCTTCAATTCACGACCCCTCTGTCCGATCTCCTCGGACCCAAATGACCTGGAAGTTTTGACCCCTGGTCGTTTTTTGATTGGTCAGCCTCTTAACGCCCTGCCGGAATACCCCTTCAGGGAAATTAAATCTTCGCAATTGACTCGCTTTGAGGTGCTCCAACAGATGTCCCAAAGTTTCTGGCATCGTTGGTCTTTGGAATATTTGCATATTTTGCAGCAGCGCGTCAAGTGGACAAAACTGACCCTCCCAAAGTCGGAGACCTTGTACTTGTTAAAGAATCTAACTTGTTACCTTTGTATTGGCGTCGTGGACGCATTGTAGATTTGATTTATGGGTCTGACGGAGTTCCCAGAGTTGCGGAGGTCATGGTCGGAGATTCGGTTTTGAAGCGAGCAGTGGCGAGTTTAGCACGCTTGCCCATTTATTAGCGGACATAACTCCTTATGTCCGAGACGGGGGGATGTTCTGTCCCGAGTTTATGTTTACTCGCAACACTGTGTCCGTGGGCTGTCAACGATTTTGACAGCTGACACTAACAGTGTAGTTAGAAAATTTTAACTGAACACGCGAGAAAATCGGTGTCTTGTATTCTAATAACGTAATCGAGCGATATTTCGGTGATTGTATTTGTTGATCGCGCCCGCCGTTCGCAATCGGCGTTGTGGGGCGTCCCTAAAGTGGGTTTAGAGTATATTTTCACGCGCATCGAAGTGCTTTTGCGGGAAACGTGCTGCCTGGTGGACGCCGGCCGGATTCTTCGGTCCAGACAGCCGTCAGTCTATCCCTTATTGTCCTTTATTATATATATTCTCCTATCCCTAACCTCACGGCACGAGATTGATCGACGCCCAGGAGTCTACCGCAGGAATCTAAGGTAAGTACGAATAGTATCACCGGCCAATCTTTGTGCCACCTGTGAGATAGGTACCGGTATCTCTCCCAATAGGGATCAAATCCCTAGCTTTTCACTGCTGCGTTACGGCAGTTTCGTGGGATACGGTTCTGATTGGATCCAGGAGTGGCACGCTGCTATTGGCCCCCAGTGATGAGCTCCTGGCTTGGGATCCGCAGACCTGTATTTAACAACAATCTTTTACAATAAAGGATCTAGGAAATTTAGTTTTAGACAATATAGTACCTCCAGTCCATATGATATCTTTTGGATTTTTCTTAAAGTATATTTGTTGTTAATATAAAATGTTGGATATTTTTTACAATTTCTGTTATAATTGGCTTAAGTTTTATTTAAATAATTTTGTTTCTTCACACTGTGTTCTGAGAATTTTACAATGTTAAGCTTTAAGTCACTTTTTTTATTAGGTAATTTAGTAACTGTGCAAGTGAAGAGATATTTTCTCTAGGAGCATTTCTATAATGAAGTAATCCTATGTAAGGATCGGACCCTGATTAATCACATTTTCTCAATATGTTTTTTTTTATGATTTTTACAGAAACTTCTGCGAGACCATTAGAACGTGAAAAGTGTGGACTTGATACAATATGTTCAATATTCCATTCAAATAGAAAGTTTTTAAATTCTAATGAGTTGGAAGGTGGTCCATTACTTCAATGAAGCGCAGTTGTAATGGGATACCATTTATAGCAAATATTGATTTTAAGTGTGTTATGACATTTAAAGTCGTACTGCCTTTATTTAAATTTGCTATTTCTATGCAGTTGGAATAAAAATCTACCACAATTTAATACTTTTTGCCATATTATTCAAATAAATAGGTAGCTAGCTTTTGCCATGGAAATATTGTTTGTTCATGTGATAATATTGACTCTTTTGTTTTATTTTATGAATAAATAGCACAAGTTAGCATTGCCTTACTTTATTTTCTATATCCTGGTTAATATTAGGCCAGTCCTAATCCTTCTTATTAGGCTCCTCTAGCTAAATATTTTATTTTTTCTATACCTAATGTAAGGCGATAGGTGGCGCTCGAGAGCCGTCATGAAGTTGACAACTGTGAAGATAGCAACGCGTGGGCCGCTCGCCTAGCTCGCATATTGCACCGAGGCTCGCGTTCTCTTTTCTGGCGGACACCGACGGCTTAGCACCTACCTAACATTTTATTGTACTGCATAAGTTTATTTTTAATTAAATATTTTATACTTATTTTCCCTTGTTTTTCAGTTCAGAATTGGGATTGAACCATTGCAGCCCACGTAAGTGTTTTAAAATAATAACTGAGGGTATCCTGATCAAGTACCGTTTTTGACTATTGGTTGAATTTATTAAACACTTGCATTTCACTTGACTGTGTACCCTATCTATTGCTTCTTGTGATTATTCTTTAATAATGGGACACAATAAAAAAAGTATACGTAAAAATAAGGACGTCAATGATAATGGAAAATCTTTGCGTCGCCGTCTAGTCAAGGATGTTACTAGAACAGCTGAACTAGAACTACACACGTAGATTACTAGAACGCGTAATATTATTAGAAAATCAAGTCTTGCAAGGCAGAGTTAGCGTGATACCCGCATCTTCGTTCCTATACGCCGCCGTCACTATCCGCGGTACCCTTCGTGAACCAATTGCCACCAGTACCTAACAAAATTCCGTTAGTGCGTGCCGGAAACGGGTCCCCGCAGGCACACACTAGCAAAGGATCCATGCGTTGGAGATAGGCTCAACTTCCTTAAGATATATCGGTCGTAGCGATCCAATACCGGAATTCGATCCTCACATTTCTTTGATTACAATATCGAAGATTACAATAGAACAATGGATTAGAAAAGTTGAGGGTATTTTAAACATGTACGGTTGGGACGAAAAAACTGCTATATTTAATTGTTCCTCTAAACTAAAAGGCTATGCGCGGTCATTACGAAACTAATTGTTACATAAAAAATAAAAAATGTAGTTACTGTGGCAAAATAGGTAAAAAAAGGAATGTTTTAAACTTAAAAATCGTCGTACAATTTCTAACAAAGAAAATGACAAACAAAGAATACGGTGCGCGTAATCACTGATGCGTCGGGTAGTTCGAAATATTACATGACCGAAAAAAATATGATTTCTCTGTATATGGTTTTATTGATTTTGGAAGCGCTTGCATCACAGTAACAGAATCAGTACCTAATCGATTAAAATTAGAAGCGAGTCATTGCGAAAATATAGTTTTGTCCGGTCCTTGCCAAAATTTATCCGATCGGTGTAGTAGTTGTTAAAATTCAAGTTGACGGGGCTACTTGTAATTGTAAGGCTTTCATAGTAAATGACTCTGCTCAAGATATTGGCACTATAATAGGCCATCATTCCACCGTATACGTGATTAAAACACCGACATCTTTAAAGATATTTAATGCAAATCAATTTCTAGAACTACCTGCCATTGCATATAGTGAAGTTGAGTGCGTCAAGTTAGTTTCGGATGACGAAGTAATTTTGCAACCCGGTGTAAATGGAATACTATTATCTTGTTTTGATTTTGCCTCTGGTTCGATTACACTGCGTGCTACTGAATATCTATAATACTCAGAGGGCGGAGTGTATTATTCCCAAATGCGACACCGAGGTTATTGATGGCAAAGTTGTCTTAAACATTATTAATATTAGTAATGAGGTCTTAAAACTACCGCGCAACCGATGCGTGGCGCGAGCGACGATAACAACGGACGATAATAACAAATAAAAAATAAGGTATTACTTGGAACCAAACGTCGTGACTGATCTAGAATCTTTACTGCACGAATATTGTGATTGTTATTCGGGTAGTGAAAATAAAATTGGAAAATGTTCAGTCCAAATGCACATTGAATTAACTGATACGAAGCCTATTTATTGCCGTCCATATACTATGTATGTCTTTAAGAGACCGAGAGAAAGTCCGTGATATTGTATCAGACTTATTGAGTAAAGGAATATTGGAGGAATCAAATTCCTCATATGCCCAGTTATTGGTCCCCAAAAAGTCTGGTGAAATACGCATGCGCTTGAATTATCTTGCATTAAATAAAATTACTAAAAAGGAACGCTATCCTTTACCCGTAATATAAGATCAGTTAGACCGGTTATCCAAGCAACGTGTTTTCAAATGTCTTGATATTATATCAGCCTATCATTGCATTCAAATTACTGATGATAGTAAACGGTATAAAGCGTTCATAACACCAGTTGGGCACTACCATTATACGCGTATGAGCTTTGGATTGGTGAATGCACCGTCATTTTTTGGCGCACAATGGACAATATTCTCAATTGTTTACGTTTCCAATGTGTGACAGCATATTTATTTGATCTCGTTTACGCTGAAAATTATGATGATGCATTGCACCGTCTCAAAGCCATATTTGAGAAAATACGGAATGCTAATGTGGCACTCAGGTTAGACAAGTATTCTTTCTTAGTTTCAAGTATAGAGTATTTAAGGCATAAGGTGTGTGGTGGCGGCATCAGGCCGTCCAAGTATAAACTCAGGGCAGTTCATGACTTTGATGTGCCTGGAAACATACATCAGTTTATGGGTCTGGCCAATTATTTTGGGAAGTATGTGTCCAATTTTGCTAGCCTCGCTCTTCCTATCACTATGCTAACCAAAAAGGACTAACCATGGGTATGGGGTGACGAACAGTTTCTTGCATTCCACCTCATTGAATCAATTATAATAGTAAAACAACCAGTGTTGGCGTTGTTTAATCCGGATTATAAAATCCAAATTCATACAGACTCGTCCTAAAAAGTTAGGTGGAATATTGCTTTAGAAGCAGCCGGACGGTGCGTGGAAACCATTCGCATATGCGAGTCGTCACGACTACGTCTGTCGAACAAACGTATCACGTTGAGACGTTGGCTGTTGTCATGAGCCTGAAAAAGTTTAAGGTATACGTGTCAGGTTTAAAATGTATTCTAGTAACCGATTGCAGCGCGTTACGCTGGACATGGACCAAACGTGATTTGTCTCCCCGTATAGCCCGGTGGTGGCTTGAAGTTCAAGGCTTTGATTTTACTGTTGAGTATCGTGCCGGCAAATCCATGGCTCACGTGGGTGCGCCGAGTCGTGGTCCTGTGGATTCAGTAATGCGATGTGTTTAAAATCACCTAATTAAATGTGTGCAGCAGAATGACGACTCTTTGCGTACCCTCGTGGGTACTGAAGGATTAGGTTGCGAAGGGCATAGTTATTGGCTTGGCTAAAGATTTCTTGTTTGAGAATGGTGTATTTAGAGAAGTTGGAAATGGTCAAAATGTAGTCGTTCCATGAATGTCACGTTGTCAAAGTTTCCATGATAATACCGGTCACGTTAATTTTAATAAAACTTACAATGCCATAAAGTCAAAGTATTGGTTTCACGGTATGCTTTGGTTTATCCAAAAGTACACTTGTTGCTTGGTTGTATACCGTGTCAATATGCTAAAAATCAATTTACTGGTCGGGGTGTGGGCTTGTTACATCCAATTTAAAAGGTGGCGCCTACCTTTACACGCGGTTCATGTAGACCATCTTGGCCCATTCTGTAAAAGCCCATCAGGCCAAATGCACATTCTAGCAATAATAGATGCCTTCACGAGGTTTGTATGGATCGAAGCTGTTCCGAGACGTCAGTTGTTAATATATGTTGCAGACGTTTGACCAATTAATTAAAACTTTTGATGTTCCTAGTCGTATAATTAGCGACCGAGGCAAAGCCTTTTAGCTGCAATGTCTTTAAAGAGTATTGCAATCAAAGGCAAATAAAGCAAGTCATGACGGCGGTCACTAGTCCAATGGCGAATAGGCAGATATAACGTTTTAATAGGACTATACTTGATGCCCTTCTAGCATACGTTGGTGACCATAATGACTGGGAGAAATACTTACCTAAGGTACAGTTAGGATTAAATTCTAACATAAATAATAGTACGGGTAAGGCACCATTGGAACTTCTTTATGGGTTTCGACCTATACTAGTAGGCGATATAGTTGTGCCCGATAGATCACCAAATTTAGACTAGTTGAGTGAAATTACTGTCACCCGATCAGCTAAATTGTCTCAGCAGGCAAAGGACAAGTATGATCAAAAACGGCGTTATGAAGCTCCTTTTAAGATAGGTGATCTAGTTCTCGCCGAAAATAAGATCATTCGTGTTTACGCAGTGGTAAACTTATGCCGCGTTTTGACGGGCCATATAAAATTGTAAAGGTCTTGCCTCATGATCGGTACGTGATTAAGAGAACACGTAACCGTGGCCGATTTTATGAAAATGTTTTGGCCAGAGATAAGTTAAATCTTTTCCAATGTGATCATTCCGCTGAGTCAAATAATTCTAATTCTGAGTAAAGAATTACGAAGGTAATGTTGTTCAGGACTATTTATTTCATTTGATTAGTGCACAATAAAACATCGTTAAATGGATCCATTTTAGTAATTTTTAATATTAAACAATATTTATGATCGATCTTTGTATCAATAGCGCTAGCCTTCAGAGGCGTTGGTAAAGGGTTAACATAACCTTACAAACCAAATTCAATAATACATCTAGCCTTAAGAGTTTGTATTCTTGATAATAAGTCGTGTGTCGTCCTTAGGAGGAAGACGATGCCTTAGGAGGCTATTGTGACACGACATTTATGATGTGAACCCTGAAGGTTAAGTCATCATTATAACCACAATTTAGATTGGGTTATGAAAACATTAAGAAGTTAGTCATACTGACACGGTCGACCGGTTATTGCTAAGTCAGTTTATGTTGGCATTCAGAAGCCCACGCACTGACATTCAGACGTCAGTTCAAATTGACATTAAGATGTCAAACACACTGACATTCAGACATCATTTCAAATTGACATTAAGACGTCAATCACACTGACATTCAGACGTCAGTTCAAATTGACATTAGGACGTCAATCTCACTGACATTCAGACGTCAGTTCAAGTTGACATTACGACGTCAATCACACTGGCATTCAGACGTCAGTTCAAGTTGACGTCAATCACACTGACATTCAGAAGTCAGTTCAAGCTGACATGAAGATGCCAACCTCACCACGTCGTCGCCGCATCGTAGTTCGTGAGCGAGCTGTGCCGTCATCAAAACCAAGAGGCGAAAGCTACGCGGGGCGCGCAGCTGTTTCAGGAAGGCCGACTGTAAGGCGATAGGTGGCGCTCGAGAGCCATCATGAAGTTGACAACTGTGAAGATAGCAACGCGTGGGCCGCTCGCCTAGCTCGCATATTGCACCGAGACTCGCGTTCTCTTTTCTGGCGGACACCGACGGCTTAGCACCTACCTAACTTTTTATTGTACTGCATAAGTTTATTTAAATTAAATATTTTAAACTTATTTTCCCTTGTTTTTCTGAGCTCTTACACTAAATGACCTTCATATAAAATATTTAAAATTTCAGATCTCATAGAAATAGGTTTAACGACTGAGTTGTTTTTGAAAATTATATCATTAATTCTTTTAATTTTTGTGATACTAAATCTTGATTTTTGTGATGTAAAATTATTTCAAGTTTTCTTTTGTGGTAGCTAACTTAGAAGTTAATAAGTTAATATGAATTTCGACTTCATTGCCTTAATCATCTAGGCTGACTAATTCCTCATTTTGGTTAGTGTCCTTGATTGGAGCACGTGACAAAGTATCTGAAATATATATATACATTTCTGTGCCTTTAGTATTAGAGACAAATAGGTGATAAGCTTGTAAGGTTATCACCATACGTTGTAAACTTGTAGGGACTTCTGACATTGGTTTGTTAAATAGAGTTGGTGATCTGTTTCTACTTGAATAGGTACACCATATATATATTGATGGATTTTTTTGCAACCAAACACAACAGCGTGAAGTTCTTTTTCTATTTGTGCATAGTTTATTTGACTTTTATTTAGTGATTTTGAAGCTTATTCTATAGGATTTTTACCATGCAATATAACAGCACCTACTGCATTTTTTGAAGAATCAACAGAAATTCATATAGGTTTTTGCATGTCATAATCTCAGATTAGAAGAACGGGTGATTGACAAACTAATGTCTTTAATTATTTAAATAGTTGTTCATGTTTATCTAACCATTGCCAAATATTTTGTTTTTTCAACAAGTCTCTTAAAATAGTAGTTTCTTCGGCAAGGTTTTGGATGTAAGAACCTAAATAATTAATCATTCCTAGGAATTTTTGCAGTTCTTTGATATTTGTTGGACTTGACATCTTAGAAAATGCTTCAACTTTAGACTGGTCGGGTGATACACCATTTTTATTGAAAATATGACCAACATAGCGTATTTCAGCCATACCAAATTGATATTTAGGCTTATTGAATTTTAAATTTACTTCCAAAGACCTTATACGTATTTCTTACTACTAGACTGTGTACCAAAATTTTTTGTTTTGCTAAAATGAAATCTATCATCATACACCTAGGTTAGCTATTTCCTTATAAGCGGTAGCTAACCAAAAGCGGTCCTGGCGAGAGGGTTTCCGCTGGTAGTGTGTCCTTGTCTGACCTATTGCTAGCACAACTAATAATTGGGTTTGGTAGAAATGGTAGAAAATTTTATATGTTTCTTTTTATGTTATACCAAAACGAACAATTCATAGACTTTGACACTTATTTAAATATTTCTAGAAAAGTATATAAATATTTCTACAGTTCCTATATTTAATCAATTCGTTATATTTTTAAAAATTATCATTAATACTGAGTAAGAGTAGTACTTTTAAATGTTTGGGCCTGGTAATACTAAATGTAGGATGGTGGTTTGCGGATTTTTTGGCGGACTTTATTCGAGTGAAATTCAGCGGCTGTTAATATTATTTGCAAATTAATTCCTAGTGGAATACAATTGGTGCAGTTTTATTCTC
This sequence comes from Orthosia cruda, assembly GCA_964057195.1. Taxonomy (NCBI): domain Eukaryota; kingdom Metazoa; phylum Arthropoda; class Insecta; order Lepidoptera; family Noctuidae; genus Orthosia; species Orthosia cruda. The sequence continues at coordinate 43,813,105 of OZ059826.1, forward strand.
AACTGTCTACGCAACTGGACAATATGTGAAATCATAGAGATCCTTTGAGGTATATTTAGCTGCCGGTATTTCAAAGCACCGTCAGAAGACTGCAGGGTCATCTAACGCCTCTCCTTCATGAGTTTGAGAGTAGGATCAGAGAGCTCTTTGTTACAATCTATATGATGGTCTTGATCTTGAAGAATGAAACTTGAAGAGACTTGGGATTTGAGGATTATAGAGTCGGGGAGGACTCTCTTCGAACTTCAGATAACCCTTTAATACTCCATCATAAACTGCTCAATTCCTCTTCGAGTTCGGTGATATTTTCGTCGGTCCTGAGTGTGCGCGTGTTGTACGTTGCCAGGTCCAGTCGCCGGTATTTGTTGGGGTAGCCGGATCTCGTCCGAGATTCTTAGCACCCCTTGCCATACCGTAACCTCGACCCTACCGTAATCGAAGGTACAGGCTGCCGGGCAATAGGGACTATGTTTTATTTGTGCTATTCATGGGGAGTGCTTTGCAGGCGGGTTGGCGATCGCAGTATGGTTGTTACAAATGCACAGAGAACGCTGCTGCCCATTCTCTGGTTTTTCCCTTAGTCGCCTCTTACGACACCCACGGGCAAACATGGGATGGTGAAATTCTTTACGCCCGACACCATACGGTTAGTGATGTAGATACCAAAAAATATAAACACTTTTTTTTATTAACTATAAATTAGGTAGGTTTAGGTAGCGCTGTTAGGTAGCATCAACATATCGGAATACTTAAAATGTCGTTTTTACAATCAATTTGTCCCGTGTTCTGTTTGGTCATGGTCACCTCATTAGAAAGAGACACACTACCAAAGGGAGCCCTCTCGCTCGGACCGGTTTTTGCGCCATAGTGCACAGTCTAGTAGTAAGAAGTATAAGGTCTTTGTTTACTTCAGAATCACGTTTGGATAGTAAGTAATTCTAGCCTTTCATTGTGTTCTTTTTCATTTGATCCATAGACAAGGATGTCATCGACGAATAATATTAATTCGGTAAGTCTCCAAATAATTGATTTATAGTTATGTGGCAGATTTCTCCACTGGAATTAATTCCATATGGTAATTTAAGAAATTTATACCTAAGCTTTTCTTCTTAAAGAAAAGCTTAGGTATAAATTGAACGTATAGGTTTAAAGTGTAGAAAGAAAACACATTTATTTGACACAAGCCAGAGCATACAACACACACATAAAAAAATAAAAATAACTTAGACTAAACAACAATAATATAAAAAACGAAAACAATATATTAGTAACATTGTGTGTCCCACGGCTGCGCCAAATAGGACCAGTTCAGCATAATGTCGGGCAACTAGTGCCCGACGCTGGTTTTCAACTGGACCTGTGACCGATGACGTGACGGACGTAACGCAGTTTTATTAACTAAATGTGTATGTGAAACAAATACTTACTTATATAAAAGATAAAAAATAGGTGTATAATATGTGTATATTACAAATAATAAAAAATAAATACGTGTACACTACATAAGATAAATAAGGTGAGTCAGACAATAAACGAGGTGTAGGTAGGTAGGCTAGTGCGTTATATTATTGAGGCATTCAGTGCGACCATATCCAGCTTACGCTGCGCTTCCACCAGATACTGCCGTAATCGTCTCCTAAATGTGTCCATAGTGTTGGCTGTTCTGATCGGTGGTGGAATATTATTCCAAACTTTGGAAGCCGCATAACGAAAGCTGCCTCTGAACGCTGCTGTATTATGCGATTGCGTCGAGAGTTGCTGCGAGCATAGCCTTCTCCCACATTCCCGTCCACTCGTTATCCATTCCAGTTTATTATATAAATAGTCCGGCTTTTTACATTTAACCACACCAAACAGAAGGCATGCCAAATGCAATTTACGCCTGGATTTCATTTTTAGAACAAAATGTTAATTGAGAAATGGTGTTACATAACTTCTGCGGGGAATGTTATAACAGAACCGAGCGCACGCGTTTTGTACCCTTTGTATGAGCCTATCTGTACGAGCTAACAGGCGCGGTCCATACACAGTGTCAGCGTAGTTCAACCTAGAGAGAACTAATGTTTCAACCAGTTGTTCCCGCAACGATTCAGATAAGTAAGGCCTCACCCTGTACAAAACTTTCAAGCGATAAAAACAATTTTTAATTGATAATGCCACATGTTTTTCAAAACGCAGGTCCTTGTCCATGATGAGACCCAGATTTCGCGCCTCGTACACTATCGTATCGCTACCTACCATAAGGTGTATTAAGAGTACATAAATCACAACTTTCTGAGTATAAACAAATAGTCCAATATCCAGAACTAGCAGCAAATTTAAAAAAAATTGAAGCTCCGGCTACTTTGGATCTAAGGTCATCAAATGTAGGTTAAGAATAATAAGGTCGCTTCTCAACTTCCCATTAGGTTTTTCAACTAAGACTATGGAATTGACCCATTTTGTTGGATTTTCAACCTTTTCAATGACTTTTTGTTGTTCCATATTTTTTAATTCTTCCTTAGAGTTATACTAGTCGAAAATTTTTCCATATAAACGTAGTCTGGCGATAACACTGTTTGACGGTGTAAGTTCAAAATAAATCATGATATCAATTTGTCTCATTATTATCTAGCCCTGTATGGAATCAGAAAATTTAAAAAATATAATATTTGAAAGTTATGAGCGTCGAAAGTTCCATATTTCAACACTAATTTTAACGCATCTTTAGGCGGAAATAAATACTATAAGAAGCAGGAAAATTGCAAAACGGCCTTCATACAGGGATAAGATAAGATAAGATAAGATAAATTATTTGCGTAAAACATGGCAAAACATGCTATAATAACACCTATGTATAGTGTTATTATAGCATGTTTTGCTTAAAATTAAAGCATGCAAACTTACAAATTTGAATTTACAAACATTATAATTCATGTTCAAAAAAATTCTCAATATTATAGAAATTATTTTCATTCAGCCATTTATATAATTTAATTTTTTATTTATTTTAATATTTTCAATACATTCGGTAATTTATTATAAACACGTACACACGCAAGCTGTCTAGCTATCAGACAGCTTTTATTTTGCTAACCCTAACCTAACCTAGGGCGCTCATCTAGTACAAGTCTGTATTGATCACGGCGACTTCGAGAACATATTTCCTCTGCTGTTTTGAACAATTCTTTATATTTCATAACAAACATACATGCTTCATACAAATATAATGAAGGTAACGGTAGCAAACCAAGCTTCTTAAATATTGGTTGACATGATTCGTCAGATGGAATCCCGTATTTGGCTCTTATACATTTTTTTGGGCGACAAATGCTCTATTATGGTCTGTGCTATTTCCCCACATAATTAATCCATACCGCAACGAGGACTCAACATATGCTCGGTATGACAGCATAGCCGTTTTTATATTTGTTACCTTTTTGATCTGTCTATACGTATACAAATTTATTTATTTTATTGCATACATTATTGACCTGAACTTTCCAGTCTAAATGTTCGTCAATTACTACTCCTAAAAACTTAGTTTGTGTCACTTGTGTAATTTGTGGTATGTCCATTCTAAAATTAAATCGATTTTGATAAGATTGATTAAATTGTATATATACAGATTTTTTAAGATTAATAGATAAATTATTATTATTTAACCAATTGATTAGATTGTCTATTGTATTATTTATGTCCGCTTCATGATCTATAATTGATTTATATTTTTTATCGGTAGTAACAATTATGGAAATGTTATCACCAAAAAGAAAGCATTTATGATTGGTCACATTTACTATGTCGTTTATGTAGAGCAGAAATAAGATAGGGCCCAGTATGCTACCCTGGGGGACGCCGCGTCTTATATGTGACGCGTGCACTCCGCACGCTCAACCTCGTGGCTATTGAGACGGACCTATTCTGCTGTACTCTGGGTGAATTCACAAGGAGTGCATTGTTTAAAATTAGTTATAGATAAAATTTGTTATGTAAACAAGTTAACATAAAATTAGTTTAGATATCTACTGTTATGTATTAGATTAGGTTTACTCTAGTTAAGCGCATTTATCGTATTGGGTGTAATCCTGTAAAGATGTATGTGATAAGGTTGAAATAAATAAATAAATAAATGTTTAGATTCAGACGAAAAGATAGATTAGTAATTCAACAATGCAAATAATTTTATTGTGAAAATATACATTTAGTAGTTTTTTCATGATATCTAGACTCCCAAAGGTCTGTTAATTAAATTTCTTGCGCTCATTTTCGTCCTAAATCATCATCCATTGCAAAAGTGCTAATTCGTACGCGAACTAACTTCATACTGCTAATCACAGCATCTATCTTATTCGCACGTGTTGTCGCATGAGGTGGCATGCATTTTAACCTCACGCACAAAATAGTTCGTGCCGTCGACTCGTTGAACCGTAAGGCGATTTTCTAAAGAATAAGGTATTCTACAGTAGTTCTGAGTACTAGACCTAATTTTATTAAGAGTATGCTTTGATATGACATTTGTATCAGCTCCTGTATCTTTTTGAAATTTGACTTTTAAATTATGGAAATAGACATCAATTTGCCAGTCCATCAACCTGTAGGCAACTCATTCTGCATTATCTGTGCTTTGTAGTCTGTTTCTTTTATTGTGTTGTATTAACTGTAGTTTGTTGTTATCTGTGGCTTGTGATCTGGCAGTCTCGCATGCGCCGTATGTTGCCGCCCTTGTCGCCCTTGTGCGGGCGTTATATATCGTCCTTGTTGCTCTGTCGGCGATGTTGCCGCTCTTAGTGCCGGCGCAGAGCACAGGCTAGTCGCCAGATATCCTATCTGCGTGTAGGACGCGGGCCTGTTTGCTCCATTGTTGTTAGGTGAGCCCTGTTTCACTTCTGCCCTGCGCCGAAATGTAAATAGTATATTTGTTCCGTGTTTGTGGTGTATTATTATGTGTTTTAAATAAATGCCGCGAGTTTGCCAGTAATTTGGTATTTAATTTTCATTGTGTTTAAAATAAACCGCTCCTAATCGCAAAAATGGTCCTTCGAGCCGGATCATAATGGAAAACCAAATTACTGGCGTTGTCATACGGAGCAAAGCTGCTGGGGCTGAGCACCGACCTGGATTGGATATCGCGTCTGTAACGCTTGGTTCGAATAATGCCACGTGTGCGAAATCCGGGTCGAGATCGAGCAGCCTCAGCCGCAAGTTGTGCGGTACTTGTGAGGGTATGACGACAGTCATTTGACCTTAGGAATGACTGTCGTTCAATATCACTAGATGGCGTTAGTAAGATATGCTTAACCCATTTGTTTTGTTAAATATTTATTTCACATTTACAACAACACATTAATTGTTCCTTTCATTTTTGAGTTAGAGCTTAAGGATTATAATAAGATATTATATTGCAGATGGTGCTTGTTGCATTTGCTGATAATCCATTTGTTTTGCTATATAACACTAAGAGTTGTGTAATAATTAATTCCTGTGTTATGGTGTAATATTAAGATAGATAGATAAATTATTTATTCAGCGCATACAAAAGACACAGCACAGCACACAAAATCACAATCAAATTATTTTAATTTACATGTGGGTATTTGGTGGTATTTGGTGGTGGAAAAAAGGTGCCAACTTACAAAAAAAGGAAAAAATATATAATAAAAGTGACACAAGTAATTTACCTAATAAATCTAATAAATAATCTAATTAAATCAAACTGTTTGGAGAATTTAGTGTTTGTTAGAACTGTTTTGGATGTTAACATTCAAATTCAAATAGCCTTTATTTCTGATACATAAATTACATTATAAAATCATAGTTATATTATTATCAAATTTTATATTAAGTAGGTATTACAAATTTTTCATAATGCATGCGTTTATTTAATGTCAGATATAGTAATAAAATGCATGAATTAGTTAGTTATTTTATGTAGTTTAAACAAATAGTAATTGTACTTATTGAATGTCAATTATGTTATCAAATTTATGAATTAATAATATAGTTTACAAATCAATTGTCACAGTTAAAATAGAAAAATTAAATAAATTGCAATTATATAAAAAAAATTGTTAGGTAATAAAATTCATGCATTAATAATTAACTATACATAGATCAATTGTTACGATTTAAAAAATTTAATTATATTCTCAGTCACTGTACTTCTATTTATTTCTCATTGCGACATCAGTAACATTTGTATCATCATCAACGTTTGTATCAGATTGCCCTTTGGCAAAGGCCTTCCCCAGACTTTGCCATACTTTTCTGTTTGTGGCTATCCTTCTCCATAATGGTCCTGCTATTTTTCTAATGTCTTCTTCCCATCTTTTCTTCTGTCGCCCCTTTTTCCTTTTCCCTTTGCGAGGGCACCACATGGTGCCCTCGCAAAGGGCTCCTGGACCATTTTTCTAACTTATTTCTGATCATATGGCCTGTCCATTTCCATTTAAGTTTGTTTATTGTGTATGTGAAATCAGTAACTTTAGTTTTTTGTTTTATAACAGTAACATTAACCTTGTCTTGTAATCTGATATTCAAAATACTCCTCTCCATTTTATTCTGACAGATCTTGAGAGCTCTTCTGCACTTATCAGTGAGATTCCAGGTTTGTGATCCGTATGTCATACATGTTAAAATGAATGAGTTATATATTTTTTTGTCTTCTCTTTCATTTTTATGTGTGGGTTTTTCATGATCTCTTTGAGGGACCAATATCTTTTCCATGAATTGCTTATTCTTATATTAATTTCTTTTTGCATTTGATCCTCTAGTGATATAATTTGACCCAAGTATGTGTACTGATCAACATATTCTATACTACTATTGTTTAGTGAGATAAGTGCTTTTGTGTGATTGGACATCAGTTTTGTTTTATCTGTGTTCATAGTCAAGCCTACGATTTTGCTTTCTCTTTCTAGTTCGATTAACATTTCTTGTAGTTCACTTGGTGTTTCACTTATCAAAATTAAGTCGTCTGCGAATCTCAGGTGATTTAATTTTTCTCCATTTATACTGATCCCAAAGAAACTCCAATCCATTTTCCTGAATATATGTTCCAAAACCGCCGAGAATAGCTTAGGAGATAGAGGATCTCCTTGCCTCACTCCTTTCTTAATTCGAAATGTTTCTCCTATTCTCTTGGTTTGTATCTTTGCTGTTGAATCTTCATATATATTTTGAATATATACACTCAGTGTCGGTAATTAAATTACTAGTACTAAATGAGGTTGTTAACGTGACATGTCTTAAATAAATTGTTTACTGTTTCCGCCGAGTTTGCGCGCTAAAGTTACTTCTTGTTTTTGTTTTCTTGTGTAGCCGCTATTTTGAATCAGCTGTCCGTTACCAACCGTCTTACGAGCAAGTCTCGAAAAATAAACCATATAAGTGATAATCAGCGAGTTTTATTGAAGTAGTTCCTGCAGTTCTTCAATACATTGGATCATAGACATTCATAGCATAATGATGCTAGAGTGCGCGTGTGTGAAGCGTTCCCGCACGTTACCAACAACACGCTTTTGAAATGGTTAAAAACGTAGTCTGTGTGACCGTACAGTTTCTAGTATTTGATATATTGTGAACTTGTGACACAAGGTACTTTTAATAAGATTTTTACTTGAAAGTTTATCAAAAATTATCGTTCTGTCGTAAATACTATTTTGTATTTGAATTTCATTATAATTATATTTTACGCAGCATCAAAATTTCAAAGTTTGATGAACAATCACGTCATATCCATGAGCGTGTTAAAAAAAACATAATATTAATTTATTTTGTTATGAAAATAACTTAAGTCACTCTAAGCCTCTAGAAAGACGGCTTGCATTTGGGTGTACTGTGCAGTTGGTTAGCAGTTTCGATGCAGTTATTCAGATGTGTTAAGAATGACAACTGCACATGAACTGCATTTGTATGTCCGCAAAAATTGAGGGATTTTCAAAACTAGAAGTGACTTCCATAATTTGAATACACGCAGTAAGCACGAAATTGTAATACCCAAATTCAGATTAACTAAAACTAGCAAGTCTTTTCTTATAAACAGTATATGCTTTTATAACAAGTTGCCAAAGTCAGTTATAGAACTGACCGATGTAAAGTTCAAAAATCACATCAAACGTGTCCTTATTAAAAAAGCATATTATAAAATCAAGGACTACGTTGAAGATAATAAATTTGGCTTTAGCTCCTTCTGCGCATGCGGCTTCCCTGGTAACTCATAAACGGCACAAATATGTGGATGTCTCTAACTATTTTCATTTTTTTTTTTTTCTTCTTTTAATTGGACTTTTTACAATAGTTGGCAATCATCTTTATAGCCCTTTGCTAAGAATAGTTACAGCACTGCTAACAACATTTGTGCCACATGTTAAATTTAGTTTTGTTAGTTTTGTTATATATATTTTTTTTTTTACCTTTGTATAGATTCTTTTACCGATTATTTTGTGAATGTGTGAACATTGTAGGCCTTCTAGATGTTAGTTAACATTTGTTAACTTTTTTATATATTATATAATCTTTTTTTTTAATTTCTTACGATTTATTGTCGGGCCTAAGTTGTCCTCCCCATAGTACTAATGCTGTAACATGGAAATATTGTATAACCAAACCATTTTTTAAAAGAGTAACCATGGAGTTTCTTGCCGGTTTTTCTCCATAGGAAATGACCAACCCGAACCGTGCATCTTTTGTCGACGTTTTATAAGTGCCCATGTAGGCCCATGTGAAATAAAGAAAAATGATTTTGATTTTGATTCAAACTGCATATTTGCAGTTGGATTGCAGTTGAAATGCAGTCCTTTTGACTAGAACAGACAAAACTAGAGCCTTAAAGAAAACATTTTTATTTGACACAACCAAGCATACAAAAGAGATCAGAGAGAGAGATAGCATTAGTTTCGCTAACAAGTAAAATTCCAAAATTAAAAAAAATCCCGACGCATTTTATTTCATGCTACATAATTTATCTAGTACATAGTAGATACGATTCAATCGGCAATCTATTTACCACGTAATTATGACACGATATCTTGCGAAAACAACCCGATTGAAACAGTAAAACATTTGATCGGCTGAACCGATTTTATTCAAACATAACTAAGAACACTCACGACAAAATCACCTTTCAAACAAAAAAACCGGCCAAGTGGGAGTAGGACTCGCGCACGAAGGGTTCCATACCATTATCGCATAAATCGGCAAAAAAATCACGTATGTTGAATGGGAGCCCCACTTAAATATCTAAATTATTCTCTTTTTAGAATTTGTTGATATAGCGGCAACAGAAATACATCATCTGTGAAAATTTCAACTATCTAGCTATCACGGTTCATGAGATACAGCCTGGTGACAGACAGACAGACAGACGGACCGCAGAGTTTTAGTAATAGGGTCCCGTTTTTATCCTTTGGGTACGGAACCCTAAAAACTAAATGAAATCGTTTCATCCGTTTAGGAGCTATGATGCCACAAACATACACAACTTAACACAGCAACACACGTCAACCTTATAACACTCCTCTTTTTCTGTCGGGGGTTAAAAATACAAACTAACATAATTTTTCATTTTGCTACTTGATATTAGTTCTTATCACTTGTTTTTTATGGATTATATTATAAAAGAAAAAAAATGTGTGGATGGCCTCTGCGCGTCGTGTTTATTAATTAGCGTCCAGTTATTCCAATTTTTTTAGTTTTCACTGATGCAATACGTCACATTAGTATGTCAGCGACGCGAATCCTTAATTATACTTTGTGCCTCGTCCTCGAGATTAGTACCTGTAATTAATGATTATTATTTACATGTAGTACCGGCTACGGGAGCTACTCAAATCACTATGTTTTAGAGACAATATTATTTTTTATTATTTTTTTTTTTTCCTTTCCCTGGCAGCTCTGTGTCGGCTGTCAACTTGTCATTCGCGGTTTTAGTGCGTGCTACTCGACACATAACTAAACTTTTAAATACAAAGAACAGTTTTTAAAAGTTGGAAAATGCCAAAAAAGGACACATCATTGTCAACCGAGGAATACGAGAGAATCAGGTGGAAAATGAAAAACCTGGAAACAATTTAAAACATGCTCGACATAAACGAAGTAAAACAAAATCGTCTCAAGAGTCGACGCCATATTTAGACCCACAAGGTACCTAACTCTGTAAAATTATATTTTGATTTAGTTGTACATATATCTACAACTATTTTACCAATCCTACGGCTTAAACTTGCATCTCTAACAAATAATGCACTTCGGGCAAGCCATCGGGCCGTCCCACTGCATATTCACGAGATTATCAATCAAAAGAAATGTATTTCTTTTTTCTAACGACTGTATTCGAGCTGAAAATCGGACTGTCTCACAACATTAAATAATTCTCAAACAAATAATGCATTTCGGGCAAGCCATCGGGCTGTCTCACCGCATACTTACGAGATCATCATAATTTAATTATTTTACCTTATCCGAGCAGAGTATCCGACTGTCTGACAACATTCAATAATTCTCAAACGAATAATGCAATTCGGGCAAGCCATCGGGCTGTCCCACCGCATACTTACGAGATCATGAAATATAATTTAATTCTTTTACCTAACGAATGCAATCGAGCAGAACATTGGACTGTCTCACAACATTCAATAATTCACTGGTTTCGTTCAATTCTTTGGAATTGCTACACCCACCAGATTTTATAACTCGGTTATCAACCGGCAGTAAAACAATGGTTTGTAATCATTCCAGGCAAAGTCCTAGACGACGATGCCACAAATGAAATGGAAACAATTAAAGTCGAATAGGACCAAGAAAATACCAAAATAACCACAAACAGTAGTGATCTTCCTCACAATTCCAGGCCAGAAACACACAGATGCTCTCAAAATTTATTGGGTTGACCCAACATTGAACACAGAGTATGGTGATGGGGCCGAACTCCACAAGGAAGTGGCCAGCTGTCTGGAACATCTTGCAACATGAGGCCTGTTTCCATAGAAACCACAGGCGGGTATTTCCCCTACAGCTCTTTGCGCAGGGAAAATAACCGCTGACATTGAACGTGACAAAACTTGGAGCTCTTATGCTATACAGCAAAATGGCCAAATTATTGATAAACAAGGCCATAGAAGCACCATCTCCATCCTAGGAGCAACATTATCCAAAGTACTGGATACAAAAGAAAATGATACAGATCTATTAAGTTGAATAATGGATACCACTCGCACCTTATGTGAAGTTCAACATTGTGAGTTGTGACTCAATTACTAGATGCAAATTTAGCTGCGGCTCAATAAAAAAGGACCTTAAGGACAAGTTCAAAACACAAAGATAGAAAAATATCTGTTCGGGTAAACACTTGCTGAAACTCATCGAGCTGGTAAAGCGGCTTCTAAATCAGGTGCTGCAACAGCACCCAAAGCCAAGAAAGAACCCAACACATTCTAAGCAAAATACTCGAAAGCTCCACCAGCGCCACAAGGACGACAGGAGAACAGGGAGCCTGTCTATAGCCTGAGTCAGCCGTACAATACCCTTTAAGTGGTCATTACATCTCAACCTCGACGCCGCTAAACTCAGTAAGGTACCCTGGTTGCTTATAAATTCTTATAAATAGTGGTAATTTATCACTGATGATAAGACCATGTTATCATGGATTGAGGGTTTCATGGGTATCCACAACACTTTAAGATAGCCCAGCTGCAAAAACAATATAAGATGCAATATCTAAGTGCCAGCCTTGAAAAGGAAAATTCGTCTCAAGTTTTTCTTAAGACAAAAACCCAATGGCAATAAAGCCTTAATAAGTACATTGATGTAAGTCGTTTCAAAGTTGAAGACTTTTGCACAGAATTAAAAATGATATCAAATGATAGTTCCATGGCCATACATAAAATACATTAAAGATGCAGTCTCTTATAAAATATCACAAAAATTCTAGCAAATATCTAGAATACCCTCTTGGAAATTGTATAAGTTCGGTCTACTACCATTTGGGTAAAACACTGCAACTTACATTTTCACAAAAGTCATGAAATCTGCCAACAAATTCCCAAGATCCTGTGGCCATTAATTGTTGACTGAAAATATTGAAAACACTAAGAAGTTAATCACAAGTTAGTAAATAACAAACTTACACCCACTAATACTGGTATATTTTTGGGATATATATTATTGATAAAAGACTTATAACTGTCATGTAACATTACCTACAGATAAGAAAAACTTATCTATTATGAAATCTGACAATTTATATGTTTTGTAGGACTAGGTACTTACTGCTCTCAGCGTGCCCTACTATTGAATATGGATGGCTTTATATATACCAAAAAACTAGAATGTGTAAAATCCTAAACCTCCAAGGTGAAGTAAATTATGAAAAATACATAGATATCTCTACAATAATTCCCTGAATGGTGGCCATATGCCATTCATTCGGGGGGGGGGGGGGGGGCTGACTGTGGGGATGAGATTTCTAGGGGCCAGTGGTCAGACAAGGAATATGAATATCAAATGAATTTTAACTGGATTTATTAGCATCATTCTTCGTCTTTCTAAATATTTGATAAACTTTTCAATAATTGTGAAATACCCTTATGTATAAACAACCCAACAGCAATATAGTATATAATATTAATCAAATGGGTGGAGTTCATTACCCTCATCTCTTCAACTTAGCCAGCGGCATTGGTGTGAAAACCATTATATTTAATTTTCGCTCCTTACATTAGGTTGACTGAAAATCATAGTAGTTGATACTGTATTGCAGAAGTCACATCCTGATGTAGAATGGGAACTAAAAGAAAATGCATATGATTAATAATTGAAAGATAAATTTGGAATTCTGAAATTTACCTATTTGCAACTCACATTAACAAAAAATATGACCAACCCGAATGCCTTTACAATGGACCCATTTACAGTATACTGGTAACCAATTTTCTTTTCTGCGTTTCCACCATTCTCAATCATATTAAAATATCTACGAAAAATCATAATGGATAAGGCTAAGGGCATCATAGTGGTCACTATAGCCAACTCTGGCCGATTGGGAACTTCTCATAATTTAGAGATGATCATACTTAAACCTAATGAAAATAATAAAGTATCTCACAGCAAGGGAAAAATCTATACCAACCTTACTCTGGCTGTCAGAGTCTAGTGTGTAGGTAGTGAAGTCTATTATGACGAAGCATACTACAATCATCAATAGAAATTATGATAGCATCTCTATCAGAAAACTTTTTCAAACAATTGACACATGTTTAATTAACTGGTATAATTTTTTTAGAAATATAATAATAACATCTTGAACACCAACGGTAATATAATTTCTTAACAGAACTTTCTAATTCTAGTAAAAAATATAACAAATGCTTAACTGTCACAAATTGGCATTATCACTGACAATACCTTAAACATTAATGTACTCTGAAAATATTTTAAGGGCGTGTTCAGACTACCTTTTACCTATGCCACCTGGGAAACATCCCAGATTCTGGAAGTATTAGGAATTTGGTACACAAATGAGATGTTGTCTCTAGAACAACTGTCAAAAATAACCTGCCCAAAAATACAATGCCACCTGGGAAACATCCCAGATTCTGGAAGTATTAGGAATTTGGTACACAAATGAGATGTTATCTCTAGAACAACTGTCAAAAATAAAATCAAAGTATAGAAATAGAATCAATGCATATAACCATCAAAATTTCAGACCTCAAAAAATCTCTTATATATGAACTAAATCAATCAATACTTCAGACAAAGAACAGTAATATATCCAGCTGAAACCCTTGTAGCCTACATTAATAAACATATAAGAATTATTTTAGGCACCAAGAAACTATACCACATTAATGTCTAAACAGACTATCAGTCGTTGGATTAAGTGTACTTTAAAGACTAGCAGTATTGATGTAGGTACACGTATATTTAGCTCACAGCACACGCCACGCTGCTACTTCTAAAGCCAGGTGTGACAATTTATGAGATACTAAAAACAGCAGGCTGGAGTTACAACTCAAGTACATCTGGAAATTTTATAAAAGACCTTTAGTGTAAAGGATCAAAATGATTTAGCAAAATAAATCTTGAGCTGTGATTAAAGATATCTTATTTAACTAACATGTACTAACTAATACAACAACCAGCAACTTTAACTTATAAGGAAGGAGTATCAGTATATAAGGAAACTAACAATAGTAATAAAAAAGCAAAACTGTATTTTGTTAAAACAGATATATGTATAATATTAACTGAATGGTTAATTAAGAACTTTAGTTTTCCAATGACACCTATGATTGTTATTCTATAAACAAACCTTAATATTGATATTAAGTGGGCAACAAATATTCTGTTAAAAAGATAATTAAGAATATATATAAACATTTTGGTTAAGTACCTATGTTACTTAAAAGCAACTGTGATTGTTAGTCTATAAAAAACTTTAATACTTAATGACAATAAATAATAGGCAAAAAATATTTTGTTAATAAAGATAATTAAGATAAGAATAATAATTAAGAAAATGACCGAATATGAACCTTTGATATCTAATGACAACTCAGATTGTTAATCTATAAACATTATAACAATGAGAATAAAAAGTAAATAATAAATTTGCCAAAACAAATAATTAAGAACATATCTGAATGAACTGATTAAGAACCTATGTGTGAAACCTATGGACAACCATGATGGTTAGTCTATAAAAATATAATTAAGAATTTTAAAGAAAGAAAGCTTTTTCTTCACAAATTCATCATTGTGTATGTGATAATTCCAGAACTTAACTCTCAAAGTCTACATGTAAATAATAATCATTAATTACAGGTACTAATCTCGAGGACGAGGCACAAAGTATAATTTATGATTAAACGAACTTACCCTAAGTGAAGTTCTATCATAATTATACGAAGTGCCTCGTCCGAAGAGATTAGTAACACCCTCCCAACCCTAAGGTATAACCCAGAAGCGTTCTGGAAATATCTTTAAAACATCATGCATAACTCTAAACTAAATGACAAGTTGACAGCCGACACAGAGCTGCCAGGGAAAGGAAAAAAAATAAAAAATAATATTGTCTCTAAAACATAGTGATTTGAGTAGCTCCCGTAGCCGGTACTACATGTAAATAATAATCATTAATTACAGGTACTAATCTCTTCGGACGAGGCACTTCGTATAATTATGATAGAACTTCACTTAGGGTAAGTTCGTTTAATCATAAAGTTTTGGCCGTACCAAAACCGCTCAACGCGGTTAAAAAATGTATAAATTTAATAAAAATGAATTACTTAACGCCAAGGCAATTGTGTGATCTAGGACAAGTAAATAAATAAAGTTTTGGCATCGATCTATTGTAATAGGTAGATACTAACGGTCACTGTTGTAAACATTGATTTAGTATGTTTTCGCTATATATCTATGGTTATAACAGCAATTATTTTTGTTTACGCGTTCCAGTTAATGTTTTTATGACGAACCTATAATCCGGAGAAGTTGTATACAATCATTCAAGTAGACTCAAAGGATAATATTTTTGTATGACGTAGGATTTTTTTCTTTTTAATTTAGCCAGCCACAGTGATTTCCCTCGGGGTTCGCCTTACTACTTCTATATACTCTTCTCACACACTGTAACGAACCAAACCTCTTGGTTAGCGTCGAAACTATCTGGCCTACTATTTCTGGAAAGGTTTTGTTGAGACTCTTGCGCAACGGCTGTTTTACATGTGTCTGCCTCAATAATAAAAAAGCTAGAATTTATTCAACATCATCACCAGCCTTTTAATGTCCCACTGCTGAGACACATGCCTTCTCTTTGAGGGAATGGGCCGTAATCCAACACGCGGGCCCAGTGCGGCTTGATGAATGTCACATGTCTTTGATGTTTTTGTTCTAGGACATGTCAAACCGGCACACGATGTTTTCCTTCAACGTTTTGAGAGCAGTAGTGAAGAAATATTTTATACAAAGTAAAGCGCTTACCGGGGTCGAAACTTGTAAGTTGTGGCCGTTACTACTGGGACACCACTGCTGTCCCAAAACTAATTATTTACTTTATTCTAATCTATTCTAGCAATCATAAACTTAGTAGATGGAGGATGAATGGATGGATCTTCAAAGGTTATTTTGAGTTTTCTTCCGATCTCTTCAAATGGTACCTCGCAGACAGTCTCCCATCCATCGCGCTCAGCACCTTTCATAGTGCCATATGCCGTCACCCACGCTCCGTGTATTGGTATACCGTGCTCTTTGCATATCATCCGCCTGGAAAATCAGACATTGAAACGCTGTTATTACGAAATCTGTACTGATACACAAACTCACAGCTCTACATGCACATCATTTATACACATGAAAGGACTATTCTTGATATTGTCTCATCACTTTTCCAACTTCTGAAACTCTGATTTATTTATTGTGTATTGTACACCAGAAAATACAAAAAAAAACTTAAAATATACAACGGGCACGAAGAGAGATCGCGGCATGCCATAAGGCCTTATCGCATTCCGCGCATATTATTATTATTTATTATTATTATTCGCATTCTCTGATGTTACTTTTGATATGCAACACAAGTGTGAGGATCCTGCGTACCCATAATACAAGATAAGTCTTTTGTTGGGTGCCAGAATTCAATACAAATACTACTGACATACGAGTAATTGTAACTCTCTAATATGAATTTGTTCTTATTGCTTAAAATATTGTTAATGTTTGACTGTACAAATGTTTTAATCCAATGGACAATAATTATTGATATCACAATTAAGCCACTAAACCAATTTTGATGAATTTTGGTACAAAGAGCGAGTTATATTGAACCTTGGAGAAGAACATTGAATACTTTTATCTCGGTAATAATTATGTTCCCTTGGGATGATATAAAACAAAAGCTAGAACTAAAGATAAGAAATATAAATAGATATATATATAATAAGACCAGGTCTCCGCCCGCGACTGCGTTCGCATGATTTCGTATTTATTCAACTAAGTACAGATTCAGTTCGTGAAGGCGACCAGAAATATGCTATTGTTAAATCAATGATAAATGGGGTATCGTAGATATCTACGATTTAAGTTAGAATTTACGAAACTTTAATGACGTGTCTGATAAGTTTTAGCGAAATAAAGGGCTAGGGTAGGGGGGGTAAGGGTAAATAACAGTCACACCGGTCATTCGACCAAAAGCTCAGTCATAAGGCTTTACAATAAGATCCATAGTGAGTACACCACTCACCATCTAATACTATGAATAAGATAGTGCAGTGTAGCTTTCGCACGAGTCTTACGATAAATATGGATAAAACTAAGGTCATTTTATATACCCATGTAGCACCCATTGTCATGAAAATCGGTGACTTTACAGAAGGTATTCATCGAATCCGAAGGTATTCAAGAATGATCAAACTTTGGCTACATTAAGCAGACCAGATTGTTTGCTGAACGGTTGACCTATGGGACTGAAAGGTTCTGGAGTAGCGAGGTCTTTACTGGAAGATGCAACATTGCAAGGTCTCACACAGGTTGGATTAATGTCCTGGCGGTGGCCGCAAGTCTGCTGAATCTGAAAAGCAGAAGACTAGTCGCGATTTTTGAGTCGCATAATTTCGGGTGGAGCAAAAATTACTTTAGTATGAAAACGAATGCTGCGTAAATTACGCGACACTAAAACGTCACTCGCAACTCATTAATTTGTGCCTACGTTTGTTTCGTTGCTGACTCGTAGTCACACCAGGTTATCACACCAGTGTGACAAACAGGATTTTTTTTCTCGTTTGTCACACCACTGATTTTTCTACACCATGTATACGAATAATTGCTAGTGCAGTACCTATATATTCTAATAAAGTCGATCTGCTGATGATGATGATTTTAGTTTTTTATTCCGTTTTTAACGCAATGTTTCAAGGAAATGGTCGACCCTTCTTTTTTTTCGATATCAATTTTCTTTTGATTGAATAATACTGTTAAAAAATTATTATTCAGTTACTTATGCCGAATCACTATGGCAAGTTACACGATTGAACATCAAGTTCAAATGATAAAAAATCTGCATGAGCGATTTGAGCTTATGGTTTTCTCTCGTAGGGGTGATGTGAATTGGCCACAAAGGTCATGCGATTTGGACACCGCTAGATCTTTTGTTGTAGCGTTTTTTGAAGTCGCAGGTCTATGCAAACAAACCACAATCGACCGATGCCCTAAAGGTGAACACACACAGGCCATTGCTCAAATTCAGCCGGATCTATGCAGAAGAGTCTTTGAAAATTGGACCACTCTGATCCGTGCCACTGTAAACAGCCGAGGCGGGCATTTGAACGATGTCATATCATATTCCACACTTAATGGCACAAGTGTGCCTTTCAAATAAAAAAAGAATTTTGTTAATACCACAGCTTATTTTATTACATTTCAACATCTACCCGCCCTTATTGAAAAAAAATCGAGAGAAAAATCCTGTTTGTCATACTGTGTGATAATCTAGTGTGACTACGAGTCGGCAAGGTTGAAAAACCCTTTAGTATAACTAGGACAGCACTAGTTAGGAATAAAAGGTGTGGAAGAATCACTGGTGTGATAACCTGGTGTGACTACGAGTCAGCACTCGTTTGTTTAGCCTTACACTTCTTGTTGAATTTTTGTTGTGTTTTGTTTTAGTTTGTTTGGCCTGAGACAAACGGTCCAGTTGGGTAGTTCCAAATCGAGGTAGAGGTCGTCTTAGTGCAGTAAGATTCTTAAAAAACCATTGACACCCCTAAATCATCTTCTGTGGGTAATTTTTAAAAGTAAAGATGACAATTTATTATTTTCTAAAGGAATAAGATTTTTCATACAAATAACTGTCTCCCTTTTAACCTCTTTAAAGTTGAATTTCCAAAAATCCCTCTTTAGTGCTCCCTTAAATCATAAAAAGAAGCTATGTGCAGTAAAATACTTCAAAAATATTGATCGCCCCCTAAATTTATTAAAGTTATCTCTTCAACTCTTGGGGTTAGTTCTGAAAAACTAAAGTTACCTGGAAGCCTTGTACAGAAAAATTCTTCAAAAATCTTGAACACCCCTAAATCGTATTTTAGGATTAGTTTTGAAAAACTTGTAATGCCAACTTTTACTAATTTCTGTTAGTATTTATGCCAAGTGTCAAATATATAAGCCCAACGAATTGCCACCTTTAACCACCTTAGGGGTAGAATTTCCGGACCTCAATAAACTCATTTTTTTTTTATTAGTCCATAGCGTAAACGTACGATTACCTATTATTATTATGTTTTACCTTCCACACCGAAGAAATTTCATATTATAAATTTCTATTTTATCCCCTTAAGGGTCGAATTTCTAAAACCTCATAGGTACATAAATTCTTTTTGCCTACCAAGAGCGTAAATCTAAAATTTCACGTGTCCAACTTACAAACTGTAGAAATTAAATACAAACATTAAATCCCCTTTTTACCCCCTAAGGGATGGGATTTCCAGAAACCAAAAAATACATCATTTTGTTTTATCAACCAAGAGCATAAATTTAAAATTGTATGTGTCTAATTTACAAACTGTAAATATTTTAACCCCCTTAGCTCCTTTTTTATTAATCAAGAACGTATACCTACGATTTCACATGTTTTACCTTCCAAACCGAAGAAATTTCATATAGAGTTACAACCTCCATTTTATCCCTTGAGGGGTAGATTTTCTAAAACCTAATATATGCATGAATTCTTTTTATCAACCATAAGTTTAAATCTAAAATTACACGTGTCCAACTTACAATCTGTAGAAATTAAATACGATTTTCTACCCCCTTTTTACCCCCGAAATGCCACCCGCATTTCCAGAAACCAATACATACTTAAATTATTTTTATCAACCAAGAGCGTTAATATAAAATATGTCCAATCTACAAACTAAATATTTCATACAAATTTTCAACCCCCTTGTAACCTGCCTTACCTCCTTTTTTATTAATCAAGAGCGCAAACCTATGATTTCAGAGGTTTTACCTTCCAAACCTAAAAAATGTTGTTTGCATGCGAAGTGTGATATTGCGTAAATTATATTGTTATAAAGAAAATCAATAGCTGCTTAGTTTGTGTGTCAAACTTCTTATAATATAAGTTTACAAATGTTCTCAAGTAAGTGAAATATTTGTAATTTCTTATTGAGAATATTTTTTTTTAACCATAAACCGAAGAAATTTCATATATAGTTTCAACCCCTATTTTATCCCTTAAGGGGTAGATTTTCTAAAACCTTATAGATACAAGAATTATTTTTATCAACCAAGAGCGTAAATCTAAAATTTCACGTGTCCAACTTACAAACTGTACAAACTTTCAACCCCCTATTTACCCTTTAGGGGTCGAATTTCCAAAAACCAATAAATACATTAATTCTTTTTATCAACCAAAAGCGTAAATCTAAAATTTCACGTGCCCAACTTACAAACTGTAGAAATTACATACAAACTTCCAACCCCCTTTTCACCCCCTTTGGCTTTGGGGTGGAATTTCCAAAAATCCTTTCTTAGTGCTCACTTACGTCACTTGTGGAACCTATTTGCCAAATTACATGCGTCTAGGCCTAGCGGTTTTGGCTGTGCGTTAATCGATTAGTAATTCAGTCAGTCCGTTTCTTCGTTTATATATATAGATAAGAAATAGATTGTCATTTAATTTTATTTCACCGTTAAACCTACAGCAAATTTTATTACCACACACCATGTGTACTATTTAGATAAACAACGTTCATTGAATCTAATTAATTGCCCGTCACAAAAATAAAACAGATACACAAAGATAAATTCAACAGTAGTCGATATTTACGTTTTCTGCCATGATATTAAATAATTGCCCCCAACAAAAATGTCGGGGAAATCTAGGCAGATGATGATGATAAACTAACCTGACTTTAAGAAACTCATGCGCAATACCGAGCCCCTTGAACTCAGGACGGACAAAAACTCCTCTATCACTGAAGTAACGGTCCAAATTTAATTCCTTTTCTTCATCGAAATAAGCTGCCAAGCCAAAAGAAATTTCAAACAGCTTCTTGATTTCTTGTGATTGGATCGTATTATACTGAAAAAGGAATATAAAGAAATTAAAATTTTCTATATATTTGACAATATCTCGGTATCTGTTAAAACTAAGCGATTTCAAGCACACGGATAACAATAAAAACCTATAATCAATCAATCTAAGTAGCCTTTTTCGCAACTACACATGTTGGGATCGGCTTCTAATCTAACCGGTTTCCGGTGAGTACTGTGAGGACTCTGCTTAACTAGAAGGCAACCTACTTGCCTATAAAAAACACTGGCAATTGGTATTACTTGAAAGGTAAACGAATTTCGAATAGAAAATAAGTGAATATGTTTTTGATTGTCAATTCTAGTGTAGCCGCCCAGAAGGCAGGCATATTGTTCAATTCTTACAAAATATATAAACTATAAATGTAATTAATTTATTTAATTTTGTAGACTCTGTCTACGCCAGAAAAGCGTTGACCACGTTGACGGAGAAGGCGACACAGTTGATGGCGATGGCGATGACACCAACGGAGAGAGCTGCATGTTCGAGGACAAAGGTGACCAGATCAGCAGAGATGACAGCCCCGTCGATGTCCAGTTGGAGGTGGAGTCTGTGTTCCAGGGCGAGCGCGCGGACGGCCTGGCTGACGACGAGTTGGACTCCCTATCCAACAGCGAGTGCATGGACGAGGGTATAGTAATGTGTCGGTCCAGTCCAATTGACTGCAATGATTCCGTTTATTTTGCAGAGAACCAGGTTGAGATTCAATTAGAACAACTAGTTGTGGTTTCATCTGGACACCAATATGTATCGGATGTTAACATGCATAAGAATCCCATTGATTTTAACCATAAAATTGAAAATAATATTGAAATTTCTCAATCTGACTTAAAACAAAATTTTATAAAAGTCATTTTGAAAAGAAAGTTTTTGACAGCCTTTAAGAAAAGTTTATCTAGAGATAAATCGAAGGAGATCCTTACGAAAATTAAAAGAGTATTTAGAAAAGGTTCTTATTGCGCCAACATAAATTCAAAGAAGGCGATCAATAAAAAAACAATTCGAATTAAATACAAAATAATTTTTAATTAAACTTCTTGGGGAGCAAGGTTTGGTTCAAGGATGATTATTATGATTGTTGCAAGGAAAAATTCACTTCATATTTACCTAAGATGTAACATTGTACAAAGATATATTTATAGCGAAAAGCAATTCGAACTCGTAAAATGCAAATTATCGAAATTTTATAGAAAGAAGATTAGGTATAAAATGTTGTAAATATTGTATTATGCAAACTGATTTATTTAATGTTGTGTCTTGTATTTTGTGCTTTATTAACCAATGTTTTATTTTCATGTCGTGCAAATGAATACGGTCCACCTTAGAAGGAATTTGAGATGCGCGCTGGGCATCGAATGAAACTAAATGCGATTGATTATTTGAATGATTTATCTGTATATGTTTTGATGAATTTAAATACTACTCTGTCTTGTCTTTATTTACTAAATAGGATTCGCTTTTCAAATTGCTGACGAAGTCCAAATACAAATCCATAAGGACTAAGTCAAACAGGCAAAAATTAATAGAAAAGTCTTATAAGCAGTGAACGGAAATAAACATGGAAGCATTATTTCAAAGGAAATAAACGCGCATCTTGACACAAAATCTCAAACAAACTCACACATCGAAACCCCGCCACTGATTCGCCAAACTAGCCAAGGCAACAAACAATAATTATTCACCGGTTTCCGGTGAATACGGTGAGGACTCTGCTTAACTAGAAGGCAACCTACTTGCCTATAAAAAACACTGGCAATTGGTATTACTTGAAAGGTAAATGAATTTCGAATAGAAAATAAGAGAATATGTTTTTGATTGTCAATTCTAGTGTAGCCGCCCAGAAGGCAGGCATATTGTTCAATTTGTGCAAAATAGATAAACTATAAAAGTAATTAATTTATTTAATTTTGTAGACTGTCTACGCCTCTACAGTACTAAGGCTCCGACCGTCGGCGCTCGTCATTGGTCGAGTCTGACGGCAGTCACCCCTGAGTCGGGTGACACGACCACTGAACGAGCCCGCGGTAACCGTCAGTCAGCGCCGTCAGACAGCTTCGATCAGCGTGACTTTAAAGTCAATCTTAGTAGAACTATTCAAATAAGTGCTATTTCAGACTATACGTATAGTGTAACTTGGTGCCATCATGTTTCGGCATTGATCACAGTTAACCTAATCTAAATATTAAAGTTCATTAATACCGTAATACCAAGATCTGGTTCTGGATGTCCTTTCAATGCTAATGTCATCAGGGATGCTCCAATAACGTCTTGGATATGTTTATCATCGCTATCTTTACAACAAATCACAGTGTGAAATCCTGGTTTTGCTACAGCTTTTAACATAGCCTCGCGTACTTCATTTAATGCTTTTACACTTTTTGGGACTCCTATAACAGAAATGTATGGTTTTAAAACGCAATTAAAATTTGGTTTTCCTACAAATAATTTTATTGAAACAACATAAATGTACTTACCTGCAGCTTTGCAAGTAGTCTCTTGTTTTAAAAAATAATTTATATATAGATTTACAACATCTTCCCTCATATTTTCAGGCATGTCCATTATACAGAAATTAAAAACATCGCTACCTTTTTTAGCTGCAGTCGAGAATTTTGACCACACTTTGTAAAATTTTGACATTTTTATTTTATAGATTGTCTTTATCGAAAAATGCTGATATTTTGTCTATTAGCACAGCCTGGTTTTACATAACAACATCTGTATTCGCCGAAAGATTGGAGAGAAGTGTACCTATAAAATACCAATTTTACTTTTTAGAATATGTAAGATACTTTTATTTTTTTAAACACTATGTTTGCTAGCAACGTCAATACTATGCCGTGTTGTATTATAAACTAAATAATACAACATGGCAACTGGAAATTGTGAGTTTTGTAATTATGAATAGCTATCTTATCAGCTTTACCTGCGGATGTAAAAGTGAAAGTGTGTGTAACGAATTTGATTACATTTATATTTTATTCTAAGTAAATATGCTTGCGTTGTCTAGAAAAACAACTAAATGGGTATTCACAAAGGAAAAAGAAAAGTCTTATAAAGAAAAATAACGTATTGCAAATAAAGATAACGAATAAAACAAAATATATATACCTAACAATAAGTGTAATAGCATAATTCATTATTTATACGCATAATTAATTAATTATGTTCTGTGTCATCAATTGAAAATTATTGTAGCATCCTCGACTGTCAAAAAAATTGGTTATTACAAAAAATAACAAATATCATAATTGTATTGCAATCTGGATGCGTACCATGAGGACTTGTACAAGGTAGCGCATGCAAATATATATTTTTTAAGAATATTAAGGAGGCCTTAGCATTTTTGTGGAGCAGTATAGGTAAATTTATAAACTTCAATGCTGTTTATTTTATATTGATTTTGATTAAAAACCATAATTTAATTAGTAGACCCATATTTTTACGAAATCATATTCAATATAAATTTACTGTAAATATGATTTTAATTACCATATAATTTACTTTATTTTTATTACAATAGGCATTTAAATTAATTCATGATAAAGGTATTCTGGCAATCATAAATTTAGAGGAAGGAAGATCGCTTCTGATTTCCAATCCAAGTTTTTACCCTAACTTCTCGAATTTGACTTCGCAGTCTCCCACCCATCGCACTCAGCAGCTTTCTGTGTGCCGTATGGCGTCATCCACGCTCCATGCACTGCTACTCCGTGTTCTTTGCATATCATTCGTTGGAAAGATAAAAATAATAAAGATTTTATAAACTGTCATTACCATTTTAGCCGAAAGACGTCCGCTGCTGAACATAGGCCTCCCCCAAGTGTCGACACATTGACCGGTCTCGTGCGTGCCTGTGCAGATCCCTGCAATCTTCACCAGGTCTCCGGTCCATCTAGTGGGTGGCCTTCCAACGCAATGTTTTCCGGTTCGCGGTCTATCTCGAGAGTCTATAAGCTATCAATTAATTCTGAACTGAACATTACGAATAGAATATACGACCAATCCACAATTTATCTGTTTTATTTTTAACAGTATAGTTGCTAACACTGACAAAAATTGTATCTCCCATACAAATTTTGGTTAGCTGACGAGAAATTTGTATGAAAAATCCATATTTTTTTCGGTATTGCCTATCAGAAGAAGAAGGGCAGAAGCAGTTTTTAAGATGTGACCACACCAAAATCAAAATATTTTTATTTCAACTAAACCATTACGGTATTATTCCGTACGGTTTTTTTATAAGGACTGAAACTAACCTGAGTTTGAGGAACTAAATCAATCAAAATCATTTTTTTTTTTTATTTCACATAGGCCTACATGGGCACTTATAAAACGTCGACAAAAGGTGCACGGTTCGGGTTGGTCGTTTCCTATGGAGAAGAACCGGCAAGAAACTCCATGGTTACTCTTTTAAAAATGGTTTGGTTTTACAATATTTCCATGTTACAGCATTAGTACTTAGACATGGGGGGACAACGTAGGCCCGACTTATGACAATAAGTCGTAAGAAACTAAAAAAATAAAATAAAAGGATTATATATTTTAAAAAAACTCTAGCGCAATACCAAGCCCCCTGTACTCAGGACTAACAAACAGCCCTTTGTCAGTGAAACTGCGTTCGAAATCGAATTCCTACTTTTCATCGTAGTAGTATCTTCCCAAAGCTAAGGATTTTTGCCACACTGTCTGCATTTCTTTCGTTTTTAATTCATACTGAAATAAATGTTTTATAAGAAAATAATTTCTAAAAATAATAATAATAATAATATTTAAAAATAGGCTGCTAGTCGCAATGGCTGAGATGGGCAAGGTCACTTGTAAAGAATGATTGACATCAGAGCACTTAAAATAATGTCCAAGTGGTCTCTATATCTGAAAAGACACAGAGGACGACCCAGGAAACTTTGGAAGGATTGTGTCGAGGAAGATTCGAGGAGCATATTAAGGCAAACATCTTACCAAAGGGAGGCCAGAGACAAAGCGAAATGGAGAATGAAGGATTGTGGGTTGTATCGCCGAAGACATGAATGAACGAAAAAGTAGGAACAGTTCTAAAGCAAAGAGGCACACGGTTGGCGCAATGGGTGAGCGATTGACTGCTGCGCTGCATGTCGCGGGTTCGATTCCCGCACGGATCAAATTCAAATGTTTGTTTGACCTACAGTTAGTTATTCCGGCTCTGGGTGTTGTGTATGTGAGATTTTATAAATATGTTTGTAAACGCACCCACGATACAGGAGAAAATTCAAGTGTGGGACAAGTTTAAAAAAAAAGCGATTGATCACTCACACTTACTTAAACAAAATGTCTTCATCAAAATAAATTGACACAAAATTATTTTCACCATACCTTTTTAGCATTTCAACCAAGTAATAGAGGTCAGATAAAAAGCTAACTCATATGAATGATTGTATATTTAAGAGTTACCTTTCTGATAATATAATGTGTCCGGGTAGTATTAAAACTTTATGACCGCTATTTACACTTATTTTTTTAAGTCTCACACGAATTTATTGCATTTCCTAAAATTCTGAAAAAATTGTGCTGGGATTATTTTAAGTCAAATTCAAAACTAAAACTAATTGGCTTAGTGCTGTAATTCTTATAACAGTGTGTATTACAAAATAGTATATAAGCTGTAAAATATTTTAAATAAATCAGATCTGAATTTTATATTCTTGTCTCATTACCCCTCACTGTGGCCAAGACACCTTTAAGCATCTCTGATCAGTCCTGTGACCCTGCTGGACTGGCAGTGAGTGTACCCTTCCCGAACCTGGAATTCCTGCCCACTATCCGTCAGTAACCTTAGGTCGCATTGTGCAGACATCCTGAACTTATCTATACATTTATTTATTACACACTAGGTATATGGTAGGTTAGGGCTGTAGGGCTGTAAGGTCTTAGTAGGTCCTTTAAATTGTCATATACTTTCATGTACTGTCACACCCTTAACATTACTGTGGCCTTACGTGACGTGTGTTAGAGTGGCGTACATCGTGTGAAATTATATTTAAAGATTGTTTAGAAATATCTTATCTTTTTTGTGTTAGTTGAACTATTTTAATACTATATCGACGTTAGAAAGGCAAATTGTATGAACGACAATTTTGGTTAAAATTGAGTTGTTTATATCGTTGGAATCAGCAGATTGTTCTCTTTCAAATGGTTTGGGTTCCAGTTAAATCCGAGCACTTTTGTGGTCGTTAATAAAACGGTGATTTCAATCATTTTCATCATTTCAATAATTTTAATCATTTTCTACCTCCTAGTGGTCCATCCCGGGCAACGGCACCACGGGCTTGCCTGTGGTACGGCTGAATGATCCCACTTAAGCGGTGGTAGGCTCCGCAAGGGGCCGCCTGGCTCGCGACCACCATCCCACCGGAGTCCGGCGCCAAGCAGCTTGCTGTGTTCCGTCGGAGTGTGGGACTGCCAGTGCCTTTGGGGGAGAAGAAGGATGTCAGTTGCGCTGTTCAGAAACGGTCTTGGGCTCTGGGCAAAACTTGCCGGGTAACTCATCTTGGAGGGTAGCGGGATCCGAAGCACGGTGCCAGCCGTTGGCCGACCGCAGTCAGTAGGGGGCCCAAGTAGCACGCCAGCCACGTGCCAAAGGCTGCCCCGCCAACTCGCGAAAAATCCCGGTATGCTCCACCGTGCCAGCTGGCGACTGGATGGGAGGATCCGGTGGCCATATCTGGGGGGGTTCGGGCGTCCCCGCAGTCTCCAAATGAGTTCCCCACAGGTTGGGTTAGCTCCAGTGTTCCACTTGGTTCACTCAGCAGCGCCTCGACAGTTTAACTTCTTCCCCAGCAAACTCAAAAAAAAAACACATGACAAAAGCAAAGAAGAATATGGTGAAACAACGGCTGCTCTTCCTCCCACTAAAAGTGCACCTCACTAACATCAGGGGGTTGCACTCTAATCTCGATCCGGTCCACCACCACCTTGAGACCGAGAAGCCGCACCTGTTTTTCCTAACGGAGACGAAGATAACAACCCCGTCTGACGTGGCGTACCTCAACTACCCGGGTTACTCTCTTGAACACAAGTTCAAGAAGCAAGCTGGGGTCTGTGTGTACGTCCGCGATGACATTTGTTGTCGTCGTCTCCGTTGCTTTGAAAAATCGGGTTTTTCTGCCATATGGCTACTTGTGGACACTGGCGTGGAGAAGTCTCTCTACATCGGCGTCTACCGATCGCACACCGGTGACCAGGAGACGACAGCGCTCTTTAACTGCCTCATGGAGTCGGCTGACATGGCCCAGCAACGGTACCCAACAGCGAAGCTTAATTTTCTGGGGGACTTTAACGCCCATCATAAGGAGTGGTTGTACCCGTACCGGAAAACTGACCATGCCGGGTTAGAGGCGCGCAAGTTTTCTCTATCGCTAGATCTAACCCAGCTGGTGAATGTGGCAACACGGGTACCGGATGTTGACGGCCATACACCCAATTGCTTAGACCTTCTGCTGACAACTGATCCGGACAGTCATTCGGTATCGGTCTCAGCACCGCTGGGAACGTCTGACCATTGTCTGGTGAAATCCGTGTCGACTTGCTCTCCTCCAGATGAGAGTCCTAGAGGCACGAGGCGAGTATGGCGATACGAGTCAGCAGACTGGGACGAGATGCGGCACTTTTTTGCGTCTTATCCTTGGCGACATGTGTGCTTCTCCTCGGGTGACCCCTCGAGCTGTGCGGACGCGGTTGCGGATGTGATTCGGCAGGGAATGGAGTATTTCATTCCATTCTCCGACATTCCGCTCGGTCACAAATCCCGACCTTGGTATAATTAAAAATGTGCCCACGCTGAGGCCCAAAAAGAGTCTGCCTACCAAGCCTGGGTCGGGGCCCGCGACCGCAAAGTTAGAGCGCGTAGGGTTCGTGCGAGGAAAAGAGCTTTTAATTTAGCCACCAAGTTCTGCAAGCGGGTTTTGCGTCGGGCACGTTTTGACCATATTGGACGTATTGGGGCCAAGCTGGCATCGCACCCTCCGGGTAGTAAACAGTTTTGATCCCTGTCTAAAGCGGTCGAATCGAATTTCTGTCGTCCCACTTTACCTCCAATGCTGAAACCTGATGGGTCGCTGGCTCACTCTGCAAGTGAGAAAGCAAATTTATTTGCATCTCTGTTTGCTAGCAATTCACGTCTGGACGCTGGATCCAAGCAACCACCTACTGTTCCTCGTTGTGACTCTTCGATGCCGGAGATAGCTGTGCACACCAAAGAGGTCCGAAGAGTATTGTGCAGTCTAGACGTGAACAAGACCAGCGGGCCTGACGGCATTCCAGCGAGAGTACTGAGGCTGTGTGCGCCCGAACTTTCTCCTGTGTTGACACGCTTGTTCCGCCTCTCTCTTGTAAAAAGAACGGTACCAAAGTCCTGGAAGCTTGCAAATGTGCAACCAGTGCCCAAAAAAGGCAACCGTGCAGACCCTGTCAATTACCGTCCAATCGCCATTACCTCCATTCTGTGCAAAGTTATGGAAAGGGTACTGAACAGTAAGTTGCTGACCTACCTTGAAGACAATAATCTCCTCAGTGACCGTCAATATGGCTTTCGCCGGGGACGGTCTACTGGCGATCTTCTTGTGTTTGTCACGCACTGCTGGGGCGAAGCCATCGAGAGACACGGCGAAGCACTTGCTGTTTCGCTGGATATCTCGAAGGCCTTTGACAGGGTCTGGCACGCAAGTCTACTTAGTAAGCTTCCTGCGTATGGCATCCCCGCTGGTTTTTGTAGCTGGATATCAGACTTCCTTTGCGAGCGGTCGATCCGAGTAGTCATAGACGGCTGCTCCTCTGACCTTATGGCTATTGATTCCGGAGTTCCTCAGGGGTCTGTTCTCTCTGCAACTCTATTCCTGCTGCACATCAATGACCTACTTCAGCTTGGTATTGTTGGGTACGCAGATGACAGTACTGTTTCAGAAAGATACCTGTCCAGCGCCGGAACCAGCGTGGATGAAGTTCGTTCCTTGAGAGAGACTATGGTAGAGCGGACAGATTTGACCTTAAGCCTTGTCTCCCAGTGGGGTGATGACAATCTGGTCTCCTTTAACGCCACCAAAACACAGGCGTGTCTTTTTACCGCTAAAAGGAGTCTTTTAAATCGGACGCCTACTTTTCGGGGTGCGTCTGTTCCAGTGACTGATCGGCTTGAGCTCCTAGGCATGGAGTTGACATCCAGTCTTAACTTCGGCGCCACCATTGAGTACAAGGCCCAAATTGCGGCAAAAAAACTGGGCATCCTAAATAAGGTGAAGCGATACTTTACGCCTGGACAGCTTTTAACCCTGTACAAAGCGCAAGTCCGATCCTGCATGGAGTATTGCAGCCACCTTTGGGATGGCTCAGCAAAGTATCAGCTTGCCGCGCTTGACTCGGTGGAACGCAGAGCTAAGAGGCTCATCGGTGACATTGAACTGGTGGATACCAAGCTTCACAGCTTGGCTCATCGCCGCAAGGTTGCCTGCTTGTCGGTCTTCTACAGACTGTATTTCGGTGAGTGTGCTCAAGAACTCCACGACCTCATCCCACCAGCCCCCTTCTACCAACGGACATCTAGACGCACTGCAAGTTACCATCCTTACCTTGTTGCCATTCCACTAATTCGCACCAAGCGCTTCCAAACATCCTTCATAATGCGCACAGCGAATGAATGGAACTCACTACCTGCGTCTGTGTTTCCGAACGCATTCAACCCGAATCTCTTCAAAGTTAGAGTAAACAGGCTCCTTCTGGGTAAGCTCACTCCATCGTCGACTCTGTCTCTGTCACCTATGACTTAGACTAGAGTCAAGAGCAAACCCATCTCAAATAAAAAAAATAAAAAAAACCTGTGCGCCTGAACTGTCTCCGATCTTGACACGCCTATTCCGTCTTTCGTATGAGGCTGGAAAAGTGCCGAATGCTTGGAAGCAGGCTAACGTACAGCCCGTGCCCAAGAAGGGCAGTCGAGCTGACCCGGCCAACTACAGACCCATATCTGTAACCTCGAGAACGTGAACGTCTCTGGAACGTGTACTCAATACTAAGCTCCTGGCATACCTAGAAGCAAACGATATCCTTAGTGATCGCCAATACGGCTTCCGCCGAAATCGGTCTACTGGGGATCTTCTAGCGTATGCCATTCACATCTGGAGTGAGGCTATCGAGAGGCACGGGGAAGCGCTTGCCATCTCCCTAGACATCTCGAAGGCTTTTGATAGGGTCTGGCACGAAAGCCTTATTGCTAAGCTTCCTTCATTCGGTTTGCCTGGTGGTCTGTGTGAATGGATTGCAGACTTCCTGAGAGATCGGTCCATTCGAGTGGTTATCGATGGCTGCTCGTCGGACTACTTGGATATTAATGCCGGGGTCCCTCAGGGGTCGGTACTCTCGGCAACTTTATTCTTGCTGCATATTAACGATCTGCTAAAACCCGGCCGGCACCTTTGGGTATGCAGACGACAGCACCGTTACTGAGAGATACTTGTCCAACGCTCGTGCTACCGGGCCTCAGATCCAGTCTCTCCGGGAGGCCATGGTGGAGCGCTTAAACCTGTCCTTGCAGGCAGTCTCCGGGCGATGCCAATCTGGTCAGGTTTAATGCTGCTAAAACCCAGGCGTGTCTTTTTTCCGCAAAAAAGAGTCAATTTCACCCGGCTCCAACTTTCCGAGATGTGACCGTGCCAATAGCTGACCATCTTGAGCTTCTTGGCGTTACGTTGACATCGACTCTCAATTTTGGGCCATACATTGAGGCAAAGGCTCAGCTGGCCGCCAAAAAGCTGGGAATCCTTGCAAAGGTGAGAAGGTATTTCACGCCAGAACAGCTGCTCAGCTTGTATCAAGCGCAAGTTCGATCATGCATGGAGTACTGTTCTCATCTCTGGGACGGATCTGCCAAATACCAGCTTGATGCACTGGAGTCGATCGAAAAGCGGGCCAAGAGACTCATCAGCGATGAGGCACTGGTTAAGTCAAAGCTCCAGAGCCTTGAACATCGTCGCCGAGTTGCCAGCTTGTCGGTTTTTTATCGGTTACATTTCGGGGAGTGTGCGATGGAATTGCATGATTTAATTCCACCCAGCCCGTTCCATCATCGGACTACCAGACGTACGGCGATGCGTCATCGATATATGGTGGACATCCCACCCATACGCACTAAACGTTTTGGGAATACTTTTATTATGCGTACAGCTAAGGAGTGGAATTCCCTGCCGGAGTCGGTGTTTCCCGATAGCTACAATCTAGGGGTCTTTAAGTCAAGAGTGAATAGGTTACTTCTAGGCAAGCGTGCTCCACTATCGACCACATCATCGCTTACTATCAGGTGAGATAGTGGTCAAAGATCTAATCATGTCGAGACTAACTCCTATAACGAACTAGTCATATCTGCTATTTAGTCTTATCGAGAGGTGGAGTCATAACGCTTCTAACCCTTCCAAACTGATAAAATATATAGTTCATTGACATTAAAACTTTGCATAGAGGAGAATGGCTTTTACTGCTTCAGGCATAAGACATGTTGTTATCTGTGTAAGGAATTGTATTTACGTACAAGTTTTGAAAAGTTTAGTGTGATATTTCAAGCTATATAGGACTGTTGTGTCGGACAATATCTCCTTAATTCATCTTCCTTCCATAAATAAAATGTCTAGTTCTTTCAAAGTGTAGTCTGAATTCTCAGGGACAAATAGGAGTGCTGCTGTTGTTAATTTTCGTATAGTAGATCTGCCAAAAGATTGTTATGAAGATTTTATGGAACAGTATATGAAGTACTTTGCGAGCTAAGAGTCTACATTCAGAGCCTCAGGTCAGTAAATATTTTAAGGTAGTAATTTTGCCTAAATGATACAGAGCAATAACCTAATATCCATGTGGAATACAACATAAATAAATTATTTAGAAATATCATACAAAGTGCAAAAGTGAATATATAAGATCGTATTTTAGGAGTACCAAAAAGTGAAGAAACAATGGAAGAACTCAGACAAGCCGTATTGAAAAGGAGAGATGATGGCGTAACTCATAAAGTATTTTGGTTTTTGGACAACAGTGATGACGTAATTCAAGACATCATTGGAGCTTTAATAATGTAATATGTGTGGTGGTGATACAAAAAAAGGTAAATACTATAGAAACCGAAATAAAATAAAAACCGGCCAAGTGCGAGTCGGACTCGCGCACGAAGGGTTCCGTACCATTATCGCAAAAAACGGCACAAAAATCACATTTGTTGTATGGGAGCCCGACTTAAATATTTATTTTATTCTGTTTTAGTATTTATTGTAATAGCGGCAACAGAAATACAAAATCTGTGAAAATTTCAACTGTCTATCTATCACGGTTCATGTGATACAGCCTGGTGACAGACAGACAGACAGATGGACTGCGGAGTCTTAGTAATATGGTCCCGTATTTACCCTTTGGGTACGGAACCCTAAAAAGCCTTGATAGGCCAGATTGTGAAATAAAACTACATTCAATCATATTGAAATACCTAATCTATGTATTAATTTCAGAAAACAATAAGCCAAATTTGATCACGCAGGTTCTAAAAACAAAATTATTATTTTATAAAAACATGATAAAATAAGTGTTGGAAGGAGGAGTTTTAGTGATTATCCTGCATCTTGGATTTTCACCGTGTTTTACAGGGGATGTTGCAGCCTAAAACAGAAGCATTAAAAACACTTTCAACTGGATAATGTGGTATGTTGTTTGCCTATGATAGCATAAAGGAATTTAACCTGGAGAAACATTTTATTGACCGAGGTGTTTTTGTGCGTCCCGATTATAGGGGACTTGGTATCGCACAGGAATTAACATTGGAATCCAGTGGTTCAGCTGTGTAAACCCCGGAAAAGCGCCGAAAAATGTTCGCGAGCGGACACAGTGAGTTTCGTGTGTCGGGAACAGAATAGAGTTGTGAGTGACAATGGTACTGTACTGACTACGGTACTGAGTGCAAAAAACGAACAAGAAAGAGGGTAGACCGATATGTCTTCTCATAAAAACCCACCCGCAATAACTCCAGTTTATCCGTGATCATGGTGCTTGCAACAGCGCCGAAATATCGGCAACTCACTACAAACAGTACACATGGTAAATATCCCGATTCTAATGTTAATCTTAGTGGCCATGGTCAGTTTAAAAACTTATATCGCACAGGAATTGTTTCAGATCAGTTGCTATCCGATTTTCTTAACAGTATTAAATTATTATTTACATTTGGTTTGACCAAAAAACCCAGACAGCGTTAACTGTGGTCTCAAAAGGTCTTTGAAATAACCTGCTCCTCTATATGAAGTTGGTTTAAAACAAAACAAACAAATATACATAATAATTTATAAACGGGTACATATTAAAATATCGAATATTAAAATACCTACGGTTAAAATGTCACTGTTCAAAAATTCGAAAATTTAAATATCGGATGACCATATAACCGAAAATTAAAATAACGTAAGTTTATAATGTCGAATGGTTAGATAACCTACGTCCAATTTAACTGAAATCTATTTATCTACAAAAGTCACATCGAAAGACCTAAATATCGAAAGTACAGAATATCGAATGCCCCAAATATCGAAGTACAGAGTATCGAATGTCCAAAATATCGATATTAATTATGTATTACACAGGGTTATTAGATATACCGGATATTGCGAAAACGGTTAAAAAATAAAAAAATTGTAAACGTTGAAAAAATTCTGCGAACAACTTGGAAGTAGCGCTCGCCGGCCGCTGCCGCGGCCCCGCTCGCTTTTTTCGCTCGGCTCACACGCGATTGGTCACAGTTCTAACCTAACCTAAACCTACTTCACCAGGTCAAAATGGTGGTGGTGGTGCCGCGGCAGCGTGGCAGTAGCCGGCTAGCGCTTGAAAACTTCTAATCCGTTTTCCGACATGATAATATTCGCTAAACAATACGTTAAATGTTTGCAATGGAGGACAGGCTAATGACTAATATCAATGCGTTGGCAGTGTGACAATTTCAAATCTACATATTTTTTTTCCACTCTTACCACATATATAAAAAATGTTCGATATTCTAACGAGTAGGAATTTTTAACGTAAATATAATGAACTTGGGTGTTATAAAAGTTGATATTTTGAACATAGGTTTAATTACTATCTACATTTTGAATCAGTCAATATTTTAATCAGTCGGCATTCTAATCTTAGACATTTTATGCTTAGATGTAACAATTTTCGATATTTCGATACAATCGTTATTTTAATTTTCGATGTTAAACTGTGGCACTTTATCAGTAGGTATTTTAATTTTCGATATTCTAATATGTACCCACTTAACTACTTGCCTACTAGTTAGGTACAACTAAAAAGTGAAAAATAAAAAAATACTACCGACTTCCAAATAAGAAATAACAAATAAAAAAAAAACTTTTTTTTAACGTTTTTTTTTCATGTTTATTGTTGCTTTTGGCATTGAATACGTACTCCATGGAGTGCTTGATTTCTTGGTCTCAGATAATTCAATAAAATATGCCAACAAAACGTTTTCTGAGGAAGTTTTGGCTCCTTTAGCTAGTCGCCACGTGTTAAACATATGGTACTGTTTCAAATACTTCTCGCGTGATTGTTGAGGGAGAAAGCTCATTTGCACATTATTAACAGTTTCAGACAATTCTGTTGCTGTCAAATAAACTTCGTCGTTGCTAACTTGCTAGAATCGCTCATTTTAGGTTTTCCACTTATTTTCAAGTTTCTTGTTTTTAACCTAAGGTTTTAACAATATGACGCAAAACGAAAAGAAAATGGCACGCGCAAAGCAAATTAAAAAATAACACCAAGAAGGTTCCTGAGTTTTTAACAAATGAAAAAAGGTTGTATGATAAATTCGGCAACATGGAGGTAGAAGTAAATTAATAATTAGTAAAGGAGGTTTAATGATGTTTTGAATTCACAAACTTAGTGCACACGATGTTCTTAATTCAATTTACTTTATATGTAGCAGATAAAAAGGGCTTTTGCATTCAGATATCGAAGGGCAAAAATACTATAATCTCTCCGAGATGGGGGAATTAAAACATGTTTAAGTATTTCTTTCTTTTTCGTGTGAGGATGTGTCCACCCCTCGGGAGTCAGAGTTAATTGAGCCGTCTTTGGGAAAGGCCACTGTCTCACAGGCCTCTCAAATAGCCAAGTCTATTTCAGACTTACATTAACTATATAAGTCCAGAATTACTCAGTATTGTTCCTTCACCGTTGCCTGTGATGTTCAAGATAAACTTAGAAAGTAAATATGAATTTGAAAAAGTCACATTGGTACTTGCCCGGATTTCAACCCACGACCTCAAGCACGAGAGGCGAGGTCTTAGCCACTGTGCCACCACGACATATAATATTTAAGTAAAACACGATGAAGCATTCTAAAGTCTGGAATGCTTGAGAATCTAAACTATAATGTAAGAGCTGTAAAGATAAAAAAATGTGCTGGGTTTTTATCTCGCAAAGAAAAACAAAAAATAATAAATCTCATACAAGTGTTTGGTGTACCTACATGCCGAGAGGTTATAATGTAGTAAACTACTATGTATTCATAGCGACTGTGATCTCGTTACACAGGCTTGTTCCGATGTGTACCCTTTGCCTTTACGTTCTACCATAAAAATATGATGCAGATAATGATGTATAATATTAGTTGCAGAAAAGTTTACAATGTTGAATCTTTATTATTGAATTGGGCATTCCAATTGGTGTTATGGATATTATTATCGCCTTTTACTTACAAACATAAAATATTATATTAAAACGTATTGTAAAATTGACACGGCATTTATATAAGTTTTTTTTTTCAGTGCGGGTTGGATACAATCGAAGTAGACGCTCTGCCAGTGTTGTAATGCTACAAGGGACGGTCGTAGGAACACCGCATCGGCTACGTATTTATTTTGTAATAGTAAGGGACAAGGCACACCGAGACAGAGTCGCAGTGAATCCTTAATTAAAGCCACAATTTCAACTGTCAACTGCGAGTTCCACACTACTACTTATATACGCAGGGAACCGTGGTGACCAAGTAGTATTGGCCGCGACTTAAAAGTTGTAGAAAGTGGGTTTAAACCCAGGCAGGTAGTGTAGACCATTGCTCTCAAAACCGGTGAAGGAAAATAGCATGAGATAACACAAGAATGTCCTAGTACCAAAACTTCAAAGACATTTGACATCCACCAACCCGCACTACCCGCACTACGCACTACGTGGGCCTACCCATGTGGTGGATTACGGCTCATCCCCTTTCACTGAGAAGAGGCCTGTGTCCAAGCAGTGGAATATTAATACGCTGATGATTAATTATATACGCGAGAATGCACGCTAATTTTTCAACATCTTTAAACGTATAACGTGTCTCTTCGAGTCGAATCTGGTTCAATGTGCCATAACCCCAAGGATAGTCATGACTATTAAATCAGTCACCCTGCCAAGGGGTATCATATGCCACCCAGTAAATGGGTTGTGGAAATCAGATTGCTAGATGCTCGTTCTATGATAATGAAGGATGGTTTTTGCAACACAAGAATTTTTATTGGAGACGAGCAGCCATTTTAACTTAGGTATTTCTAACGGTACAAAAGGGAAAGAACTATTTGCAGTGAGAGTAAACAAGATAGTAACTGAGTTTTACCTAGCTCGTTCTTTTTGTATGATGTAAGTATAACATTAATTATTTAGATACAGTGAGGTAGATAGGTTAAGACTTAATAAGCTAAGACAATTAGTTTTGATAAATATAATTTGAAGTTATAAAGGTATAAGTTTGTCTTTTCGATCATAATAATTCCTAATTTCGATTATCAAAATATTATCTGTGATTGACTATTTCAATAAATTCTTATAGCGTAAAATAGACTGCTTCAGTCAAGTTTAAATCCAAATAAATATTGATGTACACATCAAAACTTTTTATTTTTTTTATTTAAATAAAACTAAATTATACTATCTCAGATTTACTGTTCTATAATCTGAGTATACTATAATCATTTTTTAAAACTAAATTAATGCCACTCGAATATAATAACTGCCACGAAGTACATAATTTTAGATAATAAATCAAAAGTACATACGCCACATTATATTAACATTAGTGGATATAAATCTTCGGAGATGTCCGTAAGCCGACCTCAGAGAGACCCCTTCTACGAATATATCAATACTGGCCAGCGTTCCAGTCATAAAAAAATCTAATGGTATACCTAGGATGTGAACCTAGTTGGGCAAGCCATAATTGCGGCGATAAGGCCCCTCTTTGATGAGTGGCTTGAGAGGCGCCACGGCGTCCTCACCTTCCGCCTGACGCAGGTCCTCACCGGACATGGCTGTTTCAGGAGGTTCCTGTTCCGGATAAGGCGAGAGGAAACGGGTGTCACCATTATGTGGATCGCCCGGAGGACAAGGTGGAGCATACGGTGGAGGTCTGCCCCGCTTGGACGGAGCACCGCCATGTCCTCGTGGAGGCGATCAGCGGCGGATCTCGCGTCCAGCCCTGGTTCAGGCCATGTTACGAAGCGAGAGTGCATGGGTAGCCATCACATCCTTCTGCGAAGCAGTAATGCTTGCGAAGGAGGAGGCGGAACGCGTGAGGGAGACGCAACGGAAACTCCCTCGCGCCCCTGGCCACCGCAGGAGACGCCCTGGGCGTCGGGAATCGCAAGCCGATTCCCGGCGACAATAGGCGCGGGCTTGCGGACGGCGAGTGATGGGTAGCTCACCGTCCGATAAGGACCAGGCCTGAGTCGACGGCGCGTAGTGTTCCACGCGCGCCTCAGCCTGGCCTGGTGGAGTTTCTTGTCTGTTCTTTTCCATAACAATCTACTTTCCCAAATGGACGGTAAAATCAATTATTATTTATAGAATTTTGACTTTGACTTTTAACCTTGGCAAGACTGGTTTAAGATTTTCTGACTGCTGACTTGTAACGACTTTCAAAGATCTACAAATGCCATCCGGGACCAACTACATAAACAACATTCAAGTACATTTCTGCCTTCGCTTTAAAAGGTCTTCTTCAAAATCGATAGTAGGTAGTTATATTCTCAGAAACCACCACGTCGCTGTGGTAGACCAATAATCTAAGACGCAGCACTTTTTCCCTTATAAGCCAGACATGGCGGATGTGCTGTCGCCAGTGACCACCAGCTTGGTTTTAAGACCTAAGTATATAATTAGAATTAGATAGAATAAGTAGTCTTACATCGAACTCTGTAAGCGCGGGTCGTTTATTCTAATAAACTCTTAGTTGAACGAGTCCCAAGGTTTTATTTTTAACCGTCGCTCTGCTCCCGAAATCTAACGAGGTAAATAATTATTTTATCTTATTGAGATAAAACTGAGTGGCCGCCCTCTTTATATGTTAATTTGGGGTAAACATGTTTATCCTCGATTGCCGACGCGTAAAACTGAAACTGTCGAAAAAGTTGGCGAACATACCCAGACACAACTTTTGCTAGAAGACAGTTTCGCTGATCGAATCTGAACGTAATAACCTATTGAAAAACTCATTGGTTGGAGTCAAGGGTGGTATATACTTCTACATGTGTGGCATGAAATATATTATAGTAATCCGTCTTGAAAATTTTAACGACTCTTCTGGGATCACTTAGATGAGTGAGCATAATCCCTAAGTGGCAAATACGATTACTTCCAAAGGTATTAGCATTAACTCGAGGTATCGTTTGTGATCGCAGGAGCTGCTTCTGAGCCTATGCTCAACCAGGACCCTATGGGGCTATAAGGCTCGGACAAAGTGTTATTGTGTTTAAAAAAAAAACTTAACTTCAATTGTACAAGAAAACTAGGGAAAAGATTCTACGATGAACTCTAGCACTCAATGTAAGATTTTACTTGTGTTTAGGGTGCCAGGGTCCTCGTCTATAATTTAAAGATGTAACCGCAGTTGTAAGACGAACATAGTACAAATATGATTATTGATATATTTACTAGCTAATCATTATGACGCAGCTATGATGTGGCCTAAATATGTGCCTATGTATGGATGTGTGTGAGAAAGAGGTTAATATGATGAAAACTTGTGTTTTGTGTGTGTGTATAAATGTAATTATAAACATATTATTTTATTAATCACATTAGGGTGACCTGTCAAACGTCGATTCCACACCATGTGTGCAGATGATAATAACATTTTCAATACAGTTGTTAAACATGGCGTACTTTCAGAGGCTATAATTATGATTCGAAAATTAAATCTTTTTCATCACACTTGCACGTAAACAGTATCAAAACATACAGGTTAACTTGGCCGTAATGCCCCATATAAAACCCTCGGGCTTTTTTGTTTGTCATGAAACCCAAGGGCGGTAAGTAATATTTTTTTAATTTACAGCACAGCACACAGGTCATGCAAGTTCAAGCAAGGAGCTTACACGCAATTGAAAAATTGTCTTAAAATGTTATCTAAACAGGAATTTCTTTGCAATCTCGCTACATGTTACTTAAATACTCAACTAATGTTCTAAATAATCGATTTTAATAGTTATAGTATGAAAACGTCGAAATTATTTAATTCTTTTTACACTCCGTCATGGCTGTATACCTACGAAAGTATTTGCCCTTAAAGTTTCTGAACGAAACACTGTATAATCTGTGGTGTGGGCAAAAATTCGCCAACCGCTTAAAGAAAAGGTTCACGTATTTCGTAATAACAGCTGTGCTGACTTGTGTATTAAAGCTATAATTCATAATTATTACTCGCAAATGTGATGAAAAACATTGTATGTATCACGGGCGGTACGGGAATTACGAACCTCAACTCAGAAAGCCCTCAGTCTTCGACTTCGGGCTTCTATTAGAGTCTCGATCGTAATTCCTTACGTACCGCCCTTAATACACAATGTACTATTGTATAGGCATCTTTCTATTACGCGGTCGTGACTTTTGTTTACGAGCTCGATCATTAGTTTTGCAGTTGAGTTTTAAATTTATAAGTCAATTTAAGAAAGTTTAGTAGCAAGGAGTTTTCATACATAGAATAAAATAGGAAAGATTTTATACGAAAAAAAATATGATTCCGTACGTTTTAGCATTGAATTCTCAAAAGTATTTTAAATGGTTGTTTAATATATTTAATTATCAGTTTTAATTTAATTATTTTCACATCAACATTTGTCAAAAATCGAATAGGCTGTATAGGCTGTTTCCGTTGCATAAAAAATATGTCTAGTTTCAAAAACGCGCCATTATCTGCAAATTTTATTTTTGTGTGAATTATCAAATAATTCTTTGATTTGT
This sequence comes from Orthosia cruda, assembly GCA_964057195.1. Classification (NCBI taxonomy): domain Eukaryota; kingdom Metazoa; phylum Arthropoda; class Insecta; order Lepidoptera; family Noctuidae; genus Orthosia; species Orthosia cruda. The sequence goes on from OZ059826.1 coordinate 43,854,437, forward strand.
TTTTACTATTTCCCACAACTGTATTGAAAAAGCTCGTGTGATACACGGGTGTGTAGGTTATTGCAAACTCGTTTCCACCCTTGTATCACAATGTACTATTCTATTGTGCCTCGTAATTGGCGCGCAACGAGTAGCAATCAATATCTGTAGTAAATCTTCAGCCAATAAGGCTGTTTGTAACTCAATGTCAAGAGCCATTTCATGACCCTGGAGTCACAATTGGAGTACCCTGACATGCAATGGAGTAGATTTAATTTATCTTTACTAATATTATAAGTTTGTTTGTTTGTTAGAACGCGCTAATTTCTGGAACTACTAATTGGAATAGTTTTTTTTTTGTTTTGGGTAGTCCATTTATCAAGGAAGGTTATAGGCTATATAACATTACGCTACGACTAACAGGAGCAGAGCATAAATGGAAAATGTTGCAAAAACGGGCAAAAATATTCCTATTTTGAGAGCTTCCGTTGCGTGCGCTGCGTAAACGGTTTAACTTATGCAACAATCATGTATGTTGGGTGGGTAGGGTAGGGTAGGTAGGGTAGATGGGTGGTAGGTAGCCAGTTGAAGGGAGCGAAGCCGCGTGGGACAGCTAGTTTTATTATATAAGTGGTTTGACAATATACCAAATGTCAAATGTAAAGTGTCTACGCTTTTTGGTAGCATTTGGATGTTTGCGCAGAATAGTACCAAGGACAAAGAGCTGTCTCACAGTGAGAACCTGACATTCGGTGTAGACAGCCGTGGGGGGATACCTTAAAGGCTTCGAGGTCATAACCTAGAGAACAGCTCTCTGTGCTCGTTCCAAAGGCAGGAGGATTGTCTTGGGAGTCCCACCCACACTGTGATGCAGTATTTTATTATGCTTAGACAGGGCATAATAAACAACTTTTTCAATACACTTGCTCATAAAGTGGCTCTAATTTCACCGCAATTAGACACATAATGACACCTGTAATCAAACTGTGACTTTTTCATTACGATTATTCACAAGTGAGTTATAGAGCTTTTTTTTTAAATTACTGGTTGAGTTGCTTTGTTCTTAAAAGAGTTTCGATGCAAAAAATATCGTGCTCAATAGTTAAAATAAATAAATGTACCTACTGCGTACCTTATGGTGACGGACGTAAAGAATTTTACCATCCCATATCTTACCGTGGGTGTCGTAAGAGGCGACTAAGGGACACACCAGAGAATGGGCAGCAGCGTTCTCTGTGCACTTTACCAACAAACTGCGATCGCCAACCCGTCTGCCAAGCGTGGCGATAATGGCAAACCCCCCCAAACCAATATGAATAGCACAAAAAAAAACGGCCTCGAGTGCCCGGCAGCCCGTCTACCCTCGGCTACGGTAGCGGTCGAAGCGATGGCGTGGCAAGGGGTGCAAAGAATCTCCGAAGTGGAAGCTGTCCATAAGGTCGGGTCTAAGATTTCAAGACTCGCCGTACAGATGGGAACAGAAAGCTCTCTGGTCCTACTCTCAAGCTCATGAAGGAGAGGCGTGATATGATTCTGTAGTCTTCAGACGATGTGTTGAAATACCGGCAGCTAAATAGACGGATCTCAAAGTCCTTGAAAAGCGATCTCCGCCGCTTTAATACCGAAAGTATTAAAGACGCTATTGAGCGGAATAAGGGCTCCAAGGTCTTTGCAAGAGATCTATCTATTGGGCAGAGCCAGCTCACGAAACTGAAGGCCGATGATGGCAGGATCGTATCCGCCAAACCGGAGCTTCTGAGGGAGGTCGAGAGATTCTATGGGCAATTGTAAACGTCAACCAGTAAACCCGTCGCGAATCTAGCCAATGGCCCTAGAGCTAGATTGACCCGACACTATATCGAAGACAATCCGGACGTCAGCCTGTATGAGATTAGGATGGCTCTGAGACAGCTTAAGAACAACAAGGCACCGGGTGATGACGGAATCACGGCCGAACTCCTGAAGGCGGGTGGGAAACCGGTCCTTAGGCCCTTCAGAAGCTGTTTGATTCCATCATACTCGAGGAGAGGACGCCACAGGCATGGTGCAGGGGTGTGGTGGTACTCTTCTTCAAGAAGGGTGACATTGCCTTACTGAAGAACTATAGGCCCATTTCAATTCTTAGCCATGTCTACAAGCTGTTCTCAAGAGTCATCACGAATCGATTCGCGCGCAGGTTTGACGATTTCCAGCCTCCCGAACAAGCCGGATTCCGTAAAGGCTTCAGCACCGTAGACCACATAGATACGCTGCGGCAGGTTATACAGAAGACCGAAGAGTACAACCTGCCTCTCTGTTTAGCGTTTGTGGACTACGAGAAAGCCTTCGATTCGATCGAGACTTGGGCGGTACTGCAGTCTCTCCAACGGTGCCAAATTGACTACCGGTACATGGAGGTGTTGAAATGTTTATACAAAAACGCCAACATGTCAGTTCGACTTCAGGATCAGACCTCAGAACCCGTAAATTTGTAGCGAGGTGTGAGACAGGGAGACATCATATCTCCGAAGCTGTTCACTGCTGCACTGGAGGATTTCTTCAAGGTTCTGGACTGGAGAGGGCTAGGCATCAACGTCAATGGCGAGAACATCACTCATCTTCGGTTTGCCGACGATATAGTGGTTATGGCTGAGACCATGGAGGACCTCAGTATAATGCTCGATGACCTCGGTAGAGCTTCCGAAAGAGTGGGTCTTAGGATGCACATGTACAAAACCAAGGTGGTGCTGAATGCCCATGTTACACCCACTCTATTAAGGTCCGCGACTATACACTCGAAGTTGTGGGTCACTTTGTCTACCTGGGACAAACGATCCAGTTGGGTAGGGCCAACTTCGAGAAAGAGGTCAACCGTCGAATCCGACTCGGCTGGGCAGCGTTCGGGAAGTTGCGCGGTGTCTTCTCGTGTAACTTACCACAGTGTCTCAAGACGAAAGTCTATGACCAGGGTGTGTTGCCAGTGATGACTTTATGGCTCTGAGACGTGGTTGCTTACAATGGGCCTCATCAGAAAGCTTACAGCCACCCAAAGAGCAATGGAGAGGGCTATGCTCGGAGTTTCCTTGCATGATCGAATCAGAAATGTAGAGATCCGCAAGAGAACCAGGGTTACCGACATAGCCCGAAGAATTACCAAACTTAAGTAGCAGTGGGCAGGGCACATTGCTCGCAGAACGGATGGCCGATGGGGCAGAAAGGTTCTGAATTGGCGACCGCGAACCGGAAGACGTTGCGTTGGAAGGCCTCCCACCAGGTGAACCGACGACCTGGTGAAGGTTGCCACGTACTAAATGGGGAATTTCAATTTACAATTTCGCTATCAGCGAAAAGCCAAAATAAAAGAAACCTCATTCTTGTAGTCTATTGCCGATCGCCATTGTTGGATGCGCGCGCATAGGAAAACTGATTAAGTTTTCCCGCCATTGCGATTTTTTTTTCGTAAATGGTTTTCACTGTTGAAAATGATTTTTTTAGTATTATTTGTTTCACAAGTGTGTTAAAAATCGTCGCATGATACACGTGTATATTGATGATTACCGTCCTCGGCTCCCTCTAACCTAACGGCTCGGGTCTCAATGGTGCCTTAGCGGTAATCACCAACATTACACACTTGTACCATAATGTACTATAATCGTAAGGCGGCCGCGGAGTGCATTAGTTTAAAAACCAAAAATATACACTTGTGGACTCGAGATATGAGATTACCCAGGTGAGAATTTCAGCTCAGAGAACTATCTGCATAGACTCCCAGATACTTGTCAGACTCACACCTTTTGAGCTGAGAAAAACAAACAAATATGCCATGAACATCACATGGGACATAAACATAACTGGCGTAATAACCACCCATATGGTCTATAGGTGCCGCTCTGCTCAACTCTTCAGGGAATAATAATGTAAAGTGATGTTATGTATAAGCTTGATATTAGTCTGTGGTTGGTCACAGTTCCGTGTGGTATCAATTACTATTACGGTCAGACTCCCACATCCCACGGATATTCGAAGTAGCGGGAAACATACTCGTAATTAGATCAAGGCAGTACGACATCCACTTTGATATGAACATCATGTTGCTAAGTGCTTGCCATCAGTAGCCAAGAGTTAGCAACATGATTTGTCCGACAATTTATTGGGAATTTAATTTAATTTTTTTGCAATGATTTTAAGGAGTGGGAGAATGTTGCTGGGAAGATTCTAGCTCTAGTAAGAACTAGAACTAGAATCAAAAAGTTACACAAATACCTTGAGTTCAAGCTGCGAAGAAGATTCGCAGCTTGAAGTGTAACTTTACTAACTTACCATATTTGTGTAACTTTAAACAAGTAAACAAGCTTGGATTGTGCCTGAAAACAGCAATAATATTATAACACAGGTGTGATTTAACGTTGATACAACAAGCCAGATTCCCATTCATCACTCGTTAATTAAAATAAGGTTGGCACACTTTGCCAGTCGTATTCTGGATGCCGTAACATCTCAAAGAGGTGTCTCTACAGGTAATCCTGTTATGTAAATGAGCCACGTCTCCAGTTCTCCAGCGTCAGTAGGCGACACAAGCCCGCAACTTGACGATGTCAAAGCCAACTTGTTCAGCCATGTTGCTATTTGAAGGTAATGTCGAATTTAAATAGCTGATATCTTGTTTCGACCTCCTTTCTTGTGTTTGAAGTAGGTATTTGAGTAGGTGTTTGTAATGGATTGTTTGCTTGTACTATTGTAAGTTTGACAAACTTATTTTAAATTGTATTCCACTGGAAATCAAATTAAATAGACTAAAGTCTTGTCTGTATATTTGGAAAAAAAAAACATTTATTCATCGCGTATTACCACCGATCGGTAGTAGATTACAATACGCCACAAACCTGCTCACTACGTATTAATACATTAAAGTTGCTACTAAATTCCACTAGCTTTTTTTAATAAAAAAAGCAAAAGCCTTTTCCTTTTTTGTCCAGGCGATTTCTCTTTGGAATGCGCTCCCTCAGAACATCAGGATGGCATCTAGTCGTTTGTCTTGGAAATTGACGGCACGCGAACACATTTGCAAGAAGGTTGCAGAATCATCACCGAGTTGATTTGTTTGATTCAGTTCCTCAATAACATTATTTATATGTATGTATATATCTAAGTATATATTTATAAATATATTAAATTGTTTTATTTATATTTCTTTTCTCTAATTGTTTTTTTTCATTTAGTTGCACCTGCCATATTTTATATCTGCACCACCCTAAGGTCGACTGGTAGAAAATGCCTAATGTATTAAATCCGCTTTTGTACTTGTGCATAAAGTTTAAATAAATAAATAAAAAAGCCCATCAAATTTTCTTCAAATCAAGTAATTTATTTTAAATATTTTTGTGTTGTTTAGAACGAGCAGGTACATTATGTACCTATTATCATCCTTTTACGGTTAATTTATTCAAAATACAAAAAATTGTAAGTGGATCATGGATGTAACAACATAAAATAATTCTGAAATTTGTAAAATACACACGAATAAAATCTTACAAATATAAAAAAAAACCGTATAAAAGTTTTCGCGCGGATTCCATCAATTCTCGAATAAGCTTCGAGCAATATCCCGGAAAGTATTTGAAAAGTGGTCGATGGAAGTTTAATTTGGCGAAGCAACAGGCGGTTCTTGTGGGTCTTGGGAAGATGGGAAGCTCCCACAAAGTTTTCATCTTTATTTATTGCTGACGGAACGCGACTCTGACGGACCGAAAGCTGCACCTGAGTAAGTATTATTCATAAAGTTCTACATGAATAATCTTTGTCGACGATGAATCAATTTTGGGCGACGGTGTAGGTACTTAATTGGTTAACTTCCATTTTGCGTTGATTTGAATTACCTGTGGAATTGAACGACTACCCTTTGTTTTTCACTATTGGTAGGCTCATGTTTAACCATTATAGCACCTGATGGTAAGCGATTATGTCAACGATAGTGAAGCATTCTTGTTTAGAAGTAACCTATTTATTTAAAATTCCCTAGATTATTTGACTTAAGAGCCTATGTCACCTGTGCTGGGTTAGAGGGCGTCCACAGTCCTCCATCGCGACCGCTCTTGAGCTTTACGTTTCACCTCGCTCCTCATTATTCCGATGCTCGTTGCTTCTGCCAACACGGTGCGATTTATTTTTGTTTCCCTTAAGGATTCTTGTTTCTTTTTCCCTTAAGGATTCTAATATATTGCCTGTTTAGGAATGTGATCGGTATACCTGTGGAGCGTGTGGCTAATCCATCCTGTTTACGACGCCTAATCTGGTGGTCATTCCGTTAGGTTCCCTTTAGATTTTATATATCAGGAAACATGGATTTAGGCAGGTAATGACACATCTTAGCTTCATGTAATGATTTGCCAAACCTTTTTTGGATTCCGTACCCAAATGGTAAAAACGGGACCCTATTACTAAACGGCAAAAAAATCACGTTGTTGTATGGGAGCCCCCATACAAAAACGTGATTTTTTTGTCATTTTAAATTATAATAAAAAAAAAATGGTACGGAACCCTTCGTGTGCGAGTCCGACTCGCACTTGGCCGGTTTTTTATATTATGATGCAATATAACCACGACGGTACGATATAAATTAAGTCAGGCGCTGCATGGATCCGAAACCTAGATACCGACTCTGCTAAGTGGTTCTTATTTGTGTTTAGGCTCATAAGCCTATGTAAATTTCTATTTCACTTTTCGATATATACGAGGATTACGTTAATGATTATCTAACGTTTAGTGCTCCGGTCCTATGGAACATGTAAACTAAAAAACAAAATACCACATTATACATACAACCTTAACCTATTTTTGAATTTATGTCACCTACCAAATCTTAGCCAGTAAAATAGAGCACTCGTTTGCTTCGTTAGTCGATATCTGTTGCCAAATGAACGACTTGATTGACAATTAGAGTTCCATTTCCAGTGCAGCCGACTGTCCATGCGCCCTTGGCACTGGTGTGCATATCGCCTCTCTAATATTAAGAAATATTGCACATTGACTTGTACAAAAACGGGGTGTAATTTTATACATCGACCTTTTGAAAGAGACTGTCAAACAAGTATGATTAAGAGACAGGGCTCTAATTGGGGATTGGAGTTTTTCAGGAAACCGATTTTTTTAAAACTCTTTTAATCTATATTATTTCATTTTACCATAACTGTAGCGGTCATTGCCTTTTTCGAATTTCTCCTTTTGGGAACCCTGATAATATATAAATTTTAATGAGTAAAGGTTGAGGTTACGATACTAAAAGATAGAGGACGGCTTTACTTTATAGTTTATGAAATATAGTTAGGTTCAATGACCTTTATTTATTTATTAAAACTTCATGCAATAACTATACATGTGCATTGTACATAGAAACCTGTTACCGCTAGACCAATAAAGCATTTCATATTCAGTATCTTATAAAGCTAGGCAAAGTTTCAGGCTCAAAATAATACTGGGTTTAATATACACAAACTTACGGCTTCACTCGCAGTCGCAAATCAAGATTGAGAAACTTTCTCCTACGTTCACGTCTTGAAATACTAAGATAAACCATAGCATACCATTTTGCATAATATTAGCTTTACTCGTACCTTTATTAAAGTGCATATCCCTGGTGTTATTATTTTAGCCATGAAGGCGCGGGCCCACCGCGGTGCACGGAGAGGCTACGCACGTGTATTAAGCTTCGCTTTGTAAGAAAATGTATGTGGTTGTGTCCACTGCAACACACAGAGAGGCTACGCATGGATTGACGTCAGTGATACATGCGTGGCTTGCTCGAATAGGCGGTTACATAGCTCAACGCTGTCGACGTGGGTCTAAGTTTCCACTGGAGTACACGAATATGACCCACGACTATGTACAGCTCACTTATCGCAGCGTAATTTTCAGTCATACACCTTGTGGAACGGACGCGTTTCATGTTTCTCGTATATATCGTATCGAGGTACTGATAGAATGGCATTGGCAATTTGGCACTGAGTTTGCTAGACAGTTCTTCTAACGATGAATCCGAAAGTGAGATTGATGATCTAATCTTGGGTGAATTGCAAAAGAAAAGAAAACACCGGTTCTGGATTGAAAATCATATTAAATTCAGAAATAAACATGGAGAATACAAAACATTATTTATGACATTAAGTGATGAAAAGTTTGATAATTACTATCGACTACACAAGACTTCCAGATTATTCATGAAATGATTAAAAGTAAAATAGAAAAAAGGAATACTAATTATCGGGAATCTATAAGTTCTGCTGAAAGACTCGCCATCGCCAACAGCTGGAAAAGTATCTTGAGGTTGAGGCAAGGGGTTGGCGTCAGACACGGGTCTCACATCAGGCAGGGGGCTGCAATCAGGCAAGGGGCTGGCGTCAAGCAAAGGGCTGGTTTGATAATTTGTGGCACTTCTATAACCCTAAGAAGACGAATTAGAAAGGCGTGAAGGAGTTTTAAGTATTCATTGAGTCATAGGACAATGCTTCTTTTTCAGCACGAGTAATTGTTTCAAAAAAATCTCTTTGGACTCGTAGTTGTAAATACTTTGGTAGATCACGTGTCTTTTGACAGAGACTTTCAAATAAATGAGTTAATGCATCTTGTGGTCGATTAGCATCAGTAATATGCTTTCTTATTTCATCTCTTTCAGTTCGTCTTTGCTCTCGATTTTTCTCTCGACGCTGAATAATCTCAGTAATTTCCAGCTGCTTGCTGTTCTTCTTCCCAGATTGAATTGTAGATGTTGTTGAGAGTGAACATTCAGCCGGTGGGGGAGTTGATTCAACAATTTGTGCCTTTATATTTAGAAGAAATTAAAGATATATAATAGTGATAGATAAGGAGAGATATATAATATACATAAGTGGAGAAATATTGCTGAAAATTTTAAAACTTCATCTGACTTCCCTCATTGCGTTGGAGCTATTGACGGCAAGCATGTCACAATCTAAGCACCTCCAAACTGTCGATCAGATTATTTCAACTATCTTAAAGATCACTCAATAGTACTTTTAGTGGTTACTGATAGTAAAAAAATATATTATGATGATAGATATTGGATCAAAGGGCAAATTTAGTGATGGGGGAATATTACGAGAAAGCAACTTTGGTCAGTAGATATTTGCAGGTAATCTAAATCTTCCGCCTGATGAAGCACTTGTAGAAGGTGGCATCGAGCTTCCATATGTCTGTATCGGGGATGAAGCATTCCCTTTATTATGTAATTTGATGAGACCATTTCCCAGAGGAAACAATATTACACAAAATGAAAGAATTTATAATTTTCGTCTTTGTCGAGCAAGACGAGTGGTCGACAACGCGTTTGAAATTCTGAGTGTCCGTTGGAGAGTTTACAAACGACCTTTTGTGTGTAAAGAAGATACAGCCATAAAAATAGTGAAGGCAACTTGTGTGCTACATAATTATTTAATGGAACATAGTCTCACCTACAATTCTGTGACAAATGAAGATATAGCAGCAACTCCAGTTGAGAACCAACTTTTTGACTTAAAGCAACTTTGGTCAGTAGATATTTGCAGGTAATCTAAATCTTCCGCCTGATGAAGCACTTGTAGAAGGTGGCATCGAGCTTCCATATGTCTGTATCGGGGATGAAGCATTCCCTTTATTATGTAATTCGATGAGACCATTTCCCAGAGGAAACAATATTACACAAAATGAAAGAATTTATAATTTTCGTCTTTGTCGAGCAAGACGAGTGGTCGACAACGCGTTTGAAATTCTGAGTGTCCGTTGGAGAGTTTACAAACGACCTTTTGTGTGTAAAGAAGATACAGCCATAAAAATAGTGAAGGCAACTTGTGTGCTACATAATTATTTAATGGAACATAGTCTCACCTACAATTCTGTGACAAATGAAGATATAGCAGCAACTCCAGTTGAGAACCAACTTTTTGACTTAACACATAGAAGTTCTAATGGCAGTTTTTTTATCAAGGAAGAATTTTGCAATTACTTTAATCATACGCATGTTTTGAGCTGGCAAAATACCCGAGTCACAATTTAAACAGTACCTACCAGTAGGTGTGTAATAAATAAATATTAAGTTTGTAGATTTAAAAGTAATATTTTTATAACATTAAATTAGCAACAAAAAAATATTTACTCACCGTTCGCCATTTTACATTCCTTCGCAATCCTGTCCCAAGCCAAATCCTTTTTACCGATGTCTCTGTACGATATATCGCTCATTTTAAATTAACCCCCGCCGGAAAAAAGAGGGGTGTTATAAGTTTGACGTGTGTTGCTGTGTATCTGTGTGTCTGTCTGTGGCATCATAGCGCCTGAACGGATGAACCGATTTTAATTTAGTTTTTTTGTTTGAAAGGTGATTTTGTCGAGAGTGTTCTTATTTATTTATTTATTATATTCTTTATTGTACACCATTAAGGACGCTATTACAGTTTTCTACAAATAACAGTGCTTTTCAGGTACAATTTTAATGTATATGCAATCACAGATGTGAGGATATCATGGTCTTAATTTATGGATACTATATTCAGCTCCAGATTGGCATCAGAAAAATTGCATGACATCATAAAAAATTTTCGCCCAAATACGTTTTGCCCATCACAATAATCCCAAAAATATTAAAAAAGTAGGGTCCGAATAGGTCCCAGTTTAGGCAAATTTACAGCATATTTTATCTTCAATATTATAAGAAATTGCGGTATATATACGCCTTTACAGGTTCAGCTAATTATTTTTACCCAAATTATTTTATTTTTTAATTATTAGCTAAAATAAAAACACTTGCCGACTTCTTCATACATTTTGCACTCGAAGCTCATCTTTCTGCGCTCAGAAGCGCTTGTGGAAGTACGAGCGTATCGCTTTTTCGCAAAAAATAAATACGATAAAAGTAATAGAAAAGATTGTAGTGTGCATGCGTGAGTCGTTTGTCGTGATAGAAAGGAGTTGATATTTTATCGGACCGAAATAAAAATATGTTTGAGTTTCCTATTATTATTAGGATGTGATTTAGAAATTATGTTGGGTAAAATCAGGATTTGGATAGATGGTGTTAAGCAGTTGTTGACAAGGTTGAGAAAAGGATGGGTGGGTTTAAACAGCTCTTAGTAAAGTTAGGATTTGGATGGTTAAGGTTAAGCTGGCGGCGGTGAAGGTTAGAAGTGGATGGGTGGGAGGAGATTTATGATTTGAACCGGTTTGTATGTATGTATGTATGACGAATACGGGGTCAAAACAAAATACAAGATGGCGCCGACGAAAATTTGACATCTTTTCGTTATGGGTGTCATTTTCATGGTTTTCATCGAATATGGGGTCAGAACCAAAATACAAGATGGCGCCGACGAAAATTTGGCCGCTTTTCGACATGGGTATCATTTTCATGGTTTTTGGGATCTCTTATATCTAATATGGGGTCAAAACCAAAATCTTTTCGTTATGGGTGTCATTGTCATGGTTTTTGAGGTCGCTTATATCGAATATGGGGTCAAAACCAAAATACAAGATGGCGCCGATGAAAATTTGACATCTTTTCATCATGGGTGTCATTTGCATGGTTTTTGAGTTCGCTTATATAGAATATGGGGTCAAAACCAAAATACAAGATGGCGCCGACAAAAATCAAACATATTTTCGTCATGGATGTAATTTTCATGATTTTTTGGGTTTCCAGTAATGTATATGGGGTCATAACCAAAAGCAAGATGACACCGATAAAAAAATTACAACTTTTCGTCATGGATGTCATTTTCATGGGTTTTGGGGTCGCTTATATCAGATACGGGGTCAAAACCAAAATAAAAGAAAGCGCTGACAAAAATTTGATATCTTTTTGTAATGGGTGTCATTTTCATGGATGTTGGGTAGCTGCTGCTCATTACGTAATGCTCCAAAAATTTTAGATAGTAATATTTGTACATGTTCCAAGTAATGCAAAATGTTCAAGTAATTTTTTAATCCTTGTGGACGGAAATTATTTCGTTTTAGGTATCTACTTGTTTCACATAGCATTTTTTTTTAAATACCTACTTACTACAATAAAGTGAAAACTAATTTTCTTTTCGGAAGTTGGTGTTAGTACCTATTGTTTTTCGTTTTTCGACACAGGGTTAGTTATTATTTTTCATGTTTTAGTTTTTGTTGGTAAACAGATGTATTTAGTATACCCAATATGGGGGTATATTGGGTATACTAAATACATTTGTTTACCCTCTTAAACCGTACGAGCGTGATTTTATATTAGGGTATGGTGAAAACAAAACATAAACATACGATCACAGTAATCGCAGATCATTTGCTGTTTGTTATTGAAGAGTTCCATTGTCTATCTCCGAAGATCTTTATCAGATCCTAATAAATTATACAATAAAACCTTCCCTGAAAACACATACATTTATCGACGAAAACCCGATCTGTATCGGATCAGTAGTTTTTAAGAAAATTGCGGATACATACGGGTCGAATAGATAGAGAACCTCCTTTTTTTTAATTCGGTTGAATATAATAACCTACTTTTTACGACGACGGTTTGTAACAGTTACCAAATGCATATTCAAAGTGCCAACTAACCTTCCTGAATCAACTTCGATAAAATTAAAAAATAATATCAAGGACCAATATTAAGAAAAAATAAAGCTGCCTGTCGTGGTCATCAAATGCACGCGTGCGCCACGAAACCTAGCAATTGACAAAATGGCGCAGGCGTCGCTCTCGTTCCCGCTTGTCCCACCTCCCCACACCTCCCGCAGTGAAGCCCGTGTCCGTGGATTGCATTGGCGGCACGCGCGTAGCCTCTCCGTGCGCCGCCGTGCCACGCTATACATAGTCGTGGGTCATATTTAATTCCAGTGGAAACGTAGACCCACGTTGTCAGCTAAAATGCGCCGCGTGCCCGTGCACAGCATGCGCCGCGGTGGGCCCGCGCCTATCTCTACAAAGAATAGCATATTAGCTCCTTTCATAAGTAAAATGATGTGGAAAGAAAACTCCGTCGACTAACAATAAGGCAACAGTGTGCTTATAAGAATCAAAAGTGTACAAACTCCCATAAACAGGTGCGACGCTACAGCGGTTTAATCTTCTTATATAGGAATTTCAATAAAAATGCTTTGTCGTGTTTCATTGTTGCGTTGCGCCTGGCAACTAACTGAAAATGATCCAACATGTCTGTTTCCCATAAAAATTTCGCTGTATAATAATGTAAAAGGTAACAAATAAACATTCCACACAAATAAATCTGCTTATGACGTTATGAATCGGGCAAATTAGAGCGAAACACTGGACAAATTGTGCTATTACCGGGTAATACGATTTAGTTTATACACTAGAGTGAACTAATTAGAACCGAACAACGTTCATCATTTATGCGACCACATTTAATTAGCAGTGAACGATTATCATTCGTTTAGAATAGATCCCTTTCTGTTTTAGTATTTTATTGCAGTTAAGTTAAAATAAAAACATTTGAATTTGTAAATTCGATCAATAACGACGACGAAGACGATAACGCCGTACGTTGTACGTTTTTTAGTATTTGTTTCCTTTTGTTTTTTTAAACTAGTTCTGTGATACGCGTATAAAGTAAATATCAACAAGCTAGGTTATCTAGACCACCAAGCCTATAATTTTCGGGAGTAAATAGGTTACAGGAATTGATGGGCGCTACTGATATTGCCTAACAAATGGTTTAGTTCTAGACCGACTAACTATAGGTAGATCTCCATTGACTCACTAAGAAGAAGCAGAGGTGTTACATGCAAAATGATTCTCAGAGATGTGTCCCATATGTCCCAGCCACGAGTCATGATCACAGAGATCGTCGAACAACTAGGAATCCGCTTTTTTTTGCGTGGAGATATGTTCATGCATGCTGCGCTACCACGGTGAGATAGTGCAGTTATGTGGGACTCCAACCACTTTAAACACACAAAACTCCACGGTGTCCTCCTGTGCTGCTTATGGCGGGAACAGGGGCACACTAGCACTCACCGCGAACCCGCCAATGCTGTCCGTCATCGTACCTCGGGGGAGTATACCCATCACCGGCGCACCTGAACACATTGTACGCCGTGAATACACCAGCGACTAAATCAGCTCATGGGCGCCAGACGACCCCATCTATGGCACCCTTGGTCCCCCTGTGACGGGTCAGGTTACCGACACAGCCACCTACCATTTGTCAGTCGCAGGGGATAGGGAGACCGACCAATGTTATACCGACACTCCTCCTCCCTTGCAGCCCCACCGCGTCCGCCATCAGACGGTGGTGACCCCGTCCAGGCTGCGGAAGGTAGGGAAAGCGGCGCACCGCAATACCGGCACTCCTCTCCAGCCGCAGCCTCCTACACACAGCCACGATGCCTCCCATACGACATCGCGTCCCGCCTCAATTGCGATGTCGCCTCAGTTGCCAAGTGGCACCGCAACTGAATTGTTGGTCTCACGTTTTCGGCTTATCGGCAAAAACCCTGACGAGTGGCCTCTCTTTGGGTTCCTCTTCGTGGATTCCAAGCCACAATTGTCTAATCAGTTGGATTATACTTTACACAAAATTACATTCTATCAGTGGTAATAAAAGTCCAGAATTTTGGAATTGGCCACGTGTCATTCCGAGCATGTCGATCCCATACAGTTTGATCTACTCTACATTTTGGGTTTTGTGACTTTAGTGATCAAACATAAAATGTCACTTCCCTAGTGTCTCTTATTATTTCACGTAATGTATCGCTAAGTAACTCATATTTAAATCATGCTCAATTCAATGTACCAAACTAAATTGACGGACGATTCTGCATACAGTTATCAGTTCTCAATAATTGGAATAAGCTCTCGAGCTCTGGGGTATATCGACGTAAAGGCCATCGCCAATTTACGAATTCAGATGGCACTAATTTGCCCCTGGGACGTGCGAATGCGATCGCTTGTTTGACGTCACATTTACTCAAGAGTGGGAGTACTGAGCTTAGGATTATTCGATCGATTAGTGTTAAATTCTGGTAGGTGCTCATATTTTAATATGTTAGAATGTATTTATATGTTGCTTAGCAATCACGCGTCAACAGCTGAACGTATTTAGACGGGTTTATGGGGTTAGGACATAGGATACCTTTTATCCTGATAGTACGTTCCCGTCGCATAACTTTCGACATTCGCCAGGGGGGAAATATAAGTACTAGTAGCAGGCAGATTATAGCAAAATACTAGGAAGCGGTATTGCTCCGTGTTGGTTTTAAGGTTAATCGTTTAATTTTATTTTAACTCTAATCGATCATCCACTACTAATATTGAGAACGCACTTCAGTCAGATAAAAATAAAAAGGTGGCCTATGAAGCGACTGTTGGCTGAGAAGTAGGTAACTTTGCTATGCTTAACCTGAATGGCAGGTTTATTCCAGGTATGTTGTCAATGAACAAACATAAGTAATTAATTATGATTTTAGTCATTTACTTTCCTAGTTAAATTGAATAAGTATTGTCATTGTACAAATTATGATAAAAAAATATGAGAGGCATAGTTTTGTACACCTGCCATTGATTCTTCTTTAAAAATTCATCGCAAACAATTCGCATCGCGTCTCGCCGTTGTTCTTTAAATCATAGAAGTCATAGCATAATTTATTAATAAACATAAGATCTTTTCATGTTTAATGAACAATAAGCAAGAATCCTAATTAGGAGGGGCGGTCCTATTTCTATGGGAACAAGGAACAATATGACCCATTGTTGGTGCTCATTTGAAAGGGTTCATACTTACGAAAATATTAAGCATTTTGTTGTCATTATTAAAGTAAAATAGAGTAATTTTCTTTAAACTTTATGTTATTAAAAAAAGCTGCTATTTAAAATATTAGAAATTTATAAAGTTATTTCTGAACATCTCGTTCAGGTTTTCTTGGAAAATAAAATTTTGCCGGTGGTATTATTTTGTGTAGGTACTGTCTCTTAGTTATCTATAGTTATAATATATCTTATTTACTGAAAATTGGCTAAAACGTATGACGATATGCCTGTTCGAAATTCAATTGTTTTTAATGGTTTTCCTTCAAAGAAATGAAGTAAATCTCGTCACTGAGAGGTAGATTTTCCGACCAGCCTGTGTTACAAACTTCTGAAATATCTATAAAACTTCTCGATAATAAGCCTCACCTGATTGTTGTGGCTAACTTCCACTAACTTCCCTTGTTAAATGTTGGCAACTTCTTTGCTGCCAGCCAATTTATTGAGTTTTATAAATGTTTCAATAGAGATGCTTGCAAACTTTGCAAGTATCTGCTCTACTATTTCTACAGGAAGAGATTTTTTGCACGTGATCCGAATACTAGTTATTGGGAGTTTTTTTTTCAATTTAATTCGTAAATATTTCGTTTGCGAGGCAGTCCCAAGAAATGAAGATGTTTGGGTTCTTGAGGAGCACGTATTATTGTTGTTGGTAAGTAAAAAACACATAACAAAATCATCAAGTTCTGGGCCAGACGCCTGCTACTTTTAACACAATGTTATATTGGGTCCACCAATATTGCTATTTATTATAAGCAGGCTCTTTTTTTCTTTTAGTTTAAAAATACATTATTTATTTACACGTATTATATAACATCCATCCCTTGGCATAAATCTTTGAGCAAGGAACCAATCCACGACACAATTAAATAACTTCCCTAATCAGTCAGCCTTCTAAAAAAAACAAAGAATTTACATGGATATAAAAGTACCTAGTTAATGAAATATTCAGTAATGTTACAGAGGCTTGCGACCTTAACCCGGATAGCAACAGGTCAGGGATGGAAATGAGCCTGATTGAGTGGAATAGGGAGGTATTTTCATTCCATACCGCTTTTGTTTGTACCTATCTATGAACCTCTATATTATTAGAATTCACGTCCGGTGAGAAGCTTGACTTTTCTGAAACACTTACCGAAGCAAAATGACGGCCAGCGTGAAAATAAATTATGGGTGTTTGACTTTGGAGTCAAAAAAGGTTTCCATATTATATTACCTATAAATATAGCCAAAGCCGATAGGCGCTAGGTCATCAAGTCACAATACCCCTTTCTTTCATCCCCTTCCCCCTTTTCCGGCGATTTTTCAATCCCACAAAAGGTAAGCCATCAAACAGCTGATCGAGCCTAGATAACAAGAGTTTTTGATCTTTGCCTCTGGCTGGAAACTAGTCCGTTCATGAACTATATCCGTACGACCTAACATTTTAAGTACCTATACAGAATGAGTTTTTTAGGTCGGCGTGGATGGCCAAATGAGGAATAGCGAAAAACACTCAAAGGAGTCACGAGCCCGATTTTGATGAAAACTAAAACTGCATCATTGTAATTTTGAAAATTTTATATTCCTAGCCATGAATCGAATGCGATGATTTTTAAAAAAAACACACGCTATTATTACACTATCCGATAGTGTCGCTTAAATAAATAAAATAAAAAGCCTTTTATTTCTTGCTTTACAATAGAGATTGACAATTTAAAACCAGTGTGCATGCAAAATTAAATTAGATTAGCTTGCTGTTAGGAAGAATAATTATTAATGAATTATATTTTTATATTTTTTTTTTTTTTTTTTTTTTTTATTTCTCCATAAAATTGTACAATTTTGAACAAATGAAATTGATTCAATGTTAGTGGTACTGGGTTACTGGTATTTTGGTAGGTATTGCCACAAAATAGAAATGGGCCCGCTTACGTACTTTGTGTAAATATGAAATGTAATAACATTTCATATTTAGGTATTTTATTTTATGATTTAAATCATAAAATAAAATTTCAATTTCCAATAAATTAATTACTCATTACACTACAATTTACAATTATTATAATAGTACAATATAACTTTCAATTTCCAATAAATTAATTACTTTACAATTAAATCATTCAAAGAACAAGTACAATAAACTATCGATTTCCAATAAATTAATTGCTTAACATTACAATTTAATTTAATTACTTTCATACTTCTAATAATTGTCTAAGATAGTCTTCTAAAATTAGTCATGATAGTTTCTTAAAAAATAAATTATTTGGTATTGTTTGTGATGTAGGGTTAATTAACTATTGTCAGTTTTTGGGTGTAAATAAACAATTTGCAAGAACCCCTCTCAACGGAAGGTAAAGGCCTCTTCCAGAGATAACCAATGTTTTCTATCTTCTGCTACTCGCATCCAGTGGGTACCTGCTATTTTTATAACGTCGTCTGCCCAGTGCGCATTTGGTCTACCCCTTTTTCTTTGGCCCGATGGTCTTAACCATGTTGTGGTCTTTCTGGTCCAGCGATTGTCATTAAGTCTGGCTACATGTCCTGCCCATCGCCATTTTAGCCTCTGTGCGTAGCTGAGCTGAGAGCATCGATGGCTTTATTTTTCTGTCTTATGACAGTATGACGAATTTTTTTGGTCCTTCTAATCTTCAGAATGCTTCTTTCCATACTTCTTTGAATTGTTATGATCTTGTTTTTTTTATTTTCATAGTAAATTTCCTGGTTTGACAGGCATATGTAAGTGAGAGAAGTAGGCAGGTGTTCATGACTTTGCTTTTTAACTTTATGTTGCTTTTCAGAATTTCCTTGAGACTCCAGATTTTTTCCCAAGTGATGTTGACTCTTCTCTCTACTTCCAGTTCGTTGATGTGTTGGTTGAATGAAATTTGTTTTCCTAGGTAAATATAGGTGTCAACGTAAGATAAAGGCAAATTATTGAGATATATAGGTGTTTTACTATGGTTCGTCATGACATTTGTTTTATTTAAGTTAAATTCTAAGCCCACTTTACGACTTTCTTCATGTAGCGAGTTTATCATTAGTTGTAGTTGGTTTGTGCTTTCTGATAGCAGAACTATATCGTCAGCGAATCTGAGATGGCTCAGGTAACATCCGACTTTCTCCCATTTTAGTTTGCGGATGATGGTGATAATGAAAAATTCTGGGAAATAATGGCATATGGCAAAATTGAGAAAACGCCTCATTTTTAACAATTTTTTTTTTAGAAATTCTACTAAGGCTATAGTATCAGCAGTTGAAGACATGAAAAAAAAATTGGAGAATATTCTAAACGGAATCAAAATTATTGTAATGCTGAATGTACTACAATGCTTGAGTTGTCGAATCTGGCTATTTGTTGAAAATAATGGCCATAATTTCATCACTTACTGTTTTATAGGGCCCCGGCCGTACGAATATTATGTAGAAAAAATTAGGATTTTGTTAAAAATGAGCCCATCCTAAAGTTTTACGTATGTCATTACTTTCCAGAATTTGATTCTTATTCTAACTACACTATCGAATTATGTCATAATACAGCATGTGTTTTTTTCGTAATCAACGAAAAAAACACATGCTGTTCGGCTCGATTCCTGGCTAGGAATATTGATTTTTCATAATTCCAATGATACAGTTTTAGTTTTCATAAAAATCGGGCTCGTAACTCCTTTAAGTGTTTTTCGATATGTCTCATAGTTTGGGATTTGGCCATCCACGCCCACTTAAAAAACTCACTCGTTTATATATAGCCTACCCTGTTAGATAAGAATTATAGGTATAACTTTGAATTATAGGTATATTGTTAATTGGTTCCTATTACAATTTTTGTAGAGGCAAAATGTTAAGAAACTTAATTTATCTACTTCGGTTTCGTTATATTCGAATTATAAAATTGACAGCGGTTGCATTATGATACCCATAACGACATCGGGTTGCATTATGCGAATCGTCATAAATTCTAAAACACAAGCAAAGACATTCTGAACATACAGCCAGGTACATATAATATTACTTCGAAATCGAGACAATGTAAATGATGTTTTTAAAAATGGAACAAGTTTAGAACAAAAGTATCGTATACTATTTGGCTGTTGCGGCTACAAGATCTTTGCCTTATACCTATAAATAAAAAAATAAAATAAAAAGTGGACGCGGGCAAACATTTCTGAGTGAAATTTTATTCCAAATTTTATTAAAAATGGTTTCAACATCAAGTGATATTGAAAATACACCACCAGATATAACAAATAGAGCAGTTGCGGCTACAAATAATTTACTACCAGAAAAATCAAGACATGTATATGAGAAATGAAATACTTAAAACACACTTCCTGAAATACTTATTTGTCTATATCTGTGTTTCATTCCTTCCTTCGTAGATAAAATCTTGTATGCAACTGTACGTTATTGGTCTTTTAATAACTCGTGCCCACCTATTTTGAAAAATAGCACTCGTATTAAAAGACCGTCCATAACGTAACAGTTGCATAAATAGCTATTATTACCAGACTACGCCAAAGCCAAAAGGAAGGATTATGATTTTAGCAGAGTATTTATGTAGTTAGTTGTTGCCTACAACTGTAGGTATTTACGTAAAATTACCATAGTTTAAAGTTAGTTAGTTAAATTCCATATAAAAAAACAATAATTCGGATGTTACATTCCAAAGACGAGTTTTTAATTTACTAAGTATCGTATCGTTTGGGATATCAAATAATTGGGAGTCTGCATTCAAATCTAAATATTATTACATTATAAAAATATCAAGCGACAGAAAAACTATTTTACTTCATACATTTCAGCATTTATGAATAACGACTAGCGCTATCCATTGAATTCTCAAGAATCATGGTTTGTTGCGTAGTCTGGTTTTAGTAATAGTTCTCAGTTATAAAAAAAAAAAATGAACGGATCATTTAAAATTGATTCCAATAGATGGTGCGGTTTTAAATTTCTGAGGCAATCTACTCGATTATTTCAATTAATATTTTAACACATTTTGGTACATTGAAACTGTAAAAATAAAAGAACAAAATATTCACGAACCGAGTAAACCCTTTTACGTGCAAGTCGCTGCTAACACCATCTATCACTGTGGAACGGAACTGAACGCGATTATGTACTTATAAAATAATCAGTTTAGTCAGACGAAAAATGAGGCATTTGTATACAAGTATTATATTATCTGTAGTATTTAAGAATGTATTTCTTAATATAGTCAATTGAGAAGCTAAAACACAATCAAAAGTAGGTGCCAGCTATGAAATGCAATAACTCTACAGTTTTCAAGTTTCATACCTGTAATCCCAATATGTTCCCAGGAGTCGAAGTACGTACCTATAGTAGATATATTAGAGCGAAAACACGAAATTCGCGTTGTGACAGTTGAAAGAAGCCACAACACGTTCTGAGCTATTAATTAGTTCAGTGAGCATTTTTGGTATTTGAACCTAACAGATACACCCACGTTCACCATTTAAAGTCCTGCCAACCACGAAAAATCCTGACTCCTGACTCCTGGCTGCTACAGAGCCTACTGACTTTATGACCGTCATGGCCGACCATAGGTACACGATATACGACAGATGTAAAAAAAAAACACAAGTAGGAAAAACAATAAAGAGTAAGGATCAAGGTAGTTCAATAATGAAATATTTATAAATTTCACCTTTTACTGGAATCCTTGGTTCTATAAAACAAGTGAAAATGTCTGAATAAGTCAACAAGGTTTGTAAATTCGTTGTTTGATGTTTTAGTACCTCAAGTTTCAAAGTTTTATGCAAACAAAACACGAACCTTGAGGCTGTTTTACCTGAATACGGGCAAGCAGATAATAATGTATTTCATTATTCTTCAAACCAGAAGATTTTTTATTACTATACATCTCTTTCCCACTCAACCTTTTCCGTGGCCATAGAAGTTTTATGAAATAACTTTATTTTCAGCAGTTGGTGTCTTGGTACCTATCTTATTTCGTTTTTGACCGACCAACTGCCGAAAAGAAAGTTACTTTTCCCTTTGTAGTGTTTTGTTTTGGAAGTTGGTTTATTTTTTTTATTTTTGTCTTTTTAGTTTTCGTACCTTATATTACTATGAAAATACGCATTGTTAAGGATGACTTAAAAATATCGTCAGATCTTAATCAAATTTGAATCTGACACGAGAATCACCAACTTTCAAATAAAAAAAATAATCATCATAATTGGTTAATAATTGGCGTAATAATCGTCAAAAAAACATGCAAAAACATACATACAACTTACAGTCGAATTGAGAACCTCTTCCTTTTGAAGTTGGTTAAAAAAGCTGTCCATGGCTCTCAGCAATAGTGTAATTTTATAAAGTTATTAAAACTTCATGCAATATACAAATACATAGATGGACCTGCGGCCTGAGGCATTCTCTACCAGTCCACCTAAGGGTGACTTACAACCAACCAACGCCAACGGTAGTTTTCTAGTAGAAAAATTTCTTAATTAGATACAAACTCTCAGGCATTATCTTTATCTGTTTATAATATGTATTAGTTTAGAAAATGTCTTTATACTGCATTGCCAGACCTATCCTAAAAAGTCAGTGCCACTATAAACGGCCGAGATAATTATGCTAGCAAAACTGTAG
This sequence comes from Orthosia cruda, assembly GCA_964057195.1. Taxonomy (NCBI): domain Eukaryota; kingdom Metazoa; phylum Arthropoda; class Insecta; order Lepidoptera; family Noctuidae; genus Orthosia; species Orthosia cruda. Next base: position 43,876,784 of record OZ059826.1, read on the forward strand.
CTCTACCTATCTTAGTAGAAGAAGACACTTTCAGAACTTGATGACAACAAAGCCTTTAATGTTCTCCATCGTCAGCATCAGATTGCTGTGTCACCGATAAGCACGCCTGTCTTCACAGCTAAGGCTTACTACACACTATTTTAACCTTTTAATTCGTTGAAAATCTTACAGGAACTCATAAATTTTGAAAGCTTTTTCTTTTAGACCAAACCAGAAACCGCGCATGAAAAAAAACGATGAGCCCTTTTCATTTTCGATGGCAACATAAATGCACAGAACACTAGTTTTTTCATAGATGATCCTAAAGTGAATGTTGTTCATATTCATAAGTAATTTCTGAAACCAGTGAAAGATTGCTAGTGCATTAAAAGTCTCCTTGTAAGTAGATTACAGTTAGTCATAGTAATACGTGCTAATTCATATGTAGGTATAACAACATTAGCCGACTGAAATTCAAACTACCTATTTGCTGCGGTGCTTATCGGTTATAAACAGCGATTAGCACCTAACTCAGGCATCATGATTTCTATATTTTCGACTACTTATGTATGTGTATTGAGCAATATACTCCAACGTATATTTTAACTACGTTATATAATTACCGGACAATATTAAATAAACAGCCAACGGGGAAGTAATTAGCGTTTCTATGTATGATCGTTTAACAGGCGTTTGTGTGTATGTTTGGAATCTCATTTTAACTAAACCACGACTGGTGACGGCGATAGCCGGGCATTCGAAAGTGCTTGAAATTTGCATGTCAAGTAATGTTGCAATATGCAAGCATTTTAGTTACATAATACTTATGAAAAATCACTATTCCTAGTCTCACAAATCTGAAATTTTACTGACTCTTATTGAGCAATATATGTGACTATAAGGCTCGCTTTTTATAGGCAGCCATAAGCCAAAGCATACTCGTATGGCGCCAGCTGCACCATAGGAATTCAAAACTAATAAATTATTATCATAATGTAGAAGTACAATTAATATCAAACTATAATAATAACTTTGACTTTATAATAGCTTTCTATATGTGAAAATCGTTCACATATAGAAAGCTATTATAAAGTCAAAGTCATAATTCTTTATTTCCAATAAGACCATTGAGCGGCACTTTTGAACGTCAAAATTTTATAGTAATAATAATTGATTCTACCGTCCATGACCAATATCGCTGAGTACCATACTTTGTTTCTCAGGGAAATCGCACTGGACTTATCTTATCGGCTATGCCAAGAGAGTGAAGTTGCGGGAACTAGCAAGTTATTAATATGAGGAACTAGCTTCTGCCAGCGGCTTCGCCCGCGTTTTAAATGTTTTCTTTTCCCAAGGGAACATTATACCGAGATGAAAAGTAGTCTTTGTGCTAATCAAATCTATAAATCTAATTTTGTGCCAAATTTTATCCAGATCCGTTCAGCCGTTCTGGCGTGATTGATTAACAAACATGGGGTAAATTCGTTAGAGATGGCCATAGTTTGAAAATATTGATATTATCATAGTTAAACTTTTATTTTTAAGAAAATCAAATAATGGAGTTTAAAAACCTCATGTAGCCATAGATTACAGAACAAACCTTGAAGTCAATCTTCAATTAGATCGTTTTTATAATATCTTTCGCCACATCCAGCTCAATTATCAGCTTCATTTTCTGCATAAAAGTCAAAGTCCAAAGTCAAAGCTAAATTCTTTATTTCAATAAGTCCATTTTTGACGTAAGAAAGTGCCGCTTGCACTTTATTACGTCAAAAAATTTAATTTAAAAGTAATAATAACTGATTTTACTTTAATTTAAAAGTAATAATAATTTTTTACTTACTCATTAAAAAAAAGTGTTTTATAAAATTTACATACATACCTACATGAATTCATATCGTGAGGAAAATGCACTCAGACTAACGCTACTATACTACGTATAGGTATGAAGTATTACAAGCACTAACAGGTAAATTCATTAATTTGATAAATATGAATATGGTTCACAAATACTTACAAAGTTCCGTATAATGTCGGACGTAAAGAATTTTAACATCCCATATCTTCCCGTGGGTGTCGTAAGAAGCGCCTAAGAGACACACCAGGGAATGAGCAGCAGCTCTGTGCACTTTAACAACAAACTGCGATCGCCAACGGATATGAATAACAAAAGGAAAAAACGGCTCCTAGTGACCTACTCACGACTACGGTAACATATAACACGCGAACACTCATGACCGATGAGAAGATAGCAGAACTCGAGGAAGAATTGAGCAGGTTGCGATCGAGTATTATAGGGTTATTTGATCCGAAGGGAGGGTGAGGACTCAATAATCCTCAAATCCGGTAACCTGCTCTATTTCCGAGAGGGTGACCGGCAGACACAGGGTGGTGTCGGGTTTATCGTACACAGTTCCCTTTTGAACAACGTGGTAAAGATCAAGAGTATGTCGACCATAGTGGCGTACCTTATACACAGAATATTCTCAAGATATTCGCTGAAGGTCATACAGGTCTACGTACCGACCACGGCACATCCCAACGACGAGGTAGAGACCATGTATGAGGATATGTCTAGCGCCATGTATGGTTTCAAAATTCCTTTGACCGTTGTCATGGGGGCTTCAACCCGAAAGTGGGCAAACGATACGAGGATGAGCTGCAAGTAGGCAAACTCCTTGATCGATACAAGTGTTAAATATGTAAGGTAAATAGAGCGCTATAGTTTCAATAATTTATTTACAGACTTTTATAGATGGGCTCCAAAGATCTTCTGTTGATTTAATTAAGCTTTTAAAGTCATCTTCTTCACCAGATGTATCGTATAATACTGGTTCCTCTTCACTAATACAGTGAAGAGTAATCAATATTACAATATTACACAGTACTATTACGGCAAACCCCCACAGTGCTATATTAGTAAGGTAGTAAGATTAGCTTTCTAAACAGTCGATATTCAATAAATCTGTTTCGTCTATGAAGCCAGAAACTCATAACATTGTAGAAAGCCTTAGATGTCTAATTCTGAACAGAAATATATTGAGACTTTCCAAGCATCTTTGATGTATCACACTGTCTCGACATGCCTTTTCAAAATATACTCGTAACTTGTTCATGTGAAAACCAGGCGACTCACGTTTTTATTCCATACACTTTGCTCGATTGTTTGTGCAGTTTTGTGGTTTATAAGCCAAGGTTGAAAACGGAATTGGACTTCTTTGAAAGGGGATATAATTATGGCTATACATAACTTCCTCAATTAGTTAAAAGGAAATTGAAACATGGGTTGTTTTTACTTGTAGGTTTTAACTTAAGATATTTCTAGGATACTACTTATTCGATCTCTAAAAGCGGCTAGCTGCATTTATTGTACTAGATTCTTTCAGCGTCTTCGCCTGCATCAAATGCGGAAAAAATCTGACCCTATTATACCTGCTACCGGGAAAAATGTTGTATTCCAGGTCTTCCCGTGCACCAAGTTTCATCAAATTCGTACTGTCATGTCGTTACAAACAGATTTGTATAATATCTGTAGTATAGGATGATAGGAACAAGGATAGAATAAGAGTAAGTAGGATATGACAGGAAATAGGACTCCAACGTATATTGTGGCCACATTATATACCGGACAATATTAAATAAACAGCCAACGGGGAAGTAATTAGCGTTTCTATGTATGATCGTTTAACAGGCGTTTGTGTGTATGTTTAGAATCTCATTTTAACTAAACCACGACTGGTGACGGTGATAGCCGGGCATGCGAAAGTGCTTGAAATTTGCATGTCAAGTAATGTTGTTAATACTTATGAAAAAATCACTATTCCTAGTCTCTCAAATCTGACTTTTTATCTTTATTTATTTACGGGGCGACAAATCAGTCTTGTTATAGTTTCTATGCCGAACGTTAATGATAGGAGCTCTTCTCTATCTCTAATATAAAATAAGGGCGAAATTAAAAAAAAAAGTCCTCTGACATATTTTTATTTCATGCTTTTTAAACTATATAATTTATCTAGTAACATAGACGCTTCGATAGACAATCTATCGAATACGTAAGTATGACACCATATCTTGCTAAAATACTCCGATTCAAACAGTAAAACACTCATAGCTTTTGAATGGCTGAACTGATTTTCATCAAACGTAGTTAAGAACACTCTCAATAAAGTTACCATTCAAATATTTTTTTTAAATCAAAATCGGTTCATTCGTTTAGGAGTTATGATGCCACAGACAAATACATAATTACAGAAACACACCAGTACACACGTTAAATTTATAACATACCTAATTTTCCGTCGGGGATTAAAAACAAAGTCACTGTCCACGTCTGTCTAAGTCATTTCTGTTTCTCCGCTAACTTCTGGTAAACCACGCAACGCATTTTGATACGGTTTTCACTAATAGAAAGAGGGAAAAACGAGGCAGGTGTATGTTTATAATTTGTCCCGTGCTAAGCGCGGGCAGGCCGCTAGTAAGGTAATTGAAATGTCAATAAAACATGCGTTGTAATTTCATAATCTCGTGGTTATACCTAACTAGTTTTTAGGGAAGGAAGTTTTCTGGGAAATACTACCATTACCATTACTGTCACCTAAGCAGTACCAGTTCAAATCAAAACAAATTTATTTCATCCGTAATGTACATACAACCTGTATTTATTAATAACAGAAACAATTTAAGGACCCTATCTGACACAGCAATTTTAGTTATATATAAGAGAGAAGAATAGCTCTTAATATTTTTTCTCATTAAGTATCTTTTGTTATTAGTTTCTAAAAACATGACTTGACCACTGTATTTGCAGGCTCATGACATTATTATTAATTATTCATTTAAATTACTCTTTGCACTAACAGTGTGACCCAACACGTGCAAAGAGTCAATGCTATATGTAATTACATTTACAATAGATAAACAAGACACAAATAATTTACGACTCGTACAAAGCAACATTAAAACAACACAAAATTTAAACTCAATCAACCAAATTACATGTCCGACAAATTAACATAAACAAGAATCATAATAAGTCAAATTTCATCAATAAAAATCCTATAATAACAACATGCAGACATTTTGTGACTTTGCAGGCATGTGACATCTGTGAATACATCACACACACACGTGTCATGTCACACGTGTCATCTCTGTAGACGATTATGTTTACCTGGGATAAACGTTCCAGTTAGTTAGGTCTAACTTCGAGAAAGAGGAATTGGCTGGGCAGCGTTCGGGCAGTTGCGCAGTTTCTTCTCGTCCGACTTACCGCAGTGTCTCAAGACGAAAGTCTATGACCAGAGTGTGTTACTAGTAATTAACTATGGGACTGAGACCTGGTCGCTCACAATGGGCCTCATCAGAAAACTTAAAGTCATACACAGTGCAATGGAGAGGGCTTTGCTTGGAGTTTCCTTGCGTGATCGAAACAGAAATGAGGACAGCAAGAGAACCAGGTTACCGAATCAGCCCGAAGAATTGCCAAATTTAAGTGGCAGTGGGCAGTACACATTGCTCGCAGAACGGATGGTCTATGGGGCCGAAAAGTACTGGATTGGCGACCGCGTACCGGCAGACGCAGCGTTGGAAGGCCTCCCTGTAGGTGGAGCGATGACTTGGTCAAGGCTGTCGGAAACGAAGCACAAGACCGATTAGTGTGGCGACGCTTGGCGGCGGCCTATATCCAGCAGTGGACGTCTTTTGGCTGAGATGATGATGATAATGTAAAACCGTTGTGTTCGAGGTCGCAACGCAACTTCGACCCTTCTGATTATGCATATGCCTGAGTAACAACATACCATTACATGGACTGTTGTCATTAACTTCGTCGTACAAAATAATCAGCATAACTATTTCAAACGTTTTGCAGAGCATGAGTGGAGATACAAGTGGTTAACCAGGTGGCTTTTATAGAATGGCTCTTATGTGCTAATGATAAATATATAGGTTAGATAAGAGCTTGAGAGCTTGTGGTAATCCTCGAGGTCTCTAGACACTTATGTCAGAGAGTGGAAAAGTAATTTAAATGACATGTTCGAGTAACTGTTACGGGTTTTCTGTCTGGAATTTCTCAGTAACCTGAAGTCTGGCTTTTGTGCCAATGCCATCAACCAATGGTAATACGCTCGCCCCTATTTCATGGTACTAAAACACAACTGGCAAAATGACGGTGTATTCGGTGCAACTCTGCCTAATCCTTCGATGGTTGATGATGCGCAACTAACGTGCAATGACAATAACTTCAGTAGGGATCTAAGAGTCTTTAAGTCAAGAGTGAATAGGTTATTTCTAGGCAAGCGTGTCTCACCGTCGACCACATCATCGCTTACCAACAGGTGAGATAGTGGTCAAGCGCGAGCCTATACCAAATAAAGGTATAGTTGTTGGCACGTAACTTGGCAAGAGTCGTTAGATGCGCAAAAGTCGTTTCTCAGGTCTCTTTAACCCAAAATCTTGTTTATCTTGTTTGTAAGGTAAATAGGGCGCTATAGTTTCAATAATTTATTTACAGACTTTTATAGATGGGCTCCAAAGATCTTTTGTTGATTTAATTAAGCTTTTATAGTCATCTTCTTCACCAGATGTATCGTATAATACTGGTTCCTCTTCACTATTACAGTGAAGAGTAATCAATATTACAATATTACACAGTACTATTACGGCAAACCCCCACAGTGCTATATTAGTAAGGTAGTAAGATTAGCTTTCTATACAGTCGATATTCAATAAATCTGTTTCGTCAATGAAGCCAGGAACTCATAAAATTGTAGAAAGCCTTAGATGTCTAATTCTGAACAGAAATATATTGAGACTTTCCAAGCATCTTTGATGTATCACACTGTCTCGACATGCCTTTTCAAAATATACTCGTTACTTGTTCATGTGAAAACCAGGCGACTCACGTTTTTATTCCATACACTTTGCTCGATTCTTTGTGCAGTTTTGTGGTTTATAAGCCAAGGTTGAAAACGGAATTGGACTTCTTTGAAAGGGGATATAATTATGGCTATACATAACTTCCTCAATTAGTTAAAAGGAAATTGAAACATGGGTTGTTTTTACTTGTAGGTTTTACCTTAAGATATTTCTAGGATACTACTTATTCGATCTCTAAAAGCGGCTAGCTGCATTTATTGTACTAGCTTCTTTCAGCGTCTTCGCCTGCATCAAATGCGGAAAAAATCTGACCCTATAATACCTGCTACCGGGAAAAATGTTGTATTCCAGGTCTTCCCGTGCACCAAGTTTCATCAAATTCGTACTGTCATGTCGTTACAAACAGATTTGTATAATATCTGTAGTATAGGATGATAGGAACAAGGATAGAATAAGAGTAAGTAGGATATGACAGGAAATAGGACTCCAACGTATATTGTGGCCACATTATATAATTACCGGACAATATTAAATAAACAGCCAATGGGGAAGTAATTAGCGTTTCTATGTATGATCGTTTAACAGGCGTTTGTGTGTATGTTTAGAATCTCATTTTAACTAAACCACGACTGGTGACGGTGATAGCCGGGCATGCGAAAGTGCTTGAAATTTGCATGTCAAGTAATGTTGTTAATACTTATGAAAAAATCACTATTCCTGGTCTCTCAAATCTGACTTTTTATCTTTATTTATTTACGGGGCGACAAATCAGTCTTGTTATAGTTTCTATGCCGAACGTTAATGATAGGAGCTCTTCTCTATCTCTAATATAAAATAAGGGCGAAATTAAAAAAAAAAGTCCTCTAACATATTTTTATTTCATGCTTTTTAAACTATATAATTTATCTAGTAACATAGACGCTTCGATAGACAATCTATCGAATACGTAAGTATGACACCATATCTTGCTAAAATACTCCGATTCAAACAGTAAAACACTCATAGCTTTTGAATGGCTGAACTGATTTTCATCAAACGTAGTTAAGAACACTCTCAATAAAGTTACCATTCAAATATTTTTTTTAAATCAAAATCGGTTCATTCGTTTAGGAGTTATGATGCCACAGACAAATACATAATTACAGAAACACACCAGTACACACGTTAAATTTATAACATACCTAATTTTCCGTCGGGGATTAAAAACAAAGTCACTGTCCACGTCTGTCTAAGTCATTTCTGTTTCTCCGCTAACTTCTGGTAAACCACGCAACGCATTTTGATACGGTTTTCACTAATAGAAAGAGGGAAAAACGAGGCAGGTGTATGTTTATAATTTGTCCCGTGCTAAGCGCGGGCAGGCCGCTAGTAAGGTAATTGAAATGTCAATAAAACATGCGTTGTAATTTCATAATCTCGTGGTTATACCTAACTAGTTTTTAGGGAAGGAAGTTTTCTGGGAAATACTACCATTACCATTACTGTCACCTAAGCAGTACCAGTTCAAATCAAAACAAATTTATTTCATCCGTAATGTACATACAACCTGTAATTATTAATAACAGAAACAATTTAAGGACCCTATCTGACACAGCAATTTTAGTTATATATAAGAGAGAAGAATAGCTCTTAATATTTTTTCTCATTAAGTATCTTTTGTTATTAGTTTCTAAAAACATGACTTGACCACTGTATTTGCAGGCTCATGACATTATTATTAATTATTCATTTAAATTACTCTTTGCACTAACAGTGTGACCCAACACGTGCAAGGGTCAATGCTATATGTAATTACATTTACAATAGATAAACAAGACACAAATAATTTACGACTCGTACAAAGCAACATTAAAACAACACAAAATTTAAACTCAATCAACCAAATTAATTAAATTACATGTCCGACAAATTAACATAAACAAAAATCATAATAAGTCAAATTCATCAATAAAAATCCTATAATAACAACATGCAGACATTTTGTGACTTTGCAGGCATGTGACATCTGTGAATACATCACACACACACGTGTCATGTCACACGTGTCATCTCTGTAGACGATTATGTTTACCTGGGATAAACGTTTCAGTTAGGTAGGTCTAACTTCGAGAAAGAGGAATTGGCTGGGCAGCGTTCGGGCAGTTGCGGAGTTTCTTCTCGTCCGACTTACCGCAGTGTCTCAAGACGAAAGTCTATGACCAGAGTGTGTTACTAGTAATTAACTATGGGACTGAGACCTGGTCGTTCACAATGGGCCTCATCAGAAGACTTAAAGTCATACACAGTGCAATGGAGAGGGCTTTGCTTGGAGTTTCCTTGCGTGATCGAAACAGAAATGAGGACAGCAAGAGAACCAGGTTACCGAATCAGCCCGAAGAATTGCCAAATTTAAGTGGCAGTGGGCAGTACACATTGCTCGCAGAACGGATGGTCTATGGGGCCGAAAAGTCCTGGATTGGCGACCGCGTACCGGCAGACGTAGCGTTGGAAGGCCTCCCTGTAGGTGGAGCGATGACTTGGTCAAGGCTGTCGGAAACGAAGAGCACAAGACCGATTAGTGTGGCGACGCTTGGCGGCGGCCTATATCCAGCAGTGGACGTCTTTTGGCTGAGATGATGATGATAATGTAAAACCGTTGTGTTCGAGGTCGCAACGCAACTTCGATGCTTCTGATTATGCATATGCCTGAGTAACAACATACCATTACATGGACTGTTGTCATTAACTTCGTCGTACAAAATAATCAGCATAACTATTTCAAACGTTTTGCAGAGCATGAGTGGAGATACAAGTGGTTAACCAGGTGGCTTTTATAGAATGGCTCTCATGTGCTAATGATAAATATATAGGTTAGATAAGAGCTTGAGAGCTTGTGGTAATCCTCGAGGTCTCTAGACACTTATGTCAGAGAGTGGAAAAGTACTTTAAATGAAATGTTCGAGCAACTGTTACTGGCTTTTATTGTTATTGGGTTTTCCATCTGGAATTTCTCAGTAACCTAACAGCATGAAGTCTGGCTTTTGTGCTAATGCCATCAACCGATGGTGATACGCTCGCCCTCTATTTCATGGTACTAAAACAACTGGCAAAGTGTATTCGGTGCAACTCTGCCTAATCCTTCGAGGGGTGATGATGCGCAACTAACGTGCAATGACAATAACTTCAGTAGGGATCTAGGGAGTGAATAGGTTATTTCTAGGCAAGCGTGTCTCACCGTCGACCACATCATCGCTTACCAACAGGCGAGATAGTGGTCAAGCACGAGCCTATAGCAAATAAATGTATAGTTGTTGGCACGTAACTTGGCAAGAGTCGTTAGATGCGCAAAAGTCGTTTCTTAGGTCTCTTTAACCCAAAATCTATTTACTTTCTTTCAGCCTATTCAATGGTTGCCTGTAAAGAATCTTACCGATGGGAATATCGGACAAGTGTTATTTAAGAAAGGTCGCTAAGAGATTGCCCTGTGATACCTGTGAGCCGAAGTAAAACTATCCATTGTACACTTTTTAATAAATATTGTCCTACGCTTATCAAGTGCCATTGAATAATAATATTAGAAAGTCTCAAGTTTAACCATAATATAACAAGAATTAAAATTTTAAATATTAAACAATGTATCGTAAACCATAAATATGTATCATGGCCTCTAAAATAAAAGCTGTAGAGAATAAATTTGTTTAGCAAAACCAGGCCGATTCTCACCGTGACCCTGACCTATTTATTAGCCTGGGAGTCGGTCGGCGCCTAAGGGAATCAGGGAGGCTGCATGCTATATCACTCTCAGATATATAGATACATTTATTCATAAAAAGTACACAAAAGTACAGTTTTCTGAATGATAGAAGCAAAAGTGAAATATAAAAAATAAACTATAAATCCATAATATCTTTGAAAAAAATAAATTAAAAAGAAAGAAGATAAAAAATGCTTATTAGTATGAAAGTATTAAATTATTTTAATACATTACTAACCTCATTTAATAATTACAGTTGTTCTAATTAATAAGCACATTATGGATCTTGATATAAATAATAAACAATTATAAAATAACCTATGTCAGGTTGTCTCTCCTATTATCTTGGCCGACCAATATTTAAGCTGTACCTACATTATATTATAATCTATGTTAGACTGCGCTTACACGAGACAATACTCGTCCATCAAGGTTAAGTATAACATCGAGTGATTTATGGCAATATCACGATTATAAGTAAGATATATTTTAGAAGTTGTAAAGTTGCTGAAATAAATTTATTTATTATTATTTAGAACCGTAGGCAAGTGTTTATTTATTTATCCACCCACAAAACACTTAGCAGAGAAAAAAATATACAAGTAGAAGAGCAAAAAGTTACTGCTTATTTCAGTAGAAATTTCTTTCAGTAGACCTGCGACAGGTAACTTGGATGATAGGCGAAGCCACAGTGTGTAGAAAGAAAACTTAAAATCATTGAGGTAATAATGTACTACAATGCTTAAAATAGACTTTAATAACTTAACTATTTATATATTAATTACACATATACCTTAACTAAATATATAGAAGATAAACATACATACATATAATATACACAATTTCATGATCGTGGAGTGGTAATGTTCTTTGACTGGTTTTTTGAACAGAGATACATTTTGAGAGTCCCGGATTTTAGATGGAAGTGATTCTCTCCAGGTCATAATTCATGGCATTAATCACTAAGTCCACGGCTGCAAGCAGAAAATGTCGATAAAGCTGCAAATCGTCTGTGTAAAGATGGAAGCTGGAGGCACACCAGCAGTGAGATCACACCAATCAGAGAAAATCTCTTCAAGACGAACACACTTAGAGCGACCCCGAAGATAAGAGTCAAACTAGGCTAGTGCAGAGGAAGAGAAGTTAATAGACTGAAGGACCCCATGTGTGTGTACTGTGAGTTTTACGGCAGGAAACATTCTGTCATATCTTAGTCCAATGTAAGAAGCCAGTTTGTTACCGTCATTCTGCATTTTTTAAGCGAACACATAACAAAATATAACATAGCTATACTAGGAATTACACTACTACTAGAATAATGATTTTCTATACATTGAGAGTGAACAGTCGGTAGAAAATTTAGCTACACACTCACAGATGTTACTACCTGTTATGACATTTATTTAAATTTAAATCATCAATTGGTAGTGTTATTTTTTATTGTTAAAATTAGTCAGAGTTAGTTTTTTATAATAGATTCAACTAATACAAAATATCGATGTGACAGTAACAAAATATGTGAAATAAGGAATATTGTGTCATCGCCCTCTCGTCTCACACACACTCGATAATTGATCAAATATGGTCATTGGTCATGCTTAGAAGGCAGAACCCGACATATACCTACATTGCAACATCCTTGTTTACACTGTTAGCATGTCTTAAGAAGTAATCTTTTTTTTCATTATAGATTGGCCCGCGCTTGACCACTATATCGCCTGATGTTAAGCAATGATGCGGTTGACGGTGAAGCACGCTTGCCTAGCAGTAACATATTCACTCTTGACTTAAATACCCCTAGGTTGTAGCTATCGGAAAACACAGACTCCGGCAGGGAATTCCATACCTTACCTGTACGCATAATGAAAATATTACCAAAACGTTTTGTGTGTATGGGTGGGATGTCCACTACGTACTGTTGGCGCATCGCCGTACGTTTCGTCGGAATTAGACGGAAATCTAGGCGAAATTAGATCATGCAATTTAATCGCACAATCCCCGATATGCAACCGATAAAAAACCGACAAGCTGGCAACTCAGCGGCGATGTTCTAGGCTCTGCCTCGACTCAAAGTTTTGACTCGACCAGTGCCTCATTGCCGATGAGAATCCAAATCTATTCTCTCTCCATCCACTTAATTATTTTGGATCAAATTAAATTATGAGTTGAAACTCCGTAGCCGTGATCGATACCAATATCAATAACGATAAAACTCACATATGTATTTACACAATAAACTGACGCCTTTTTCCTATGAAGGTAGGCAGATTATATCAGCAGCTATTGAAACCGTAGTCAGATTTTATTATCTACTAGTTTGATTATATTCGATTTATTTTTACAAACTGTCAGAAATAGATCTGATGATGCTCATGCTCGACTAAAACTCAAAGTTCCAAATATATGCTAACACTACTCAATTCCAATGATTTTGTTTAAAGAGTTCGGTAACGTTTCGGGCGTCTAGAAAAGATCCTACGAATTATTTTAACATAAAATCGAATCGATTTGAAGGTTCAACAGTAGCTTCTTCTAATGTTTCTACATACCCTGACTACAATAATGTTTGCTAATCAGTTTATCTTAGTGTAATTAGTAATCTGTGGCAAATGTAGTGGGTAGAATATTTGTTAAGTCATATGTTTATGACACTTTGTATATTTTTAGTATACTACTGTTTGTTTTCCCTATGAAAATAAATAAATCAATCCTGGATCCGTACTTGAGACACACAGACATTAATTGTCACAAAAACAAGCTAACCAATCACAATTGACCTTTTTGAATTAAGCTTGAGCCAATGCTCCTGGAATACTGGCTTAAGAACATAGTACCTATATCAACTGCCTCCTTGGTCCTGCTGACCATGAAGTCCTGGGTTTTTTTCTCGGGTCAGGCAAAGTATTATTGTGTTTTTCTATCTGGAATTTCTAAGTACTCGTAGTCTACTCGTGGCCGGTAAATGGCAATAAGCTTGCCCCTATTACATGAGATTTAAAAATAATTGGCGAAATTTGGGTAACCCTTCGTGGAATACAGTCGTGAAGTTATGGATATTTATGTTACATAGGTATCAATATTATTGTTCAAACTAGTGACCTCAGTCACGATGTGCAATTTCATGCATCATGTTTTTAAATAACTCTTTGCCATTTTAGTTGGAGTTTTACGACTAAATAAAACTGATTCATGTAATTTCAAAGAACAATTTTTATTCCGCTGCTAAAAATAAAATAAAATACATGAATTCTATTCATGCAACTGCTGTTGTATTCAAAATTGACCACAAGCTCATTAATGACTGTGATAATGTGAAGCCATCAGTTTACTGCAATTTAATCCCAAATAGCTAACTTACGCAATAATTCACGTTACTTCACAGATCAATAATTCCAATAATTCACGTTACTTCACAGATCAATAATTGCAATAATTCACGTTACTTCAAAGATCTACAATGTTTTTCTATAAATATTCCTATATCAAAACCAAATATGGGAATATGATTGGATACAACGATCATTTTATCATATCTGGTAAGATAGGAATCTTGGGAAATGAATTTTGGTAACACGTATTATCCATTTCCCAAAATTCACTAAAATTGTTTATAACAGACGTAGTTTCCATCAACTTAACATCATTCAGAGCAGCACACATCTTACAATATTCATTGGTTTCTTTCAGCTCTATCGTCGCGTGATAGGAATAGTACTTCTGCCATCGGAAGAACTCCGCGTAGGTTGAAGGCTCTCTGATCAGCTGATCAATAATTTCTGCCAGTTTTGGGATCTTCCATAATCTGGCATTTATATATGATCTTTCAGGCAGGAACCTGCAATAAAATGCCTTATAAAATACTCGAACCCTAGCGGAAGCCTGATTTGCACGGGCCATCCACAATAATATTTCTGTGTAAGTATTAGGTACGAAAAAATCGGGATATATTATCTACACGATGGTAAAAACCGCGTTTAAACTCGTTGTGCAGTTATCTATACAAATCTATATCTATACTTATATAATAACATTATAAAGAGAAAAAAATGTATTTTTGAATGTAATGAATAAACAAAAACTACTGGACCGATTTCAAAAATTATTTCACCGTCCGGGAGCTACACTATCCCCGGGTGACATAGGCTACTTTTTATCCCTGTATTCCCACGGGAACAGGGACTACGCGGGAAAACCGCGAGGCGTCCGCTAGTGTAGAATAAGCGCATACACAGTCAGGCAAGAATTCAGCTTTACATCTTGTAATTTTGTAAAATCAGGCAAACCTGTATTTATATCTTTGACCTCAGTTTAATACTGATCACAATTATAGTTATTCTGAACAGCTTGATCGTCGCAATATTAATAAACTGAAAATACATTTTCAGGTGCATATACATAAAAGGTAGGTAAAGATTTCACATTGGTAGAAAATCTATAAAAATCGTGTTCAACTTACCTGCTATAATTAGCTCCTCCGTAAACTATGGGTACTACATTATTTTGTACGGCTTGCAACAATTTCTCTGTAACGTAATCTTCACTAAAAGCGTTCTCAAAAGATAAGTAAAAGTAATAATCTTTAGATAATATTTCTCCACAAAAATCTGGTTCATTACGATTACATGCAAACTCTCCACAATCTCCGTACACGTGTATATCTCTGTCATATTTGTTTTTTAATACGGCTTTAAGATTCCTGACATAGTGCTCACGCTTACTTCTTGAACGACAGTTAGACACGAACCAAGCGACTGCACTATGTTTACTTTTGAGCTGATACTTAAATGTTTCGTTGACGGGATCCATGTTCTTCCATTCTATCCAATGCATGTCTTTCTTTGGACCCACTATTTTGCCTTTAGAGTCTTTTATCGCAATATAGCCCCAATGTAGGTCCGAATCTAATTTGTATGTCCATGTCCAATTAAAATATCCGTTAAAATCGTAAATACACAATGGATAATTCGCAGGTGATTCAGTACTTGCAAATACAAACTTTTGTTGTGGCAACCGTTCTTTCGGCAACATCAAATCTGTACCTGTTATTTCTGGTCCATGGAAAAGTAACGCGTCGAATGCGGTAGTATTTCCAAGAAAGCTATGGTTGCCAGTCACTATGCAATTGGTGTATTTACAATTTCTAGCTATAAACCCTCTTCTTCCTTGACCAAGGTCCACAAACGGTAGGGTTTCATCACTAGTCCACAGCAATATGTATTTCATTTTTATGTTTGGTATAGTCCCGTGGTTCGCCTTATACTTTTTTATCATTGTTATTAAAACAGCGGAGAACATTACAAAAACAAATAACTTGCTGGTGAATTTCCTCATTCTATTAATAGCCATAACAGAAATATGTACTGAGTGACTGGACACGCGTAACGTAAGATATGAGAGTAGACCCGAAACTAAAGCTCACGACTTTTCTGTACTAGCCAAACATCTATTGTTAGTTAAACACACACGTGATACCACATGGTTGGGCCATAACCATGTTGATGCTGTTGTGTTGACTCAGACTGGCAGTCTGTTATCGTTTATATTTTAGTAATGCATGTTTTACGAATTGTTGTAGTAATGAAGTCGAATATAATTACGCGGATAAAGTTACTGATAGGTACAGCATTTGCATTGAATTTGTTATGATAGTGCATTATCATACTGACTGATTTCTATAATATACAAGTACACCTCTACCTAACCAAGCTGAAAAAAAAAATTGCTGTTTAGTACATTTTGTCGAGTTGTCGAACAAATAAGTAATGTACAAAAGATTTTTTATATGTGTGCCTCGTGCAATGTCAATAGGTCTGAAAAATTTTGGAGTAGCTATCGCGTACTGGAAATAGGTCTCCCTTTTAGGTGGACCTGCGGGAATCTGTTGGATACGAGACGCACAGAACCGACCGATGTAGCGACACTTAAGGGAGACCAGTCCAGCAGTCTCAGTTTTTCGGCTGTGATGATGATGATGTGCAATGTTAATTTCAGGTCTTGGTTTTGGTCTAGCCACTGACTCATATATAATTATAGTTTAGCAGTGGTTTTTCTCTTCATCATCATACCAAAACCAGCTATGAACCGACCACTATTCCAACGTAATATGTGTTCACCGAAATGTTCGTGTACGGAAGGTGCTACTTATTGATACATCTGCCTAACTAGATTGAGAAAACCAAAATGAGATTGTGTTAGTAATCATTTATTTCAACTGAAGTTTGAGCTCCGTTAGTATAATCCGCCTATTAGTTAATGCTTGTGTTATCAGTGCTCAAATAATGAGAGCCTTTATCTAAGTCTACTTGATCTTTAAACAGCAATTCGGTTGTAATCGAGGTTAATGGTTTGCGGTTTGAAACGAAGTGTTTTCAAAAGTAGGTAGATACACTTTATTTAACCTTGAGTGTACAAAACAGCAAATAAGCTGAATAGACTGATTCCTTGTAAATAAGACCTCGTAATACCCGTTTCAACCAAGTTTGTACCTACCCACAGTCTGTACAAAGTGATTTTTAAAATAGTTACAAATAATTATGTTATTTTATTTTTAACCGAAGAAAAAAAAGGAGGTTCTCAATTTGACATGTATATTTTTTTATGT
Source organism: Orthosia cruda (assembly GCA_964057195.1). Lineage (NCBI taxonomy): Eukaryota > Metazoa > Arthropoda > Insecta > Lepidoptera > Noctuidae > Orthosia > Orthosia cruda. The sequence goes on from OZ059826.1 coordinate 43,893,973, forward strand.
ATGGCCACTTAAATTTGAAACATGTTGGTGCCATTTAAATTTGATAAACAAAATTAAACGGTAAAAAAAAGAATTCATTGATAATTTTTCATAGAATTTTCAATTGTGAACCAATATTGTTGAAATAAAAAAAAACTTTTGGTCTAGCATTTTAAGGCAGCGCCAAACAATAATCTTTTTTTTTTGCTTTTCAGTTCGTTAATTCGTCGGTAATTTTTTTTTGTTAAAACGGTTTTTATTACGTCGATCATTTTATAACAACGAATAAATAATCTTTATCTTTATTTTTAGTTTGATGTCAGTGAAACTTCAGCCTCTAGAAGAATTCACTAGCACTGGTAACTACGATTATTCTATCAACTATCTAGGTCGTAAATTTAGCTCTGTGTTATCATCTAAAACAAATAGGATAACGTCATCAAGAGCTCACGTTGCGTTTTGTGATAACACTTTATCTCCCATCGATCGTCTGGTTCTACTATCTTTTATGAAAATAGTGGTAATCTATGTCCGTGACTACCGCCGGAGCCCCAACACCAACTGCTTCCATATGGTTAATAATTACTACTCCACTGGTAACACTTAGTACTCGAACAACAAAATTGGTACCTTAGTAGTTTTCGAGAAAATCGACTTTGAAGGTGGTCTAGCGGTAGTCACGCTCCCTTCAGCAGGACCACCATGAGCGCCGAAAAAGGGAGCATGCTTCAGCTATTCTAAGTATCCAAATAATTACTACTCTTATATGAGATTGATTTCATAAAAAAAAACAGAACTGAAATATTTGTATTTACCGAGATTTCGACGATGATAACTTTCGTGCGCTCATTCAGCAGGACCACGGCTTTGAATGTTGAATGCATGTTTGAGGAGCTTGTCGCTTACCTCAAACCTACATAGAAAATTACTACTCTGCAAGATAAAATTAGTACCCAAAATTCAAAACTCGTACTCAAGTACATTACGAGATATACCATGCCATTGGTGGGGTGGCGGTAGTTACAGTATTAATTTTCATTTCAAGATTTCCCTATTAAAAGCTCTAGGATTTCTTCCCAAATTTATGGAAAAAAAATGTATAAATTGGGAAAGACATCACAGACTTTTTTCGGCGCATGTCCCTTTTCAGCGATCATGGTGGTCCTGCTGAAGGGAGCGTGACTATTGCCGGGCCAGCTTCAAAGACGATTTTCTCGAAAAACACTAAGGTACCAATTTTGTTGTTCGAGTGCTAATTGGTAACAATTGAGTAGTAATTATTTACCAAATGTGAAAGCAATTGGCGTTGGGGTTCGGCGGTAGTCATGAACATTGGTAAACTGGCTCAGTGTGTCAGTAACGAAAGTCAGTTCGAACAATAAAAAAAAATATCGGATGTAAAAAAAAATTACAACCCCTGATTTGATTCAAATCAACATCGACTCGGAGGACTCATCCACCAGTTATGGAAATCCTTATAAATTGTTGTCTTTTTTACCATTTCTTCATTATTCAAAGTAGTACAAAACAAACAATATGGATCAGTCTCAACACTTTCACTTTTTCTATGATACGTGTAATGATTCTTCCATTTAAAATACCCTGCAAATTTTTCCGGATCTTTGATCAATTCATACATTTTTTCTGCAAGAGACTTAGCGTCTAGCTCTCTGGCGTTCAGGTAAATACCATCTGGCATAAATCTGTAAAATAACATTAACAGAAAATTAACAGACTTACTTAAAATAAACTACACTTTCGACTTTTTGTTCATAGTTGAGCTGCGGTCCAATAATTTGAACGGGATACCCCGGGGTTCATACGAGCCTTAGGCCGTGGTTTCGATTCTAGTTAGGCACCTTACTTTGAGCAATTTATATATTTATTACTTACTGTTCTTGAAAGTTTGAAAGAAAGTATCGTGAGGAGGTTCCAAGTGGGAACGTTGTAGATGAATATTAGTATTAGTGTATTTAAACAATAAAATCAAACATTCATTAATACTGACCTAGTATAATTAGCACCACCGTATACTATGGGTACAGCGTCGTTAGTTAACGCTCGCCACAACTTCTCTGTGGCATAGTCTTCACTAAAAGAGTTCTCAAACGACAAATAAAAGTAATAATCCGATTTAATTAATTTATCGCAATCATCTTCATTATCTCTAGAACATTTTAAGGATCCACAGGTACCAAATATATCTACGGACATATTGTATTTTTTTAATGCGTTTTTCAAATTAGTAACAACTTGTTCTCTTTTACTTCTAGTATAGCAGTTAGAAGCGAACCACGCCGCAGCTTTGGTTTTCGTTTTAAGCTGTTGTTTAAAATCGTCACTTACTGGATCCATGTCTTCTAACTTCATCCAATGCATTTCTTTATTCGGTCCAACTATGGCTTTATTTTTATCCCTAATATTGAGATAACCCCATCTTACTTCAGAATCTAATTTAAAAGTCCATGTCCAGTTGAAATATCCATTAAATTTATTAGAGCAGATTGGATAATTTTCTGAAGACTCTATACTTGCGAAAGCATATTTCTGGTGGGGGGATCTCTTTTCAGGTAATTTTGGAGCGCCATAACTGAGTTCTGGCCCTGCAAATGCTATGACGTCAAATTTTGAATAATCGTCACCGAAGTAGGAACGGTTTGCGGTCACTATACAGTTTGTGTAAGGACATTTTCGTTCAATAAATCCCTCCTGTCCCTTGCCCATATACACGAAAGGAACAGTATGTGGTGAAGTCCATTGTAAAATGTATTTTAATTCCACTTTGTTTTCTGACACATTTTGAAGCACTTCACTTTTTACTAGCATCCGATCATTTACTATTAACTTGTCACTGTCTGGAAGTATTTGATCACTGCTCCTTGCTGTTTTCGCTGCGCTGTATAAGAGTAGTATCATTATCATAGTAATCATAAAAAATACTGTCTTTTTTGCACAAAAGGCCCTCATTGCTACAGCAGATAGTTGTATCTATAAAAAGGGAGTGAATGAGTCTGTCGCCAGTGGTGTGAGAGACTGACTATGAACAGCTACGTTCGTATGTCATACTCCTAATCGTGACCGCTTATCAGCACGTCTAACCTACACATAGGTAATATAGTGATTTTCCGAATGCATTATGACTTTGTCAAGCGAATCCTAACAATTGTATAAATTCTACATAATTATACTACATATACAAAATCTTTTTATTATATTTCGTTACACTGTTTTTCGTGCTTTATCGATTTGAAACACGGAAAAATAATGCTTGATTACATTATTTTTTGAAGGTTTTCACAATGACTTGACATTGGACGATTATAGGTATCCAATTAGTTATGCCAAAATATATCTACTGATCCACAACATTTTAAAACTGTTCTGACCAGCACCACCAAAGACAATAGTTACCTACTTAAGGCCATGGGGAATAAAGTTGCCCAAGTTCTCCTTCCCTAACGCGTTAGATGCCACCAGTTACTGTTGTTATACCTTCTTTTTTCTTTTTAGGGTTCCGTACCCAAAGTCTGTCAGTTACTGTCTGTCTGTCACCAGGCTGTATCTCATGAACCGCGATAGCTAGACAGTTGAAATTTTCACAGATGATATATGTCTGTTGCCGCTGTAACAACAAATACTAAAAACAGGATAAAATTAATATTTAAGGGGGATTCCCATACAAAAAATGAGATTTTTTTGCCGTTTCTTGCAATAATGGTACGGAACCCTACGTGCGCAAGTCCGACTCGCACTTGGCCGGTTTTTTTTTTTTGGTGGGAAAACATCCAGTGACTTCTCCCGCTCTGGGTGAAGCGGGAGGGCGTGTCAGACTTTTACTGACTAAAACCCACCCGTGTTCCTTCAGTTGCTTAAGCCAGGGCCGCGGTAACTCTTTTTCAAATTTATCCGCGACTCAGACAGGAATCGGCCCTAGTGAACCGCGTCAGTTTTGCTGACATCTCTTTGAGGCGCGCGTGGAACACAACGCGCCGTCGACTCGGGCCTGGTCCATATCGGACGGCGAGATACCCGCTGCTCGAAGTCCGCAAGCCCGCGCCTACTTGTGGCTGGAAATCGTCTTGCGACGCCCGACGCCCGGGACATCTCCGTTGCGTCTCCCTCACGCGTTCCGCCTCCTCCTTCGCGAGCATTACTGCTTCGCAGAAGGAGGTGACAGCTTCCCATGCCCTCTCGCTCCGTACCATGGCCTGAACCAGGGCCGGACGCTAGAGTTCACCACCGCCGATCGCGTCCACGAGGACACGGCGGTGCTCCGCCCAAGCGGGACAGACCTCCACCATATGCTCCACCGTGTCAGAAGTATATTATTGGGCATTCTATACCACTATCGTCAAGTTGCTCGGCGAGTGCGCCTCGCTGCCGATAGTGGTATAGAATGCCCAATAATTGATAATCTACTCGCCTCTCCACTCGACCGAGACAGTACATTGTACTGAGAACTTGATTTGGAACGATAATTCGAGCAAATCGATACTCGACTCGCCACTCAACTCGACCGATACACTCGAACGAGACAGTTCATTTTGTCGCGTACTGGATGAGCTTTACTCGACCATTGACTAGTAACTTACTCCTTACCACTATATTCCATACGTCTGACCAGTATGCGGCGTTTCGGAGAACGATGAACTGTCAACTATCAACTCGACTCTCCGTTTACTTACTGCACTCGACCGATCACTCGAGTTTGTATTCGCTGTTAACAGAATGTCGAGCGAGAGTGATGGTGGCCGATGATTGTAACAAACCAAAGCTTGTGACTAAAGCGTTAACGGGTTGTTACTGTAAATAATAAACAACTGTAACTTAGGTACTTGGTTTAATTATCATAAAATGTTGGTTTGTCTGGAAACAAAATATCAGCCGCACGCACGAGCTCTTGTAGTTTTCGCCACTGAGGAGAGTCCGCGTCGGTCTGGAACTTGATTCGGACGAGCGCTTTCTTCCACAGCTCGGCGGAGTCGGTGAGGCGAGCGTCGTCAGCCTTGTACACCTTGCAGTCGATGTAGTACTCTCCGTCGGTGCTCGTTGCTCGGCGCTCACAGCCGCTGGCTACGCGGTTCACAAAGAATGAAGTTAGGTGATCCGATGAATGTTCTTTGTGTGGGATGTCGCGGTTTTTACTGATGCCGAATATGTCCATGCCAGTGTTGGTTTTTTTACTGAAATAATAACGAAAACTGTTATTAGTTAATGTTTACAACGAGAGATGCAGGGGCAAACAAAAACGGTGTGTAAGCAGCGCACACAATCGCATAATATTTTATGAACGACACCACGGATATTTCTGTAGAAAATATTACAAGTGACTAATCAGCGAATGGAATACTTATGCAAATTGCACTATTATAATTCAATTAGTGGAAACGTACTACTTTACTATTTTAATTTCATCAGAACTAGGAGATAATAAATTCAAAATATTATTCACCTGCTACGAGTTACGGTTGTTGTTTGTGACTGCATCTTGCGTTTCCCATTGCTGTCTGCAGACGGTTTGCGACTGGCCTTCACTTTGTGTCCAGTGATCGATGCTTGCGAGTAATCACACTCAGAGTCTGACCTGAAATAAAGATAGAGGAAATGTAGTCACACAATTATTATTAATTAATCCAATGGAGTAATGTCCATTGCGCTGGGCATACTATAGGACACAAGTGTTCGGGCAAACACTGGTTCTCTAATATTTAAATGGGATAGCACTGAGACTGAGCTAACTATGTACAGATCGGGTGATCTGTGAAGTAACGCGCTCACAAACAAATATATGTAGTTATAAATGACAGGCTAATCACAAGTGTGATCCATGAAAACGAACAGACTATTTTATCAGACTTACATTATTTTCCGATCAGAAGTTCCACTCGGTTTGATGACTTGGCTGGTGATGACAGCAGCGGATGGCTATCGACAATGCCGTCACTGATATTGTAGGCGACACGGAGTGTTTGTAGACCGATTATACAAGAGCACTTCGTTGCACTTGCAGACTGCGAAAACTTTGTACCGAACAGAAAAACTTGTGGCTTATAAGTTAAAATCGAATTATAAGTTAGGAATGTTAAATCCACTACAATCAATCCGGTATTGCTTTGTTAAAGTAACTTTTTCTATAGTCGTATTATACGCGTTGGTAAAATGAAGACGAAGGAAAATTTTATACTGTATCGAATGTCGATGCAGCGAAATAAGCTAGGGCTGACCAAACGATAGCGTGAACGGAATCGCCACAAACCAGATAGATTTTATTATTTTAAAGAAGTAAATAAATGTTTCCAAGGTAATTATTTCATCATCTACATTTAGGTTTCGTGTAGAAAAAATGAACTTACTGCCGTCTACCGCGTACTTCTCTAGATTTCCTAAAATAAATAGATAATATAATTCCTGTAACTACGGTAACGGGCATGACGAAACCATGAACGTTATATGATATCGTCATCGTCATGTCGTCTATCGACATACTATGATATATTTTAATCGATTAAGTGCATTGTGTGAAATTTGTATATTTGAATGCCTACCAAGTTGTTACCAACCCTAACCAAAATAGCTGATTATTGTGATTGCGAAATAAATAATTATGTTTAGCACACGTGTAACAATTAGGCAATAACAACTTTTATGATGAAATATTTTTCTGCTTTGTAGACAAAAAAGAAAACAAAAAAAAATCCCTAAAATATTATTTATTACCTCAAAGTCTCTCGGAGCGAGCACCTTTCTAAACTGTTACAGTACAATCAAGTTAATTATTATAAATAAATATTTAATTGATCTCACACCAGAAACAACAACAATTTCAGCTACTGGAGCAACTGTGTTCGTTATATCGGGGTGCTGAAATATACATACATATTTGGATCACGCAAATACATAATCTTATGTATGAATCATTTCATATTGTGCAGGTAATTATCAAATATAACACAACAATAATACGATAACTATTTAGAACATTACAATAATTATGACTATTTTTCATTCTAGAATTTACAGCTTTTTACCTAATTCTTCATCGGTACCAATAAACCATTTTTTTTTAGTTTCAGATACATTCTGCCTAAACATAATATTAATTACTGACTTGCCTGTGAAGAATTATTAAATTACTTGAAGTATATCTACATATTTGGACCACGCAGATACACGTACTCTTATGTATACATAGTTTCATATTTTGCAGGTAATTATGAAATATATTTTTCTTCTCAGAATATACCATTATCTTACCTAATCAGATTATGTACCTAATGCATCCATCCATTTTTTTATTATTTCAGATACATCCTGCCTAAACATAATTACCGACTTGCCTGTGAAAAATTACACAAGGATCTTGAAATCAGCGTAAAATTGTCCTGACCAAGTTGTACTAATTATATAAAATATTTTGTCTGGTATACCTAAGACGGTGAATATTAGTTGTAAGTATTATCTAATCCAAATTTATTGAACTAATAATTTCAAGTGTTCTTTGATTTCAAACAATAATATAATGCCTCACTGCTCTGATTGTAAAGTATTTGTAGACAATCGTCGATGGTCTGGTCATTTACGTAGCAATGTACATAAAAACAATAGTTCTACCCCTATGTATGATAATGTTGCAATTATTAATTCTTCTTTTAAAGAACGAATCAAAAGTTACAAAATCATAGCGACAGGTGAACAAATACATAGTTTTCCTGAGGTGTTTCTCAAAAGTATTAGTACACAAGTCAAACATTTAATAGACAATTCAATAGAGAAACACACCTCTGTCAAAATAAATTTTGAACTGTTTGCTTCGTTTCTTATGTATAAAAATGATCAACAAGAAATAAAATCATTCCGTACAAACAACATTATTACACATTTTAATTACGATTTTGATTCTATTTATAAACTAACTATTGATTTACTACTAAAAAAAATTGAAGAATTTGAGGAAAGGGATAGTGGTTGGACTTTTTTATGCAATTCACATTTAGAATTAAATATTAATAAATATCAACCTCTCAGCGGATCTAAATTTTTAACTTTGCCGAAATTCATAAAAAGTAAAAGAGCTTGTTTGAATATTCGGAACAATGATGAGTATTGCTTTTTGTGGTGTGTTGTGGCGGCATTGTACCCCACAAATAGACATCCCGATAGGATTTCGTCTTATCCCCGCTTTCAGGATGTTTTGAATGTTAATAATTTGACATTTCCAATCACATTTTCGGACATAGCTATCTTTGAGAAAAATAATCCTTCTGTTAATATATATGTGTATGGTTTAAAAAACGAGAAGACAATTATTGGACCGCTTTATAAAACGTTGAATAATAAGTCTAATAAAAGTATCCATCTACTGTTTATAGAAAACAATAATAATTCTCATTACTGTCTTATCAAAGATTTATCTCGTTTAGTTAGAAATCAGATGACCAAACATCATGGTAAACTATATTTCTGTGAAACTTGTTTATTGTTTTTTCCAACGCTTAGTCAAATTGAATCCCACTTGTGTGGGGGGATCGTCACAGTTTTATCAGAACAAGGTTCATTTTTAAAATTTAAAAATTATGATAGGAAACAAAACATTCCATTCGTCATATACGCTGATTTCGAAACGTTACTTGAACCCATTTCCGGCGATGATTTCAACACCGCTAATACGTCATACTCTAAACGCCACGTGCCGGCTGCATTCGCTTACAATGTCGTGTCATCAAATAAAAATGATAGCGTTGAAGGCTATAGAAGTTATCGCGGCAATGATTGTATTTCAAAATTTATAAATTTTCTTACTGAGGATGTAAAACAAATACATCAGATTATATCCAAAAGCGAGCCTATGATATTCACTGATGACAATTCTCTAGAGTTCAAACGTGCCGTTAGGTGTCATATTTGCGACAATTTACTCTTGACCGATAAAGTAAGAGATCATTGTCATATTACAGGCCTGTATCGAGGTGCAGCACATCGACACTGTAATTTGCAACATAAAGTACCAAAATTTATACCAATATTTTTTCACAATTTATCCGGGTACGATTGTCATTTATTTATAAAAAAGTTAGGCGAAATTCCAGGCCCAATTAAAATAATCCCTAAGACTAAAGAAAAATACGTCGCATTTACCAAATTTATTCCTATTGCTGATAATGAGTTTATTTGTATAAGATTTTTAGATTCATTCAACTTTTTAGGGACAAGTTTAGACAAGCTCGCTAAAACATTGCAGGTGGAAGATTTTGTTAATCTTCGATTTCATTTTTCTAAAGACAGACAGTTTAATTTATTGACAAGAAAAGGTATATATCCTTATGATTACATGACCAATTGGAAATGTTACGATCAAAAATCATTGCCGTCTAAGGGTAATTTTTATAATTATTTGACTAACGAAGACATTACAGATGAGGATTATAATCACGCACAGGCTGTTTGGGCTGAATTCAATATTAATAACCTCGGCGAGTATACGGATCTATACTTAAAAACGGATGTGCTTTTGTTAACAGACATATTTCAAAATTTTCGGAAAACCTGTAAACAATATTACAGTCTTGACCCAGCGTTTTACATTACTGCACCTAGTTTATCTTTCGATGCAATGTTGCTAAAAACGGGCGTTCAGTTAGAACTCGTGTCGGACTTAGCTATCATCAGAATGATACAAAGCGGTATACGCGGCGGTTTGTGCATGTGTTCCCATCGGCATGCTAGAGCCAATCACAAATACATGCCTGAATATAATCCATCACAACCTGAGAGTTTCATAGTATATTTAGATTGTAATAATCTTTACGGTTTTAGCATGTGTCAGTATTTATCATACTCTAGTTTCAGATTTTTAAGTGATAACGAATTAGCAAATTTTAATGTTACCACTATAGAGGATAACGCAAACTGGGGCTTCATATTAGAAGTCGATCTATTGTATCCCGAGCATTTACATAATGACCATAATGACTTACCATTTTGTCCCGAAAAATGTGTACCCCCGGGAGGTAAAACAAAGAAATTAATAGCAAATTTGTATAATAAGTACAACTACGTGATTCACTACGTTCATTTAAAAAAATGTTTAGAACATGGTTTAATATTACGTAAAATTCATAGAGCAATTACTTTTAGACAGAGTCCATATTTAAAACAGTACATAAAGTTAAATACTCAATTAAGACAGAAAGCAAAAAGTTCCTTCGAACAAGACTTTTTTAAGTTATTAAATAACAGTGTTTTTGGAAAAACATTAGAAAATACTGAAAATAGAGTAACCGTACATTTAGTTAATCAATGGTGCGATCAGTCCAATCGAACTAAGAAATTTATATCCGCTGAGAAACTTATAGCCAACCCCTATTTCCACAGTGCATCTATTTTATCAGAAAATTTAGTTGCAATACAAATGAAACCTGATCAAATTATTTTAGATAAACCTATATACATAGGTTTCACTGTATTAGAACTTTCAAAAGCACACATGTATTACTTTCATTACAATATTGTAAAGCCTTTTTATAAAGATCGAGTGCAGCTATGTTACACAGATACCGATTCCTTTGTCTATAAAATATACACCAACGATTTTTACAATGATTTGAAATATAATTTTTTACAATATTTTGACAGCAGTAACTATGAAATCACAAATGATTTACAGATACCGCTAAAAAATAAAAAGGTTCCCGGTCTCTTTAAAGATGAAATGGGAGGAAAATATATTACTGATTTTGTTGGTTTGAGATCGAAACTTTACTCTATAAGAACCCCTAATAGTATCATTAAAAAAGCAAAAGGAGTAAAATCATGCGTGGTCAGGGATTTAAACTTATCAGACTATGAAACCATTTTATTTAATGGTGGAGTAATCCGGAGAAAAAATAATATGTTTAAATCAATAAAGCACGAAATATTTACTCGGACTGTCAACAAAGTTGCTTTATCTAGAAATGATGACAAACGATCGATATCTGTGGATCAAATATCAACCCGAGCCTGGGGGCATCCATTTATTTTTAAGAATGAATTACTTTGATCATAATTTTAAGTTAAGTGTTACCTACTCATAGTTTAGTTTTAGGAAATAATAAATGTTAATATTATACAAAAAATGAAATAAAGTGTGAATTATTATAATTATTGACTTGTTTTATTTCTGAAATCCTGTTTATTTCAAAATATCATTACACTTTTTTTTTTTTTTTTAAATCGGTAAACAAAGTTAACACTGATTGCAGTTATCTCACTATGCACCTAAAATACCATGCATCATAAGGTTGATTTTCGAATAACTAACGTTTTACGATTAAGTAACATGCTTACAAGGCGTTGTTTGTCATTGTATAAGTGTTACCTACGTTGCAGTTCATTGGCCTTAGTCTTGAGACACAAACGCTTAGTTGACAATATTAGTATGACTTGTAATTATTTAGTTATTTTGTCATCATTTACGAAATATTATTCGGCGCGAACACCTGTTTAATATTTTTTTAACTTCCATCAAAAGTTATCATGTCGGTGAGTAAAATATTTTTAATTCGTTTTTTTATGATTGTTTTATAATTAGAGATTGTGTTCGCAGCTGTGTTGTGTTGCATTTTTCCAGAGCCTTTTGTCACTAATCTAAAGTAAATCTAGACTTTCTCGATTGAAAACCCAATTAAAACGCTATACTAGCGGAATAGTGGTATAAATTGTGTTTATATTTTGTTCCAGAATTCTGACACCGAGATTGTATTCAGCCAGTATGCTCAGGATCCTTACGAGGGATTCTCCGAGATGTTTCGCAGTGAACCCGGGCAAAGCAAACAAGTCACGAAAGATAAAAAACCAAAACAACGGTGCAGGGAAAAATCGATAAAGCAAAATCCTACAAAATCCTTCGTTATGAGTCGACTACATCGAAAAGGGATTAAGTTAATAAAAATTTCAGTGGTAGATCTGTGTAACAACAATCCTCAAACCATAGACAGTGATAGTGACAGTGAAAACGTTATTATAAACGCTCAATATATTGTTCAAGATCCCATCGACAGTGTTATGGACGAAACTGAGTCTTTAGTTAAGAAAATATCAAAATCTTTAATAGGTACTGACTTTTATTAACCGTTTTTGTAAAGTAGTTAATATTTGTATTTTCATTATGATGTTTTTATTTAATTTTGTATTAGGTTGTGTTATTTGTGGAGTAGCGTGGGGGTGTTTAACAAAATAAAAGCAAATTTACATTATTTTGATTTTTATTTAAAAACCTTAAAACCAATAATCTAAATACATTACACATATGAGTACATACATTTATACCCATTCTAAATATTTCCTTAAACAAAGCACATTTTTAAGAGCACAATGCTTTAGATGTTTATTACAATTAAAATTAGATCTTCCTTCACAGTATTTTTTATGCAAAACAGAGAAACTAAGACATTGTTCTGTACCAAGGTCTGATACTTTACAATTCACACACAGTTCCTTTATCCAATTCACCTTCTCCAAACCATTTACAATAATTTCCTTATTTTCTAGATATGGAACGATTATACGCCGAAATTCTCTATAGTCAATATATCCTTCATTCCAATAAATACCTCTATTTCTTTCCAACCATTTAACTTGTCTCTTTTCGTCACTTGTTAAGTATTTAAACAAGTATGGCGGTTTTATTAAAAATGTTTGCGTATAATCACGACTTGCAAAAGCTAATTCTTTTATTATAAAATTATTGTTCAGGTCTTTAAACCCTTGAACATCTAAAATAATAGTATTCGGATTCATGATATTTTTCTCACAGTATTACTCAATGGCTTGTACTCAATTATGCAGTCGTTCAATATAAGACAGTATGCAGAAGTTTGATCTGGTATATCGGAATCACTCTCAATTTCCACTCTTACATCCACAATAGGACCTGTCTTTACATTATCAGCTTGTCTAGAGCAATCTATGACAAATAGCGGCGCCAAATCTTTGAATTGTTTCTCACTTAATAAGGGTTCCGAGCGACGTCCGTAATAAGACTGTTGAAATCTGATGTATTGCTCGTATAATAAAGCGATTCTGTTATTCGCGAAGCTGACATTTAGGTTTTCATACGGGAAGTAAGTTGAGTTTAAGTATACTCTAACGTCACGAACATGACAGTGATCGAACTGGGACATATCAGAACTTGAATTGTTTTTTCTATTTGTTTGTAGACCCATAATTATGTATCTTGGTTTCTCTATTTGTGAGGAAGTTTTGATAGACCAGGTATGTTTTGTAGTTTTAGGTAAAGCTGGATATTCGTACAGATCCCAATTTCTGAATATCATCTGGAGTGGTCGATCTTTTTCTAACAGTTTTAGCAAACTTATTTTTTCTTTGTCGGACACTTTAACATGCGGTACACGCCAGATGATTTTATTTATCTGAACGTCGTCTACAAATTCCCCTGTGTTAAGTTTCACAGCATTCAGATTAGTGTTACTTCGTAGCAATATCAGTTCGTGCCTACTATTTATCACGACTTTCTTGAAATCTTCTGCAAAACCGATAATGTTACAGAGGGGTATAGAAGCAGAAAAACTACCCCCATTAATATTTTTTATTCCATCGATATTCCAGCCCCATGCATTGGCTATCTTTGATTCACCTTCACTCATTGATATTAACGATTTCATGGTGGTAGTTATGCCAGCGTTTTTTATTCTATCAATTTCCACTCCATTCAGCTCATATCTTATATCTTGGAATAAGTAGAGTAGAGCATTATTCGTAAAATTAACACTAGTGGCTTTCTCTTTCATATCCTTTTTACTTACGACAACAGTTCCTTCCAAATACAAGGTACTAGCTGAGGGAAGTATATACAAGTCCTGTTGGTTAATAGGTATGCGGATTTCATCGTTTCTATTGAAACTAGTTACGTAGGGCTTGTAAGAATGAAATTCGATTCCTTCAACAGTGTTGTCATAAGTCGGAGCAGATAAAACGTCTAAGATATTCATTTTAGCAAACCGATCGCTTTGAGAAATGCCTTGTTTTCTTTAGTTAATTTAATTTTCTTCTTAGAGCGAGCTCTTATTTGCTTGGAAGCTTGAGCGGAACTGATATTTTTGATTTGTTGATGCATATATTTATTGTAGTCAATCATTTTTTTCTTCTGAGATGCAAATACAGCTGCACTTCTTCACCGCGCAAATTGATTAAGCGGTTATTTATATCTAACAGCCTGATATGTATACAGCTAATGTTGTTTTGGTTAATTGGAAAGTATATCGCGTTTTTCGGGATTTCTATAATTCTATATCCGGGAGGCACGTTGAGAGCAAATTCGTGGATAATGTGACTGGGTTCTCCGTTTGTGTACGAGCCGCTTACAATATCACATTCGATCCTGATCACTGTTGTAGGTAAAATGTTGACTGGAAAGTGCGATACATGCCATTTATTTGCTTTTAAGATCTGCTTATTAAACCCTAACAAATTCCTAAACGTACCTTCTTTATTAAAATTTATGTCTTTTGTACAATATACAGCAGCTTTTAAAGTATTGTTATTGCACTGTAGTTTGATTGATGCATCTTTCATTTCAGATTTTAAATAATCATTAATATCTTGCAATTCATAGGTGCCGTCAGGTATTTCAATAACTTCGTTAGAACCATAATAGAACTTATTATTCGTTTTGTCAATGTTTGGAATAGAATTAAATGTTGCGAAATGCAATAAGGCACACTCATACTGTTCATATAGTTGCAACGTGTTAGGATAGTAAGTAGATAAAGTTGACGAGTTTCCAGTTATCGATAATGTGAGTGACATCTTGCAAATGATTCAAATAAAAGAAAAGCATAAGTTTTATACGTTTTATTTCCAAAAATTCCATAGATATTCTAAACATAAGTGTCCACAATTTACAGTGTTGAATTTCTGATATCTTGTATAATTATAAAAAACATTACAATTCTTAAAATATCGCATTAATTCCGTTGGAGGTTTTAAATCTCCAAAGCTATCAAAATATTCACAATAATTGCATACTTTTACATAAGCTACCCAATGCGTGCCTTCGTTCTTAGTCGTCCAAGTTAACGACACCACATTCAACCCGTTTTGGCGTCCTTGGTAACTGATCCTTCATGTATACTCCTCGAAAGTGAGGGATGTTGCGTGCATACCTTTGGATGTCTATATTAGTGAGAGGACGATTAGGTAGCTTATTTTTCAGTTTTTTGAAGACTTAATGAATAAACCATTACCATTTTTATGTGACTTAATGTACAAGCCCTGGCCTAACTTTAAAGACTCCATAGCCTTATTATGTCGTTGTGTTTCTCGCAAATTTTGCTGACCTGCTTTGTAATCGTTAACAGTTTTTGCAATACCAGCCGCACCACCAGCTAAAGTTCCTAAAGCTGATAAACCCGCAAAAATTGGGATTAAAGGTAGAATACCTCCAGTCTTTGGTAAGGGTATCACTCGCGGCACTCGAATTTTCTGAATGCATGGGATTATTTTTTTTGCTGCTGAGTAAGCAGCGTTAATTAAAGCTTTACTGTCCTTTGGATTCAGTTTCTTTATTTTTGCTTTTATTTTTGACACGAAACTTTTAAACGTTTTAATGCCAGAACCAGATTTCAGTTTGGCTTTCATAACTTTGCTCACTAACCATGAACTAAGTTTTTCACCTTTCCCAGCATCGCTCGATTTAAGTCTTTGTTTAGCCATATTTAGTAGTTGCAAATCAGCTTTGTGGCGATTGGGTAAGTCTGTATGGTTTGCATATGCAATGTCGTGATGCATACAAGCTTCGTCTAGCTTATTTACACCTCGGTCACCTCGTAATAAACGTTTCTGCAATTTAGTTTCGGGACCGCAATAATTGTAGCCGGGTAAATGAAGTTCGAACGGTAGATTATTAATTAAGGTATTAACAAGTTCACCTCCTTGCATTGTCTAATGTGTAATGAGAGAAATGATGCAAAAGTAATCGTTATATAATTATTTTAATCCACTATTGCAGTTTTCTCGATCCAACTATTTTCTTCGTTGTTTAGACCCAACCATTTCACAAACATTTTTGATCCTTTTCTTTTTAAAACCCTTTCTATCAAATAAATACCAGGATAGTAAGATTTCTGAAGTTCTTGCTCGTAAAAGGTTCCCATTATGGCTTGCTTTCGCTGATCTTGTATATGATATGTTACTGGTATGGTATGATTAATTTTTTTTATAGTAAATATTTCAGTTGACCAATTAGGTGTATAACCTTTTTCAAAATGGTGTTTGTATTTACTGATACGAACAAAGTCACCTACTTTGAACTTAGGTTTTCTACGGACGGTTACATGATTTAAGGCTTTTTTAATATTTTCTTTTATAACAGACTCGCAAGATTTATTTACTTCAATTGGTTTAAATTTAATGGTACGATGTTTTGTGTTGTTATATATCTTTAACGTAACCTCTAACGGTATATCTAACCACATATAGTTTCCGTTCAGACTAAAATATTTATATATTTTATTTTTAAGAGTTTTAATCAGTCGCTCTACGATCGAAGCTTTTTTGGTAGAAAACGTTGAGTAATGGTTAACATTGTAAGTCTTCATAAGCGTTTGAAATGAGTTGTTATAAAATTCTGTTCCCATATCAGTTTGTAAATTAACCGGTTTGCGATTGCTGTTAATCAGTATTCGTTTAAATGCATGAGTAACATCAAGTTTATTTTTTGATTTTAATGGCTCTGCCCAAGCGTACTTTGAGAAGCAGTCAATCACCACTAAAATGTAATTATGACCTTTATTATATTTTCTTAGATTTTGCATGTCCATCAGATCAGCTTGCCACAAGTCATCGATCCCCTTTAGAATGACAGGACGTCTAACGAAATTTCTTCGTGCTGCTTTATGTATTTCATTAACAATTTGCTGTTTTGCCATTACGGAGTTTTTTGTAGTAATTTATCTACCTCTGCTTTGGTATAAAACTTATCTTCCAAATGAGTTGAAATCTCAGGTATCTTTGCTTTTAAAGTAGCCTGAACTGTGTCCTTTGTGTCTTTTATGATTTGAGAGCGCAATGAACCAATCATGTTATTAAATTCTTTTAACATATTAGCATTCAATCGATCTACATAATCCTTGTTCACGGTCAGGTTATTTAATTCTTTTAACATGTTAGCATTCAATCGATCTACATAATCCTTGTTCACAGCATCGCCTGCTTCTACTGGAGATCGGACTCCTCTTAATCTTGATGTTTTTAAATCAAAATCTCCGTTTTCTAATTTTAACAATGCGTTCTCATTAAACTCAAATAACTCTGATAAACGCATTCTTTTGTGAATGTAGTGTCCGAATTTGTCTACGTTCATATTTAAGGTGTATTGTATCGAGAAGCTGATAATAAAATAAACACATTTTAAAATATTTATTTATTTATAACTTTACTTTCACGCAATTCTTCAATGATAGATATAATTTCATTATCTAATCCTGTGTTACCAGCATCTCGAGATGCAATTAGTAATTTTAACCTATCTACCAATTCATTTGGATCGTCCCAATAAACAAAATCAACATTTTTCTTCCACATTTTTGTAAAGGGTAGTCCTTTTCCTTTCGTTTGGTGGTCCTGAATTGTACTTCGTAGTTGGAATAGAGGCTTAATAATTTGCAAATATTTTTGTCCTTTATTACTTTTGATTGGTTTACCGGGCTCATAGTCCCGTCGATGTGCGTTTGTGTCAAGTAGCATCGACTTATAATGTTTCATATCACTCTCTGTAACCAAGCTTAAATCGGCATTCTTTTTCAACAGCAACTGTTTTAAACCAGGCGTATTTCGGTATTTGCGTCCAGCTACGATGATATACTCATCACTGATCGTTATACGAGCAGAACCTAACATCAATTTTCCGCCCTCTTTTCTGACACCAAACGGAATATCGGTCAGAGCTTCTGAGGACACTGACCAGGATGACGAATCAATACCTTGGTTGTTTTCAACTAATGATTTGTACGAAGAGTCACTTTCGATATCAGATTCATATTCGTCTTCATTGTCGTTATTATCATTGGTTCCTTTACTAATTGTGGGTTCTTTTTGCAAAGTTTTATCGATAAACGGAACTTCGGTTTCTTCATTTTCTATATTATGCGGAACACAAGCCTGCTTACTGACATTAGCAATTTGGTTGAGTGGTTCTGTTACCGGCTTGAAAACTGATTCCAGTACTTGCTGATTGTTAAGCTCAGCATCTCTCATCTTTCGCACCTTCTTCTTAACAGCATCTGCAGCCTCAACAATTTGTCTTTTCAGTGATTTTTCCATAGTAACAAAAAGTTCGTGATTGATTAAGCGTTGTCTGAAGAATAATAATATCGCGAGGGTAACACTCTTAAATATAAATATTTTTAATCAAAGACAACAAAAGTGTCAAATTTATTTCTATAACATCCTTTATTTTTGGAGCAATCCTTATTAATCACTACATAATTGAAAGGTTCACTCCATATTTTCGAACACATTTCACGAAATTCAATCCATGTCATATCAGTGTTGATATGTTCTTCATAAATATGCCGTAAATTAATTTCATCTTGTTTAAAAAGTATGATTAATTTCGCATTATCTCTTACTAACTGCTTGGGGATTTTACTATATGTTTGGTTCAGATAAAAACAATCTATGCATTTGTGTCTTCCCATTGCAAAATAATCACGCATGTTATTTTGATTTTCACAAGCAACATCATCAAAAATAATCACGGAGTTGGGTTTTGCGTCCTGAACGCTTAGTACTTCCTCATTTCCCTGATATTTCTGGAGGGAAATACCGGGAACCCGTTGCAAAACTCTTTCTAAGAAAATGTACTTAGGTTGGTGCAGAGTTTTTGAATAAACATAAACATTTTCAAATCTTAATCCATTTTCGTGTATAAGAAGGCCAATTAATAAATTGGTTTTTCCACAATTGGATGGACCACAAATGATACATCGTACTGAGTTAGGTAATAATTCCCCATGACGAAAACTAGTCTTACAAATATCATCGCAGACTGTATCAACATGCAGCGATTGCGGTTGTTTTACAAATTTCATGATTACTGTTGGAAATGAACCGATTAAAAATGAGTGAATGTATATAGTACGTTAACATTTATAAACTTACCACAACCTCTTTTGCGTTACTGGTCATTGATCGAGTGGATTGTTCATTACTAAGCATTCTGTACCACCCTTCAGAGCGATAGCAAACTCGCATGATCATTGGTTGTATACAGTTATACACTAGAGAGTAAGTAAACGGAGAGTTGATGGATGATCATCGTTGCTCATCAAGTACGCAGCAAAATGTACTGTCTCGGTCGAGTTTATCGGTCGAGTGGAAAGGCGAGTCGATTATCAATTATTGGGCATTCTATACCACTATCGGCAGCGAGGCGCACTCGCCGAGCAACTTGCCGATAGTGGTATAGAATGCCCAATAATATACTACTCGTGTCCTCCGGGCAAACCACACAATGATGACACCCGGGCGTTTCCTCCCGCCTTATCCTGAACAGGAACCTCCCGAAACAGCCATGTCCGGTGAGGACCTGAGTCAGGCGGAAGGTGAGGACGCTATGGCACCTCTCAAGCCACAAAGAGGGGCCTTATTGCCTGAATTGTGGCGTGCCCAGCGCTGAGTTGCGACAGTCGCTCTCTCCGTGTCGCCATGAGATCCTGCCGGAGCTCAGTCCGCCGAGCCGTGATTTGTCGCGGCAACTGTGTTTCCCCCGGCGTTTCACCTCCTTGCACCACTCCCATATGTGCGCGAGGACTTTTGCCTCCAGATCCCATGGCGGCAATCCGGCAAGGATGCTCGCTACCTCACCGGAGATCGTGTGGTATCCTCGGACCAGCCGAATTGACATGACCTTTTGAGACGCGTTCAACCAGCGGGCTGGTCGCCGCCTCAGGGAACGCGCCCACACTGGTGCACTGTTGTTATACCTATGTTTTACGTACAATAGTAGGTACTAAGCACAGTTTCCAACCCAACATCGAACCCGCCTTGAGCAACAGTAGTAATTTAAAGCTCATGCCACCTCTGTATGCGAAGAGTTCTTGTGTTTAAGATTTGACATCTACTTTTAAACATACTACACGCGCATTATTGGAACCTAAAAACGATTAAAAATAGTTTACTGTAATGGTAGTTTTTATTTCGTACATAATTATTATTTTTAAAACCAGCTATTCCAAATTAATAAAACAATTGAAACTCCCTTTTAAATAGGATTGCTTTACTTTTATTCGAACCAAAAGAATAGAGTTACCAATTTCAGGAGAATTTTCCTTATGACCACTTTATGGTTTTGTTTTAAATGTTCATTTGTTATATTTTTATATTTTAAATCTTTTAAGAAGTTAACGTCATCATATTTTTCAAATTAACCTGGACTGAGAGGGTTAGAGCAATTGGGATAGGAGAAAATTTCAATACATAAATAGCGATCTCCATAATTCTTCGTGAACGTAAAGCATAAAAACACTTGTAACAGTAATTATGGTTCTATTCGTTGTTGCTTTGCTTTCAAAAAGCATCTAACGGCCGTTCAACGTGAAAATGAGCTGAAGGAAGTTAAAGGAGTTCTTGCAGTTTCCTTGTGTGAAAAAACCTAATTTAATTTCTAGTTCTTTGGCAGTGAGTTAACGTCAGCTGTTTACAGAATCACTGGTCGCTTTTAGTGTAGTTATGTATACTTAAATTTATATTTTTTTTTAAATATTGCTTCAGAAACATAATAATAAACAACTTTTTATTGTATCTCATACATTAAGTACGTTATAAAATACACTTGTTTTGAGGCTATCTCGCTATTTCCTATAATGTATATTTTGTAATATTGAAACCTTTTATATTGGAACGTCAAATAACTTTACAAAAACCCAATATCTTTTTTATGAATGAACAGCATTGAGTGTGAACGGACATGATTGTACATGAGTAAGATGATCCTTAGACCCATTTGCACTAAAAACTTAACTCACAGTTATAAATAAGTTAAGAAATTAAACAAGTCGCATATTAATAAAACTTTATTCAAACTTTGAATTTGGTAAACTATACGAATCATTATTATATTTTGTACGCAAAATACGCGATTGGTCGTGGAGTTGCGGAAAACAGCCCGTTTTAACCTTACCTAACCTATAATATAGGTACAATAATGTTACGTGCCTACACGAAGTTAAATAGAAAATATTGTATGACAAACTGTCAATTTAATCTCGTGTTAGCAACTAAATCTGAGTTAAGTTTTTCATGCAAGTAAATATGTCTAGCTTAGTTTTAATTAGATGGATTCTGTTTCCTCGAAAGAACAAGGTTTCGGTCAATCTATTTCTTAGTATTTATCGTCATTACATAATCAAAATCCATCAGGTCTGTGTAGTTTCACTAGCTTTTTAAATTGATCCTGTAAAAAAGTTCCACAATCCAATCAATCATTTCTGTAATTTATATATAAAATGTGTGTTGTATGTTTGATACCTTTGTCTGTTATTCGAAGAGCGTCTGACAAGCAACTATCTGCAATTGAAGTGTCATTTACACGACGATTACACAATTGTATTTTTGATTACTATTGCACTGGTTTACTTGTTCTATGTAGTTTATGATGTATTTCAACTATTCAAACAACATTACGTAATCAACATTTTATTATTTTGAATGAGCAAAGAATGATTAGGCAGTAAAGTCAAAATGACGAAATTAATATGACTATCTTTAAAAAGTTTTAAAACCTAATGACATTTATGTGCTGGACTCCACCATCGACTAAAATCATTATAAATATTTGTTCTTAAAAATTGTTCCTTATTATTAATTAACGCGCAAAATTTGCAGTACAGATCTGTGTCGTTGGATTCACTCGGGACGTGGTATGAATAGTGATTGTGCCACTTGAAAAATTCGTAATATTTTTGCTTATCTTCTATAGCATTTACCATTTTCTTCGCCAGCTCCCTGATTGACGTCTTTTGCGCAGACAGATATATTCCATCAGGCATGAACCTGCAAATAAAGTATGAACAAATTTTTATTTTATTTCATCTTTTATGGATTTTGATTCTAAATCTTTTGGGTTTATTCATCAAGAATTTCTAAGTAGCAGTTATGATACATTTACTTTTCGTCACTAGTCCTATAGGCAAATAAAGAAGTGTATATAGTATTTTATTCCTGAATCATAATCGTATCAAAATTTAAATAATAGTGCATTTCTATTCTTACACGCATTACTATTTCAATTTTGATATGATTTATGTATCAGATACTAAAATGCAACTTTCTAAAAAATGATAATTAAAATCGAGAAACCTTGTATAGTTGGCGCCACCATAAACCACAGGCACGGCGTAGTGTTGCAGAGCATGCAACAACTTCTCTGTCACATAATCCTCCGCGAACGAGTTCTCAAACGACAAGTAGAAGTAGTAGTCAGTCTCCAATTTCCGCAAACACTCTTTCATACTGCCTTTAGGACATTTCTTCGTCCCACATCTACCATATATATCGACCTGCATGTCATACTTTGCTAGTTCAGTTTGAAGCTCTTTGGCAATTAAATCTCTTCCACTCGGTGCTCCACAATTAGATACGAACCAAGCTGCTGCAATTTTCTTCGTTCTTATTTTTTCTTTTAGAGAGTCATTTATAGGCATCATTGTTTCCACTTTTGCCCAATGCATATCTTCTCTAGGACCCATGACTTGCCCTTCTTTATCTCTTATACTAATATATCCATTAATTTCATCAGAACTCAATTTGTAAGTCCAAGTCCAATTGAAATATCTATTATACATTTGATGACAGACCGGTTAGTACGCTGAGGACTCCATACTGGCGAAAACATACTTTTGTTTAGGTGAACGAGACTGAGGAAGGTCTTCATTTTTAAGTTCTGGTCCATTAAACAATATCACATCGAAGTATCCAATATCTTTGAACAGATGTCTATTTGAAGTCACGTAACAGTTAGTATAGGAACACCTTCTGTTTTTAAAAGCTTTGGTACCTTCTTCACCCAAATATTTGATCGGATCAATTTCAAGCGATGTCCATACTAGTATGTATTTAAACTCTGGTGATTTACTTGATAAAGATACCTGAAAGCTCTTATCTAACCCCAAATAATCCAAGTTATAGTAAAGTGAAAACAGAGTGACGCTGAGAATCGCACAAAAGATAAAGCTATTCGCAAACTTACTGACAGCCATCTTTATGAATGTAGTAACAGTCAACTTACACGAACAGTCACATCACTCACCTATGTTATCATGATATAACAAATTTAATTTTAAGTACGGGATTAAGCATAACAGTTGCAACTTTGTGCTCGTTTTAGTTTTAATTTCACCTTTCTCCGATTGACTTCCTAATTATTTGTTAATCACAAAACTACACACTACATCACACTGCACGTCTTTTTTAATGTGGCATTGTTATTTTATTACTTTTTACCTTCTGACTAAATGTCCGAAATCCACGGAACTCTACAACCAATTTAGTGACGTTTGAGGAAAGTCAAGTTATACCAACCGGACAAAGTTTGACTGTATTTAAATGTCAAATATTCATTATGGCGACAGGTCACTGGAACAACTTGCGACCCACGAATACCCCTCAAATTAAAGGGAAAAATTACAAGTCCGTGATTAGACCGTGTACTGTATGAATCAGAATGTTGGACTGGGAAAAAGATGGATGAAATGAAGTTGCATGAAGCAAAGATGTGAATGTTGAGATGAATAAGAGATGAGAGAGGTATAAAGTGAGAAATAAGTATATTAAAGGAAGTTCAAAATTGGCGCTAGTGACAGAAAAGTTGAAAGAAAACCGTTTGTCCTGGTATGGTCATACGCCCCAGACATTACTCATAGATTTCTACACAAAATTTGTGGGAGTAGTGCACGTGTTTTGAAGGCATATGTATTGCTAGTTTGGGCCGACGACAAATTTACAGGTATCAAAGATCAATTGGCGACCAGCTCTTAGACTATTCTATTAAATAATCAAACGTTATATTTTATTTTATAATGTATTAGTTATCAATTTTCTGTTAACCTATAGGTACTACATATAACATATAATCTATACTAATATTATAAAACTGAAGAGTTTGTTTGTTTGTTTGAACGCGCTAATCTCAGGAACTACTGGTTGGAATTAATAATTATTTTTGTGTTGGATACTCCATTTACCGAGGAAGGTTATAGGCTATATAACATTACGCTACGACCAATAGGAGCGGCGCATAAATGAAAAATGTTACAAAAACGGGCAACTTTATTATATTTTGAGAGCTTCCGTGGCGTGCGCTGCGTAAACGGTTTAGGTTACGCAAATTTCATGTGCGACAGAATTGATCCTTTTTAAAAGTTCTAAGAAAAAGTCCGCAACAGCATATGTCTATCTTTTAAGATTTACTCACTATAATTTTTTATGGTAATAAAATTTGTTAATTTGCGAAGGAGTTATATTAACATCTATACTAATATTATACGTATAATTAAAGCTCAAGAGTTTGTTTGTTGGGTAGGTGGGGTAGGTAGGGTAGGTAGGTAGTGATAGGTAGATAGATAGCCAGTTGACGGGAGCGAAGCCGCGGGGGTCAGTTAGTCATACATAAAAGTCAGCACTCAAACTTTAAGAAAATTGAGTAATGTTTTTGCGTACCCATAGAAAGAAAGAAAGAAAACACATTTATTTGACACAAGCCAGAGCACACAACACACACATAAAAAAAAATATAACTTAGACTAAACAACAATAATATAAAAAAAAAAAGAAAACATAGCACCTGATATCTGTAAAGAGTATGTTTGAAAATGAATTAACCCTGAAAACACAAACAAATATTTTGATTCCTAGGCTATGTCGAGTTTTCCTTACATAAATGACTAGCTGTATTATACATATAAACCTTACTCTTGAATCACCCTATCTATTAAAAAAAACCGCAGTAAAATCCATTCCGTAGTTTTAAAGATCTAAGCATACATAGGGACAGACACCGGGCAGCGACTTTGTTTTATATTATGTATAAGCCGTTGCGTAGTTTTAAAGATCTAAGCAAACATAGGGACAGACAGCGGGAAGCGAATTTATTTTATACTATATAAGGATAAGGATGTACTGAACAGCATTTTTTAGGGTTCAGTAGTCATCAAGGAGCCCTCATTGTTTCGCTATGTCCGTCTGTCCGTCCGCACCTTAGCTCAGAGACCCTTAGTAATAGAAAGCTATAATTTTTCATGGATGTACATATTAATCACTCCGACAAAAAGGTAAAATAAAATATATTGTTTTAGTTTTCCTGTTGACGTAAAGTGGGGATGGTTTTTTTCTCGTCTATACCATGATGCGGGGTATCGTTGAATAGGCCAAATTTTTGTTATTTCCCCCCCCCCCCCGGGTAACGGTCGACCAACTTATAAAAATGAACTTGGAAAAATAATTTTTTTTACAAATTACTTATATAACGTTGTTAGTAGTGTAAAACAGATAGTAAATATAAGTTTACGAAACATGTAAAAATATACTAAATAACATCCTTAATAATAATGATTTCTAAATTAGTAATGTTTACGCTCGAATAACGCAATGGAGTGAGCAGAGTCGTTGGCAGTAAAGGTGCGTACGGCGTATGCGCGCGGGTTTGTCTATTTTGCTGTTTTAGTGCAGTTAGTATTGGTATTTATCTAAAGTCAAACTAGATTCGATTGCCAAGCAAATGCCGCTACCCGAACATAGCTGGCGGTATTCTGTGTGGTCGCATTTATAGACTTAATTGCGTTTGCCGTAAGGTTGACATTCGTGTCATAGGTCGATATTTACCAACGCTACATCAGTGCAGTAAAACATATTGTATTTATAATTACATTACCGTAATCGATAGATACCCGATTTCTTAATTCGAAAAAATAAGAAGTGTTTTTTTTTTTGGTAGTATATTTTTTTTGTATTTATCATTAACATATACCTAATCCTAGTATTTAAAAATACCTATTTCATTTACCTAATCCGAATATTTATTCAATATAGCCGCTAGCCTCTTATCGATATTATATATCTTAAGTAGATTAGGTAAGAAATATTTGGCATGGAGTATGGATGTTCCGTTTCTGATATATTGTGGAACGGTGGATTATATTTCGTTTTTTATGAACAAACGATACTTAAAGTCTACGTAAATACTACTGTTTTTAACGTCTAAATTAATTAAACTAGCTTATAAATACGTAAACCAGCTAAACCAACGGAATGTAATTTATGCAATGCTTATTACTAGTTACTGATAGAACATGTGTCACGTACGCATGTTTACTTTGCACAGCCAAAAGTTAGGTCAAGATTAAAGTTCATTGTTCACTCTTTTGAAACAACTCAAACGACATATTTTATTACCGAAAAATGGCAACAATTTAAAACTAGTACTTTGTGTAGAAACCAGAGCATTATTATATTAACATGGATTTCACCCATAATATTACATGAATTTCTGATTTTTACATATTATTATTTAATTTCAGTAAAAGACGTGAAAGTTCTGTTATTTTCTTCGAGAGTATCATCCTAAAATAACGCCCCCTGACAACGACGTCTATTCATTACGACATACATCGCTAGAACACTAACTAATCCAGTCTACATAGATGATGCTGGCGGCAGTTTATACTTGAAACTTAATCTCCCACATTTTAAGATACGTAACATCTTCTGTGTAGACCGTGTACGAATATTTTGGGCAAAAGACAAAGACAAAAGACAAAGATATTTTATTTCAAGTAGGCCACCAAGCGACACTTTTGAACGTTAATACATTAAAATTTAAAGGGAATAAAAATTGATTCTACCGTGCATTCGGAAAGTAGCTTGTTATGGAGAAGAACGGACAAGAAACTCCATACTGACTCTTTAAAAAAAAAAAGAAGTTATTTTACCATATTTCGGTACATAAGTACATACATTAATAAATTCATATGTGTGAGGACAATGCACCCAGAATCACTACACACTATACTACGTACAGGTACAAAGTATTAAAAGTACTCACACATGTACCGTACAGTTACATAATAGGTACTAGAAAAACATTAGCATCCGAAGCAGTTAAGTTAAGACCAATCCCAACTGACGGCGCCCGTTCACAAACATGACGCATGAATCGGCACCACCCAGCCTGGCAGCCGGCATCAACCATCAACCATCATGAAGGGAACCGAATAATCCAAAACACGCGCCACCATCAGAAAGACATTTGAGAGAGCATGACACACTCAACTGCAAGGGCACACATAAGTCAAAGAACGACACAAAGGTACAGCAAATGGTAGATCTACAGTTGGGTACATAGTACTCACACACGTGCTGCGCAGTTATACAATACTTAAATAAATTGAGTCTATATAATACAAATATATTCATAGTCTTATCTTAGGGCCATACCTAATCCTTGACGCTTTGGATTAGGTACGGATTCGCATCGAAAAATATCTTATCCACATACCTAATCGAATATTTATGCCTCACCTCTAGGCCGCTCATTAGAAAGCCGGTTCTTGTCAAAAGTATACAGGTTGGTTCAATTAAAAATATTTGTTTTAGCTAAGCTAAGTCATTAATATAGTCGTAGTAGTATTTTTTTTGTATTTTTGTTTGTAGTTTTTACAACTTATTTTTTTTTAATGTTTAGCGGTATTTCATTTAATAAAATGGGAATCAAGAATTTTGTCGTTCGCCTACCATAATAGTTTTTAGCCTAAGGTACAATTAATTGATTTTTGGTGATAGTCCTGGTGATAACTTTATGCGATATGGGTATTTGAATGGTCTTATTATTATATTGTTCAATTAAGAGGGCCTTGTTAAGTCAGACTAGACTGGCAAAATTTTACAATACTTGAATAGTTCCATGACGTTTTCTTTGTATTGAAATTTTATTTTTGTAGGTACTATTAGGTAATTATAATCATCATCTTCCTGTCCTTATCCCATGTTATTTGGGATCGGCGCAACACGTTTTCTTCTTCCATCCAGTCCATTTTTTTATTATGAATCAATCCAATTTGAAGTTATGTACTTATTTAATTATACCCATTGAGGCGGGCGGGCCTCTTTATAATATAATAGTTGTTCATGGGAACATAAAATAAATATTTTATAATTGTTTTTCACTCTTTTATTAATAAAACAGTATTTTATACAGAGCAGCGTGGTTTCAGTTGAGAGTTGAATACAAGAAGGCTAGAACAATAGACAAAAGTAATAGACTAAAGGGACTGTTTACATAGACAATATTATAATATTTTAAAGCCATGTTCAGACTCTTGAACATACTCCAGGGCAAGAGAGTAACTAGATTAAATGTACAACATCATACACAATAAATATATTTTATTGGAAACAGGCAGTTTTAGTTTAACTTTAGTACTTCAAGTACTAAAGTTAAATTTTATTACTTTTATACATTGGACTTAGAATCACAAGAGTTTAACTAAATTAAATTAAGGATATTCTGAGATCGTTAAAGTTTACATTTGCAATGTTTGAAACAAATTAAATGCAGGATATTCTAGTTAAATAACTAAATAGAAATCAATGATATCAGTAATGTAAGTTTTAACATTAACAGTTTTACATTTTGAGCTAATATAAATTGCTTAAATTTTTAAAATAATATTCAAAGTTATTATTTAACTTATATGGCTAGTCAATGTCAGGCGACACAGTAAGTAACTTGCGACTTATTCTATAGGTATAGGTAATACACACAGTTTATTTATGGACCGGCGGGTTGTACCTCACACTCTGATCTTGCCCCCGAAACACTTTAATGACTAGGGCCATCGGCTATTGTAAGGGAGGCACGTTGTCACCTTTGAGTAAGACAAGACAACCTTTTTCAATGTCTTGTAACTTTTTATGCCACTTTGGTCGACTATTAAGATGGGAGAAGTATTGCTTGTGCTACGCATGCCAAAAATGCTGTTTAATTTGTGTACAGCGCCTCCAGAATCTGAGCCTGTTAGTGGGGATATCGGCAAGGTCTGCTCTGGTATACACACTATTGGCCTGCTGATAAAAAAATGCCCTGGCGTCAGAGCCGAAAGGTCTGTGGGGTCCCTTGACAGCGGTGTCAGTGGCCTTGAATTTAGGACACCTTCAATTTCAATCAAGATGGTATTTAATTCTTCATAAGTGAAGCTACTGGCTCCAACTACGCGCTTAAAATGATACTTAAAGCTCTTTACAGCCGATTCCCAGAGGCCACCAAACGTTGGTGAGTAGCTTGGTATGAATTTAAATGCAATGCCTTTGTCAGCAGCAGCCTTGACTATTGAATCCTGATGGCTATCAGTTTGGTTAAGTAAATAAAAATCGCAAAGTTTATTATTGGCTCCTTTAAAGGTTTGGCCATTGTCGCAATGTATTGTTTGAGGCACGCCTCTTCTGGCAATGAACCTTATTAAGGCAGCCAAAAAGCTCTGGGTGGTCATGTCGGACACAAGCTCCAAGTTAATGGCCTTTGTGGCAAAGCAAACAAACACTAATGTGTACCCCTTGGTGACAACGGACCTCCGCAGGCTCGATTGCTTGACCTGGAATGGACCACAGTAGTCCACCCCAACCTTGGAGAACGGGTGACTTTCGGTGACTCGATCAGAGGGCAGGGATCCCATGAGCTGGCTGGCACCTTGGGCCTTGAATCTGTAACATTTTACACATTTGCTTAGAACTCTCTTTACTTCGCGAGAAGCACTAGTAATCTAATACCTTAAACTTAAGCTGCTAAGAGTTAGTGCTAACCCAGAGTGAAGTAATGCAATATGCTCATTTCTTATAATTAATTGAGTGACATGACACTTATTTGGTAAGATAATTGGATGTCTTTGTGAGTATGGTCATCATCATCAGCCTATAGCAGTCCACTGCTGGACATAGGCCTCTCCAATTGCACGCCATTTGGTTTAATTTTCGGCACCCTGCGAAGGTCCTCTCTCTACCTAGCCTGAGGACGTCCTAACTTATGTTTACCAGTTCGCGGTCTCCACTCAAGAACACGTTTACCCCAACGGTCATCGGTTCTACGAATTATATGGCCGGTCCATTGCCACTTCAGCTTACTTATTCTGTGAGCTATGTCGACAACTTTGGTTCTCTGCCGGATCACCTCGTTTTGGATTCGATCCCTTAGAGAGACTCCGAGCATAGCCCTTTCCATAGCTCGCTGAGCAACTTTGAACTGATGAACCAGCCGTATTGTGAGTGTCCACGTCTCGGCACCGTAGGTCATAACAGGTAGGACACACTGGATAAAGACTTTAGTCTTCAGGCTTTGTGGGATACGCGACGAGAAGACTCGATGAAGTTTTCCAAACGCCGCCCAGCCCAGCTGTATTCCTCAGCTAGCTTCCTTCTCATAGTTGTTCTTATCAAACTGCAGAGTTTGCCCGAGGTAAACGTATTCTCGAACAACTTTGAGAGCACCGCCATTGATCACAATCGATCCCGGAGTGACGTGTGAATTGAACATAACCTGGGTTTGGTCCAAGTTCATCCGGAGACCGATGCGTGCAGAAGAATCAGCTAGGCTATCCAGCATCTGCTGCAAGTCGTGCACCGACTCTGCCATTATGACGATGTCATCCGCAAGTGTGAGATGTACTCGCCGTTAATATTAATGCCGCGTCCTTCCCAGTCCGTCTTAAACATATCCTCCACCGCGTTACTAAAGAATTTCGGAGAAATTACGTCCCCTTGTCTAACCCCTCGACGCAGTGAGATATGTCTAGTTTGCCGGTCCTCACTTTGGACGGCCATTGTTGCGTTTTCATAAAGACATCTCAGCACTTGGATGTATCACCAGTCAACTTGGCATCGCTGCATAGACTCCAAAACAGACCAGGTTTCGATGGAGTCAAAAGCCTTCTCATAGTCCACAAAAGCAAAACACAGGGGCCGATTATACTCTTCGGACTTTTGTATAATTTGCCGCACTGGGTGGATGTGGTCTATGGTGCTGTATCCTCCTCGGAACCCGGCCTGCTCCGGTGGCTGAAACCCGTCGAGTCTTCGCGCTAGACAATTTATGACGACTCTCGAAAACAACTTATAAACGTGACTAAGAAGCGAAATGGGTCTGTAGTTCTTCAAAAGGGTCTTGTCAACCTTTTTGAAGAAAAGAACGACCACGCTCCTCTGCCACGCCATTGGAGTTATCCCAGAGAACAGGGCAGAGTTAAAGAGCTCCCCAAGCTCCTTCAATACCGGGCGTCCTCTCGCTTTTAGGAGCTCGGCTGTAATCCCGTCCTCGCCAGGGGCTTTTCCATTTTTAAGCTGTTTGAGCGCCGCCTCGATTTCATCTTGGCTTACTTCAGGCAGGTCTTCTGTAAAATGGCGGGTGAAGGTGGCTATAGAATCCTCATTTTTCGGGATCAGGCCGAGACGCATGCGATGCGTACAGTTGGCTGAAGTCTTCTACTTCCGAAAGAATCGCCGGCCTCGAAACGACGATATCCCCACCAGATTTAGTCAGCTTCGTCAGATGGCTCCTCTCAAGTGGCTGGAAGAACACTTTGGACCCCCGGTTTTGCTCAATCGCTTTCTCTATAGAGAGCGTATTGGATTGTCGGAGATCGCGTCGTACCAGTTTCCTAATTATTTTGAGTGGCAGTCGGCTAGCGCACCAATGGTTGGCCCTCAGCCCCTATTTTTCCTGATGATTATGGACGCTTTGACTTCGGACATACAGGAAGAGGCATCCTGGTGTATGCTGTATGCCGATAACATTGTGCTGGTTGCCAAGAGTAGCCTAGAGGTCCAGAGCAGATTGAGGGTGTGGAGGCACAGACTGGAGTGTTGGCTTAAAATTGTGAAAAAAAAAGTGTCAAAAAAGTGGGTAGGTGCAAAAAAGTAAACACATGTTCCCAAATCTTTAATTTTAATAGTATTTTCAATATTTTAATTAGAATTCATACCTAATATTTTATATCAACATACCCTTATGTACATATTGTGTGGGCAGTAACATACACATGATCTAAACAGTGGTTATTGCATTTACTTGCTGGCTTGACCTGTCACTTGAACTTTGACCTCACTGACTATTGCACTTGAATACTAAGACACAATCATGAGCTCAATAGCTGACATTACGGAGACACAGCGTTTGGCAATTACATCCCTCAACCAGCGGATGGCTGAATTTGAAGATCATCTCAAGATTTCTTCAGCTGGAGCAGACTTGAGCGGGCTTCACAAAGATTTCACAACCTTCAAAGAGCATGTGTGGAGTGTCCTCATTGCATTGCAGCTGCAGATTGCTGAGGTAAGCAGGAGTGTTGATGTCATTGAGATGCGTCACAGGAAAAAGTTCTTGCTGCTTGGCGGTGTGCCTGAGAAGCCTGGTGAGAGGCTCCCGGAGAGTGTGGCATCCCTTCTGAAGGATAAGCTGGGCATTGCTGATCTGGCACCATCTTCATTAACAGTATGCCACAGACTGGGTACTGCTTCATAAGGTCACTCTAGACCTATCCTGCTTCGCATCATGGAGTCTGCTATTAGGGGTCAAATCTGGAAAAACAAGACCAAGCTGAAGGGTACCTCTTATGTAGTGTCAGAGTACCTCACTCGTCGGCGGCAGTCTGCTTTTACAACGGCTCGCAAATTGTTCGGTTTCGGTTTTACAATGGATGGAAACATTAACGTCAAGCTCCCTAATGGCAAGCGTCGTCGTGTCTTCACTGTTGAGGAAGTCAACGCGCTGGGTGCGGAGTATGGCAAGACGCTGGATCAAGTGGTTCTTCCGGGTTTTAACCCTGGCTCGAACAATACAAGCCCGGCACCGGCGCAGGCACCCACTCGGTCAAGGAGGTTGGCAAAGAAGAAGTAATTTGTTTTGTTTACTCCTATAATTTTTCCTTTTTTGCCTAATTGTTAACATCCATCCTAGCTGATTTTTGGGCAGTGGGAGCACGTCACAGTGACTATATTAATTAAATTCGCACCGACTTTGTTCTTGACTGTCATTATTTTTGTTTTGAAATGTTGCTGTCACTCAGTGCTGCCAACTCGTTTAAACAAAAACGCGCTGTTAGCTCTTTAAAAAAGCGCTAGAACGCGCTAAATGGTCGTTGTAAAAAAATCGCTCCAAAAAATCGGTCAAATCGGCGCCAAATTCAAACAAAACTCCCAATAATTTGAGACTAGAAATGTCTAAACGAATTTTTGCTTTAATCAAAAATGTTTAGTAATAATAAAATAAAATAGTAATGTGTAAATGTAATAATAAAATAAATTTTTATAAAATAAAGGGATTAAATTAACTCATCATTGTCTGATTCTACTAGAATTGCTTCTGCCGCCGAAATAAGGTTGGTCTTGATCAGTTTTGGACTTCAATTTATATTTATCTGTGGGTGAAATTTTCCTCAACACGTCGTTGGGAAGTTGATAGTTTACGCAGTTACTATTTTTTAAAGAAAGTACAGAGTTTCAAAAAGCGCTAGATTTGGCGCTAGGCGCTAGAACGCGCTAATGAACAAAAAAAGCGCTAGATCTGGCGCTGAAAGCGCTAAGTTGGCAGCACTGCTGTCACTGTCTGCGGCGTATTGCATTCAGTTACGTTCGGAAACGTGCATTGGTTTTAGATTTGTTTTGTGAACAGTCTGCCGGCAGGTTATGCAATTAATTCATAAGTGAATTTTTATTTCACATTTATTTATTATTACCTATTATTTATTTTATTAGCTTATATTATATTTATTTAATTAACTTCGTAATAATTATGACGACGACTCATTTTATTCTTGTTATTCCACGTCTTTCTCAACTCTTGATGACTCTCTGTCCGTGAATGGTTTTCTGAGTGGTGAGTGCCAGCGATTTGACAAGTGTTTTAACGTATGTCATGTCAATGCTGAGAGCATTCCTCAGCACCATACTGAGTTATTGGATTTATTTTCTGACGTTGCTTTGCATGCTGTTTTAGTGTCCGAAAGTTGGCTAAAACCTGAATTTCCCTCTACTTTTTACTGTTTACCTGGCTTTATTTTAATTCGCAACGATCGTACAGGGAAAAGAGCCGGGGGTGTTGACATTTACCTGCGTAGTGATATCCCATACAAAATCTTATTTTCTTCATCCCCAATTTATAATGGCAACCCTGAGTACTTATTTCTTGAAATAGTAGTTAAAGGGGTTAAGGCCGTTCTAGGAGTTGTTTACTGCCCTCCTGCTGTTGATTACTTCTCCATTCTTGAATCTCTCTTTGAATCTTTTTCCTCAGAGTACAAACATCTCATAGTCATGGGCGATTTTAACACTGACCTTTTGAAGGATAACCCTCGATCACGTAGACTGAGTGCGATCCTGGAGTCGTCGAGTCTGTCACTCCTTAAACTTAATCCGACTCATCATAACTTTGACTCAGCGATTCCTGGCTTGATCTCATGATTGCGTCTTCTGTGGATCTCGTTGCTAACCACGGTCAGATCGCTGCGCCTGGCTTATCCAGACACGATCTCATTTACTTGTCCTACAAAATTAAACCACCTAAGCAGCGGCCTGCTATTGTTTTTATCCGGTATTTCGAATAAATAAAGAAAAGCTCAATAGCGATGCCCAAGCCCTGGATTGGGTTGATATTGCCCAGTCATGTTCAGTGGATCAGAAAGTTGAGATCTTTAACAAGTATGTACTCCAGCTCATGGACACGCATGCGCCACTGAGGGCTGTTCGTTTCAAGCGCCCCCCAGCTTCATGGATTACCCCTGGAGTTCGGATGGCAATGAGACGACGAGACCGGGCTTTTGGAAAATATAGGCGGGACCGCAGTGAGGAGAACTGGACCCTGTATAAGTTGGCAAGAAACCGCTGCAACCAGATGGTAAGAGCATCTAAACGCCGATACATTTGTGAAAATGTCCTTAACTCTTCACCGGCTGATATTTGGAAGTTCTTAAAATCGCTTGGCATAGCAAAGTCCCCTTCTAGTATTGTTTCTCTTAATCTGCCTTTGGATGTTCTTAATAAACATTTTTCAACGTCCGCTACGCTTGCGGCTGATGTCAAAAATAAAACTATCGCTGATATTACTTCCAAGCCAATGCTTCCTCCTGACTCTTTTTCTTTCTCCACCGTGACTTACCTTGAGGTCCTCAAATATTTTACCTCAATTAAGTCTAAGGCTGTGGGCTGTGATGGGGTCAGTCGAACTATGTTATATTTTATGATTGAGAACTTAATTCCAATTATTACTCACATCATCAATTCATCGCTGCAGATTGGTGAGTTTCCTGCAATGTGGCGTAAGGCTTACATTATCCCTTTTCCTAAAATTCCCGACCCCAGTTTGGCTATTCACTTCAGACCGATCTCCATTCTCCCTTTCCTTTCTAAGATCCTAGAAGCAGTTGCTCTTAAACAAATATCCTCCTACGTCTTCAAGAACAACCTGTTGTCCAATTGCCAATCCGGTTTTCGGTCTGGCCACAGCACAGCCACAGCTCTGCTTAAAGTTACTTAAGACATTAGAGACGGCTTGGAGAATTAGAGGTTAACGGTGCTTATTTTAATAGATTTTTCCAATGCTTTTAACACCGTTGATCACGACATTCTCCTGGCCATACTGTCTCAAATTGGGGTCTCTTCGTTGTCACGTCATTGGTTTTCATCATATCTTCGTAGTCGCCAGCAGGCTGTGCGTGCTGATCAGGATTGCTCTGACTGGTGCGACTTGGTAACTGGTGTTCCACAAGGCGGTATACTCTCTCCTCTTTTGTTCTCTTTATTTATAAACTCCATTACTGTTATGATCAAATGTTCTTACCATCTGTACGCTGATGACTTGCAACTTTACGCTCAATCAGACATTGCCAACCTTGACAATTGCATTTCATTACTCAATGCTGATCTTCGAGCTATCAGTGAGTGGTCTGGCAAATTTGGGGTTTCTGTTAACGTCGGGAAATGTCAGGCCATCCTCATTGGTAGTTCGTACTATTTGAGAAGTGTGAACACTGGCCAACTTATGCCACTGATGTACGAGAACTCCGTCATTTCTCTTTCACCTCATGTGAAAGATTTAGGTCTGTACATTGACGACAGTTTTAGTTGGAATAAACACTTGGCTCAGGTGAGCCAGAAAGTCGCGTTCTCGCTGCGGTCTCTCTATAGATTTAAGCATTTCCTCCCATCCAGCACCAAAATCACTCTGGTCCAGTCACTTGTGCTTCCCATTATCGACTATGCTGATGTTTGTTATCCTGATCTATCCCAAGAACTTCTAAATAAATTGGATCGACTTCTCAACAATTGTATTCGCTTTGTTTTTGGCCTTCGTAAATATGATCACATTTCTTCCTACCGTTCTCAGCTTAAATGGCTGCCTATCCGCCTCAGGAGGTCCCTCAGATCTCTCTGCTTGCTCTTCACTATTATGAACGATCCTTGTGTTCCCGATTATCTAAAAACTTATTTCAATGTATTGGGCAGTTCCCACAGTCGTAACCTTCGAGCTGTTAAAAATCTAATCCTCCAAATTCCTTCACACCGCACCGGTTTTATGTCTAATTCATACGCTGTCTCAACAATAAAGCTCAATAAAGTACGTGACCACTATTTCAGTCAGACTAAATAGCTTTCATCTAGAGTCAAAAGTCTAGTCATTATAATTATTATTAGGTTTCTCGTTTTTTTAGTATTTATTAGTCTATTTGATTTGTATATGTGTACTATTAATATATATGTAAGTATACAGGGTTACTGGTTAAGTCGACCTAGATCCATTAAGAGGTTATAGTTCCCATCATTTCTGACTAATTTGACTATGAAACACCCCAGCCTAAACCTAACCGTTTTTGAGATATTGGACATAGAAGGTTTTTTAAAAAAATATGCCAATTTCTTAAGAATTGGCATTTTTTTTGTCTTCTATGGCCTTATTTTTTTTCTAATTCTGATTTTTGAGTACTAGAGAAGTTCGTTTATTATTCTAAATGCAAAAAGTCCAAATATCTGAACCATAGGAGTCATAGTAGAGAACTGAAAGTGTAAAAAAGAAATAAATTTATAAAAACATTTTTTTTCTCTTAGCAAAATTTTTAAAAAAATGTATGGCAGTTGTGCTGCAGATATGCTAAATAATATTCGTCACGAGCTCGTGCGGATAAGCCATTGCAGTACCCGTAACAAAGCAGAATATCTGCATATTCCTCGTTCGTGAAGGTTGCCATCTTCAACAGTTCCAATCACAAGCACAAATCAAAGTCCAGTTAACAAGCACAGTCACAAATCGTAGAAGAAATACAAGCCAAGTCGAGTAAGAAATCAAGAGCACTAAATATCGCGTCTACTACAGACGAATCACGGAAGCAGACTAAAAATAAATACCATAACAACAAAATGGCCGGGAATAATTTATCTCGCTCGCACTTGCACAATTTGTCCCGCTCGCACGCATCACAGCCCCATGGAAGGACAATAGGGCAAAAGAACCCTTATTTTTACTACTACCTGTGAGCTTTTTATTAAAGTTTTTTCTAAGAATTGTGATAAGACCCCTAGCTTGTTATACCTTGTTGGATAGCTAATAGAACAAGATATTATTTAGCATATCTGCAGCACAACTGCCATACATTTTTTTTAAAATTTTGCTAAAAGAAAAAAATGTTTTTATAAATTTATTTCTTTTTTATCTGTCCTCTACTATGACTCCTATGGTTCAGATATTTGGACTTTTTGCATTTCGAATAATAAACGAACATCTCTAGTACTCAAAAATCAGAATTAGAAAAAAATAAGGCCATAGAAGACAAAAAAAATGCCAATTCTTAAGAAATTGGCATATTTTTTTAAAAAAACCTTATAAGTCCAATATCTCAAAAACGGTTAGGTTTAGGCTGGGGTGTTTCATAGTCAAATTAGTCAGAAATGATGGGAACTATAACCTCTTAATGGATCTAGCTCGACTTAACCAGGAATTCATTTTCTGACCCAGGTGATAAGTTTGATCTCAAGTCCTATTTTATCATTTTTTGTCTCTACCTGTGAGCTTTTTATTAAAGTTTTTTCTAAGAATTGTGATAAGACCCCTAGCTTGTTATACCTTGTTGGATAGCTAATAGAACAAAGATATTATTTAGCATATCTGCAGCACAACTGCCATACATTTTTTTAAAAATTTTGCAAAAAGAAAAAAAAATGTTTTTATAAATTTATTTCTTTTTTATCTGTCCTCTACTATGACTCCTATGGTTCAGATATTTGGACTTTTTGCATTTCGAATAATAAACGAACTTCTCTAGTACTCAAAAATCAGAATTAGAAAAAAATAAGGCCATAGAAGACAAAAAAAATGCCAATTCTTAAGAAATTGGCATATTTTTTTAAAAACCTTATAAGTCCAATATCTCAAAAACGGTTAGGTTTAGGCTGGGGTGTTTCATAGTCAAATTAGTCAGAAATGATGGGAACTATAACCTCTTAATGGATCTAGCTCGACTTAACCAGGAATTCATTTTCTGACCCAGGTGATAAGTTTGATCTCAAGTCCCATTTTATCATTTTTTGTCTCTACCTGTGAGCTTTTTATTAAAGTTTTTTCTAAGAATTGTGATAAGAGCCCTAGCTTGTTATACCTTGTTGGATAGCTAATAGAACAAAGATATTATTTAGCATATCTGCAGCACAACTGCCATACATTTTTTTAAAAAATTTGCTAAAAGAAAAAAAATGTTTTTATAAATTTATTTCTTTTTTACACTTTCAGTCCTCTACTATGACTCCTATGGTTCAGATATTTGGACTTTTTGCATTTAGAATAATAAACGAACTTCTCTAGTACTCAAAAATCAGAATTAGAAAAAAAATAAGGCCATAGAAGACAAAAAAAATGCCAATTCTTAAGAAATTGGCATATTTTTTTAAAAATCCTTATAAGTCCAATATCTCAAAAACGGTTAGGTTTAGGCTGGGGTGTTTCATAGTCAAATTAGTCAGAAATGATGGGAACTATAACCTCTTAATGGATCTAGCTCGACTTAACCAGGAATTCATTTTCTGACCCAGGTGATAAGTTTGATCTCAAGTCCTATTTTATCATTTTTTGTCTCTACCTGTGAGCTTTTTATTAAAGTTTTTTCTAAGAATTGTGATAAGACCCCTAGCTTGTTATACCTTGTTGGATAGCTAATAGAACAAAGATATTATTTAGCATATCTGCAGCACAACTGCCATACATTTTTTTAAAAATTTTGCAAAAAGAAAAAAAAATGTTTTTATAAA
The DNA here is from genome assembly GCA_964057195.1 of Orthosia cruda. Taxonomy (NCBI): domain Eukaryota; kingdom Metazoa; phylum Arthropoda; class Insecta; order Lepidoptera; family Noctuidae; genus Orthosia; species Orthosia cruda. The sequence goes on from OZ059826.1 coordinate 43,933,276, forward strand.
TTTATTTCTTTTTTATCTGTCCTCTACTATGACTCCTATGGTTCAGATATTTGGACTTTTTGCATTTCGAATAATAAACGAACTTCTCTAGTACTCAAAAATCAGAATTAGAAAAAAATAAGGCCATAGAAGACAAAAAAAATGCCAATTCTTAAGAAATTGGCATATTTTTTTAAAAACCTTATAAGTCCAATATCTCAAAAACGGTTAGGTTTAGGCTGGGGTGTTTCATAGTCAAATTAGTCAGAAATGATGGGAACTATAACCTCTTAATGGATCTAGCTCGACTTAACCAGGAATTCATTTTCTGACCCAGGTGATAAGTTTGATCTCAAGTCCCATTTTATCATTTTTTGTCTCTACCTGTGAGCTTTTTATTAAAGTTTTTTCTAAGAATTGTGATAAGAGCCCTAGCTTGTTATACCTTGTTGGATAGCTAATAGAACAAAGATATTATTTAGCATATCTGCAGCACAACTGCCATACATTTTTTTAAAAAATTTGCTAAAAGAAAAAAAATGTTTTTATAAATTTATTTCTTTTTTACACTTTCAGTCCTCTACTATGACTCCTATGGTTCAGATATTTGGACTTTTTGCATTTAGAATAATAAACGAACTTCTCTAGTACTCAAAAATCAGAATTAGAAAAAAAATAAGGCCATAGAAGACAAAAAAAATGCCAATTCTTAAGAAATTGGCATATTTTTTTAAAAATCCTTATAAGTCCAATATCTCAAAAACGGTTAGGTTTAGGCTGGGGTGTTTCATAGTCAAATTAGTCAGAAATGATGGGAACTATAACCTCTTAATGGATCTAGGTCGACTTAACCAGGAAACCGTATATATTTTCGTATACAATTTGTTTAAATATTATTTTGTACCCGTTCACAACGTTGTCCTTTTTAACCCAAAGGTTGACTGGTAGAGAATGCCTTGTGGCATTAAGTCCGCCTATGTACCACTATTGTACATGAAATTTAAATAAATAAATAAATTGAGCAGAAGCAAAACTAAAATGTTGTTTTGCGATTTTGATGGTCTCTCCAGTTTCGTCCCCATAGTTCTCGCTGGAACGGCTATACCAATCTGCTCTGACTTTCGGTACCTAGGTCGCTTTTCCAAGGGTATGGCGAGGTAGGAAGAAGATGATGATGATGTTGTCCAATTATGATAATAAAAGTGTAAACCTTTGTAGTATGAAATTAATGAAAGCTTAGTATCCCGGGACCCTGTTACTAAGACTCCGCGGTCCGTCTGTCTGTCTGTCTCTGTCACCAGGCTGTATCTCATGAACCGTGATTGCTAGGCAAATTAAATTTTCACAGATGTTTTTCTGTTGCCGCTATAACAACAAATACTAAAAACAGAATAAAATAAATATTTAAGTGGGGCTCGCATACAAAAAAACTGGCCAAGTGCTAGTTAGACTCGCGCACGAAAGGTTCAGTACCAATATCGCCAAAAACGGCAAAAAATCACGTTTGTTGTATGTGAGCCCCACTTAAATATTTATTTTATTCTGTTTTTAGTATTTGTTGTTATAGCGGCAACAGAAAAACATCTGTGAAAATTTAATTTGCCTAGCAATCACGGTTCATGAGATACAGCCTGGTGACAGAGACAGACAGACAGACGGACCGCGGAGTCTTAGCAATAGGGTCCCCTTTTTTACCCTTTGGGTACGGAACCCTAAAAACTGATATTTTTGCCGTTTATGCGATAATGGTATGGAACCCTTCGTGGGCGAGTCCGTCTCGCACTTGGCCGTTTTTTTTATTGTATTTATATAGTGGCTGAAATCTAATAAAAGTAACAAATTATTATGACTAGCTTTATTACGTTGAAAAAAAAAACGAATACCACACAAAATATTCTAATTACATTTATGTTGTTGTGGATTCCACCACCGACTAAAATCTTCATAAATACTTGTTTTAAAAAATTCTTCTTTGTTATTCAGTAACTCGCAAAATTTGCAATATATGTCCGTTTCGCTTGATTCCAATATGTCGTGGTAAGAATAGTGGTTGTGCCACTTGAAGAAATCGTAATACTTTTGTTTATCGTTTATTATATTTATCATTTCTTTCGCCAACTCGCTGACCCTTGATTGTTTCGCCGTCAGATATATTCCATCTGGCATGAATCTGGAAATTAATGATGATAAGTTATAACACAAACCAATTCATTATTCCCACAAAGCTTGAAGACTAAAGTCTTCAACCAGTGCGTCCTATCTGTTATGACCTACGGTGCCGAGACGTGGACACTCACAATACGGCTGGTTCATCAGTTCAAAGTTGCTCAGCGAGCTATGGAAAGGGCTATTCTCGGAGTTTCTCTAAGGGATCGAATCCGAAACGAGGTGATCCGGCAGAGAACCAAAGTTGTCGACATAGCTCACAAAATAAGTAAGCTGAAGTGGCAATGGGCCGGCCATATAAGTCGTAGAACCGATGACCGTTGGGGTAAACGTGTTCTTGAGTGGAGACCGCGAACTGGTAAACGTAAAGTAGGACGACCTTCGCAGGGTGGCTGGTAGCAGCTGGATGACAGTTGCCGAAAATCGAACCAAATGGCGTGCAATTGGAGCGGCCTATGTCCAGCAGTGGACTGCTATAGGCTGATGATGATGATTCATTATTATACACTCGAAGAAGGCATAGGTTAGGCAACCACCTCGATGCCTAACACGTCAAAACTGAGGTGAGAAGCACCTGCCTTAAATTATAGTAGTAGGAAAATAACGAGATAACAAAAGAGGTTTATTAGTAGCAAATGATTCTACACATTGTATAATAAGACATGGTATTCTCTTTACAGGATGGCCTAAGCCTACGTCACGATAAGTGTTACCATTGATTGTCCTTTTCAGAAAATTTAGGTACTTTCTCATGTAGTTAACGAAAATAAAATAAATTACTAACTAGCTTAACTATTTAGTAACTCATGTGTTTCATCTATTTAGTTTAAAATTAATTTATATATTGAATTATTAGTTCATAATTGCTTTATTAAGCTGAAAAATGCATTTTGCTCGGGTAATTCAATCACACACAGTGGCAACATTTCGAATTGACAAGTGTCATACTGACAACTCGCCATTTCATCGCTATTGTTGTGTCGCTCACACCTATATCGTTGTTTCGCTCGGTGAGCAAAATACTGTGGCTCCCGAACATTTGTGGTGCACCCGTGAACTGTGAAACACTAGAAAAATTGTTGATTGTTCCGTAATAAACTGTAAAAACAGAAGTAGAAAAGGCGGTGTAATAAGGTTTTTTTCTTTTCCCAACGAAGAGACGCCATATGCGTGACTTCAATATTGTAATTAACTTCAGCTAAAAGAACTAGTATGTGCCTTTCTAGATATTATTTCATTTATCAACGCATTGTAAATTCCATAAATTAAGGCATAGCTGTGTCAATACGGCTGTACGCCCGAACTTAACCTAACCTAATTAGTTTTGATTTATTTTAGTCAAGTCAAGTTTTGTGGGTTTTCGCCCCGAAATAAATTAAGTTGGTCCATTTTATCACGTACATGGGTCATATTCAAAATAATTGTAAGTTACGGATAGGAAACAAATATGAATATTATTTTATTGTAACAGAAAAATAACAGAAAGGAATTATTAGGGCAAGTTTAAATAGCATACATTTGTAAAATAAATAATTAACATTGATCTAATTGAAACACCTGGGATAGTAGAATACCATCACCACTATCACAATACAGGGCACATTATACGAAAACTTAACATACTTCAAATAAAAAGAAAAAAAAAATTTTGGCTAACCTGCGGTGCAGTAAGTTGAATAATATTTTATTATCATTAATTCATATATGACACTATGTGAATAACGCCTAATCATTCATATCTGTTACGTAACAGAAAAAGTGATGGATAAAATAACGTATATGAATTAATTGCACGTGTCTAACCTACAAATCTATTTATTTCCACATTAATTTAAATGTTATACGAATATTTTATATTTATAACAATTAGCACAATACAGTTATTTCATAGTATGGGTAATAAAACAGTAAACTTACTTACCGCTATTTTAAACATCTCACATTAAATATTTACTTTTAAAAGTCTAATTTTCTTCGACAACGAAACGAGCTGAGAAACTATATTGAACAAAATGGCCGATCATTTATTTTTACGTCGTGTAGTGACAGGTAGTGGACTAATGTTGCCAGTATATCAAATTTCTTTATTACCATGGAAATAATGTTAAAATAGCATAACAGAGAAGAATAACAGATATGTGTAAAATCAGGAGACTCATTAATAAATTAAATTTGAAGAACAATATATAGTATTTTATATTTTGTTTAGTGAAGTGTTGAAAGTTTAAACAGTATTCTCTGAATAAAGTTTTTTTTTAACCTTTGTGTAATAGTTAATAATTAAATTATTTTTTTTAGTTAACAGTCAAAGACGTGGACATTGAGTACTTGTATGAAACGGAATCTATGCAATGTTTGGTTTCATTTTTTTTTAATGAATTGTTTAGCTATATCAAATGTTTCGTTGTTTTTTATTAAATTCAAATAAACATTTAATCTGTTTGTTTATGAAATTCTAGTCAGTTGTATCTCGTTATAAAAATAATTGGGTTGGACACTATGACAGTATAATTATTACAATTATTTTGAATATGACCCACATACAGACAGACAGGCGCAGCGTGTGACTTTTACAACATTTGTTTTGTCAGAGACATTGTTTAACTAGATCTCAGATCAAATAAAAAGTCAAGATGGAACGTTGCAAACAACAAGGTGACGCTGGTTAAAATTACACCTTGCCGTATACATACTCAATTACACGTACAATGAAACTATGCCTTAGTTTGTCAGTGGAGCTCTCAGATCAAATAAAAAACTCGACAGACAAGCTAAGGCGTTGTTTCATTCCGTGTCTTAGTAGCCGTGGCTTGGTCACCTACGGTGGAGCGATGAGGATCCCGAGGAGGGGCCGCTCGTCAGGGCTTTTTCTGATTAGGCCGAAAACGTAGCGGCCAACATGTAGGTTGCGGTTCCGCTTGGCAACAGGCGACATCGCATCTGAGCCTCGCTCGATATCATATGGAGCACGTCCCATACGATATCGCAGCTGTGGGTTGGAGAGTAGACCGCGGTGGGAGAGGAGTGCCGGTATTGCGTTGCGCCGCTCTACCTACCTTCCGTGGCCTGGACGGGGTCGCCACCGTCTGATTGCGGATGAGGTGGGGCTGCAGGGGAGGTCCCTATCGCCTGCAGCCGAAAAGTGATAGGTGGTGGGGCCACTGACCTGTCCCGTCAAAGGAGGGCTAAGGGTGCCATACACTGGGCCGTCTGGCGCCCATGTGCTGGTTTGGTCCCTGGGGTGGTCACGGCGTGCAATGTGTTCTGGTGCGCTGGTGATGGGTGGTACACCCCAAAGGAGGGTCCGGTGACGAATGGCCGCGGCAGGTTCACGGTGAGTGCCAACGCGTGCCTGTGTTCCCGCCATAAGCGGCACAAGAGGACACCGTGGAGTTTTAGTGGGTTGGAGTCCCACATAACTGCGCTATCTACCTGTGGTAGTATAGCATGCTTGAGCATTTCCCCAGGCTAAAAAAAAAATTAGTAGCGATGCCTGTGATTGTTTTTTTTTGTGTCTAGGGAAATACTGATTTATCCTTGCAAAGAATTGATCAGGGTTGCTGATGTAATGGAGAAATAATTTAATCAATACCACGGTCAAACGTTGCACAATGAAAAATTCATTTTCAATTTGACTCGGATTGTTCATGGACTTGTAATTCATTATGAGGTATTACTCTGTTTAGTTCAAACAAGGACCTATCTACGAGACATTATCATCTTCCTGCCCATGCCCCATGTCACTTGGGGTCGGCGCAACACATTTTCTTCTTCCATACCGTGCTGTCCCCCGTCACGCCATCACTGACTCCCTTTTCTTTCATATCACTCCTCACACAGTCCATTCATCTTTTCTTTAGCCGTCCCCTCCCTCTCCATCCATCCACATTAATATTCATAACTCTTTTAGTAACATGCGTTTCATTCCCACTCATCACATGACCATACCAGGATAAACGGTTTCCTTTCAACTTTTCTGTCACTGGCGCCACTTTCAAACTGCCTCTAATATATCTATACCTTCTATACCTTCTCTATCTCACTTCATCCATTCTCGTCACTTCGCACATCCATCTCAACATTCTCATTTCATTATATCTACGCGTAAGAAAAATAAAAAAAACCAAGCAATCAAATAAAACAGAAGCAAAGTCAAAAAATAAAAAAGTATCAAATATGTCGATTTATTAAAAATCATAAACATTTAGTACCTATTGTATTATTTTATCTTTTTCCCCACAAAAAAAGTTTGAGAACCGCAACGCAATTGATGACGTAGTCTTAGGCCAATCACGTGACCCAGCTGTCACGGGAAGAGACTACCAGGCGAAGTATATTATTATACCATGATTCTACAAAATTAATCTTTTAGGTCTTGTCGATCTTCTTTTTGTGTTCAAACATTTCATTTATGTGAAAAATGTTATTCTTTTTTAAACTTAAAGCCTGTAGGGTTCCGTACCAAAAGGGTAAAAACGGGACCCTATTACTAAGACTCCGCAGTCCATCTGTCTGTCTTTCTGTCCGTCTGTCACCAGACTGTATCTCATGAACCGTGATAGCTAGGTAGTTGAAATTTTCACAGATGATGTATTTCTGTTGCCGCTATCACAATGTATACTAAAAGCAGAATAAAATAATTATTGAAGTGGGGCTCCCATACAACAAACGTGATTTTTTTTGCCGTTTTTTGCGATAATGGTACTTCCGTACCATTATCGCAAAAAACGGCACACGGCCCTTCGTGCGCGACTCCAACTCGCACTTGGCCGGTTTTTTTTAAACGACCTTTTGACATTGGTTAAAGAATGGAAATAATTTTGTAAAGGAAAATCTAAACGAGTCGTTCCATGAACTCGTAACTAAGAATGTGGGACCAATCTTGTAAAGAAGAAAACAGCTTTATGGGTTCCTCTGAAATCCATTATTCGGAAAAAAATAAGGTAGTTTTAATGACTACATTGATTTAGTTGAAATTTTGAGACAGTTAACCGGAAGGTATATAAAATTATTAATAAATGGTTTAAGCAAATCTCGACGAACCTTGTATAGTTGGCGCCACCATACACCACCGGCACGGCGTAGTGTTGGAGAGCATGCAACAACTTCTCTGTCACATAGTCCTCCGCGAACGAGTTCTCAAACGACAAGTAGAAGTAGTAGTCAGTTTCCAATTTCCGCAAACACTCCTTCATACTGCCTCTAGGACATTTCTTCGTCCCACATCTACCATATATATCGACCTGCATGTCATACTTTGCTAGTTCAGTTTGAAGCTGTGTGGCAATTAATTCTCTTCCACTCGGCGCTCCACAATTAGATACAAACCAAGCTGCTGCAATTTTCTTCGTACTCAATTTTGCTTTCAGAGAGTCATTTATAGGCATCATTGTTTCCACTTTTTCCCAATGCATCTCTTCATTTGGACCTATGACTTTTCCTTCTTTATTTCTTATACTAATATATCCATAAATTTTGTCAGAATTCAATTTATACGTCCAGGTCCAATTGAAATAACTATTGTACATTTGATGACAGACTGGATAGTACCCTGAGGACTCCATACTGGCAAAAACAAATTTTTGATGAGGTGAACGAGACTGAGGAAGAGATGAAGCTTTGTTTTTAAGTTCTGGTCCATGGAACAATATCACATCAAAATCTGCAACATCTTTGAACAACTGTCTATTTGATGACACGTAACAGTTAGTATAGGAACATCTTCTATTTGTAAAAGAATCGGTGCCTTCACCGAAATACTTGATCGGATCAGTTTCAATTGCCGTCCATACTAGTAAATATTTAATATCTGAAGATTTATTTATGTGCAATAAACCCGAAAATCTCGTTTCTGAATTATAACATTCCAAATGATAGAAAAGTGAAAACACAGTGACATTAAGAATAACAAAAAATATGAAATATCTCTCGAACTTACTAATAACCATCTTTATAGGAGTGGTAACAGTCTACTTACACACTCACCTCACTCACAAAATTCATCCTAATACTATGTTAAAATATTAGTTAATAACTAAGAAATTAAAAACTCGAGCTGTCCTAATTTACATAATTTGTCGTATTAGGAACATAATTGTACACTGTTAGCCTAAAGAGCTATCTTATTATTGGCCATCAAAAATACTAAGTAGTTGGTTTGGTACACAGAAATGAACACAATTTCTAATAATAAAACAATAAGACCTACCTAGGAGAACCATATTATTAAACTACGGAACATCAGACAAAGAGACTCGATAGCATACGAGTACTTCAAATTAGATTAAAGGACCTGAGTGTGCTTGAACTAGTGACGCATTAATAATAATTTATCTAGATAACAAGTAAAATTTAAATAACCTCCGAAACATATTTTTTTCATGCTACGTAATTTATTTACTGGTAGACACACTTCGATTGACAATCTATTGAACACGTAATTATGACACGATATCTTGCGAATAAACCCGGGAAACGCCAATAACGCCGCGTCGGTCGTAATATGATTTTTTTTTATAGTGTCGGTGACGTGACCGGTGTGTGTGAATATAACTCAAGGGTTCCTTTTGTTTTTGAGGTACGGAACCTTCATAATTATGTTCACCTCGTTGTTCGTCTATTTTTCAAAACCCATTTTCTGAGAACATGTTCATCTTATAGAAGCATTATGGTACTAAACACACACCCTCACGGGTCAATCTACCGGTTTAACAAAGCTTGCCGAGATCGTTCCCTGGATGGCTCACCATCCCTTGCATATCGAGACCTTTTATTCGTGTTTAACCGTTGTTCATTACTTAAGTCAAATTACTTAATGAATACCATAAAATTTAAAAACACCTACGATGAGAATAATAATGGCCTATCTTATCTCTACTTTTAGTAGTTGCCTATCTATTTTATTCCTCTTATGTGCAGTTAGGTGCAGGGTCTTCTATATTTGACTCGTGAACGAAAGCTTACGCATGTCAATATCTTGTACATAACTAAGATGATAAAGCCATTTTTTGTTCAATAAAAAACTTTAGCCGCCTTGTGCATCGATAATTAACCAAACAAATCTAAAAAAAAAATATGTGATGACTGTATTTTGTATTACGATAATGAAGATAAATTATTAAATCACAATTGTGGTAGAATAAAAACAGTTTTGCCTGATGAATATAGCAAATTACAATTTTCAAACTTTGAGAGAACCCAAAGAATTTAAATTGTAATATCCGGATATTTTGAACGTGAATATAGAGGTCCTGTACACAATGCTTGTAATTAAAAATTGACACCATACCTATAATTTTTCACAATGTATCTGGATATGATAGTCAGTCATTTTTTTTATTTTTTATGCATCAAACAGTCATATACAACAATAAAATTCTTCAGAAAATTGGTTACTTACAAAATAACTATAGTGCTGACAATGTGATATAATGGTAAAAATAAGTACAATGAACTCTAAACAAAGAAAGACGTGTAAGAAATACACATGATTTTTTTTATCAGAACATAAGTTCAATGAAACATCATTATCAGTTTACAACTTTACTTTTAAGTTTTTGTTTAAGGCTATTAAGAGAAATGTTAAAAAGATCTGTGTCTGTAAGTTCTATGTTATAATTGTTAGTGGAACGTATATAAATGAGTTACAAGTGTATATTTTATTTAGTCGAGGAGGGACAAAAAGTGGTTTTAAACGTGAGGGGCGTACGGGTTGGCGAGCGTGCGCTTTTAGTGATAGTTTACCAAGTAATGATGGCGAATCGGTTAATGAGTTTAAAATTTTGAGCAATTGAATAATATCAAACATATTACGTCTGTTACATAGACATGACAGTTTATGCCTACGCAATGCATCTTCACATGCAGCGTTGTAAATATTATTGCGATAGTTAAGTGATTTTAAAACTTTTTTGTACACTTTCTATCCTATTTATATGTATGTTAAAACACACAAAATGAGCTCCATACAGTGCTACAAAAGTTTAGAATAGAGCGGACGAATGAAAAATAAAGAATTTTTATGGTGATAACATTTTTAAAAGGTATACTAATTCGCAAAATAAATCCTAGTCTGTGAAATGCGGAGCTGACTATGTGGTCTATATGATGGGTAAGTATTAATATAGAGTCCATAACGAGACCTAGGTCTCTAATGGTGGAAACTCGTTTAAGGTTTAAGCCGTTTATGGCGTAGTTGAAATTTAATGGGTGAGTTTGCCTCGTATATGACATAATGAAACATTTATCTATGTTCGGATAAAGTTGATTTGTTGTACAGTAATTATGCAAGTTTTTTAAGTCACTTTGTAATTTAGAGCAAACGCATTCAACCACTCGGAATATGTTCGTATCATCAGCGTAAAGTAAGTGATTACTGTGGTTAAATATGGTTCCTATGCCATTATTGTAGAGGCAAAAAAGAGCAAGGGTCCCCTTAGGTACTAAGTACTCCCCTAAGGGGACCCTTGCTCTTTTTTCTCCGGAGAGATGATTGAGATGATTGATTTTGATGAGTAATTGACCCACAGACCGCCTGACTTCTATTTTTTATATAGGATTGGATCCATCGTAGTAAGTTGCCATGCACACCGGCCTTCCCTAATTTTTCAATAAACATTATCATGGTTAATTTTGTCGAAAGCCTTTGAAAAGTCGGTGTACACGACATCTACCTGCAGATTTCTGTCCATAGCGTTCACTAGAAATGCCGAGAAATTTAACATGTTACTATCTACGCTGCGATGTTTGAAGAAACCATGCTGTTGCTGAGAAATGTGATTAAGAAAAGCGAATGAGAATTGAGATGTTACTATTTTTTCCAATATTTTTCCTAAAACACACAATTTAGAGATCGGTCTGTATTCAGTAACAATATATTTTCTATTGTTTTTGGGTATACTTGTATAGTGCTTTACATTCATTTGATGAGTTGGTCGGCGAGATAAAAATGACTTTACCTTCATTAACTGAATCAAATGTTTCCAAGGAACCTAGCCCGATAGCGAGCCCTAATGCTCATCATATAAAGGTACCTAAAATCGAGCTGCCTGCCTTTGACGGTGATATTCAGAGCTTTCCGTTCTTTTATGAGACTTTCAAACGTATTATACATACGAACGCAGATTTATCAGATTCTGATCGCATTCATTATCTGTTGAGTTGTCTAAAGGGAAAGGCTAGGAATGTGGCAGTAGGTATTGTACCTTCTGGCGATAATTACCGCGTTGTCTGGGATGCGCTTATCGCAAAGTACCTGCATACTCGCGCGCTCGCCACTAATTGTCTAAATCAATTGTTCTCATTGAAGTCGTTCGGACCGAAACCCGCTAATATTGAACAAGGTTTCGATAAATTAACTTCTACGGTTGCTGGACTCAAACAATTAAAAATACATAACTTGGATGATTTTATATTTATTCATTGGGGTCTTAAGTTAATAGACTCAGATACAGCAAAACATTTTGAAATGTCGCTTCGTAATCAACAAGAGTTGGATTATGATTATTTCATAAAGTTTGTTCGTGAACAAATAAAAATCTTACATCGTATCTCTTCTGCGGCAACTAAGCCCGCCCCCGCAGGTAGACCCAGCACCTCATCTAAGGTATCGCAGGTGTTTGTGGCTACTGAATCTAAATGTTCGCTTTGTCAATCCACGCATAAAAACTTGTATACGTGCAAAGCGTTTCAAAAGTTGAGCGCGGATAATAGATTTAAGTTTGTAAAAGACAATAACAGATGTGTTAACTGCCTAAGTAGCCAACATACCGTCTCAAAGAAAGACGTGTAAGAAATACACATGATTTTTTTTATCAGGACATAAGTTCAATGAAACATCATTATCAGTTTACAACTTTACTTTTAAGTTTTTGTTTAAGGCTATTAAGAGAAATGTTAAGTGCCTATCTAAGTCAACATGTAGGAAATACAACGGTAAGCATCATTCCTTATTGCATTTTGAGCAATCGACGCAAGCCCCTGCGCTGGCGCCCGCTAGCGACCCAGCCTCCGTTTCTGCGGCCGACCCAGCTACTTCTGATCGTGTGGCGTTGTGTACGCATTCTTCTGCTCAAGTCCAGGCCACACTCAGCACCGAAGTGCTGGCTACTGTCAAGGTGTTAGTGGCGGGTAGGAAGGGTAAGGGTGTGGTGGTTAGATGTCTTTTGGACCCTGGGTCGCAAAAGAATTATATGACATCGCGTTGCTGCCGTATGCTCGGTCTAACTATACATACGGACTCAATAACTACCGTTCGTGGTATTGGTGGCACATCGCAGCCCGTTCGCGGCTCAGTGAATCTTACGTTCAGCTCACGGTTTTGCTCACAGCCTAGGTATAGAATTGACGCTCTAGTTTTGGATCAGATAACCGGGCAGCTTCCTCTGGGTGCTATAGATACTGCCGAATTGAAGCATATTGATCCTAAACTACTCGCTGATGACAGCTGGGGTGTGCCAGGTAATATTTAAATGTTACTTGGAGTCACGTTGTTCGCTAAGTAATTGCGACCCGGTCCCGTGACCAGCGCACCCGGTTGCCCCGATGCATTGGAGACTATGCTCGGCTACATACTTCTAGGAGAAGCACCTATTATCGAACCTTCAACTGTCATTCTGTCTTTCTTTGCGAGTTCTTTCGATAAATTCGATCTTCGTAAGTTTTGGGAGATTGAAGATGTTACTGCTTCGTCCGTTGGGAGTGTGGATGATAAACACTGTGAAGAGTTTTATTGTAGCACAATTACCCGCGCTCCAAATGGCAAGTATGTTGCAGCTTTACCACTGAAAACAGACGCGTCAGCGTTGGGATATTCTTTTGATATAGCTCGCAAGAGATTCCATAGCCTCGAACGTAAACTTGAATCGCTTCCTAACGTCAAGCTTCTTTATGATAACGTCATACGGGATTATCTAGAGAACAATTATATTTCTTTGGTGCAAAATATTTTACCTGAATGTGGGTTGCCCAAACGAAATTGTAAGGAGCGAGAAATGGACTACTATGTCAGTTTTCAGCATGCTGTTATTCGAAAGGATAAAGTGACCACTAAGCTACGCGTGGTCCTAGATGCCAGTGCAAGTACAGATAACGGTACAATGATATCCTGTACGCAGGTCCAGTCCTACAGGCTGACCTTTTTAACATCTTGTTAAATTTTAGGCTTTTTAGTGTCGCCATTTCCGCAGATGTTAAATCTATGTACCTACGTATGAGTATACGCCCACAAGATCGTTCGCTTCAACGTATCTTATATCGGTTTAATGAGGATGAAGAACTAAGAAGTTCTTTTTATCAGTTTTCAGTGCTTCCCTTTGGATTAAAGTGTAGTCCTTTTATAGCGATTCGCACTATCCAACAGTTATGTCAGGATGAAGGAACGCAGTTACCTCTCGCCAGGGACATTTTGCAGCGAGATATTTACATGGATGATATAGTTAGTTCTATACCTAGCACTGCGCTGGCTATAGACTCGGCTCGTGAACTAATAAAAATATTCTCTCTCGGTGATTTTCAGCTAACGAAGTGGTCTAGCAATAGTGTCGATGTTCTTCGGAATATTCCAGAGTCATTACGACTTTCACAGAGCGTGGACCTCAGTAAAGATCCGACACAGAAAATACTGGGACTTCGTTGGTTCCCTGATGAGGATTGTTTCGTATTCCAGGTTAACACTAATGTTCGCCCTTGCACGAAACGGAATATTCTTTCTTCCATTGCACGTCTTTTCGACGTTTTAGGCCTCGTGGCACCGATAATTTTATACGCGAAGCATCTTATCAAAGAGCTTTGGCTTGTCAAACTTGCATTGTTCGTCTGTGGGAACAATTTCAAGCTGAATTGCCAATTATCTCTGAACTGAGATTTTTGCGACATGTCGGCGTCGTAGATCGCTGTAGGCTCTCCCTTCCCCAAGTGAGAAAGCTTATGGTGGTTCGGTTTGCGCCCACGTTGTCAGACCCGACGATAGTATCGTCATTTCGCTGGTGTGTGCAAAATCTAAAGTCGCGCCACTGAAAGTAGTTTCGCTAGCTCGTCTCAAGTTATGCGCCGCATTCCTCTTATCAACTGTGATAAAGCGAGTATATAATCTTTTCGCAGCTCGGCACGCCATTGAGGCAGTCGTAGCTTTCTCGAATTCAACTGTAACCTTGAGTTGGATTCACTCCGCACCGCATCGATGGCACACCTTCGTAGCCAATCGTATCGCTAAGATTCATGAGAATCTTTCGGCAGATCACTTCTTGCATACGAAACCTCTATTATTTCTCCCCGCCCGCGAAGTCAATGAAACGCGGTTACATCTTATTTCGCGTTATGAATTAACTGACCAAATGGTCCAGTCTTTTTGGAAGCGGTGGCGCAAAGAGTACCTGCACACCCTACAATCCAAACAGAAATGGAACACCCCTGCCAATCCAATACGGGTCGGTATGGTTGTCGTCTCCATGCAGGACAATGTAATGCCGCTGCATTGGCCGTTAGGAGTAATCACAGAAATATTTCCAGACAAAAACGGAGTTCGCATCGGTAAAGACTAAAAGCGGGATCCTTCAGAGTCGCCCGGTAGTAAAGTTGTGCCCTTTGCCAACGCAATACGTTTCGTTACATTAATAATTAATTTTACCGTGAACCAATGTGCAGTATTAGATTTAATTACCGCGTAGAATAGTTAATTGAATATTCTTATTTATAATAGAGAGTCGCAACTTTAGAGTTCTCATAACCTTTGGTAGAGTTGTGATGATCTGCAACTTATTTTACTTCTCCTTTGTGTTTCGAAAGTGAGAACTTTCAAGCCGGGGAACATGGTTACGCTTCCTAATTTATAGTTCATATTTTATTACATCACCATAGGGCGATTGAGAGGCATTGGTTTAATAGTTCCAATTTATTAAATAAGTGTCACATATCGTTGTTTTGGGGATATCCCGCGCGGTGGCGCTACAGTCATTACGCCGTCGCCACGACCACCGGCGGTCGTCGGGCAGTCTCTTGCCAACCAGGGCTGGGGTGCGCGCATCATCACGCACCCTCTTGCCCAAACCTCTTAATTGAACCTACATGTAAAGTGTTATCTGTATTACCTAGACCTACTGTGTTGTGTACCGCTGGCCAGCATAGTGTACCTAGTCTGTGAGCTGAACTTCCCGAACGTGGCATCTGCATCTGCATGGGAATCGCTGTTTCAAAGGTATGTGGCAGAATTAGTAAATTGAACTTTATCCATTGCCTTTCGTCTCATCTGCGTATTTTTCTGCTTCAAATTAGCACTGCTGAATCAGCAATTATAGCCTAGATTACTCTAATAATTTAGGTTCAAGCGCGTGTGATTTTACTAGTAATCTTCTAGAGGTTATACGCACCAGTCTCCCATTATAATTAAGTTTTAGTGAGCGAACTCCATAGCTTTATCTATCGATTTGTAGAATTCAATGATCTCCTCCTCATCCGCTGACTCCGTAGGCGCGTAAACTTGTATGAGGCTTATGCTATGTCCTTGAATATTGAGGTTCAGTAATGCAACTCTTTCTGTGACTCCAGTAAAGCTTTCTATGTTTTATTTTAGAGATATATTTATCAGAAAGCCGACGCCGTGTTTGCCTGGGGTCTGTCCCATATGACAGGAGGATGAAATCCTCGTATTCTTCTATTTTACTGCCAAGTCGTCTGACCTCTGATAGGCCAATAATGTCGTATTTCACTCCATATAAGGCTTCCTGCAGTTCAATCAATCGTTCGTATGAGGACAGAGTTTTGACATTATATGTTGCCACGTAGAGCTTTTTCCTAAAACTATTGTTTTGTTGGGTATTCGAAGTTATATTCCTTGAAGGGTGGTGGTCATAATCTTCCACGGTGACCAACCAAGTTGGAAGATGTTTTGTGTTGTCTCTTTCTTTACTTGCTTTTTCTGTTTTTTTTATTAATATATAATTGCTGAGAATATCGGCAGTAATTATACATACTGTGGATATAATAAGTAAGGTATGTTTTATTATTCTGCCTTAAATACTTAGAATATCTGCAGTAAATCATCATACTGTATGGATATATCAAGCAAGGTCTACTTCACATTATGACTTGTTCACTTATACTGTGAGTAAAATGATTGTGTAATAAATTAATTATGATTATTGAAACTTGTAGCCCAAATAAAGTGCGTTTTATTATTCACTCAATAAAATTGTATAATTAAAAACAAATCAAATATACGCCGCACACTGCACTGTTGCCGTTCCGTCACGCGTCAAGTTCGCGCGCGCCGCTCGCCCGCGCCGGTTATGTGCGATCTCGCAACGTTGCGTTGCAGCCAGATATCAGTACTGAGTAGCAATAAAAATATCTATAATTTTATACCGATACTCAAGGAAGTATTGCAAGCATCTGGCAGATGTTATGACATACCCTACTTACCTACCGACCTACCCTATCTACCAGGTAGGTAGAGGAGTAGGTAAGTAGGTCCTGCCCATCCTATCTACTTATCTATCCTAACTACTAACCTAGCTTACAGCTACCCAACCTAGGAACCTAAACTACCTACCTACCCTACCTTCAAAACCTAACATCAAAACAAATTCGGTCCGTATTCACTAACGCAATGCCAGGTTCGTTTCTTATAAAAGTACTAAATCTTTTTGAAAGCAAAATCAGTGTCCGGTATAAAAAAGCAAGATCGTTGTAGTAGGTAAATAAATGAAATAGATACGATGCACACTCACGTACGCGCAGTACTCAATCAACAAATTCATTACCTACTACGGTAGTACCCGAGCGAGCGGCGATCTTCATTCAACTCCGGCGTCTCACCCCGCCCGACCCCGCACAACCCGTCTCCCCGCGCACCTCATACCCCCTGTTGAGTAACAAGCAAGTGAGAACGCGATAACATTGAGCTAAAAATGGTGTTCGAAAATTTCATAAATCTTGTTCCGGGAAATACGTGTTTTTGAATAAGCCTTATAAGTTTGTGAAATAAAAATTTGTCATTTAGAATCTCCATTAAATTTGTAAGGTTTCTATCGAAATATTTTCTTTACTTTTACAATTTATGAATATATTATGAACGGCCAAAGTTCAGGTAAAATTTGTTCAAAAATCCAGATTTTTGGAGGCTTATACTGAATTGGTTTCTCCAAATTTTTAATTTCTGCTTCCATAGAAACCTAGATATAGTGCACAAGATACCTATTAGTTCATAAAAATCAAAGATATATGTGTTACAACGGCATAATCACGTACGAGCGTTTGTATGAAAATTATGTCAGATTGTCCGCGGATTCCGAATTCCCCGTACAGAACCAATCAAGGAAAACACACTTTTATAGATAACTCGACATTTAGGTGACGTATCAAGATAAAACATATACTATATTTTAAGTAAGACCAGGAATAATAAACTTGTGAAAACTGCATCCAATTTCGTGCATTCGTTTTTGCGTCAACCGCGTACAAACATCCTCCGTGACCGACAAAAGAAAATTCAAAATATATTATTTATCATTTTTTTTTTCTTAAATTTCATTAAAACATAGACATCGCCGAGTTACAATTCAATTCAAATAAATGTATAGATTTTATTATATGTATAGATAAACTTCATTAAAACATAGACATCGTCGAGTTACAATTCAATTCAATTAAATGTATAGATTTTATTATATGTATAGATAAACTTAAGTCACCTTATTTAAGTTTACTAATCCTTAGATAATAAGTTGTTACTAACCATTGGACCAATGTAGTTGTCTTGTAAAATAAATCATATTTGTATTAATATTTCATATAAAAAAACACAATCAAACAGGTGTAAATTTTATCAAATTGTACCCTTGTAAAGTTTTTCAAGGACCGTGTATCTGGTGGTTATACAGTTTTCCAAATTGACATATTAAGCATAATAACAAAGTAGTTTTTGCATTAGGTTAATTATGACAGTTTATGCAATTAATGGTGGTGAATGTATTTTGGACATTTATATAAAAAGAAAGTTATCATACTGTATTTTTATTTAAAATTTACCACTACAAAGTATTTTGCATTTTAATTATAGCAAAACATGGTTTTTAGCCTAGCCCTGTTTAGTTGCTTAACAGTTTATTAACATACAATATATTATTATATTTTGTCAAGTGAAAATTCTGAATAACAGTTTATTATTACGTCATACACTCACTTTTTTTATTGCACCACATCTGTGTACCATTTTATATTCCGTTGGTGTTTTTTTTTCCAAAGGAATAGAAAATCGTACACGGATGTGGTTGTATGACGTAATAATAAACTATTATTCAGAATTTTCAATCCAATATTTTTTACGTTTTATAATTCTTAACAAAATCAATCAATCTAATCTTTTTTATTATGTATATTTTTCTTTTATTTTATAATTAAAAAAAACTAGATGTTGAATTTAAAATAAATTAACGGCATATGTTTGGTGGTGTCCACCATTCACTAAATTTTTTATAAACACTTGTTTTTAATAATTTTTCTTTATTATTGATTAACTCGCACACTTTACAATATCGGTTTGTGTCGCTGGACTCATCCAGATCGTGGTAAGAATAGTGGTTGTGCCACTTGAAAAAATCATAATACTTTTGTTTATCATTTATAATTTCCACCATTTCCTTTGCCAGCTCCTTGACTCCTGACCGATTCGCAGTCAGGTATATTCCATCTGGCATGAACCTGAAACGTTGAAATAGATATTCTATAATTTCAATTATACAGAATGTTAGACTCATTAGAGCTGTTTTATATCAAGGAAAAGTTTGATTCTTTTTATGTAATAGCCACGGGCCCCGACTCTGACAACAACTGTCCAAACTTCATAGTAATGCTGAAAAAAATACGTAAAATATATTAAAAGATTTTTTTTGTTTTTTATTTGAGAGGGATTTACTCTTTACTCTAGTCTAGGTCAGAGGTGACAGAGACAAAGTCGACGATAGAGTTAGCTTACCGAGAAGGAGCCTGTTCACTCTAACTTTGAAGGGGAGCCTGCCGTTTTGCCGAAAAGATTTTGACAAAATTTCACTACCCAAACACAATTTTAGCAACTATTTCTTATCCAATGCAATATTTGGAATGATTTTATTACGCACATTTCCATTAGGTCAAATTTTACTCGGCATAATATTACCAAGGATAGTGGCATTAAGTCTTTCATCAAATAATTTATTACATCAAATAATCTTTAGACAATAAATGTTTTGATAAGACAATAAATATAAAGGACAAAGAAGATCTTTTGGGTATTATATAATAAAAAAATGCAATTTTATTTTATTGGGTTGTTTTTAACCGACTTTCAAAAAAAGGAGGAGGTTCTATGTTTGACTTCTTGTATATTTTTTTTTTGTGTATGTTCACCGATATCTCCGTCAATTGTGGACCGATTTTGAAAATTCTTTTTTTGTTTGGTAGAGTATGTTCCGAAATTGGTCCCATTTTACTTTGGTGAAGATCTGATGAAGAACTTCGGAGATATACAACAGAACTCTTCAATAAATGACGGCAAATCTCTCGGGATTGCTGCAATCGCATGTCTGTTTATTGTTTACACCATTTCATAACATAAAATCGCGGCAGTACACTATAAGAGGTACGCAGATGTGTACAGTTCACCTTGGTACACTCTCATTTCGCCGGCTATGTTCATGGTATTCAGGTAATCTATTCTGGTATTATAAGTACTGTGAGGACTCTGCTTAACTAGAAGGCAACCTACTTGCCTGTAAAAATACTGGCAATTGGTATTACTTGAAAGGTAAATGAATTTAGAATAGAAAATAAGTGAATATGTTTTGATTGTCAATTCTAGTGGAGCCGCCCAGAAGGCAGGCATGTTGTGAAAGTCTTACAAAATATATGAGCTATAAAAGTAATACATCTAGTTATTTGTACACCTCTGACTACGCCTTTCTACATTTGGTGGAGGCGCCGGGTACAGAATCCCAGAAAATAAACTAAATGAGTGTTAAAATAAATGTTATGAAGTATATTACGCGTGTATACGGCGTACTGTATACATAAGAGTGAGTGAAAAACGAGGAAAGTGTTTGAAGACAGAAGTTCGCGTGTGCATGGCGATATACAGTGCACGAAGCCCTATCGGCGTACATGAAGCGAGATAAGTTTTTACAGAGAGGGTTGTTACCTCTCATTCCCTCCCTTAAGCGGATGGAAATATAAGGAAGAGTCGGAATAAAGCTAAGTGGTTTTATTATTTAGTGTACTTGAGCATAAAGGCTAGCATGATGAATGATTACTACACGGGAACGAACGGGTATTGTCTAGAAGAATTTTTAACCGAATTCAAGTCAGTAGCCGAAATAAATGAATGGAGAGAGAGCGACTACAGTCTGATCTTGGGAGGATTCCTGCAGGGGGCTGCATATTATTTTTATCGTATGATTTTTAAATATGACATGGACTTTGAAGTGTTATGCGATCGCTTGAGGAGTGAATTCTCTATATTTCACCGCAGATGTCGTTATTGCGAACAGCGCATAATAATCGCTGAAATAAAAGCAGATAAAAAACAACCTGATGTATTGTGTGAGGATGTTAATGCACATTTATTTTCTAGTATCGTGATTAAGGACGAACAAACACAAAACAATATACAGTGCAGTGAAAAAAGCGTTGACCACGTTGACGGAGAAGGCGACGCAGTTGATGGCGATGGCGATCACACCGACGGAGGGCGCTGCATGTTGGAGCACGAAGGTGACCAGACCAGCGGAGATGACGGCCCCGTCGATGTCCAGTTGGAGGTGGAGTCTTCGTCGTCGTTCCAGGGCGAGTGCGCGGACGGCCCGGCTGACGAGGAGTTGGACTCCCTATCCATCAGCGAGTGCCTGGACGAGGGTATTGTGATGTGTCGGTCCAGTCCAATTGTCTCCACTAATTCCATTTGTCTTGCAGAGAACAGTGATGAGATTTTGTCGGCACAACTAGTTGTGGTTCCATCGGGACACCAATATGTCTCGGATATTAAAATGCATAAGAATTCCATTGATTTCAACCATAAAATTGAAAATAATATTGAAAATTTTCAATCTGACATAAAACAGAATTTTATAAAAGTCATTTTCAAAAGAAAGAAGTTGACAGCCATTAAGAAAGGTTTTTCTCGAAACAAACCGAAAGAGATCCATAGGAAATTCAAAAGAGTCTTTAGTAAGATTTATTATTGCGCCAACATAAATTCAAAGAAGGCGATCAATAAAAAAATGATTCGAATTCAATTCAAAAGAATTTTTAATAAAACTTCTTGGGGAGCAAGGTTTGATTCAAGTAAGATTACTATGATTGTTGCAAGGAAAAATTCACTTCATATTTTCCTTGGATGTAACATTGTACAAAGATTTTTGCATTGCGAATACATAAAGCAATTTGAACTCGTAAAATGCAAATTATGGAAATTTTATAGAAAGAAGATTAGGTATAAAATGTTGTAAATATTGTATTATGCAAACTGATTTATTTAATGTTGTGTCTTATATTTTGTGCTTTATTAACCAATGTTTTCTTTTCATGTCGTGCAAATGAATACGGTAAGGAATTTGCGATGCGCGCTGGGCATCGAATGAAATTAAATGCGAATGATTGTTTGAATTATTTATCTGTATATGTTTTTATGAAATTAAATATTCCTCTGCCTTGTCTTTATTTACTAAATAGGATTAGCTTTTGAAATTACTGACGAAGTCCAAATACAAATCCATAAGGACTAAGTCAGAAACAGACAAAAATTTATAGAAAAGTCTTTTAAGCCCCTAAGGCAAATAAATGCTTTGAAAGCATAGATGTCATGGTAAGAAATGGTTTGACACGTAGTCCCACAGATAATACAAAAAAGGACAGTGTCAAAACCTTGTCAAAAGTAAAGCATAGTTTTCATTATAAGAATTGATTTGACACGTAGTCCCACAGATAATACAAAAAGGACGGTGTCAAAACCTTGTCAAAAGTAAAGCATAGTTTTCATTATAAGAATTGGTTTGACATATAGTGCCAACCACATAATAAGGCACAGTGTTCACACCATAATTAAATTTGATTATATCCTATGCGCCGTATTCGCCACAGATTAGTTAGGCCGGACCACAAATAGAAGTATAAAACTATGTAGG
Organism: Orthosia cruda; assembly: GCA_964057195.1. Taxonomy (NCBI): domain Eukaryota; kingdom Metazoa; phylum Arthropoda; class Insecta; order Lepidoptera; family Noctuidae; genus Orthosia; species Orthosia cruda. The sequence goes on from OZ059826.1 coordinate 43,955,568, forward strand.
TTGTATAAAGGCCCATACCGAATAGTTAGAACATTATCAGATGTAAATTATGTAATTATAAAAAATAATATTAGGCGATTTAGGGACATAGTGTAAATAGATTGAAACTTTTTAATGTTAGAGTAGAATAAGAATAGGTTAAGGTTAGTAAGGTTTCCGAAGAAGCCTATTGTCAAATAGAAAAAAATATGAATGACAACTATCAAATTTGACATATTGAAGTTGATAAGGATGGGAAAGTAGGAAAAAATGTATCGATAGTTTTCTTATCGATATTCTCAAATAGTATCGATATATATAATTAAATTAGTTATTTCCGTTGCATGTGCTGATGATGTGCTGATGAGTTGTGAGCCGCAGGGGGAAGAAGAGGCTGGCAACGTTGGCCACGCATCGAAGAAATATTTTTTGGTTATGCGATTAAGGCATAGGCACAAGCCAGGGTAATAGTATAACCCAGGGGTTTCTAAAAGTAATAGTCATAACTGAAACCGACTTTGCTAACGGGGCATAGCCTTTGCAAAGGATGTCGAGTTGACATCATTGGTCCAGTTTATGTCTGATGTTTAAAATAATAAATGCATTTATAATAATAAACCCTGGTGCAAGCTCTATGAATAGGATTAGAAATTCGATGCGATCCAGCCTTTCCTTCTCTGGCCTGATAAACGCACGAGATCGAAACATTGTATCATATTTGAATTTTTGAGATTAAACCCCATCCGGGTCGATGTGAGTTGACGCATCATTCTTGTGTTGGGAGGACGCCTTGTTCCTTTTTTAGGGTTTTGGTCAAGGAGGTTCAAGCATGACGGCGTTGATTTGTTAGTGCGTATGTGCACATCAACTGAAGTTAAAAGCACATATCGGAGCGTCCGATAACTCGTTTGTCATGATTAAGCCTTCCCCTTTTAAGGGTCGTACCTCAATTGTAAATGTGATTTCCCTATTAGGTAAATGCTCGGGTTAGGGTAAGGTAGGATTCATGTAACCTTTCAAGACATAGAATAGAAGCACTTCATATGATTCTGCGCGTCTATTCGCAGGGGCGTAGCTCATGTGAGGACTCTGCTTAACTAGAAGGCAACCTACTTGCCTGTAAAAATACTGGCAATTGGTATTACTTGAAAGGTAAATGAATTTAGAATAGAAAATAAGTGAATATGTTTTGATTGTCAATTCTAGTGGAGCCGCCCAGAAGGCAGGCATGTTGTGAAAGTCTTACAAAATATATGAGCTATAAAAGTAATACATCTAGTTATTTGTACACCTCTGACTACGCCTTTCTACAGTACCTACCTTACTAAAGGCAAGTTGCACTAAAAATTGTAAAATAAAAACATTTTTTTTATTTTACAATTTATGATAGTTACCATTATGGACACCGACTTCGAAAAAGAAAGTTATTTTTTACTTTGTAGTGATTTTAGTTGGAAGTCGGTAGAATTATTTTGTAAAAATGATTTTTATATCGAAACGAAATTGACAAATTATCCTTCCCAAAGAATTCTCCACATAATTTCATTTGCTAAATTATTACTTGGCAAAAAATCTCTTCACAAATAATTGTAACGCAAAACTAATATTTAGTATCGTCAGTTTCCAATTTACCATTTCTATTCAGTCAATTTTTTAGTCAATGTCAAAAAATTGCATCTATATTTTATGTCAGTTGCACAGAATATACTAATTAGTATATTCTGAGCAACTGACATAACTGACGATATTAAATATTTGGCTTATTTCATTTTGCGTAAAATGTGTTATTCCAACTGAAATATTTGACCAAATAAAAATGGTAAAAGTACTACTTGGTAAACAAGTTATTGTTTAAACGTTCACTTGCCGAACATTAGATTTGCGTTACAATTATCTGTGAAGAGATTTTTTGCTTAGTAATAATTTGGCAAATGACATTATGCGGAAAATTATTTGTGAAGTGATAATTTGTCAATTTCTTTTCGATGAAACATAGGTAAACCCTTTGAAGAGATTCGGGTTGAATGCGTTCGGCACAGACGCAGGTAATAAGTTCCAGTCGCGAATAAATTTAGAAAGGTGTTACCACGGCCCCCGCACAAGCAACTGAAGGAACACGGGTAGGTTTTAGTCAGTAAAAGTCTAACACGCCCTTGATGCGAATTGCTGGAATGGCAACTGGTAAGGATAGTAACTTGCAGTGCGTCTAGATGTCCGAGAGTAGAAGGGAGCCGGTGGTATGTTTTAGAAGTCGTTTAAATAAACATGAAAGAACCTTGTATAGTTGGCGCCACCATACACCACCGGCACGGCATAGTTTTGGAGAGGATGCAACAACTTCTCTGTCACATAGTCCTCCGCGAAAGAGTTCTCAAACGACAAGTAGAAGTAGTAGTCAGTCTCCAATTTCCGCAAACACTCCTTCATATTGCCTCTAGGACATTTCTTCGTCCCACATCTACCATATATATCAACCTGCATGTCATGCTTTGCTAGTTCAGTTTGAAGCTCTTTGACAATTGAATCTCTTCCACTCGGCGCTCCACAATGCGATACGAACCATGCTGCTGCAATTTTCTTTGTACTTAGTTTTGTTTTCAGTGTGTCATTTATAGGCTTCATTGCTTCCACTGTCTCCCAACGCATTTCTTTTTTAGGACCTATAACTACGCCTGCGTTATCTCTGACAACAATGTATCCAAAATATTCGTCAGAATCCAATTTGTAAGTCATGGTCCAGTTGAAATAACTGTTATTATACATTTGATTACAGACCGGAAATCTTGCTGATGACTCCATATTGCTATAAATATATTTTTGATTAGGTGAACGAGACTGTGGTAATAGTGATGAATTTCCTGGTAGTTTTCTTCCATGGAACAATACTACATCGAAGTCTGCCATATCATTGAGCAACTGTCTGTTTGACGATACATAACAGTTAGTGAAGGCACATTTTCTTTGAATAAATGTAATTCTACCTTCATCCATTAACGAAATCGGCATATACGTATGTGACCATAATAATACGTATTTCAAATCTAACTTATTATTTAATTGCTTAACACCCTGAAAGCTTGTTTCCAAGTCAATATAATCCAGATTATACAGAAGCGAAAACAGAGTGAGGTTAATTATCACACATAATATGAAATAATGTGCAAACTTACTAATAATCATCTTAATAAACTTAGTATCAGTCCGCACAAAAAGACAGTCACCACACTCGTGCATACCAATACTAAGGTTCAGTAACTACTAGTCATGAACAAAAGGAGGCACCGATGAAAATGTTTAATCGCATTAATTATTTATTTGCTTTATCGGTTTCCATTGTAACTACTGCGCTATCACAAAATATTCACTAAAAGACACCTGTATCTACACATTTATATACTATACAATTTCACGAAAGCCAATAATAAGTCACACCTGTGAGACCCATGTTATAACATTACGGAATAAACAGCTGATAAAGGCATTCCGTCAATAACGTATTCAGAATACTTTAAAATGTTCAAGTGCGCTTGAACGCAGCAAGTTATTTAGATAAAAGTTAAAACTAGAATCTAGTGAAACACGAATTTCAACCTAAAAATAAATCCTATTTCAATACTCGGTGCCTTTTTAAGACTTAGTATTGACGATAACCAGAACTGAATAAGGGTTTGGTATGAATTATTTTATAAATCATGAAATAATTTATAAAACAAAACTATTTTAGAGAGTCGTGAGTTTGTTCAAACTTATAGGGTAAGCTAGGTACACCCAATATAAAAAAAAACTTTCACCGTATCAGAGGTACATGGTTCGAGATGGTTATAGACTATACATTATTATTATGAAAATATATTTTAAAATATCTCAACCAAGTCGGAAAAAGTGGGGGGTTTTGAGAAGTTTCTCGGCATGCGCTACGTAAATAAGTGATAGTTACAAGAAAATAAAATTAAAAATATTTTATTTGATGTGTTTTAAACTACATATAATTTACCTAGACACGCTTCAATCAACAATCTGGGCCGGTTTCTGATTTAAGTATTCGACGCTAAGTATGTGCTGATCTCGATAAGTTTTCTGCGATTCTGAGCAAGATATAAGTATACGTGGTCTAGTCATGCCAAATTATTCCTTATAACATACAAATAAACCTTCATTTACGATCAATTGCGTTTCACAACTGAGAAAAACACATTTGATTATTCTCAAATTCTCAAACCATTATCAACGTTACTTAATAAGTGAAGCCAGATTGGGCGGAAGGGTGCCGGTACGACCATTTTTTACGATCGCTGACTGGTCACCAATTAGGCTAGGTACCTCAGAAAAAAATGGGTGATTTTTAGGCGATTTCGGAATGAGACTCTCTAATACAACATTATCTGAAGAATTATGAAAATAACTGGCAATCAAAATGCTTTTAACAGTTCATCATTATTTTTCATTATACATCAGTCGCGAAAAAACAGGGTAAATAAATCAAAGCTGAAATAGTTATTTATGCTACAAGTGCGGAAGGTAGGTGATTCCCGATGAGTGAATAAATCGACACGAGTCGGGATCATCTTACGTACGTGTACCATACAACATTTTACTATGTATTGTGCGAGGAGATAAAAAAAAATTTGAACCAAGCAAGAAATTAATAAAATGGCGGGCTTATTCAAGCGCGCTCAGCATATCCACAAATGATCTTATAGTTCCTTGGGCATATCTACTGCGCATGTGCAAATAGCTGTCACGTCGTAACTCAAAAAGGCACGAGCAAAGTATACGTTCTTCCAAACATATTTAATGAATAATTTAAAATTAATTTATTGATCAAATCTAGATCTAGAGTAATCAAAATCCCCTTTAATGAAGTATAAGTTATATTTTACCTTTTATATGAATGATAATCTGTACTTAACTTATTTATAAAACTTTTATGTGGTTTTAGGGTTTTAGTGTACATTTTCGGTGAGTTGGGGTTCATCAAAATTCGGTACACTGGTTACATTTAGCAGTTAATACTTGACAAGCCTTTGTTATCATGGGAAATAAATACAAAATAATATATAAAAACTATAAAACGAGTGATGAAGATACATCCTTGTCTTTCTTGGAGATGCCTCAACGAAGACCTATGTGTGGAAGAAAGGTCGCCCTGAATTTTCGAAACCTTTAGATTGGATGCAAATATTTCACGCCTGGTAGATCTCAGATGCTCAAAGAACGGATGGTCGTTGTGCTGAAAAGTTCTGGAGTGGGGACCACGCGGCGAAATACGTTTTAAGACCTCCCTCTGTAGACCGATGACCTGGTTAAGGTCACGGGAATCCGATGTATGAAAAACGCACAGAACCGGTTGATGTGGTGACGCTTGGGGAACACCTGTATGCAGCAGAAATGATGAGTGAGATCTTCAACAAAAATAATTACAAAAGTGCCAGTTTTTGTGTTTGTGGTCGCCAGTGCCTTTTCTGCGCGAAAAACGAGAGTTATCCAACAGAAAAATGTGAAAATTAAAGAGCCAATCAGCCACACTGTCACTGCGTAACCACCCCCTATTCTGCTCCTTATAAAAACACCTGCACCATGCAAGACCTTTGTCACACTCTTCGCCTGCCATCGCCGCCGAGCGGACGTCTCGCTGCCGCCCGCCGCTCTCGCCGCCCCCACCGCGCGCCCCGCCGCGCCCCTCTCTCCGACTCGTCGCGCCACTGCGTGACGTCACTGCGGTCGCCGCGTCTCCGCGCGCCGCCCACAGGTGTCGCTACTAGTAACTTCGGTTACTACTAGGGACATCTTTTTTGGCCCCTTCCGGGTTAAAACCACGACTTAGTGGTCCTTGGTGGATACCTAACGGTGTTAACGAAGCCAAGTGAAGTGGTGACCCGCCCACTTGCCAAGTCCCGTCTGGACACGGCAGTCAGAAGGAGTCGGGAGCAGGGTAGTTGGCCTTGGTAGATAGCCTAGTCAACCCCTGTCTCTGCCCCACAGCGATTCACCTGGCATGGTCGGGTGTCTCAACCCCGACGTGCCAGACTTTCGGTACACAGGAGGAGGGTGGCCCACCTTCGGTGGGTTCACCGGTACCCTAGGACCCCTGCCACCCAATAAGATTGGTGGCAGGATAACAAGCTTAGGGCTCACCAATACTCACCTCCCAGTCTAACCCGGCTGGGAGGGTAGGATTCACACATCCCCGGGCCCATCAACCCGGGGAATAAGGTTATCAGCCCCTTAGTAGTTTTTAGTCTTTTTCTCTTCTCCTTGTTCTGACTCTATCGACAACGATGCATCCCGTTGAGGTGTTGATAGAGCTCGTCAAGGACTTGATGTCGGACGACCCCAGTCCGCGTCATGAAAACCAGGCCCGTTTCAAGATTATTCTTGCCTCCCTTGCCAGATGTGCACCGTACAGTGCCCCTGTCCCCCCGCCCTATTCTGACATAAGTCATCTTCCTGAAAATGTGCAATACGCCATTAAAACAATTAAGGAGAGGTTCGCTCAGGACTGTCATCTCCGAGGTAGACTCGCCTGTCTTTTTGGTACAGTTTTAGAAGCCCTAGTACCAAACATAAATCCGACCGTGGATGATGTACTGGAACCCGAACCTAGCATGGCCCCCGTGCCATGTGAGGAGAAGGACTCTCCCAGATCACCCACCCCACCCGTCAGGCCCACTTCCGGGCCTAGATCACCCACCCTTTCCCAGGGCGAGGTTAGAAAGTCAGATCAAATTCCCTCTGAGAGAGACCGTAGCCCTTTAAAGCCCCAGACTTCAGCTACTAAGCCTCCTCCTCGTAGGAAGTCCGACCGTCTTCAGTACAAAAAGTACAAGGAGCGCGTAGCCGCTTTCCACGCAGATACTAGGTCCAAGTCCAAATCCAAAACTTGGGCCGATGAGGAAGGTGACTCTCCCATCGATATGGACACAGCCCTCAGTACCGACGATGAATGGGCAGCAGTAGCTGACCACATCGATCAGGTGTTAGATAATCCCCCAATTGACCCCAATAAGCCCGATTTGTCAGAGGACTATGCCACCATGTCCTCTTCTTCTGACTCTGATGACAGAGACTTCATAGTCCACTCTGGAGGAAAGAGGAAAATGAGGAAAAGTCCCCCTCACGCTACCAAGGCCAAAAAGCCAGTAGCTAAGACCTCTCCCCAGCCAGTTCTGCCGCTGGCCTTGCCCGACAGGCAACCCTCCCCCGCCCCCGCCCCCGCTAGTCCTTCTCAGCGGTCAAACCGCTCGCCTAGCCCTATGGTAGTAGTAAATAATACTACCACTAGGAAGCCTCCTCCTCCTCCACCCATTTATCTTCAAGATAAAGGGAAATGGAGCGACATATCAAGCGCCTGTGTAGCGCGTAAAATTAATTTCACCAAGGCCACTGCATGCCAACAAGGCATCAGAATTCAAGTCCCCACTCCCAATGATTATCGAGGTTTAACTCGTTTTCTAAAAGACAGGAAAGTATCTTTCCATACTTACTCCCTTCCGGAGGAAAAGTATACTAGAGTAGTCATTAAGCGCGTTCCGAAGGAAATCCCGACGGAAGAAATCCGAGAGGATTTATTAGCGCAAAAAGTCCCTGTGTCAGAGGTCCACCGATTGCATAAAGCAAGAGGCGGAGATCTCTACGACATGGTCCTTGTCGTGTGTTTCCCCTTCCAGGGTCACAATCCCATTTTTAATGTCAGGACCGTATGCAACTTGTCAGGCATTTCCATTGAAAAGCCATACCATCCCCATCTCGTTGGTCAGTGTCACAACTGCCAACTCTACGGTCACTCACAGACCAATTGCTTCGCTCCTCCCAGGTGCGTTAAGTGCATGGGAGAGCACAGTACCAAGGACTGTTCCCGTCCAAAAGACCGATCACAATGCACGGAGCCTCCCAGCTGCGTGCTTTGTGGACAAGTCGGGCACCCGGCTAATTACCGTGGTTGCCCAAAAGCCCCTAAACTTGCGCCTAAAATGGCCAGGCGTAATGACGCGCGCCAAGCGCGCCAAGCCCCTACCACTCAACCCCCCCCCCAGACTAGCCCCTCAGAGGCCTTCACCCTGGGGTAAGCTGAACCACCAAAGTGTGGCTCCTCAGTCTTGCTCCCAGCCGATTCCAGCGCTGATGGCTACTCCCATCGCAGCGCCTATTATTATCCCCGACTCAATGCCCCCCGCCGCCCTTATGGCCGCCCCTATGACCGCACAAAGCCAGAAGGTGGCTTCCACCACCCCTGCTGCTAAGTGCCAGCCCCCTGTCGCCCCCTCCGGGCAAAAGCCGTATGCGTCGCTAAAAATATAATTAGCGCGTACTCCATTTTTATGACCCCTCAAGCCCGTGCTCTGGATACTGAAATCCGGAATGCGGCCTCTCTCCTTCCCGCTGAATGCGCCAACCTCTTTTCGAGGTATGAGTCCATCACTAAGGAGCTCGATAGCCTTGTCTACAAGGACGGTCAGTGGGTTCGTAAATAGTACGAACCCGCCGTTCATACAAGATTAATTTACATATTCGTTCCGTCCTCACCGCAGAGGCTCGTCGCGTAATCCTTTTCGATTCTATAAGCTAGCCCGCGTGCTGAGCCATAGTTAAATACCAGTCAGATATTATTGGAGTTTCTTGTCCGTTCTTCTCCACGTAGGCTTTTCCGAACGGATGGTAGAATCACTTTATCAGATCCGGCCTTTGCCATCCCCCAAGCGACGCCCTGAGCCGAGGTCCGACCCCAACTGGGGTAGCCCTTAGTGCTGTCGCTTTAGGTTTAGAAACTTTAAGCCTGGCCGGAGGCTACATAGCTTAGTCTCCACAGGTTAGTCCGGTTAAGCAGAGGACGGCTACTTTGGCCGAACTGCGAGACGCCACGCATTAAAAAAAAAAAAAAAAAAAAAAAAGCAAGACCTTTGTGAGGCCAGCGCTAAGGCTATCGATGTGGCTGAATACAGGTAGAAGAAAACTTTAGTTAAGGATATCATTGATACGAAGACGAACGTAATGCCATGAAGCTACGTAATGTTATCGGAACGGTCATACCTCGGCAAGAATGAGCCGGGTGGAATATGCATCTTTTTGCGGAAAAAAGACACGTCTGGGTCTTAGCAACATTGAAACTGACCAGATTGGCATCGCCCGATTCGGAGACTGCCTTCAAGGACAGGTTCAAACACTCAACCATAGCCTCCTCAAGAGACCGGATCTGAGACCCAGTTACCCGTGCGTCAGACACATCTCTTAGCAACAGTGCTGTCGTCTGCATTCCCAAAGCTTCTAGCAGAGGTTTTAGCAGACGTTTGTGTGGAAAGAAAGTTATTTTTCACTTTGTAGTGCTTTAATTTGGAAGTCGGTAGTATTTTTTTAATAAACAAGGTGCTTATAGTGATTAGGCAAACTTTAGGCCAATAGCCTTTTTATCAGTTATAAACAAGATATTCGAAAAGTTTATTATGAATCCGGTAAATGTTTTCTTGGAAAACACAACATGGTTTCCGAAGGACTTGGCGCGGTTCGCGGACGATGTCAATGATGTTTGGATGAGTGGAAGCAGGTGGTGGTGGTCTACATTGATTTCAAAAAAGTATTTGACACCTTGGAACACTACCAGCTGCTTCAAGCCATGGAGGAGTGTGGAGTCGCGGGACCACTGAACAGGTAGTTCCGTGCCTACCTTACAGACTGGACACTGCGAACAGTCATTGATGGCGTCGTCTGATAGCCCAGACACTTCACGTGTGGTGTGCCAACCGGATCCGTGTTTGGCCCCGTCAGATACATCATGCATGTCAACAGCATGTGCAATGTGGTTCATATTTGTCGCATATATATGTATACTGATTATACTTGTCTAGTTTATGCAGATAAAGATGTAAATTTAATTGAAAGTAACATTCAGGAAGACTTCACTAATATCATCAAAAGGGCTCACGACATGGCATTTTATTGAATATAAATAAAACCAAATGTATGCATATAAGATCTCCTTATCCTAAAAAAAACGAACCTAGTGGGGCATAGCGATGAGTGTCTGCATAGTGGTGGACTGACGCTGTGTGAGTGTGCAAATATTGAGGTGGTGGAGGAACACAGGTACTTGGAATTCGTTATAAACAACAAATTCTCTTGGAAAACACACATTATACACTTGTGCGACAAACTCAGATATGTGCTAGTAAAATTCCACCACCTTAGTTTTGTGCTGCATAGGGCAAAATTGTACAACTATGCTCTGGTGGACTCATAGGTACTTTCTTATGAGCTGGCCTGCTATGGTAATACTTTTAAATAAATCATGAAATTATTAGTAGAATAAAATACAAAAAACCGTTGTAAAAGTAGTGATTACGAAGACTTATTTTTGGAATGTAAAATGCTGCCGGTTCATGAGAGGGTATTGTTGTCAGTAGCTTGAGAACAGTATTGTAGCAATGAATTTAAAACCAATATTATAACTTCCACGAACCCATCGCTGTATACGTCCACGTAGCTCCCTAGGCACTCGAAACGATTCTGGAGTTCGAGTTGAAAGGTCTCAGGGTTTTGGACCTGGATCTGTGCTGGACGGAGCGTGGACTTCTTCAGTCGAGACCTTTCAAGTTTGACATTAATGTTCAATGTGCCTCTTACCATGCGGTGGTCGCTCCCATTTTATATTTCTATGTCGCTCCCCGTTTTCACAGAGTTGATCACAGAGACATAATTGAACATTTGCTCCTTGGTTGACATGAAGAAGGCTATCTCGTTTTTCAACATCGGGGTTTGCAACAGGTCCACTTCCTGTGCTCACGCTTTCTAAAGAAGGAGTTAATCATGTAGAGGCCCTCCTTCTCCATAAAACTGGCCAGTAGGTGACCCCGGTGGTTCCAACGTTGACGTCCAACTCCAAATTGCCCCACTTGCAGCTCATCCTCGTCTCGTTTGCCCAGTTTAGCGTTGAAGGCCCCCATGACAACGGTGAAGTAAGTTTTGTAACCATGCATGGCTCTAGAGATATCCTCATACATGGTCTCTGCCTCGTCGTCGGGGTGTGCCGAGGTCGGGGCGTAGACCTGTATGACCTTCAGCGAACATCTTGCGGATATTCTGAGTATAAGGTACGCCACCCAGGTCGACACTCTCGATCTTCACCACGTTGTTCACAAGGCATTTGTGAATGATAAAGCCGACAGCACCCTGGGACTGCCGGTCACCCTCTCGGGAACAGAGCAGGTTACTGGATTTGAGGATTATCGAGTCCTCTCTCTCTCTTCGGACTTCAGATAACCCTATAATGCTCCATCGTAACCTGCTCAATTCTTCCTCGAGTTCGGCTATCTTCTCGTTGGTCCGGAGTGTTCGCGTGTTATATGTTCCCAGGTCCATCGGTGTTTATTTGGGTAGCCGGGTCCACTCCGATGATTCTTTGCATCCCTTGCCACGCCATTGCCTCGACCGCTACCGTAGCCGAGGGTAGATGGGATGCCGGGCCCTCGGGGCCTTTTATTCTGTGTGCTATTCATTTTGGTTTGGGGGGGTTTGCCATAATCACCACGCTTGGCAGGCGGGTTGACGATCGCAGTTTGTTGGTATAGTGCACAGAAAACGCTGCTGCCCATTGTCTGATGTGTCCCTTAGTCGCCTCGAGAAAATATGGGATGGTGAAATTCTACGTTATTTTATATTATACGTCCGTCACCATACGGTAAAAACGATTTGTAGAACCCACTTTTATTTATTTATTTATTATAAACTTTATTGTACACCACAAAAAAAAACATACAGGACAAACGTTCAAATATACAAGTGTACAATGGGCGGTCTTATCGCACTAGGCAATCTCTTACAGACAACCTTTTAATATTTTTTATGGAAGAAGATGTAGAAATTTTTCAGTCTCAACTATTTTAACGACCTTCCTTTAGATATAAACATTTGTATCACAATAGCATCCTTTAAAAATAAAATACTCAAGTATCTCCTTAATACATTTTGTCATGGTCTCATTGTAAAAAGATGTGTTAATATTATAATTATTATACACAAAAAAGGAGCTAAGTCTGCCAACAAACAGCTTTGCAAAACAATATACCACGGGTATTTAACGCGATGATTTCGATTCATTTATTTACCTATTTCACCCGACGTTTCGGCCGTGTTGCAACGACCGTGGTCCCGGGTAGACTGGAATACCCGTGGTATAATGTTTCTCAATTATGAAACGCGAAATTTTTTAAGTTAATATAAACAGCTTTGCAGTTTGGCAGAGGTAATATTTAAGTTGTAGCAATTTTTTTCTTGTTGGATATCATGATATAGTGTTGTTTGCGGATGATACTTCACTTTTGTTTAAACTTAAACGTCAGCAGCTAGTTATTGATGATGTAAATAGCGCGTTCTCAAAATTAGTTCACTGGTTCAATGTTAACAATTTACTTCTTGATGAAAAAAAAAAACCAAATGCATTAAGTTTACTCTACTTCGCGTTAGGCAGGTAAAAATTGAAGTGTTGATAAAGGGCGAAGAATTGAATCCAGAAAGTATCATAGTGTTCTTAGGCTTAACTTTGGATGACGAGCTTCAATGGGCCCACATATAGATAAATTGTCAAAAAAGGTAATCTCCGCAGCATATGCTGTTGGAAAAATCCGTAATTCAACTGACATAAAGACGTACGAAGCCCGTTTACTGTAATTTAGCTATTTTCATAGTGTAATGTCGTACGGTATTCTGTTGAGGGGAAATGCCGCCGACAATCAGACTATCTTTTTTTTGCAGAAAAGAGCTGTTCGGACAATTTATAAATTAAACCCAAGACACACTCTCAGAGAGAAATTTAAGGAGATTAATGTAATGACTGTGCCTTCTCAGTATAGTTGTGAAAATCTTTTATATTTTATATAAAGTAAAAATTGATTAAAAAATACAGTAATATCCATAACATAAATACTAGGAACAAACACAAATGTGTAGTACCTACAACAAGGCTCAAGATAAAAAACTTTTAACAAAAAAATCAAACCGTCTTACAAAACAAAACACTACAAAGCGAAAAATAACTTTATTTTCCGAAGTCGGTGTCGAAAAACGGAAAACAATAAGTACCAAAGACACCGACTGAAAAGAACATTATTTTCGCTCATCAAAATCATTTATAACCAAAGTAAGGGCCGGTTTCTGAAGTAGACATCACATCTCAAATCCGCTAACAATTTGTCACAAATTAACCAGCCGTCCGTTGTCAGTGAGTTTCTCAACACTTCATCATCGAGAAATTACGTAATCGCTTGTTACATTTAATAATGTATTTCGGTTGGCTACCCTAGCTGGTATTCATTCAATTAATTCGATACTATAACGTAATCAGTAACTTTAAATAGTATTTTATCTTGAGCGGCTGGGTTGGTATAGCCGCAAAGTTAAGCAAACCTTACCAAGGACGATTTTTGGATGGGTAACCACGTTTTTTTTTATTTGCTTGTTTTTGGATAGGTGACCCCACACAGACTAAGCAACATTTACCAAGGTTAGTCTTTGGATGGGTGCCGCTTTTTTTTGGTTCGTTTCTTTTGTATGGCTGACCCCGCCAGGGTAAGCAACACTTACCAAGGTCAGTGTTTGGATAGGTGACCACTTTTTTTGGGTTCGCTTGTTTTTAGATGGGTGACCCCGCCAGGGTAAGCAACACATACCAAGGTCAGTCTTGGGATGATTATAAATTAGGCTCGTTGACAAGAGATTAACATTGAAAAAGGTTCTCAGAAACCCAAAACTGCTGTAACATGTGGTTAATTCGAGATTCTTCTCAAATGTGACAAATTGTCAACCGCTTGTCACATTTGGGTGTTGAGAAACTGAAAGTAGAATTAACAGGCGATTAATCGTCGATTACGTTAACAGCCCGATAATTGAGACCTGAGAACCCGGCAGTATATCTCATGACGATTCTAATAAGCCCAAACACGACTACTACTTTATTTCGGTGTGGCAGTGCAAACTTCTGGCTTCATCATCAGATCAGTTTGATGTTACCATTTTCATCAGTATCATTTATTTATAAGAAAGTATTTGCTTCATCAATTAATACCTATTCATATATAACCTACTTGACATTGATGGCCGTTTTTTTATCATTTGGCAATATAGCGTCTGGTGGTCGTTGTGGTGAAGTATGATTAATGTCATGTCTTTAGTGACACTCGCAAGGTTAAGAAGAATCTATTGACGTAAGAATCATCAAAATCCACGCCCACGCGTTTGGTCTCTAGAACGCCACATGAACAAATATACATACCTACATAGATTGATAAACACATTACCCTCCTTCGGCATTCGGTTAAAAACGCAAGGGTTATTTTTCTACTTAAGTCGTCTTGGATCCCTGGCTCTCGCACAGCTGTGCAACCACAGTGAGTGGCTGAATATCATTAATGTTGTTATGGCATGATAATGTGACTGCTGTCACCTCTGCGTGTTTACAAGATCAATTGTTGAACCTGTTCAAATGTTGTCGGGCGCAGCAATATTGTACATAGTAGTTTAATGCACACCCTACCCCATCACACTTGCACTGCAGTGGCCAACCTAGAAATCACTAACAAATCGACCCAAACAGTTAGGTCGCTGTAGAAAAAGACTGGCTAAATGAAATTTTATAGACCCATCTTAAACACATTGCCAATGTCGGGCCCCTTCACAGGGGACCTCCTTCTATGCTCTTAGTGCCAAGCCACTTTTCGGGATCTGAACGTGGTTAAAGCAGCTAACAAATATTTGAGATAATTGTTAAGAATATAAAAAGAAGTAGATTAGCCAATTAATATAAATAAATAGGAATTTTATAACGTTATAAAATATAAGTCAGTCTAATTTTTCGGCCAAGGAACGGGCCAGCCATATTGCTCAGTATCGATCAGGCAGCGAGAGGTATCCTTGCAAGGGAGACGCGCACTCAGGTCCTAGAACCCAAGCATTTCAACCCTAAACGGGTCTAAACTGTAATTAAAATACCTATAAGGTCACAGTATTTGTGTCATTAACATGCTTGAGGGCCTCGCCCGCAGCGGCAGCGCCAGCACAGCCCGTACAGGCTACATGAAAGGGCCTTGCGTTGCCGTTTAAATAATTCGCAATTGCATTCGATACTGAACGTAAATACTTAACGGATTTTTTGTCTTTATTTTAAGTACAACTAATATTAATCGCTAGTATTTATAGTTAAATCATAATTAAGCATTCTGTGGCAATGCCATATGTGCGATTTTGTGGCAATAAATTCTTTTTTAGGGTTCCGTACCCGAAGGGTCCAAACGGAGCCCTTTTGCTGTCACTCACGTGTCTGTCTGTCCGTCTGTCTGTTTGTCTGTTGCATTTTCACGCTAAAACCCGTGAAAACAGATTTAGATGAAATTTGGTATGAAGATAGCTTGGGACCCTGCGAAGTGTATAGGATGTTTTTATCTTAGATCATCCTTAAAGGGGTGTAAATGGCGGTGGACGGTTGTATGGTGAATTCATAATTTCTCAAGTAAGGCGGCCCACATACCTACAATATTATTGCGTGATATCAAAAATAGCCTATTCGAAGTACTAATGCTACGTAGATGGAGTCGAGGGCAACGGCAAGTATCTTTATAAATTACTAGCTTCTCCCTATGGCTTCGCCCGCGTGAATGTCGAAAATTATCCCAAGGAAACATATTCCCGGGATAAAAAGTATACATTGTGCTATTCCAGGCTATAATCTATCTCTGTGCCAAAGAGCAATGGCGAAATCTGACTAAAATTTGAGCGTCTGAAAGTGAGTTATAATACGAAAGAAATTCCATTAAATGTCTACTTTTTTTTTAAATATGACATTACCTGGTTCACCATAAATAAAAAAAACAGGCCAAGCGCGAGTCAGACTCGCGCACGAAGGGTTCAGTACCATTATCGCAAAAAAAACGGCAAAAAATCACGTTTGATGTATGGGAACCCCACTTAAATATATATTTTATTATGTTTTCAGTAGTTCAACTGTCTAGCTATTACGGTTCATGAGATACAGCCTGGTGACAAACGAACAGACAGACAGACGGACCGCGGAGTCTTAGTAATAGGGTCCCGTTTTTACCCTTTGGGTACGGAACCCTAAAAATGAAAGTTATTTGATTTTTTCGTTAACATCCAAGCGTTGCCATTTTATACTTATTCTGACAAGCGGCAAGTAGTAACTGTAGTTACTATATCATTATTGTATTTGTTTATATAATTAAACGGAGTAATAGTACATTACAAGTGTGTAAAGTTGGTGATTACCGCTGAGGCGCCATTGAGACCGGAGCCGTAAGGTGAGGGTCTTAAGAGAGCCGAGGACGGTAATCATCAACACACACGTGTATCATACGACGTTTTTCAACACACTTGTGAAGAAAATAATACAAAAAAATTATTTCCAACAGTGAAAACGAGTTGTGATTTTTTTTTCGCAATGGCGGGCAAAATTAATCAGTTTTCCTATGCGCGCGCATCTAACAATGGCGATCGGCCGTAGACTAAAAATAATGAGTTATCTTTTTTTTTGCTTTTCGCGGATAGCGTTTTAGCCACGTCAAAATGGGGAATTTCAAGTTTTCTTTATTACAGCGAAAACAAAAGTTATATTTAAGTGAAAGTTTTATTTATTAAACAGGTACAAGTTGAAATTATATATTTAAATACGAAGTTGCATGAATGGTGTTGCATTTGTACTATTGCACGATCTTTTTTGTATCGAAACTTTTTTAAGAACAAAGCAACTCAAACAATAAATTAAAAAAAAACTCTTTATCTCACTTGTGAATAATAGTAATGAAAAAGTCACAGTTTGATAACAGGTGTCATTATGTGCCTAATTGCGGTGAAATTAGAGCCACTTTATAAGCAAGTGTGTTGAAAATGAATATAACAATACAGTTTATGTGTAAGTATAGGTGTTCCTTGCAGGTAGGTAAGAATACTGTAGTGTAGTATAAATAAGTATTTTTTTTTCAATTAATGCGAGGTAAAAAATACTAGTATACAAGTTTAAAAAAAAATAGCTTGGCTGTTAAGGGCAGGTAACCTGACTTTTACATATCTTTAATTCATTATTAAACAAACAAATAGTGATAGTTTAAATGTAATAAAATATATATTGTAGTTTACTAAATGTACTTTTCATTTCAATGATTCAAAACATGATATTGCGATGTGGAGGTAAGGAGGGGTTAAGTAAACACCGTGATGTGTACTTCTCCATGAGTCAACTGGAGACTGAAAACCCAAGACTCCCTTTATTAGCGGAATATATACCTAGTGCGTCATATTTATTATAATAAAACTAGGAACATAGCTTATCTACCTTAACTTAAACTAAGATCTAAACGTGACGTACGTGACACATCACATCACCATTTTTTTTTTCATCTCATTACATTTTTAAACTTACATTCTAAGTCTTACAGTATAACTTTGTCCTATTTTTATGTATTACATCTATCTTATTTTTAAATTTAACTATAACATTTGGTGACTCGTCAATTACAACTACAAATTTTAATGGTCCATTATAAATGCATTCCAACTTATTGCTTACTTCAACAAAGTTGGCAAAAAAAGTTGGAAAAAAGTTGGCAACACTGCCCGAGTGACATGTCAAATTTGTGCTCAGAATTTTAAAATTATATTTAATTATTATTAAAGTGTATTTAGGGTTTAATTAGAAGTAAAACACAACTAAAAGCTATAAATACTCAGGATTATTATTTTACTGGAAAAATATCGAGTTATACAAAAGTTGTGGCACGAAACCGGTAACCTACCAAACAGCTGACGACTGAACCTGAAGTCTGAAGTGCTTAACTACGGATATTCTAAGGGCAGTATTGTTTATTTATAGCACACAAAGTGTAATTTTAACCTTGTAACACGTTCTTGTTAGTTTTAACGTATAAATTCTGTTGATTTAATACTGTGCAGTGAATCTAAAAAGGTTTTGTTGACATCGTAGAAAACAAAATAAATCTAAGATCCCAATTGTGCATAATTCTACTAATTTATTCAGATAATTTAATAATAATCATTTACATAACGCTATGATCGTTAGTTTGCATAATTTAACTAGAAAACTACAATAAAACATTCATTCAATTTCTGGGCATCTTACCCACATAAAAAAAAGGTAAAATCTCAAGGCAAAATCATAAGCAACTAAAGTCAGTAATAAATAGCTTTTTCAGCCAATTCAACAGCCTACCTCATTTCTCTTCTGAACTACCCTTTATTTCCTCCATTTCCAGCTTTACTTTATTTTGTTTTTCCTCTATTCCTTCGGTTCACACCGCTTTTTTTTTTTTTTTTCTATTTCTAGTAACCTATCCTGAAACCATGCCTGTGATGACCCGTAAGGCTGCTGCTCAGGACTTAGAAATTAAACTGAGAACAGCACTCCAGGAGCTTAAAGACTCACAAAACCAATGTCGGGAGATGTTGCAAGAGAGAGAGGATTGTGAAGTAGAAGTTGAGAACATTGTATATAAAAACACAATCCTTAAACGGGAGCTAGTTGAACTTAGTCAGCAATACCAGAATGTTGTAGATGAACGCGACCAGCTGATGGTAGTCACGGATGGTTTCAATAACTGCAGTAATCTATACGAGGAGGCTTTAAGTAAAGTTAGGGATCTAGAAGAAGAATCGATTCACGCTAATAATCATATTTTTAAATTACAAAAAGAACAGGAATCAACTCAGGTTGATGATACTTGCCATTTGTATGATGAACTTATTAAATCAAATTGTAAACCGGATTCAATACCTACAAGTAAGCTAACTGAAGATTCTTTAATAAATAAGAAAAATTGTTCTAAAGTTAGTCATAACAAACTCAAAAAATATGCAAAACTAAATAGAATAATTAGAAATGGTAACAAGTTTAGGAAACAACACAAGTTCTTTATTAAAAATATTCCACTCAGGAAAGAACGTGTTGACCTAGTTAATAAATTAAATAATTACCAAATTAAATTAGAAGACAGCAAGAAAATTTATGAGATTGCCACTCACCGCTTGCAGTTAGAATTGCAGGTACTTGAGAACAGACTTAGTTCTCTTTACAATAAATATACAAATTCAAAATTACAAATTAAAGAACACATTTTGGCCGCAAATGAGTTAGTGAGGTGTCAGTGTAACTGCCAGACAGTCTCAAATCTAATTGCAGTCCATCCTGATGCTACAGAGGACCCGGTCCAAGCTGAGAGGGTGTCTCAAAACAGTGTCTTCGTACAAGACATATCAAATGTAGCACAGGATTTGCCTCAAGTAGACCGGCCTGAGAGTGCTGGCTTTTCATCTAGTCAAAGTAAAGAAGGTTTTCATTCAGTTATGTTTTCAGACGGTATTGGAAAAGGTTTCGGTAAATTACTAAATGGCAATCAGAGTCATTCCACTTTTAATTATTGCATGCCCGGGTCATCTTACAAGCAAATAATGGAATCTGTGACAAAGAATATTTATAAACCAGATACCAATTTAACTGTATTTGTAGGTAATAGTAAAAAAGTAAACAAAGATGACATCACTGAGTGTGTAAAAGAGATGTTAAAGTTAAATTGCAGTAAAATTATTTTGTGTGCCTTCCCTTACTTGGATAAATTGTCAAATAGACAAAATAATCACATTCACATGCTTAATAAGCATCTGCACTTTCTTGTGAGTCACTATAGTGACAAACTTGTTTTTTTTGACATCAACATTTTTGTTGATAAATTAAAGTCGACAGGCGATACTTTGTATCTGCCTCTTAGGGTAAGACATCAAATAGCTCGGCTATTATCTTATACAATAAACTCAGACATAAGTAGTATGTCGAAGAATACAGTTATTTTTGGTATTAGTAATAGCACTAATTTAAAGGTGGTCAATACCTTGAATAACGTTAGCAAAAATGCTATTAATATTTATTCTTTAAACTAGTTGATAGGACAAGGGAGGGTATCAATAACGGAATAGTTGCGAGTATGTCCACCATCAAAAAGGTACCTTCTTGCTCGCAAAAAAATAATTTAAGAAAAGGGTCTGAGCAGAATTCTCTGAAATTATTTCACCAAAATATTCAGGGTTTTTCTTCAAAGGAATTAGAAATCGAACTGTTTTTAGAAAAAACAATGTTTGAAATTGTTTGTTTCACTGAGCATTGGCTGAAAGATTACACAATGCTAATCAATTATGAAAATTATACTGTGGGCAGTTGTTTTAACAGAAATATTATATTGCGTGGGGGTTCACTTATATTAATTAAAAATGGTATTAAATCAAAACCTCGTAAAGATATAGTAGACCTCTCAGTTGAACATAGTGTTGAACTGTCCTGTGTTGAGCTGGATAAGCATGTCATAGTGTGCGTCTACAGACCCCCTAATTATAAGAACTACTCTATATTCGAGTCAGTGATGGAAGATGTTTTGGCAAAACTCGCAATGGGTAATAAACTAGTAATTGTCTGTGGTGACTTTAATATTAATATTCTAGAAGATAATTCAGATAGAAGTAGGTTATTAAATCTCTTTAAATCATTTAATTTGTCACATGTGTTTACGGAACCAACCCGTACTACGCTGACTTCTGCTACATGTATTGATAATGTTTTTTGTTGCTGCAACTACTTGGACAATGCCATTATAAATTATCTGCCTTCGGATCATAGTGGGCTACTTGTGACATTTGAGTCCAATATGCTAATTAAACAAGTGCAGATTCAATCCAGACTAATAACATCAGGTAAATTAAATAAATTTAACAGCACTTTAATCGCTAAGTTAAGCGATCAGGACCTCACAGTGAATGACGGTAATATTTTGTATGATGAAGTTTTTCAGTGGTTCAAAAAGAGTTTAATAACACTTTTAAGAAGATAACTAAAACTGTATGCCCTAAGTTTTTATTCAGTGACTGGGCGACTACAGGACTTAGAAAAAGTAGGGAAAGACTTTACGAGCTATATGGCCTTAAGCCTTGTATGAACACTGAAACGTTTAATAAGTATGTTGCTACTTACTCGAGAATTTTTTAAAATACATGTAAGGCAGCTAAGGCCTTGTATATTAGAAATAAGGTTAAATTAGAAGAAAATAAAATCAAGACGGTTTGGAAAATTATAAATAATGAAACGAACAGGAATAAAAGAAATAATCCTGATTACACGCTTGAGACCACACACGGACTTATTAGAGATAACAAAAAAGTTGCGCAAGAATTTGTAAATTTCTTGGAAAGAAATAGCTATGTTGATCCCGGAAATGTGTCACTGCGGTTTCAGAAAGCTTATCCAATAGATACAGATAAAATAATAAATTTGCTAAGTTGTGATAAGTCTGACGGGGTAAAAAAAATATTACGGGGTATTAAAATCTTAGTTGAGCCCTGTAATAGCTTTATTTATTAACTTGTGTGTTGAAAAGGGCACACTAGAGCTCTTCAATAAATGACGGCAAATCTCTCGAGATTGCTGCAATCGCAAGTCTGTTTATTGATTATACCATTTCATAACATAACATCACGCCAGTACGTGTTAAGTACGGATCCCTAACCAATAGCGCTGACATGCAAATTCCTCCGTGTTGACGCCAAGCGCATAGAAACTGCACCGATGACGTCAATCCAGCCACGAGCCGCCGACGCAGCAAAATTGTACATTAGCGTTAAGTTATTTTTAATAAGGAAATAGTCATTCCATATTCTAGCATCGAATAGGTTTCACTAATTATATTGTAATAATTTCTTTTTAATTAAATTAGTTTAAAATCATTTTGGTTTTTTTTCGATCCACCGTCTGCAGTTTACGTAATTGGCGCAGTCGGTAGGATACTCGCGGGCCGGTTCGCGAATCGCGTTAGAATCAGTTCATCACGATCGCGAGTCATCCGGTGACTATCAAGTCGCATCACGAGTATCCTGAATCTACGGGAAGCTGCGGAGCCGCGTGGAGAATCCAGCCATCGATTCACGGAGGAAGACCAGAGATGAAACACATGTGAGTGCACCAGAATCTTTCTCGTGTTGCTTCCTATCTATTCCTAGTTATTTTTATGTCCAAGATTTTTCATCGCGAAATATCTCATCCTCGGGAACCTGCATCACGACAGGCACGCCGATTTGTAGTAGATATTAATAGAGATTTAGATAGTGAATTAGATTTAGATTTAAACAGTTTATTTGAAATTAAAATGCCTTATGACCCTGATGTAATTTTCAAGGCCTTACGCCTTGTGCCCGATTTTGACGGGAACCCAAACATTTTAACTAGATTCATTCACATCTGTGACCGAATAGTTACTCAATATGCAAGCCCCGAGGTAGGCAGTGAGCTAGGGAATTTATGTCTTTTAAATGGCATCCTAAACAAGATCACAGGGACTGCCGCATCCACCATCAACTCGAATGGAATTCCTGAAACTTGGGCAGGTATTAGATCAGCTCTTATAAACAACTTTTCAGACCAGAGGGACGAGACAGCTTTATACAACGACCTCTCGTTGGCAACGCAAGGTAACAAGACCCCACAGGAATTTTATGATAAATGTCAAACATTGTTTAGTACTATTATGACTTATGTGACGTTACATGAGACTGTATCAACGACTATCGAGGCGAAACGGACTCTTTATAAAAAAGTCACTATGCAGGCTTTCGTACGCGGGCTAAAAGAACCTTTAGGCTCACGTATAAGGTGCATGCGTCCGGAAACTATAGAGAAAGCTCTAGAGTTCGTGCAGGAAGAACTAAATATAATATACCTGCAGCAGCGTAACGATATCCCCAAGGCTCAAACTGCTCAGAACGCACCAAAGGTTCTATATAAACCTTCTATTCTGCCTGCTATGCCGTTTAACGCGTTTAATGTTCCGCGACCCCCAGTACCTAATTGGCCTGCTCCAGTAGGACAGCGCGGGTATCAACCTCAGCCTCAGGCTTTCAAATTCAATACGCCTGACCAGCATCAAAACCGTATGCCTACTCGAACTCAACAAATGTTCCGTGCACCATTACCTCAAAGTAACGTTTTTAAGATGCAACCCAGGAATAATCCACCACATAATCCGGGTCCGAGGCCTATGAGCGGTGTTCAACACTTTGTCCCAAGACCATTACCTTTGATGCCAGGACATGATTGGCAACGAAACGGGAATCCACCCCCGAATAATTATTTTAAGACGCGTGAGTTAAATTTGAGTGAACTTGCTTTGCCTGATAGTTCCTATTATTCTGCTGACTGTTACTATGAGCCAGTATATGACTATTACACAGACGGTAATGACTGTTATGTTCTCTATGACCACGACTTTAACACCAATATGACTGACACTGACTATAGTTCAGCTGCCAGTAATCAAATAGCAGGTGTGGCAGAGCCACAGCCAGGCCCTAACCACGCTGATCAGAACCAGGACCAAAATTTTCAGTTGGACCAGAAATCCAAAGAGCAAAGATAGACGTTAATTTACAGACCCAAAGACAGTTACCCTATATAGAAATTTCTTGCCCTCCTCCAAAATTTCTCATTGACACTGGCGCTAACCAATCATTCATAAGCCCCGAGGCTGTGCAAAAGTTCTTCTACGACTATCCTCTTAACTATGACCCTTTCGAAGTCACCAACGTACACGGTGTTAGCAGAAACGAGTACTCTATAACATTACCGTGCTTCAATGAATTCAATGAGGCCGAAGGTATAAAATTATTCATTTACCGTTTTCACGAGTACTTTGATGGCCTAATAGGATTAGACTTATTATCAAAATGGGAGGCTAAGATAGATCTAAAAGACTTTCAATTAGTAACTCGGTCTGCTACGAACCAAATTAAAGTATATAATTCACGCAACGTCAATCTGTATGAGGATATTATCCCTGCGAAAAGTTCTAAATTAATTAGAATACCTATCAACGCCCCGGATGGCGATGTCTTAATAAACGAACAAGTTCTCTGCAATTGTATCATCCATGAGTGCCTTACCACCGTTAATAATAGCCGTGGGTACGTAGAGTTAGAAAATCCAACTCCTAACGATATTATATTCTCATTAGACCAGCCAACTCGTGGAGAACTGTTCAATGCTGAGTGCACACAGCTGAATCAGTCGAATCGCGTAGATGACGTACTATCGCGTTTGCGTACGGATCACCTTAATGCAGAGGAAAGAGCTAACCTCCTAACACTTTGCTCCCGCTACGCAGATGTATTTTACCTCGATGGAGAACCATTGACATTCACCAACAAAATCAAACATCGCATAAGAACAACGGATGAAACTCCCGCTTATACTAAGAGCTATAGATACCCTTTCGTTCATCGGGAAGAAGTTAGGGACCAAATCACCAAAATGCTAGACCAAGGTATAATAAGACCTTCCGACTCTGCATGGAGCTCACCCATTTGGGTTGTGCCCAAAAAAACTGACGCTTCAGGGAAACAGAAATGGCGTATCGTAGTCGATTTTCGGAAGTTGAATGAAAAAACGTTAGACGACAAATACCCCATACCAAATATTAGTGATGTCCTCGACAAATTAGGCAAGTGCCAATACTTTACGACCTTAGATTTGGCAAGTGGTTTTTACCAAGTGGAGATGGACCCTCAGGACATCCCAAAAACCGCCTTCAATGTCGAACACGGGCATTTTGAATTCCTCCGAATGCCCATGGGACTCAAAAACTCACCGTCCACCTTTCAACGGGTAATGGACAATGTTCTAAGAGGCCTTCAAAACAACATC
This sequence comes from Orthosia cruda, assembly GCA_964057195.1. NCBI lineage: Eukaryota > Metazoa > Arthropoda > Insecta > Lepidoptera > Noctuidae > Orthosia > Orthosia cruda. Next base: position 43,980,286 of record OZ059826.1, read on the forward strand.
TGCCTTGTTTATCTCGACGACATCATAGTCTACAGCACCTCTCTTCAAGAGCATATGAATAATTTGGAAAAGGTCTTCCAAAGACTTAGGGAGTCCAACTTCAAAATTCAAATGGACAAGTCAGAATTTCTAAAACTAGAAACCGCTTACCTAGGACACATTATTAGTAGAGACGGCATAAAACCGAACCCCGACAAAATTTCTGCAGTTCAAAAGTATCCAATCCCAAAAACCCCTAAAGAAATCAAACAATTTTTAGGACTTTTAGGTTATTACCGGAAATTTATCCCCGATTTTGCTCGAATCACTAAACCTCTTACCCTATGCCTAAAGAAAGGTAGTAAAATTACTCTTAGCCCCGAATATGTCAATGCCTTTGAAACTTGTAAGACCTTATTAACCAATGACCCTATTTTACAATACCCAGACTTCAAAAAGGAATTCAATCTCACAACAGACGCTTCGAATGTCGCTATTGGAGCCGTGTTGTCTCAGGGACCAGTAGGATCGGACAAACCTGTCTGTTACGCTTCACGCACACTTAATGACAGTGAGCTAAATTATAGCACCATTGAGAAGGAGTTGCTAGCCATAGTTTGGGCTACCAAGTACTTTAGACCTTACTTGTTCGGTAGAAAATTCAAAGTACTGACTGACCACAAACCCCTTCAATGGATGATGAACTTGAGAGAGCCCAACTCACGACTGACCAGATGGCGACTCAGACTAAGTGAATACGACTTTACTGTAGTGTACAAGAAAGGTAAATTTAATACAAACGCTGATGCTCTCTCTCGCGTAGAAATACATAATGAGGAAACAGATGAGATAAACTCAGTGATCGAAAATATAAAAAATCTCAGATCAATGATCAACAACCCATTGGAGGCATCACCTCAACCAACAGACCCCTTGACTGACACCAACTCATTGACCAGAAGTACTGAGGATCTCAGATCTATGATTAATAACCCATCGGAGGCACCACTTCCACCAACGAACTCCTCGACTGACACTGTTCATACCAGTAATGAGCACCCTATACTGGAAGTTCCCATCACAGATGAACCTCTCAATAAATTTCATCGCCAGATTTACTTTACTATAGTAGGCGACATAAAACGCCGACCTACAGTAACTAAACCTTTTGAAAATCATACGCGAATCGCAATCCAAATTTCAGAATCTAACCTAGAGAGTGATACTATTAATGCTATCAAAGAATATGTGAACCCTAAAGTCAAAACAGCTATCTTGATAAACCCACCATTAGCCATGTACAAAATAATACCCATCATACAAGACAAATTTAGAAGTTCCTCAATCAACCTAGTACTAGCCAAGACAGAACTCGAGAATGTTAAAGAATACCTCCGACAACAAGACATTATCCGACATTACCATGACGGGAAGACGAACCACCGTGGTATAAATGAATGTCACCTAGCCCTTTCACGGAAATATTACTGGCCAAAGATGAAAGAACAAATCACCAAGTTTATTAACGAGTGTACCATCTGCGGTCAGGCTAAATACGACAGGAACCCAATTAGACCTCAATTCAACATAGTACCTCCGGCTACCAAACCACTTGAAATTATCCACATGGACCTGTTTACAGTTCAGAACGAAAAATACATAACGTTCATGGACGTTTTCACAAAATATGCCCAAGCATATCATTTGCGAGACGGAACCGCCATTAGCATTATTCATGCATTGTTACGTTTCTGCACCCATCATGGTCTACCTATGACTATCATTACTGATAATGGCACCGAATTCACGAACCAACTTTTCTCTGAATTTGTGCGGTTGCATAAGATAACTCACCACACAATTCTACCTCATAGTCCAAAGGACAATGGTAACATCGAACGTTTTCACTCGACGTTATTGGAGCATATTAGAATTCTTAAATTACAAAATAAAGACGAACCGATAATTAATCTCATGCCATACGCCATTATAGCATACAACAGTTCCATCCATAGTTTCACCAAGTGCAGACCTTTTGACCTATTGACCGGACATTTTGACCCTAGAGACCCAATCGACATAGATCTGACTAAACACATACTACAGCAATATGCGCAGAATCATAGACAACAGATGAAGCAAGTTTATGAAATCATTAACGAGTCATCTCTTGCAAATCGTACAGCCTTAATTAACAGTAGAAACAAAACTCGGGAGCCCGAAGTAGAATATACCCCTCAGCAACAAATTTTTATTAAAAACCCCTTTTCCAGTCGCCAAAAAGCTGCACCACGTTATACGCAGGATACAGTACTCGCTGACCTGCCTATACACATATACACTTCGAAAAAACGTGGCCCCGTAGCCAAATCGCGGCTGAAACGTATCCCTAAATCAAGCCAATTGTTACAGAATCCTGATACTACTGACAGTCCATGCGACACACCCTCAAGAGATAAGACTTGAGACATTAGACGATGGACCGGGACTCCTACCATATAGATTAGGACCGACCAGACTAACTACACATTACCATTCATTCATACAGTACATTCAATTAACCGACATCGAAGATAAAATTAACTCCGTACAGATGCAACTAAAGACTTTTAGAACTAAACTCACTAACGAGACTTATATGGTTTATGAATATCAGATTGAATATCTTGCAAACAAACTTAGTAAGGTACTACAACAAGTAAAATCTTTGGAACCTGTTAGAGTCAAAAGAGGTCTTGTAGATAGCCTTGGGTCCGTTATAAAAAGTGTCACGGGCAACTTAGATTATCTAGATGCCTTGAAGTATGATGAGGCTATTAAAACTCTACAAAATAATGAAAATAAAATAATATCAGAATTTAACAACCACATCAGCCTTAGTAAAGAATGGATGTCCCAACATGGTACCGTCCTAGACCAAATAACAAAAAATCAAGAAAAAGTTAACTCAACGTTAGAACTACTTATTGAGAAGAGTGCTTATACAGATTACAGCTTAATAAAATTCGCGAAGTTTGCCCAAATTTTAGGAATTATAACCAACAATGTAGAAGATTTAATGTTAGAGATAATTAGGTTAGAAAACATAATGGCTTTTATACGGGCTTCTAGCACCCATCATTCTATGATTGATATAGAAGTTTTAAAATCTATGATAGATAGGCTCAAATCCATATATAACCAAGATCAAATCCTAAACTTAGAGTTAAGAGAATATTATAATCTAATAAAACCAGGTTCCTACTTTATTGAGAAGAGAATAGTAATAATATACAGTTTTCCCATAGTCTCTAAAGACCTTTATGATTTATATAGACTATCCATTATACCCAATAAGAAACAACTTGCCCTTATTCCTTCCTCTCCCTACATAGCAACAAACGAGAAATCATTCGTGTACATAGAGGCTGAATGCCCGAAGTACAGCAGCATTCATCTCTGTGAAAAGAAGACAAGTCATCAGATCCGGACGAAGCCTGATTGCATCCAAGAGCTCATCATCAACCAAGGCCTAAGGGACACCTGCCAATTCACCAAGATCTCACTCTCCAAGCAAGCAGTAGAAAAGCTGGATGATCAACATTACGTTATCTCTCTGCCTCAACCTACCAAAGTACAGCTAGCCTGCAGCAGGAAAGACTTCAACATCCTACAAGGAAGCTATCTCGTCACCATACCCATGAACTGCTATCTGGAAACACCAGAATTCACTATCATTAACGACAACAATGAGATAAAAGGACAGCCACTCAAGTTATCAAAAATTCCATACAACGACATGAACCAGACAGCTGATTCCACTCACATCATCGGCTTCAAGTCAGTCAACTTAGAAAAACTTCACAGCATCCAGAACAAAGTATTGATGGAGAGCCCTATCCAGATTGACAAGACTCCGTCGGTTGTCCTATATCATACAACCATACCGTTCTACATCATCACACTATGCGCAACCATACTTATCATCTTGGTTATAAGCCGCAGATACAAATGCTGGAACCTTGGAGCAGACGATAATGAGAAGAAACCAACTCTTAACATACATACATATGAAGATGTAACCAGAGAAACCAGTAAACGAGATGAAGTCCCAGCAACATTTGCACTCAACATGATCAAATAGTTGCTGTTCTGCGGGTGGAGGTGTTAAGTACGGATCCCTAACCAATAGCGCTGACATGCAAATTCCTCCGTGTTGACGCCAAGCGCATAGAAACTGCACCGATGACGTCAATCCAGCCACGAGCCGCCGACGCAGCAAAATTGTACATTAGCGTTAAGTTATTTTTAATAAGGAAATAGTCATTCCATATTCTAGCATCGAATAGGTTTCACTAATTATATTGTAATAATTTCTTTTTAATTAAATTAGTTTAAAATCATTTTGGTTTTTTTTCGATCCACCGTCTGCAGTTTACGTAATTTACGCTCTAAAGGAGTACGCAGATGTGTATAGTTCAACTTGGTACACTCTCATATCACCGGTTATGTTCAAGATTCATGATATTCGGGTAATCTATTCTGGCATTACAGGTACCTTACTAAAGGCAAGTTGCCTATAAGGTACAAATAAAAAGTGAAAAATTACTTTCTTTTTGGAAGTCAGTGTCCATAACGAATAAAAATTTGTACCTACCAAAGACACCGACTTGAAAAAAGAAAGTAATTTTTCACTTTGTAGTGCTTTTAATTGGAAGTCGGTAGTATTTTTTTGTAACAAGTTTTTTTTATAAAACAAGGTGGCCTTAAGGCCTTAAGTTTTCGTAATCACTATAAACATATAGTGATTACGAAAACTTAAGGCCAACAGCCTTATTATCAGTTATAAACAAGAAAATCGAAAAGTTTATTGTGAATCAGGTTAGTGTTTTCTTGGAAAAACACAACATGGTTTCCGAAGGACTTCGCGCGGTTCGCGGACGACGTCAATGATGTTTGGATCGGCGGAAGCAGGTGGTGGTGGTCTACATTGATTTCAAAAAAGTATTAGATACCTGGGAACACCACCAGCTGCTTCAAGCCATGGAGGAGTGTGGGGTCGCGGGACCACTGAACAGGTGGTTCCGTGCCTACCTTACAGAGCTGACACTGCAAACATACACTGACGGCATCGTCGGAGAGCCTAGATACTTCACGTGTGGTGTGCCAACTGGATCTGTGTTTGGCCCCGTCAGATACATCATGCATGTCAACAGCATGTGCATTGTGGTTCATATTTGTCGCGTGTATATGAATGCTGATGATACTTGTCTAGTTTATGCAGATAAAGCTTGAATTTTAATTGAAAGTAACATTCAAAAAGACTTTGCTAATATCATCAAAAGGGCTTATGACATGGCATTTTGTTCAATATAAATAAATAATCTTAAAGAAATCGAACCTCCGCCGCGCATAGTGGGGCATAACGATGAGTGTCTGCATAGTGGTGGACTGACGCTGTGTGAGTGTTCAAATATTGATGTGGTGGAGGAATACAGATACTTGGGTTTAGTTATAGACAACAGCTTCTCTTGGAAAACACACTTAATATACTTGTGCGACAAACTCAGGTACGTGCTTGTAAAATTCCACCACCTTAGTTTTGTGCTGGATAGGGCAACATTGTACAACTATGCTCTGGTAGACTCATAGGTTCTTTATGGGTGACGGGTGTCATTTTCAGAGTTTTTAGGGTCGCTAAATGCGAATTTGTGGTCAAATTGAAAATATAAGACGGAGTCGACCGAAATTTCTGAAATTTGCGTCATGGGTGTCATTTTCAGGGTTTTTGGGGTCGCTAAATGTGAATTTGTAGTCAAAATAAAATTCCAAAATGACGTCGACCAAAATTTTTGAAACTTTGGTCATTTGTGTCAGTTTTAAAGTCAGCTCCATCTTATATTTTAATTAGAACCATAAAAATGACACCCATGACGAAAGTTTCAGTAATTTTGGTCAGCGCCGTCTTGTATTTTCATTTTGACCCCATATTAGCACTAAGCGACCCCAAAAACCATGAAAATGACACATATGATGAAAGTTTCAGAAATTTTGGTCGACGCCATCTTGTATTTTCATTTTGACCCTATATTAGCATATAGCGACCCCAAAAACCATGAAAATGACACCCATGACGATAGTTTCAGAAATTTCGGTTAGCGCCATCTTGCGTTTTCATTTTGACCCCAAATTAGGCATTTAGCGACCCCTAAAACCATGAAAATTACACCCATGACGAAAAGTTTAAAAATCTCGGTCGGCGCCATCTTAAATTGGCATTTAATTTTGATCCCAAATTCGTATCTAGCGACCCCAAAAACCATGTAGATGACACACATGACGCAAATTTCAAAAATTTCGGTCGGCGCCATCTTGTATTTTCATTTTGACCCCATATTAGCAATTATCAACCCTAAAAACCATGTAAAAGACACCCATGACGAAAATTTCAGAAATTTCGGTCGGCGCCATTTTGTGTTTTCATATTGACCCCATATTAGCATTTAGCGACCCCAAAAACCATGAAAGTGACACCCATGACAATCATATCAAAAATATTTGCAATTATTATTTATATTTTGACTAATAACCCAAAAAAACAAAATAAAATACACCCATGACGAATATTTCGGTCTTCTTCGAAGTCTGTTAAAAAACTTTCCTAACCTACTGATTCTGTTACAATGTGGTCTCATAATAAATCAGTCGATAGATTAGCTAGAAGTCCAGCACGAGTAAAACTGGCATAGATCCTGCCTTGTCAAGGCCTCGCGGGCTACTGACTGAAGAGCCGTACGGCGGCCGCTGTGTTATATATAAATTTATTATTAAAACAATTAAACTATTTTATAAATTCTACTCGGAGAATAAAGTTCTACAGGTTGTTAACTTTTTTAAGTTAGTGAATCTTTCATTATCTGCCAGAAATATAAGAAAATGATAAAAAACATCGTTTTAGAGGCCTTTTCAGTTTTTTTTTTGATCGAGCGAAGTTTTCGATATCATATTTTGAATCTCAGAAATGAAAAGTACATGTAGTCAACTACAATATATATATTTTTTGCATTTAAACTATCACTATTTGTATGTTTTATAATGAGTCAAAGAGATGTAAAAGTGAGATTACCTGCCCTTAAGTTTACTCTACCTCGCGTTAGGCTGATAAAAACTGATGTGTTGATAAAGATCAAAGAATTAAATTCTGAAAATATCATAGTGTTCTCAGGCTAACTTTGGTTGTTAAGCTTCAGTGGGCCCACATATAGATAAATTATCAAAAAAGGTAACCGCCGCAGCATATGCTGTTAGGAAAATTCGTAATTTAACTGACATAGAGACAGCCCGTTTACTGTACAGCTATTTTCATAGTGTAATGTCGTACGGTATTCTGTTGTGACGAAATGCTGCCGAAATTCAGACTATCTTTGTTTTGCAGAAAAGAGCTGTTCGATCAATTTATAAATTAAACCCGAGACACACAATTTAAGGAGATTAATGTAATGACTATGCCTTCTCAGTATATTTATGAAAATCTTTTATATGCCCATAAAAATAAAAATAGTTTGAAAAATACAGTGATATCCATAACATAAATACTAGGAACAAACACAAATTTGTAGTACCTATAACAAGGCTCAAGATAAAAAGCTTTTTATCAATAAAATCAAACCAACTTCTAAAACAAAACACTACAAAGCGAAAAATAACTTTATTTTCCGAAGTCGGTGTCGAAAAACGGAAAACAATAGGTACCAAAGACACCGACTGAAAAGAAAGTCAAATCAACCAATCAATTTCATGACGATTCCAATAAGCCCAAACACGACTTCAACTGAATTTTGGCGTGGCAGTGCCAACTTCCGGCTGCATCATCAGATCAGTTCTATGTTACCATTTCCATCAGTATCATTTATTTATAAGTAAATTTGCTTTATCATTAAATACCTATTCAAAGATACCCCACTTGACATTGATGGCCGTTTTTTTTATCTTTTGGCAATATAGCGTCTGGTGGTCGCTGTGGTGAAGTTTGATTTCTGTCATGTCTTTAGTGACACTCGCAAGGTTAAGAAGAATCGATTGACGTAAGACTCATCAAAATCGGCCCACGCGTTTGGTCTCTAGAACGCCACATGAACAAATATACATACTTACATAGATTGATAAACACATTACCCTCCTTCGGCAGACGGTTAAAAACGCAAAGGTTATTTTTCTACCTAAGTCGTCTCGGATCCCTGGCTCTCGCCCAGCTGTGCAATTACAGTGAGTGGCTGAATATCATTAATGTTGTTATGGCATGATAATGTGACTGCTGTCACCTCTGCGTGTTTACAAGATCAATTGTTGAACCTGTTCAAATGTTGTCGGGCGTAGCAAAACCTAGAAATCCCTAACAGATCGACCTAAACAGTTAGGTCGCTGTAGAAAAAGACTGACCAAATGAAATTTTATAGACCCATCTTAAACACAGTGCCAATGTAGGGCCCCTTCGCATGTGACCTTCTTCTATGCTCTTTGTGCCAAGCCACTTTTCGGGATCTGAACGTGGTTAAAGCAGCTAACAAATATTTGAGTTAATTGTTAAGAAAATAAAAAGAAGTAGATTAGCCAATTAATATAAATAAATAGGCATTTTATAACGTTACAAAATATAAGTCAGTCTAATTCTTCGGCCAAGGAACGGGCCAGACAGATTGCTCAGTATCGATCAGGCGGCGAGAGGTATCCTTAGCAAGGGAGACGCGCACTCAAGTCCTAGAACCTAAGCATTTCAACCCTAAACGGGTCTAAACTGTAATTAAACTACCTATAAGGTCACAGTATTTGTGTCATTAACATGCTTGAGGGCCTCGCCCGCAGCGGCAGCGCCAGCACAGCCCGTACAGGCTACATGAAAGGGCCTTGCGTTGCAGTTTAAATAATTCGCAATTGCATTCGATACTGAACGTAAATACTTAACGGATTTTTTGTCTTTATTTTAAGTACAACTAATATTAATCGCTAGTATTTATAGTTAAATCATAATTAAGCATTCTGTGGCAATGCCATATGTGCGATTTTGTGGCAATAAATTCTTTTTTAGGGTTCCGTACCCGAAGGGTCCAAACGGAGCCCTTTTGCTGTCACTCACGTGTCTGTCTGTCCGTCTGTCTGTTTGTCTGTTGCATTTTCACGCTAAAACCCGTGAACAGATTTAGATGAAATTTGGTATGAAGATAGCTTGGGACCCTGCGAAGTGTATAGGATAGTTTTTATCTTAGATCATCCTTAAAGGGGTGTAAATGGCGGTGGACATTTGTATGGTGAATTCATAATTTCTCAAGTAACATACCTACAATATTATTGCGTGATATCAAAAATAGCCTATTCGAAGTACTAATGCTACGTAGATGGAGTCGCGGGCAACGGCAAGTATCTTTATAAATTACTAGCTTCTCCCTATGGCTTCGCCCGCGTGAATGTCGAAAATTATCCCAAGGAAATATATTCCCGGGATAAAAAGTATACATTGTGCTATTCCAGGCTATAATCTATCTCTGTGCCAAAGAGCAATGGCGAAATCTGACTAAAATATTGAGCGTCTGAAAGTGAGTTATATACGAAAGAAATTCCATTAAATGTCTACTTTTTCTTAAAATATGACATTACCTAGTTCACCATAAATAAAAAAAACAGGCCAAGCGCGAGTCAGACTCGCGCACGAAGGGTTCCGTACCATTATCGCAAAAAAAACGGCAAAAAATCACGTTTGATGTATGGGAACCCCACTTAAATATATATTTTATTATGTTTTCAGTAGTTCAACTGTCTAGCTATTACGGTTCATGAGATACAGCCTGGTGACAAACGAACAAACAGACAGACGGACCGCGGAGTCTTAGTAATAGGGTCCCCTTTTTACCCTTTGGGTACGGAACCCTAAAAATGAAAGTTATTTGATTTTTTCGTTAACATCCTTGCGTTGCCATTTTATACTTATTCTGACAAGCGGCAAGTAGTAACTGTAGTTACTATATCATTATTGTATTTGTTTATATAATTAAACGGAGTAATAGTACATTACAAGTGTGTAAAGTTGGTGATTACCGCTGAGGCGCCATTGAGACCGGAGCCGTAAGGTGAGGGTCTTAAGAGAGCCGAGGACGGTAATCATCAACACACACGTGTATCATACGACGTTTTTCAACACACTTGTGAAGAAAATAATACAAAAAAATCATTTCCAACAGTGAAAACGAGTTGTGAATTTTTTTTTCGCAATGGCGGGCAAAATTAATCAGTTTTCCTATGCGCGCGCATCTAACAATGGCGATCGGCCGTAGACTAAAAATAATGAGTTATCTTTTTTTTTGCTTTTCGCGGATAGCGTTTTAGCCACGTCAAAATGGGGAATTTCAAGTTTTCTTTATTACAGCGAAAACAAAAGTTATATTTAAGTGAAAGTTTTATTTATTAAACAGGTACAAGTTGAAATTATATATTTAAATACGAAGTTGCATGAATGGTGTTGCATTTGTACTATTGCACGATCTTTTTTGTATCGAAACTTTTTTAAGAACAAAGCAACTCAAACAATAAATTAAAAAAAAAACTCTTTATCTCACTTGTGAATAATAATAATGAAAAAGTCACAGTTTGATAACAGGTGTCATTATGTGCCTAATTGCGGTGAAATTAGAGCCACTTTATGAGCAAGTGTGTTGAAAATGAATATAACAATACAGTTTATGTGTAAGTATAGGTGTTCCTTGCAGGTAGGTAAGAATACTGTAGTGTAGTATAAATAAGTAATTTTTTTCAATTAATACGAGGTAAAAAATACTAGTATCCAAGTTTAAAAAAAAATAGCTTGGCTGTTAAGGGCAGGTAACCTGACTTTTACATATCTTTAATTCATTATTAAACAAACAAATAGTGATAGTTTAAATGTAATAAAATATATATTGTAGTTTACTAAATGTACTTTTCATTTCAATGATTCAAAACATGATATTGCGATGTGGAGGTAAGGAGGGGTTAAGTAAACACCGTGATGTGTACTTCTCCATGAGTCAACTGGAGACTGAAAACCCAAGACTCCCTTTAATAGCGGAATATATACCTAGTGCGTCATATTTATTATAATAAAACTAGGAACATAGCTTATCCACCTTAACTTAAACTAAGATCTAAACGTGACGTACGTGACACATCACATCACCAGTCTTAAAGTAAAAAAATAACTAAGTTATTTTTTTTTTTTATCTCATTACATTTTTAAACTTACATTCTAAGTCTTACAGTATAACTTTGTCCTATTTTTATGTATTACATCTATCTTATTTTTATATTTAACTATAACATTTGGTGACTCGTCAATTACAACTACAAATTTTAATGGTCCATTATAAATGCATTCCAACTTATTGCCTACTTCGTTTTTTACCAATATCAAGTCACCTTCTTTGTATGTTATAGAATTGAGATTCTAATTATAACAATATTTTCTTGCTAAGTTACTTGATATCAAATTTTCTTTTTTCTCATATTGAGCCCTTCGCAACCTGTATTTGAATTCTAAAGTATAATCATCAAAATCATACATAGGTTCAACATTTTCACCTTGAAGACTACTTGGCAACCTACAAATTTTACTGTAAACTAATTCATAAGGTGTATACTTGGTCCCAGTATTATCTGTTGTGTTATAAGAAAAACACCAATATGGAATCCAAGAACTCCACGATTATGGATTATTATCCGTTTGTATTCTTAAATATCGCCGGCCCCGGCAATATAGCGGTAATCGCTGGTTACGCCCTTTTTAATGTTATTTGATGTTTGGCTTCTCTGAGTATCAATCTTTTTGAAGATTTTTTATTAATATTTCTTTAAAATAAATGACATCAACAGCTTTATTGCATTACTAAAAAATAAAACACAAACAACCAGTAAACATCTTTACACTAAATTTGTAAACAAAGAGGAACAGTAATATATTTTACCACGTTTTTGAAAATAAGCTTTTTATATCAACAAACTGTAAACACTTAATACGAAGTAATCATGAGAGATTTTATTCTGTACAAGCTATTACGCGTTTCTTCCTGTATATTTATTGTATCCCATGCGACGTACTGTCATGTTACGCTGAACGGCATCCCTTTCACTCCTACGCAAAAATGTTTACCGCATGGTTTCTAGCACGTTCACGTATCCACGTTTTCTTCTTCAATACCGTCCTGTCACCAGTCACGCCATCACTGAATCCGTTTTCTTTTATATCAATTCTCACACAGTCCGTCCATCTTTTCTTTGGCCGTCTCCTCCCTCTCCATCCACAATTATATTCATAACTCTTTTAGTAACAGGCGTTTTATCTCACCTCATCACATGCCATACCAGAACAAACGGTTTACTGTCAACTATTCTGTCACTGGTACTGTGTCACTGGTGCCACTTTCAAACTTCCTCTATTTTACTCATTTCTCACTTAAAACAGTCTCGTCACTCCGCACATCCATCTCAACATTCTCATATCTGCTACATGCAATCTCGTTTCATCCATCTTTTTCACAGCATACAGCACAGCAGATAGGTCTAATCACGCACATCGCCATTTCATCCATCCCGAGTTGCTCCGGTGCTTAACGTCTCGGTCTACCTCCCCATCCCCTTGGACAAGCGACCTTAGGTACCGGAAGTCGGAGCACGTGGGCATAGTGTAGCTACGCATGTAGCGTCCTAAAATTTTTAGCCCATGATTAACGGCATAAATAAAGAGTGTCAATTACCTGCAGATAAAATTTAGGATAGAGTGGTATCTTCAATTCGCGGGCAAGCAGAACCTATGACTTTGTAGTTTATTTTTTTCCATATGTAACTATTTAATCTGTACCCGTTATTTAATTATGTAAAAAATTTAACGATTAACTCATTTAATTCTAAATGTTGTTCAGTACTGTGGGGACGTAGCCAGAGAGCGCTACTTAAATAAAACTCAGGATTCACTGTTACACTTATATTTCAGCAGCAAGATACCTGCCCTTAGGCACCTTCTATCGAATTAGTATATATAGCTATAGTCGCTCTTTCTCCATTCATTTATTTTGGCCACCGACTTGAATTCGGTTAAGAATTCCTCCAAGCAGTACCCGTCCGTGCCTGTATAATAATTATTCATCATGCTTGCTTCATGCTCAATTACACTAAATAACGAAACCACTTAGCTTTATTCCGACTTTTCCTTATATTTCCATCCGCTTATGAGAGGGAATTAGAGGTAACCGCACTCTCTGTTATCATTTATCTCGCCTTATGTACGCCGATAGGGCTTCGTGAACTGTGTCGCCATGCACACGCGAACTATACTCTTCTTAAAACATTTTTCTCGTTTTTTACTCACTTATTGTATACTGTACGCCGTATACACGCGAAATATACTTTTCATCACACTTGCACGTAAAAAGTATCTAAACATACAGGTTAACTTGGCCGTAATGCCCCATATAAAACCCTCGGGCTTTCTTTTTGTCATGAAACCCTAGGGAGGTAAGTAATTTTTTTTTAATTTATGGCACAGCACACAGGTCATGCAAATTTAAGCAAGGAGTTTACACGCAATTGACAAATTGTCTTAAAATGTTATCTAAACAAGAATTTCTTTGCAATCTCGCTACATGTTACTTAAATACTCAACTAATGTTCTTAATAATCGATTTTAATAGTTATAGTACGAAAACGTCGAAATTATTTAATTCTTTTTAAACTCCGTCATGGCTGTATACCAACGTAAGTATTTGCCCTTAAAGTTTCTGAACGAAACACTGTATAATCTGTGGTGTGGGCAAAAATTCGCCAACAGCTTAAAAAAAAGTTCACGTATTTCGTAATAACAGCTGTGCTGACTTGTGTATGAAAGCTATAATTCATAATTATTACTCGCAAATGTGATGAAAAACATTGTGTGTATCACGGGCGGTACGGGAATTACGAACCTCGACTCAAAAAGCCCTCAGTCTTCGACTTCGGGCTTCTACTAAAGCCTCGATCGTAATTCCTTTCATACCGCCCTTAATACACAATGTACTATTATGACTTTATTATTTACTGGGATAGCTTACTTTACTCGGTGCAATTTCACCACTTGTGGGGACGTAGCCAGAGAGCGCTACTTAAATAAAACTCAGAATTCACTATTCTACTTATATTTCAGCAGCAAAGTGCCTGCCCTTAGGTACCTTCTATCGAACTATCTCATCAAAGCTCAGAGGAGCCTTTATATACACGGAAAAAGTCTAGCGAAAACATCTTCATTTATTTAATGTTCTAAATTCAGTTCCCTTTCAAGACGTTATTTGTTGCCAGTCTTTATATAGGCAAGTAGGTTGCCTTCTATAGGTTTTGAATGGACGGGAATGGATGGGATGGTTCTAATGTTGGATTCTGTAGGTTGTCTGCAGAGTCCTCACAGTACCGACGTCTAGAATTAAATAAGTTAATTGTTAAATTATGTTAATGCTTCCTGTACCTATACAGGCTGAGTTTTCCAAGTTGGCGTGAATGGCCAAATTAGACACTATGAAGAATAGCAAAACCTCCAAGGCAGACACGGGGTCGATTTTGATGAAAACTAAAACTGCAACATAGAATATTTCTCTCTCCTGTATATCGACAACCAGAATTGATTGACAAAATCTATATTAACGCGAGCGAAACAGTGGGAAACAGCTTTAATAAAAATTATATGATTTTATTCAAATAAAGGTAGCATAATATTTTTTCTTCTGCCTATTCAGTCTGTTTCGTTTTTTTTCTAAAGTTTAATACTTATTACAAATTAACAATAAATAAAATAATATTTATTTAATAAAATACTGTTTAAAATGGTTAAAAATATAAATAAAATTACAATATAAGGTCTAGTCTGATACGATGGTTACATCAAAATAAGTTTTATTGATAGGATTATAAAATAGCGATTAGTGGATGATACAGCTAAGCTTTGGCAATAAAATGTCCCTGAAAAAGGTGGTAATCGGCCATTACGCCCGAGATCCAAATTGGAAATTACGCCGTGTTCCTGAATCTCAGTGATTGGTTTGTCTAAAAAGTCGTTAATGATGTTGTATTTAAAACGGTATCGTCTATATTTTTTTTATACAGTTTCCAATTATTTCTTAAAACATTTATACCATTTCAATTATTTTTTAATGGTTAAATTGGTAAAAAAATAGCTTTCATTTGACATGTTGAACGCCTGTTTTGAATCACTGTACACTGAAATATAAACAAAATAGCTTCTTTTATTTCTCCTGTAAAATTGGATTTTTGATATAACCGCTTTATTGCCCGGGGTCAGCGATATGCACCTAAAGTTTTATGAACGTTTTCCAAAGACCCTATACTTTCATGATGATATGACGTTGATAAGATTTTATTGATGCCCAAGATATTACATAGCTCTACCATCACTTTTGAAATGAACTCAGAACCCCTATCCGTAGCAATTGTTCCCGGTACCACATATCTCAACACACTTACTTACTTTAATAGACAAGCCTCCATAAACTTCGTAAGTTCACATTTTGAAGTCAATATGCAAACATTGCCTTTTACATCACTATCAAGTGGCCCCACTATATCTAAATAAATCTTTCCAAAAGATGAAGATGCAGTGGTAGTAACTGTCATTGGTTCTTTAGTATTTTTGGAAAACTTTTGTTTTTTACACTTATCACATTTACCAACTTACACCGCTACATCTTACTCAATTGACGGCCTATAATAATATATCTTTACATTATTCACCATTCTGCGTATACCTGGATGACCACTCGTGGGTAAAATATGAAAATCATTCAAAACAATTCTCTTCTCATCTGCCACTTCTATTTTCCGTACACCCTTTACAACACACATACTAAAATCTCCACATATCAAATTAATATTATCCTTCAAATATTTGGCCATTTTTGTAAAAAAATTAACGTTATAACGATTTTTCAAAATAATAACTTCTTTTATGCCTTTCTCAATACAAAAAGTGACTATGTCTCTCGACAACTCGTTTCGCGATGTTGCCGATAAGGATTCATAGTTTACATAAATACTCGAGTTTCCTGCCATATATATTAAATTGCGTTACTTTGAAAATATTTTTCACCATTAGTGTTACGTAACATCTTCTCCTACTCGTTTAAACATAATTCAATGTCATTTCCTTGCTTTTTAAGAACTTCTACGATCCTAGGGTGATCAATCCTAGACACCACGGAGTCCGTACCACAAACATTTGGTTTTTCCAATTGCTTGTACTGCGCTCTCGTCATTACGGATATAGTCTCGCATGGTTCTCAAATCTTTACTTAAAATAACTATTGTTTCGTCCCGATTTTTAATATTTTGTTGAAACACCATGTCAATGGCTTTCAGCGATTTGGCAGCTTTTAATTGACAGCTGACACTTGGCAAGAGCCTAAAAAGAAAATTTGTATCGAGCACACGTAGAAATTCGGGTCCTTGTGGAATTATATGGTGGATCCAGCAGAATATCAGCGTCAGGTATATTTGCCTGACACGTGCTGAGCTGGACTCCCATTTGGTGCAACCTTGAGACGCACACCACACTGTGTTTTAATCGTTATACCTACTATTTGAGGTATGTTACTATGTCACTTTTATTACCTGTATGATTTTGTTTTCCTTTTTTCTTTCTTTTGTATGTTGGCACCTTGTTTTTATATACCTTGTATAAATTGAATATTTTATTGTGATTTTGCGTTTTGTGCTGTGTATTTTGTGTGCACTAAATAAATAAAGACAAAGACGAAGATATTTATTTCAACTAGGCCACCAAGCGGCACTTTTGAACGTAAGATAGATTAAAATTTACAAGGAATAAAAATTGATTCTACCGTGCATTCGGAAAGTAGCTTGTTATGAAGAAGAACGCACAAGAAACTCCATACTTACTCTTTTAAAAAAAATATAGTTTTTTTTACAATATTTAGGAACATAAGTACATACACTAATAAATTCTTATGTGTGAGGACAATGCACCCAGAACCACTACACGCTATACTACGTACAGGTACAAAGTATTAAAAGTACTTACACATGTACTGTGCAGTTACATAATAGGTACTAGAAAAACGTTAGCATCCAAAGCAGTTAATTTAAGATCAATCCCAAATGACGGCGCCCGTTCACGAAGATGACGCATGAATCGGCACCACCCAGCTCAACCATTTTGAAGGGAACCGAATGATCCAACACACGCGCCACCATCAGAGAGACATTTGAGAGAGCATGACACACTCAACTGCCAGGGCACACATAAGTCAACGAACGACACCAAGGTACAGCAAATTGTAGATTTACAGTTGGGTACATAGTACTCACACATGTGCTGCGCAGTTATACAATACTAAAAGAAATTGAATCTATATAATACAAATATATTCATACAGTCTTCAGGAGTTCCAACAATACTTCAAAACAACAATGTTCTGCATATCACCCGATTTTGCGCTTTAGTGATCGTGGAGCAAGACTAGCATTGAGCAAAGCATTTTTATCAGTGATGTAATCCCCCAACTTATAATATAAGATAAGATAAGATAATGATTTATTTCTCACCACAATATAGGTACATTTAGAGAGGTATCAATACAAAGTAGGTACGTAACAACAATAATTATACTGTGGGAGACTGGTGCCTAAACTAGACGTGAGGTCTGTATTTCAGGACACCAGGTCTCCACCCGTTGGGTAGTGCTTACATTTTAATTTTGTATACAATAATTGGTGCGGCAAGAATTTCTAAAAGCATAGGCTTTCAAGTTTAAAATGCAATAAAACAGAAAAGGAAAATGGTATCAATTATTGGTGCTTGGTGTTAGTAGGTATGTTTAGTAGGTCTGAATGAGTGTTTGTGAGTGAGTACGGTGTATATGTGGGTGAATGTGTGGGTAGTGTGTGTGGGGGTAGTGTGTGTGGGGTGGGGGGAAAAGTATGTATGGCGTATAATGGCTATTTTGGGACAGCAAGTAGTTCTTCTGTTTCCTCATAATTCAACTCCCGGAGCCAATTGCTTAGTTTAATTTTGCATTTGGTTTTGGTGAGGTTATAAATTGGGAGTATCCTATTTATCTTATTATAAAGAAAGCAACCAAGGTAGCAAAAGAAGCGGTGAGAGGAAGTAGTCGAGAGCCGGATGTGATGGCGGACAATGGGATCGAATCGTCTTCTTCTGAGGGAGATTGAGTGGTTGAAGGTAGTGAGGCCATGCTGTTTTACAACCGTTTGCAATATGAATTGCTGGCGAGCCGTTAACACCTTTGCTTCCTTATATACTCGTAACATAACCGTTGGATAACGGAAAGGTCGGAATAAGGATACTTTCAGAATGGCTCTCTGCGCTCGTTCAAGCTCTAACATAGTATTTTTTGTAGCACCACCCCAGGACGTTATGCAGTAGGTTAGAAGGGACTGGGCGAGAGCCAAGTAAACCGATTTCCTTAGCTTCTCGTCTGCCACATGTCTTAGGGTCTTGAAGACGTATATAAGTTTACGTAGCCTATTACTGAGAGTATTGATATGCTTTTTGAAGCTTAGGGTGCTATCTATTATTACCCCTAGGTACTTTGCACTGTCTGTTTTCTGAATGCGGGTGGTGCAGGTACAATTATTTGTATTTTGTTTGGAACATGTGTGGGCTACTATAGAATACAGCGAGTTCATGTGTATGGTTGTCGAATTGTTTTTCAAAAAGAAGGGCATGTAAACGGTTTTTTCCGCGTTAAGAGTGAGTACATTATTACGCAACCACTCCGTCACGACTTCTAAACCCGACTGTGCTTGCATATATACATCGTGCCATGTATTAGCGCTGAAGAGAAGGGCAGTATCGTCCGCGAAGGTTATAATTTTACCCTTGGGAAGAGTGAGCATACCCAGTTCGTTAATGTA
The DNA here is from genome assembly GCA_964057195.1 of Orthosia cruda. Taxonomy (NCBI): domain Eukaryota; kingdom Metazoa; phylum Arthropoda; class Insecta; order Lepidoptera; family Noctuidae; genus Orthosia; species Orthosia cruda. The sequence continues at coordinate 43,999,198 of OZ059826.1, forward strand.
TATAAGGAAGAGTGTCGGGGCGATTACGCTGCCTTGTGGCACGCCGTAGGAGACAGTGCGTTCGTCACTGATCGTATCGTCTATCTTAACGCACTGGGTACGCTCACTCAGGTAGTCCTCAAAGAGTTTGAGCTGAACATCCCTGATTCCTATGTTTTCCATCGTACGAATCAGAGTAGGGACAGACACCGTGTCAAAAGCTTTGGCAAGATCCAGAAAAATGCCCAAAACTTTCTGTCCATCATCCAAGTTAGTGATGACATAATTGGTCAGTTCATGAACTGCATCGGCCGTGGATTTGCCCGCCCTGAATCCATATTGTGAGGGTGAGAGGATGTTAAATTTCTCCAAGTAATCCACGAGCCTATTGTTCATGATCCGCTCCAGTATTTTAGATAGAGTAGGAAGTGCTGCTTTAGGTCTGTAGTTGTTGACACGGCCTCTGTCCCCCCCTTAAATATTGGGTGTATTATGGCTTTTTTAAAAGGTTTGTGAAATTGCCCAGATGAAAGCACAAGGTTACAGATATACGTGAGGGGTGGTACAACAATGTCTATGTGCTTCTTTAGGAGACCGCTTGATATTCTGTCCCACCCCGCAGCAGTGTCGCTACGTAGGGACATTATCAGTTTGGTAACTTCATCATCATCGGTGGGTGAAAGAACCATAGATTGTACTGCCCCCTGATTGACGGTACTATGCGCGTTATAAGATGATCTATTGGATATCTTTTCCGCGAGATTTTTACCGATTTCTGCGAAGAATTTATTGGCAATGTTAACCGACTCTTGAGGAGTAGCAGACAACTTTAATAAATCTGATGTGTTGTCTTTCTTTTTTATTCTGTTTGTAATTGTGTTTATTGCTGCCCAGAGTTTTTTGGTGTTATTACCAGCATCGCTTATTTCGTTCCTCTCATAGTCCTTTTTTATCTTTTTTAAAAGCTTGTTGCAGTAGTTTCTATATCTAATAAAGGATATTTTTAAAATTTCATTATCGGGTGACTTTTTGAATTTTTTGTGTAGATTATCTCTATGTCGGACACATCGTAGAAGACCCGGAGTGAGCCATGGTTTTATGATTGGATGGATGGATTTTCCGGTTAGGTATTTTGATGGTTTTAGTGCTTGACTCAATTGCCTGTGTAATTAAATTGATCATTAGCTCTGCTGCCTCATGAGGATTTTGCGTGCAATACACTTGATCAAATTAAGTTGCTTTATCTCTGCGTCAAGACGATCATGGTTAAATACGGGTGGCTGTTTGTTTTATAGTAGCTTTTGGGTTTTTCGTCACTAGGAAGAACAGGACACTTTCGTGATCGGTTAGTGCCGAGTGAGCGACATAGGTGAAAGCTGGCAGAGTGGATTTTAAAATAACGTGATCAAGGCAAGCTTGGAGACGCGTAGGCAGTGAATGGGCAGTCAGTAGTCCATGCGAGGCTAATAGATTTAGGTAGTTCTGTGAGGCAGAATCAAGACATTGTTCGTGAATGTTTATATTTATGTCACCGGTGATAATTATATTTTTACAGTGTGTGATATCTGTCAGGAGCACATTTAGTGAGTTTAGAAATTTATTAATATCTTTATAACTGGCGGATGATAAATTGCTATAAGGATGGTGTTAGAGTCGATTTTTATTAGTAGACAGTTGGCTTCCAATATTGGGGGTTCTTCCACGGAAACTGTAATTCTTTTATTAACATATACGACTACACCCTCGTTTTGTGTGAAGTTGTTCGCAGTTTTGAAATAATTGTAGTCTTGTAGGTCTGGAATATAGTGTGTATTAGGAAGCCAACATTCGGTCAGCGTTATAATGTCCCACTCGGTTTTTGTTCTGGCAAGTATGGTGTGAAATCCTGTTATATTTATTTTTATACTTCTAATGTTCTGGTTTAAAATTTTGAGCGAGTGATTAGGATTAACGTTGGGTGGGATGCAATTGTCTAAGTCACAGGTAGATGAGTCCGACACAGAAACAGAGTCGATATTGTTTATGTTATTTTGGGTGTTATCGAATTTTGTTTATTACGTATCAATAAGTGCATTTTTTGTGTACTGCTGTGTATGGAAAGGGTAGAAATAGTCAAAATGAAATGAAATGGCAAAAATAGGGTTTTGCCATTAGTATCAGCGCTGTAGTAGAGAATCACGGCGCAAGAAAAGAGTAAAGCTGAGCTATGACAAGTGTATATTCCCGTAATGTATATGTTTGTATATTTGATTGAGTAGTAGAATGGATCGATTCCAGAAATATATGGATATGCGTAACTGATTAATGAGAAAGGTGAGTTGAGTAACAATGTGTGTGTAATTAACGGGTGTTGATGATGCAATGTATAAGAGTAAGTTTTTGTACGTGTAGAGTAAGTTGGGTTAGATGACAAATATAATATATTTGTTTAAAAGTGGGTTAGAGCTAGTGTTACATAATTTTGTGTTGCTTAATAATTGGTGGCACATAACATTTTTGAATAATATGATAATAATATTAATATGCTGTGGTATGAGGGGTCCCAGTCACTTCTGTTTGCGTAGTTTTGCCAGGTCTTCCTCGGATTTAATCAGCCTACTGGGCATTCCTTCTTTTTCGCGAACGTAGATTTTGCCGTTTGCAACCCAGCACTGCTCGAACGCACTGCTTTTTATAAACTCCCTTGCCAGGTAATGGAGGCGTTTTGCTGTGGTAGTTAGCGCTTCAGATATATATATTGGCTTCCTAGGTACTTCAGCTTGCAGGTGGGTGGTGCTCAGACGGTGTTCAACATTTAGTTTATTATAGTTTTTAGTAGATCGGATGAATTGTTCTTTTATTGTTGGGGATGTAAATTCTACAATGACAGTACCCACTGTCTCTTTTTTGCCTCTCAGCCGAAATATAGTTTTTGACTTGTGATACTAGGACAGGTTGATTGATGATGGTACCCAGTTTTTGGACTAAACCAGTAAGGGATACCCTGGTCTCAGAACTAAAAGTTGGGATATTACTAATTTCAATTGTAGCTGCTTTCATGTTTCTCTCCAGATAGTCCACCTTGAGCTCAAGCATTTTTATTACCTTTTGGTTAGTATTACATTCGACCTTGAGGTGGTTTATCTCCGATATAGCGTCGTCGTATTTATTAGATAGAAATTGTATGGTTTCTCGAATTTTATCGTTCTGGGTACAGATTTCTGCGTTTTGCCTGCTGATCACGCTGTTTTGCGCCCTGATGTCCTCGAGAGCCGAATGTAGCGAGTCCATTTTAATATTTCGTTGCGCTTGCTTTGATACAAAATCCGACAGCATTGACTTCATATCAAGCATCATATTTTCGAGACGTTGCAACTCAGCGTCGTCACCTCGTTTCCTTTTTCTCTGTGCTTTATTTGCCGATTCATTGCTATAATTCTTAGAACTCGAAGATAAATTCGGTTCTGAACCGTACAAAGGTGATACCGGAGTTTTTTGAGGCGAGCGAGGCATTTTTATGTTCTTTAGGCAATTTAATTACTACTATATAGCCTTAGTGTTAAATCAGAACTGAAACGAAGGCAATTACCAGAACAGAGCATGCTTTAGGCTCTGTTTATGCGGTCACTATCTGTCTTTATAATAAAGTAAACAAGACGCTTTACTCACTCAGCTGTTGCTTATCTTGTTTGGTTGCGCGCGATCGAGTACTGTGCTAACCTTTGTAGTATCGCCTTCGGAAGTCTTCGGGACTCGAACAATCGCCTAACGCTGACTGCGAGCGAGCGCCGCGTATGTTTGTCCTTGCAGCGACGAGCAGCAGTGTGTGCGTGCGGAGGATGGTCGTTGACCCCGGCGTGTCGGTCGCTAAGTTCGTTGGCGCGATGATTCATGCGCTTGCGATGACAGTTGAGATTTTTGCAAGCCGTAAATAAGAAAACTATGTTTACTCAGCGGTCACTATGTAAAATTCACAGCGGATGCGCAATCCGGGTGGTCCGTTCACTGAGCTTCACAAGGATATATAATTTATACTTAGTTAATAACTATTTTGCTGGTTAAAAATGTTTTATTAAGAGCACAGTACGTTTACATGTACACGCATAGTGTGCGTTTTATACAAGTTTTAAATTTCGTCTTATTCCGATGGAAGGTCTGACGCTGGTGGGCAGCTGTACCACCTGAATCACCAGCGTCAGACCTTTCATCCACTGACGAATTTATTAACGTTGTTAAAAAGTTACCACTCAACAAATTATCAGGTGAAGATAAAATATCTAATTGGATGAAATTTTAACCGTTTACATCCGTTGTATTGCGGAGGGCGTATTTCTTCGTATATGGCGACGTGGACTTATACGAATCCTCCCGAAAAGTGGCGACAAAGCCCCGGACGACCCAAAGTCGTACCGGCACATAACATAACTTCCATCTTTGGGAAAACTCCTGGAGCGCAAGGTGTTTAACGTTCCGGTTTGCTACCGGACGGACCAAAATTTCATAACAATCAATTCGGTTTCACAATGGGAAAATCTACCGTAGACGCGGCCCTTACTGTTAGGAAAATAGTTAATACAGCTGAACATAAGCACGTAATTGGGCTTTTTCTAGATATTTGATATTATTATATATGAATATTGATGATTTGATAGAAAAAGTGTTTCTTTTTAATAATATTTCTTTACTTAAGTTACATATTATATTATACTAGCTTCTGCCAGCGGCTTCACCTGCGCGTATTGTACATATACACCTTCCTCTTGTATCACTCTATCTATTTAAAAAAAACGGCATCAAAATCCGTTGCGTAGTTTTAAAGATCTAAGCATACATAGGGATAGACAGCGGAAAGCGACTTTGTTTTATACTATGTAAGGATAACGAGAAGTTTCAGTAGGTCTATGTTTTACTTGGTAAAATAATCTGTGAACAATAACATTTTATTTACTTTTATTTAATTTAAGTGCTATATATTTTTTTCCAGTTTTGTAACATTTTTGGCTTCTTCATCAATTCCGCGCAATTCGAACAATATTGTAGTTAACTGTTAAAAAAAAAATCATGCAGAACCCACGCTTGACTAAAAGTTTGATTATGAAAAAATGTTTCTCACAAAAAAACACTTGAGATTCATAAGATAGTTTCCTGGTATCTCTTAAGGATTCCGAATTTCCCGTACAGAACAAATCAAGGAAAACACACTTTTATAGATAACTCGACATTTAGGTGACGTATCAAGATAAAACATATACTATACTTTAAGTAAGACCAGGAATAATAAACTTGTGAAAACTGCATCCAATTTCGTGCATTCGTTTTTGCGTCAACCGCGTACAAACATCCTCCGTGACCGACAAATGAAAATTCAAAATATATTATTTATCAATATTTTTTTCTTAAATATAATTAAAACATAGACATCGCCGAGTTACAATTCAATTCAATTAAATGTATAGATAAACTTAAGTCACCTTATTTAAGTTTACTAATCCTTAAATAATAAGTTGTTACTAACCATTGGACCAATGTAATTGTCTTGTAAAATAAATCATATTTGTATTAATATTTCATATATAAAAAACAATCAAACAGGTGTAAATTTTATCAAATTGTACCCTTGTAAAGTTTTTCAAGGACCGTGTATCTGGTGGTTATACAGTTTTCCAAATTGACATATTAAGCATAATAACACAGTAGTTTTTGCATTCGGTTAATTATGACAGTTTATGCAATTAACGGTGGTGAATGTATTTTGGACATTTATATAAAAAGAAAGTTATCATACTGTATTTTTATTTAAAATTTACCACTACAAAGTATTTTGCATTTTAATTATAGCAAAACATGGTTTTTAGCCTAGCCCTGTTTAGTTGCTTAACAGTTTATTAACATACAATATATTATTATATTTTGTCAAGTGAAAATTCTGAATAACAGTTTATTATTACGTCATACACCCTTTTTTTTTTTTTTTACCACATCTGTGTACGATTTTATATTCCGTTGGATATTTTTTTCCAAATTAATAGAAAATCGTACACAGATGTGGTTGTATGACGTAATAATAAACTATTATTCAGAATTTTCAATCCAATATTTTTTACGTTTTATAATTCTTAACAAAATCAATCAATCTAATCTTTTTCATTATGTATATTTTCTTTTATTTTATAATTAAAAAAAACTAGAAGTTGAATTTAAAATAAATTAATGGCATATGTTTGGTGGTGTCCACCATTCACTAAAATTTGTATAAACACTTGATTTTAATAATTTTTCTTTATTATTGATTAACTCGCACACTTTACAAATTCGGTCTGTGTCGCTGGCATCATCCAGATAGTGGTAAGAATAGTGGTTGTGCCACTTGAAAAAATCATAATACTTTTGTTTATCATTTATAATCTCCACCATTTCCTTTGCCAGCTCCTTGACTCCTGACCGATTCGCAGTCAGGTATATTCCATCTGGCATGAACCTGAAACGTTGAAATAGATAATTACTCTATAATTTGAATTATACAGAATGTTAGACTCATTAGAGCTGTTTTATATCAAGGTAAGGTTTGATTCTTTTTATGTAATAGCCACGGGCCCCGACTCTGACAACAACTGTCCAAACTTCATAGTAATGCTGAAAAAAATACGTAAAATCAATTAAAAGTTTTTTTATGTTTTTTATTTGAGAGGGATTTACTCTTTACTCTAGTCTAGATCAGAGGTGACAGAGACAAAGTCGACGATAGAGTTAGCTTACCGAGAAGGAGCCTGTTCACTCTAACTTTGAAGGGGAGCCTGCCGTTTTGCCGAAAAGATTTTGACAAAATTTCACTACCCAAACACAAGTTTAGCAACTATTTCTTATACCAATGCAATATTTGGAATGACTTTATTACGCACATTTCCATTAGGTCAAATTTTACTCGGCATAATATTACCAAGGATAGTGTCATTATGGCATTTAGTCTTTATTCAAATGATTTATTACAGCAAATAATCTTTATACAATAAATGTTTTGATAAGACAATAAATATAAAGGAAAAATACGATTTTTTGGGTATTATATAATAAAAAAGGGAATTTTATTTTAATGGGTTACCCATGTTTTATCGAAACGAAATTGACAAATTATCCTTCCCAAAGAATTCGCCACATAATTTCATTTGCTAAATTATTACTTGGCAAAAAATCTCTTCACAAATAATTGTAACGCAAAACTAATATTTAGTATCGTCAGTTTCCAATTTATCATTTCTATTCAGTCAATTGCTTAGTCAATGTCAAAAAATTGCATCTATATTTTATGTCAGTTGCACAGAATATACTAATTAAATTACAACAATACGTACGTACGATTACTATTTAAACAACAAAGTCGCTCGCTCTTGGACTAATTCTTTGACCATAATTATCGAATTGCCATTAATCTACCATGTATGCTTGCTTTGCAAAAGAGGAAATCTGGCGCTTGGTGGCAAAATTTGATTTGAGTCCTTAATGACACTATTCTTGGTAATATTCTGTCACGTAAAAGTTTTACCAAATGAAAATGTGCGTATTAGAATAATTCCAAATATTGCATTGATATAAAAAAAAACGTTGCTTAAATTAATGATGAAATGAATGGTAGATTAATGGCAATTCTATAATTATGGTCAATGAATTAGTCCAAGAGCGAGCGAAGCGAGCTTGGGAGCTTTGGGCACCCCAACACGGACATGTTAGGTTACTTTAGACCCTGCAGACATAAATAGGAACCCGCACAGTGGGGCTCCGTCCACTTTGTTGCTTAAATAGTAATCGTACTTACACATTGTAATTTAATTAGTATATTCTGTGCAACTGACATAAAAAATAGATGCAATTTTTTGACATCGACTAAGCAATTGACTGAATAGAAATGTTAAATTGAAAACTGATGATACTAAATGTTAGTTTTGCGTTACAATTATTTGTGAAGAGATTTTTTCTAAATAATAATTTGGCAAATTAAATTATGCGGAAAATTGTTTGGGAAGTGATAATTTGTCAATTTATTTTCGATGAAACATAGGTTACCCTGGAGACAGGAATAGGAGCCCCGCGCGGCGGGGCTCCGTTGCCTTTGTTGCTTAAATAGTACTCGTACTTACAAATTGTAACTTAATCAGTATATTCTGTGCAACTGACATAAAATATATATGCAATTTATTGTCATTGACTAAGCAATTGACTGAATAGAAATGGTAAATTGAAAACTGACGATATTAAATATTTGGCTTATTTTATTTTGCGTAAAATGTGTTATTCCAACTGAAATATTTGACCAAATAAAAAATGGTAAAAGTACTAGTTGGTAAACAAGTTATTGTTTAAACGTTCACTTGCCGAACATTAGGTTTGCGTTACAATTATCTGTGAAGAGATTTTTTTGCTTAGTAATAATTTGGCAAATGGCATTATGCGGAAAATTGTTTGGGAAGTGATAATTTGTCAATTTTCGATGAAACATAGGTAACCCCTTTGAAGAGATTCGGGTTGAATGCGTTCGGCACAGACGCAAGTAGTAAGTTCCAGTCGCGAATAAATTTAAAAAAGTGTTACCGCGGCGCTGGCACAAGCAACTGAAGGAACACGGGTAGGTTTTAGTCAGTAAAAGTCTAACACGCCCTTGATGCGAATTGCTGGAATGGCAACTGGTAGGGATAGTAACTTGCAGTGCATCTAGATGTCCGAGAGTAAAAGGGAGCCGGTGGTGTGTTTTAGAAGTCGTTTAAATAAACATAAAAGAACCTTGTATAGTTGGCGCCACCATACACCACCGGCACGGCATAGTTTTGGAGAGGATGCAACAACTTCTCTGTCACATAGTCCTCCGCGAACGAGTTCTCAAACGACAAGTAGAAGTAGTAGTCAGTCTCCAATTTCCGCAAACACTCCTTCATACTGCCTGTAGGACATTTCTTCGTCCCACATCTACCATATATATCGACCTGCATGTCATGCTTTGCTAGTTCAGTTTGAAGCTCTTTGACAATTGAATCTCTTCCACTCGGCGCTCCACAATGCGATACGAACCATGCTGCTGCAATTTTCTTCGTACTTAGTTTTGCTTTCAGTGTGTCATTAATAGGCTTCATTGCTTCCAATGTCTCCCAACGCATTTCTTTTTTAGGACCTATGACTACGCCTGCGTTATCTCTGACAACAATGTATCCAAAATATTCGTCCGAATCCAATTTGTAAGTCATGGTCCAGTTGAAATAACTGTTATTATACATTTTATTACAGACCGGATATCTTGCTGATGACTCCATAATGCTATAAATATATTTTTGATTAGGTGAACGTGACTGTGGTAATAGTGAAGAATTTCCTGGTAGGTTTACTCCATGGAACAATACTACATCGAAGTCTGCCATATCATTGAGCAACTGTCTGTTTGACGATACATAACAGTTAGTGAAGGCACATTTTCTTTTAATAAATGTAATTCTACCTTCATCCATTAACGACATCGGTATATACGTATGTGACCATAATAATACGTATTTCAAATCTAACTTATTATTTAATTGCTTAACACCCTGAAAGCTTGTTTCCAAGTCAAAATAATCCATATTATACAGAAGCGAAAACAGAGTGAGGTTAAGAATCACACATAATATGAAGTAATGTGGAAACTTACTAATAACCATCTTAATAAACTTAGTAACAGTCCGCACAAAGAAACAGTCACCACACTCGTGCATACCAATACTAAGGTTCAGTAACTACTAGTCATGAACAAAAGGAGGCACCGATGAAAATGTTTAATTCATTCGTTATTTGCTTTATCGGTTTCCATTGTAACTACTGCGCCATCACAAAATATTCACTAAAAGACAACTGTGTATACACATTTATATACTATACAATTTCACGAAAGCCAATAATAAGACACACCTGTGAGACCCATGTTATAACATTACGGAATAAACAGCTGATAAAGGCATTCCGTCAATAACGTATTCAGAATACTTTAAAATGTTCAAGTGCGCTTGGACGCAGCAAGTTATTTAGATAAAAGTTAAAACTAGAATCTAGTGAAACACGAATTTCAACCTAAAAATAAATCATATTTCAATACTCGGTGCCTTTTTAAGACTTAGTATTGACGATAACCAAAACTGAATAAGGGTTTGGTATAAATTATTTTATTAAACACTAGAGGACGTCTCGTGGTTTCACCCGCGTAGTGCCCGTTCCCGTGGGAATACAGGGATAAAAAGTAGCCTATGTCACCCGGGGATAGAGTAGCTTCCCAACGGTGAAAGAATTTTTGAAATCGGTCCAGTAGTTTTGGAGCCTATTCGGTACAAACAAACAAACAAACAAAAAAATCTTTCCTCTTTATAATATTGGTATAGATGAAATAATTTATAAAACAAAATTATTTTAGAGAGTCGTGAGTTTGATCAAACTTATAGGGTAAGCTAGGTACACCCAATATAAAAAAAAAAATTCACCGTTTCAGAAGTACATAGTTCGAGATGGTTATAGACTATACATTATTATTATGAAAATATATTTTAAAATATCTCAACCAATTCGGAAAAAGTGGGGGGTTATGAGAAGTTTCTCGGCATGCGCTACGTAAATAAGTGATAGTTACAAGAAAATTACATTAAAAATATTTTATTTGATGTGTTTTAAACTACATATAATTTACCTAGACACGCTTCAATCAACAATCTGGGCCGGTTTCTGATTTAAGTATTCGACGGTAAGTATGTGCTGATCTCGATAAGTTTTCTGCGATTCTGAGCAAGATATAAGTATACGTGGTCTAGTCATGCCAAATTATTCCTTATAACATACAAATAAACCTTCATTTACGTTCAATTGCGTTTCACAACAGAGAAAAACACATTTGATTATTCCCAAATTCTCAAAATTTTCTCAAACCGTTATCAACGTTACATAAAAAGTGAAGACTATTATAGTTCCTCGGGCATATCTACTGCGCACGTGCAAATAGCTGTCACGTCGTAACTCAAAAAGGCACGAGCAAAGTATACGTTCTTCCAAACATATTTAATGAATAATTATTTAAAATTAATTTATTGATCAAATCTAGATCTAAAGTAATTAAAATCCCTTTTAATGAAGTATAAGTTACATTTAACCTTTTATATGAATGATAATCTGTACTTAACTAATTTATAAAACTTTTATGTGGTTTTAGGGTTTTAGTGAATAATGGTCGTCTTGAGTTTTTTATAAATGGAAAAACATGGATTTGGCAGTTGATACTTGACAAGCCTTTGTTATTCAGCAAAATAAATACAAAATAATATATAAAAACTATAAAACGAGTGATGAAGATACATCCTTGTCTTTCTTGGAGAAGCCTCAACGAAGACCTATGCGTGGAAGAAAAGTGGTCGCCCTGAATTTTCGAAAACTTTAGATTGTATGCAAATATTTCACACCTGGTAGATCTCAGATGCTCAAAGAACGGATGGTCGTTGGGGCTGAAAAGTTCTGGAGTGGGGAACCACCACGCGGCGGAATACGTTTTAAGACCTCCCTCTGCAGACCGATGACCTGGTTAAGGTCACGGGAATCCGATGTATGAAAAACGCACAGAACCGGTTGATATGGTGACGCTTGGGGAAGGCCTGCATGCAACAGAAATGATGAGTGAGATCTTCAACAAAAAAAATAAAAAGTGCCAGTTTTTGTGTTTGTGGTCACCAGTGCCTTTTCTGCGCGAAAAACGAGAGTTATCCAACAGAAAAATGTGAAAATTAAAGAGCCTATCAGCCACACTGTCACTGCGGAACCACCCCCTATTCTGCTCCTTACGTAAAAACACCTGCACCATGCAAACCTTTGTGAGACCAGCGCTAAGGCTATCGATGTGGCTGAATACAGGTAGAAGAAAACTTTAGTTAAGGATATCATTGATACGAAGACGAACGTAATGCCATGAAGCTACGTAATGTTATCGGAACGGTCACACCTCGGCAAGAATGAGCCGGGTGGAATTGTCATCTTTTTGCGGAAAAAAGACACGTCTGGGTCTTAGCAACATTGAAACTGACCAGATTGGCATCGCCCGATTCGGAGACTGCCTTCAAGGACAGGTTCAAGCATTCAACCATAGCCTCCTGGGCCTGCAGTCTCGACATAGTTTGCGATCGCTACGTTAAGTAACGATCGTTATCTCTTACCGACAAAATACGCTTGCCGTAACGACGTTAACGATAAACGCAAGTCTCGACAGCCGAGTTAGCGTGCAAAATCTGTCACTATATTGACATAACGTTGTCGGTAGGCTAGCGATGTTCGTATTCATAGTGCGGTAATTTTTTTGAAAAATTATGGCAGTTGAAAAAATCCTTGTATCATAGGGAAAATTGGTAGATATTAAAAAAAAAACGATTTTTCTTTGAAAATTGTGCAGAAGATAGGTAAACCTTATCATGTTAACAATTTTTTGCAGCGAAACTTGTAAGTAGCTTATGCCGTTTTTAAAAATACGCATAACAAAGAAGAAAAGAGTTCGCATCCTTGCAACACAGACGTTGAACATGGGAAACAAACTGTCAATGTCAATTGTCAAGTTTGTTTGTACACAAAATACGACAATGAGATAGAATTGGATTATTGGAATTGATTAACTGGAAAAGAACCGTATTTCTATAGTGGAGGACAGTGACACAGGCGCAGGCCCTAGCCCGAGTGCTAGCAAGCAGCGTGAGCGTCAGGTAATAACAACCTACAACCATTTTCGATTCCTATTTTTGGTACTAAATTGAATACTTTGCATATGTCCGAAGTAGTTTGTGTTTACTTATTGAATATCTTAAATGTTTCAGGCGTACTTCGGGGCATATTGATGCGCATTTGGCAACTATAGAAGCTCGTCCATATCTCCACACGGGCAAATTTTGAAACATGCTGAAAGGAGGTTCCCGATGAACTCAACAAACTCCCAAACGGAACCATTAAGTCGCCCGAGCAGTGCATGACGTTAAATATCAAGTTGGTATTAAATGTAAGTACAAGACACGTCAGTTTTATTTATTTTTAGTAGAATACAAAAGGTATCATAATTACAGGTTTGGATAGACTTAAAAAGCTGCGCCTGCACTAAGGCAGCAAAATTATAAAAACAAATCATTCAAACTGGCAACCGAGGCGTCCTCACTGCTTCTTTGACTGAAGTGGAGAGACGCATAACATCCTTAATTAGTGTAGAGTACACATTTGGCACAGACTGCCCGGATACTATGCCATTTTCTTTTTTATTATTAGAATCACTAGAGCATTAAGAGACATTTTTAGTACATCTATTTTTTTTACAGATGGTAGCAGCTGCAACTCAAGTGCAATCAGACGCTGCCAGAGGCAGGCAAGGTACAAGCCGAGGCGTGGATGCTATTTGCATAGGCTGCAAATTCAATAGCGGACAGTTTTACAACTTTTGTAAATAAAAATAATAAATGGTTTTATATGTTTTTTATTTAAATCACAGAGGGTCAATAAAATAAAATTATGTAAAACTAGTATTATTGAGTCTTCTTATGCACTCTGCAACGGCTCACCCAGTGCACCACACAAGTCCTGTATAACAAAAACAAGATTTTAGGAGTATTCATACAATGATACACAACGGCATAAGTCGGACTTGATGCTATAAGCCATTATATATCACCTTTGGGTCAAATAAATGGAGATGCTAATAGGATCTAGGGAAAATTATATGTTATGCAAATATAGGTATACCTATTTAATAAATATAATATAATAAAACCTTAAAATAAATCATTTGATTAGGTACCTGTTACTTCTAAGCCATCTTCATGAGAGTGGGTGTGGTGGCTTCTGGTTCATGTAATTTATATTTTATACATGTGTATTTATGCGTTGGTGAGACAGACACCTAAAAACAGACTTCAGCACACCAAAGCATCTTTCATTCCTGACTGAACAATGAGTATTTGTTTATTGATACTCCGGTTTCCCTGGGTGCTGATTTTTTAAAGGAGTCTTCAACCATGGTTTCAGAGGATATATATCATCACCTATAAGATAAAACATAGAATATACTTTCAGCAGATTATAATAAACATTTATTATTAGTTACCAAGCAGTCATGTACGGTAGTCCCCATTGATATTTTTTTTATGTGTGCAGTCTATGAGTGGTGGGTAGTGTGCAGTCTATGGCTGTGGAGCATTTCTAAACTTCTTTTTAACTGCACACCGTTCTTCTTGGATCATGGGAAATTTAACATATCATCTTAAAAGGTTTTCATTGATAACCAAAGTTACAGCATGTATTACTCGGCTTACTGACTTTTGGCTTATGCTGCAGCCCCACTGCAAGCCAATAGGTAGTTGGTAGCACCCACTTGACTATTAAGGATAAAATTATAAGTACATCTTGGATATTAGAAAACATAAATAGAAATATTATTTAGGCAGGGTATGTACCCAACGCAAAGACACTCACTTGAGACTCCACAGAAAGTCCGTAAGACCCTCGTCTTTGAATAGTTGGCGAAGTTCACCAACGAGCTCATGAAACATGTCCTTGTTTATTCGGTAAAGATAGAGAAATTGGCCATCCTCTAAATCCAAAGGATTTTCAACTTTACGCCGGTTTCGTGCATTTTTCCGCCGCTTTATTATATCGAGTCTGTGTTCTAGCACGACCAAAGCCCACGCTTAATACTATACAGCCATATTACTCTAATTATTATTTATTTATTGTTTTTGTAACCTCTAAAACCAATGATAACGATCGTTACGACACTTATCGGGCTGTCAAAAATGCTCGCTAGGAAATTCGATATCATACCGATAAATCGTTAACTTAGCGACAATATACGTTAAGTTTGCGATGACAAACGTCAAAAATCGATAGCTTTGACTGTCGAGACTACCAAAAATCGTTATCTTCCGATCGTTTCGACTTAGCGACCGATCGTTACGAGATAACGATCGCTACCTATGTCGAGACTGCAGGCCCTGGAGAGACCGGATCTGAGACCCAGTTACCCGTGCGTCAGACACATCTCTTAGCAACAGTGCTGTCGTCTGCATTCCCAAAGCATTTAGCAGAGGTTTTAGCAGACGTTTACGTGAAAAGAAAGTTATTTTTCACTTTGTAGTGCTTTTATTTGGAAGTCGGTAGTATTTTTTTAATAAACAAGGTGCTTATAGTGATTAGGCAAACTTTAGGCCGATAGCCTTATTATCAGTTATAAACAAGATAGTCGAAAAGTTTATTGTGAATCAGGTAAGTGTTTTCTTGGAAAAACACAACATGGTTTCCGAAGGACTTGGCGCGGTTCGCAGACGATGTCAATGATGTTTGGATGAGCGGAAGCAGGTGGTGGTGGTCTACATTGATTTCAAAAAAAGTATTTGACACCTTGGAACACTACCAGCTGCTTCAAGCCATGGAGGAGTGTGGAGTCGCGGGACCACTGAACAGGTGGTTCCGTGCCTACCTTACAGACCGGACACTGCGAACAGTCATTGATGGCGTCGTCTGATAGCCCAGACACTTCACGTGTGGTGTGCCAACCGGATGCGTATTTGGTCCCGTCAGATACATCATGCATGTCAACAGCATGTGCAATGTGGTTCATATTTGTCGCATATATATGTATGCTGATGATACTTGTCTAGTTTATGCAGATAAAGATGTAAATTTAATTGAAAGTAACATTCAGGAAGACTTTACTAATATCATCAAAAGGGCTCACGACATGGTAATTTTATTCAATATAAATAAAACCGAATGTATGCATATAAGATCTCCTTATCTTAAAAAAAACGAACCTAGTGGGGCATAGCGATGAGTGTCTGCATAGTGGTGGACTGACGCTTTGTGAGTGTGCAAATATTGAGGTGGTGGAGGAACACAGGTACTTGGAATTCGTTATAGATAACAGCTTCTCTTGGAAAACGCACATTATACACTTGTGCGACAAACTCAGATATGTGCTTGTAAAATTCCACCACCTTAGTTTTGTGCTGGATAGGGCAAAATTGTACAACTATGCTCTAGTGGACTCATAGGTACTTTCTTATGAGGTGGCCTGCTATGGTAATACTTTTAAATAAATCATGAAATTATTAGTAGAATAAAATACAAAAAACCGTTGTAAAAGTAGTGATTACGAAGACTTATTTTTGGAATGTAAAATGCTGCCGGTTCATGCGAGGGTATTGTTGTCAGTAGCTTGAGAACAGTATTGTAGCAATGAATTTAAAACCAATATTATAACTTCCACGAACCCATCGCTGTATTCGTCCACGGAGCTACCTAGACACTCGAAACGATTCTGGAGTTCGAGTTGAAAGGTCTTGTGGTTTTGGACCTGGATCTGTGCTGGACGGAGCGTGGACTTCTTCAGTCGAGACCTTTCAAGCTTGATATTAATGTTCAATGTGCCTTACCATGCGGTGGTCGCTCCCATTTTATATTTCTATGTCGCTCCCCGTTTTCACAGAGTTGATCACAGATACATAATTGAACATTTGCTCCTTGGTTGACATGATGAAGTCTATCTCGTTTTTATTTGCACCATCGGGGTTTTGCCAGGTCCACTTCCTGTGCTCACGCTTTCTGAAGAAGGAGTTCATCATGTAGAGGCCCTCCTCCTCCATAAAACTGGCCAGTAGGTGACCCCGGTAGTTCCAACGTTGACGTCCAACTCCAAATTGCTCCACTTGCAGCTCATCCTCGTCTCGTTTGCCCAGTTTAGCGTTGAAGGCCCCCGTGACAACGGTGAAGTAAGTTTTGGAACCATGCATGGCTCTAGAGATATCCTCATACATGGTCTCTGCCTCGTCGTCGGGGTGTGCCGAGGTCGGGGCGTAGACCTGTATGACCTTCAGCGAATATCTTGCGGATATTCTGAGTATAAGGTACGCCACCCTGGTCGACACTCTCGATCTTCACCACGTTGTTCACAAGGGATTTGTGAACGATAAAGCCGACATCACCCTGGAACTGCCGGTCACCCTCTCGGGAACAGAACAGGTTACCGGATTTGAGGATTATCGAGTCCGCTCTCTCTCTTCGGACTTCAGATAACCCTATAATGCTCTATCGTAACCTGTTGAATTCTTCCTCGAGTTCGCCTATCTTCTCGTTGGTCCGGAGTGTTCGCGTGTTATATGTTCCCAGGTCCATCGGTGTTTATTTGGGTAGCCGGGTCCACTCCGGGGATTCTTTGTATCCCTTGCCACGCCATCGCCTCGACCGCTACCGTAGCCGAGGGTAGATGGGATGCCGGGCCCTCGGGGCCTTTTATTCTGTGTGCTATTAATTTTGGTTTGGGGGGGTTTGCCATAATCGCCACGCTTGGCAGGCGGGTTGGAGATTGCAGTTTGTTGGTATAGTGCACAGAAAACGCTGCTGCCCATTCTCTGATGTGTCCCTTAGTCGCCTCGGGAAAATATCATCATCATCATCATCATTTCAGCCGAAAGACGTCCACTGCTGGACATAGGCCTCCCTCAGGCGTCGCCACATTGACCGATCCCGTGCGTCTCGCATCCAGCGCCTTCCCGCAACCTTAACCAGGTCATCAGTCCACCTAGTGGGAGGCCTTCCAACGTATCGTCTTCCGGTTCGCGGTCGCCATTCCAGAACCTTTCGGCCCCATCGGCCATCCGTTCTGCGAGCAATGTGCCCTGCCCACTGCCACTTAAGTTTGGCAATTCTTCGGGCTATGTCGGTAACTTTGGTTCTCCTGCGGATATCATCATTCCTGACGTGATCACGCAAGGAAATTCCGAGCATAGCCCTCTCCATTGCCCTTTGGGTGACTTTGAGCTTTCTGATAAGGCCCATTGTGAGCGACCACGTCTCGGTCCCATAGGTGATCACTGGCAACACACACTGGTCATAGACTTTTGTCTTGAGACACTGCGGTAAATTGGACGAGAAGATACCACGCAACTTCCCGAACGCCGCCCAGCCGAGTCGGATTCGACGGTTGACCTCTTTCTCGAAATTGGACCTACCCAACTGGACCGTTTGTCCCAGGTAGACATAATCGTCTACAACTTCGAGAGTAGAGTCTCCGACCTTGATAGGAGTGGGTGTTACATGGGCATTCACCATGATTGTAGGGTGCAAATGCAAATACACCTTAACATTAATTATTGTCAATGCAATGCAAATGTCAATGTAATGTAAAATGTCAATGAGTGCCAACGGGCTGGAATCAAGAAATAAAAATGCAAGTTGTCCGATCCAAACCGCGTCTATTAGAACACTAAAATTAATATTGAAACAATGCATCATCAATGCTCTGCTCGCTGCTGCTGCTGCGTGATTATCATAATATCTAATGTAGGTCGCACGTGTAAGTGCAAAGGTGCGAGCCTACTTATTGCACAACTCCTACTTAGTAAACAATTTTAAACTCATGTACGTGCACCGTACATATTGCCACCACAAGACTGCTAACAACTACTGAACTAAAAAATAATCAAATAAAATTAAGACAAGAACGACTGTAGAAACTAATGCAGAGCACTGATGTAGTAGGTACTAGGTATAATATGTAATGTAAAATATTTGTATGACTAATGTAGATATTATGTAACTGTACACTTAAAATCCATAAATATAATTGTCAAACTCCCTAATCACACACGTCACTATGTTTTTCAGTGTCAAATTTCACTTCACTTAAGGCGCGATCAACACTTATCACTTCGTTCACTTTTGACACCCGTTTGTTGATTTTGCTACACCCGCCCTCGATGTCATCTTCTTCTTCTCGTCCTCTTCTGCTTATCGCATCTCGCGAACCCTCCCCCTGTCTTTTGGTGCTCGTCTTTCTCCAAAAGTACACGTACGATGTTACAGACAGAGCAATACTAATCGTTATTACGACATAGATTGCGGTGTAGTGGTGAATGTCATGGGGGGATAACGTTTTCAGGTTTGATTGCTCTTTAATCGAGCGCAGTTGTGTGTCAATCTTCTGGAACATTTCTTCATGCGTTTCGATAGGCAATGACGAGTTGCGGATCGACGTATTGATGATGTTGTTGATGGGAGAGATCGTGGGTATGATCATGGCGAATGGTTCGTTGACTATGACGTCACTTTTATGTTCTATGTATGCGTGCAACATGAATGAGTCACCCTGCAAGTTACATCCTCGTTTAAGTGTAATCAGACCCGAGTGATGTAACGACTCCGATGTCATTTGAGCGCCGCAAACTAATTGCACTTCGCACGTGCCACAACAATAATAAAACCATGTGTTTTGCTGGTGTAGTTTTACCCACTTGTCAGCGCATTCCCTTATTTCCGTGTGACAGTACACACTGTGTTCTTCATTGTCTCGGATCAGCTGTACATCGCAAATTGACTTGCGTCGGTCACCGGTGCGATAGATAGGGTGGTTTAATTTGCACATCAATGTTTTGTCCTGGATCTTTTGGCATTCTTGAACGTCAGATTGCTCGAGAGGTATGAATGAGTATTGGTTGGCGTTAAATGCTGTTAGTTCCGAATTTGGGATGACGTACATCACCCGATTTATGCCAATACGTTGAGGTATGCTTATAAGTTTATTCAGCTCGTATAGAGCATCATTCAGAATGGGTATTTTTACTTCCATCAGTAAATATTGCTGTGTAATGCGTGCATGTATTCTGAACATTCTGTAGATGTCTCGTACATCATTCTGGACTTCTGGCAGCGTGGCATCGCGGGGTAGTTGTCTAGCTACTCTATCTAATTCGGTTTGCATTTGAGTTGGTGATAGTAAGTGTACGTCCATATGACCCTGGTACATGTTTGTCAGCGTATTGATGAGGGTTTGTTGGATTTCCTTTAGATTTTGGGCCATTTTTTCTGCAGCTATTGCCGATGTAATGATGTAGAATGCATTAGCGGTGTCATGTTTATTCGTTTCTGTTTTATTTTCCAGATTGGTAAGGTGGTCATTCATCAAGGTAAACTGCTTTACCATTGTCGCTTCGTTGCGTTGTACGATGTTATGCTCGGTTTCCAAAATACTTGTCTGATTTTTGAGAAGGTGTAATAAGTGGTTGTCATTGTGTTGAATGGAATTGATGTCGTGTTCGTACTTTTCTGCGAAATGCTGATCTAGTACTCCAAATAGTGAGTTGGCAACATATCCCACTCCGTCGATTAATCCTCTTTTGAATCTGTGTTGAATTAATCGTTGGGACTTCAGCAGATTATTGTAATAGTCCAGTTCGTTCATGCTCTGTTCGAGTTGGTTGATTAAAATGTGGAATTGCATCATCCAGTCCTCGCAACGATATCCTTTTATATGAGACACGAATTTTTGCAGAGTGTCAACGTTTCGCCAGTAGTTTGTCATGTTGTAGTAGAATACTAATTTCCATTCATCTCGTATTTCTTGTAAGTCTGCAATCTTGTCAAAGTAAATCGTTTGATTTTTTGTCAGTGGGGTAAGCTTCATGTCTTGTTGAACAGTGGGCGTTATAAATGCCATGGTCAGCATCAATGTGTAGCATATCAAGCTGTGCCAGGTAAGCTTTTTCGGTCGGCTCCGTCTGTTTTTTGTAGATGTGATGGTATCGCCAAGTCTTTCTTCTTCAACCTCAACTAGTGGTACTAGTTTTGTGATCGGCCGTTTAACTTCTCCTTTTGCAGTTTGTAATGTGACAACTCTCGTGTGGCCGTCTTTTCCTGTATGTAGCTCTGCTACACGACCCAGAGCCCATTTGCCTGCCGGTAATCTTTCATCCTTGATGCAAACAATGTCATTTTCTCGAGGATCGGTAGTTTGTCGTTTCCATTTTAGCCTTGTTTGGAGTTGTTGAAGGTATTCTTGCGACCATCTTTTCCAGAAATCCTTACTGAGCTGCTGTACAATTTGCCATCTCTTGCCTAAATTATACGTATTGTCAATGTCCGGTTCTGGAATAGTCATTAGCGATGTGCCGGTTAGAAAATGTCCAGGCGTTAAGCAGTTGATTTCTTCGGCGTTCTCTGTTACGGTGCAAAGTGGTCGTGAATTCAGGCAAGCTTCAATCTGGCATAGTAGAGTGGTAAATTCTTCGTACGTCAGGCGCTGATCTCCAATGACCCGTTTTAGATGATACTTCATGCTCTTCACGGCAGCTTCCCATAGTCCGCCTGCGCTTGGCCATACTGGGGCATTGAAGTGCCATTTAATTCCCATCTCTGATATCTTTCCCAAGAAAAGGTTGTCAATGGTGTCTACAATGCATTTATATTGTTGCAGTAAAATCCGGTTAGCACCCACAAAATTCGTGCCGTTATCGCTGTACATGTCACGTGGCGTACCTCGACGGGCGCAGAAGCGCTTGAAGGCTGATAAAAATGCTATACTGGACAGCTCTGACACAAGTTCCAGATGTATAGCCTTTGTTGCCAGACAAACAAATACGGCAACGTACGCCAGCAATGTTTTGACGCCTCGGCCTTTATTTGCCTTGATCTCAATGTGGCCAGTAAAGTCAACCCCTGTATGTGTAAAAGGGCGAGAAACTGTCACTCTCGGCTCTGGTAGATCTGCCATAATCTGGTTTGAGGTTTTTGCATGAAATCGGCGACATGGTACGCATTTGTGTAAAACCTTCTTAACGGCGCGATATCCTCCTACTATCCATACTCTTTGGCGTAGATGTGTTAGGGTTAGCTTCGGACCTCCGTGTAATGTTGTACTGTGTGCTTGCCAAATTAATAACTCTGTCAATTTGTGGTCATGTGGTAGCAGAATTGGATGTTTCGTGTCTTCATTTAGGTTCGAGTTATGCAACCTTCCCCCTACTCGCAAAATGTCATGTTTGTCGAGGAATAGGTTCAAATTCAAAAGGTTGCTTTTGTTGCTTAAACCCTTATTTTCCTTCAGTCTCATAATCTCGTCTTTGAAGGTATGTAATTGAATCTGTTTTAGTATAAGATTTTCAGCGTTTTGTAGTTCTGTTGATGTTAAATATGCAGTTGTATTTGTGCTGGATTTCGAACAGTTGTTTATGAATCGTTTTATCCACGCTGTGACCCTTGTAATGTGAGCCATGTCGCTGTGTCGATCTAATAACTCAATTACAATTGAGGACGGCTCGAATTTCACAACATACGCTTTCATTTGTTTTTGTTTTGATTCGCATGTTGTCGGTATGATTTCAACTTTATCAGCTGTTTTGTCATTGTAATTTTTCACCCATTCTGGTCCTTGCCACCACAAAGGATGTTGCAATAGCTGGGAGCAACTGATGCCGCGTGATGCACAGTCTGCTGCGTTTTCTTCTGATTTGACGTACCTCCAGTGTTGTTTCGGGATGACTTCATGCACTTGTTGCACTCTGTTGCTCACGAACGACTTCCATTTTGTGACGTCACCATGCAGCCAGCCTAGTACAATCATGGAGTCCGTCCAGGCGTATATGTTGTTGTCGATGTTGTCCCACTTGCATGCCTTCCGGACCTTTTTCATTAATCGGGAAAGTAATAAGGCTCCGCATAGTTCAAGCCGTGGTAATGTCAATTTGTTATTGATTGGCGATAGTCTAGATTTTGCTGCTATTAATCGACTTAAGGGCTTGTTTTTGCTGTCTAATGTCAGTAGATATATAGTGCATGCATAGGCCTTTTCTGAGGCATCGCAGAATCCATGTACTTGGAAGGGTTTAGTTGTATCGCCCAACCATCTCGGTATCTCGTATCGCGTTATGTTGTGCAAGTCGCTTGTAAACCGCTTCCATTCTTCTTGTACGCCTGTAGGTAAGGTTTCATCCCAGTTGCATCCTGACAGCCAAACGCTTTGGAACATCAGTTTTGCTTTCAATGTCAGAGGTGTCAGCCAGCCCAGTGGGTCGAAGATTTTTGATATCTCGGACAGTAGTTTCCGTTTTGTCAATGGTTTATTGTTGTCAAAGTTTATTTTGTTAGTGAATGCAAAAGTGTCAGATGTAGGGTTCCACTGTACACCCAGGGCTTTTGTAGTTCCATCGTTTGTAAAGTGCATTGTGGTTTGGTTTAGGTCTGATGATGATAAACCTTTAATCAAGGTCGGCTCGTTGCTTGACCACTTCCGTAGCGTTAGTCCTGCTCCGCTCAGCATGTTGATGAGTTGGTACTGCGTTTCTTGTGCTCGCTCGATGGAGTTGTTACCACTTAGTACATCATCGACATACATTTCGTTGTTAATGACGTCAGCTGCTAACGGGTATTTCTCTGCATCATCGTTTGCTAGTTGCTTTAGCGTCCGAAGTGCTAGAAATGGTGCCGCCTTGGTTCCATATGTCACTGTGCATAGCTTGTATTCCTTAAGGGGACCTTGGTTAGTTTCCCTCCATACTATCTTCTGCAATTCTTGATCTTCTTCATGCACTAAGATCATGCGATACATTTTCTCACAGTCTGCTGTAAAGACATACTTGTATCGCCGCCATCCCATGAGTAGTGTCAGTAGATCTTGATGAAGCTTCGGGCCACACTCCATCAAGTCGTTCAGGCTGTAACCTGTGTCAGTCTTCTGTGAGGCGTTGAAAACAACCCTTAATTTGGTTGTCAATGAGTCCTGTTTAAGGACTCCGTGGTGAGGTAAGTAACATGACGGGTTGCAGTCGGGCTTACTCTCTTTCATGTGTCCCATTTCCAAGTACTCTTGCATGAATTTGACATAGTTTTCTGACAGTTTGTCATCTCTGCATAATCGCCTTTCTAATTGCATAAATTGTGCCACTGCTCGTGGCTTTGATTTTCCTAATAGCTGATCGTAATTAGGCTTCATTGGCAAACGAACTGCATATTTGCCATTTTTCAGACGTTTTGTTGTTGCAGTGAAGAACTCTTCGCAGTATCTCTCCGCTGACGTCATTGAACTGCATGCATCCCCACTGATGTCTTCCATTTCCCAGTATTTTGTCTAGTCATCCACTTGGTTTATCACCACGTTGCAATTGAATGTCTTGCTGACGTTGCCTGACAGAATCCACCCTAAGCGAGTCTGTTGAGCTATGGGTTCATTAGTATCTCCCTTAATCAGTCCATTCATTAGGATTTCAGAGAATACCTGTGCATCTAGAAGTATGTCAATGGGCCTTGATATGTTGTACTCTGGATCGGCTAATGTGATGTTTGTTACGTGGGTCCAAGTTCTTTTTGTAAAGGTGGCGTTAGGTAGATTGTTGACCACCCGTGGCATGACTAATGCTTCCGTGGTGAACTGGAAGTCGTTGTGTACGGACCGACAAAGTAGGTTCACCTTTCCTTTGCTCCTGTTGGATAGTGTGCCGATCCCACTTATGCTCGCGTTTAGCTGTTGACGCTTTACTCCCAGTCTTTGAGCTGCATTCTCAGTGATCAGGGTTATTTGTGAGCCTTGATCAACTAACGCCCGTAGTGTGATGTAATCGCCATCAGCTGTTTCTACTTGCAATAATGCAGTGGCCAATAGTATTTCGTCATCATTATTCGATGCGAAGTTATTTTGCATACTTTTAGGTGACCTAGTTGCAGTTGACTTCGACGGTTTATCCATCGTTTGTGTTGCTGAGGGCATTTGCGCTGACTGGACGATGTCGTTGTGCAATAGCGTGTTGTGTGGGTCGCTGCACTCTCTGCATCTTTTTTGTGACGCACAATAGCCCTTGCTATGCACATACAGACAGTTTCTGCAAATATTGTTTGATTTTATGAATTCTAGTTTCGCCGAGCTTGCCATGTCAGTGAATTTCGAACACTGGAACAATGCATGATTGGTGTTGCATAATGCACAAATGATCTTATTAAATTGACCAGCGTTGTATGCATGGAAGTTTCGAGAGTTTGCTGGTTTGGGGGTTTTGCTGAATGGATGAAATGCGTTGGATTGTGGTTTTGCAGGAGGCTTGCTACTGTTTTCTGGCTTCTTTCTATGCAAAGGTTCTAATGCCATGAATTTGTTCTCAATAAAATCCATAAACTGGTTGAACGTAGGTATCTCTCGCGGATCCGCCCTAGACTGCATGTATTCCGCGTACGTTTCGGAGTCTAGTTTCTCGCATAACACGTAGACTAGAATAGGATCCCATGAACCTGTATCTACCCCCAAATTGTGTATCGCATTTATGGTTTCATTGCTCGTGTCATATAACCGCTTAAGGTCGAATGCAGATTGTTTTTGCAGATGTGGCTGACGCATGAAACTCTGGAAATTCTTAGTGAACAACATAAACTTGTTGTTGTACCTATGGTTCAAGATTTCCCAACACGTGTCGTAATTTTCGGGTGAGATGTGTAGATGCTGGACGAGTTTCTCCGCTTCGCCGCGCAATCTCCCTTTTAAGTGCTGCATTTTTTGTGCTTTTGCAATTGCAGGGTTATTGTGTATTGCTTCTACGAACAGATCCATGAAAGTAGGCCATAACGAATAGTTCCCGTTGAAAATGGGAATGTCTATTTTGGGCACGGATTGTTGTTGGTGCACGGAGGCGTTCAGTTTTACGTTCAGCGCCCGCTTTGTTTTTACAAATGCCCGTTCGTGGCGGCAAAACTCGTCATAGTACTCATTAGGCGCCCCGTCTAACAAACCATCGATTCGCAGATGCATATTGTCAATCGCTGACCACCGAGACCCTAACGTCTTCAAAGCGTCTTCTATCTCCCATCTTTCGATGACCTCTTCAATGATCTTACTCGTCACTAACCTGTCGAACGCACGGAAGTTCGCGTTCTGCAGCTGCTGTAGCTCGAGTAGCTTGTCCTCTGCTCCCGAGGAGCTCCCGAACAAGGTCCTGTCAAACTCCACGTGTACCTTGCTAGAGCCGGGTCCACTCTGCACCTTGGTCCCGCATGCTGTAAGCTCCTGCCGCACACCGTGGTACCAATCCCTTAATACTTCGTGAATATTGTTGGTGAAGTACTCATGCGTTTTGTCTTCTACCGCACTCAGCTCCTGATGTTTCTCTTTACATTCCGCCCAAAGCTGATCTAACCGCTCAAGCCTTTGCTGAATGTACTCGGGGGTCTTCCTGCTCGCTGAATCCTTCTTAAAGTTGGTATGGACCCTCTTCATCTCCTCCAGGATCTCAGCCTGACGCGCGATTAAACCCTCCATTGTTAACGAAGTAAGCAAAAAATGAACGATCTTACTTGAAACTCAGGAACTCTCCCTTTACGCTGATGTAACGCGTCGCTCTGGAACCTGGATCGCTGCGACTGCTTCTGCACGGCAACACACGACCAAGACACAAGTCACACGCGACGTTTTACTGACCGACAAATCGGACTGTACGGTACTTGCAATAATTTCGAAGGACCAAAAAAAAATGTAGGGTGCAAATGCAAATACACCTTAACATTAATTATTGTCAATGCAATGCAAATGTCAATGTAATGTAAAATGTCAATGAGTGCCAACGGGCTGGAATCAAGAAATAAAAATGCAAGTTGTCCGATCCAAACCGCGTCTATTAGAACACTAAAATTAATATTGAAACAATGCATCATCAATGCTCTGCTCGCTGCTGCTGCTGCGTGATTATCATAATATCTAATGTAGGTCGCACGTGTAAGTGCAAAGGTGCGAGCCTACTTATTGCACAACTCCTACTTAGTAAACAATTTTAAACTCATGTACGTGCACCGTACAATGATCTTGGTTTTGTCCATGTTCATTTTAAGACCCACTCTTTCGGAAGCTCTACTGAGGTCATCGAGCATTTTACTGAGGCTCTCCATGGTCTCAGCCATGACCACGATGTCGTCGGCAAACCGAAGGTTAGTAATGTACTCGCCATTAACGTTGATGCCCAGCCCCCTCCAGTCCAGAACCTTGAAGACATCCTCCAGCGCAGCAGTGAACAGTTTCGGAGAAATGACGTCTCCTTGTCTCACGCCGCGCTGGAGAAGGTTTGGTTTCGAGGTCTGATCCTGAAGACGGACTGACATGGTGGCGTTTTTGTACAAACACTTCAACACCTCAATGTACCGGTAGTCGATCTGGCACCGTTGGAGAGACTGCAGTACAGCCCAAGTCTCTATCGAATCGAAGGCTTTCTCGTAGTCCACAAACGCTAAACAGAGAGGCAGGTCTTCACTTCACTCTTCGGTCTTCTGTATAACCTGTCGCAGCGGATGTATGTGGTCTACGGTGATAAAGCCTTTTCGGAATCCGGCTTGTTCGGGGGGTTGGAAATCGTCAAACCTGCGCGCGAGACGATTCGTGATGACTCTTGAAAACAACTTGTAGACATGGCTAAGAAGTGAGATGGGCCTATAGTTCTTCAACCGGGCATTGTCGCCCTTCTTGAAGAAGAGTACCACCACACCCCTGCACCATGCCTGTGGCATTTTGCCCTCGAGTATGACGGAATCAAACAGCTTCTGAAGCTGTTTGATTCCGTCGTAGCTCCTAAGGACCGGTTTTCCACCCGCCTTCAGGAGAAAATATGGGATGGTGAAATTCTACGTTATTTTATATTATACGTCCGTCACCATGCGGTAAAAATGATTTGTAGAACCTACTTTTAATATTTTTTATGGAAGAAGATGTAGAAATTTTTCAATCTCAATTATTTTTAACGACCTTCCTTTAGATATAAACATTTGTATCACAATAGCATCCTTTAAAAAAAAAATACACAAGTAACTCCTTAATACATTTTGTCATGGTCTCATTGTAAAAAATATGTGTTAATATTATAATTATCATACACAAAAAAGGAGCTAAGTCTGCCAACAAACAGCTTTGCAAAACAATATACCACGGGTATTTAACGCGATGATTTCGATTCATTTATTTACCTATTTCACCCGACGTTTCGGCCGTGTTGCAACGACTGTGGTCCTGGGTAGACTGGAATACCCGTGGTATATTGTTTCTCAATTATGAAACGCGAAAGTTTTAAAGTTAATATAAACAGCTTTGCAGTTTGGCAGAGGTAATATTTAAATTGTAGGATTTTTTTTTCTTGTTGGATATCATGATATAGTGTTTTCGGATGATACTTCACTTTTGTTTAAACTTAAACGTCAGCAGCTAGTTATTGATGATGTAAATAGCGCGTTCTCAAAATTAGTTTAGTGGTTCAATGTTAACAATTTACTTGAAATGAAAAACCAAATGCATTAAGTTTACTCTACCTCGCGTTAGGCAGGTAAAAATTGAAGTGTTGATAAAGGGCGAAGGATTTAATCCAGAAAATATCATAGTGTTCTAAGGCTTAACGTTGGATGATGAGCTTCAGTGGGCCCGCATATAGATAAATTGTCAAAATAGGTAATCTCCGCAGCTTATGCTGTTGGAAAAATCAGTAATTTAACTGACATAATACAGTACGCAGCCCGTTTACTGTAATTTAGCTATTTTCATAGTTTAATGTCGTACGGTATTCTGTTGAGGGGAAATGCCGCCGACAATCAGACTATCTTTGTTTTGCAGAAAAGAGCTGTTCGAACAATTTATAAATTAAACCCAAGACACACTCTCAGAGAGAAATTTAAGGAGAATTATGTAATGACTGTGCCTTCTCAGTATAGTTATGAAAATCGTTTATATTTTATATAAAGTAAAAATTGATTAAAAAATACATTAATATCCATAACATAAATACTAGGAACAAACACAAATGTGTAGTACCTACAACAAGGCTCAAGATAAAAAACTTTTTAACAAAAACATCAAACCGACTTCCAAAACAAAACACTCAAAGCGAAAAATAACTTTATTTTCCGAAGTCGGTGTCGAAAAACGGAAAACAATAAGTACCAAAGACTGAAAAGAAAGTTATTTTCGCTCATCAAAATCATTTATAGCCAAAGTAAGGGCCGGTTTCTGAAGTAGACATCACATCTCAAATCCGCTAACAATTTGTCACAAATTAACCAGCCGTCCGTTGTCAGTGAGTTTCTCAATACTTCATCATCGAGAAATTACGTAATCGCTTATTACATTTAATAATTTATTTCGGTTGGCTACCCTAGCTGATATTCATTCAATTCATTCGATACTATAACGTAATCAGTAACTTTAAATAGTATTTTATCTTGAGCGGCTGGGTTGGTATAGCCGCAAAGTTAAGCAAACCTTACCAAGGACGATTTTTGGATGGGTAACCACGTTTTTTTTTATTTGCTTGTTTTTGGATAGGTAACCCCACACAGACTAAGCAACATTTACTAAGGTTAGTCTTTGGCTGGGTGCCGCTGTTTTTGGTTCGTTTCTTTTGTATGGCTGACACCGCCAGGGTAAGCAACACTTTCAAAGGTCATTTTTGGGATGGGTGACCACTTTTTCTTGGTTCGCTTGTTTTTGGATGGGTGACGCTGCCAGGGTAAGCAACACTTACCAAGGTCAGTGTTTGGATGGGTGACCACTTTTTTTGGGTTCGCTTGTTTTTATATCTCATGACGATTCTAATAAGCCCAAACACGACTACTACTTTATTTCGGTGTAGCAGTGCCAACTTCTGGCTTTATCATCAGATCAGTTCGATTTTACCATTTTCATCAGTATCATTTATTTATAAGAAAGTATTTGCTTCATCATTAAATACCTATTCAAATAAAATCGACTTGACATTGATGGCCGTTTTTTTATCATTTGGCAATATACCGTCTGGTGGTCGTTGTGGTGAAGTATGAATCATGTCATGTCTTTAGTGACACTCGCAAGGTTAAGAAGAATCGATTGACGTAAGAATCATCAAAATCGGCCTACGCGTTTGGTCTCTAGAACGCGACATGAACAAATATACATACCTACATAGATTGATAAACACATTACCCTCCTTCGGCATTCGGTTAAAAACGCAAGGGTTATTTTTCTACTTAAGTCGTCTCGGATCCCTGGCTCTCGCACAGCTGTGCAACTACAGTGAGTGGCTGAATATCATTAATGTTGTTATGGCATGATAATGTGACTCCTGTCACCTCTGCGTGTTTACAAGATCAATTGTTGAACCTGTTCAAATGTTGTCGGGCGCAGCAATATTGTACATAGTAGTTTAATGTTCACCCTAGTAATATAGTTTTTAGATGGGTGACCCCGCCAGGGTAAGCAACACATACCAAGGTCAGTCTTGGGATGATTATAAATTAGGCTCGTTGACAAGAGATTAACATTGAAAAAGGTTCTCAGAAATCCAAAACTGCTGTAACATGTGGTTATTTGAGATTCTTCTCAAATGTGACAAATTGTCAACCGCTTGTCACATTTGGGTGTTGAGAAACTGAAAGTAGAATTAACAGGCGATTAATCGTCGATTACATTAACAGCCCGATAATGAGACCTGGGAAACCGGCAGTATATCTCATGACGATTCTAATAAGCCCAAACACGACTACTACTTTATTTCGGTGTAGCAGTGCCAACTTCTGGCTTTATCATCAGATCAGTTCGATTTTACCATTTTCATCAGTATCATTTATTTATAAGAAAGTATTTGCTTCATCATTAAAAACCTATTCAAATAAAATCCACTTGACATTGATGACCGTTTTTTTTATCATTTGGCAATATACCGTCTGGTGGTCGTTGTGGTGAAGTATGAATCATGTCATGTCTTTAGTGACACTCGCAAGGTTAAGAAGAATCGATTGACGTAAGAATCA
This sequence comes from Orthosia cruda, assembly GCA_964057195.1. Classification (NCBI taxonomy): domain Eukaryota; kingdom Metazoa; phylum Arthropoda; class Insecta; order Lepidoptera; family Noctuidae; genus Orthosia; species Orthosia cruda. The sequence goes on from OZ059826.1 coordinate 44,029,729, forward strand.
TCAAAATCGGCCTACGCGTTTGGTCTCTAGAACGCCACATGAACAAATATACATACCTACATAGATTGATAAACACATTACCCTCCTTCGGCATTCGGTTTAAAACGCAAGGGTTATTTTTCTACTTAAGTCATCTCGGATCCCTGGCTCTCGCACAGCTGTGCAACTACAGTGAGTGGCTGAATATCATTAATGTTGTTATGGCATGATAATGTGACTCCTGTCACCTCTGCGTGTTTACAAGATCAATTGTTGAACCTGTTCAAATGTTGTCGGACGCAGCAATATTGTACATAGTAGTTTAATGTTCACCCTACCCCATCACACTTGCACTGCAGTGGCCAACCTAGAAATCACTAACAGATCGACCTAAACAGTTAGGTCGCTGTAGAAAAAGACTGGCCAAATGAAATTTTATAAACCCATCTTAAACACATTTCCAATTAGATTAGACTTGATTAGATAACTTTATTTGCTCAAACATGTGTGTACATACAATATTATAAGAAACAAAAATGCATGCAAGGTGATATAAAAACATTGGGTAGTTCTAACATGTTTACCATATTGTCATGGTGTGCAAATATTAATACAAACTTGCAATTAAATAATAACACAATTCATTAACATTGACAATGCTGACATAAATAAATTAATAAATCGAATTTGATTGATTGGTTACATAATTAGTTTATATGGAAATAGATGGCAGTACAAAATCGTCAAATATTCAATTATTTAAAATAAAAATACAATATAATGTCAACGTAGGTCAAAAATAATCAATAAAACAATAAATAAAAAAGCATTATCTAAAACATTATTACATTACATAAATTCTAGATTAAATTAATTTTTGAAAACGCATGTCAATTTAAAATGATTCCATTAAAAACTCATTCACATCATAATATGCTTTACTAGCTAAAAAAGATTTCATGTTCCTTTTAAATGCTGCTATGCTTAGCTCTTTCCAACTATTTGATGTGAATGAGTTTTTAATGGAAGATTTAAGGGAAGATGATTGTAAATAATGGGAGCCATATAAAAAACACTCTTGCGCATAAGTGCAGTACGAGAGCTATGTTGACAGAGTTGACTGTTATCACGTCTATTTCTAGGTAACTGGTCTGCCATGCGGGGAAATAGATAAGGATTTGTTTTAACAAATATCGCGATTTCAAAAATATAAATTGAAGGTAAAGTCAAGATGTTGTGGCTTATGAAAAACGGCTTGCAGCTATCAGTCACTTTTAATTTAAATAAGGATCTAATGCATTTTTTTTGGGCTTTAAATGCAATATCTCTATCCGTAGAGAGTTCCCAAAAAAGAATGCCGTATCTGATAATGGACTCAGCTATGCCGTAATAAGCGGTTAATAGGGCACTAGTCTTTAGTATCCGCGATAGTTTATATAGTGCGAATGCACTGTTACTTAGTTTTTTACTAATAACCTCTATGTGAGCCTTCCAATTTAAATTACGATCTATCGTTAATCCTAAAAACTTAGTGGAATTTACAGCGTCAATTAAATTATTATTATATCTAATTTCAAAAAAAAAGAAATTTTAACTGCCTTTGGCTAAAATGCATTATTACTGTTTTATTTAAGTTAATATTGAGGTTATTATTTTCTAACCATCAAATCGCTTTGTTCAATGTATTCTTTATTTCAGATTCATACATTTGCCTATTATCACAAGGAATGGTGCTAAGAGTGTCATACTGTGTTCTATACATTTAGGAAAATCGTTAATGTAAAGGATAAAAAGCGGTGGTCCTAATACGCTTCCTTGCGGTACGCCATAGTTGACATTACGCTCACCAGATGGAAAAAAATCTTCACGTTTAGTGCTCAAATTAATCGTCGTGATTTCTGTTGTTTGCTTCCTGTCTTGTAAATATGATTGTAAGAGCTTTAGAACATTTCCTCTTAAACCATACGCTTCGAGCTTTTTTAATAGAATATTATGCTGAACACAATCAAAAGCCTGCGTCATGTCGCAGTAAATGGCACAGATGGGTGTATTCTTATCCATATTTAGCATGATTTTGTGTAGAAAGTCGTAAACCGCCATATTGATTGTTTTACTTTTTCTAAAACCGTTTTGCTCATTACAAAGTATATTATGTTTATTTTTCAAATATTTTAGAGAAAATGGATATTAGTGATATTGGTCTGTAATTTTGCATCAGGTCTTTCTCTTGCTTCTTATGTAATGGCTTTACTATAGATTTTTTCAAAGCATTAGGAAACATGCCCTCACAAATACACAAGTTCAGTATATGACACAGTGGGCTACATACAATGTCAGCGACAGCCTTAACAATCTCTGTACTAACACCATCATAACCTACACTCTTCGTGTTTCTGAGGGCTAAAATGATTTTGAATATGTCCGTAGGCAAGCTGGGAGCCATAAACATCGAATCCTTTCTATTTAGGATATGGTTAGTGACAGTTGCTCCTGCAGTAATTGGTTTTATTTTGTCAATAAAAAAAATATTAAACATGTCTGCAATTTGTTTAGGGTCTGAGATAATTGTATCGTTGATACGAATTTTATCAATGTTATTCTTAGGAGTATTTAGTTTATTTTCATTAATAATTTGCCATGTCGTTTTAGATTTATTATTAGACGTTTGTATTTTATACGTATTCTGTGCTTTTTTCGTCAAATAGATGACCTTTTTTATCGTATTACAATAATTCTTAAATAGAGTTTTGTTTCGATGCGTAGGTTTTAATCGATACTGCCATAATAAATGGCGTTTCTTTGTACTACATTTTTTAATACCGCGCGATACCCACTTTTGCTTCTTGGATGCTTTCACATAAGTTGCTATTTTTGGAAAGCATTGGTTATATAGAAATAAAAACATTTCTGTGAATGCATTGAAAGCTATATCAGGATTATTCGATTCGTATACATCTGAAAATGTTAAACTACTCAAATATGATTTAAATTTATTTACATTGTCATTATTATAGTCACGTCTTAGTATACGCCATTGTTTTATAGAACAGACAGTTTTGATAGGGCATTTTAGGAGTTGAGCCGTATAGTCAGAGAGAGCCAATTCTAGTACAGAAGCCTTAAAGGACTTGCTAAAATTATGCGCAAACTTGTCAATGCATGACTGACTCCCAAGACGAGTTGGTTCATATAGAGCAAGTTTTAAGTTGTAATTAAGTAACAATGTCTCAAATTCAATTGATTGCCTATTTCGCTTTAATAGGTCTATATTAAAATCCCCTGCTAAAATAATATTTTTATAGGACTTCTTCACAAGCATACGTAACATTATATCTAATTTTTCCATACACTCATTAAAGTTGCTTGCATTGGGTACTCTGTAAACACAAACAATCACAGTCTTTTCCGTCGTTAATTCAATGGCGCAACATTCAAAAACCCCATTTGTAGATAATTTTGATATTTTCACCAGTTCCCTCCATTGATGTCCTTTCCTTACTAATTATACACGCTCCGCCTCGTTTGCTTGTCTTGCGACTGAAACTCGCCGCTAAACAATAATCCATTATGTTGAGATGTCTTTCATAGCCCTCCATCATAAAATGCTCAGTAATGCATAGAATATCGACCCTTATATGCTTATCAATTAGATCATGTAGGCAAATAGTAAGATTTTCTGCTTTGCCCAATAACCCAGCAATATTTTGGTGTAATATGTAGAGGTGCTTAGTCGAGAAAAAAAATGTCATTTGGTTTGGCGGGGTTTTTCAACTCACTTACATCAACTTGTGTTATGTTAGATTGTTCTGTTATACTAGTAATTAAATCCATTAAGTCCTTGAATATTCTCGATAGACCACGATGTTTTATAGATCCTGTGTACCTATAAAACATGCTGTAGTCGTATTCGAGATTTAGATTGCTATCTAAGAGGAAGGCGTGACCATGCGTCAAAATATCCGGATACAGTAGGTTATTAAAAGTCTCTACTCGGCAATTAATAAGATTTGTATCAAAAGGGCACTTAAATGTAGGCAAACAGATTATTATGTTAGTATGCTGCATAGCTTGTAATACGTTTCTTAAATGGAAAATAATGTCATAGTAGTTGTTGGTCGTCTTAAAGTCTTCTTCACCAAGGAATATTATACAAAAATCATCTAAAGTGAATTGTAGTAATTTTGTATCAAGGTCCCTAAGCAACTGTTTGGTGCATCCGTATGGTTATGGTTAGATAATGGCACAGGTTGAAACAGCTATCAAAAGTTTTCTCAGCTATAGACAATACATCGTTCTTTTTATTGCTACTTAGAATGCACATTTTATTTTTGGTGACATTGCTATATGTCAATCGTTTATCATTGCTATAGCCTGCTTCAGAGTTCAGGTTACTCAATATTTGAGGTACTTGCTGTTTTGCGTTGTTCGGATTTCCATTAGATTGATTTTGCTTTCCTTCAAGTAATAATTCAGGGCTTTTGTCGATGTTAGACATCTTTGAAGAACACTTCTTTTTTACTGATTTTGGCGTGCGAATAGTATTGTCAGCAGTTCCAACTTTTTTGTATATATCAATTACTTGCTTGAATTTATGTAATTCCTGTCTTAATGAAGTATTTTCAAGATGTAAGTTTTCTATTTCGTTATTTGCACTCAACAATTGATTTTCCAAGAGAGAAATTTTTCCAGTAATTCCTTGTTCTCCTGAGATTCAGCAATTGAAGAATTTGGTAAGCTTAGCATAGTAGCATCAAAGAGTAACTGTTCTGTACTAGCTATATCGCAAAGCGAGCTTGAACGCTGTGGTTTCCTGTATGTAATATTATCAGAATGATCGTTCTCCATCTTGCAATTATTTGTATGTTTGTTTAATGTTATTTACCTTGTATGGTTTTACAATTTTATTATTGTTACTGCCCTCTTGCGTGTGATAGCGGTACTAAATGCACTCGTGTCAGTTATTCATTATGAGTTCCACTAAAAGAAACTTATGAAAAGTGAATATTGCTCGCAGTGAGGTTTGAACTCGCGACCACTTGTGCGACGCAAGTTAATTGGCAAAAGTAGGTGGCTGTCTTAACCGCTAGGCCAACTGTGCAATACGTTTGGCTGTCGAATTTTTGGACTAGTTGCGCCAAAGTCTAATATTATTTTTTTGCGGTGGTTTAAAGTTCAATTGTCTTTTTTTTTCTTGGTGAAGGTTGAAAATGAGTGTATTTATCACTTTTCTCACTTGTAGTAGTAGACTTGTTTCACTTGTGTACTTCTTCGTCTTGTGATATTGATAAGCTAATCGAGCTATATTTCATTCATTTGTAATTGCTAATTGCGCCCGCCGTTCGCAATCTCGGACATAACTCCATATGTCCGAGACGGGGGGATGTTTCGTCCCGAATTTTAATATTTACTTGCAACACTGTGTCGGTGGGCTGTCAACGATTTGACAGATGACACTTGACAGTCTCAAAAGCGAAAATTTGTATTGAGCACACGGTGAATTCGGGTTCTTGTTTCGACATATCGAGATGTGTTTCGCCCATTTGTAATTGCTAATTGCGCCCGCCTTTTGCAATCGGTTTGTAGGACGCACGCGAAGGTGGTTTTGAATATATTTCAAGCACATCGAGTGCTTTTGACGGGAATGTGTATGTGTCTGCCTGGAAGCCGGAGCTCGGCTCAGAACGCGTTTGTGGTCCCATCCAATAATTGTCTTTTATTATATATATATTGTCCTAAAACCCTCGGCCAGGCGCGTAATTGAGCGAGCCCAGAGGATCATCGCGGGAATCTCAGGTAAGAGTGAACAAATTGATTTATTGGTTCCACTTCGAACCTGTCAGACAGGTACCAGTATATCTCCCAATAAGGAGCAAATCCCTAGCTTTCCACTGCTGCGTTACGGCAATTTCGTGGGTACAGGTTCAGATAGGGTCCAGGAGTCCCAACGCCGCTATGGGCCCCGGTGTTTAGCTCCTGGATTGGACCCGAAGACCTGTATTTAACATTTGGTAGCAAGAGCGTGGTTTGCATTCTACGATCATAGTATACGCTAGGACACTCGTTCACAGTGAACACTGTATTGTTTGTCGGTTTGCTTTTTATTGTTGAGAATACTGGGTTGGAAACTGGTACATTTTGAGTCACTCAGAGTTAGCTGTGTCTTATAAGGGGCAAACACTACCCACAGTTACATTCCTATTTGTTAAAATAAAGTGTACAACTCACAACTTAATATTGTCACTCCGGGATAGAAGGTTACAGTTTTGTATTGAAAATATAATTTGTTGTATACAATATAGGTTTGGTGCAGACTAAATAGTCTTCCCTAATTGTATTTAATTAAACCAGGTAGGTAACCAGGTACTCCCAGCGGAGCTCCACATCGTTGTCAATGTGGTGAAGCAGTCGACCGCCTCGGACACCATGGCCTATCCTGCAGTAGGAGCGCTGGTCGGTTAGCACGGCACGCCAGCATTAATGACATCATACGTCGAGCTCTTGTCACCGCCGGGGTGCCAGCTGTTTTAGCAATGGCTTGGCGCGCGACGATGGGAAGAGACCGGACGGGATGACCATAATGCCATGGAAGTTGGGTAGGCCTTTGGTGTGGGATGCAACATGTGTCGATACCCTTGCGCCATCCCATCTTCTTAGCACGGCGGGCTGTGCTGGGGCGGCTGCTGCTAGTGCAGAAAACCTCAAACGGCGCAAATATAACAACCTTATTGGCAGTTATATGTTTGAGCCGTTTGGGGTTGAGACATTAGGTCCAGGGGGTCCGAGTGCTCACCGAGTGTTTCGAGACATAAGTAAACGGTTAGTCGACTGTTCGCGTGACCAGAGGACTGGCCTTTTCTTTAGCCAGAGAATCAGCATTGCCATTCAACGTGGCAATGCTGCCAGCGTTCTGGGCACGTATCCCATTGACATCGATGTGGACGAATTTTTTGATGCGCAATAAGTTATTTTTTTTTTTTTAATTTTGTTTTTAGTCATAAGATTAGGCATATTCAATTGTATATATTATTTGAATTGAAAATAAATTTAAAAGTATTAAACCATAGTTATTGTTGGACCTTGAACCTTTTATCTTGGTATTGTAAGTTTGTTTACATTATAAAAATACTCAGTGCCCGCTACAGAAGTTATTGTTACCAATTATATAAGAAAATTGGTTAGTTTGTTTGATATTGACAGTAATTTTCTAATTGATTCAAGTTAAAGTCATTGTTTTTAACTATTAAAATATATGAAATTCTATTGTAAAATTAACCTACCCACTTTTGTGTTGATAATTTAGTTTTTTTTTAATACCCTCTTGTGTGCTGATAAATTATTTTCTTGAGGTACCCACTTTGTTTTTGATAATTTATAAATTGATATTTGGGGTTCCATAATAAATTTGTACTGAAAATTATTTAAGTAAATGTAACAGGGTTCAGTACTATTTGTAGAATTAACTGGTTGTTTCTCTTACAGACTTTATGATTTGATATTTAATTTGGTAAGAGAATTACTGTCAAACTGTTGTTTTGGTTACACACATATATTATTAATTTAAGTTGTTGAACATTTTGTGTATTAATTAATATTTAATCACCGTTGCTTACATTTTGACAGTATGACTGCAAATACATTTGCTTGTAAGATTAGATCGGAATTGAGATGGGTGACCTCGGCGGCCTCTTTATTAAGTAGATCTGATAGATCAGGGGCTTTGTTGGTCCGTTGTGATGAACTCCCATCGCGTCAAGCCAGGGTAGATGAATGTCATGCGGAATGTTTGGCACTATTGTCCACCGAGGACACTGAGTTAGCCGCTGCGGTTGAGGCAGACGTTACACAATTCTACAGTTTCTCGGATGATATTATTGAGGCAGCTGGTAAATTGAGGGGTTCTGCACAGGATGTTTTGAAGGTGGAGACGAGGTCTCCCACCCATCCTGCTTTGTTAGGACGGTTGCCTACACTAGACTTGCCACACTTTAGTGGAGATTTGGGTTGTTGGATTGCCTACTTCGACCTGTTCAACAGATTGGTGGATGCTAGGACCGACTTGTCGGCTAGTCAAAAGCAGGCCTACTTGTTCTCCACGTTAAGAGGAGAGGCCCAAGGTTTAGTCAGCCACCTAACTGCGGGGCTCACCTCGCGCAGGCGGGGACACCCCTCCACCCCACCTCAACGGGAGGAAAGGTATTTGGGAATGGAAAGGCAGGCAGCGCCGCGGCCATTCTCACCACCGCTACATGAGCGGCCGCGATTGGAGCGCCGCCTGCCACAGTTTGGACGTGCCCGTGGTTACCAGAACCCGGTGACTGGGCGAGTCGGAAGACACCCCGGCACTCCGGTGGACCACTACCTACACTCCAACTGGCCCGCGTCCGATCTTCCGGACGACTACCAACCTCAGGAGGGTTATCAACAATATGTGGTCGCCTCCCTCTCCTCCATTACAGCCGCCCAGCCAGAGACAGTCCTTCTGCCAACTGTAAGGATCTGGGGCCCGAAGGGTAACTCTTTGTTAGTTCGTGCCCTTTTTGATTAATGTGCTCAAGGCTGTCTTGTATCCTTTTGTTTAGTGGAGAGATTGGGTCTCCCACGTGGAACCCACCATTCTGCTATATACGGCATAGGTGGTATTGAAGCGGGTGGTCAACGGGGAGAAGTTGAAATTTGTGTTCCGCCGGTTCATTGTGGGCCAAGAATCTTGGCCAAGGCCGTTATTTTGAATAATATCATGGGCAGACACCCGCAGGTAACCATTAGCCCTGCCGTGGTGAAATTGACGTCGGACCTAACTCCTGCCGATCCGAAGTGGTTTGTACCCGGACCCGTAGACGTGCTATTAGGTGCTGATCTTTTGGGTTTGATTTTGTCCGGGACCAAGCGGGTTCTGCAGACGAATGGGTTAGTAGCTATACCGATAGTTTTTGGCTTTAGCTTCATGGGTCCCGTGTTGAAGGGCTCCGCCCCGCGGATTGAGGACCAAGAATTGAATGTGGGGATCTCTCTTTCCGACGCCGTTCAGCACTTCTGGGAAGTCGAACAGCTTCCAGTTGCTCCAAGTGTCGATCCAGCTGAACAAGAGTGCGAATCGAATTACCAGAACAATACTGGTCGCCTCGCTGATGGTCGTTTTGTCACTCGTTTGCCGTTTCAGGCTGCGCGTCCTCCTCTTGGTCATTCCTATGCCTTAGCGGAAAAAAGGTTATTGTCCATGGAGCGTCGAATGCGTAGGGATTCTTGTAAGAAATACGTGGACTTCATGCGGGATTATGAAGATTTGGGACACATGTCTCCTTCTTATCTTGATTGCCATGTGTGTGCACCGGGGCCTCTACAGTGGAAGAGGCCTTGGGTTTGCGGGATGAGTTGATTGGAATCCTGAAATCAGGAGGTTACGAATTTCGTAAATGGTTTTCGAATAGTCCGGAGTTGTTGAGTGATCTGCCAGTAGAACATCAGCAGGATCCTCTCCTTTTTGAGGATGTGAATAACCCTAATTTGATTGCCGTCCTTTGTATCCAGTACCAGCCCGTCCAGGATGTCTTCACCTATCAAGTGAAATTGGATACACCCCAGACCTGGACAAAGCGCATGGTTTTGTCAACTGTTGCCCGGACATTTGATCCCAATGGATGGATCACTTCTGTCATATTCTTGGCTAAGTGGTTTTCGCAGAAACTTTGGTTAGCCAATATTACTTGCGACGAGCCTCTGCCGGAAGAGTTGATGAGGGAATGGTTTGCGATTGTATCCTCCCTTCCAGATGTTAACCGGATTTCCTTGCCCAGACTCCTTCTACCAGCTGATAAGTGTCGAGTGAGAATCCACGGATTTTGTGATGCGTCCGAACGAGGGTATGCTGCCGTGGTATTTTTTACGGACTGTAAGTCCATCTAGTTCTGTAGAGGTCCACTTGGTGATGGCTAAGAGTAAGGTGGCGCCTAACAGGTCACGGTTAACCATTCCTAAATTGAATTTGTCTGGAGCAGCTCTTGTTACTAGGCTCCTTCATCTTGTTTACAGCACTCTGGGTCGCTCAGTTGATATCTCAGACGTTTTTGCTTGGACTGATAGCGAGATCGTTCTTTGTTGGCTTCGCACCTCAGCTCATACTTTGGAGGTTTTTGTGGCGAATAGAGTCTCACAGATTCAGAACTCTGAGACTAAACTGGTCTGGAGACATGTCCCAGGAGAATTGAACCCCGCAGACTGCACGTCCCGTGGTTGCGAGGCTCCTGTCCTTGTTAACCATTCTCTTTGGTGGGGACCAGCCTGGTTGTCGCATCGCAGGTCGTCCTGGCCCCAGAATAGATTCTCTTCTCCAGAGGTTCTGCCAGGCTTGCGTATTGGAATTGTGGAAACGCAACCTGCATATAATTTGGATTATCTTTTGGACAGATACAGTTCTTTGTCGAAATTGTTAGGATTTACTGCTTGGTTCCGGCGTTTCATACGTAACGGACGGAACCCTAATAATAAATTGTTATCCTCAGTTTTGTCGCCTCATGAATGCCAAGAGGCCCTGATGTTGTTGGTTCGTGCTGTACAAGCCGAGCACTTTGACCAGACTATTGAAGCCCTGAAGAAATGCTCAGCTTTGAAAGACTCAATCGCTCATCTTAATCCATTCCTAGACCAATCTGGTTTGCTCCGAGTCGAAGGACGACTGCGGAATTCGAACTTGCCTTATGGTGCTCGCCATCCTTTGTTGCTCCCTAAAGGAGGAGCGTTGGTGAAATTGCTGGTGTCCGATCGACACATTAATAACGCACACGCCGGTTGCAACGCCCTCGTAGCCGTTTTGCAGCGTGAATTTTGGATTTTGTCGGCCAGACGCACTATTCGTGGCATCATCTTTAAATGTATGCAGTGCTATAAGTTGAAGGCTGCTCTCACTCAACCCATAATGGGTGATTTGCCATCCGACCGAGTGACGGAGAGCTGACCATTTGCTTCGGTCGGAACCGATTTCGCTGGTCCCTTCTTGGTGAAGACTTCTCAACTTCGGAACGCCAAGGCTGTCAAGGCCTACTTGTGTGTGTTTGTTTGTCTGGCCTCCAAGGCGGTTCACTTGGAACTTGTAACTGCCCTCAGCACAGATGCGTTTGTTGCAGCGCTAGGTAGATTTGTTTCCCGCCGAGGACTACCATCTTTGATCAGTTCCGATAACGGTACTAGGGCGCTGATAGATATTTAAATTATATTTGTAATTATCTAAATAAGGATAAACACAATTTGAGATTTGCCATGGCACAAATGGAAATTAATTGGCAATTTGACCCCCCAGTGTGCCCACATTGGGGTGGTATTTTTGAGGCCGTTGTAAAGGTGGCAATAACGCATCTCCGCCGTGTTATTGGTGAAACAATTTTGACCTTTGAGGAACTTGTTACGGTATTTTGTATAATCGAGGCCGTCCTCAATTCACGACCCCTCTGTCCGATCTCCTCAGACCCAAATGACCTGGAAGTTTTTACCCCTGGTCATTTTTTGATTGGTCAGCCTCTTAACGCCCTGCCGGAATACCCCTTCAGGGAAATTAAATCTTCGCAATTGACGGTTTGAGTTGCTCCAACAGATGTCCCAAAGTTTCTGGCATCGTTGGTCTTTGGAATATTTGCATATTTTGCAGCAGCGCGTTAAGTGGATTGACAAAACTGACCCTCCCAAAGTCGGAGACCTTGTACTTGTTAAAGAACCTAACTTGTTACCTTTGTATTGGCGTAGTGGACGCATTGTAGATTTGATTTATGGGTCTGACGGAGTTCCCAGAGTTGCGGAGATCATGGTCGGAGATTCGGTTTTGAAGCGAGCAGTGGCAAGTTTAGCACGCTTGCCCATTTATTAGCGGACATAACTCCTTATGTCCGAGACGGGGGTATGTTTCGTCCCGATTTTTAATATTTACTTGCAACACCAGGTCGGTGGGCTGTCAACGATTTGACAGCTGACACTGGACAGAGTAGAAAGAAAATTTGTAATGAGCGCACGAGAAATTCGGTGTCTTGTGATTTTGATAAGCTAATCGAGCTATATTTCGTTCATTTGTAATTGCTAATTGCGCCCGCCGTTCGCAATCGGTTTGTGGTGATTAGGTGATTTTGAATATATTTCAAGCACATCGAAGTGCTTTTGCGGGAAACACGTGTGTGTCTGCCTGGAAGCTGGAGCCCGGCTCAGAACGCGTTGGTGGTCCCATCCAATCATTGTCCTTTATTATATTCTTAGCAAAAAGGCACCAAAGAGATTTAAAAAAAAGAGAACAACGATCAAAAAGCGGTTTATATTTCAAATACAAAATTACATACGAAAAGAAAATTACGTAGGTAAATAAATGGAACATAAATTAGGCAGAATTGGCTATCCAATTAGGCAGAAATTCTTCTTAGCATGTTGACTCCAGGGAAAAAAAGGAAGACAATGAGCGTGCAGCGGTTTATATAGGCGCGCGGCGGCTGCTGTCTGTCATCCCCTCCTTGCAACGGCTTGACAGTGTCTTTTCCGCTAACACGGCCTCTCCTGACTGGAGGACGTCTCGTACTCCTGTGTTTCAGGCTGCTGGGCTTCTGCAGCACTGGAGGTACTTGGTATGGGCTCTGGCATCATCTCACCAGAAGGCACATTGTGTCTGGCAGCTCGCTCAGGCATGGACTCCGTGTCATCAGCATTACAGTCTGCGCCTGAAAACACAAACGGCTTGTCTTACTATCCTGATTTTCAAAAATGACGCCTCATCTTTTTTTATCACTTTCAATTTTTTTTTTCAGAAACAATGCAACTGAGACGCTGCAGACATCTCAGCCTCATTATGACTGTTAGAAATCTAATTAATCAAAAAATTACAATAAGGGCAAGACTCCGGGTCCACAGGAGACCCATAGTGAACATGTTCACACAAAAATAAATAAAAATAAAACGTAAGAAACATAGGCACGACGTTAGCATATTTCTTACAACTCCACATGGCATAGGCACGACGTTAGCATACCACTGGATCTCGAGACTTGCATGGCATAGGCACGACGTTAGCATACCACGCAGTCTCTACATTTGCATGGCATAGGCACGGCGTTAGCATACAACGCAGTCTACACTTGCATGACATAGCCACGACGTTAGCTTATCAGCAAGTGTAGCACAAAGTTACCTTCGAAAAAGGCTGCACACGCGTCGGGAGTCCATTCCCCTCGCCACGGCACCATAAACTCTGCCGCAGCCTGGGTCGATTTTCCATATGAGCCTGCCAATAGCTGCAGCTCGTATCGACCATGAGGAAGCGCCTTGACCACACGGTACGGCCCGCGCATGCCAGAGTCGAGCTTGCCAGATGCTTGTGCCTGTTTAATAACAAAAACAAATGAATTAATATCAAAAAGCCGAGGAGTTCTACGATTGGCGTTAGCCGTTGCATCTTGCTGATGCTGGTTCGCCCTCAAACGCTCTGAAGCTCTCTGCCTTTGCATTTCCTCAATGCCTCACGGTTCGGATGAGTATTTTCTAGGGCAACATCTCGGATAAGGTGACGTATGAGTGGTGTAGCCGCTTCTATGCCGACTAGAAGATTCAAGGGGGATAACCTGGTGGTTTTTTGTTTTGTTATGTTCAAAACCAACTGCAAACGCCACATAACGTCTGACCATTCGTTTTGTCGATGGTTGCATTCTATGCGAACCATGTTTAATAACGTTCGGCAATAACGTTCAACCTGCCCGTTGGAATGGTGCATCTCAGGAGTGATGAGGTGCATATCAATGCCCAATTCTGTTACAAGCTTTGTGAACTGTGAGCTTTGAAACATACGACCACGATGTACTACAATTAATTTTGGAGTGCCAAACAAAGATATTACATTGGTAAAGAGTCTTTTTAATTCGTTAGCATCTTGACCAAACATGGGATACAAAAGACAATATTTAGAAAAAGCGTCTACAACAATTAGCACATACCTATACCCATTAGACAGAGGTAATGGACCTAATGCATCTGCATGTATAACCTCGAAAGGATTACACGGTTTTTCCCATGAATGTACGAGTTGACGAGGAGCTCTAGAGACCTTTTTATACGTTATGCAAATAAGACAATGGCTCGTATTTTTGGACAAATGATTTAAGAGAAGGAAACCAGAAATGTCTCCTGATGAGATCTAATGTCTTATCAACTCCAGGGCCTGCAGTCTCGACATAGATAGCGATCGTTATCTCGTAACGATCGGTCGATAAGTCCTAACGATCGGAAGATAACGATTTTTGGTAGTCTCGACAGTCAAAGCTATCGATTTTTGACGTTTGTCATCGCAAACTTAACGTATATTGTCGCTAAGTTAACGATTTATCGGTATGTTATCGAATTTCCTAGCGAGCATTTTTGACAGCCCGATAAGTGTCGTAACGATCGTTATCATTGGTTTTAGAGGTTACAAAAACAATAAATAAATAATAATTAGAGTAATATGGCTGTATAGTATTATGCGTGGGCTTTGGTTGTGCTAGAACACAGACTCGATATAATAATGCGGCGGAAAAATGCACGAAACCGGCGTGAAGGTGAAAATCCTTTGGATTTAGAGGATGGCCAATTTATCTATCTTTACCGAATAAACAAGGACGTTTCATGAGCTCGTTGGTGAACTTCGTCCATCTATTCAAAGATGAGGGCCTTACGGACTTTCTGTGGAGTTTCAAGTGAGTGTCTATGCGTTGGGTACCTACTTAATGTGCCTAAATAATATTTCTATTTATGTTTTCTAATATCCAAGATGTACTTATAATTTTATTCTTAATAGTCAAGTGGGTGCTGCCAACTACCTATTGGCTTGCAGTGGGGCTGCAGCATAAGCCAAAAGTCAGTAAGCCGAGTAATACATGCTGTAACTTTGGTTATCAATGAAAACCTTTTAAGATGATATGTTAAATTTCCCATGATCCAAGAAGAACGGTGTGCAGTTTAACTGCGGTGAGAAGTTTAGAAATGCTCCACAGCCATAGACTGCACACTACCCACCACTCATAAAAAAATTATCAATGGGGACCACCGTACATGGCTGCTTGGTAACTAATAATAAATGTTCATTATAATCTGCTGAAAGTACATTCTATGTTTTATCTTTTAGGTGATGATATATATCCTCTGAAACCATGGTTGATGACTCCTTTAAAAAATCAACACCCAGGGAAACCGGAGTATCAATAAACAAATACTCATTGTTCAGTCAGGAATGTCGTTGAAAGATGCTTTGGTGTGCTGAAGTCTGTTTTTAGGTGTCTGTCTCACCAACGCATAAATACACATGTATAAAATATAAATTACATGAACCAGAAGACACCACACCCACTCTCATGAAGATGGCCTAGAAGTAACAGGTACCTAATCAAATGATTTATTTTAAGGTTTTATTATATTATATTTATTAAATAGGTATACCTATATTTGCATAACATATAATTTTCCCTAGATCTTTCTACCTATTTCATTAGCATCTCCATTTATTTGACCCAACGTTGATATATAATGGCTTATAGCATCAAGTTCGACTTATGCCGTTGTGTATCATTGTATGAATACTCCTAAAATCTTGTTTTTGTTTACAGGACTTGTGTGGTGCACTGGGTGAGCTGTTGCAGAGTGCATAAGAAGACTCAATAATACTAGTTTTACATAATTTTATTTTATTGACCCTCTGTGATTTAAATAAAAAACATATAAATCCATTTATTATTTTTATTTATAAAAGTTGTAAAACTGTCCGCTATTGAATTTGCAGCCTATGCAAATAGCATCCACGCCTCGGCTTGTACCTTGCCTGCCTCTGGCAGCGTCTGATTGCACTTGATTTGCAACTGCCACCATCTGTAAAAAAATTTGATGTACTAAAAATGTCTCTTAATGCTCTAGTGTGCTAGTGACTCTAATAATAAAAAAGAAAATGGCATAGTATCCGGGCAGTCTGTGCCAAATGTGTACTCTACACTAATTAAGGATGTTATGCGTCTCTCCACTTCAGTCAAAGAAGCAGTGAGGACGCCTCGGTTGCCAGTTTGAATGATTTGTTTTTATAATTATGCTGCCTTAGTGCAGGCGCAGCTTTTTAAGTCTATCCAAACCTGTAATTAGGATACCTATTGTATTCTACTAAATATAAATAAAACTGACGTGGCTTGTACTTACATTTAAAAACCAACTTGATATTTAACGTCATGCTCTGCTCGGGGGACTTATTGGATACGTTTGGGAGTTTGTTGAGTTCCTCGGGAACCTCCTTCCAGCATGTTTCAAAATTTGCCCGTGTAGAGATTTGGACGGGCTTCTAAAGTTGCCAAATGCGCATCAATATGCCCCGAAGTACGCCTGAAACATTTAAGATATTCATTAAGTAAACACAAACTACTTCGAACATATGCAAAGTATTCAATTTAGTACCAAAAATAGGAATCGTAAATTGTTGCAGGTTGTTATTACCTGACGCTCACGCTGCTTGCTAGCACTCGGGCTAGGGCCTGCGCCTGTGTCACTGTCCTTCACTATAGAAATACGGTTCTTTTCCAGTTTTTAATCAATTCTGTCTCATTGTCGTATTTTGTGTACAAACTTGACAATTGACATTGACAGTTTGTTTCCCCTTTCCCATGTTCAACGTCTGTGTTGCAAGGAAGCGAACTATTTTCTTCTTTGTTATGCGTATTTTTAAAAACGGCAAAAGCTACTTACAAGTTTCGATGCAAACAATTGTTAACATGATAAGGTTTACCTATCTTCTGCACAATTTTCAAAGAAAAATAGTTTTTTTGAATATTTTGTCTACCAATTTTCCCTATGATGCAAGGATTTTTTTCAACTGCCATAATTTTTAAAAAAAATCACCGCACTATGAATACGAACATCGCTAGCCTACCGACAACGTTAAGTCAATATAGTGACAGATTTTGCACGCTAACTCGGCTGTCGAGACTTGCGTTTATCGTTAGCGTCGTTACGGCAAGCGTATTTTGTCGGTAAGAGATAACGATCGTTACTTAACGTAACGATCGCAAACTATGTCGAGACTGCAGGCCCTGGATGGTCATGCTCATCGTGAAAAATTCTGAGTAAGCTGAATCTATGACCTTTGGGCACAAAACATAAAAGTCTGGAGTCTTCTCCCACTGGAGAATATTTATAATAGAGCAAGTCATTCTTTTGAATATAATGTCTAGAGTCCAATTGTCCGTCAGTCAGTTTATGAAGAAGCTGTTGGGTTTCTTCGTCAGCAGCTTGTGCTATTTGAGCCCAGTTCTGATATCTGCGTGCTTCACAAACATTAACAGGATTACGGCTCAAATAGTCAGCATGCGACATGGAGGTGCCTTTACGGTACTCTAGTGTAAAATTGAAGTCCTGCAAATATATCCACCATCTGGCTACGCGTGGCAATAGGTCTTTCTTTTGCTGTGTAGCTTTTAGAGCATTACAGTCAGTTAAGACTGTAAAATGAACGCCAACCATATAGTGTCTATAATTTTGCAATGCCTTAACAACAGCCAGGGTTTCGAGCTCGTAGGAATGGTACCTCGGCTCGGCACCTTGAGTTCGCTTACTAAAATAACTAACGGCCCGTTTACATCCCTTTTCGTCTGAAGAAGCACTGTACCATACCCAATTGAACTAGCGTCCGTATGGACTTCGATAGGTAAATCAGGATCATATATGGCTAACACAGGTTCGCTCGTAAGCTGTGAAATTATATCCTGCCGTGCTTCTTCTTGCTCAGCATCCCAGACATAGGGTACACCCTTTTTCGTTAGTTTTGTAATTGGGGCAGTCTTAGTTGCAAAACCAGCTATATAGCGGCGAAAATAACTTGCTAGGCCCAGAAATTGACGGACCTGTTTGACCTTTCCTTCGCTCGGCTGTACCTGACCCTGACTTATGGTGCGACCTGAGTACTCTATTTTTGTTGATAGGTAAGAGCATTTCTTAAGGTTGAGAGAAAAACCCGAATATGTCAAAGTCTGAAGGACTTTACGAAGGCTCAACAGATCCTCATCTATTGTGTGGCACATTATAAGTATATCATCGATGTACACCAGGACTTCACCAGACTCGAGGTGCCGACAAAGAGTTTTTGACATTATTCGTTGATAAACAACAGGTGCATTCGCCAAACCATAAGGCATTTTTAAATATTCATAGTGTCCCTCTGGTGTAACGAATCCTGTGAGTGGTATTGAATCATTGTCCAGTGGTATCTGGTGAAATCCTGTAGCCATGTCAAGACTAATGAAATACTTATGTTTGCCCAATCGATCAATGTGATCATCAATTAGCGGTAAAGGCAATCTATCCTTAACCGTGATCTCATTTAGTTTACGAAAATCTACGCACATGCGATCGGATCCATCTTTCTTTTTAACTAATAGGATGGGACTCGCATACTCCGATTCAGACGCCCGGATAATATTCTTTTCGAGAAGGTCTCGAATAATTTCACAAACTTTCAAAATTTCAAGATACGAGAGCCGGTACGGCCTGTAGGTAACCGGCGTGCTACTATTTAATTTAATTGACATGCTGCCGGTATTGACCGTAGAAGTTGCAGTACCAGTAATAAAAAAAAATGAAAATTCTTTATTAATTCGGATAGCTTTTTTAAATTTGGGCCAGTTAAAGGAGTCTTAATCGGAATCTGCGACGAAGTGCACATAACATCGTGTATAGCACGGCGCTCGCAAGTGAGATATTGTTGGTCGCGCGTGCGGACATAGGTAACACCTTTTCGGTTAAGAACATCCGTGCCGACAATAATAGGAGCCGTGTTCATATACTCAGAGGATATAGTATGCAAGTCTACCTCCAGAGTTATTTCATTAAACTCTATTGGCAATGTGACAAAATAAGTAGACTCGATCTCCTGACTACCAATGCCTCTTAAAACTCTGAAAGCAGGCTTGCGTGCACATTTGAAATGTTTCAATGAAGAAATTAACGATATGCTTGAACCGCTATCGATAAGGATATCAACGGCGATTCCTTGTATAACTGCCACGACAATATCTTTATCTTTACTATCAGGATTTTCCTGACAAAGATTAACTTTGTTGCTATTGTGAGAACTAGTTTTTAATTTAGCGAAACAAGTGTCGACCTTATGACCAAGCTTCTTGCAGAAACTACACGGTTCGGATTTATGTGAACTATGAACAGAATTGTTTTTTTGACCATTGTCATCACTAGAAGTAGATTTGGATTTCTTAGTACAGCTAGATTGTTTATGGCCACGTTGGCCACACAAAAAACATTTGTTTTCATCAAATCGCCGTTTATGTGCATGTGTAACCGATTTTGAAAAATTATCATTACGTGTCGTATCGTTAGATTTCTTATTACTATGGACTGGCACATTTGATTTAACATAAATCGAAAAGAATTCTACCAATTCATTGGGCATTAGTTTCGCGTTAGTAGCCGAAGCCTGAATTTGTGGATCCGCAATACCTCGTACGACTATTGCTGAAATTAACTCGTCGCTCAACCCTTTAACTATGCGCAATCTTAGTAGGGACCGGCGAGCATAATCAGCGTATGTCGGGTATTTATCAGAATTGGTGTTCATGACCTCGTATAAAATATTTGCAATGTCCGGCTTCCTAGGGCACAAAGGTCTAAACTCTTTCTTAAAATTGCTCCAGCTACGGTCATTAGTGACCCACTCATTAAGCCAAGTCCTAGCATCACCCTTCAGACAATTCCCAATGCGAGACAGACACTCGTTATCATTCCAATAATTTAGAACCTTAGCACGGTCTACTTCTTCGCACCAGGTGTCTATATCGTTGACACTTGGATCGAAATTAGAAATATAATAAGACTGGTTAGATCTCACCGTCGTGTTGATTGACCGAATAGCCTCAATGATGCGTTCGGTAGTACCGGCATCGCGGTTAGTCACAGCGCTCACGGAACGACCCGGCGAGGATGGAGCCGCCGAATCTTGACGCTCAGCTGTAGTCTCAGCTGGCTTCCGCGGCTGCAGCGGCGTCGTCGGGGACGCGACTGCACTCGCCTCACGTGTTCGCGGCGGAGGCGTGCGACGCTGCTCCAGTGATGTCAACCGATCTAGAATTTGTTGCATTTGTTCTGTTAGCATATTGTTAGAAGACCTATGCCGTTTTCTAATACGACTAGAGCTTGCGTTCCGATGACCAGAACTCGACTTCTAGGTTGCGATTCACGGTTCTTAGAACGACTTCTGCTTTTACGGCTATTATTAGGCATGATTACACGACCCACAAACGCGCGAGCGTGGTATGGGGGTACTTTAATAATTTACTTACTGAGCAAAACACTTAAAAAGGATTGCTAATTATCTTTACTAGCCTTGTAAGCAAAGTTACAAAATGAGCAACAAGCAATTAGAGCAAAGTTCTTTTGTAATGTAATAATAAACGCACTACCGTCTTCTTTTCAATAATGCACTTAAATTGGAACGTACTCACCAGATTTTTTTACCACCGTATACGTTACCATGTAACAACTTACTACCCGCAGTAATTAAGATAATAGAAAAAACTTTTTTTTCGTCTACGAAGTAAGAAACCGTCAATTCTTCTTTTTTGTTTCAAGTTTGAATAGCCAATTCGTCTTAACTCAGGGTGCAGAACGATCAGGGCACATGAGATTGGAATCCAACTTCTGATCTTAGCAAAAAGGCACCAAAGAGATTAAAAAAAAAGAGAACAACGATCAAAAAGCGGTTTATATTTCAAATACAAAATTACACACGAAAAGAAAATTACGTAGGTAAATAAATGGAACACAAATTAGGCAGAATTGGCTATCCAATCAGGCAGAGATTCTTCTTAGCATGTTGACTCCAGGAAAAAAAAAGGAAGACAATTTTTTTTTTTTTTTTTTAATACGTGGCGTCTCGCAGTTCGGCCAAAGTAGCCGTCCACTGCTTAACCGGACTAACCTGTGGAGACTAAGCTATGTAGCCTCCGGCCAGGCTTAAAAGTTCTAAACCTAAAGCGACAGCACTAAGGGCTACCCCAGTTGGGGTCGGACCTCGGCTCAGGGCGTCGCTTGGGGGATGGCAAAGGCCGGATCTGATAAAGTGATTCTACCATCCGTTCGGAAAAGCCTACGTGGAGAAGAACGGACAAGAAACTCCAATAATATTTGACTGGCATTTAACTATGGCTCAGCACGCGGGCTAGCTTATATGAATCGAAAAGGATTACGCGACGAGCCTCTGCGGTGAGGACGGAACGAATATGTATGTTAATTTTGTATGAACGGAGGGTTCGTACTATTTACGAACCCACTGACCGTCCTTGTAGACAAGGCTATCGAGCTCCTTAGTAATGGACTCATACCTCGAAAAGAGGTTGGCGCATTCAGCGGGAAGGAGAGAGCCCGCATTCCGGATTTCAGTATCCAGAGCACGGGTTTGAGGGGTCATAAAAATGGAGTACGCGCTAATTATATTTTTAGCGACGCATATATATGGCTTTTGCCCGGAGGGGGCGACAGGGGGCTGGCCCTTAGCAGCAGGGGTGGTGGAAGCCACCTTCTGGCTTTGTGCGGTCATAGGGGCGGCGGGGGGCATTGAGTCGGGGATAATAATTGGCGCTGCGATGGGAGTAGCCATCAGCGCTGGAATCGGCTGGGAGCAAGACTGAGGAGCCACACTTTGGTGGTTCAGCTTACCCCAGGGTGAAGGCCTCTGAGGGGCTAGTCTGGGGGGGGGTTGAGTGGTAGGGGCTTGGCGCGCTTGGCGCGCGTCATTACGCCTGGCCATTTTAGGCGTAAGTTTAGGGGCTTTTGGGCAACCACGGTAATTAGCCGGGTGCCCGACTTGTCCACAAAGCACGCAGCTGGGAGGCTCCGTGCATTGTGATCGGTCTTTTGGACGGGAACAGTCCTTGGTACTGTGCTCTCCCATGCACTTAACGCACCTGGGAGGAGCGAAGCAATTGGTCTGAGAGTGACCGTAGAGTTGGCAGTTGTGACACTGACCAACGAGATGGGGACGGTATGGCTTTTCAATGGAAATGCCTGACAAGTTGCATACGGTCCTGACATTAAAAATGGGATTGTGACCCTCGAAGGGGAAGACAATGAGCATGCAGCGGTTTATATAGGCGCGCGGCGGCTGCTGTCTGTCATCCCCTCCTTGCAACGGCTTGACAGTGTCTTTTCCGCTAACAATATATATATTGTCCTAAAACCCTCGGCCAGATGAGCGAGCCCAGAGGATCACCGCGGGCATCTCAGGTAAGAGTGAACAAATTGGCTTATTAGTAACACTTCCCACCTGTCAGATAGGTACCAGGATATCTCCCTATAAGGAGCAAATCCCTAGCTTTCCACTGCTGCGTACGGCAGTTTCGTGGGTACAGGTTCAGACAGGGTCCAGGAGTCCCAACGCCGCTATGGGCCCCGGTGTTTAGCTCCTGGCTTGGGACCCGAAGACCTGTATTTAACAAAGTTACAAAATATAAGTTAGCCTAATTCTTCGGCCAAGGAACGGGCCAGCCAGATCACTCAGTATCGATCAGGCGGCGAGAGTTATCCTTGCAAGGAAGACGCGCACTCGGGTCCTAGAACACAAGCATTTCAACCCTAAACGGGTCTAAACTGTAATTAAACTACCTATAAGGTCACAGTATGTGTGTCATTAACATGCTTGAGGGCCTCGCCCGCAACGGCAGCGCTGGCACAGCCCGTACTGGCTACATGAAAGGGCCTTGCGTTGCGGTTTAAATAATTCGTAAAAACATTCGATACGGAACGTAAACACTTAGCGGATTTTTGTCTTTATTTAGTAACATAATTTAAGTACAACGAATATTAAAATATAAGTTTTAAAATCTTCCAAGTGACTAATCGGACATAATAAGTGTTAAACTATATAAACATTGTTTAATCTCACATGGATTATATAAAGAACACAGTTTTTAAGCAGTGAATATTGTGAAAAAGTGCAAAAACGTTCCGCAAACTGTTGCGCGTAAAAAACACCAAGCAAGTGATCTAACAGTGCTGAACACCATTGTTGTGAGTGTAGTAGAGCGATAAACCTGAAAAAAGCCGTGTAAAGTGCCGAAAAACTAACTTTATTTTCGTTGTAACCTCCAAAATTGGCTCATATTAAACTTGCAACTCACCCGTGTTATAATGGTAACGCCACCTAGCGACTTACGGTAGAACGCTCAACAACATTGCTACTACTGCCGCCACCTAGCTAGACTTCTGAGAACTTCCAACTAAACATTGATTGAAGTTATACGATCCTTCAAGTTTGAATTGAGTTAGGAAGTGATACTTGCTAATTCCAAAAGAGGGCGCTGTCCTGACTTACACTAGCGATGGAGGAACTAAAAGAGTTACTATTAAACATGCAACAAGAAATAAGACAGCAAAAAATCGAAATGTTAGAGATTAAAGAAGACATAAAACAGACAATTAACAACAGCTTTAGTGAGAAATTTAAAAACTTGGAAATGAAAAATGAAGGTCTTGAGAAAAAAATTCAAGAACATGGCAACACAATTAGTAACTTGGAGAGACATATAAGACGTAAGAATTTGGTTATGTTCGGAGTGGAGGAAGATGAAAAATCCTACCATGAATTAGAGGAAAGAATAATAAAAATTATTAATTCATATTTCAACTTCCAATATGATAGCAATCATATTGAAGGGGTCAGAAGAATAGGAAAGAAAGGCGAGAAGGTAAGACCAGTCATAATATCGTTTACTACAATCGGTTTGAATCTAAAAATACAGAAAAATGGTAAACTTCTGCGAAACACGCAATATTACATAAAAGAAGACTTTCCATTGGAAGTTTTAAACAAGCGCAAACAGCTGCAAACCGCATTGAAAATGGAAAAAGAACTAGGCAAAATAGCCTTCATAAAATATGACAAACTGATTGTACTGGACAGCAGTAAGAACACTTCTCGCAATTACACAAATAAAAGAATTTTGTCAGAATCTCCAGAAACAAATAATCCCAACAACCAACAAGACAAACAGACAACAAAGCCAGTTCCAAAGAAAAACAAATCTGCCAACATGAAAGATTATATCTTACAAAAACCAAAATTAACCTTCAAGCACACAGGCAGTAACCATCAACAACCAAAAGCTTCACATCAAGAAACAGCATAGCAAACAAAAAAGGACCCTCCTCATCTCTATCTCCCAGTACGGCCGGTCACCGAGGGAGAGTTCGACCATAACCCTCCAAAGAAAAACAAACAAAAGAATAAAGCAATACATATCTGCTCTTATAATGTTAGAACCTTATCCTCAGCAGAAAAACTTCTTGAATTGAAAACAGCTCTACAACAAATTAAGTGTGATGTACTCGGACTATGCGAAGTGCGCCGTTTTGGTGAAAAAATAATAGAAGATGAAGAATACATCATGTATTATATAGGCCAAACAAAGGGCCTTTATGGTGTGGGATTTTTAGTCAAAAAAGAACACAAAGAAAATATAATAAACTTCACAGGTATATCAGAAAGAGTTTGCTTATTGGAAATTGAATTTGAAAAGAAACCTTTTGCAATTATACAGGCCTATTCTCCAACAGAGAGCTCTACGCAGGAAAAACTGGACAACTTCTACAAAGACCTAATGATAGCCCACCAAATGACTTCCGCCAAATACACAATTTCAATGGGCGACTTCAATGCTCAGATTGGATTAGCCAAGCCCTATGAAAACAAGGTCGCTGGAAGATTCGGATGTGGAAAAAGAAGCAAAAGAGGTGGGAATTTGATCCAATATGCACATGAACATAACCTGAAAATATTAAATACCAAATTTCAATTAAAAAAGAAAAACAGATGGACCTGGATCTCTCCAGATAAAAACACGAGAAATGAAATAGACTATATGATGACAACAACACCATACTTGTTTTCCAAATATGAAGTGTTAACCAACTTTAACTTTGGATCAGACCACAGGCCAATCAGAGCAACTCTAAACCTAGCAACAAATAGAAGCCGACGACACTTTGGTATGCAACAAGCCTCTTTGAAAACAATAGAAGAACAAAAAGCCTACATCACGCATCTAAATGACCATATACAAAGTCTACAAACAATTCAAGAAGAGTTCACAATCAACCAATATTGCCAAAAGATTGAGATCTCTATAAAAGACAGTTTAAAAAACATAAAAGGAAAACGAAGAAAAAATATTTTGAGTGAAGAGGCTAAGGATATTTAAAAAAAGAAGTAAACTGCAAAATAAAACTAAATTATGCAAAGAAGACAAAGAGGAGTTGAAAGAACTATACAAAAAAAACAAATAAAGCAATAAAAAAATGCTATGAAACAGGATGGATGGAAGGTTCATGAGCCACCTAAGGTTTGCAGATGATATAGTCCTGTTTTCAGATAATCCAGAAAAACTAAACGTTATGATAAACAATCTGGACCTAACTAAAACAAAAATTATGACTAATGATAAACTGGTACCCACCTTGGTAAACAATGAGCCACTAGAATATGTTCAGGAATATGTCTACCTTGGAAAACAACTGTCTTTCAAAGCGAAAAGAAATTTAGAAGAAATAGACAGACGAATAGCCTCAACGTGGAAGAAGTTTTGGGCCCACAAAGAGATATTGAAATCTCAGCTCTCAATTAAACTGAAGAAGCTTGTTATGGACTCAGCTATACTACCATGTCTAACCTATGGCTGCCAAACATGGACATTTGCAATAAAAGCAAAGTTTAAAATTCAAACCACACAGAGAGCAATGGAGAGAAGTTGTCTAGGAATCACCTTGAGAGACAGAGTCAAAGCTAGTGACATACGTAGCAGGACTAAGATAACTGACGCTTTAATCTTTGCCCTGAGACAAAAATGGAAACGGGCTGGCCATGTAGCTAGGTACACTGACGATAGATGGACAGTAAGAATAACAACATGGAATGGACCACAGGGAACCAGAAGCAGAGGTAGACCATGCTCCAGGTGGCAAGATGAGATAAAGGCAATTGCGGGCAGAAACTGGCTTGAGAAAGCAAAGGACAGGGACATTTGGCTCTCTTTGGAGGAGGCTTTTACCCGAGAGGGGTCTATGCATGTGACTTGAATGTGTATTTTAATTCAATAATCTTTAATAACTAATTTATATCCAATCATAATATCTAATTTAATAATCAACTTCAAAATCTAATCTAATATGTAATTTGATAATCAATTTCTAATATCTAATTTGATTAAACTTACTCGTATATTTATTTAATTTAGCAATCAATTCTAATATCCAATTTAATAACCAATGTACAATAGATGTCTAATTTATAAATCAAAAATTAATTTAATCCTATGATTTAAGATATTTAATTTGATTTGATACTTCCAGATTTAACTCTTATATTTGATTCATACGAGTATCTCTTGACATCATAGCAACATTTGAATGTTTAAATTATTTTTATTGGCTAATTGATTGTAATCGGGGCGCATGAAAGACTGATTTTATTATTACTATTTATTTTTACCAATCCAACAAGTGATTACTTTAAGGAAATGAAATGCATGTATGGAATGAATAAAGCTATTTTTATTTTATTTAATATTTGTTTCGGGATATTTACGATGTATATTTTGTTTTTGGTTGAGAGCTCGATATTTCGGCACCGTTACAAGCGCCATGATCACGAGAACTAAAGTCTTTGCGGGTGGGTGTTGTTTACGAACTGACATATCTGTCTACCCTCTTCCTCACTCGTTTTTCACGCACGATGTCGCTACCACCAGAACTCGTCTCACTAGTTACTCGACACTGTTCAGCACTCGTCTCACTAGTTACACGATATTGTTCACGACAAACGATGCTCACTGTATCCACTTTTGACAATTGATCAGTAGTTTTTCGATCTTTACATAGTTGAACCACTGGATTCCAGGCTCTCGACAATTGAAACCCGTCGTCCCTATTGAAATTTTTGCACTTGGTTATTTCAATTGCTTCCCGAACAGAATGGTTCGGGAAGCAATTGCAGCAGTTCGGGTTCTAAAGGTGACATTGCAGCAAAATAATATCCCTGCTGAGTATGGAATTCTACTTCATCATTGCTTGTTTGCGTCTTACTTTATATATCAAGGCGAATACTACCTTCTGGTTGATGGTGTAGCCATGGGAAGTCCAGTGGCACCCATAACAGCTAATATATGGATGGAGTATTTTGAAGAGCTAGCAATCTCAACTGCATCGACGTCACTCAGACTATGGAAAAGATACGTTGATGATGTGTATGCCATTGTTAAAGGGGACGAGCGTGATGTGCAAGGCTACCTTCAACACCTTAGCGGCATACATGAGAAGATTCGTTTTACCTGCGAAATGGAACAAAACAGGACAATCGCCTTTCTGGACGTAACAATACAAGTACGCGAGGACGGTTCTCTAAGCCACTCGGTTTACAGGAAACCTACTCATACTGATCGGTATCTACGCGGTGACTCACACCATCATCCACAGCATCTAAATTCAGTAGTGACGTCACTCCCTAAACGTGCATATGATATTTGTGACGAGGATCATATTACTGGCGAACTAGCGCACGTTAAACAAGTCCTACAGAGGAATGGGTACAGGATGAAGATCTTGCCACGTGCTCGAGGATCATCAAATAAACAATTGAAGTACAAGGTCGAGAGACAGCCAGCATTTTTGCAGGTAAATGCTGCGTTCGCCTAAAGATAACTTTCCCTTGGAAAAGCCTGGAGTTTATAAGATTATTTGTAGCTGTGGGCAATCATATATTGGACAGACGAAGCGAACTGTTGCTTGCCGAATCAAGGAACACATTAGGGCAGTGAAAAACAACGATACCCAAAAATCGGCCATAGTAGAACATCTTCTCGAATCAGGGCCAAACCACTGAATTGAGTTACATGACCCACAGGTTATCTCGACTGAACTCCATTACATACCTATAATGTTTCGGGAAGCAATTGAAATAACCAAGTGCAAAAATTTCAATAGGGACGACGGGTTTCAATTGTCGAGAGCCTGGAATCCAATGGTTCAACTATGTAAAGATCGAAAAACTACTGATCAATTGTCAAAAGTGGATACAGTGAGCATCGTTTGTCGTGAACAATATCGTGTAACTAGTGAGACGAGTGCTGAACAGTGTCGAGTAACTAGTGAGACGAGTTCTGGTGGTAGCGACATCGTGCGTGAAAAACGAGTGAGGAAGAGGGTAGACAGATATGTCAGCTCGTAAACAACACCCACCCGCAAAGACTTTAGTTCTCGTGATCATGGCGCTTGTAACGGTGCCGAAATATCGAGCTCTCAACCAAAAACAAAATATACATGGTAAATATCCCGAAACAAATATTAATTGTAATGATTGTGACCATGTCAGCTTAAAAACTTATATAACTAATATTAACGCTATTATTTATAGTTAAATTATAATTAAGCATTCTGTGGCAATGCGATGTGTGCGATTTCTGTGGCAATACATTCTTTTTTAGAGTTCCGTACCCAAAGGGTCCAAACGGAGCCCTATTGCTGTCACTCACGTGTCTGTCTGTCTGTCTGCCTGTCTGTCTGTTGCCTTTTCACGCTAATAACTCTGAACAAATTTAAATGGAAGTTTGTATGGTAAACTCATAATTTCTCAAGTAAGGCTGCCCAGATACCTACAATATTATTACGCGATATAAAAATAGATTGTTCGAAGTACTAATGCTACGTAGATGGAGTCGCGGGCGACAGCTAGTATCTTTATAAATTACTAGCTTCTAACTGCAGCTTCGCCCGCGTGAATGTCAAAACTTATCCCAATGGAACATATTCCCGGGATTAAAATTTCCTTTATGATATTCTAGACTATAATCTATCTCTGTATCAATGGCGAAATCGTAGCTGACTTACATTTGAGTTTCTGAAAGTTAGTTATATACGAAAGAAATTCCATTAAATGTGAACGTTTTTTTAAAGTATGACATTAACTGGTTGACCACAAATAAAAACCGGCCAAGCGCGAGTCGAACTCGCGCACGAAGGTTTCCGTACCATTAACGCAAAAAAACGGCTAATAAAATAACGTTTGTTGTATGGGAGCCCCACTTAAATATTAATATTTTACTGTGTGTTCAGTATTTGTTTTTATAGCGGCAACAGAAATACATCATCTGTGAAATTTTTAACTGTCTAGCTTACACGGTTCATGAGATACAGCCTGGTGACAGAAGGACAGTGAAGACTTAGTTATAGGATCCCGTTTTTACCCTTTGGTACGGAACCCTAAAAAACATAAAAAAATGAAAGTTATTTGATTTTTTCGTTAACATCGAAGCGTTGCCATTTTATACTTATTCTGACAAGCGGCAAGTAGTATATCATTATTGTATTTGTTAACCCATATCTTCCCATCACAAAAAATCTCCTCATCCGATATTTTTAATTTTGCTTATGTTTATGTTATTGGGTAAAGTAACATATATGTACAATAAAAAAAATATCGGTCATTGACCTTTTGAATTACTATACCAATCCAATAATGGAACAATGGGAACATACGCTAATGTATTTTCTTTGTAGATATAAACGTAAATGAGACCAAATAAAAGCTTGTTACGGAGTAATTGAGATAAGTTTATTTAAAAATATTTATAATTATGGGGTTGTATGACGCTTGACGGGAAGTTAATAGTTCCAGTAGCATCGTGTCCTAAGGATTTTATTTCAGTCAACAGAGGTATTGAGGTAAAAAAGTTTTCCAGGTGGAAGTTCCGATATAAGATCAAGAACTACAGATCCGCCGACTCCAAAGGATGTATGTGTTATTTCCGGTGCTAGCTCCTTGATATGGTTCTACATAAATTAGGTAACCTAATTGAGTACAAATGGCCCATACTTTGTAGCCGAATCTAATAGGCTTACCATGAATATGTTGTTTAGTAGGATGTTTTCCAAAGTGTGGGATGGTCAACAACTCATCTATACTCAAATTTCTGTCGCTTGGAAAATATTTGAATCATCTTCGATTGAGGCGATCCCACGAAGGATGTAGCTTACAAAATGTATCTTCTGGCTGTAGGTTGGTGTTATCGCATGCGTGGTAAAATCTCTGTAGTTCTTCAAACCTATTTCTTGACATACAAGATGATGAAAGTCAATGCTTTGCTCCCAATACATTCTCTAACGAGCAACTCCATTTTAGCCAGACAATAACAGGAAACCTATAAACCGCTTGATTTCGTCAGAACTACCTATGAAATGTACGTGTTGTGTATTGCATTCTGGTCTGTCTGTGAACGCAGTAGTTCTATCACCTCTTCATCATAAAACAACTCAAAAAATTCTAATAGGTTATGAAAATCTCCCAAGAAACTGCGAGGTGTCTACTCTTTCTGCTTTTTGAGGGATATCCACATTTCGCGATTTCCTAGCAATCGTATGCTTACATTTTTTTTCAGGAGGTGGTTTTTGTGACGTGTTCGGAGTGAGCTCATCCTCTTGTGATTCTTGCTGCTGTATTTTTTCTATCCGTCCCTCTACAGATACCTTAGCCCTAAATTCTGCTACTGCCAATAACTGGTCCGAGACAAGCAGTTGATATCAGTAGATTCTTCATTACCACTGTCTTTCGTCACTCATATCTAAGTTTTCGGGGGGAAATATAAAAATCAGCTGCCAGCACACCTTCACAATCTCCTAAATACGAATTTATGTCATTTACCATCCACCTAAAACAAAAAATGTAATAATAAGCCTATAATGTATTCATACATTTTTCTCAACGGCAACAGAGAAATATATTCCCAATGTTTGAAAAATAGAACGGTGTCAGAAAACATGTCATATAAACTACATTCTCAACATATTTATTCATTTTACTATTAGATATTATAAATAACAGCAAATTCAAATATAATTTGCAAAAAAATACGCAATGTTACTGTTAACATAAAAAAAATAACTTACCGACTGTGTGACGCCATTTTTGCAAAAATTACTCACAACAAAACTATAATTGATTATCAAATTGCGCGCGCTACGCACTTTGTGGCGCCCGATTTTGACAAACAACTGATATAATGTTACCCCTACCTAAAAAAATAATAATGATTTGCAATTCTTTTCCTTAAAAAAAATGTCGATGTTGGCGTTCCAAAAATGGATCACTGGGAAGATACGGGAGATAATTAAACTGAGTTAATTAATAAAACAATACAGTTTATGTGTAAATAAAGGTGTTTTTTGCAGGTAGGTAGAAGAAGAAGACTGTAGTGCTACTACACTACAGTATTCTTACCTACCTGCAAAAATAAAAGAAATTCTTTCAAATAATGAGAGGCAAAAAGACTAGTATCCAAGTTAAAACAAAATAGCTTGGCTGTTAACGAAGACCTTTTGGTACACGACAAAGTAGCTTAGTGTTTGTAAATATAGTTATTCCAAAGAGTATATTTTACATTTCATGCTGAAATAACTAGGTAAGGTAAATACTATACTTCTTAAAAGATAGCTTGATCTCTGCGACATATGTCAAACTAACGTACACTCCTACCACAGACTACTAAGAGATACTACGTATACTCCTACCAAAGACATTATACGTATTTCTTACTACTAGACTGTGTACCAAAATTTTTTGTTTAGCTAAAATGAAATCTATTATCATACACCTAGGTTAGCAATTTTCTTATAAGCGGTAGCTAACAAAAAGCGGTCCTGGCGAGAGGGTTTCCGCTGGTAGTGTGTTCTTGTCTATCCTCTTGCTAGCTCAACTAATCATTGGGTTTGGTAGAAATGGTAGAAAATTTTATATTTTTATTTTTGAGTTATACCAAAACGAACAATTCATAGACTTTGACACTTATTTAAATATTTCTAGAAAAGTATTTAAATATTTCTACAGTTCCTAAAATTAATCAATTCGTTGTATTTTAAAAAAATATTCTTTAATACTGAGTAAGAGTAGTACTTTTAAAAGTTTGGGCCTGGTAATACTAAATGTAGGATGGTGGCTTGCGAAATTTTTGGCGGACTTTGTTCAAGTGGAATTCAGCGGCTGTTAATATTATTTGCAAATTGATTCCTAGTGGAATACAATTGGTGTAGTTTTATTTCTCAACTGTCTACGCAACTGGACAATATGTGAAATCATATCATATCCTTTGAGGTATATTTAGCTGCCGGTATTTCAAAGCACCGTCTGAAGACTGCAGGGTCATCTAACGCCTCTCCTTCATGAGTTTGAGAGTAGGATCAGAGAGCTTTTTGTTCCTATCTATACGATGGTCTTGAAGAATGAGACTTGAGGAGACTTGGGATTTGAGGATTATTGAGTCCTCCCCCTCTCTTCGAACTTCAGATAACCCTTTAATACTCCATCGTAAAATGCTCAATTCCTCATCGAGTTCGGTGATTTTTTCGTCGGTCCGGAGTGTGCGCGTGTTGTACGTTGCCAGTTCCAGTCGTCGGTATTTGTTGGGGTAGCCGGATCTCATCCGGGATTCTTAGCACCACCTGCCATACCGCTACATGCAAACATGGCATGGTGAAATTTTTTTACGCCCGACACCATACGGTTAGTGATGTAGATACCAAAAAATATAAACACTATTTTTTTTTAATAACTATAAATTAGGTAGGTTTAGGTATCGCAGTTAGGTAGCATCAATATATCAGGATACTTAAACTATCGTTTTTACAATCAATTTGTCCCGTGTTCTGTTTGGTCATGGTCACCTCATTAGAAAGAGACACACTACCAACGGGAGCCTTCTCACGTGGACCGGTTTTATGCGCCATAGTGCACAGTCTAGTAGTAAGAAGTATAAGGTCTTTGACTCCTACCAACTTATCTGTGATATGGCAAAAATTGGAACTACGGCCGTCATGTTGAAATGTCATTCGATTGTCAGTGCCTACTACATTCGGGTTCTCTGGTTGTTTTGTCGTGATATTGCTGAATTTATTAAGGGGCTGAGGAGGAACAGTTGACAATCGACATCTGAGGTTCTAAGCCACGCCCACTGTCATCGATAGCTTAGGGGCAAACTTAAATTGGAGCGAAAAGTATTTGAAAATTAAATACACAAGGCCGACCACAGAGGCCCACATCTTAAACGGACTCTACCGATGGTTTTTAAAAAAATATTACCGCGCAAGTTCTTATTTCAAACTGGCGGCTAGCATCTGATATCAGATCGTTCACTGTTATTTTGCCTATAAATGCAGGTTGCATATTGCTACGAAAATAAAGATCACTAAAATAGGTAATCTGGCTAGTGTCATACGAGTCTTTGCCGTGCAAATTGAATAAATATTTTATTTATGTATGCTTCTTTGCGACTGCCACATATAAGAACCCCTTTTTTTATAATGGTTTTATAGCCACATAATTTTATTTATATTATTTTAATGAGTTCTATTATACTGAAATGGACTGTTTAATGGAAACATTAAATTTGAATTGAGATTTGGTGCTTTCATTAATCAATTTAATCATTATTTACAATAGGAAAGTCCCATAAAATTGTAAAACACCTTAAATTTACAAATATCCAGAACTTACTAGGTTCGGCATTGTCTTTTTTAGGCATATTTAAAATATCTAATAGAATTTAGGACACTATTAATATCATTTGTACAATTCGTAGGTTCATATTCCTTGTTTAGTTTTCTCTTGAAATATTAAGATGTCATTTAGTTACTAATACAACATGACTTTCCATAGCCTACTTCAAATCATAATATATTTTTGCGCTATCCTTGAATATAATAGTTTCAAGGCACTTACTGGGTTTTTATATACACCAGCCCTCTGGGGTGAGGAGGTCACGTGGTGCCGTTTTTGAGATAACATTAGTTCTATTTTTAAAGAGGTATAAATACTTTTTAGTAATGGACTTAGTAAGTAAACTAAACGACATTAGTAGTTTATAATACAACAAAAATGAAGATGCTAGGGACAGCGTTAGTGCCAGAGAATAAAAATAATACAGAGTCTGACAATATTCCTTGTGATTGCGTTAGTTCCAATTAAAGCCACCAAGGCTACATGATCTGGCTGCATTATACCTGATATTTTTTTGACAGATTGAATTGACGAGAAATAAATCGAATATTTTTTGCATTTTCCTCCCAGCAACGCCATAAACCGGTCACTGTCGAATTGCACTGGATGGAAAGAGAAGCACGATGGAATTTGTATAGATTTTTTTATAAAATATAATAATTTGAATTACTTAAAAATAATGAATGAAATTTCAAAATATAAGACAGTGAAGTTTTACGTCCTGTTATGATACGTTATTATTGTTAATTGTACAAATGTACGCTGGATAGTACTACCGGCATTTTTTTTTGAAGATCACGGTAAGAGGTCACTTTGCCATTCAATTGTATCGAGATTTTTGTGCGTAAACGTGTTTCGGCCACAACAAAGTTTTCGGAAATATGATCAAGATTAACATATCTTTATTCCGCTGACACATCTTCCATAGATTAGGCACAAAAATGTTTAAAAGAATATCTATTTTGGGCATTCAGCCCCTTAAGTTAAATATGCCGAAAGCTATTAAAAATGCTCGAAACATTATTCTAAAGGTTAAAACCTTTTTTTGAAGAAGAAGCTCGGGCGGGGTCTCCGATTATTCCATTTAATCAAATATATAAACGAATTTGGCAGCGACAGGTTAGTATTGTCAACTTTCTTGTTATAAATTACCCGATACTTAACTAATTATTTAAGTCCACGCAATATTAGTTTCTATTCTTGCTGCAGGTTAGCGTAACGGTAACGTACATCTATTAGATAACCTGATAAGTGAGTGAGCAAACTAACCTGCCAGATTTAAAATTTCTACTAACATTTATTTTATTATCTTATATTTCAGGTATGAGTCAAGGACTAATTTCAAAAATAGTTAAGGAAGGGCACGCAGCAGAAGAAACTGGTACAAAAATTTGGACACCAGGCAAGGAGAGAAAACGTAAAAGTGGATTTGTGCATGTTGATGATTTTGACATGGGAGTTATACGGAGGAAAGTACAGGCATTTTATTCTGCTAAAAAAGAGGTCCCTACTGTTAAATAAACTTCTAGAGGTCTTAAAGACAGAAATAAATTACACAGCACAGCAAAAGAGTCTGCAAAAGCTGCTTCACAAGGTGGGATTTCGTTTTAAAAAATCTCAATCCAATCGGAATGTTTTTATGGAGCGTAATGAAATATCAGATTGGAGAGCTAAGTACTTGCATGCATTGGATACAAATAATAAATCTCTCCAGCCCCGGCCCATAATTTATTTAGATGAGACCTATATTCACTCTTCGCATACATCGGGTAAATGTTGGCAAGGAGAGGGTGAAGACGGAGTATTGGAGCCTGTATCGAAAGGGCAAAGATCATTATTGTTCATGCGGGCGGAGATACTGGATTTGTTACAAATGCACTACTTGTGTTTAAATCAAACACAAAAAGTGGTGATTATCATGACGAGATGAATAGTACCAACAAGTTTAAAGTTTAAATTCCTAGTGTGGGGCAACGTTTAAAAAAAAAGGAATATAAAGTGTGTTATTGAAAAACTTGTGCCTAATTTACGAGAGCCATCCATAATAGTGATGGGTAATGCTCCTTATCAGCGTATTTGTGTGAATAAAGTCCCAAATACGAATTCCTTAAAAAAAAATGCAATTAAGGTTGACCCAAAATAAAATTGACTACGGAGAGAATTTGACTAAACCTCAGCTTTTAGAAATAATTAAGAGAAACAAGCCTGAACCTGTGTATGAGATTGAAAAAAAAATAGATAATAATAGACACAAATGCTTATATTTACCACCTTATCACTGTGATCTCAATCCCATTGAACTCATATGGAGCACAATGAAAAGAAAAGTTGCTGATGTAAATATTGAGCACAAAAATTCCCCGCCTAGTTAGAGAAGCTTTTGACGCTATTACAGTTCATGAGTGGGCACAGCATTTTAAACACGTTCGCAGATTAGAAGGAGAATACTTAAAACATGATTTGTATTTAGATAAACCTTTTATTATAGAAGTGGTAAGTGACACTGAAACCGAAAGCGATAGTGATAATGATGATAGTGGTACGGAAATAATCGGAGTATGGCCTCACAACCAGGATGAAGTTGCGTATGCAGGTTCATCTAAAGATCACAATTACTGTAAGCCTGGTTTTCAATAAATCATTGTAAGGCAATTTGTTTTTTTTTATTACACTACTCTACCACTAGGTACCACTGCTAATTATAATTAGTCAAATCTGGTGTTAGAGGTTAAGTACAGTCATAACTAAATGCTAGACATCCAGGTACCTCTTGCAGGGTAGGTACCTACTTAACTTCGCATTAAATGAAAGTTGTATCCCCCCGTAGAACATTTTATCTGCTGAATTTCCACTTCATTGGATTACTTTTTAGATAAAGCCATTGTTTATTGCTGAGAGACTTATATTATGTTCATGTTTCTAATTTAAATTTGCAGACAACGGCAGTGTTATTCGTTATATTGAAGCAGCTGGTGTACTCCATGGCAAGTTTCTAGCTGGATAAGAAGTCTCAGGCAGAAGGCGAAGACGCTGAAGGAGGAAGCAGGATGAACATCCGATGGATCCTGTTCAAACTGAGGAGGCATCTGGATCAAGGGCTAGATTCAGAAAGCGGTACTCCTGGACTCGGCGCGTATAGTCAGGACGTTCCTCTCTCAGGAGCCCTGACCATCGGTAGCTTGGACCCTGTTCCCGATACCGGTGGGCTATTATTTTTGTATTTTTTTTTATAGATTAATATTTAAAATGTAAAAATATGTGAATATAATTAATAAATGGAATAATAATAATAAGCCTTTTTATTTCTTATTTTAAAATAGTTGATAGTTATAATATTACAGTAAACACAAATTTAATTTGTATTAGTAAGATTATCTTAGGAGCCCTGACCACCGGTAGCTTGGACCCTGTTCCCGATACCGGTGGGCTATTATTTTTGTATTTTTTTTTTATAGATTAATATTTAAAATGTAAAAATATGTAAATATAATGAATAAATGGAATAATAATAATAAGCCTCTTTATTTCTTATTTTAAAATAGTTGATAGTTATAATATTACAGTAAACACAAATTTAATTTGTATTAGTAAGATTATCTTAGATTATGTTAGTAATATAAGTATATGTTCGCGACGAGGCGTCACCAACAATATCGTATCGTTTTTGTAAATAGAAAATTGTATCAACAGACATAAGTCTGCTTACCCCAGCGCGCTATCTCATACTAAATGATTTTGGTCGACAAAAATGCTTTTATAGTTTTTGCGCATATGGAATTTCGTTTGCATTTTTAAGGCACTAAAAATTATGTTTTAGTGTTTTTTTAGTGTTTCTAGCAAATCTCAGAGTTTTTTATTGAAATTGAACCTGAGAATGCCTGAAAAAACTGTAATCTACAGGTATTCGCGCTCGAAATGGACCATACTGATGTATGTGAACAGGCTTTGGGATGAATTCCTTAGTCACTTCCTTTCCTTTATCTGTGTATTTCAAATCTGCTGCCAAAACGCACTCCTACATCTGCGAGTGCACAAAAGACATTACCTCAATCCCGCCATCTGACGGCGGGTAACAGAACCATTTGAGTAAGAACTCGATAAAAATGCCGGCCGGCTAACTTTCGCGTGCGCGAAGAAAAACTATCGTGAAATAAGACTAAAAGGGCATGTGTGGTGATCACCCGACTCCATGCAGTGTTCCAAGTATCCTGTAAGTACCTGAATACCTCATTATATCCTTTAGCCTGTTTTTGTAGGAAAAATATTTCAAGCCACGTCCTTGGTTGGACGTGAAGCACATTCATATTTTTTGGTCCATTTCGAGCGCTAATACCTGTAGATTACAGTTTTTTCAGGCATTCTCAGGTTCAATTTCAATAAAAAACTCTGAGATTTGCTAGATATTTGCATTTTACAAATATTATCCTACTAAAATTGCGTTGGTCATACTTTCCATATAACCTATACGGATTCAGAGGTCATCTTAATTTCATCCGTATTATATTTCTATAACTTATGTATTTTACGTAATTTATTGCAAGTAATTACATTATCTATAGCTATTTAACGTATTTATTAACTTAAACATTATTTCACAACCATTTCACCTAAACGTATCGAAAAACATCTAGTAAAATCTCAACTTAGATTCGGTGGGTTCTTAGATGGGTGTGCCAAGAGTCATTGAGTTCGTTTGATGATTTGTACTATGCCGTAATCAGTGCAGCGGCTGAGTTGCAGTTTACTGATAAGACCGGGAATGTCGCCGGGGCATCGCAGCAGACGGTGCCGGCCGTGCTTGCGGGGGTTTACGACCCCGCACAATCAGGGCGTAACGCACGGCTCCCTAAACTTGAGTTACCTAAATTTGATAGTAAAATTGAAAATTGGCAAACGTTTTATGATATTTATAAAACTTTGATTCATAATAACACTTCGATTTCTCAAATAGAAAAATATCACTATTTAGCGTCTTGTTTACAAGGCCCGGCTTTGTCTATTGTCAAAGGGGTCCCGATGACCGCGGATAATTACGAAGTTGTTTTTAATAGTTTGATCGAACGTTATCAAAACAAGCGTATTATAGCTTTAATATATCTAGATAAATTCTTAGATCAGCCAGCTTTAAAATCGGGTAACTTCCAAGATCTACAAATTTTAACAAACGTAATTTATGAGGCATACCATGCACTCCAAGCTTTGAAAATTGAAAATTTAGGTGATTTCATTTTATTTTGTTTAACTTCGCGCATGCTGGACTCGGACACGCGAATACCCACTTTTTGTGAATTGTTAAAGTTTCTTCAAGAAACTAGTCAGTTATCTTCTAAATCTAATATCAGGCATACTATTGTGTCTAACACTCGTAACCTTGAGGGGGAAAAATCTCCGCCTGCGGCTAGTAGGCAAAATAGCAGCGGATCAAAACGCTCATCTTATCTCGCAAAATCAAATACACCTGCAAATGTGACTTGTGCGCATTGCAGTGAGGCGCACTCGATTTATCGGTGCCCTACCTTTCAATCC
Organism: Orthosia cruda; assembly: GCA_964057195.1. Taxonomy (NCBI): domain Eukaryota; kingdom Metazoa; phylum Arthropoda; class Insecta; order Lepidoptera; family Noctuidae; genus Orthosia; species Orthosia cruda. The sequence goes on from OZ059826.1 coordinate 44,068,799, forward strand.
TTAGATTCTTGTGCTAGACTCGCGTTAGTACAAAGTAAAAATAATATGTGTACAAATTGTTTGCGTACAAATCACGTCATAGATAAATACCTATCTAAAATGACTTGCACGTTATGGGGATTACGTCACCATACCCTATTGCATATTGACTCAGCGCCATCAAGCGCCAGCGCAACCACTGGAGCGAACGTTACTGATCATGCCCACGCCGCCGTTTCCCACTGCGATATGTTATTACTAGGTACATGTCAGGCACGCGCGTTCAACACTGCCGCCGGCACTCAATGTAACGTCCGTGCACTCGTAGACAGTGGGGCGCAGGATTGTTTTATCACTTCAGCGTGCGCACGATCGCTCGGGTTAAAAATCTGCCGGTGTAAGCTTAGTATAGCCGGACTAGGACAAAACTCAGACACTCAAGTAAGGGGGGTGACGGAATGCACTATACGGCCCGTGCATGGTGAAGCTCCGCATTTTAATATAAAGCCAGTCGTATTAGATAACATCACTGCTCTAATACCTAGCGTAACGAAAGTACCATCAGTCATTCGAGAATGTTGCAACCATTTAGTGTTAGCTGATCGCGACTACGATGTACCCGCGAAAATCGATTTATTAATAGGGGCGGAGTTATTCCCCGATATCTATGACGGTCAACGTATCAATCTGGGGCCCGGTTTACCTACCGGTTTGCGTAGCGTTTTCGGGTGGATTATCACCGGGACAGTAAACGCGTACTCAGTGCCTTTAAACACCGCGTGCTCTTTAATGGCCACCACATTCACATTAGATGACCAAATTAAAAAAAATTGGGAAGTGGAGGAACCACCGCGCGTGGACATCACTGTCCCTGAGAATGATATCTGCGAACGCATGTACACTGATTTAACCTATCGTGAACCTAACGGACGATACGTCGTACCTATCCTCTTAAAGGATGGCGAGCGTTCTTTAGGGGAATCTTATAATAGTACTTTGTCGCGTTTGACTCATCTTGAAAAGAAACTTAATCGTCAGACTGAACTTAAATCCGATTATATCAATTGTATGCGTGAGTACGAGAATTTAAATCACATGTACACCGTACCTAACGCCGTCGTACCTACTCTCAATCGTTATCTTATCCCTCACAGTTGCGTCGTTCGCCCGGAGAGCACGACCACTAAATTGAGAGTGGTATTCGATGCCAGTTCTAAAACCACTAACGGTCAATCGTTAGATCTTTATCAAAACCCTAAACTTTTCTCCGAAGAAAGTGATAAATCAACGTTAAAAATCTTAGGAGTCCAATATGATCCTGTGAGTGATAATTTCAGTTACCCACAGTCCCCAATCGAGGACGCTGAATTTACCAAACGTTCCATCTTATCCAGCATCGCTCGTATTTTTGACCCTCTTGGGTGACTCACACCTTGTATCTTAGAAGCCAAATTGCTCCCTCAAAATTTATGGTGTTTTTATCTTTTAATTGCTAAGTCCAAGGTAGCACCTCTAAAAGTGACAGTTAACCTTTTAGAACTGTGCAATGCTATATTACTATTCAAAGTAATAAATCGCATTCACTCCTTGCTTAGTTCAAAACTCATCTTAAATAAATCTATCTTATTCACGGACAGCTCGACTGTTTTGTCGTGGTGGAATACTGAGCCATATACACTTATGACCTTTGTTGTGCACAGAGTAGTTCTAATTAACGACAGTCCTCTGCCTAGTGAGTGGCGACATGTCTCCATCCATGACAATCCAGCCGAAATCTATAGTCGTGGCTTATCTTGCTTATCTTTATCTTCTGCCGAAAACTGGTGGTATGGTTCTCAGTGGTTGTCTAACGAACTCTTCAACTGGCCTGTTTCAGCAGTAGAAGCGTCAGATAACGTACCCGAACTCAAGCCAACATCACGCGCGTGTCAAGCTAGTGTGACACCCGAAGCTGACGTGCTTGAATCCCTTATGGAACGCCACTCCTCTCTTTTTCCATTAAAAAGAGTGGTTTCATGGATCTCCCGTTTCATTAAAAACGCGAAAGCTAAACTTTCTGAGCGTAACGTAATACCTTACCTGACAGCCACTGAATTAAACCAATCTTTAAATCATTTAACAAAGTATGTTCAACATCAAAATTTTAATGATGTCATATCTTTAATAAATTCCAATAAACATTTAACCAAACAGTTATCTAAGCTCTCCCCTTATCTTGACACTCGCGGCATCTTGCGAGTGAGGGGACGTCTCAAGCATGCATCATTACCAGGTCGCGTCAAAAATCCATACCACTCACCTAAGACTTCTCGATTGAGTACTCTTCTTATTGACCACTTACATACAGCTTATCTTCACTGTGGGCTTCGCCTACTCAAATCTTTATTTATGCGTCGATTTTGGATACTCAGCGTTAGAGTTCTTATCAGACCGCGGTTATCGAAATGCGTGACCTGTTTTAAAACTAAATCTATTCCACTTCAAATTGTACGAGGTGACCTTCCACCTTCCCGTACGCAACTGGGTCATTGTTTCCAAACAATTGGCATCAATTTTGGAGGTATCATAACAGAAGGTAGGAGTCGTAACGCTAAAACTTACAAAGCTAATCTTTGCCCCATAGTTTACCACTCCATAGTTACAGATGGTGGTACTAACTTCGTGGGTGCCAAGCGTTATTTGTCGGAAGTCAGCGAAATGCTCAACCGTGAAAGCGATGGTATTTCCAGACAGCTCGCTTCTCGAGGTATCACGTGGAAACTTAATCCTCCGTCCGGTCCTCACTTCGGAAGCATCTTCGAAAGCGGTATAAAATCAACAAAATACCATCTGAAGCGTGTCATTGGATCGCAAATTCCTACTTTTGAAGAATTTTATACTATTCTAACAAAGGTGGAAGCCATGTTAAACTCTAGACTGTTAGTGGAACTATCTTCTGATCCCGGCGAGGTTGACGCTCTTACAGCTGGTCGCTTCCTCATCGGACGACCTTTAATCTCCCTACCTGAACCGGTTTTTGCTGAAAACGAGACTTTACGTACTCGTTGGCAGCTATTACAGCGCCTATCACAAAGTTTCTGGCGCACCTGGCAAAGGGACTATTTGCATACATTGCAACAGCGACTGAAGTGGTTTAAACACGGCAACCGTCAGCCAAAACTGAACGATCTTGTAACCATTTTTGAATCTAACTTACCTGCTAACGAATGGAGACTAGGTTGCGTTGTACAGCTCCATCCGGGTAAAGATAATATTACTCGTGTGGTGACAGTCAAAACATCTAAAAGCTTACTTGTAAGACCTGCCGTCAAAGTTTGTCCACTTCCCATAGAACTAAATAATTAATTATCTACATAAATATCCTAAAATTTATACATATTACACTTTACATTTATACATTACATTTATAAACGTATTTAGTTCTTAACTTAAACTTAAATTCAGAATCTATCTTATCAGCATCGTGACTTATGAATCCGCATAGGCTGTAAGTCTCGAACTTTATCTATCTTATCTTGTGAAATCCCTGGTTGATTTTAAAAGGGGGGAAATGAACAGGCTTTCGGATGAATTCCCTAGTCCCTTCCTTTCCTTTATCTGTGTATTTCAAATCTGCCGCCAAAACGCACTCCTACATCTGCGAGTGCACAAAAGACATTACCTCAATCCCGTCATCTGACGGCGGGTAACAGAACCATTTGAGTAAGAACTCGATAAAAATGCCGGCCGGCTAACTTTCGCGTGCGCGAAGAAAAACTATCGTGAAATAAGACTAAAAGGGCAAGTGTGGTGATCACCCGACTCCATGCAGTGTTCCAAGTATCCTGTAAGTACCTGAATACCTCATTATATCCTTTAGCCTGTTTTTGTAGGAAAAATATTTCAAGTAACGTCCTTGGTTGGACGTGAAGCACATTCAGTATGTAATAGTATTGTATGGGCTTTGATTAGTAAATTAGAAGCATTATATACATACTGATTGTAGTTATAAAGGATAGAAACAAAAGTGTTTATAAACACATGCTTCCGTACATACATACTAATTACACATATACATAACATACTACAAGTCATACGCCTATATACTCTTACACATGAATTCATAAACACATGCCTACGTACATACATATTTATTCCTTCAAAACTAAAATGGATACCCTCATTACAGGTCTCCAGAAATAAAATAAAACATAACGGTACTAGTCGCTTACACTGTCAGACATGAATGGCTAATATAACTGAAATAAGCGAAGAACTGGACGCGATTCCTGGGGCTAACTCGCATATATGTCTACCAGAAGAATGTAGTATCCATGTAATTAATCCGAATAAGTCATTCAATATTTTACATTTAAATATAAGAAGTATCAATAAACATTTTGACGACCTATCCGTACTATTGGCAATTATTAAAACAAGATGCGACTTAATTATCTTAACAGAATGTTGGTTAAGCAAAGTCGATAAAATTCCGATTTTAAAAGGCCTCATATAAGCGTACAAAAAACCAAAATAATGGCATTATAATCTATAGTAATAAAGATTTAAAATGCAAGGTTTCTGAACCAGACTTCGTGGGTGCTAATTGCCTTACTTGTTGTATAGATCAAAGATTATCGCTGCTAGCTATTTATCGTTCACCATCTCACCGGGGCCTAGATAAGCTAGATGAATTTTTGAATAGCTTGAACACTATCTACACCATATTAACAAATTACCACAGTATAGCACTAATAGGGGACATCAACATAGATATCAAAACTGATACTACAGATGAGAGAAGTAATGACTATCTTATATTGAATGCTATGCATGGCCTAATACCAACCCACCTAGCTCCCACTACAATCAATAACTGCTTGGACCATATCCTTTTAAAATCTAAGTTACCTTCTACTTTTATAATATTAGAAACCGACATCACAGATCATTCACCCATTATCTTATCTATGCAAAATATAAGCCCAAACCATAAAGGTAATAACTTTTCCTCACATATAGATCAACGAACGATTCAAATTGATCTAGAAAATACAAACTTTGACGATATATTAAAATCAAGTAATGCTAATGAAGCAACAAATAAATCTATATCAATAGTTGCGTCCATCATAAATAAACATACACAAAGAAGAAGCGTTTCTAGGAGAAAAATAAATGTAAAACCCTGGATTACTCCAGGGCTCTTACGCTGTATTGCCAACCGAAACAAACTACATAAAAAGTCATACAACGCGCCGGATAATTTAATTCTTAAATTAACTTATACCCGCTACCGTAACTTCTGCAATTCACTCCTTCGTAAGCTAAAAAGAGAATATGAGAGAGGGGAAATTGCAAAAGCAGGCAATAATCCAAAGGCTTTATGGAATGTAATTAAAGATATTACTAATACCAAAAAGAACCGTTCCCAACCCGTAGAAATTCTAAATATTTATAATGATCCTAATCTATCTGTTAACCATGTTTGTTCATATTTCACAGATATTGGCAAGAACCTTGCAGATAAAATGATACAGACGAACCAAAATATACACTCAAGTTATCTAATTAACAATGCAGTCCCTCCTGCTGATTCTTTTGTCCTCTTAGAGACAGATGTTACTGAGGTGGAATCACTAATACAACAGCTACACAGTAATTTTGCAGTAGCCCGTAGGGGCTGGGACAAAATATCATCTTGTATTCTAAAACAATGTCGAATATCTATTATTTCCTGTACAACGCACATTTTTAATCTGGCTATAAATACTGGAGTATTTCCCCATGCTTTTAAGAAAGCTTTGGTCAACCCAGTGTACAAGGGAGGAGACAGAGACTGTGTAAATAACTACAGGCCAATTTCAGTGTTATCAGCGCTATCAAAAGTGTTAGAGAAAATATTAAATACAAGACTTAATAAATATTTAAACAAAAATAATTTAATTGCCAGTAACTAATACGGTTTTCGAAACGGCGTTTCTACTGAAGATGCTGTGTTAGATCTAACTCAATTCATTGTAAAACAACTTGACAATTAAAATAAATGTCTTGACATTTTATTGGATATGGCAAAAGCTTTGACGCAGTCTCAGTTTCCACCCTTTTACCCAACTGGAGAACATGGGAATCATGGGTACACCTCTACAATTACTCAAAGACTATCTAAGCAACAGAACTCAACAAGTTAAAATTGATTCCATCCTAAGTAAGGAGAAATTAGTTACTTACGGAGTGCCCCAGGGGAGCGTTTTAGGCCCAACGTTATTTAAAATATATATTAATGACCTTTGCACAATGTCCATGCCGAACGCAAAAATATATACTTACGCTGATGACACAGCGATTGTGAAAAGCGCTTCTACCTGGGACGAGGTCAAAATATGCAATGTGCATGATATTAGTATATTTACCTAGTATTAAGTGCTTTTACTATGTAATCCTTATTGCTATGCTATTAATAATAAATAATAAAATAGTTTATTTCTCACCAGAAATAAACTATTTTATTATTTATTATTAACTACCATTATTTTTTGTTATATTCTCTTCCTTTTCCAATGGGTTTCAAACTATTTTTTTTTTTTCATAAATTATCGTCCCTGGTCTAATTGGTTTCCCATTGACCTATATTTATAATTTAGCGTTCATCTGGATCATAAAAATGAACATGAGCAGGGGGCAAATCCGTTACCGGCTTGGGGCCTTTACTGGGCACTTTGGAACCAACGACATGCTCATGAAGATGGGTCTAACCGCGACACCCATGTGCAGGTTGTGTGGGGAACATACGGAACGCATGGAGCACCTTCTTTCGTCGCACAAGAAGTCGCGAGTTCGAATCTCACTCCAAACATTCGGGCATTCCAATAATTCATATTTGTAAAACGTTTCTTTATAACTAAAACACAATGTCATCTAATTCCACCACAACAATTAACAGCAGTAGTGGTCGCAAGGTGGCACCACTAGTTACTTGCCATACTTGCAAAAAGAAAGTTGACATAAAAAGTACTGCTTTGTGTTCTGCCTGTGATAACCGATTCGAATTTGACTGCGTTGGATACCCAGAACCTACATATCGACTCAAGGATACAGAAGCGAAAAAAAAATGAAGATGTAAGATGTGTATTAAAAATAAAAATACCAAACCTGACAATACATCAAATATTACCTTACGAAAAAAGAAAACTTTAAAAACCCCGTCGCCTCCGAAACAAGTACTAAATACACAGGCAAAATTAGAATGTGAGACTTTGAAACGTCTTTCCCCGGTCCAAAAGGGTATACAGTTATTTGACTCCCACATAAGTACCGACGGCGAAACATCTGATGAATCATATGTTACTCCCAACAGAGTTTCAAGGAGTGTTGACAGAACGGTAACTGACTTAGTAACAACATCGGAAATGAAGGAGATAATAGCTCAACTCACGTATAAACTTGAAAGTACGGAAGAGGAACTGGGAAATATATTATTAGAAAACACCGATCTACATAAACAAATTGAAAAATTAATAACGGAAAACAACACCTTGAAGTCTTTATGCCAAACCTCCTCCATGTTTCGAAATCCTGGTTCAAACATTAAGAAAAAGAGGCAAGCGCTATCACAGCAACAAAACTCAAGTTCTACACCGTCCCCTCCATCGTCATCAAGCAGGACATTCTAACCCTAACACAGCAACTACAGATCGCAAAACAAGAGATTGCTACCCTAACTGAACGTGTTGGTCTATTGGTGAAACGTAGTCACCGTAGTAACAATACTTATGAAATCTCAATTCAGGAACCGAGGCGGGACATAGTAAGCTTACCTAGTGTTGGGACTTGCACTGCCAGAATTGAGCAAAATACCACACCGGAAAGGAAGATGTTCATTTTTGGATCTCAGCGTTGCGTCGGGCTAGCAGCAGCGATCTCACGTGCAAGAATTAATTCGCAGTACGAAACATACAGAGTCGTCGCCGAAACGAAGCCAAATGCACCGTGCAATGATATAGTATCCAAATGTGTAAAAATCAAATTGTCAACGGACGACAAACTAATAATTTGCTTGGGCGAGAATGACCATAATTTGAACTTCATCTTGTCTCAATTACAAATTTTATTAGAAACATTCAGTAATAACACTGTCATTATTCTTAACGTCCTAAATAATGTGTACCTGGATGTAAATAAGTTGAACTATTCTATAAAAAATGTATGTCGTAAGTTTAAAAAGTGTCAATTTTTACAGCAAACTGCCACAAAACTATCCGATATTTGTAAGTCAGTAAATTACCATATAGATTGTAGTGATTATAGAGATAAATACTTAAATCCCAGCGAAATTAGAAAGAGAATAGCAAGTTGCAAATCGAGTTTGAAATCGAACATTGGACTACAGTAACCTAAAAAAGGGACAATTCCCTACTACTTTAAGGTAAATAATCATCTTCAAAGCACAAAACTTACAGATTGCGAAACTTGTTTGTCATCTAATGCTGGGGCTCGGAAAGGAACTATTCCCTACTATTTTTCTGTCCAAACAGAGAGGACTAAAGTAAATGAGATTTTTTTTCGAGCCTAACTCATTTGTTGCTACTTTAACAATTTTTCATCAAAACTTGTGTGGAATTAGTAATAAAAAAGACGAATTAGAACTTTATGTAGATAAATTAGAACCTAAATTAGACTTCATCTGTGTTACTGAACATTTTCTGAACAAATTAAATGCACCTCTATTTGCTCTGACTGACTACGACTTGGTTTCACACAATACTAGGGTTAACAAGAAAAGAGGTGGTAGTCTTATCTTGGGACATAGAAATAGACAAGTTTTAGATTGTATGGCAATAAACAAATTGTATAAATCGGAAGCATTCGAAATATGTTGTACTAAAGACATTGATACCGGGCTATACATATGCTGCTGTTATCGAAGCCCAGATGAAAAGAACTTCAAAATATTCATGGAAAAATTCGAAATAATGTTGGCATATTTTTTTAATAAGAAGTGTATCATTTGTGGTGATTTTAACATCGATCTTCTCTGTGAAAATAAAAAGCATACAGAGTTTGTTAGTCTTTTACGATGTTATAATTTTAAAACCCTAATTCAAACGGCTACTTTTACTCGAAATCAGTCATTTTCATGTATCGATAATTTAATCACCAACTTAGGTGACTCGTTAATTCAAAAAGTTTCCGTAGACCACAATGGCTTAGCAGATGGACATGCAGGGCTTTTTTGTGAACTAAAGCTTCATACAGCTATGGGAAAAAAAGGAAACAATAACCAAAAGGTTACTATTGAAAAACGAATGCTCACAAAAAATAACCACGAGACGTTTAGTAAAAAACTGTTGGGTATTGACTGGTCTTCTATGGGAATTAACTCCTTTTTAAAGAAATTTCACGATGCATTTCAGTGTAGCTTCAGAAAGCAAAAAAAACACATTTGATTAAAAAATAACAGTACTGGTATAAAATGGACCACAAAAGGCATAAAGGTGTCAAGTAAAATGAAAAGATTGTTGTGTGTAAATAGTGGGAGTTGTCATAACACAATACAAACTTATAAAACAAACTACATTAGGTTATTTAGGAAAGTTGTGAAAGGAGCAAAAATAATTGCTGTGAGGGGACAAATACAGGCAGCGATAAATAAAAGCAAGGAAATCTGGCAAGTAGTAAATCGCCATAGGAACAAAGAAAAACAAAAAAATACAAAAAACCTTATCTTGAAAGTGGATAATAAAATTATTGACGACCCTAGGGAAGTTGCAAATATATTCGCTGAACATTTTAATAATTATAACCACAATTTGAATATTACGGATGAAAAAAATTCACTATTCTATTTAAAAAAATCTACCGACAGGGTGAATAGTGAAATGTGTTTGACTTCCGTGACCCCAGCAGAAATAGTAAAAATTGTAGGGTCAATGGCAAATAAAACTTCTAGTGGGTATGATGACTTGCCAATAAGTGTTGTAAAACAACATATAAAAATTCTTGCGTTACCGTTGTCAGATTTTTTAAATAAATGTTTTGATGCGGGAATTTTTCCTGAACAACTAAAGATAGCGAAAGTTATTCCCTTACATAAAAAAGGTTCACAGATGGATACAAAAGATTATCGGCCTATTTCAGTTTTACCGACCCTCTCAAAAATCTTTGAAAAATTGATAAAAATTCGTTTAGTTACTCATCTCAGTATAAATAAAGTTATAAATAGCAGACAATTCGGTTATCAAAAGGGTGTTGGAACTGCGGAAGCTATTACCACTTTGGTTAACGATGTGGTTGATAAATTAAATAGAAAATTGAGGGTAGCTGGAATCTTCTTGGATTTGAGTTCAGCATTTGATACGGTAAATCATACTTTATTGCTTGCTAAAATGGAACATTATGGTGTAAGAGGACAGGTTCTAGAGCTTTTTAGGTCGTACTTAAATAACAGGAAAATGTACGTAGAGCTTAAAAACATGAATGACAACAATGTTCAAGAAGTGTACCATTCTAACTTACGAAGGGTTTTGATAGGTGTCCCACAGGGTTCGATATTAGGTCCAATCCTATTTCTGATATTTACAAACGATTTACTTAACCTAGCAACAAACATAAAATCAAATATGAAAATAATAGCATTCGCTGATGATACTAATGCTATTGTTAGCGAAGATACTGCGGACTCATTGAGCAACACTGTAAACAAGGCTCTTGATTTTTTTCAATTATGGTTTATGGCTAATAAATTAACCATAAATACTAAAAAAACAAACATTATATTGTTTAAGTCTACATCACGCAATAATGATAGTGTAGATATAATGTTAAATGGAGACAAAATATATTGTGTAGACTCAGTAAAAATTTTAGGAGTTCATGTTGATTCATTATTAAATTGGAAAAATGAACTAAAAGGCATAGATGGATCAATTTCATCAGCATGTTATGCGCTTAGGAGCCTGCGAGATGAACTTAGTGTAAATATTTTAAAATCGGTTTACTATGCATTGGTGGAGTCAAGATTAAGATATAGTATTCAACTATGGGAAAACAGCTACAGGTATAACTCTTACAGGGCATTTGTACTGCAAAAGAGGGCGATCAGAACAATAGTCCGCATTCCCCAAGTCGAGTCCTGTCGGGAATATTTCAAAAAGCTTTCCATCCTTACGGTACCCAGCCTTTACATATTAACAGTCTTGACCAGCCTGGCAAAGCACATAAGTGAGTATGAAACGAAGGAAGAAAGACACCATAGAGAAACCACACGGAACCAATACTTGAAGCTCGGCATTAGTTCCAAAATGAATATTGTGAGACATTGTGTTTAGTATCAAGCGGTGAAACTATTTAACTGCTTGCCTAAGGATCTAAGATGTATATTATATAGAACAACCTTGTTTAAAAAGAGGCTTAGGGAATTTCTATTGGAAAAATGTTTTTATTCCGTTAATGAACTTATGATAAATGATTAAGGGGCTGTATTCGAACAGTTGACAATCGATATCTGAGGTTCTAAGCCACGCCCACTGTCATTGACAGCTTAGGGTAAAACTTTAAATTGGAGCGAAAAGTATTTGAAAATTAAATTCACAAGGCCGACCACAGAGGCCCGCATCATAAACGGACTCTTCCGATAGTTTTTACAAAAACATTACTGCGCAAGTTCTTATTTCAAACTGGCGGCTGGCATTTGACATCATATCGTACACTGTTATTTTGCCTATGAATGCAACCTTATTGCTACGAAAATAAAGATCACTAAAATAGGTAATCTGGCTAGTGTCATACGAGTCTTTGCCGTGCAAATTGAATAAATATTATAATTATGTCTGCTTCTATGCGACTGCCACATATTAGAACACAGTACGTTACATTTTTTTATATTGGTTTAATAGCTAGATAATTTTATTTATATTATTTTAATGAGTTTTACTATACTGAAATGGACTGTGCAATATTAAACTGGAAACTTTAAATTTGAATTGAGATTTGGTGCTTTCAGTAATCAATTTTATCATTATTTACAATAGGAAAGTCACATCAAATTGTAAAGACACCTTAAATTAGCAAATATCCAAAACTTACTAGGTTTGGAATTGTCTTTTTTAGGCATGTTTGAAATATGCAATAGAATGTATGACGCTATTAATATCATTTGTACAATTAGTAGGTTCATATTCCTTGTTTAGTATTCTCTTGAAATCTTAATATATCATTTAGTTACTAATACAAGATGACTTTCCGCTCTCCTGGAATATAATAATTACAAAGCACTTACTGGGTTTTGACATACATCAGCCCTCTGTGGTGAGGTCACGTGGTGCCGCTTTTCTGTATATTAGAGTTAAAAAACAAATAGACAGGGCGCAAAAAACACGGTCATGTAAACTTTATCTAAATATCTATATAAATAAAAAAAACCGGCCAAGTGCGAGTTGCACTCGCGCACAAAGACTCCGTACCATTATCGCAAAAAACGGAAAAGAACACGTATGTTGTATGGGAGCCCCACTTAAATATTGATTTTGTTCTGTTTTTAGTATTTGTTGTTATAGCGGCAACAGAAATACACCATCTGTAAAAAAAATAATTACCTTGCTATCACGGTTCATGAGATACAGCCTCGTGATAGACAGACAGGGAGATAGACGGAACCCTAAAAATGCTGTATGTGATTGTAAGCGTCTCACTAGAGAACGGCTGAAACTATTTATTGCTATTGTTTGTTATATATCAATCAATCATTTATTTGCTATAAGTATTGGTACAGTGTAGGTGTTTAAAGATAATATAGAAATAAAGAAAATGTTTATATGCGCCAGGCACAACGCATGCCATAAAAAAAACCGGCTAAGTGCGAGTCGGACTCGCGCACGAAGGGTTCCGTACTTGTTAAATTGTGGTTTACGATTTATGACGTATTTAAAAAAAACTACTTACTTGATCTCGTTCAACCCAATTTGGTGGAACGGTGGAAGTTTACATGGTAATGTGCATCATATATTTTTTTTAGTTTTATCATTCTCTTATTTTAGAAGTTTCAGGGGGGGGCACATTTTACCACTTTGGAAGTTTCTCTCACGCAAACTATTCAGTTTAGAAAAAAATATATTAGAAACCTCAATATCATTTTTGAAGACCTATCCATAGGTAGGATGAAAAAAAAATTGAGTTTCAGTTTTTTTCTATTTTTGTTTGAAAATCTCAATGCGGTTCACAGAATACACCTACTTACCAAGTTTCAACAGCATAGTTCTTATAGTTTCGGAAAAAAGTGGCTGTGACATACGGACGGACAGACAGACAGATATGACGAATCCATAAGGGTTCCGTTTTGTGTCTTTTGGCTAGGGAACCCTATAAAGGAAAACATAAATACTAAAAACAGTGTATGCCTCACAACCACGTATATGTTACTGTAAAATCCGAACTGTTGTTTCAGTTTAAAAAAAAAAACTATGATGAAACTTATTATTTATCGGTAAAACAGATTTACTAAGTCTTACCGGTAAAAGACTGAAATCATCATCATCATCATCTACCTGCCCTTGTCCCATGTTACTTGAGGTCGGCGCAACACGTTTTCTTCTTCCATATCGTTCTGTCCCGCACCACGCTATAATTGACTCCCTTTTCTTTAATATCACTCCTCACACAGTCCATCTATCTTTTCTTTGGCCGCCTCTCCCTCTTCATCCATCCCCAATTAAATTCATAAGAGTACACCTAAGTCATTCCAGACATTCTTTTCCCGCACCGTCTAGAACCAGCCCTCACGGTACGCGTCCAAATCATCTCGGCACCTATTTCTGGACCGGCCTCAACGGTGCGTTCCACCTTCAAGATTGTGGAGGCTTGCCCAGCGCTCAATTTGCATACTACTAACGTGAGCCGTAATGGCATTGGCCCATTTGAGCCGAACAGCCTTTTTACCAACGTCTATTATGCCCGTTTGGGAACACAGCGTGTTCCATATTCGGTCTGTTCTTTTTACATCCAGAATGCTGCGTAAATCTCTGGCAATCCCCAAATGTAAGTCTTTGAGTTTACTCTCCAGGGCGATCGGCGGCTTTTTTGTTAATAAATAAGAATTGTCAGTGCCGATTTGGCAAAATGATAAGATCAATTAATAATTAGCTTCACAATATTAATAGACTAACAAACTATTATTGTAGCCCGTTATTGCAATTGGGATAGTTAATTGCGAGAAATACAGGACTGATCAATGTGGTGATTCTTGGTGAGCTATATGTCCACATGTGGACGATTTTTGGTTGAAATGACGAAAAATGTCAAATTCGTGGAAAAAGATTATCATTTCTCACGAATTTGACATTTTTTGGTCAGTTCTATGTGCCGTATGTTAGAAAGAAACAAAGATTGAAACAAATGGATACGAAGAATTTTATTAGTTCTGTCATTTCGAGACACTGCCAGCGTGGTTGGTACGACCATTCCATGTTCTGTGTTTTTTGCTTCTATTGTTTTCACATGAACGAAGAAGGTCGAATACTATTTTATAGTATTCGACCACTGACCTCTATCATACATTGTACACTGGACTTCATATTATCGATGACAAAATGAAGACATTTGATTATCGCCATTTTGGCGCTGATAGCAACGTGAATTAACGTGAGAGTCGCATGGAACTAATATTAGAGACGGGACACGGCTTTCGGTAAAATACTTTTATGGGTTTTATCGATCGTGAGAATAATTTAATAAGTAAGAGAAAAAAAACCAGTTATTTTAATTATGATTAATTTTTAAGTAATAGAATAATTGCTGTAAAGGTTACTAAAAAATATTTTCAGTCTGATTGCAAGCTATAAACTAGTGGATAGCGTGCTAGTAAAGTTATAGCGCATTACCATATTTAAATCTCACTGATCTCACTGATCAGTGAGATTTAAATATGGGGTTAGGCTAACAACTTATCCTAAAAACTATCACATTTGAGCAAGTATCTCCTCGCTCAAGTACACTAGTTGTACGCCCATCGGATTCGTGATGGGAACATAATTTATATAATAATAATAATAAATGAGATGGATAATCATTTACAACGGACGTATTTCTCGTTCTCATCGCTGAGATCTTGTCTCTGTAGTGTTAAGGTGCAAATAAGAGTGACATCGCATTCCAGCTAGGTGAAGACTTATATTTATTTATTTAAACTTCATGCACAAAGGTACAATGGCGGACTTAATGCCTTAGGCATCCTCTACCAGTCAACCAAGGGTGGTGAAGAGATAACATGGCAGGTGCATTGTTTAAATCGTGGCAACAATTTAACAACAAAATATATTTTTAATTGCTTAACATGCACATATATACATATATTATATGATACATACCTAAATAAATATATATATTTAATAAAGTAATGAAAATAAGTTATCGAGATGACCCTACCCGCGCTGAAATCAGTTTTCAGCTCTGTTTCAGATAATAAATTGTTTGACTTTAAAACATTTGTTAATAAAATTCCAGAATTAATTCCAGGTTCAGGAACGTAGTGATTGGTACAAAAGAGAGGCCTGTGCTCAGCAGTGGGCGAAGTCGGGCCGTGGATGATCATGATGATGATTCCAGAATTAAGTATTACACATTACTATTGCACATATTATAACTGATTATTAGGCATTCATATAATATTCATCACCAATACCAATATGAGATATTTAGTTCCAACATACTACGAGAAGTCAATACAGTAGATGAGTGAAACGCCTTGCCAAGTCTACTATTTTGATATTAGTGTAATTTAAAAATATCACTAATACTGATATTAGTGATAAAATAAGTTATATTATAATATTTCCAGTCAAATATATTAGTATTACCAAATTTTTAGAAATATCGGTAGTATCCTATCTCTAAATGTGTCAATTTTAGTTCCTGATACGCTCGAGCGGGGCGCTTTGAATCAGCACAAAAATCAACTGTCATTTCATATAGTATGTTTAGTCCAGCGAACTTGTATAATAGAGGTCAGTGTATTCGACCTTACCTATATTTTAAATATTGTTTAATTCAAATTGAGATGACATTTGTTGTATTTTCAAAGAGGTTCAAATACTTTTTAGTTATGGACTTAGTAAGTAAACTAAACGACGTGAGTCGTTTATAATACAACAAAAATATAGATGCCAGTGACAGCGGTAGTGCCAAAAAATAAAAATAATACAGCCTTTCGCAATATTACTTGTGATTTCGTTAGTTCCAATTAAAGCCACCAGGCTACATGATCTGGCTGCATTATACCTGATATTTTTTTGACAGATTGAATTGACGAGAAATAAATTGAATATTATTTTTGCTTTTTGCGAAAAAAAGCGACATACGTCCACCTAGCAACGCCGCAAAGCGGTCACTGTCGAATTGCACTGGATGGATAGAGAAGCACGATGGAATTTGTATAGACTTTTTTACAAAACATAATAATATGAATTACTTAAAAATAATGAATGAAACTTCAATATATAAGACAATGAAGTTTTGCGTTAAATAAATTTTGTGATGACATTTTAAGATTGTTATCGTTGTATTTTTATGATTTTTACTTTTTTTTAATTGAGTTGTTTGACATTTGTAGAGTGTTTATTGAAATGGTTTAGATTATCATTATATTGGATGTGTGTTTGTTTTTGATGTATCGGATTGGTTTGATTTATTGTGGTTTTGACATGTTTTAGATTATTATTTGAAATTTGCTATGACATTTTTAGAGTATTTATTGAATTTTGTTGACATGTATTAGATTTTATTATATTGAATTAAGTAATCAATTTTTGTAAATGACATGTCTAGACTATTATTATTGTTGTTCTCGATTTTTATTATTTTGGATGAAAATGTTTTTAATTGTGACAATGGATGTACTTGAATTTGATTAATATTATAAATGTAATGGTTATATTGTTGGTCCGCAGTTGAGAATTTGTTTTGGCATGTTTTTTAATTATTTTTTGTAAACATTCAGACACAGTGTAAAATTGTTAATGAATAAATGAAAATGAAAAAAAATGAAATGAAATGTTGTGTTAGAAACTCTATTTTCGAAAGTCTATTTCCATAATAGATAAATTGTTTTAAGAATTCTAATTTCATTAATCATAAATTACAGATAATAATCTTAGAATTATTATCAGTAATTAAATTTATTGTCAATGATTTAATACTATTTGTAAAAATTGTAACGTTAAGGTATAATCGCGCGCATCACTTCCGTATGTGCCCCACCACGTTATGTCACGTGTTGAAAACATGTGGTGGGAAGTGTTGCGAGAGCTTAGTAGTCAGTTGTCGTCGAACAGTTGTAATGGACCGATGTAAAAAGTGATTTTGTGAGAACGTAATAAAAATCGTGAAATTGTGAACGTTTGTTTTAATTTTCTGAATCGTTAATAGATTCTCGATTTTATAGTATTCGACCTTACCTATATTTTAAATATTGTTTAATTCAAATTGAGATGACATTTGTTGTATTTTCAAAGAGGTTCAAATACTTTTTAGTTATGGACTTAGTAAGTAAACTAAACGACGTGAGTCGTTTATAATACAACAAAAATATAGATGCCAGTGACAGCGGTAGTGCCAAAAAATAAAAATAATACAGCCTTTCGCAATATTACTTGTGATTTCGTTAGTTCCAATTAAAGCCACCAGGCTACATGATCTGGCTGCATTATACCTGATATTTTTTTGACAGATTGAATTGACGAGAAATAAATTGAATATTATTTTTGCTTTTTGCGGAAAAAAGCGACATACGTCCACCTAGCAACGCCGCAAAGCGGTCACTGTCGAATTGCACTGGATGGATAGAGAAGCACGATGGAATTTGTATAGACTTTTTTACAAAACATAATAATATGAATTACTTAAAAATAATGAATGAAACTTCAATATATAAGACAATGAAGTTTTGCGTCCTTTTATGATACGTTATTAACTACTGAACTATTAACGATTCAGAAAATTAAAACAAACTTTCACAATTTCACGATTTTTATTACGTTCTCACAAAATCACTTTTTACATCGGTCCATTACAACTGTTCGACGACAACTGACTACTAAGCTCTCGCAACACTTCCCACCACATGTTTTCAACACGTGACATAACGTGGTGGGGCACATACGGAAGTGATGCGCGCGATTATACCTTAACGTTACAATTTTTACAAATAGTATTAAATCATTGACAATAAATTTAATTACTGATAATAATTCTAAGATTATTATCTGTAATTTATGATTAATGAAATTAGAAGTCTTAAAACAATTTATCTATTATGGAAATAGACTTTCGAAAATAGAGTTTCTAACACAACATTTCATTTCATTTTTTTTCATTTTCATTTATTCATTAACAATTTTACACTGTGTCTGAATGTTTACAAAAAATAATTAAAAAACATGCCAAAACAAATTCTCAACTGCGGACCAACAATATAACCATTACATTTATAATATTAATCAAATTCAAGTACATCCATTGTCACAATTAAAAACATTTTCATCCAAAATAATAAAAATCGAGAACAACAATAATAATAGTCTAGACATGTCATTTACAAAAATTGATTACTTAATTCAATATAATAAAATCTAATACATGTCAACAAAATTCAATAAATACTCTAAAAATGTCATAGCAAATTTCAAATAATAATCTAAAACATGTCAAAACCACAATAAATCAAACCAATCCGATACATCAAAAACAAACACACATCCAATATAATGATAATCTAAACCATTTCAATAAACACTCTACAAATGTCAAACAACTCAATTAAAAAAAAGTAAAAATCATAAAAATACAACGATAACAATCTTAAAATGTCATCACAAAATTTATTTAAATACAATATAGTCTAAAACATGTCATTAGAAATTCACATAATCTACACGGTTACCTAAGTCATGTAATACATATCAATAAAAAATAAAATGTCAATAAATAATCTAAAAAGGTCCTATAGGTCTATGACTTAGGTAACCGTGTAGATTATGTGAATTTCTAATGACATGTTTTAGACTATTTGAATTATTTTGGTTAGGACCTTTTTAGATTATTTATTGACATTTTATTTTTTATTGATATGTATTACATTATTAAATTTGTTTATTAGATTCTCTATTGAAATTTTTAATTGAATATTTTTATGACATGTATTAGATTATTTAAATGATTTTGGCTATGACATTTTTAGATTATTTATTGACATTTATTAGATTATTTAATGACATTTTATTAGATTGTTTAATTATTTTGTTGGACATGTTTACATTATTTATTTGAATGGTTATGACATGTATTAGATTATTTTAATTAATTTTGGTAGTGACATTTTTGGACTATTTATTGAAGCTATGTGCAATTATCGGATGAATTTTAATTTCTTTGGTTTGGTTTTGAGATTAGATTATATAATAAGTGGCATTTTTACGACATGTATTGTATTTAAATAAATTTTGTGATGACATTTTAAGATTGTTATCGTTGTATTTTTATGATTTTTACTTTTTTTTAATTGAGTTGTTTGACATTTGTAGAGTGTTTATTGAAATGGTTTAGATTATCATTATATTGGATGTGTGTTTGTTTTTGATGTATCGGATTGGTTTGATTTATTGTGGTTTTGACATGTTTTAGATTATTATTTGAAATTTGCTATGACATTTTTAGAGTATTTATTGAATTTTGTTGACATGTATTAGATTTTATTATATTGAATTAAGTAATCAATTTTTGTAAATGACATGTCTAGACTATTATTATTGTTGTTCTCGATTTTTATTATTTTGGATGAAAATGTTTTTAATTGTGACAATGGATGTACTTGAATTTGATTAATATTATAAATGTAATGGTTATATTGTTGGTCCGCAGTTGAGAATTTGTTTTGGCATGTTTTTTAATTATTTTTTGTAAACATTCAGACACAGTGTAAAATTGTTAATGAATAAATGAAAATGAAAAAAAATTAAATGAAATGTTGTGTTAGAAACTCTATTTTCGAAAGTCTATTTCCATAATAGATAAATTGTTTTAAGACTTCTAATTTCATTAATCATAAATTACAGATAATAATCTTAGAATTATTATCAGTAATTAAATTTATTGTCAATGATTTAATACTATTTGTAAAAATTGTAACGTTAAGGTATAATCGCGCGCATCACTTCCGTATGTGCCCCACCACGTTATGTCACGTGTTGAAAACATGTGGTGGGAAGTGTTGCGAGAGCTTAGTAGTCAGTTGTCGTCGAACAGTTGTAATGGACCGATGTAAAAAGTGATTTTGTGAGAACGTAATAAAAATCGTGAAATTGTGAAAGTTTGTTTTAATTTTCTGAATCGTTAATAGTTCAGAAATGGGATATAATCGAGATAGCGATTGATGTTCGCCCTCGGTGAAGGACTGAACGCCCATAAAAGGTACGTATGTACTGTAGCAATATTTAGTGTTAAATTACTTGTATCATTCAATGGTTAAATTTGTTAGTTATTTTTTTTTCTTTTAAAAAATAACTTAAGAGAGAAACGTTTAAATGCTGGTATCAGAATTTGGTCGATAATATTCAAACTGCACTAGTGAGGTATTTAATTTTCTTCTTTATCTCTAACGTGATTTCTTATGGTTCTTCTATTGTCTTATCTTCAAAGACATATTATAGATGCTTTATAGATAGTGTCCCTTAGGTAAACAAAGAAAGAACATCCACTTTTTAAAGATTATTTATTTTCAGAAATCATGACTCTTAAAAGAAAGTCTCGACAAAGTACGAGGGAGTTGTGTGACTTGCCATGAAGCAACTCGGAGCCTCCTGTGCGTAGACGTCGCAAAACTCGTTGCAATAATCGTGACGAGTCTAGCGATTCGAGAGACCACAGCGAGTCAAGTGATCACGACGCGACTCAGAGCAGTCGTGATTCGAGGCGCCGTGAGGTGTCACGCTGGTCACGTGTCAATGAGGCGTGAAGAGATATGCGAGCGTGACATGTCACGGAGTCCTGGTTTGGAGTTTGGTGCGCCGCCTTATGCGACACATGGAACGGCGCCTAGTGCGGCGCATGGTACGGCACCAAATACGGCGCATGACGCTGCGCCTAGAGAGGCATGTATCGCGATGCCTAGAGGCGCGTGACGCGGCGCCTAGAGAGGCGTGTGTTGCGGTGCATAGAGGCGCGTGACGCGGCGCCTAGAGAAGCATGTGTCGCGGTGCCTAGAGGCGCGTGACGCGGCACCCATAAGCGCATAACACGGTGCTTAGAGAGGCGCGAGTTGCGGGCCTAGTGCTGCGCGTATTGCAGCATCGTAGCGGAGTCAGAAGCGCTTGACACGGCGTTTAATAAGGCGCGCGACGTGGTGCCTAGAGAGGCGCGTGACGTGGTGCCTAGAGAGGTACGTGTCGCGGCACTTAGTGCGGCGCGTGGTGCTGCGCCTAGTGAGAGTGATACATTGACCGGAATAATTAAACTATAGTGATCAGTGAGAGATGTTTCTGCAATCAAACATGATGCTAGAAATTCGGATTTGAGTATGACATGGTCGCAATGCAGGTATTTGCACGCGTGGGAGTTTGGTAGGCTGGTAGCATACCATGTGATGCCACAAGATTTAAATAACGGTATTTTCGTGTATCGAGTGTGTTATCAGCAATATCTATGTTTACATCACCAGTCAAAATAAAGTTTTTATGATTAGGAGCAACCTCAACCAGAAAACCATTCAAGCTCTCCAAAAACATGTCAACATTCCTCACACTGGGTGATCGGTATAGAGCGAGAACTGCAGTGTTTTTTTCAAGGGTTATTAGTTGACTATTACAATCTATAATGATCGGTTCCTGTACACATAAATGATGATATATATAATTATTATCATATTTTTTTAATAAAAATAGCTACTCCTTCGTTTTGCGTATGGTTTCTAATTGTACAATAATAATCGAAACCATCTAGTACAGGAGGATTGGAAACACTAAGCAGCCAGCACTCCGTCAATATTATCAGGTCCCCGTCAACATTGGATTGAGCCAAGAGGGCAAGCATTCCATCCATATTACAATTTAGGCTTCTGATATTCTGAACCCTAAATGATTTCCCAGATGTTGGTGTAAGTGTTAAGCATTGGTTTATAGTACACGTAGAAGTATTAGCCACGGGTATTAAATCGATATCAGTAGAGATATTTTCTTTATTAATATAATCGAAAATTGGGTAGCAGTATCGATAAGTCTAAGGGTGCTTACGTGGGAAAAATCGGTTATAGCAGTAAAAATGTACCGTACAAAGCATATATTGCAAATTATTAAGGTGTGAGCATGTAAGAGTAGTGAGAATATGTGTAGTGTAGTCGTCAAAGCTCAATAAATATGACAAAAAATAAAGTTACTCGTTGGGAAATATGCTTAAGATAAAATAAAAATATCATTATGATTTGCAGACTTAACGCAGACAGTCATGCTTGAACAAGTTTTTGAATATCATTTTCACTATCAATACGCGGGGTCGGGTGATCGTCACTCTTCTTCATGTATATGTTCCCGAAAGAGTGCCAGCAACCCACAAACGAATGTTTTTTAGCATGCTGTCGCGCCAAATAAAACAGTTTCTTGGCAAATGGAGTTAGAGACTCAGAGATATACACTGGTTGGGTAGGACCGCCAATCATTAAATGTGAACTTTTGAGCATATTACTCTTGTTGCCCCTATTTAACGAAGTAAATTCTACTATTATGGGGGAAGAACCTTTATTCTTGGTTTTTAATTGATCGGCATCTCGAACGTTAGAGATTTGAACAGGGTACTGAACCTCTTCACCGACTTTTGTTATAATTTGTAAGATATGTTCCATGGTCTCCGTAGGCGCTTGAGGTACATTCCTTAATTCAATAGTAGAGGACCTGGATTTCCTTTCCAGAAAATCAACCTTTTGTTCAACTAATTTAATTCGCACCTTATAGTTGGTATTTTCTTTCTGGATTTTGGCGAAGTTCTCCAATACTTCATCATAATTATCAGATGAATGTCAAAATTTGAAGCTGAACTGGCCAGGACGTCCAACACTGCAGCCAGCAACTGAACTGCCAATTAAACTAGCGGCTGATTATACATCGTTCAAAACCTTCGTGCTCTGGGCCCTTAGCTGTATTCAACGACAGATGGAGGCGGTTGCTGGTGATGTAGATGCACTTGAGATGAGGGGTCGTAGAAAAATGCTTCTTATCCATGGTGTTGGTGAGGTGAGTAAGGAAGAGACGGCTCTGGCGGTTGCTGAAGTTGTTCGTGACAAGTTGAACCTGGAGGCATTTTCTGTTTTCGCTATACGGAGGTGCCATAGAATGGGCAATCGGGCCGGCACTGGCAAGCCAAGGCCCATTCTCGTGAAGCTACAGGACGTAGACATCCGTGACAAGATCTGGTATGCAAAAACCAAATTAAAAGGTTCTGGTATAACCTTATCAGAATTCTTGACTAGGTCGCGGCATCAGGTTTTTGTGACTGCGCTTCGAAGGTTCGGCGTCACCAACTGCTGGACTAAACAAGGCCATATAAACATTCTGGGGCCTGATAGGATCAAGCATCGTGTCGTCACCCAAAGCGAGCTCAATTCTATCAGTGAGCCTAAGCAGGACTTCGATAAACAAAAGACAGTGGTGGCCAGTAAGCCAGCCGCTGTTGCATTGAAGAAGAGGCGTGCTGCGGTTACTACTTCCAAAAAGTGATGATCCATATTTACTTCCAGCGTCGTTCGGGTATTTTAATTCAACTATCTTGTTTTTGTTTGTTTACCTTCGTACTTCAATCTTTTGATTTATTTTTACTCCCACCTTTCTAAACCAATATTATAAAGAGGAAAGATTTTTTTGTTTGTTTGATTGTTTGTTTGTTTATACCGAATAGGCTCCAAAACTACTGGACCGATTTCAAAAATTCTTTCACCTTTGGGAAGCTACTCTATCCCCGGGTGACATAGGCTACTTTTTATCCCTGTATTCCCACGGGAACGGGAACTACGCGGGTGAAACCGCGAGGCGTCCTCTAGTATAATATAAAATCTTTCATAAATTTAGTTTCGCTTTAATGTTAACAATCAATACGTGCGATCTCTATTCTGACACTTGACAGCAGTCAAAATAGATCTTCCATGCAAATTTCTTATTTTTTTCTCTATTCATTTTTAAAAACGTATTTTATTTTAAAACAAAAGTTGCCCTATTCTAGGAATTTCTTCCTGTATCGTGGGTGTAATTATTAGTTACTTTTTAATTTTTTCTCGTTAATGTTATTGCGATGCAGGTAAATACCCGAGCGATGCACTTAAAACTTGTAAATTATTTGTTTCATAATAATTTAATTTTTTGTTAACACACAACTGGCAGGTGGATGATTTACAACTTACCTTCATTCTTTATATTTTTTATTGCTACATATTTTAATATATCTTCGTTTTTATATTTAATTTATATTTAAGTGTTAATAATGGTAGCCTTATTTACGTGTTAATTAATTTACGTGTTAATAATGGTAACCTTTGCTACAGTTTCTTTAGTTATCGTAAAGATCCCTTACATGACATGTCCATGAATATATACAAATTGAAAAACATATGGCATTAATTAAAGGTTGAGCTACGTAAGGACGAAATGAAATTTGATCTTCCTGAGATTCTACTCATATGCAAGATTTTAGAAACGTTACCAGACGATAGTTACTTCCCGTTCAAGTCAAGTTGGATGCTCATGTCAAAAAAGGACCGTAACATTGAAAATTTAAAAGCGCAAATTTGCAGTTACGAAAGATCTCTGTCTAATAAAGAAGAAGATTCTGAGGCTCAAGCGCTAGTTATACAGAAGTCTTTTCGCAAAACGAAGAAGAAATGCGGGTATTGCAAACTTATTGGGCATAACGTCAAACAATGTCGAAAATGGATTGCTGATGGAAAACCTTCCAAAGAACAACAACCATCTACTAAAAAAGCTAACAATAACAACTTAAACCTGACTCTTATGCAAGTTGAGACCAATGAAGCAGTGACCAACTTTGAAGATCTTGACAATTGGTATGTCGATAATGGCGCAACAAGCCATGTTACCTGTCAACCTGACATAATTCTCCACTTTACAACACTTCACTAAGAATCAGACGGTTACCATTGCAAATGGATCTAAAACTGAAGCCATTGGAAAAGGAACAGTCGAATTGATTGCTGATGTTTATGGTTGACAAGAGCATATCACATTATGCGATGTTTGGTACGTTCCCGCAATAAGACGCAACCTGTTCTCTGTACACGCTGCTCAAGACAAGCTACAAAACAGTGTATTCACATCTTAGAGAGAATCCTGTCAGCTGATAAACAATGGAAAAGTGAATTTGATTGGCACACGTTTCAAGAATGGAGGTGTCTATAAGATGAAAGTTCAGACTATTAGAAATCCAACCCCAGAAGTGAGCACTTTGTCAACAGAAAACACTTTGCAACTTTATCATAAAAGATTCGCTCATCAGAGCAAAAGACACGTTAAACAATTGATTGAAAAGGAACTTGGTATCAAAGTCAAACTCGATTCTGAATTATGCACAGGATTAAATTTGGAAGAAGAGAAAGAGCTAAAGAACCAGGAGAGACGATACACACAGATGTATGTGGTCCTTTTCCAAATTCATTCATGAAGTTTCGGTATTTCGTATTGTTTAAAGATGACTACAGTAATTTTCGTCATGTTTACCTTCATCAAGCATACGTCTGAAGTCTAAGACAAGCTCGTGCAAATGATCAATGAAACGAAGACAGCTGGTCATGTTATTAAAACAATAATCAGCGACAATGGAGGAGAATTCAAAAACGAAGCCATTGAGAAGATACTCCACTCGCATGGTATACAGCACCGGTTTACAATGCCATATACACCAGAGTAAAACGGGTCCAGTGAACGAGAAAATCGAACCCTCGTAGAAGCCGCTCGCACTATGATGCACGCTCACAAAGAACACCCACTTGCCTGTTGGTCGGAGTTTGTTAACACGGCTGCGTACATCCTGAACAGAACTGGGCCAACTTCTCAAGAAGGAAAGTCACCATTTGAGCTGTGGTTTACAATTACTTTATTGTCTCTACTTTGATCAATGATGAGCCCACGACGTATGAAGACGCTATAAAAAGTCCACAAAAGACTGAATGGCTCGAGGCATTCGCTACGTAACTTGAACGCTACACGTAACTTCGCTTTTCATAAAAAGAGATCACTCTCTTGGGCAAGTCGCAAACAGACATCTGTAGCGATCTCGAGCACAGAAGCCGAAATAGTCGCAGCAAGCGAGGCAGCACGAGAGATAGTTTGGCTGAGAAGACTTTTCAATGAGATAACGACACTGAATGATATCCCAATTTTACAAATGGATAATGATGCAGTTATAAAGCTTGCGCAAAACCCAAAATTGCACAGAAGGACGAAGCACATTGCGATTAGACATTTCTATGTCAGAGAATTAGTTACTGATAAAGAATTACTAGTCAAATATGTTCCTACTAAATACCAATGTGCTGATATTCTGACTAAGCCTGTTTTCAAACCTAGATTGGCATTTATTTGTGGTCTGATTGGGTTAACGTTATAGATATTTCCAAAAAGGGAGGATGTTGGAAAAGGGTTAACTCCATAGTACTGGCTTTATGTGTTTTCTATTTTATTTGATGTGTCATTTTGATTTCTTTACATTCTGTCAATATATTATGAATACCTCAACAAAAATAAGATCAAAATATGAAAAATGAAATCGCAAAGAGTAGCATTTATTTACGGTGTTGTAATTTTTTTTATATGTTATTTAAGCGGGTTTAATTGGAGTAAATTTATACACAAAAAAGGTAAAACTAATAGTACTAATGAAACGTTTGTAGAGACAATTAACCACAAAAGACCACATCTAAAATATATTCTGCAATGGAGAAAGCCAGACGGAGAACCATTTACATTTATGAAGGAAGGCCAAAATGTATTCCTTGAAAACAGTTGTGATATAAACAACTGCTATGTAACATCAAACAGAACATATCTTAGCAATATAACAGATTACGACGCCATATTGTTCTATTGCACTGAAGTAACACATCGGTTTGGTTTCTTACGATTATCTAAAAGATCTGAGCACCAGAAGTATGCGTTTGTTTGTTCAGAAGCTGCAACATATTATCCAGTGTATCACGAAAGATACAATAGTTTCTTCAACATGACATGGACTTATAAATTGGATTCAGACGTCTTTTACGGATACATCATAATAAGAAATGAAGAAGGTAAAATAATTGGTCCAAAAGAAGTGATGCACTGGCCAAAGGTAAAAGAAATGAAGCCTATCAATCATAAACTCAGAGATAAGCTCAACAACAAGAAAACAGCCGCTGCCTGGTTCGTATCAAACTGCCACGCTCAAAGTGGGAGAAACAAAATCGCAACTAAAATAAAAAAGGAACTATCTCTTTACAATATGACACTAGATGTATACGGCGCATGTGGGGAAAAACAATGTCCTCGGAATAAAACGTGTTGGCAAATGTTAGAAAACTATTACTACTTCTACTTGTCGTTTGAGAACTCGATCAGCGAAGACTATGTGACTGAAAAGCTGTTGAACCCGCTGCAGCACTACACCGTGCCAATAGTTTATGGGGGAGCTAACTATACCAGGTAGATCATCTCTATTTACCAGCCGCCACCAGATATATACTCCAATAGGTGTTATCTTATTTTTACTATCGGGACTTTATTTACCTTTATATAGATTCTTTTACCGATTGTTTTGTGAATGTGTGAACATTGTAGGCCTTCTAGATGCTAGTTAACATTTGTTAACTTTTTTATAAAATATATAATCTTTTTATTTTATTTTTTTAGTTAGTAAAACCAAACCATTTTTAAAAGAGTAACCATGGAGTTTCTTGCCGGTTCTTCTCCATAGGAAACGACCAACCCGAACCGTGCACCTTTTGTCGACGTTTTATAAGTGCCCATGTAGGCCTATGTGAAATAAAAAAAAATTGATTTTGATTTTGGGACAATTAGGTTTTTTTTGTATTTTCGTATACGATGTAAATTTATCAATAATTTTTATTAATTTTCAGATTTATGCCCGATGGAATATATTTGAACGCGCGAACTCTTACCGAAAAACAACTAGTGAAACAAATGGTTGATATTATTAATCACAAGAAGAAGTATTATGATTTCTTCAGATGGCACAATCATTACACTTATCACAATGCAGATGATGCTCCTGAAACTGATTATTATTGTAATTTCTGTAAGAAAATCAATAATCCTGATTTTATGAATCGACCGACTCTTAGAAACAACATTACAAGATGGTGGAATGGTTGGGACGTTGGTGTTTTAAAGTGAAAAGTCTATATATTTATATATTTTTTCATGTTCTGTACCCTTTTGTTATTTACCTTATTATAATTATTTTAAATGTTAAAGGACACATTTCATTGCCTTCTTCTTTGTGTCGCTGGCACGACAGTCGTTAAAATTTGTTTTGACCAAAACCACACTACTGCCACGGCGTCATGGGAGGCAGCGCATAGGTCACCCTGGTTGCATGTTTTGGGGCACAGAGGACAGGACAGGAGGTGGAGCATGGTTTACGACTCTGCACTTGATGTATACCTCGCTGCTGTTCTGGCGAGGTATCCCCATTTTGCGAGGTTGGAGTTACACCAGTTGTTATTTCATTATACACTTTCATTACATCCGGAATTTTCTTTTAGCGGTCGGTTATGCAAGCCCAACCCAAGGCAAAGAAACCGCCCGCGTGAATGTCAAAAAATATCCTGGGGGAACATATCTAACATATCCTCTGATAAAAAGTATGCTATGTACTATTCCCGACTATAATCTATCTCTGAGCCGAATTGCATCCAGATCGGTTCAGCCTTTCTGGCGGTTTATTAAAATAATGTCATAAATTATAAACGTCCAATACGAAAACTGTCTTAAAATAAAAATGTCCAATAGGAAAAATGGTCCAGTACCTGCGAAAAAATTAATTTCTTTTATTATTATTTCGTATAAAAAATAACCACAAAAACAGATGTCAATTTTATCAAAGAGTGTGGAACGTAAAATATAAACACGCTTGAACCCTTTGTCGCCCGTGTTACTACCAATCTTACTACCAGTAGTAATACTGTTATTTAGATTCCCTTTCTTACTACTGCAGTAGTAAGTTGTTAGAACGGTAATTACAATTTGCCCTTGTTACTACCAATGATAGAAAAAAGAAAGAAAAAGTGTTTATCCGCCACAAAACGACATAATATTACTATATATTATTAATAATATTATTTTATATTTGTTTAACAATTTCGGTACTCTAGGGTCCCGGCTCTTTGAAAGGCGTGCCAGGAGCCGAAGCCAACTCGCAGGGGCCTTGTTAGATTATGAATCATGATATGTAACACCAACCGATGATTATCCCTGTATGCACTACGTAAGTGCACCCAAGGAAAATTACCGGTTGGTGCAGGACTACTGTTAAATATGGAGACAAAGGTATTGGGCTATAGGTTTGGAAGGTTTAGTGCATCGGTTTATTGTTTTTGCGGTTATCAATGTGCGGACTTTCCTATCCAGGGCATCAAGTTCTGTTTAAGAGAGAACATCAAGACCGCCATGAACCAGCCGTTGAAGGCACGCACCTTGTTCCCGCCTTTTCAGGTGACGAAAGAAGCTACGACTATTTCACGTCAGTAGCATTGATGCCTAATGCTTCCGACATACTCAAATATTTGTAAGTTTTGGTTGAGGAAAGGGATCTAAGGCGCATGGAATGCAAGAGTTGTATGCCCACGGATACCATAATCTCCCCTTGCTTTACATACATGACTGCACATTTGTCCACACCAAATTCCATCCTGATGGAGCCACTGAAGGTTTCTGTTACCTTCAGTACCTTCATCAGTTGCTGTTGGGGGCAAAGAACTTCAGGTAATCCATTTAAAGGAAAGATATGACCTGACCCTCTTCTCAACCGATAGCCCAGGCCCGAACCCTCCAGAAGTGTACTTAGAGGGTTCAGGGCTAAGCAAAACCACAGAGGGCTCAGACTGTCGCCCTGAAATATTCCGCACTCGATCCTTATAGGTTCGCTGTTTTCCTCAATCTGTCGACATCCCGCATTATGAAGGACCGTCCTTCACTGCCCCATACATGACGTCAGGAAGGTGCGCAGAATTGCATCAGTTTTATACAACTCCAACACCCTCATGAGCCATGTATGTGGCACTAAATCATAGGCCTTCTTGTAATCTACCCAACATGTCGCCAGATTCTTTATAGTTATTTATTACTAGCTGTTCCACGCGGCTTCGCTCCCGTCAACTGGCTACCTACCTACCCATCTGCCCTACCTACCCTACATGCATGATTGTTGCGTAACTTAAACCGTTTACGCAGCGCACGCAACGGCAGCTCTCAAAAAGGAATAATGTTGCCCGTTTTTGCAATTTTTTTTAGTTATGCTCCACTCGCTAGTCGTAGCGTGATGTTATATAGCCTATAATCTTCCTCGATAAATGGACTATCCAACACAAAAAGATTTTTTCAATTCCAACCAGTAGTTCCTGAGATTAGCGCGTTCAAACAAACAAACTCATCAGCTTTATAATATTAGCAGGTATAGATAATCATTGGTAGTAACAAGGGAAAATTATAATTACCCTTCTAACAACTTACTACTGCCTAGTAAGAAAGGGAATCAAATTAACAGTATTACTACTGGTAGTAAGATTGGTAGTAACACGGGCGACAAAGAGCTTGAACGATACGACTACATACAGAAAGCAAAGTTAATATAATCTCTATTCCTAGACAGCACGTTTCGCCTAAAATATTGTTGATAGAAAATAGTGTGTGTAGATATCTCGGTCCATAGAAAGCAATGTTGACAGAGATAGTGATCTAGATAGCATTTCTTGCCGTAAACTTTCTTCTTAGAAACCACTGTTTCCAGATACCTTGGTTCACTGAAAGCTCCTTTGGAGAAAAAACTGTTAATATATATTATTACTTAATTTCGCTTTTCTGGCTCTCGTAGATTTTCATAATAAAAACATGTTTAATAGCAGCTTTTGGTGAGCATCAAAATGGAGGGACCAAATCTCCAACGTCGGTCATACGTATATAAAGAAATAATACCATTAATCTACTATTTCCTACCTCTGCTATAATTTTAGCTACCTCATTATATACATAATATTTCAACAAAATGCTTGGTCCCTCCATCATGATATCAAGATGGAGGGACCAAACTGATAGACTACTCCCTGGAATGTTCTACCTACTTAGTGTTATAATACCTTAATTCTACCATAATATTATTGTATTTGGCTGCCCGAAACATATATCGTTTTAAAGATATCGATTATATAAGTTGGTCCCTGCAAATTGTCAATTTAATTGTTTAGTGTAACAGTTAAATAGGCGGTTTATTTTCGATCTTCGTAGGATAAATATTTAATACCTATTTACTACCTTCTAATCGTGCAAAACACGAAACACTTACGTTAACGTTTATTTTAACGAGCCAAAAAAAAAAAGGAATAAGTAGGTACAACGTACAAATTTTAATCGTAGTAGCATTACTAAAAGTGTTTTTTTTTAATAAGAATGGCACAAAAATATCAAGCTAATATAAAATGTATCTTTAGTTTTTAAATATTACTATTTATTGGTTCATTTTATTTAATTCTCGTAATACCTAATGCAGGTAAACACAAAGAAAAATATTGAAGGTAGTTCTAAAACATAGTCGATGGATTGCATTGTAGTGAAGCTGTTTGCGATAACTGCGTCCTGGCTAACAGAGTGCATGTGTGATTTCATTATAATTTTTCCAATAAATTGTAATATTTAAAAACTAAAGATACATAATATATTTGCTGGATATTTTTGTGCTATTCTTATAAAAAAAAACACTTTTATTAATGCTACTTGGCATGCAGAACCGCATCCGGTTCCAGGTTTTTGAGAAACGGGTCTGGCAAGCAGTTAGAACCGGGTGGACCGGTTGTACAAAAACGCTACCATGACAGTCCGACTTCAGGATCAGGCTTCGGAGTCTATCCTTCTGCAGCGAGGTGTGGGACAGGGAGACTTCATATCTCCGAAACTGTTCTCTACTGCACTGAAGGGTGTCTTCAAGGTTCTGGACTGGAGAGGGCCAGGCATCAACGTCAAAGGCGAGAACTTCACTCACCTTCGGTATGCCGACGATATAGTGGTCATGGCTGAGACCATGGAGGACCTCAGTACAATGCTCGATGACGTCAGTAGAGCTTCCGAAAGAGTGGGTCTAAAAATGAACATGGACAAAATCAAGGTGATGTTGAATGCCCATGTTGCACCCACTCCTATAAAAGTTAGAGACTACACCCGAGTTTGATGTCGATTATGTCTACCTGGGACAAACGGTCCAGTTAGGTAGGTCCAACTTCGAGAAAGAGATCAACCATCGAATCCGACTCGGCTGGCCAGCGTTCGGGAAGCTGCGCGGTGTCTTCTCGTCCAACTTACCACAATGTCTCAACACGAAATTCTATGAACAGTGTGTATTGCCAGTGATTACGGGACAGAGACGTGGTTGCTCACAATGGGTCTCATCTGAAGGCTTAAAGTCACACAAAGTGCAATGGAGAGGGCAATGCTCAGATGTGCCTTGCGTGATCGAATCAGGAATCTCTGCAAGAGAACCAAGGTTACCCACTTAGCCCGAATAATGGCCATACTTAAGTGGCAGTGGGCAGAGCACATTGCTCGCAGAACGGATGGCAGTTGGGGCCGAAAAGTTCTAGAGTGGCGGCCGCGAACTGGCAGACGCAGCGTTGGAAGGCATCCCTCTAGGTGGAGCGATGACCTGGTCAAGGCTGCGGGCGTCCGGTGGATGCGAAACGCACAGGACTGAGCAGTGTGGTGACTCTTGGGGGTGGCCTACTCGTATGTCCAGCAGTATACGTCTTTCGGCTGAAATGATGATGATTTTCATTATAATTTTGTTTGGCTTATATATCGAAAATCAAAGAGCATTAACGAACCTTATGTAGAACGTTTTTGTGCACAATTTAAACTTGCTCTGAGCACAAATTGCAGTAAAATTAAAACTACGGGCATTAAGCAAAAAACTGATTTTTGGGCTCTTTGATAGCCCATGTTTTTGCTTTTTTGTGATTTTTATTCACTTTTCAGGCAACGTTACTGCTACCAAATTGAAAACATAATTCCGGTGAAAGTACTTAACGAGGTTTTTTTTGCCGCAGCAAATGTCTTTAATTCCTGGACTATAACGCGTATTTTGAATCGAAGAAATAATGTGACCCATTTTCGTTTCTTTTTTAAAGAAACGGGGGAACCGGGTTTACTCCATCCGGAAACTGTTCTGAAAATAACTTAATAGAACCGCGTATACCCGGTTCTTCCGGAAACGGGTAGAACCGGGTGCATGCCCCTACTGCTATTAAAATTTGTACGTTGTACCTTCTTTTTTCTTTATTTTTTTTGGCTCGTTAAAATTTACTTTAATGTAAGAAATTTAGCACGATTAGAAGGTAGTAAATAGGTATTAAATATTTATCCTACGAAGATCGAAAATAAACCACCCATTTACCTGTTACACTAAACAATTAAATTGTCAATTTGGAGGGACCAACTTATATAATCGATATCTTTAAAACGATATATGTTTCGGGCAGCCAAAATCAATAATATTATGGTAGAATTAAGGTATTATAACACTAAGTAGGTAGAACATTCCAGGGAGTAGTCTATCAGTTTGGTCCCTCCATCTTGATATCATGATGGAGGGACCAAGCATTTTGTTGAAATATTATGTATATAATGAGGTAGCTAAAATTATAGCAGAGGTAGGAAATAGTAGATTAATGGTATTATTTCTTTATATACGTATGACCGACATTGGAGATTTGGTCCCTCCATTTTGATGCTCACAGCTTTTGTGTTCTAAAACATAATTAGATCGCCGGTACAAACAAAAGTTGGTTACATTCGTATCGTAGTATTAATTCTTAGTGAAATATATAGTTTCATCATCAAGGGTATTTATGTAGCAGTAAAAGGTCTAAGGCCAAAAAAACAAATTGGTATGTAGCAAGGTAGGGTAGTGTAGGTAGGACAGGTAGGGCAGGGGAAATGACCAGGGAGTGTAGGATTTTTGCCTCACTAAAACCACTCCGGTGATCACCATCAGCACGTAGAACCCCTTCTACGTGCTGATGGTGATCACCGGAGTGGTACCCCGTACCTTTTAAAATACCACCCCGGGACGCATATAATGCAAGTGGGGTTTCACCGTTTTAGGCATCAGGGCGGTAGCCTCTCCGACGCCTTCTTCTGTAAGTGGGATCGACCCTCTGACAATCTCGCTCGGCGGCCTCCTTCTGGACCTACCTACCAATTTGTTTTTTTTTGGTCTTAGACCTTTTACTGCTACATAAATACCCTTGATGATGAAACTATATATTTGACTAAGAATGAATACTACGATACGAATGTAACCAACTTTTGTTTGTACCGGCGATCTAATTAAGCTTTAGAACACAAAAGCTGCTATTAAACGTGTTTTTATTATGGAAATCTACGAGAGTCAGTAAAGCGAAATTTATTAATATAATATACAGGGTGTTTGGAAGGGAGCTGTACATACGCCTAGGGTAGAAACTAGGGATAGTCTGCTACCTACCCCCGCCCATTATATTGACCTTGGCCTCAAGGTTTTTTTTTAATTTATTATTATTTTTTATTTGACTTTTTTATGATTTTTTGACTAAAACTACCTGTAGCTCAAAATCTATCCATGGGACCGGTCGGCTAATGGTCTTGTTTTAATCGTTAGAGTCTTAGGGTCCTGCAAAAAATTATTTTACACCAGAAAATTGTGGAGAAGAAAAGTTATGGGGCCTGAAGTACCGTAGTAAGGTAAAGAAATAATTTTAAGGGCAACTTTCTATGGGGTTTAAAAAAAAACTAACAGGGTTGGAGTTCTTCTGATTTTTTTAAAACATTCTCAGTCCATGCCCTTTCTAACGATATGCTAAAAGTGTAATTATCACTTTTAGTTTTAAAGTTATTAATTAATTTCCGCAACTAGGGCACTTCAAGCAAAAATTTCAACTAATGAAAATTAAATGTGTTCGATCGTAAAAGGATGGCAAATGAAACAAAAAATTTGGTAATGACTAATGTCATTAAATTACAAATTTTAATTAATTACTAATTTTAATTAATTACAAATTTTGTTCAAATTGATGACCATTGACCTGTAAACATGCTCGGCACCTCTTCCTCATCTCCACGGTCACCGTTCTAAGCAGCAGTTCCTCGCGCATTGTATCGAATGCGGCGTGGATCCTGTTAATTAGAACCTCCCTTGTTGGTACTTCTTCTGCGTACACCAACTCTTTCGCCCTTCCCCAGACGTAGAAGTCGAGTGGGGTAAGGTCAGGCGACCTTGGGGGCCAGGGAATTGGCCCACCCCGACCAATCCAAGAATTAGGAAAGCAGTTGTCCAGAAGCTCCCTCACTGCTAGGCTCCAATGAGCAGGACAGCCGTCGTGCTGGAAGACTATGGGCCGATCTTCGTCAAACACTTCTTCCGCTAAATCAGGCAAATCGTTTTCGAGGAAATCTAAGTAGTTTTGCCCGTTTAGGTTGTCTGGCAAAAAGTGCGGCCCTATCAACCGATTACCGATGACGCCTGCCCATACGTTCACGGAGAACCTTCGTTGAAAACCTCTGTGCCTCTTGACTCTCGGGTTTTGATCTCTGGGTGCCCAGTGATGGAGATTGTGGTAATTTACAATTCCTTCCTTGTCAAACTTGGACTCGTCAGTCCAGAGAATACTCCGTAAAAAATTAATATCTTCCACGTCCGTATGGAGCAAGTGGCGGCAAAACTCCACCCTTCTTGCATAGTCGTTATCCTCTAAGCCTAAAACAATAAAAATATCAACGTTAGCGGTTTCCTTATGAATTAGTAGCTATGTAACATTGATTGCTATCTCTGTCTTTCCATTTCTCTCTCTCTCACACACATGCTCATGTTAATTTAAAAATTGCCTATGAAATTCACATGCTAGTTCATTACATAAGAGCTAAAAACAAAAACTTTATGTAAAAAGTTACCTTGAACAGGGGTGTAGTGGAAAGGATGACGTCCATTTTCGCGAAGAACCGACCAGACTTTCCACACGCTTAAACCAAGCGTCCGGGCTACGGTTCTTACGCTTCTGGTCGGATCTTCCTCAAATTCAGCCAATATGCGTTCTTCCGCAGCCAAATTTGGTTGAAATCTGTTCACGGCTGGTTCCCGGAAATTTAAATTTCCGGTTTCTCGCAGACGCCGATAAGTTGAGCCAAACGTTTGGTGGTTAGGCACTCGCCGGTTAGGATACCGTTCTTGATAAATCCTCCGTGCCTCGCGCCCATTGCAATCAGCCATTCCATACACCACCAGCATGTCGGTGTACTCTTCACTGGTAAATCCAGCCATTTTGCCAACAACAAGGTAACAAATAACAAAACTTAACAAAAACGAAGTAATAACAAACTCAACAAAATTAACGAAAACAGTGGAGCGTCGTAACGGCAAGTACGTAAGTTAGCTAAGATGGGTAAATCTCGACTGACTAACAAAGACCCCAACGAGTTACCTGCCCGGCCCCGTCGACCCAAGAGCGAAAGAGACATGACATGACATGTTTTGTCTCTTACATGTTGCTCTCGTGTAAGAGTGAGACAACAAATTTGCCAACTGTAGGCCAAACTGGTTTAAATTCTGGAAATTACATTTGTCTTACAAATGTCGACTCGTGGTGGTAAAAGTGCCCTAGTTGCGGAAATTAATTAATAACTTTAAAACTAAAAATGATAAATACACTTTTAGCATATCGTTAGAAAGGGCATGGACTGAGGATGTTTTAAAAAAATCAGAAGAACTCCAACCCTGTTAGTTTTTTTTTAAACCCCATAGAAAGTTGCCCTTAAAATTATTTCTTTACCTTACTACGGTACTTCAGGCCCCATAACTTTTCTTCTTCACAATTTTCTGGTGTAAAATAATTTTTTGCAGGACCCTAAGACTCTAACGATTAAAACAAGACCATTAGCCGACCGGTCCCATGGATAGATTTTGAGCTACAGGTAGTTTTAGTCAAAAAATCATAAAAAAGTCAAATAAAAAATAATAATAAATTAAAAAAAACCTTGAGGCCAAGGTCAATATAATGGGCGGGGGTAGGTAGCAGACTATCCCTAGTTTCTACCCTAGGCGTATGTACAGCTCCCTTCCAAACACCCGTATATTAATAGTTACTTCTCCAAAGGCGCTTTCTTTGAAATATTAAGTTGTCATTTAGTTACTAATACTTTTTTACTCTCATTAGGCATTGCTGTTTTGGACCAAATTTTATGTATATTCTCCGCTTTTCCCCTTTATGGAAGCAGCCACTTCTCCTGGAAAAAAAATACGAAATCATTCGATGCACTCTGACATCTATCTTAAATATGGCCTTGGATGACCGAGCCTGGACGCAAGCCACGCTACCCATTCGCTTCGGTGGGCTCGGCATCCGCAAAATTTCTAGTATAAGCCTACCGGCGTTCCTGTCTTCGGTCCACAGCACTGAAAGGTTAACCACTAAAATTTTATCCCTGTCACTGGTTGACTATGAAGTGCCGAGCTCGACCGATGCAGTGTGCGCCTGGAAAGTGGCTTGCCCGAATACGGCGTTGCCCGAAAACCCATCTTCCCAAAGACAGTGGGATGAGCCGCTCTGCAGGTTGGTACGGAATAAACTCATATATACGTCCACCAATACTGCTGTGGGTGAGTGGAAGTCGGGCCTCTGGAAACAGGCATTACCGTCACCCAACATAGGAACAATGTTGAGTGACAGTACCTTCCGGATCGCTACATGTTTGCGTCTAGGTACTCCCAGCGGAGCTCCACATCGTTGTCAATGTGGTGAAGCAGTCGACCGCCTCGGACGCCATGGCCTATCCTGCAGTAGGAGCGCTGGTCGGTTAGCACGGCACGCCAGCATTAATGACATCATACGTGGAGCTCATGTCACCGCCGGGGTGCCAGCTGTTTTAGAACCCAATGGCTTGGCGCGCGATGATGGGAAGAGACCGGACGGGATGACCATAATACCATGGAAGTTGGGTAGGCCTTTGGTGTGGGATGCAACATGTGTCGATACCCTTGCGCCATCCCATCTTCTTAGCATGGCGGGCTGTGCTGGGGTGGCTGCTGCTGGTGCAGAAAACCTCAAACGGCCAAATATAACAACCTTATTGGCAGTTATATGTTTGAGCCGTTTGGGATTGAGACACTAAGTCCATGGGGTCCGAGTGCTCACCGAGTTTTTCGAGACATAAGTAAACGGTTAGTCGACTGTTCGCATGACCAGAGGGCTGGCCTTTTCTTTAGCCAGAGAATCAGCATTGCCATTCAACGTGTCAATGCTGAAAGCGTTCTGGGCACGTTTCCCATTGACATCGATGTGGTCGAATTTTTTGATGCGCAATAAGCTTTTTTTGTTCTGTTATTAGTCATAAGATTAGACATAATCAATTGTATTTATTATTTGAATTATAAATAAATTTTCGTTACTAATACAACAAGACTTTCCATAGCCTACTTTAAATCATAAAACATTATTGCACTATCCTGGAATATAAAAGTTTCAAGGCACTTACTGGGTTTTGATATACACCTGCCCTCTGGGTTGAGGAGGTCACATGGTGCCGTTTTTGAGATAACATTAGTTCTATTTTTAACCCCCGACGGAAAAAGAGGGGTGTTATAAGTTTGAGGTGTGTTGCTGTGTATCTGTGTATCTGTGTATCTGTGTATCTGTGTATCTGTGTTTCTGTGTATCTGTGTATCTGTGTATCTGTGTGTCTGTCTGTGGCATCATAGCGCCTCAACGGATGAACCGATTTTGATTTAGTTTTTTTGTTTGAAAGGTGATTGTATCGAGAGTGTTCTTAGCTATGTTTGAATAAAATCGGTTCAGCCGTTCAAAAGTTATGCGCGTTTTACTGTTTAGATCGTGATGTTTTCGGAAGATAAATGAGTCGGGGGTTTTTTAAATTTTGAAATTTTACTTGTTAAAGAGGTATAAATACTTTTTAGCTATGGACTTAGTAAGTAAACTAAACGACATGAGTCGTTTATAATACAACAAAAATGTACATGCTAGTGACAGCGTTAGTGCCAAAGAATAAAAATAATACAGAGTTTGACAATATTCCTTGTGATTTCGTTAGTTCCAATTAAAGCCACCAGGCTACATGATAAGGCTGCATTATACCTGCTATTTTTTGACAGATTTAATTGACGAGAAATAAATTGAATATTGTTTGCATTTTGCGGAAAAAAGCGACATGCGTCCTCTTAGCAACGCCATAAAGCGGTCACTGTCGAACTGCACTGGATGGAAAGAAAAGCACAATGGAATTTGTATAGATTGTTTAATAAAATATAATAATATGAGTTACTTAAAAATAATGAATGAAACTTCAAAATATACGACAGTGAAGTTTTGCGTCCTATTATGATACGTTATTGTTGTTAAATGTACGCTGGTCAGTATTACCGGAAAAATGTTTTGAAGATCCCGGTAAGAGGTTACTTTGCCATTCAATTGTATCGAGGTTTTGGTGCGTAATCGTGTTTCGGCCACAACAAAGTTTTTGGAAATATGATCAAGATTAACGTATCGTTTTTCCGCTGCCACATCTTCAATAGACTTTGCAATTTTTTTTTTAAATAATGCCTATTTTGATAATTTAGCCCCTCAACGCTATCTCGAATACCGTAGTACATTATTACCTCAATGTCGAATACGGAGTTCAACTGTCCGAGTATCTGAATTGCATGTGTCAGAATTCAGAGAAATGGCGTGTGTTGTGATATTTTACTTCTAGAACACTTTAAATTCATCTAACTTTTGATAGAGTGAACCGATTGCGATGAAACAAAAACTTAGTAATACTTCAAGATACGCATAATTTTTATGTCTAAAAGTTACCTACATTATTTCCGTACATTTTACGTGATGCGTACACAAATAAACAGACAAACAGAAAAACAGACAAAAATAATCAAAAATGCTGGAAATGGGTTCTGTAGGTTATCCTATAACACCCTGGCTATTTTTTTTATATTTTCGATGTACAAAAACGACTTTTCTAAAGATTTATTATATGTAGGTATTAATGTTTATAACACAGCTCACAGTAGTTTTTGCATTAGGTGACTTACGACAGTTTATGCAATCAATGGTGGTGAATGTATTTTGGCCATTTGTATTTACAAAAAAATGTTATCATACTGTATTTTTATTTCAAATATACCACTTCAAAGTATTTTGCATTTAAATTAAAGCACAACATGTATTTTGCCCAGCCCTATTTTATTTATTTAACATTTTATTAACACACAATCTTTGATTATATACTTGTCTAGATGCCACATTGACCCTACCTGAACGGCCCAAATAAAGTCTACTAAAATTGGTAGACTCGCATCTTATTTATGCCAGTGTCATTTGAAACACCTAAGGGTAACGTGTTCAGGAAAAATAATTAATTATGACGGTTTGTGCCGTCAGACTGTATAGCAATTATGTGGGAAACCCGTATAATAATACCAAGAGCACTTTTCACCGGTACGTTTTGTTATTTAACCACTAATATTATAAGAACACACGATTTTTAATTCATTACTTTGTAGGTTAGTCTGATTTAGCCAGTGTTGTTAGTTTATTACTAGGGAAATTTAACGAAACTATGGGAGACAAAATACAAATAGCATTACATAATCTTTCGATCAGAAGAACATTATTATTTTAAAAATTACATTATATATTTGATCAGTAAATGACAACTTACCTTAACGTAGCCCAGGCAATAAAACCAAACAGAAAAATATGCCGAGAACAAACACAAAGAGATGGGTTTTAATCTATAAATCACTGTACATTTTTTCATTGTATTTTTTGTTGTTACTAAAATAAATGATACACTAATCTACCCAATTATTGTTTATTTTAACCTGTTTTGTTTAACTTTCATCATATTAAATCATTCAGAAAAGGTAGGTTAATAGTTTGGAGCAGGCATCCCTAAACACGCATACATTGACAGTTTGAAGACAATAAGTACACGAGCGGTACTCACACATATCACGCAATTGGAGACAGTTTTAGCGCGTCGTTTGTTTGTATTGTTCTATCTAGACAAGTATATAATCAAAGCACACAATATATAAGACCAAAGGAATAGAAAAACGTACACAGATGTGGTGCAGTGAGTTTGTGACGTGATATTAAACTGTTACGACTCTCCGTTCACAACAGCGTGCTGGTGCCTACACTTATGTATGGAAATGAAGGTTGGATATGGCAAAAAAGACGTGAAAGTAAGATTAATGCAGTAGAAATGCGCTCCTTACGAAGTATGTGTGGTGTAACTTTAAATGATATAGGTAATAAGACAACGTTGTGGTTTAAAAGAAGATGTAGTGACTAAAATTAAAAAGAGTATGTTAAGATGGTTTGGCCATGTTGCGAGAATGAATGAAAGGCGATCAACGAAAGGTATTTACAAGGCAGACGTGAATGGAAACGCCGGGAGGGGACGCCCTAGAAAGACATACATTGACCTTATTGGTGATGTTCTTCAGAAAGGCCAGGTGCGCAGTACTCATAACCGGCGTGTGTGTATGACTAGATGTATGAATGTGAGTGCAGCAAAAGAAGTATGTAAGGATCGTAGCAGTTGGTGTTTTGTAGTTTCTGCTTACCCCCATGGGAATAAGGCGTGAATTTATGTATGTATGTATTAAACTGTTATTCAGAATTTTCATCTAATTTTTTTTACATAAGGCTTCATAAGAGGTAGTAGGCATTCGTGGGGCATACTAAAAATACCAAATATAAAACAAATCTTTTATAAGTAAAAAAAAACTAGAAATCAAATTAAAATAATTTACTGGCATTTGTATGGTGGGCTCAACCATTCACTGAAATCTTTATAAACACTTGATTTTAATATTTTTTCTTTATTATTTATTAATTCGCACAATTTACAATATCGGTCTGTGTCGCTGGACTCACTCAGATCGTGGTAAGAATAGTGGTTGTGCCACTTGAAAAAATCATAATACTTTTGTTTATCATTTATAATCTCCACCATTTCCTTTGCCAGCTCTTTGACACCATACTGTTTCGCAGTCAGATATATTCCATCCGGCATGAACCTGAAACGTTGAAATAGATAATTATTCTTTCATATTATATGAATTACACAGAATGTTTGACTCATTAGAGCTGTTTTATATCAGAGGAGAGTTGTAATTATTGATTATTTTTATGTAGCAGCCACAGGCCCTTACTCTGCCAACAGTCCGAACTTCCTGCTGCAAAAAACAAACAACAAATGCTGAAAAAAAAAAACGAATAAACGTTAAAATCAATTAAAAGTTATATATTTTATTTTATTTGAGATGGATTTGCTCTTGACTCTAGTCACAAAAGTATAATATTCACAGTAGATCTTTGTGTCTCTGAAGTTGGTTCTGTCAATGAATGCGCAAGAAAAAGTTTAACAGCATAGAGTAAGCGAGATAGGATGATGCGACAAACGTAAGTGAGTGAAAGAGACAGTTACACAATTATAACTTCACTTTCAAAATTGACACAAAAATAGCTACTGCGCAGGTCCGTTGTTACTATTATAAGTAAGCGGCGGCCGCGCTTTCTGTGTTCTAGTCTAGGTCAGAGGTG
This sequence comes from Orthosia cruda, assembly GCA_964057195.1. Classification (NCBI taxonomy): domain Eukaryota; kingdom Metazoa; phylum Arthropoda; class Insecta; order Lepidoptera; family Noctuidae; genus Orthosia; species Orthosia cruda. Next base: position 44,111,649 of record OZ059826.1, read on the forward strand.
ACAGAGACAAAGTCGATGATAGAGTGAGCTTACCCAGAAGGAGCTTGTTCACTCAAACTATGAAGAGATTCAGGTTGAATGTGTTCGGAAACACAGACGAAGGTAGTAAGTTCTGGTCGCGAATAAATTTATAAAGATTAATCGCGGCCTTGGCACAAGCAACTGAAAGAACACGGGTGGGTTTTAGTCAGTAAAATCTGACAAGCCCTCCCGCTTCACCCAGAGCGGGAGAAGTAATTGAGTTACACTTTGGGCATGAATATCGGTTTCTCGTAATATCGGAATCTCGGAACGAAATTTGCGATAATTCAATTCTGATACTGAGTGATCCGATATCGGAATATTAGCATCAGAAAAAATAACACTTTTCTACCTCCCCTACGGTGATTAGCAGTGATTGGATATCGGGCCACTAATATATTTAAACTTTACTTCATAAGAAAATATTATAGACATGCCTTGATGAATCCCAGATTTACCGTCCTGAGATAGCTAAAAATGATACATATAAAAGTAAATACCCAGTTTCATTTCATAGAATCCGTTGCGGAAATCTGCTAGATGCAAGGCATACGGGATCGGTCAATGTGGCGACACTTGGGGGAGGCCTATGTTCAGAATGGATGTCTTTCGGCTGAAATGATGATGATCACGATGATCGCTTATATACTTTTTATACATTTGAGAGGGCTATTTCGGAACAAGTATCAATCCTTAAAATTTATAATGTTTTACCTGCTTGAAAACCTCAATAAATAAAAGCTTAATATTTTTGAGCCTTCTGCTTGTATTAAATACAATAAATTAGTTAATCTAATCACTAACCTGTTGGATAAATCAACTTATACTACTTGACTACATTGTCTCTACGTTATCAATGTTTTATTGATATGCTCTAGAATGAAACAAAGATGGAATAATTATATTTTAATATTGCTATATTTAATTAAGTTTATTATAGTTGTTGTACGAAATATGTGTCCATCTCGGCAAACCAGGATTCATTCAAATGACAAAAACCCAAGAATCTATAATAATAATGCTCCTGATTAGAAAACATCAAATGAAGAAGACAGAATTTATTCTTGTCTATTAAAAAACAAAAAGCTACTAAGTAGGTACAAGCAAATATAACATTTCGACATTTTGTTAGACATCTCCTATATCCCATGTATTTGGCTAGTGATACATATAGTGAATTTATAAATCATTATTACTCACTAATCGGTACAACTTTCAGATTGGTCGCAAACATTTATTTTCTGTTTCTTTTTACCATTATCGTTTTTTTTTCACGAAGTGTGAATTTGTGAAGTTTAGGTTAATAAGCGCCCTATTATGCATTCAATGCTGATTAGAGAGAGACACAATAGGAAATCCTAATGTGCCTAGGAATGAAAGTGTTTTTGATTGTACTTAATAACCTAACCTAACCCAACCTCATACTAAATTGAGCAATTAACAAAAAAATGCGATATCTAACGAATGAGCGCAATTCCGATATCAATATCAGAATTCCGATTTAAAGATCTAAAATCGGCAGTCAATATCGGAAATTATAACCCTCCGATATTACATGCCCTAGTTTCACTCGTGCGCTGTGCGCGTCACAAATTATGTTTGGCAGCGCTTGATGCGACTTGCTGGAATGGCAATTGATAAGGATAGTAACTTTCGAAGCGTCTAGATGTCCGATGGTAGAAAGGGGCCGGTGGTATATTTTTAGAAGTCGTTTAAATAAACTTGAAAGAACCTTGTATAGTTGGCGCCACCATACACCACCGGCACGGAATAGTGTTGGAGAGCATTCAACAACTTCTCTGTCACATAATCCTCCGCGAACGAGTTCTCAAATGACAAGTAGAAGTAGTAGTCAGTCTCCAATTTCCGCAAACACTCCTTCATACTGCCTGTAGGACATTTCTTCGTCCCACATCTACCATATATATCGACCTGCATGTCATACTTTTCTAGTTCAGTTTGAAGCTCTTTGGCAATTAAATCTCTTCCACTCGGCGCTCCACAATGCGATACGAACCAAGCTGCTGCAATTTTCTTCGTACTTAATTTTGCTTTCAGAGTGTCATTTACAGGCATCATTAATTCCACTGTTTCCCAACGCATTTCTTTTTTAGGACCTATGACTATTCCTGCGTTATCTCTGATAACAATATATCCAAAATATACGTCAGAATCCAATTTGTAAGTCAAGGTCCAGTTGAAATAACTGTTATTATAAATTTTATTACAGACCGGAAATCTTGCTGATGACTCCATATTGGTGTAAATATATTTTTGATTAGGTGATCGAAACTGTGGTAATAGTGAAGAATTGCCTGGTAATTCTCTTCCATGGAACAATATTACATCGAAGTTTGCCATATCCTTCAGCAACTGTCTATTTGACGATACGTAACAGTTAGTAAAGGCACATTTTCTTTCAATAAATGTAATTCTACCTTCACCCATTGTCTTAATCGGATCATACTTATGTGACCATAATAATAAGTATTTCAAATCCAACGAAACTTTTGATTGCATAACACCCTGAAAGCTTGTTGCCAAGTCAAAATAATCCAAGTTATACAGAAGCGAAAACAGAGTAACGCTGAGAATCGCACAAAATATGAAATATTGTGCAAACTTACTAATAACCATCTTAATAAAAGTAGTATCAGTTCGCTCACACAAATAGTCACCTCACTCGTGCATACCAATACCAAGGTTCAGTAACTACTAGTCGTGAGCAAAATGAGGCACCGATGAAAATGTTTTATCGTATTCATTAGGTATTTGGTTTATCGGTTTACATTGTAACTATTGCGCCATCACAAAATATTCACTAAAAGACACTTTTACCTACACATTTATATACTATACAATTTCACGAAAGCCAATAGGACACACCTGTGAGACCCATGTTATAATACTACGGAACAAATAGCTGATAAAGGCATTCAGGCATCCATTGATAACGTATTCAGACTACTTTAAAGTGTACAAGTGCGCTTGAACTAGTGACGCAACATGTTGTCTAGATAACACTTTAAACTAGAATCCAGTGAAACACGATAGTCAACCTAACAATAAAACCTATTTAAATATTCGGTACCTTTTCAAGACATTTAGTATTGACGGTAACCAGAACTGAAGGTTTTGGGATAAATTATTTTATATAACACTAGCTTCTGCCAGCGGCTTCGACCGCGTGTATTTTACATAATTATAAACCTTCCTCTTGAATCACTCTATCTATTAAAAAAACCGCATCAAAATCCGTTGCGTAGTTTTAAAGATCTAAGCATACATAGGGACAGACAGCGGGAAGCGACTTTGTTTTAACCGACTTCCCAAAAAGGAGGACGTTCTATGTTCGACATTGTTTTTTTTTGTGTATTTTCACCGGTATCTCCGTCAATTGTGGACCGATTTAAAAAAAAATTCCTTTGAAAAAGTATGTTCCGAAATTGGTCCCATTTTAATTTTGTGAAGATTCGATGAAGAACTTCGGAGATATACAACAGAACTCTTCAATAAATAACGGCAAATCTCTCGGTATTGCTGCAATCGCATGTCTGTTTATTGTTTATACCATTTCATAACATAACATCACGCCAGAACACTCTTAAGGGGTAAGCAGAACTCTCATTTCACCGGTTATGTTCAAGTTTCATGAAATCTATTCTGGCGTTATAGGTACCTTACTAAAAAGTGAAAAATAAAAAAACTTTTTTGCAAAAAAATACTACCGACTTCCAAAAACAAAACTACAAAGTGAAAAAAAACTTTATTTTTAGAAGTCGGTGTCCATAACGCAAAAAAAATGGTACCTACGAAAGACGTTACAGTTATTTTTCACTTTGTAGTTTTGTTTTTGGAAGTCGGTAGTATTTTATGCAAAAAAGTTTTTTTATATACTATATAAGGGTAAGGATGAAACAATTCATTTAACAAAATTATTTGAAAACGTCGTGAGTTTATTCAGACTTAAAGGGTAAGCTGGCATTATTAAACCTTTGTCTTTTATTTTATGCTTTTTAAACTACATAATTATAATTTATCTAGCGTGACACGTTTCAATCGACAATCCATCGAAACACGTAATTATGACACGATATCATGCGAAAAAACTCCGATTCAAAGAGTAAAATGCGCTTAACTATTGAATGGCAAAACCGATTTTCATCAATCTTAGCTTAAAACACTCTCGACAAAATCACCTTCCAAACAAATCAAATTAAATCAAAATCAGTTCATTCGTTTAGTAGCTATGTTACCACAGACAGACACACAGATACACGGCGACACATGTCAAACTTATAACACCCCTCTTTTTCCGTCGAGAGATAACAATGATGGTATCCACCATTCCCTCAAAAAGTAAAAAAAGCAATAGCATAATATAATTATGTCTTTATGTTCTGTGTTCTTAGCTACGTTAGATGAAAATCGGTTCAGCCATTCTCAAGTTATGGGCGTTTTTCTGTTTGAATCGGGGTGTTTTCCCATTATATCGTGTCATAATTACGTGTTCAATAGATTGTCGATCGAAGCGTGTCTACTACTAGATAAATTATGTAGCATGCAATAAAAATGTGTCAGTGTTTTTTTTTTTTTTGAATTTTTGTTGTTTCTTGTTATTATAGATAGGCTCGCGCTTGATCACTATCTCACTAGATGGTAAGCGATGATGTGGTCGACGGTGAAGCAGGCTTTGCCTAGAAATAACACATTCACTCTTGACTTAAAGCTTTCTAGGTTGCAGCTATCGAGAAACACAGACTCCGGCAGGAAATTCCACACCTTACTGTATGCATAATGAAAGTATTTCCAAAACGTTTAGTGCGTATGGATGGGATGTCCACCACGTACCGATGGCACATAACCGTACGTCTTGTAATCCGATGAGAAAACTGTCGGTCTCATAAATAGAGATTTGGGATAATAATTTACGCATTATTATTAGTATTACAATTAATTTCAGGATGAATTGAGTCTATAAAGTAATCATTGAATGCCGTAGCCATTTCTTTAGGATCACTTATTAGTTTATCACCATTGAGTATTTTTTTTACGGATTCATAGGGAAATTTTGATTTACATCTATTAATAATTTTCCATGTAGCTTTAGTTTTATTCTCAGCACTATTAATTACAAGACTGTTTTGAGATATTTGTGTCAAGTGTATCACTTTTTTTAATCGTTTTGAATATTGATTAAGTAACTGTTTATTTTGAATGTTACGTGATCGCCTATACCTCCATAACATTTCTCTTTGCCGTTTACTTCATCTTCTGATACCTTTAGAAATCCATCTCGGGGATTTACGAGTAGAGATCTTTTTTCTCATAGTCGGGAAACACAAATCGTAGAAAAGTTTAAATACGTCATAGAACGAATTTAAAGCTAGTTCTGGGTCGGTACTGTTGTATGCTTCAAAAAACTAAGATTACTAATGGCTTCAATAAACTATTAGTACTTTATATAGTCTCGTTCTCAGAGCTATAATCTCGACTTAGAACGTACCAGTGATCACTCGAACAGCACTTTTTTACAGGACACTTAAACAGTTGAGCTGCGAGGTTAGATAAGGCCAATTCTAATGGCATTATGGATAATGTTGTCAATACATGTTCCAGTCAATAAATGTTATCAACTAAGGCCTATAAGTTGGTATTCATTCGAGCTAGTATGGCATTGTTACTTTCTAGTGGTTCCTGAAAATATCTCAACCGACTTTATCTAACGTTGATTTTCCCAGATGACGACACAAATGGATGTACTTCGCGTGTCACTAAAAAAAGTAAAAGTTAGAGCAGTTTTTAAAATGATTGTTATTCTCGCGTTTGATCACTATCCTGGTTTCATTATGTGTGCTTTCGGTTTGTGTTGCCTGATCCGTATGCAATTTACTATAGTTGTTGCCTGAATGGTTGGAACCATCTTTGACAGCAATATTATCAAAACACTGATGAGAAACTAAATTATACGAAACTTTTGTTTGTGAGTCCAAATAACTCACGAAATGCATTAAGTTACTAAGAATGATGGCAACTGCTTTATTATTTACTTTTGCATTATGTTTCCAGAACATTTCATTTGTGTATTTTAGACAGAAATTGAAATCAAAAAGATATGCGCACTCACACAATTCCGCATCCAAATACATCCAATAATTAAACATTTCAATTCTCTTATTAAAAATTAAAAAATCATTACTTAGTTTAAAATTTGGTGAACATATTATGATATTGGTATTAATTAAATTTTTAAGCTCATTTTTAATGTAGTCTATTAAAAGTCTATAGTTGTTAGAGACTTCGAAGTCTCTTTCTCCTATGTATATGATACATAAATCTTCATGAGTAAAGTGTATGAGTTTCTTATCTAAATCTGCAAACAATTGCTTTATACCTGCATTTGGCATGATATAATGACACAATTCATACCCTATGAACGTTTTCCCACCTATATCCAATATTTTATTAACATTGTTGCTAGAAATCATACATAGTTTTTTGGATCTACGGGTTTCTGATAAAGTGTTTGATTGGAAATTCATCGGAGTTGCCGAAATGACGCCAGTTTTTAAATGTGTTTCTTGAGTTTCTTGAGTGTTTGCACTTTGCATACTTTCAGATTTATCTAAAGCTGATGTAAGTAATTCGGGATCAGATACAGTTTGTTGATTGTCTTTCATAACGTGTATCAAGAATCTATCTTCGATGACTTCGACTTTGAATCGAACTTCTGTTTTTGTTGTTTTGTTAACTTATTTTGTAGAGTAGACAGCTTTGTGTATTTTCGGTTTGGTGAGCCTGCTCGTATGTCAGTTGTTAAATTTTTAGTAGCTTTTTTTAAGAGCTCATATTTTTTTTGTGACGTCATTTACTGTAGATTTTAGATCATTATTCTCAATGGACAACTGGTTTATCTCTTCATGTGCTGCTGATAGCTCAAGGTTAAGTTTTTCTATTTTACATTTTAAATCTTGAATTTCATCACATTCATCGACGGATATGTTTGGCAGACTACTTGTGCTGCCATCTATCGTCGAGTTATTTGTACTAGATTCTTCGATTGTAGTCTCTGATAGTGACTTTGTTCGATTTCTACGTAGCGTGATATTCTCGAAAAAAATCATTGTCCCAAATAATAATATTCAGAAAACAAACTGGAAAAAGCCGCGTTGTTGACGAGATTCGAACTCACGATCTCCCGTTTACATAGCCTGTTGTACGACCGCTAGACCAAGCGAACCTTGCCAAATGGATGGAATTTGTTGACCAGTTGTAACTTTGGTTTGAGATAAGTATTTAATGTGTGAAACGGGTTCAAAGGTCATTTCTTTGTTCTTATAGACTTACACGTTGACCGTTAAAAGTTCAAATTCACCGTATTTTTTCTTTTATGTTGACACACACTTTTACTGGTTTTTGGTGTTGGATATTAACATTCAAATAGTTGATGTGTTAACACATGCACTGGAGATGAGTATTTTGAACTGTAGTCAAGTTTTCACAATATTACACCGTCTATCAGTAAATCGATTGCATCTTTACTATTTTCCACAATTATCACTGGATAACAATGTCACACGTTTGTTGTTGTTTACTTTCACTAATTGAGTAGTTTTTAACACTTATTAATGATTGTGTGCTTTAAAAAATAAATAAATACGGAGCTTATGATTACACCGGCAACAACGCCATCTACCCCCCTTTCAAGTTTTTCTTGATTCTAATGTTTATTTATTTGCATAAATCGATTGTATTACCAAGACAAAATAATTTCGCTGCGGGATTAAAACGTTCAAAATGTAACCGTATATAAGTGCGACCAGAAATTTTTAGTCATTAGATAAGTGTTACTTGTTGGGAATGGTAAAGTTAGTTTAATGAAATTGCCAAATTGTAACGACAAGCCTTTAATTAATTGATAAATTATAGTTAAGTGATGAAAATAATCTAAATACATTCCTGTTGTGGACTCCACCACTGAGTGAAATCTTCATAAACACTAGTTCTTAAATATTTTTCTTGATTGTTAACCAACGCACACAATTTACAATAAGCGTCTGTGTCGCGCGACTCTCTCAGGTCATGATAAGAGAAGTGGTTTTGCCACTTGAAGAACTCGTAATACTTTTGTTTATCATTTATAATGTCCACCATTTCCTTCGCCAGCTCCCTGATCCCTGATTGTTGCGCAGTCAGGTATATTCCTTCCGGCATGAACCTGAAAATAAAATCACTTAGAATCGGCAAATATAACTTAGAGAGACATAATATTGGTGATTTCTACGATTAATTAATGGAGACGCCCTCACACCCTAGCCGCCGCAGGAGATGTCCTAGGCGTCGGGAGTCGCAACGTCGCAAGACGATTCCCAGCCACCGCAGGCACGGGCTTACGGACGGCGGGTAATGGGCAGCTCGCCACCCGATAAGGACCAGGCCCGAGTCGACGGTGCGTAGTGCTCCGCGAGCGCCTCAAACAGATGTCAGCAGAAATTGATGGGGTCCGCTAGGGCCGATGCCTGTCTGGGTCGCGAATAAATTTGAAAGAGAGTTACCGCAGCCCTGGCACAAGCAAAGTGGGGTGGGTTAAAGTCAGTAAAAATCTGAAACGCCCTCCAGCTTCACCTAGAGCGGGAGAAGTCATTGGATGATTTCAAACCCAAAAATAAAAAGAATATTGACGACATGACTCTATGCGTTTAAACTGAAAGAGGAAGTGGTTGGGGATTTTTATATAGGATACCTGTGTATACACGGATAAAAACAATTTCACCTGAGCCACACCCAGTGAGAAATTCGGCTTTGATAATGTTTCTCTGAAGAGAAGCTTCCTTAAGTCGGGTTCCATTGCACAGCTTGGGTGGAGTAAGATTATGAGTTCGATTTTGTGTGAAGGAAGCCGATAAGTGAGTTTAAAAACTCAACTGGATAGTTCATAGCGTCCGCCTGTTTAATGACACCTGTCAAAAGATGTATATGTCATGGACCAAGTAATTAATCAGGGCACTAAGTATTGCTACGTAACGGTTCGGCAATGAATTAGTCCGTAATCCGTATTATTTAGTATTTTTTACTGTGTTCTGATTTCAGCGAGAATTGCTTTCGTTAGGTAGATCATTGCAATGCCGCCTGGGGCGTCTAAGACAAATAGCTTCCCTTCACTATGAAGTACACTTTGGTCAACTGTGTGAAATATTTCCTTTTGTTCCGATGTAAAATGTCATTAGTGATCGTTAACTATGTCGATCAATTCAGTGGAGCTGTAATTTGTGTCAGCTGTATATTCAAGAATGACGCGACGTTGCTCAGATGTTGTAGGAACAGGCAGGCCGTATTCAATCAAAGAGTTGCCTCCAATTGAAAAATACCGGCCAAGTGCGTGTCGGGCCACCCGCAGTATAGGGTTCCGTAGTTGCATAATAATGCAGACTAAGAAGAGGGTTATTGTTGTTACAGTTATGTAATTTTTCAATGGCATTTGTACAAAATTTATACTGTTCCAAGTACATTTTCTAAGTTGGTCGACTATTACTCCTAAACTTGTAAAGCCTACTTAGCTGTGATAGTTTTCCTTTTAATTTCGTTATATCATATACTACTGCCGTGAATTTTTTCACATAGCTAAAAGCAACCATTTCCCTGGGGGGGCACTTGTCTCTAACTAAAATTTGCAATTTAAAGCTTAATTTTACGCAAACGTAACTCTGAATCGAAAAATGATTTCACAGACCCGTAATATTTTTGAATGGCTATCCAACGATACTCCACACCATGGGATAGACTAGAAAAAATAACATCCGCACTTTACGTCTAAGGAGGTACCCGAAAAAATATATTTTTCCATGATTTTATTTTACCAGTTCGTCGGTACGAGTATTATTAAAATGTATATCTAAAATGTATGCTAAAAAAATGCTATAAATTAAAGCTTTCGCGAACAAATAGTCTCCAAGCTAAGCTGCGGACGGACAGACGGACAGAGCGAAACTATATATTGGTCCTTTGTCAACTTCGGAACCCGAAAAAAAATAATAGAATAGAATAAAGGGAACTATTCGTCACCCTTTCATATTTATATGTATATAGATGTATAGATAATAACGAAACTTTAAAAGATTTGTTTCTTTTTTGTTCACCACGCTCTCTGCACGCTTTATCTGAACCAGGGTAAGCATGCTGCAATATATATGTATGTAGATGTTAAGACATAATTATAACCCAAAAACGTGTCTGGTCAGGGGACCCCCGTCAGGAATGAAGGTCCTCGCATATTAGAAACAGAAAAAGAAAGAGTGAGCCAGCGGTGTACTTACGTTTATGCCTGCTCATAGAAAGATACACTAAGAGATAGGAATAGAATATGTATCTTACGTGACATTATATTTTATCACCTACCGCAAGCCGCGTTTAGGAACTTCATTCCAATATAACAGTATACTAATTTTATGAAGCAAGTGAATATATTCACTAGCATCTCAGAATTAGAAAAGTGTTTTTAAACTAGTAAGCAATTAAAGTTGAAGAACCTTGTATAGTTGGCGCCGCCATACACCACCGGCACGGCATAATGGTTGAGACCATTCAATAACTTCTCCGTTACGTAGTCATCGGCGAACGAGTTCTCAAACGACAAGTAGAAGTAGTAGTCAGTCTCCACTAATCGCAAACATTCCTTCATACTGCCTCTAGGACACTCCTTCGTCCCACATCTACCATATATGTCGAGCTGCATGTCATACTTTGCTAGTTCAGTTTGGAGCTGTTCGGCAATTAAATCTCTTCCACTGCGCGCTCTACAGTGAGATACGAACCAAGCTGCTGCAATTTTCTTCGTACTCAATTTTTCTTTCAGAGTGTCATTTATAGGCATCATGGCTTCTACTTTCTCCCAATGCATCTCTTCTTTAGGACCTATGACTAACCCTTCTTTATCTTTTATACTCATATATCCAAAAATTTCGTCAGAATTTAATTTGTAAGTCCAAGTCCAATTAAAATATCCGTTATACATTTGATTACAGACCGGAAAGTTTGCTGATGACTCCATATTGGCGTAAATATACTTTTGTTGGGATGAGCGAGACTGGGGTAAAAGTGAAGGATCATCTGGCAGTTCCCGTCCGTTGAACAATATTACATCGAAGTCTGCAACATCATTGAGCAACTGTCTATTTGAAGTCATGTAACAGTTAGTAAAGGAGCATTTTCTGTTTCTGAACGAAATATTGCCTTCACGCAAATTGGACCTAATCGGCTCAGTCTCATTTGTCCATAACAATACGTATTTCATATCCAACGATATATTTGATTGTGGTGTTAGATTGTATTTAGTTGATATAACCTGAATGCTCGTTTCAGGGCCATAGTAATCCAAATTATACACCAGCGAAAACAAAGTGACGCTGAGAATCAAGCATAACACGAAGCATCTGTCACACTTACTGATAACCATATTTATAACTGTAACAGTCAATATACACAAACAGTTACATCACTCGCACATACCATCAATGACAAGGTTAAGCCATTAAAAGTTAATTATTAAAAAAAAAAAAATATGTTACACTTTGTCAAGATCCAACGTGGTTATTGTCCATAAAAATATATTATATATATTTTTTTTTTAAATACTTTATAGATATCTATCAAATACACTTACACTTTTCAATTACGTCAATAACGTCTAAAAGGACCACTACTAATTTTGTGGATTGTTTTGTGGAACAGACAAAAGAAGTGCTTGATAGCGTACCTACTATGATTAGGTTATCATTACAGATTTTACAATGCAATTAGTAGATAGACTTAAATAAAATTAGGGATCGGTAAATCACAACTTTTAGCTGAAACCGAATGTTTCGACTTCTTTTCAAATTTTAGCCGAAACCGCTGAAATATTTAGTAAAGTTTTTGGGAGCTTGGGTATTACTGTAGTTTCCTATGGATAAGTAAATTTTAAAATCAAATTCATGAAACGACTCAACATTGGATAACATTTTGGGTATAGAAGTTTAGCATGATCTACATCATCATTTCAAATGAAAGACGGGCTCTGCTGGACATAAGTGTCTCTTAAGCGTCGCCACACTGATCAGTCCTGTCCGTCTCGCATCCATCGGACAGTTTATAACCTGGATTAACAAACAGGTATTAACATTATCATCACCCTTTTAATGTACCCACTGCTCGACACTGGCCTCCTCACTGAGAGAAAGGGAATGGCTGGTGGATGTACATGTTCATGTCTACGTTATTTTAGTTCTAGAACATGGCGGTTTCCTCACGATGTTTTCCTTCACCGGTTTAGAGCAGTGATGATGAAATAATTTACACAAAGTAAAGCGCCTGCCTGGGTTCGAACCCATGACCGTCAGGGCCGTCACCACTGCTCCACCACCATAGATTTTTTATTCCGGGAATAATGTTCCCTTGGGATAATAAAACACTTCTCGGAAATAGCAATCGTATCTCGTTTGCTTGTCCGTCATAGGACTGTATCTTTAGAGCAATAAATAGGTTAGTCATTAAATTTTCATTAACAAGAAATATTTAAAACAAACTTCTCCGCAAAGCCTTTCAACAAACCTTGTTAAAATGCCATTTCCATCAGTGTACGAGTCCAACTTCCTCTGGATACTTTAGAATTATATTTTATAAATAACCTTATTAATCTGCTAAATAATAACAGCCGGACGGGACGATCTTCAAGGTTAAGCAACGCTTGCCGGGTTGGTCCGTTGATGGGTGACCACCTTAACATACCGCTTCTCGTGACGGGGACTTTAGTTGTTTAACAAAACCAACTATAAGCTGACAAACGCTAAAGAAACAACCAAAAAAGGAATGTATGCGATACAGTAGTTTAATCATTTTTAGGTAAAAGGTAAAAAACTGGGGCCGAATCCAGCAGTTCTGGCCGAAAACGAAGATTTTGTAGCAACACTTAGCTACATACGAATCAATACTAAGGTACATGATAATCCAATTAGTTGTATCATAAAAATCACAACTTACCATCACACATTCTTCTCACATCAGATCACACAGATCTTACAGTCTTTTAAATGTTTTTTTATCGAATCGATGGATAAGTAACTTTAACATTATCTGATCATGTTCGTAGCAGCGTTAGTGGTGTTCATTCGATTCTATTTGTCTATTTAGCGTATCTCCTGGTCAAAACCTGTGAACAAAGGATAAAGGCACTTTTGTGGATCTTTTGTTGGATACCTACTTGTTAAAATACACATATTATTTACGTGTATTTATTTATTGTAAATATATTTTATTTTAGTCTAGCCAAATCGTTTACTTTATTTGGATCTACGCCATCACTTATTTATTAGTTATTATAAGATTATTTATTATTTTATACATTTAACTTTATAAATACCTAATCAAGTAGGCAGTCAAAACGAATTTATAACACAATCAACACACCTAAGAACTAGAATGTTTTCTACTGCAAAAAAAAATATTTTTTTTATTTATTAAATTAAAGTTGCGCGTATACTTACTTGAAATACTCTTCGCATAACACTATAAAAACACCAATATATCACGTCTGCTTAGCGACCATATGTCAGTGCAGGGATCTAGCAGAATATCAGCGTCAGGTATATTTGCCTGTCACGTGCTGAGCTGGACCCCCATTTGGTTTAAATTTGAGACGCACAACGCACTGTGTTTTAATTGTTATACCTAAATGTTACTGGTGTCACTTTTGCTTTTATTTCAATAAGTATGGTTTCCTTTTTAGGGTTCCGAAGTCAACAAGAAACCTTTATAGTTTCACTCTGTCCATCTGTCGGTCCGCAGCTTAGCTCAGAGACTCTAATTACTAGAAAGCTATATTTTGGCATGGATATACTTATTAATATATCCGACAAAGTGGTAAAACAAAAGCATGAAAAAAGAAAAAAATTGGGTTCCTCCTATAGACGTAAAGTGGGGATGTTTTTTTTTCCTCGTCTATCCCATGGTGGTGGTACCGTTGGATAGGCCATTCAAAAATATTACGGGTTTGTTGAAACGTTTTTTCGAGTCAGAGATCCGTTTGCGTAAAATTAAGCATTAAATTGCAAATTTTTGTTAGAGTCAAGTGTCCCCCCCCCCTGCCAGCGAAATGGTTGCTCTTGACTATGTGAAAAAATTCACGACAGTAGAATATATAACGAAATTAAAAGGAAAACTATCACAGCTAAGTAGGCTTTACAAGTTTGCGAGTAATAGTCGACCAACTTATAATATGTACTTGGAACAGTAAAAGTTTTGTACAGATGCCATTGAAAATGGCTTAAATAACATTGTTAGCTGTGTAAAACAGAGTCAATATATGCTTATGAATCATGTAAAAATATACAAAAATAAAATAATAACAGGCTTTACAATTTTACGAGTAACAGTTGACCAACTTATAAAATGTACTTGGAACAGTAAAATGTCGGTACAAATGCCATTGAAGTATTACTTAAATATCGTTGCTAGCTGTGTAAAACAGATAGTAAATATAAGCTTATGAACCATGTAAAAATGTACAAAAATAAAATCATAACATCCGTAACAATAATGATTTCTAAATTAATAATGTTTAAGCTCGAATAACGCATTGGAGTGGGCGGAGTCGTTGGCAGTAACGGTCCGTAGTCCACACGGCGCATGCGCGCGGGGGAGTCTAGTTTTATGTGAGTGCAGAAGTATTTTCGACGTTTTGTAATCTAAAGTCAAATAAGATTCGATTGCCAATCAAATGCCGCTACCCGACCATAGATGGCGGTATTCTCAGTCGTCGCAATTATAAATTTAATTGCGTTTGCCGTAAGTTAGACATTCGTGTCATAGGTCGATATTTACTACTACTCTACCATGGTCACATAAGTACAATATAACACATTGCAATTTTAATTGCATTATCGATATCGATAGATGCCAGATTACTTAATTCGAAAAAATAAGACCTGTTTTTTTTATTTGGAGGCTTGTATATATTTTTATAAATAAAATCAATTTGTAATTATGTTCTAATTTAATTATGCTCATTGAGGTGGGCGGGCCTCTTCATAATATTATCTTATAGAAATATTCGACTCGACTACATCACTAATTGAGTTGCTTAGAACTTTCGAGAACGAAATAGGGAATACCTCAGATTAGAGGTGAAAACATTCGCAATTTTTCAAAATCCGAAAGAGAAATAAACAAGGAGCATGCGCGCGAGGATCTAGGAACGAACCATACCATTCCCCTTAACTCTAACGCGCGCTCGTATCGGCTCCTTTCGCAATTGACGTCCTTCATATAGATTATTTATTGCAGCTTATTTACGTTGGTTGTTTGTTCCTACAATTTAATAATTTTATTTTACTTTTTGGTAGTTAAGTAGGTTGTTTGAAAATACTCATACTAAAATATTTGTTTTCGGTTTGTAAGGATTTGGAGATTTTAACGAAGACTATCTCCGTAACGGCAATACTGCAGTATTCAAATTATTAAGTGACGCTGGTTATAAATCTTTATTACAAACGCTTGCCCCTACCCGCGGTGGTACGCAAATAACTTAACTTACTTAACAGTATTTTTTCTACTTCGCCCGTATTGGAAGGGGCCACCAGCTACTACGCTTAGTTATCTTTCAAATCTTCCGATGCCTGATTATTCCCCTTTTGTCATAAGTCAATTCACTGCTTGTGATGTTAAAAAGACTATTGTTTCGATTACATCCAACGCTGTTGGTAGTGACTGTGTCAGCCGTAAGATGATCATCCCCATCCTTGATAACATTCTTCCTGTCATTCTTTACATTCTCAACTTCTCTATTTCCAGTGGTGTCTTCCCACAAGCCTGGAAAGATGCCCAAATTATTCATTTACCCAAAAAATCACATCCTGCATCATTCTCTGACTATCGTCCCATTTCTATTATTTCTTTCCTATCCAAAGTCCTTGAAAAGCTTGTTCATCATCAGCTTAACACATTCATTTCCAAACACAATCTTTTAAATCCTTTCCAATCTGGTTTTCGATGTGGCCACAGCACTACACACTCACTCACTCACTTGTGCACATCACGGATGATATCAGGTCAGGCATGGATATGGGGATATACCCATATACCATTTGAATGAGGATAGTAACTTTTTATTTTATTCGGTAAAATCACCGAAGATGCAACTCATATTGTTTCAATACCCCCTGTATTGAAACAATATGAAGAAATACTTAGTAAGACGTTGCTTGTTGGTGAACTTTAATCAGAGCGTTCGAGGTATTTTATTAGCAATGTTTATTTGAATATCACAATGCAAGCAAATATGTGGTTAGCATTAGATTTATTCTTCAATAAGTTGTTATGGGTAGAAGCCATACCTGATGAATGGTGCAATAATTCGCTGGTGCCCATCTTTAAAAACAAAGGTAATTTGCTAGAGTGCAACAACTATAAAGGAATAAAGCTAATGTCACATAGTATGAAAGCTTGGGAGAAAGTTATTGAAAGGTGAAAGGCGGCTGAGAGAAGAGAGTGAAATATCGCAGAACCAATTCGGTTTTATGCCTGGTCGGGGTACAATGGATGTCATGTTGGATCATTATTCTTATCATGCTCATAATACCAAACGGTTGGATCTAAGATTTTCAAGACCCGTCGAAAAAATAGGCACAAGACACCATCCGATCCTACTCTCAAGCTCCTAAAAGAGAGGCGTAAAAAGATCCTGCAGTCTTCAGGCGATACCAGCAGCTCAATAGATGGATCTCTAAATCCTTGGAAAGCGTTCTCCGCCGCTTTAATACCGAGTGTATTAGGACAGCGTGGTAGGGCAATAAATCTGGCTATTGGGCAGAGCTAGCTCCCGAAACTGAAGACCGCCGACGGCATAATCGTATCCGCCAAGCTTCTGGAGAAGATCGAGGGGTTCTGTGGGCAGTTGTATACGTTAATCAGTCGAATGACCCAAGAGCTAGATTGACCGGACAAGACACCGAAGACATCCCGGACGTCAGCCTGTACGAGATTAGGATGGTTCTAAACCAGCTTAAAAACAACAAGGCGACCGGCGATGACGGAATTACGGCCGACCTCCTGAAGGCGGGTGGAAAACAGGTACTTTAGGCCCTTCAGAAGCTGTTTGATTCCGTCAGCATTATCTTATCAGCCGAAAGACGTCCACTGCTGGGCATAGGCCTCCCCCAAGCGCCTCTTACGACACCCACGGGAAGATATGGAATGGTGAAATTCTTTACGTCCGATACCATACGGTTCATTTCATTCCGTCATACATGAAGAGAAAATGCCACATGCATGGTCCAGGGACACCCCTGGACCATGCATTTGGCATTTTCTCTTATAAGTACTCTTCCTCAAGAAGCGCGACAATGCCCGACTGAAGAATTACAGGCCCATCTCACTTTTTAGCCATGTCTACAAGTTGATACCAAGAGTCAACACAAATCGTCTCGTACGCAGTTTTGACGATTTCCAGCTTGTTTTTAACCGACTTTCCAAAAAGGAGGAGGTTCTATGTTCGACTTCATGTTTGTTTTTTTTTGTTTACTTTCCTACTGAAAACTACAGAAAAAAAACCAGTTTGGAAAAGCTCAAAACAGTTAATTCATTTAACAGAACAATCTGTTACCAAACTAAACACAAAGCAATCTTTGATTGTGTTGCTCAAATATGATTGGCTCTCACAATTAAGTCACTTTCAGATGATAGATATAATTATTCGAAGTCAAAGTCAAATGTATTTATTTCAACTGGGCCATTAAGCGCACTTTTGGACGTTAACAATTATCAAGTAATAAAAATGTATTCTACCGTGCATTCGGAAAAGTAGCTTGTTATGGAGAAGAACGCACAAGAAACTCCATAATAACTCTTTTAAAAAAATAAGTTTTTTACAATATCTACATAAGTACAAACATTGATAAATTCATATACGTGAGAACGATGCACCCAGAACTACTATACTTACTACAATCTGCCTAGCCTTTTCCCAACTATGTTGGGGTCGGCTTCCAGTCTAACCGGATTCAGCTGAGTACCAGTGTTTTACATGGAGCGACTGCCTATCTGACCTCCACAACCCAGTCACTGAGTAACAGCGGTTCCCCTTGGCTAGACAGGTGTCAGATCTCAAGCTTCTGACTACTCGTAACGACTGTTAAAGATCTTCAAATGACAGCCGGGACCAACGGCTTAACGTGCTTTCCGAGGCACGGAGGAAACTCGGTATGTTGAAATGGTCACCCATCCACGAACCGACCTCGTCAAGCGTTGCTTAACCTTAAAGATCAAACCGTGTGGCTGTTATTATTTAGCCACGAGCTCCTCTACTATACTTACTACATATAAAGTATCATCGTATAAAGAATTACAAGCACTAAATGGTAAATTCCTTCACTTTATAAATAGGAACATGGTTCTCACATACTTACAAATATTGCAAACATAGGTAAATTACCTAATTCAACAACAATGGAACAGTGTGCGAGTCAATTTTTTTAAACAAAAAGAGAAGAATAAAATAAAGCGTCACTATAATTATGAATATAATACAAATTAACCAGTTTGATTTTGTCTACACTAAAGATTGCCCTATGGAGCAGGACCAGCATGTTTCCAAGCATTTTTATCTTGAATTCATCTAATTTGTAATATGCTTGCTTACGAAGTGTGCTTTTAACTATTGTTTTAAATTTTCTTTCATTAAGTCTTAATATCTCACAAGTTATTTTGTTAAAGAATTTAACACAGTACCCCATCAAAGATGTGTGTATCTTTATTTCTAATATTATAATTGTGTCTATCACTAACTTTACTAAAGAGATTTATATTATTTTCAAAATATCGTTTTTCTAGATATAGTCTTTGTCATGGCTTTATTATTATAATTTCAAAACTAGTTACAGGGTCTTGGCGACAATCACCAAACTAAAGACTTAAAGTGTTAACCCTTCAACCTCTATTCCCGAATCACAAAATCGTTTTCAAAGGGTCATCAATCACCCTTAGGGTTCTTACTACAAACATGTCAGTGGACAGTTTGTCACTTAAAGTGGCTAGCCGTGAACCATATAAAAACGACATAAGAGTACATTTTGAAGCCACAATGGTGGAGCGTTAAGAAAGTATTTGGCATTGGATCGGGAATTTTCGACGTCTATAATGTCGAACTGAGAATCGGTAAAAGTTAGGTGGGTCGCCCTAAAGCTAGGCAAAGGACGATCTACCCAGGGTGATTATTTATTATTTAATAAGGTTAAAGTATGAAATTCCCGTTTTATTGTAATAGGTACTTCGAATTTACATAGAACCTTCATGGTTTGAGATTTTTGAGTGAAACTTTTTTCGCGTGGTACCTACGAAGTTATTCTTTAAAAAAAAAATGTGCTACATTCGATTATTGACTTTCAGTTGTTTTTTTTTCATACAGCTTAGACAAGAAAGATGGATGCTTTGATTATATACTTGTCTAGATGCCACATTGACCCTACCTGAACGGCCCAAATAAAGTCTACTAAAATTGGTACACTCGCTTCTTACTTACGTCAGTGTCATTTGAAACACCTAAGGGTAACGTGTTCACGGAAAATAATTAATTATGGCGGTTTGTGCCGTCAGACTGTATAGCAATTATGTGGGAAAACCGTGTAGTAATACCAAGAGCACTTTTCACCAGTACGTTTTGTTATTTAACCACTATTATTATAAGAACACACGATTTTTAATTCGTTACTTTGTAGGTTAGTCTGATTTAGCCAGTGTTGTCAGTTTATTACTAGGGAGATTTAACGAAACTATGGGAGACAAAATACAAATAGCATTACATAATCTTTCGACCAGAAGAACATTATTATTTAAAAAATTACATTATATATGTGATCAGTAAAAGACAACTTACCTTAACGTAGCCCAGGCAATAAAATCAAAGAGAAAAATATTCCGAGAACAAACACAAAGAGATGGGTTTTAATTTTTTCATTATATTTTTTGTTGTTACTAAAATAAATGATACACTCATCATCATCTGCCTAGCCTTTATCCCAATTATTGTTGGGGTCGGCTTCCAGTCTCACCGGATTCAGCTGATTACCAGTGTTTTACATGGAGCGACTGCTAAACATAAATGATACACTAATCTACAAAATTATTGTTTAATTTAACCTGTTTTGTTTAACTTTCATCATATTAAATAATTCAGAAAAGGTAGGTTAATAGTTTGGAGCAGGCATCCCTAAACACGCATACATTGACAGTTTGACGACAATAAGTACACGAACGGTACTCACACATATCACGCAATTGAAGACAGTTTTAGCGCGTCGTTTGTTTGCATTGTTCTATCTAGACAAGTATATAATCAAAGGATGGATGCTTTGAAAATTCGTGTGATTTATGAATACGAGTTCCGACGCGGAACTAACGCGGCAGAAACAGCTCGCGATATCAATGTTAATGAACGCACCGTCCGATTTTGGTTTAAGCGTTTCGTGATGGAAACTTTGATTTGAAGAACGAAACACGTGGAAGACCGCCCACACAGGTGAATAACAATGAATTGAAAGAGTTGGTGGGAGCCGATCCGAGCCAAACTACCCAGGAATTAACGGCATGGTTTAACATTACCTTACCAATAATATTGACTCATTTGCGCCAAACTGGCGTCAAATCAATAAAATAAAAAAATATGAAAAATGGGTGCCTCATGATTTGACTCATCTGCAGGAAGAAACGCGTGTTTAAACTTGTGTTGAATCGATACAGAAATGAAGAAATATTGAATCGAATTGTAACATGTCATGATAAGTGGACATGGTAAGCGAAAAATGCAATGGCTGACCCCAGATCAAACGCCGCAACAGTGTCCTAAAGCAAAGCTTACCAATGAAAAGGTAATGGTAATTGTTTGGTGGTCTCAGAATGGTGTTATTTACTATAGCTTTCTCCGATCTGGTCAAGCAATAACGGCAGATGTCTACTGGCCGAACTCCAAACAATGATAGCAAAACTAGCAGTGAAACAGCCCCAACTCATGATTCGATCTTCACCATTATTGCTAACGCGATGATGCAAACGCATGATAACGCGAGACTCTCGTACAGCACGAGAAACCGTTTTAACTCTACAGGAACTGCAATTAGAAACAATTCGTTACCCTCCGTATTCGCTAGACCTTGCTCCTTAACGGACTTGACGGACTACCATTTTTTCGTGATTTGGACAATTTTCTACGTGATAAAAAGTTTTCTTCTCAGGAGGCAATACAAATTGCTTTCACACAGTTTGTCGAATCTACATCACCAGAGTTCTATCGCAAAGACATAAATGACCTTCCTATTAGATAGCAGCAATGTATAGATAATAATGGTAATTATTTTGATTAAATAAATATGTTATTAAAAAAAAACTATTTTCAATTTTTCAGTACAAATCGGCAATTTCATACTTTAACCCCTAATATTTATTAAAGTAAAAGTTTATAAAATCTTAACTTAAGAACTATGCCCCGCAAAACCGTTTCCAGGGTTAGTCTGTGGGAACGGAACAAACAGTATTAAAAATAAAGTTATTAGTGCGGACACTTCATTTTCACTTAGTGAAATTATAATAAAGAAAAACTAACAAAAATATATTATCCAATGAAAAGTTAATAAAGGAATCTTATCTTATATCACATAATCCATATCTTATAAAACTACTTAATTACTTATTGGCTAACCCTCCCTCCACAAACTGCAAACCACTTTCCTAAGAAAATCATTTACAAACGCCTGTAAAGCTTGTTGGTAGAAGCTTAACCCTCCCTCCACAAACTGCAAACCACTTTCCTAAGAAAATCATTTACAAACGCCTTTAAAGCTTGTTGGTAGAAGCTTAACCCTCCCTCCACAAACTGCAAACCACTTTCCTAAGAAAATCATTTACAAACGCCTTTAAAGCTTGTTGGTAGAAGCTTAACCCTCCCTCCACAAACTGCAAACCACTTTCCTAAGAAAATCATTTACAAACGCCTTTAAAGCTTGTTGGTAGAAGCTTAACCCTCCCTCCACAAACTGCAAACCACTTTCCTAAGAAAATCATTTACAAACGCCTTTAAAGCTTGTTGGTAGAAGCTTGCCCATACCGCTATCGACAATTATCTAATGGCGAGAGATTGGAAAGGCCTATGTCCAGCAGTGGACTGCTGTAGGCTGATAATGACGACGATGAAGCTTGACTTCAATAAATACGGTGTTTTATATATTTTATTATATTTTACCCATTCAGTAGCTGTTGGTTGGTTGCTGATGTTTTACTATTTTTAACCGACTTCCCAAAAAGGAGGAGGTTCTATGTTCGACATTATGTTTGTTTTTTTTTTTTTGTGTATGTTCACCGATATCTCCGTCAATTGTAGACCGATTCTGAAAATTCTTTTCATGTTTGAAAAAGTATGTTTCGAAATTGGTCCAATTTTAATTTGGTCAAGATCTGACGAAGAACTTCGGAGATATACAACAGAACTCTTCAATAAATAACGGCAAATCTCTCGGGATTGCTGCAATCGCATGTCTGTATATTGTTTATACCATTTCATAACATAACATTACGCCAGTACGCTCTTAAGGGGTATGCAGATCTCTCATTTCACTGGTTATGTTCAAATTTCATGAAATCTATTCTGGCGTTATAGTTACCTTACTAACTTGCCTATTAGGTAGGACAACTAAAAAGTGAAAAACAAAAAAAATTGCAAAAAAATACTACCGACTTCCAAATACAAAACTACAAAGTGAAAAATAACTTTATTTTTTGAAGTCGATGTCCATAACGCAAAGAAAATGGTACCTACGAAAGACACCGACTTCAAAAAATAAAGTTATTTAGTTTTTAGTTTAATCGTCAAAGGATTTGGGCTGGGCGTTGATGAGTCAGACGGTCAGGACTTTTCTTTTTATTTACACAGTTAACAGAAGAAGTTAGAAGATAGATAGAATACACAATGTGAGTCGTCGCCGATTATTCATTCGTAAACCTGACTCCAGAAGGAAATTACTTTGTCAGCCATATGGAATACTAATAGATTTCGCTACAAAACCAATTTCTATTTACTTTAAATTGCTCGTGTTTCATAATTGAAAACAATATATCACGGGAATTTATTTTAAATGTTAGTTGCAATTGGAATTAATTAGTTGGAATTTAAATTTTAGTTGCAACGACCGTGGACACGGCAACACGGCCGAAACGACGGGTGAAATAGGTAAATAAACTATCGGAATAACCGCGTTAAATTCCCGTGATATATTGTTTTTCAATTTCTATTTGTCTTATTTATGTACTAGTTCCGCCTGCGTGAAATTAGTACTATATAACATTTTAAATTACAGCCTATGTGTTATTCTGATGTATGTCATCATCATCATCATTTCGGCTGAAATACGTCCACTGCGGGAAAAAGGCCCGCCCCCCTCCCCCCCGCCAGGCGTCGCCACATTGACCGATCCCGTGCGTGTCGCACCCAGCGCATTCCCACAACCTTAACCAGGCCATCGGTCCACCTAGTGGGAGGCCTTCCAACGCGTAGTCTTCCGGTTCGCGGTCACCATTCCAAAACTTTTCGGCCCTATCGGCCATCCGTTCTTCGAGCAATGTGCCCTGCCCACTGCCACATAGGTTTCGCAATTCTTCGGGCTATGTCGGTAACTTTGGTTACGTATAAGATACTCACTGCTGGGACACAGGACTCTTCTCTGTTACAAGGCATGGGTCACAAGAGCCCAGTGCGGGTCAGTAGATGTCACATCTTGTAGAATTGTTTTTTCAAGGAGTCTGTTTCGTCATGATGTAGTGGTGATGAAATAAATTAGATACACAAAGTAATCCGCCTGTCTGGATTTAAACCTACGAACTGCGACTCGTAAGTCAGGGCCGTAACCAGAATACCGTAAATTTTCGTTAAAAAAACCACTAAGTGGTTTTTGCGTGAACAACATCCATCTATTCACCCTGACACATATTAATAGTTTGTTTCTTTAAGTATACTATACCTATAAGACATGCGTCCCAAAATTGCTTTCGTAATACAATTAGTTGCAGCTTGGTTGTTTTATTTGTGGACATAATTTAAGGATAACTGTGTCATTCCAGCTTCAACTCTTAAAGACTTCCAAATCCTTGGACCTAGAAAGCTGAAATTTTGCACAGAGGTTCCCTTTATATAATGTAGACAAGAAATAAGGAAGGATTTTTCCAAATTCAACGCCTAAGGGAGTTATTAGGGATTAAAGTTTGTATGAAACTCTGTCACTATTTGAAATGAATGAAATATGGCAATATGGCCACTAAATTAAAAAAATATATATACTTTTTTTAGGGATTTTTTGAATTTCGTTCCAGTTTGTAAGAAAAATAAATTGTTTATCATCAAAATTGCTTGAAACTTAGTATTTCTGCTGTGAATGAAATTTCTGATCTCTTGCTTCACGTGTTGAATAATTGGTCGGAGCGATAAATTAAAATACGCAATGAATACTGTTAAACTGAAAAACTGAAAGGCATTGTGATCGAAAGAGAGACATTATGACTACCCTATAGGTCACTTCTGGGCAAACGTCGCCATCATTATCGCTTAGGTACTGTTAGCCTCTGTTTACACGATGCGAAAGTTTTCGTGCAGCTGCTGCTTGGACGGAATTCTTCTCGTATAAACGCGACCTTAGTAGAACTTCTGAGGTTCTATTAGTAGAATCATAGTAGATGCTGCATTCCTTGACGCGAAGAACAGACACAGATGGAGGAACATCACGAGAAAAACAAGAGAAATGTTGATCTGTCGTCGAAGAACACGACGTGAGGAGGGAGTGTAGATGCTTTGTAGAATATTGTTATATTTTTGTAATTCCCGTCTTCATACCATAAAAAATCATATCAACATAATTATGTTTCAATAAAAGGCATTAATCCGGATCGTCAGTCTGACCTTCTAATACATTTATATGTAGATAAATGTATACTCTTTCAGTAATTATACGCATTTCTAGCTACTAAAAGATCTCGTATATGTAGCTAGCTTACGTAGTCTGTACTATAACTTATTCGTTTCTTAATCAATTTCTACACCTACTAAAAACAGTAGCGCTGTGCTGTACAAAACGTCGCCGTGGTGACTCAGGTGGAGTGATATCGAAGTGAGCTATCAATCCCTAGCATTCGGTTGGAATGGATTCTGTTGATCGCTGTTAGTGATTTACATATTCATTCAAAGTCAAATCGAGGCTCGCCATGTTTAGGTTACTCAGCAATTCTCCAAACTTAGCTGATGAAGATGAGAACAGCACGATATCGTCGGCAAAACACAGCATTTTTCGCCGACAACGGTGCCTTCTTCTGCTCAGGGAACCTTTTCAATAGTGGCAGTGAAGAGTATGGGAGACAGCGGGTCTATTTGCTTGATACCTCTTTCTATACTAAAGATTGATCTAGTGATGGTAATTTTTATAGCTGCTGTACTATTGCGAAATATCGTTTTCAATAAGTTGACAAAGAAGGTATTTTAATTAAAAAAGGTATTATATATTTTGGTTGAGGCTAAAAAAGGTTGTAATTTAGTGCTATATAAGCCTACCCCCGTTGTTAATTTTTTGTTCTCACGCAAAATGTAATGCTTATAGATCCAGTGGTTTAATCTACTAGTTTTCTGACCTTCGATTTAAGAATTTATTAATAAGTAGAATTAGGGCTGATAACTGCAAAATGCACAAAACATATTATACAGTTACAGTTATCAACTCTTGATATGGAGTCAGGAAATAGGAAAATAAAACAATTACCTTATCAGTGTGTTTGTCCGTGTTTAGCACTTAACTGCCAGCTTATCAATGCTCTTGATCTTGGTAGGTTAATTAAAAAATGAAATTATTCCAACTACATGACATTATCCCTGTTTTCTTATAGAAACTAAACCCATATTTTGCCAGTTGAGTATAACTTCAGACTCCGGGTGCAATTGTTTTTTTATCGGTTACATTTCGGGGATTGTGCGATGGAACTGCACGCTTTGATTTCTCCTAGCCCTTTCCATCTTCGGACTACAAGACGTACGGCCATGCGCCATCGGTACATGGTGGACATGCCACCCATATATTGTGTGCGTTTTGTTAATACTTTCATTGTTCGCACAGCTAAGGAGTGTAATTCCCTGCCGGAGTCTTTGTTTCCTAATAGATACAACATTGGGATCTTTAAGTCAAGAGTGAATAGTTTACTTCTATGCAAGCTTGCTTCACTGTAGACCACATCATCGCTTACCATCAGGCGATATAGTGGTCGAACTAAGTTAGGTTTAAAAAAAACAAGTCCAGGCTCCGGGCTGACACTCAGCAATCCCGTTAGCCGAGCCGTGAATCGAACCTAGGACGTCATTCTTAGTAATACCTAGCGCTTGTGACCAAAACACCAACGAGGTAGATGCGTATTTGTGAAAGAAGCAGGTACAAACAAACGGCCAAAACTGTTAGATCTTCTTCTCCGTGTCGATGATTTCTTCACAAAAATTTCTTCGAACATTATTCAGCCACGTCAATAGCCCTAGCGCTGGCCTCTCAAAGGTCTTACATGGTGCAGGTGTTTTTACATAAGGAGCAGGACAGGAGATGGGGCATCGTCTGTGGGGTGGTTCCGCAGTCACACTGTGGTTGAATGGAGTACCCCCATCTAAGTTATGCATACAGCTGCCCACTTGGCTTCGTAACCGGTTTAGAGATTTCCAGATGGGCCATGGCTGTTTATGGCCCCCTTTTCCCCTTTTCTACAAGCTCAACATAGTCAGTTGGAGGGGGTTATTTGAGGAGCCACAGTTTCTTGCGAGCTTTGCTAGGGCTGTTGTCATTAATTATTTTAGTCGCCTTATGGAAGCTCTTCTGACTCTTACATCGCCATCTCCTTGGTTGCTCCATGTTGTACATTAGGTGTCGTTTGTCGGTCTCCTGTTTGTGCTTCTCGGACGAACAGGCAAATTCTCTTAGAAATGCCGGAGGGGCTATTCCGGCTGTTAGATGAAGACCCCAGACGCCCGCGCCCCAGAAATTACTCATAACTTTCTATATAAAAAACTATGGGATTAAGTAGTGTCAGTATGTACTTTGAACGTACGTATACTTGCAACATTGGGCCGACGGCCAATTTTCTAGCTATCAGGTGCTAAAGGTACGTAAAAATCGTATTATCTGTAAATGACCTGTTTTTTTATGGATACTGTATAACGTTAGAAATTAGAAATCACTACTGCCAGGCATTTTTCATCGGCGGTTATTTATACTTTATTCTGTACAGCATATGTACTGTACTTCATTTAAAATGAGTACTATTTTTGCGTACCTTTAGCACCTGTAGAAATCTTTGAGAAATGTCAGAGGCGTCTGTGATCTTGGTCCATGTAGCGACGCCTTGTTTTACAAAAGAACCCCACAATCTATAAAAATTGTATAATACAATAGTAAAATAAATCATAGTGAAGGGATCGTGTCGATCTATCTTTTGCCCGCTGACGGCGCGACACGTGAAAAATATTGGCCCGTTTTATCATGGATTATGGAAAGTGGGCAACAATATGCGGTCAGGCACGTCTGCGGACCATATTGTTGCGTTGCCCGACCACCGAATATATTGCATTTTGATTGCTTAATGTACATCCAATGAAATTCGCATGAAAAAAGATCACATCTGCAAAGTTATGAAAGATTTTATTATCTATCTATTTAAATACACATTACATACATGTATTTAACATGAAAAATGGCTGCTGTTTGAAATATCTAATGTAGGTCCTGTTAACCTACTTGTATTTGTCTGTGGTGTAATGAAAATATAGCAGATGAAAACTTGTCTCAGTATAACTACGGATAGAATGGTAATCTCGTTGATTTTAATTTAATTACTTTCTGGATCCCACAATCTATATCCATGTGGACTTGTAGGCAACTCATTCTGCATTATCTGTGCCTTTTTAGTCTATGTCTTTTATTGTATTGTGTTAGCTGTAGTTTATTGTTATCTGTGGCATGCGAGCTGGCAGCCTCGCATGCGCCGTATGTTGCTGTCCTTGTCGCCCTTGTGCGGGCGTGCCCTATTGTCCTTGTCGCTCTGTAGCCAGCGTTGCCGTTCTTGGCAACGCCATGACGTGTGCGGGCGCAGAGCTCAAGGCAGTCGCGAAATATTCTACCTGGGAGTAGTACGCGCGCGGCCCCGTTAGCCCCATTGTCGTTAAGGGAGCCTCTTTCACTTCGGCGTGTATTATGTAAGTAGCCGTATTTGTTCTGTGTTTCTGTGTAAAGTGTATGGTTATGTGATTGAAATAAATTGCACAAGTTTGCCAGTAATTTGGTATTGAGTTTCCATTGTGTTTAAAATAATCCGGTCCTAATCGCAAAATTAAATTTGGCTCCCTTAACGACAATGGGGCTAACGGGGCCGCGCGCGTTCTACTCCCAGGTAGAATATTTCGCGACTGCCTTGAGCTCTGCGCCCGCACACGTCATGGCGTTGCCAAGAACGGCAACGCTGGCTACAGAGCGACAAGGACAATAGGGCACGCCCGCACAAGGGCGACAAGGACAGCAACATACGGCGCATGCGAGGCTGCCAGCTCGCATGCCACAGATAACAATAAACTACAGCTAACACAATACAATAAAAGACATAGACTAAAAAGGCACAGATAATGCAGAATGAGTTGCCTACATTCCACCCCCTTGTTCCTGAACACTCACGTCAGTAGGCAACACAACTAAACCATATTATCTATCTACATTACTCTTAACTTAGTGTCCTTATTAAAGTCTCACTTATTGTCATTAACACCCTTGGGTAACCGGTGACCCGCACTGTTACAAAACACATACACACAACGCGACGACGCACTCGATACGTGATATGTGCACGGTGAACGGGTTCCCGCTGGCGCGCGGTCGGTCCCATGACAGACGGCGCGGGGGGCGCCTTCGGAGCGGCGGGCGGCGTCGGCGTTGCGGGCGCCGTCGTAGCAACGAGCGGCGCCGACGCGGCGGACGGCATCGGCCTTGTGCAACATATGCGCGGGGGGCGCCTTCGTAGCGGCGTCGGCGTTGCGGGCGCCGTCGTAGCAACGAGCGGCGGACGGCGTCGGCGTGGGGCGCAAAACATGCGCGGGGGCGCCTTCGTAGCGGCGAGCGGCGTCGGCGTTGCGGGCGCCGTCGTAGCAACGAGCGGCGCCGACGTGGCGGACGGCATCGACGTGGGGCGCAACATATGCGCGGGGGGCGCCTTCGGAGCGGCGGGTGGCGTCGGCGTTGCGGGCGCCGTCGTAGCAACGAGCGGCGCCGACGCGGCGGACGGCGTCGGCGTTGCGGGCGCCAACGTGGCAACGAGTGGCATCGACGCGGCGGACGGCGGCGGCGCGTGGAACACTGGCGACTGGGCCTGAACAGCGGGCCCGGAGAATATCGCCACGGGCGCAAATGATGCGCTGGGGGCGCCTTCGGAGCGGCGGGCGGCGTTGCGGGCGCCGTCGTAGCAACGAGCGGCGTCGACGCGGCGGACGGCGGCGTCGTAACAACGAGCGGCGCCGACGCGGCGGACGGCATCGGCGTGGGGCGCAACATATGCGCGGGGGGCGCCTTCGTAGCGGCGGGCGGCGTCGGCGTGGGGCGCAACACATGCGCGGGGGGCGCCTTCGGTGCGGCGGGCGGCATCGGCGTTGCGGGCGCCGTCGTAGCAACGAGCGGCGCCGACGTGGCGGACGGCGTCGACGTGGGGCGCAACATATGCGCGGGGGGCGCCTTCGGAGCGGCGGGTGGCGTCGGCATTGCGGGCGCCGTCGTAGCAAGGAGCGGCGCCGACGCGGCGGACGGCGTCGGCGTGGGGCGCAACTTATGCGCGGGGGGCGCCTTCTGAGCGGCGGGCGGAGTCGGCGTTGCGGGCGCCGTCGTATCAACGAGCGGCGTCGGCGTGGGCCGCAACATATGCGCGGGGGGCGCCGGCGGCGTGCGGCCAGCCAGCGACGAGCATGACGCTGGCGGCGTGGGCGTTATGTCCTCGTGTTCGCAGAGGACTTCAGCAGGCGGGGAGAATGTGACAACACGTGGGGCATGTACGAGCCCACGTGCACGTTCTCGATGCAGGTCTTCGGTAAAGCACGCGCCAGCCAGTGCGGGGGGCACCAGCGGCAAGGCTGCGCATTCGCAGGCAGCCTGATCAGCAATTGGGGAGAATGTCACAACACGTGGGGCATGTACGAGCCCACGTGCACATTCTCGATGCGGGCCCTCGGTCGAACACGTGTCAGCCGGCACGAGGGGCGCGGGCGACTCGTCCATTTGTTTGCAGGGAACTTCAGCAGCAGGCGGGAAGAATACCTCGATCTCGGCGATCTCCAATGCCAGCCTCTTCCTCATCAGCTGTTCATTATCTTTTATCCGTTGTTCACTCAATTTGGCGAGCTCTTCTTCGGCCCTGAAAACGGCAGCAGCCAGGCGGGCTTCGCGGCTCAGACGGCTTGATCTCACCCGGGACAAGCACGTGGCACTTTCCCTCCCACGTGGTACTGTGGGAACACACGTGTTGTCAAGTTCCAGGGCTTCGTGGCTACGGCTGCTCGCTCTCGACCTGAATGTCGCACACGTGGCATTAATCGAACCACGCGTTACAGACGCGATATCCGATCCAGGTCGGTGCTCGGCACTAGCGGCTTTGCTCCGTGTGACAACACCAGTAATTTGGTTTTCCATTGTGATCCGGCTCGAAGGACCAATTTTGCGATTAGGACCGGATTATTTTAAACACAATGGAAACTCAATACCAAATTACTGGCAAACTTGTGCAATTTATTTCAATCACATAACCATACACTTTACACAGAAACACAGAACAAATACGGCTACTTACATAATACACGCTGTACAGTCTAAAACTGTACATATTTTGCTGACGCGGTGCCGTGCACCACACGTGCGTCATTCCAATAATATTATAAATACACATGAAACACTTTAAATCAATGAGTACGATAACTGCTACGCGGTGACTAACATTAGAGAAAGGAATCGTCAACAGTATTACTTGTAAACACAAAAATACGTAATAAATCTAACGAAAACTGAGTGATCTTTTCTCTTCGTGCTTCAACCTCAACAACAACAACTCTGCAAGTGTACGAATCGTACATTTTTTGGTCCTTCGAGCCGGATATTTGGTGCCACTGTGTCTCTTTACGGTAGCGAATCGGTTTAGCTGGTCTCCCAGAAGCGGGTCGCCCCAGCTAGATTGAGAAGTCGCATAATATCGTGACAGAGGTGCAAGGGTGCTGAGTTCCACTGACCATTTCAAATCAAGTAAGTCAACGATTTCAAGATTTGAAACGGAGAAGACTACAAGCAACGCAGTAGCCTTCGCAATACAACGCAACGCTCTCCTGCCACAGTCAACGACGTGTCAGCAAGCATCAACATGGATATGCTAGAATTGCAGTCAACGTGCTTCGATAACATCAAAGCATTATGTGTCAACTATCGCAAGGATTCATCATCACGAAAATCTGTGGAATACCTGAAGAAACGCTTGTCGTCGCTAGAAAACCAATGGCAAGACTTCGAAGGCAGGCATGCCCAACTGTTGCTCGAACTAGAAGATAAGAACATAGCATATTTCAAGGACGACATCTACGAAAAAACTAAAGAAATGTTCTTATCAACTAAAACAGACATAACTAGCAAACTGACGACTTTGAGCAAACAAAACGTGAAGTTCGACCTAGGTGGGACTTCAGAAGATGACGACAGCAACATACAACTCTTGCTTAACAAGCAAGAATGCAATTTCAACGCGATTCACCGTGTCATCTCCAAGATTGACTTAATCACTATATCGGAAAGATGGGAACTGGAAGACCACTTCGCAACCTTGAAATCGAAATGGGAACCCATCGATAAACTTCATTGGGAAATAGACTTTCAACTGAAAGGATCCAACGAACATTACTACAAAATGTTCACGGACATTGAACAACAATATGATGAGCTAAAGAGGAAAATCCATGCCAAAATCTGGTCCACCGTCCACTACCAGAAATCGACACCTAAGATCGAAATCCCTGAGTTCTCCGGCAACTACAGTCAGTGGATCTCCTTCAAAGACCTATTTCTGGAAGCTATTCACAAAAACCCTATGATCAACAACGCGCAGAAAATGCAACACTTAAAGACCAAGCTGCGAGGAGAAGCTGAACGCTTAGTGCAGCATCTGACCATTAGCACTGAAAACTATAACTCATGCTGGGATATATTAATTCAGCGCTACGACAATCGTCGCCTCCAGTTTACTTCATTTATGAACAACATGCTAAATCTGCCGATCATACAACATGCAGACTCATACAATTTGAAGAAGATGCATGACGTCATTACCGAATGCCTGAACGGCATCTCTAACATCGGTATTGATACTTCAACTTGGGACCCGATCATTGTGCACATCATGTCACAAAAACTGGACTCCAGTACTTTGAGTGACTACATGAAAGAACTTCAAGATCACAGAGAACTACAGAACCTCCACGACTTCCTGTATTTCCTCGAAACACAGTTCATGGCATACGAAACGATGAAATCAGCTAAAAGGGCGAACCCTACAGCCACAGAAAAATCATCCAACTGGAAAACATTCAACAAGCAAACCCAGATGAAGAAACATAACTATAACTTCAATCAAAATAAAACAAACAACTATCATGCTATTTACGGAAAATGCCCATTCTGCAACGGAAGTCACGTTCTGCGCCAATGTGACAAATTCCTACAAATGGACTTTGGCAAGCGAAATGACACCGTGTCGAAACTGCAGCTGTGCAAAAACTGTTTATTCAGCCACGGAAATGACGAGTGCAAATCCACGAAAATGTGCAAAGAATGTAACTTGAAACACAACACACTATTGCACAATCCGGACAACCAAACCATAACGTCAGCGACTAGAAAAAACAATGTTGAAAAACGCCCTTCATCTCAACAACCAACATCTAACCATTTGTCTAAAGACAACATGGAGGTTCTACTGACTACGGTCCAGCTGAGAATAAAATCTGCAGATGGGATTTATGTAACACTACGTGCGTTGCTCGATCAAGGCTCACAGGTGAACTTGATAACAGAAAACGCTGCACAAATATTACGTCTTCCTCGGCGCGGGATCAACGCATCAGTATCGGGAATCGGCTCTGTTTCCAGAGAATGCAGGGGAAAACTGAAACTTACCTGTCAATCGATTCACTCCGATTATAACTTTGAAACTCAAGCACTTATTATGACGAAGCTAACAAACAACCTGCCTATGAAAACGTTCGAGAAAGGTGCATGGAGTCACTTGAAAAACTTGAAACTTGCAGATCCTGACTTCAACGTATCTCGGCAAATCGACCTATTACTAGGAGCCGACGTATACTCCGAAATTATCCTAGGAGGTGTATTGAAAGGCAATAACAGCTCCCCAGTTGCACAACAAACGCAAATTGGGTGGATTTTATGCGGAAAGATGAAACAAACGTTTAACTGCCACGTTACTGTAGTCAACTTAGAGGATTTAACAAAATTTTGGGAGAATGAAGAAATTCAAAAAACTAAAGATATCCCCAAAGATGACCAGTGTGAACAATTTTATAACGAAACTGTAAGAAGATCATTTGACGGAAAGTACATCGTCAAAATGCCTCTAGTTCCAGACTACAAAGAGAAACTAGGCAAGTCTAGAACAATTGCGGTTTCGCAGTTTCTACAGTTGGAAAAACGGCTAGAGAAGAACGAAAA
The DNA here is from genome assembly GCA_964057195.1 of Orthosia cruda. NCBI lineage: Eukaryota > Metazoa > Arthropoda > Insecta > Lepidoptera > Noctuidae > Orthosia > Orthosia cruda. The sequence continues at coordinate 44,145,482 of OZ059826.1, forward strand.
GCTTTCCTCCATGTACAAAAAATTCATGGAAGAGTACGCGGATCTGGGTCACATGAAATTAGCACCTCAGATACCTACTGACGTCTACTTCTTACCGCACCACGGGGTCTTGAGAGAAAACTCGACAACAACAAAGTTGAGGGTCGTATTTAACGCCTCTCAAAAAACTACGACTGGCGTCAGCCTGAACAACGTCATGGAAAAAGGCGCCAACTTACAAAAGGACATTCAGGCCCTTATACTGAAATGGCGAACGTATAAATACGCATTTACGGCTGACATTGAAAAGATGTACCGCTGCATTTGGATTTCAAAAGAACAACAACATCTACAGAGAATTGTATGGCGGGACTCACGAGATCAACATCTTCGCGATTACCAGCTCTGCACAGTAACCTACGGGACCAAATGCGCACCATGGCTAGCTATGCGAACATTGAAGCAACTAGCCATTGACGACGGTCACAAACATCCGGCAGCTGCCAAGACACTCATAGAAGAATGCTACGTAGATGACGTCATTAGCGGCCATAACAACCTCACAGAAGCGAAAAAACTGCAAAACTCCTTGATCCAACTGTTAAAAGGAGGAGGCATGAATTTACGGAAGTGGACAGCCAATGACCGCGCTATACTGGAAGACTTACGCAAGGATCAAATTTCAACTCAAACCATGTTTGATTTTAAAGGGGAAGAATCAAGCAAAACGTTAGGCCTCGGTTGGAATCCAAACAGCGACAACTTCCACTTTAACTGGCCTGTGGAAAACTCCAAACAACTAACAAAGAGATCTTTACTCTCAGCCATATCAAGATTTTACGACCCATTGGGTTGGCTCTCCCCAGTAACGGTCAAGGCCAAACTACTATTCCAGAAAGTCTGGATGAGTAAACTTAGCTGGGATGACATAGTGCCCAGCAACATTGAATCTGAGTGGCTGAACCTAAAAACAGAACTGCCGTTCATTAATAAAATAACGATAAATAGATGGATTGGCGACACACAACAATGTGTCGAATTGCTAGGCTTCTGCGACGCAAGTGTAAAGGCGTACGCTTGCGTTATTTACAGCAAGGTGTTCAACGAACATGGCCAACCCATCGTAACTCTACTTGCTGCTCGAACAAGGGTGGCTCCACTGACTCAGAAAACAACACTACCAAGACTGGAACTGTGTGGTGCTCAGCTACTAGCTGACTTGATGGAGAAAACCAAGGAAACATTCTGTGGATATAACATATCAACACGGGCTTGGTCGGATTCTCAAGTGGTCCTCGCGTGGATTCAAGGCGAAACATCAAGATGGGAAACTTACGTAGCCAACAGAGTTACAAAGATCAAAAACGTCATTCCTGCAGCTCAGTGGCATTATGTCAAATCAGAGCAAAATCCAGCAGACTGCGCCTCAAGAGGTCTTTTGCCAAGCAAACTAGTAAACTTCAACCTGTGGTGGCAAGGCCCAGAGTTCTTAACAAAACAAGATCCGCCGGCAGATATGCCTTGCACTTTCCAAACGAATTTTGGCGGCTTAAACCACGCTAAAATCACGCAAGAAAATATCGATCATAATATAATTATCAATTTATTGAGCAAATGCAGCTCATTGACACAAGCAAACAGGGTCATCGCATGGATATTACGCTTCATTACAAATGTGCGCAATAGGACGAAATCGGAAACTACGTACCTAACAACAAGTGAACTAAGCGCAGCGCGCATTAGTATCATTATTCAAGCGCAGCGATTGCAGTTCAATTCTGAATACAAACAAATTGTTAACAACGAAACAGTATCAAAGAAAAGCGCAATTTGCAAATTGAATCCTTATGTAAACAAAGCGGGCATCATCTGTGTCGGAGGTCGTCTTAAACATTCAAGATTAACTGGGGATATGAAGAATCCAATAATCGTACCACATAAAGGAAGATTTACACAACTTCTTATAGAACAAGCACATTCAGCCACATTACATGGAGGAGCTCGGCTAACGCTGACTTATATTAGACAGCGTTACTGGATCGTTGGCGGCAACCGGGCTGTCAAGAACCAACTTCGAAGATGTGTACGCTGCCATCGCTTCAACAAGACAGATAGCTATCAACTGATGGGTGACCTACCACCGCAAAGGATCACTCCGTGCCGCCCTTTCACGCACACAGGAGTAGACTTTACCGGTCATGTGGATGTTAAACACAACAAGGGTAGAGGCGTAAAAACTTCAAAGGGATACATAGCCATATTTATATGTATGGCGACGAAAGCTGTTCATATTGAACTCGTATCAGACCTTAGCACAGAAACGTTTATGGCGGCCTTCCAAAGACTATGTGCGAGACGCGGCACCCCGAAACACATGTACTCTGACTGTGGTACAAACTTTATCGGCGCTGCAAAGGTGCTTCGTCAGGAATTCGAAGAGTTCAAACAACTACTGAAACCAGATGTTTTCAACGAACTGGCCAAATTGGAGGTGGAGTGGCATTTCAACGCCCCCGCCTGGCCAACTGCTGGCGGTCTGTGGGAAGCTGCCGTCAAGTCTATGAAGCACCATCTGCGACGAGTACTGGGGGACCAAAAACTAACGTACGAGGAGTTCATAACGATTTTAGCAAAAATAGAAGCCTGCATGAATTCAAGACCTCTGTGCCCGCTAACTGAAGATCCAGAAGAGTTCTACAACTGCCTAACGCCTGGACATTTCCTTACAGGAAGCCCAATATTGTCCATGCCACTCTCGGATTACAGTGACGTAAAAAACATTGATTTACGCCGTAGATGGCAGCTTACCGAGCATATGTTCCAACAATATTGGAAAAGCTGGTCAAACGATTACCTTACCACTCTACAAACACGTAGTAAGTGGAACAAGCCTTCTAGAAACGTTAAAGAAGGCGATGTAGTACTGGTGAAAGAAAACAATCTACCGCCGGGAAAATGGGCCCTAGGTCGGATTCTGGAAACACATCCAGGATCTGATGGATATGTTCGAGTAACTACTGTTAAAACTCAAGCAGGAATCATAAAGCGCCCAATAACAAAACTGTCGCCATTACCATTGAACTCTGAAACTGAGGAAACCAAAGAAAACGAAATGAAAAATAAGCCTCCACAGAAATCGAAAAACGAACGGCGGAAGAAGTCAAAGAATCTTATCTCAACGTTACTAATAACAATGTTATCATTGTTTACATTTGTAACGGGATCTTATACCGCCACCGATGGCACGCGCGGAGCGCCGGCGGCGACCGCTCAGATTACAAGTCTGGAACGCGAGCGGCCCATATACTATGACACCGTCGGCAAAATGCAAGTAGTGCACGATGAATGGATACTAATGATGTACTACAACCTAACAAACTATTGGGATGGGACTCGTCGTACTCAAACTTACTTCGAGAATATTCACAACTTATGCCAAAAAACGAATCTACAACACTGCAGATCAACCATGGAACAATTAAATCATGAACTAGAACTTCTAAACTACTACAACTCTATACTTATAAATCCCCACAAACACCTGAGCAACAGGAAGAAACGGGGTCTAGTCGACGGAGTCGGCTACATAGCTAACAGTCTGTTTGGGATATTGGACCAACAATTCGCTAAGAAATATCAAAACGATATTCAATCTCTGCAAACCAATGAGAACTACTTACTTGAGTTATTAAAAAATCAAACAACGATTGTGGAGCTTGAGAATCAAGTATTGAAACAAACTGAAGACAATATTCAGCGTCAATTCAACTCCATTGATAACTTTATCAATCAGACCAATAAAAATATAGCATCCATCGAAACGGAAATGGAAATACTTTCGGCTACTACCTACCTCAACTCTGCTTCGTTAACGACGTACCTATTGATCAACAGCTTGAGGACGTTCCAGGAGATGCTGTTTAATACTCTAACTAACGTCTACCAAGGTCATGTAGATGTCCATCTGATAAGTCCGGTGCGTCTGATTCAAAAATTAACGGAAATATCCGGAAGCCTTCCGAAATCTTTATCGCTACCAGTTGAGAACTACAAAGAAAACATTAAAGATATCTACAAGCTGATCAATGTGAAAGCACGAGTTACTGAAAATTACTTTCTTTTCGAAGCACATATTCCACTTGTAGCTAACGAAGATTTCGTAATATACCAAGCGATACCTTTACCGGTTAACAATGCTAAGGAAACTACATATGTGCAGTTATCAAACGAGTACATCGCTGTCAACTTCAAGAAGAACATTTACGTGTCTATGTCCAAAGATGACTTGAAACACTGCATGCAACAAAAATCGCAGAATTTCTTATGCAAGAAAAACCTGCCATCATTTGACCTACACAGCAAAAACGCTCCTTGTGAGGCAAAACTGCTATCGCATCAAAACAATGAACCTTGTGACGTCGAACGCGCGTCATGCAAAGACACTTGGATAGAGTTACAAACTCAAAACAGCTGGCTGGCGATTTGCTGCGAAACGTGTGCATTACGAATCATATGTAGCAACGACGTCACATCACAAACCATTGCATTATCGAACATAGTGACATTATCTCAGGGATGCGTACTGCAATCCAACGACTTAACCATCTACGCTCAACGCCGATACAGCAGTCATATGAAGATGGATTATGAGTTTACAGCTCCAACATTTGATACATCTATTAACAAGATAGTGAACTTAACATATCGCTATGCTCCAAATATCCTTCAGTCAAAGGCTACGGATCAGGAAATTGTAACAATTGATCAGAAAATTGCAACTCAACGGCAAAATGAAGCTTCACTACCAACACTAACAAGTCACGACATTCATCAATATGCCATAAGTTACTCTTTGCTGGCGATCGCCATCATAGTCGTACTTGTCGTGGTTGGGAGAAATCGTTGTCCACACTATTGCACACACAACGCTAAGAACAAAACTTCGAGTCAACCTGAAGATATTGAACTTCAAGTTTTCCGCAAAACAGAGTGCCAGCAGCATGAAACCGTCGCAGCACAAACAACAAAGGACTTGCGGCGGGAGCCTCAACCTGGGAACAGGAACATCGCCTTTCTATTTGATTGATTAATTACTTAACTAACTTTGTGATGACTTTTCCTTTCTCTTCTCGTTGGTTTCTTCTTTTTGGGTTGCCAAGATGTACAGTCTAAAACTGTACATATTTTGCTGACGCGGTGCCGTGCACCACACGTGCGTCATTCCAATAATATTATAAATACACATGAAACACTTTAAATCAATGAGTACGATAACTGCTACGCGGTGACTAACATTAGAGAAAGGAATCGTCAACAGTATTACTTGTAAACACAAAAATACGTAATAAATCTAACGAAAACTGAGTGATCTTTTCTCTTCGTGCTTCAACCTCAACAACAACAACTCTGCAAGTGTACGAATCGTACACACGCCGAAGTGAAAGAGGCTCCCTTAACGACAATGGGGCTAACGGGGCCGCGCGCGTCCTACTCCCAGGTAGAATATTTCGCGACTGCCTTGAGCTCTGCGCCAGGGTTACCAACTCCTTAAAATAAATAGCCCTAAGATCAAGATGAAATAGCCCTAAATAGCCCTAAATGCAATATTCAAAAGCCCCAAAAAAAACCCTGTATTGGGTACATATTATTATTTTTTTTAATTTTTGTCTCTTATTTACTAAGGTAAATAAAATATTACTTTGTATTAGAACTTATTGTAACGAATTAAAGATCCATATTGTTAATAATTGTAAATAAATCGTTTACGTTCCAACTTGGCGTTTCATTTGAGCTTTCGGAGTTCTTTGGGTCATACATTATACAATGTTTATTATAAACAAACTGTAACATTTTCGGCAATGGAGTAAATGTAACGAATGATCTATCATCTCTTTTAAAATGAATCGTGTCATCATTAAACTTTGCAGCATTTCAAGGAATAATTGGTTTCTTTAGTAATGCATGAAATATTATTTATGGCCCTAAAAAAAGCCCTAAATATTTTTGGGCCCTAAAAAGAGCCCTACGTGGAAATTTTCGCCCTAAATTTGGGGCCAAAAGCCCTAAGTTGGCAAGCCTGCTCTGCGCCCGCACACGTCATGGCGTTGCCAAGAACGGCAACGCTGGCTACAGAGCGACAAGGACAATAGGGCACGCCCGCACAAGGGCGACAAGGACAGCAACATACGGCGCATGCGAGGCTGCCAGCTCGCATGCCACAGATAACAATAAACTACAGCTAACACAATACAATAAAAGACATCGACTAAAAAGGCACAGATAATGCAGAATGAGTTGCCTACAGGACTATATCCAAAAAATCTCATTGCTTTTGCTCTTTCTTCAAATTTTGACTTTCTTTTTTATCTAATTCTCTGTACTTTGTATCTTTCGATGTTTCTTATTCCATAATATCTCACATTTGTTTCATCAAAATGCAAACATCTCTCGAGATTTTAAAATATAAGCTAAGTTTTAAAAAGGATATTTTTTCTCTCGTCGAAATCTACACTTATATATATAATTAATATTATAAAGAGGAAAGATTTGCTTGTAAGATTGTTTGCAATGGTTAAACTCAAAATCTACTTAACCCTTTTGAAAATTATTTCACCAGCATAAAGCTACACGTTTGCCTGAGTGACATAGGCTATTTTTTATCCCGAAAACGAGTCCTATGGGTGGGCCACGGGAGCGAAGCCGCGAGGAAAAGCTAGTCTTATATACACGCTACTAAATCTCTGCTTGTCATGTGGGCAGCACACATTTCAGCCTCGTACTATATGTGTGTGTACTGTGTGTATAAAGCTTTGAAACGAACCGAAATCAAACCATAAATAAATTATTCTATCACTCAGCAGTCTCTCTGGTAAACCGTTGTCCTAAAAAAAACATAACGTCAGCTTCCATCGCTATCTACGATGTGTATTTATTGAATTTAATAAAAACATACAAAAACTAAACATACTATGCGCCCTGTTTTCGTTTACAGAAAATATTCACAATATTTTAAAAATGTGAAGAGAATTGCGTGGTACGAAAGATGCCTTTCGATGCTTTACCTATCCACTGTATTATTGATTGAAGTATTTATTACATTATGTACCTATACAAAGGGATTTCCAGTATCGAGTGCCAAGGAAATGGCATGATTTCAGTTTCCAATGATTTTCTTTTAACGTTGATTGTTATAATACTCGTACTTCAGTTACAAGTTGATAAGATACTATCATAATGTGTTTGATAACACCAAACATGTTTCCAGCTACATACCACTAATGAAAGTACCTCAATATATTTTCAGGTATATTTATTACACATTCTAACAAAAAAAGAAAAATTGTAACCGAATTCCGTTAAAATAAAAAAATACAAATGTGTACCCACGACAGGTTGGTCAGTCAACTGGAAGGTTATATGGATGACTTGGTAGTCTATTTCGAGGAGTTCGTGAAGAAGTCTATGTTGGTGATATCTGTGGCAGTGGGGACACTGGTTCTGATGGTAAGGTACGTCCTCAAGCTAATGTCTGAACAAACTACCCGCAGAGAGCTATCTGATGACACGACAGGTTGGTAGAGAATACAATAATGTACCTATTATACCTACCTTTTTTTTTGTCCGTGGGAAACCTTCAAAAGACGCCAGGACTTGTGGGGGAAAAGACCAGGGAGTGTGGGATTTTTATCTCACTAAAACCACCCCGGTGATCACCATCATCACATGGAACGTTGCCTTTTAAAAGACCACCCCGGGACTCCCTCTGTGCAACGCCTGTTTACAAAAAGGGGGTTCTGGGGGGGGTCTGCTTGTTAGGGCACATCCCTGGGGCGACTGCGAGACGTCTCCCCTGAGACTCGCAGTTCACGGTAGCATGTGACCACTGTGCCACCGTCTTACCTGAAGTCACATGCTGGGCGGAGAGAGTCCACAATCTGGGCGCCCGTTACCTACTTAGAGCAACTCAGTCTGTCAGTGTTAAATTGTGAATAACTGGGATTCAGCACTGGTACAAGTTATACCTACCTAACATCAACATCCATACAGGAAGTCATGGCTAAATAACTACGTTCGCACGGGTCGATCTTCAAGATTAAGCAACGCCTCCCGAGGGCGGTCCGGTGATGGGTGACCGTCTTACATAGCTAGTTTCGGTCAGTGGGTTATCTTAGGTCCCTCGGATGGTACCTACTTAAACAGTCGTTACCCAGATACCGGGTTGTGGAGGTCAGATAGGCAGTCGCTCCGTGTAAAATACTGGTACTCACTTTCAGTTAAATCAGGTTAGACTGGAAGCTGACCCCAAAACAGTTTGAAAAAGGCTAGGCAGATTTATAGGCCATCATCATCATCATCAACCTTTTTAATGTACCCGCTGCTGGTACACAGGCCTCTTCTCTGTGAGAGAGGGAATGGGCCGTAATCCACCATGTGGGCCCAGTGCGGGTTGGTTATTGTCACATGTCTTCGTATTTTTGGTTCTAGGACATGCCGTTTTCCTCACGATGTTTTCCTTCACCGTTTTGAGAGCGGTGGTGATGAAATAATTTACACAAAGTAAAGCGCCTGCCTGGGTTCAAACCCACGACCTACAACTTGTATGTCGCGGCTGATACCACTGGGCCACCACTGCTCTTCACTCACTTTTATTTATAGGTATCTTCCTAACATAATTCGGAAACGCCACCACTGTAATTAAATACTTTCATAATAACGGTGGTATTACAAGGTAATCCGCAGTACACATGGACACAACACAAACAGAAGTCCGTGAAACAAACTGTTAGTAACTCGAGTTATGTTTGACTTCCTGGAAGTTTTCAGGCGACCTCGACGTAATATGAAATACATTTCTGTCTTGTTTAGAACCACGATTATACGTAAAATTTTAACTTTTGTAGATGAAATGACGGCCACAAAGACTCATTTGGAGCATAAATATGCTGTTACATATTTTTGGTGTATAACAATGTTTACTCGGTCCGTGAATATTTTTTTCTTCTACAATTTGAATTATAGTATATTTTTGCACGTTTTTACAGTTTCATTGCACCAAAATGTGTTACAATACAAATTTAAACAATCGAGTAGAATGCCTCAGAAATTTAAAACCGCGCCATCTATTGGCATCAATTTTAAATGATCCATCCATCAATCTTTGAAATGTGAATTAAAAGCCCAATATTACATCATTTTGAGCTTTGGAGAGTTGATTAAACAAGACCATACAAATGTTATGGTCATTTCCAGAATTTACGCACAATTCAATAGGTAACAAATCGGTGCATATCGCGCCATCTATTGATATTTATTTGAACCACGCTGGGACCCCGTGCTTTTACTATGAAAAAAAAACCTGAAAACAAAAAAAGCTGTCAGTACATTTTGTCGAGTTTAGCAAATATAAACGTGTGGGACAGTTGATTACAATGACCCCTTTGAGGTTTGCGTTGTTGCTGTTACGCCTACTTATTATAGTTACAATGCAGTCTACTCTCTTAAATTTACTAGATATATTTGAATCTCCTGTTTTATCTTGAGGAAATACCTACCCATAGTCCCAAAGTTCAGAGATGGCGAAATGAGCTGGACTAATATAACAAAGATTCGTCTTTGACAGCTCTGAACAGGGAGAGATGGAAGGAGAGAGCCTTTGCCCACCATTGGAACGCTACGGGCTAAGAAGATAAATTACTCGAAAGCCGTATCCAAGATAACTTCACAACCAGGCATGCTACAAGTACAACATGCCTGATCTATCTCGCTCCTTGTTCTAGCCGATACGACGGCTGACGAATCGGCTGGCGAGACGGTGATTAATCTAACTTTATTTACCCGACTGTGGGAGGGTAATGTTTTTCGAGTTTATGTATGTATGTCCATTTCTATAACACGCTCTATAGCCCAAACGGCTTGACGGATTATAACATATGAGGTGTCGTTGGATTTTTCTGAATTGTGGGAGTGGCATAGGTTAATAATCTTTAAAAATAGCGCCCCTCCTAAAAAAGGGAGGTGTTTTTTTTTTTCTTTATATCAAATGAAAGCTACTAAATAGGCAATTCCTAAAATATATATATAGTAACACTTTTATGTTCATATTTTGGCACAAATTAAAGATAAGCGTAACTTCGATAGCAAAATAACCACAACTTATTTGAAGAACTCGTTCATTACTAAAACTAAAAAGTCTGAAATAAACAAACATACATTATAGAAAAACCGACCAAAACTTCCTTTGTCACCGCTGGCACCACCTTATAATATTTAATGTATAAATTATATCTAATACTTGTTTTTCTCTTTTCCGTTAGTTAATTTTTAGCACTCGGGATTTTGTTTTCATAATAATTTGTTTTTTTCTTCTATTTCAGTTGATACTGAATGCGTTAACAATAGCAGCCAAGTCAGTACTCAACAGCTTACAGAAACCACAGCTAATGTCCAAAAGCCATGGAAAAATACGAAATCTTTAATCAATAACTACTTACCTGTTGCAAACACTGAGACTATTTCTTTACAAATCATTCCTAATGCTTACCCTAGTTTTGGTCTTTTTCATGATGAAAGTCTTATGAACGAAATTCATTTGAGTATCAATTCAAAGGTAAGCCTGCCTCTTTGGTCTAGTGGTCTTAAGCGCTACTGTATGAGCTCCTGGGTTCGAGTCTCAGGTCGGTCAAAGTTATATTTAGTTAAGTTAGGTTCGCGCCTATCGCATGAGACTTAAAACGTAATTGGAGAAATGTGAGTAAGTAAGTAATTAATCATTTATTTGCTCAAAAATGAGTACAGTACACACAAACAAATAATGCCAATATGTAAGTTAAAAATTTAAAAAAATACAGCGCGTCATTTTGCCTTAGATAATGGCATGCATATATTAATATTGGAATACAAATTAAAATAATAAATCTAGAAGGAATATCATTTCATATCATATCATAGAATATCGTGTCGTGTAAATGTTAAAATTGTCATTCTAGAATGTCAAAATAGAAACATTAAAATTGTTAAAATATTAAAGGATCAATCATAATAACAAAATATCCAATTTATCATATTTATATATATATATATATAAAAAAATATAAATAATAATCAATAAATACAATTAAAAATTATAGTTCTAGAAAGTCAGAAGAGCATACATAAAAAAAAAAAAAAATGGATGCTCTTGCTTCTGCCTCACCCTTCCAGAAATACAAGCGTAGTGTTATGAGTTTATGTATATTAGTAAGTTTCTGGTCATGTACAAAATGTAAAAAGATAGAGCAAGAATTAACAAGTCTCGAAATGGTAACATTATTAACCCGTCAGGAGCTTTCTGCTAAAGAGACCAAATTAAATAGTATGTAGATACCGGTTGTTTTACTAACATTTGTAATATCATCGGAAAGCACGAACGTCTGTCTGCTTCGAAATTGAGATAAGTAAGTTGGCAGTACCTATACTGAGGATAAACTCGAAATTGAT